>OY796856.1:2502500-3752500 GCA_963680765.1 Agrochola lychnidis | reverse complement strand
ATAGGCAGAAGTGTACAGCCACATTTCGCAGGTTTATTTAAGTCCCATGTAATAGGAGGCGAGCCTGTTGCCATCAACCGGACACAAATCCAGACTCCGGGCTGCTACTGAGAAATCCTTGACGGAAAAATCATTGACGCATATTCAATTTCGCAGGTTTATTTAAGTCCCATGTAATAGGAGGCGAGCCTGTTGCCATCAACCGGACACAAATCCAGACTCCGGGCTGCTACTGAGAAATCCTTGACGGAAAAATCATTGACGCATATTCAATTTTTAGGGTTCCGTACCTAAATGGTAGAAAGAAACCCTTATGGTGCGACTCAGTCTGTCTGTCCGTCTGTCTGTCACTAGATATCTCAAGAACTATTAATGGTATCAACTTGAAATTTGGAATAGTTTTAGATGACGTTTGCCCAACTATTTTGCAAATAAGAAAGAATTTTTTTTTTGCAACAGGCTCTGTACGGCGTGTCTTAAAAATTCGAAGTGGGGTTTCATATGAAAGAGCGCTATTTGCACATTCTCAAAAAAATTTTTTTTAAGTCGCATAGTTTTGGACTTTTAACGAAAAATTTTAAAAAATATAGCGTTCGCTCTTATCTCCGAAGTTTGCATAGAGAAAAATCTGAAATTATTCTATGTGATAGAAGTTTATGTAAAGATTACAGAAAAATAAAACAATGTCAAAAATTACATTAGTTCCACTATCGGTCAAGAGATGTCGCTGACATAAAACAGCAATATTGTACACCGCAGTGTGCAGTGTTAAAATTCTCTGACGAATATAGGCCTCGCCGATAAAAAATTTAAATGATACCGAATCCTCGGTGCGCGAGTCCGACTCGCTCTTGACCGGTTTTTTTAAACTGGTTCTAGATTCGCTTGAGTGATCGAATGCATGGCGTAATCAGCCTATTATATTTGCACTGCTGGGAAACAGGCCTCCTCTCTCTGAGAGGAACTGGGCCTTAATCCATCACGCAGGCCCAGTGCGAGTTAGTGGATGTCACATGTCTTCGAATTTTTGGTTCTAGGACTTGCCGGTTTCCTCTCTATGGTGATGTAATAATTTACACAAAGTAAAATGCCTGTCTGGGTTCGAACCAACGAACTACAACTCGTAAGTCGTGGCCGTTTCCAATGGGCCACCACTGATCGAATTCAACCAGATTCATTTGTCTGCCAGCCAACATGATGTAAGGTTCCCTTTTGCACAACCTTTACAGAACGTACTAAGTAACGTTTATCAATTTTGGCCTAAAGGATTGTTCAAACTGAGGGAAATCCCGTGAGGGATACGGGACGCAACAGCGCGCATCGACTGTTTTTTAACAGACTTCAAAAAAGGAGGTTAAAAATACAATAGACGTTGATATATTTAGTAACCTGTTCCGCATAACTATTCCTAAAGAGCCATGCAAAACCCTAAAAGAAATCGACACGTGTTTCACCTCTCAACGAGGCATCCTCAGGATGACGATTGACTTGTCGCGAATCCGAACACGGCGTGGTGCCACACCGAGCGCAAAGGTTCTCAATTTGTTTTCTTTTTTTTTTAACCGACTTCATTTATTATGTTCTCCGATTACTCGAAGACGGCAGGACTGATTTAGAAAATTAAATTTTTGTTTGATAAGGTATACTTCCAGTATTTTATTAACTTTACTTGGTATCGAAATTAAAGTTATTTTTCACTTTGTAATGTTTTTTTTTTTTTTTAAGTCGGTTGTTTTATTGTAAAAACGTTAATATTTTTCACTTTTTTGGTGTGGTAAATGATTAGGAAGTCATGCGACTATTTACGCCAGTTATAAGCACCACCATACAAGTTAGTTGACACAGTGCGATCGACTTACGTCCCGCACCCCACGCGGGATTTGCCTCAGTTACCTGAAGTAATGACTGATACGATCATACAATCAAATGCAACCTTCTTTCTAACGACTAACGTTTACATCACTCAAACCCAGGTTGCGGAACGCATAATAGTTATTTACTGCAAAATGTAGTGCAGCATAATTTGAATATAATGGACTATCTTTAGTTCAAGGTAATGTAAGCAAAAGGCGATCAAATAGTTTAGATTTTGAATGCTAAACACTTAGGGTAAGGAGGGGGAATGGCGTTCACTTAAGGAAAACATGGTGTATTTTTTAAATTATTTATTATAAATCAAAATTAAGAAAAATAACAAAGTCTTTAACTATCGAGTAATCAACAATTTAACAACAAAAGCATATATCTTTAACCTACTAGTAGTAGGAAAACATTATAAAAAGAACATGTTTGAGCGGCATTGCCCCTGACTTTGGGTAATGCCGCTCAGGGTACGGGGTAGTGACGCTCAAACATGTTTTTTGGAATATAACAAGTAAGATACATTTTAATTACAGAAATATTAATGAGAACAACCTTATGCAATAAAAGTAAAGTCTACAATCACAAATTAGCATCAATTATCCCCATTTGTACGTAAGATAATCCTTTTTCAATTTAAAAAATATATTAGTCTTCGATGTCAAATCAACATCAATTATTATAATATAATATAAAATAATAATAATTATTAGAGGTAAGATAAATTAGAAATAGTAATATTTTATGATACATAAATCACAGAAGTATCCATCTGGCTTTTGATACTGTTGAGCTCAGCATATTTATAAATAAGTTTACGCAAATCTGCGACATTGAGTCCATAATATAGCGAACCCAGCAACTTAACTTGTTCAGCAATTTCAGTTTCTTACTGTTGGTTGAAAACTGGCTTGCAACCTAGTCTTGGGCTGCTCATGTTTTCATTTTTTAGTAGATCTTTCATAGTAGTAAATGGCATGTTATATTGTTTTGCGGCTTTTCTTTTGGACAAACCTCCTTCAATCGCAGTTTAAGCAGATTGAAGGTCTTCTTCGGTCAAAGCCGCTTTAGCGGTGGTCCTTTGACGATTTCTTGGCATATCTACAACAATAAAAAAATAAGTCACTAAGGGGTAATGGCGCTCAGATGAGCGGTATAACCCCCAATGGTAGTTTTGTAATTAAATTGAAATTTAAAAAAAAAATCATACACAATTGTTGAAAATTGATTGCATTATCACAAAATAGAATAGTTTTATTGTCAGAAAAGTAAAATTAATAATTAAATAAGCATTAAAGTTTTGGACTTACCGACAAAAAACTCCTAACCAAAAACTAGATCAGCGCGGCCGCAAACGAAGAAACGCACTTCACGGTCACATGACGCGAGCTGACTGTCCGTTTGCATCGCTGTCTGTTAGAGGCCCTCTCCCCTCGCGCTTCACGCGATGTGGCGTATTACTACGTTCCATTTTGACAGAGTTACAGAGGTGAGCGCCATTCCCCCTGCTTACCCTACATCGTGGTCTGGGATTCCCCATCCATCCATGCTAATTTTATAAATCCGAAAGTAACTATGTCTGTCGGTCTGTCTGTTTTCACGCCTTAACGGCTAAACGGATTTCGATGAAATTTGGCACACAGGTTGACCATGACCTGGATTAGGACATAGAATACTTTTTTATTCCGGTTGCACTTTCCCGTGGGATTATTTCCATTCTCAACGCATGCAAAGCCGCAGGAAAAAGCTAGTTTTTATTTAAGTCTGGATAGCCGCCAAAGTATTCCAATGTTTGTTGATTTGCAATGTATTTAGAAGCTGGAAGGTGACTCCTCACTTTTCGCAAAAGATGTTTAGTTTTACTAAGCGTTTTTCTAAAAACTCTGGGTTTGTTATTGCTTACTTTGGGATAATTCATGAAATCGCACGGATTTCAACCAGCTTACAAAGAATTTACACGACCTATGGATGAAATATTAGATGAGTTATTTTCTAACAAAAATATTACTTATCCTGCGTGGTTTTTCCATTAAGAACTTCTTGGTATAAGCCCGTAGCCCGAATTTATGCTGTAGTATTTGCTGCATTTGCTAAGCCAACCTTCGATGTACTAGGAGGGAAGCCTAAATTGCCAAATTGCTAATAATAAGCATGACTTATAAGTTATTAGCCTTTGCCCGCGATTTCGTCTGCAATCCAGGATGAAAAAAAAGCCTATGTCCTTACCCAGGTCATGGTCTATCTGTGTACCAAATTTCATCCAAACCCGTTTAGCCGTTTAACGAGAAAACATAACAAACACACAAACAAACTCAATTCCGCATTTATAATATTATAATTATACTACGACCCTCGGTTTCACCCACATAAGTCAAGATCCCGTAGAAACATCGGGATAAAAGTATCCTATGTGCCAAATTTCATCCAAATCTGTTGCGCCGTTTTAGCGTGAAAGCATAACAAATAAACTGTGGCGGCATCTACATCGCCACATGCGAACCACGCTTCAAAGACGTGACGTCACACAAATCCTGCATCTCGCAATTAGTGTTTACCGCGCGAACACCATATATCCTCCCTTTTTTATAATAGAGGATGAGTGAACTCTACACCCTGTTCCTCATACCTCTAAAATATTAAGTTAGGATAGTCAGGATTACATAAATGTCAAAATAAACGTGTAGAATTGTAGATCGACCTGTACCTACCTACACCCTGATTTTGTCACTGAGAGGTGTACCTCTGCCTACTTTCGTGGCGTAATAGAAGAAAGAAAGAAAAAGTATTTATAGAGACTCGCACAGGAAATCACAAATTAAACTAAAATACACTCATTAAAACATTAATAAAAAAATAAAACAAAGTAAAATTAAAATAAGACAAGACAAAGAAGTTGCTCGACGCACCGAAAGCGCTTGGAAGAGCTATTTATTGGTCAATGAAAGATCTTCTAAACGGAGATCTACCATTATGTCTCAAACGGAGAATTACGGACATGTGTATTCTCCCCATTCTCACATATGGACATATGTTGCTCAAACCTGGTCTTTGACACTTCAGCAGAGGTCCAAGCTCGAGGTTTGCCAGCGAGCCTTAGAACGTAGTATACTGGGGGTTCGAATTTCGGACCGTAAAAGGAACACAACACTGCGTGCCAAAACCAAGGTCACGGACGTTACCCAGAAAGCCGCTAAGCTTATGTGGGACTGGGCCGGACATGTCTGCCGCATGTCAGATGACAAATGGGCTAAAAGAACTACTGATTGGGTCCCACTAAACGCACGACGACATCGCGGCAGGCCGAGACGAAGATGGCGGGACGAGCTTGACTCCTACCGAAAGGACTGGCCGATACTAGCAATAGACAGAATTGTGTGGAAAAGGGAGAGGGAGGCCTTTGCCCTGCAGTGGGACAATACAGTCTACACTCCGTTTAAAATAAGATTAGACATTTAAACAAACCTTTTTACTGTCCGTTCAACCGATTTTGACTTCTATTGCGTAAATAAGGATGGCATTACAAGCAAAAAAAGTGGTTACAAACCAACTGTTTACTGCAGCTGCCATTTGTCATGCCACCAACGCAATAGAAGTCAAAATCGGTTGAACGGACTGTAAAAAAGGTTTAGTTAAATGTCTAATCTTATTTCAAATGGAGTATAGTTAGATAGATAGATAGAAAATTAAAATAAAAGCAGAAAGTCCTGTACGAGGCCAAAAGGCTCCTATCTCAACATATGCTACGACATTTAAAAAATTAAAGTCGCGGCGCTGGTATTCTGATAGGGCCCGCAGTGATGTCACCGATAGATAGTTACTTGTCTGTGCCTTTAGGCCCGTATTACAGAACGTTACTCAATACTCAAGCATTACTTAAAACTAGATTCAAGCCATTTGATTGGTTGAAACTAGTTTTAAGTAATGCTTGAGTATTGAGTAACGTTCTGTAATACGGGCCTTAGTGTGTGTGGTACTCTAGGCATCGTTGATGTCGTTTGTATTGCCAGCTCATCACTCCACGTTTAGCGGCCAGTTATATTTGCTGCAGCTCTAACAATCGCTAACCAGACTAAATTAATGAGCCTTGGTCAATGTTTGCTCTCGTCTGCCGTGACTTCATGCGTGGAATGCCTTCACTTTTAAATGGAACTACAAACCTTTTTACAAAAAAAAAACAACCGACTTCATGGGCCTATTTTTTAGTTATCACATGCTTAAAAAACGGTGAAGGAAAACATCGTGAGGAAACCAGCATGCCTGAGAGATATTTCTCGACGGCATGTGAAGCTAAGTCAGAGGACCATGGGCGGAATAAAAACTCTGACACCAGGTTAGTCACTAACCACACGAATACGAAAAGAAAGAACATAACAATAAAAACTGCTTATGGAAGGGTGTGGTGAGTGTTTTACAAAACTCTGATAAGCACTAAGTAATTTTAGCTTAAACTCAAATCCGTCTTTAGGTACTATCCTTGATCTAATAAACCGACTGTTATCACCTCGTATACATTTACGATGGCTAAGCTCTTCTAGGAAAAATTAAAACGGACATTTTGTCATATTTTACTAACACTATGGTCAACATTTGCGCTGAATTTGACCGATGACATAGTTTGAAATGCTTACACAGTGACGGTATAACAAACCATGCAGTTGTTTGATATAAAGGAGAACAGAAGCACTCCGGGAGTGCCGACAGAAGTGAAAACTTGAAAAAGATCACCTTGGTGGAAGAAAAATGCTTGTATAGGACACTGGCCCGTAACCTTATCTAAATAAAGAGCACAATCGCGTTTACAAAAAAAAATACTTCCGAACCCTTTAAAATAAAAATACTTGCATAGAACATTGATCCGTAACGTAATATAAATAAAGAGCATAATTGCGTTTACAAAAATGAGGTGTCGGTAACGGTGTCGCGAGTTCAATTGTTTTTCTCATCTCAAAAATTCCCAACGCGCCTAAAGAAGTTTTCACTTCAAAAATGCGCAGATATTTACGCATTTAGCTAACCAAGCGGAGGAATCCAGTACCCTCATCTGCCTAGCCTTTTCCCAACTATATTGGGGTCGGCTTCCAGTCTAACCGGATGCAGCTGAATACCAGTATTTTACATGGAGCGACTGCCTATCTGACCTCCACAACCCAGTAACTGGGTAATACGATATCCCTTGGTGATACTGGTTGTCAGACTTTTAGGTTTCTGACGACCCGGTATACGATAGTCAAAGATCCAAGAATGACTGCCGGGACCAAAGGCTTAACGTGCTTTCCAAGGCACGCAGTAGTCTCGGTATGTTAAGATAGTCACCCATCCACAGACCAACCTCGGCAAACGTAGCTTAACCTGATGAATCGAACCATGCGGCTGTTATTACTTAGCCACGAGCTCCTCAAAAAGGAAGGTACGGTGGGCTGCATCAATTGGATACCTACATAGGGTTGCCAACCATACTGTTAAAAACAGTATTACCTATACTGTTTTTCACTCGAAAATACTGTTAACTGTTCAACAAAAATAAAGTATATGACTATACTATTTTCACTGATAGCCAAAGCAATACCTAAATAAAAAGTTTCATTTACTACGTTCATGCATGCACCTGGGCATAGGCGCGGTGGTCCAGTGTATCGAATTTTCGGGACATTAAAGATAATTATTACAAAAATACCTTTTAGATTAGCTAGTAATATATTATTTACGGAGCCGAAACATGGACACTCACGGTACGGCTGGTCCATAAATTTAAGGTTGCTCAGCGAGCCATGGAGCGGGCTATGCTTGGACTCTCTCTGAGGGATCGAATCCGGAACGAAGTGATCCGGCAGAGAACCAAAGTTATCGACATAACTCACAGAATTAGCAAGCTGAAGTGGCAGTGGGCCGGCCATATCAGCCGTAGAACCGATGATCGTTGGGGTACACGTGTTCTTGAGTGGAGACCGCGAATTGGCAAACGTAAGGTAGGACGCCCTCAGGCTAGGTGGAGTGACGATCTTCGAAGGGTGGCTGGTAGCAGCTGGATGAGAGTTGCCGAGAATCGAGCTGAATGGCGTGCAATTGGAGAGGCCTATGTCCAGCAGTCGACTGCAGGCTGCTATAGGCTGATGATGATGATGATGATCCACCTCAGTATTCACAGAATGAGTGTTATCAGTGCATGATGAATGCTAAGTTGTGGGACCATAGAAATACAGCTTCAATACATTTAAATAACAAAAAAATGCTCCTTGTCTATTTACCGAGGCTTACGAAGCCTTCAAACTTGGTGCTAAATAAAAATTAAATAGATTTATTAGTGCTACTCGCCAAGTCATTAGACTTGCGCGAGTAGTACTAATAAATCTATTTATTAAAATAAAAAAAATACTGTTTTGTTTTTCCGAGATACTGTTTATTTTCCCACTTTGACCATAATATACTTTATTTATTGTACAAAAAGTTGGCAACCCTATACCTACCCCAGTTGTATTCAAATTTTAATATAACTGGGGTACCCAATTGATGCAGCCCACTGTAGTAGCCAATAGTAACACGAAATAAAATAAGTACTTTTGAATGCTCTTTTTATGTTGGATGCGCGAGCGTCCTATTACGTAAAAGTTAGGTAATAGGGCGCTCGCGCATGCAACTTTCAAGGTTCATCTATTACTTAGGACCTAAGTAACAGATAAACCTATGATGACACAACAAAGACGTAAAAAAATTAAATTAGGTAATTTTGTTTTGCTTATAAAGTTAGAATAAAAAAACGACAATTGTCCGTTATCACCGACGCGTGACAATACTAAAAACACTTACAAAAACTACGTAGGTAAGTATGGATTAAGTTAACGTTACAGAATTTTTAAGTAATTCATCACGGCTGGAATTGTGCCCGGTTGATGACTATAGGCTCACCCCTACTTATTACATGGGACTTAAAAACATAACTGGCGAAATGTGGGTTAACTACTGGTACACTTCTGCCCAACCCTTTGAGGAAACAAGGCGTAATGTTATGTTTTGTTATGTGATCACGGCAAAAAAGTTTGGAATGTACGCAAGAAATAAACATTATTAGAAGTTAAAAAATACAATAGACGTAGATATATTTAGTAACCTGTTCCGCTTAACTATTTCTAAAGAGCAATAAAAAATCCTGAAAGAAATCGACACGTGTTTCACCTCTCAACAAGGCATCCCCAGGATGCACCTTGGTGTGGCAACACGCCGTGTTCGGGTTCGCGACAAGTGAATCGTCATCCTGAGGATGCCTCGTTGAGAGGTGAAACACGTGTCGATTGAAACACTCCTTGATTTGTTATCAGTTAATGGCAGTAGGCTCTTCCCCTATCGCATGACTAAAGCCCCATTTACACGAAGCAAGTTTATTGCCTCTGGCATACCATAGAATTGCATCAATGGACTGGCACTGGTACCGTCAAAACAACACGTACAATTCTTGCGCGACACAGGCAATTTAGTTAACGTTCAAAACTGGTATAGGTGTAAACAGCACGTACAATAAAATTGCATTCAACTCTAGCATGAAATTTTTCTATCATTCAAATAAGTGCGGAAACGAACGAAATAAGTTTTTAGAAAAAATCTTAAGAAGACATTTAATAGCATTTAAAGAAATAATGGCTGCGCAAATACTGGCAATACTTTAATCAAGTCTACAAGATCAAGCAACTCTTTGTTTACACGAGGCAAATCTTGCAAACAATAATTGCCTTGGTGTAAACAGAAGTTGCATGCAATTATTGAATGACAAAACTTGCATTCAATTATTGTATGCCATTTTATGGAAATTGCACGCGTGTAAACACTTGCATGCAATTCTTGAATGACAATAATTGAACTTGCTTTATGGCATGCATTATTGCTCTTGAACGTTCCAAAAACTTGCATCGTGTAATTGGGGCTTTAATCATAACAGATGAAACGTATGTGTACTATTCTACACTATATTGGCTATCCCTGCAGGAAATGCAAAAGATAAAGATAATTATATTTTGCAAATATGGGTAACGATGCAAATGCAAATGCAAAAAGCAAATGATGACAAATAAAAACTTTTACAAAAAAAAAACAACCGAGTTTTTTATTTTTCAGTTTTTAATTGTGGTACCTACCCCACACAAATTCGATCACCACTGCCTGCTATGTAAATAACAGTGACAGGAACTTAAGATATCATCCATATACTAAGTGGGAAAAAATACGTATTATTGAACCTAACTCAAAAACCATCCAAGCAAAGTTAATAAAATATATATGGGACCACACGGAAAGCACCAGCTTTCAAATAAAAAAAGAATCATAAAAATTGGTTAAAAATATACAGGCGATATCATGATTGTGTCTACATAACACGCAGAAAACACATGCCCTTACAAATTCATCTTTCGATGCAAGCTGTAATGTGTGTCCCTACCATCTACTCTATAAATATATGTAGTATATACTATGAACTGTAATCCGCGTCAATATAAGTTAACAAGGAGGCAATCAGGATGTGTCGTCACGTACCTTATCCGGCGGCAGAGAGTTCGCGACTCGGAGGCACAGGCACACTAGAGGAAGGACGTGGCCCAACATAGTTGTCTTTACGTCTCCTGTTTGTTATTAGTACCTAGAAAAATAATGCTATTAGAGTCTAATGTTGAAACGCATTAAAATTCACCACATAACATAAATAAAATAAAAAAACGGCAGTGGCACTCCGGGAGTGCCGACAGAAGTGAAAACTTAAACAAGATCGCCTTGGTGGAAGAAAAATACTTGTATAGAACATTGGTCCGTAACCTTATCTAAATACAAAGCACAATCGTGTTTACAAAAAACTTCCAAAACCTTTAAAGTAAAAACACTTGCATAGAACATTGATCCGTAACGTAATATAAATAAAGAGCACAATCGCATTTACAAAAATGAGGTATCGGTAACAGTGTCACGAGTTCAATTGTTATTTCTCATCTCAAAAATGCCCAACTTCCTAAAGAAGTTTTCACTTAAAAAATATATATGTGAACTGATAATACTGCTGAACATTGTCCACAGGGCCGGTTCGATACTATTAAAGGAAATAGCACATATATCAACTTGGAAAGGTATCATCACCGTATCAACTCGAGCCATTCAGTATTCTTTGTATGAAACTCCCTACTGCAACGCACACTCATCGGAATCGTAACGTAATCGGCTCGCCTCGGGACAAGCTCACGAACCGCGGCGATACGGTGACGATCCCTTTCCGAGTTGATATGTGTGATACCTTTATAGACAAAGGGAACTGCTTGCAAAGAATTGTCTTCTCAATAGAACACGATCATTTTGAAACTTGACCGAAGGAAGGGTTATATATGATTCACACATGCACTGTTTATTATAATTAAAGTTAACGTTTAGAAGTTACAATAGCTGTTTTCTCTAGAAAATTTAGTTTTACTAAACTTGTCTATCTGAGATACATGCAAAGATCGTAGCAGGTGGTGTTCTGAGGTTTCTGCATACCCCATTGGGAAGAAGGCGTTAGTTTATGTATGTGAAATGGATATTACCTATTTTTATCATAAATATAAACTACAACCATAAAAAAAATAATTCAGATACCTATTAGTCAAAAGTTTTCGCCGTCATTCAAACTTTTGATGTTCGCTTTTGAACATAACAAACGCATATTATAACAAAACAGTTTCAATCCATTAACAACACACTGCTATCAGCAACTCTAGTCTGCTGAAAGGAAGATGCTACTCCAATCCTCTAAACAAATAATTAAAACTTCAAACTAGAAAATGCCAGGTGAAAAAATCTTTGATGGGAAGCACAACTTTTCATAAACTCAAACGCACGTATTTGAGGAAGAAAAAATCAAACGCACGTATTTGAGGAAAGATTTTACTAACTATGATGCAAGTTTGAGCAAGCAAATTGCCTTTACTAATGTGATCGAACATCTTTTGCAGCGATTGCACAATAACACCTTAATTATTTTAGTCTAGAACAGCCTATTTCTGCACAAAAGCACCCTCAGTGTCCTAACTGCCTGGTTTAATTGAAAGTCACATCTTCAACAAAAGACCAACATTGCTTCACGTGTAAGCAAATGCCCAGAGGACATAACAATGCAAATTACCAAAGAGGTTACTGGTCCACAATAGTAACCTACTTCGAAGGACATTAAAAATCTAACCCGAAAAAAGAGAAACAAAATTTTCTGAACCTTCCAAAAAGCACTGGCCAGAATTTCCGTCAAAAATATTTAAATTAGGAAAAGGATTTAGACACAATATTTAAAAAAAAATTAAACCAAAGAGGTATTACTTACGTGTTAGGTTGAACGTGTGCAGATTGCCACTGTAGTGTCCCAAGCGTTGGTCCCCCTCAATTGTCAGCAGGATATACCTCATTTGCACTGACGATTCAACTGTTGTGAACCTCTTACACTCTATTGCTAATGTTATTTACGCGTCATATTGTACCGACAATTTGTTTTCAATGCTCCTATCACGCATTATTCGTGAGGATGAGTTATGGGGAAGAAGAATGCGGGAAGGACAGGAAGACATCTTGGATTGTGCTAATTTGGTACGTGCGTACGTAGTAGGTTCCACCACCCATCGAATTGATGATGGCTAGAAATAGACTTGATAATTTCCTACGAGTGTTAAGTAGATCTAGTAAAAGGAAATCAATATTGATCTAGGATGTGATTCACACTATGCTCAAGAAACTCGTGGACGATCTCATAGTTCCTCAATTTATTATCTGTGGTGCAACGTGGGCGACATCCAATTATGCCCTGCCCTACTCTGGATATTTCTGTGTTACATAGCATTCTTGTCCATTTTCTTTCTTAAGGCCACTCTTCTTAAGGCCTTCACACTGTACATGTATACAAACAGCGTTACAATATCCTGATCTTTATATCTTTAGATAGTCCTTGTTCAGGAGAGCTTTTTTTTTAAATCTTTTATTTAAGGGCTTTATCGCTGAGCGATAACGTCACCCTGTAACATCACCAAAATAACTAAACCTAAAAACACTTTTTAATTCTAACATTAATCTTATCACTTACTACACACTTATTTTAAAACAAAAAATTCCCACTTGTACATTGTCCTAGCTTGTTCCGATAAAGGAAAAGCCAGGACAGCGTTACAGTCTCCAATGTCGTACTTGTTTGTTAGACCAAGTAAATTAAATCGCAAAGCCTCATTCCGCACACACTCCATCAAAACATGTTGCACATCTTCGACTACTCCACATTCTTCACAGTTGGGTGACGTAACCTTTTTCATCAGAAAACCAAACTTTCTTGATGGAATGTGACGTTCAGGAGAGTTTAAGAACCTATAAAATTCAAAAACAAGAACAAAGCGTCACTTAAAATCACAGAACATCGCTGGAGTTTATGCTCCCAAAATATTATTAGTGTCTCCGAAAGCATTTCTTGATCTCTTATTCTCAGATCACTTTGAATTTGAACATAGTTTTAGTCAGTCAGTTATAATTATGAAATATCTAAAATAAAATAAAACATTGTGTGATGTAACAAATGAGTGTTCAGCATAGTGGGACGCTATGAGAGACTTTGTTTTGAGAGTTGATCTTATCAATAAAACACAGACAATAAGGGAACACACATAAATGGTAGGGATGGGCCGAACGTGGTTTGAACTGAATACCGAACATTCGGTGAAAACACAAATCGATTATTTCACTAGGAAATGTAAACGAATAAAAAATATAAAAATGTAACAGACTCCTGCCAGGTAACGCAGAATCCTTAGTGTTTTTGCACCCATAACCTGCCCTTGGTAAAAAATACGTAATAGAATCTTGAATTCAAGATTTTAGTTATTTTTCGTGTTCGGGCAAAGATATCCAGTATGGGCAATGATGACCGGTTTTACAAAAATAATTCAAGTGAAAACTTCTTTAGGTGCGTTGAGCGATTTTTGGTGAGGGATAAACGCTGTACTATAGAATGTAGATGGCGCTAACACCCGTTTTCACTTCTGTCGACAGTCCCTATGAATGCCAATTTTTTTTATTTTGTTGGACAAGAAGTGATTCGACGATAGTAAATAATAATTATTCGTAAACTGTCTGTAAAGTCGTTTTTGATTGCAATTTAATTGAATGCGATTTTAATGAACGTTAATGACTTTACGTGTAGCTAATAAAATTTAATGGAAACGCTTTGTGGTTTCATTATGATTTATAACGGAAGGCCCAACATTTTTGGGAAAGTTCGGAGAAATAATGAGTTAAAAAATTCCTGAAATCGCTTCCACGTTTAATAACATGATCCATACATTCTTAATTAGAAAGAATGTGAATTTTTTTACTGACCTTAAGCCCCATTTACACGATGCAAGTTTCTTGCCTGTGGCATACCATAAAATTGAAGTAACAAATGACTTGCATGATCTAAATAGTGTTTAAACGGTGCAACTTTTGTTGTTGCTTCAACTTATGGCATGTCACAGGCAATTAAATCGCACCGTGTAAATCAGGTTTTCTTTTCAAAAAAAGAATGTTCTCCTTAGAAACGAACTGTTGGGGTTGTAATGCCCAACAGTGAAAATGTTATGTAAATGAGTAGACGAATGATTCCCTTGATGGATTTATTGCTACTAAAATATAATTAGACATTTGTTCCACTTAAATGCTATGTTAGAGAAATGCACAGCTAAACAATATCGCTGTGCATTATTCAGTATGACGTACAAACTACCAGAAAGGTCAATGTACAGCGTAGCTCGTACACGAACAATTGGTTTTATCCTTGAAATTATGACAAACCTTTGGTTTGAACTTCGAAAAAACAGCCGCCTATAACTATCATAGAATCCTTCAAGTGCCCCCGCTGGAGTCTGTGCCCCTATACCCTTGTGGTGTGAGTCTCCAAATCTCGACTAAATAGGTTACACTTAAGGCGAGGTTTTCCGGTTCTCTAAACGCTACCTCTGCCTCCCCCAAATGCAGCGCGACGTATTTACTTACGATGCGCCGCCGACCATTTCGCGCACAATCCATGCCAGAGTATAAAATATTTGCAGTTAATCAACTGAAATAGTTTTTCTTAGGTAAATTTTTTTTACTTATTGTACCAGTACGGATAGTAAAATAAAATTATTACAAAGTAACCGTGCATCATCGTCGATGCATCATCTCTTACCATCAAGCGAGATAGATGGCCCAACGCAATCCTAAAAAAGTAACCACACGCTTGCCTATTCAAACACAATGACAAAAGGATTGAATTACTACGATAAAGTCCACTTTACATTGCCAGAGTGACAAGTGACGCATTCGTGACAAACGAGCAGCTATCAAAGTAATTTTCTAATTAAAATCTCAACGAAACGAGTTGACTCTCTGAACAGATTCATTGTACAGTCAGCCTAAAAATGGTCTCTAAGGAAGTTCGTTTAAAATACTCCGCTAGTGATGTATAAACGAACTTCAACTTTATCCGCGTCGCACGGTTTTAACGACTGGGCAAAACATCGAGATTTCTTCATTTCTAACAGCAGTTCTAACAGCATCCTGAGAGTTATTGCTGACAGGCTGGACTGCTGTATTGTAAGTCGTTGCTCCAGTATCTCAGCTGGAATGCTGAAGCAGTGACTACTTTGTTGAGTGTGTTTGTGTAGATAATTTTTGTTGTAATTGTATCACTAACATAGTTGTAAGTTTATTTTATTGTTACTAACGTTATATGAGTCTCATTGTTACTCGTAATAAAGAATTTAATTAATTAATTATAATTATTTAAGTTTAATATTGATGTTTTGTGTACAAAAACCTTCCGGAATAAATATTACAGATGATAGTGAAAACCGCATGAAAGTCTGTTGCATAGTTTTGAAAAACAACGCAGTTACACATACAGACACAAAAAGCGACTTCAATATTCAAATATACAGTTTTGACTTCGTTTATAATATTTATAGGTACAGGGTAGCAGGGACATCGACGCGAAAACTGTTACGACGGATTCAGTACATAATTCTGAACCCCCTGCGTTGAAATTTTTCACCGGTTATTTTTTTTTTAAATCATCTGTTTCATAGAAAAGTGCAATACCTACGCGGTCAAAATGTATGGAACAGCAGATGTTTTTTTTTATAACCGACGAATAATTTCAACGTAGGGGGTTCAGAAACATGTATTGAATCCATGGTAACAGTTTTCGCGTCGATGTCCCTGCCACCCTGTATAGATATAAATACAACAATAGAATACCTACTCTTTATTATCTACAGCAGCGGTCGGCAACCTTTTGGCAGGCAAGGGCCACAAGGTGGCAAAATAAACTAAAGGCGGGCCGCACTTGTGATATTAACCCTGGAAGCCCAATATACCTACCTACGTATAATTGGTCATATCCCATAGAAAAAATAATAATGCTATTAAAAATTGTTAAACCATACGGAGTTTAATTCGTACACGTTATACTTACATTATGTTTATATGTTTGGGATTTATAGCTAGAAAAATAACCACCGTAAATCATGCTGAAATGAAAACTACAAAGTACCTAAATAGGTAACCGATTTTATACAAATTTCAGTGTGATGTATGAGGTTGCATTTGGGAGGCTATTTCCTGTATGTTAGCAGTCAAATTTGTAGTTGTAATTCATAGAATGGCTCTCAAATGCTCATCTGTGAGACGAGAAGCATATTTATTTTTTATATAATTTACAATTGAAAAAGTTTGCTCGTTATTTATAACTTATTTACAAAACATTCACGGGCCGCAAAAAAGGCGTCCGCGGGCCGCGTGTTGCCGACCGCTGATCTACAGTATATGAATATTTGTCCATTTTCACTGACAAAATTAAATCGAATAGTAATTTACTAAGGCAACCCGAGAATACGCTGCGGAAGGCGAGGGACCGATCGTATGTGGCAATCTTTGGGGAAGGCCTTTGTTCACTCAGTGGACCCTGAAATGGTAATAATGGTGATAGTGACGTCACACGTTCTTTGTTTAAATTGCCGAGTCAACCATAGAGATATTTTCGTTTGCAAGAAATATTCTCATAACAGATAAACCACTTTCTTTGCTGATCGTACCTACACTTATGTATGTACGTATGTGAGATGTGTAAACTGTTCCCATTGAACTTGACCTGTACAATAGTACATACATATGTAATTGTTATTGCATTTCCCGGTATTTTTGTATATGAAAACATAGACATATAAATAAACAGACAGATTTTCCTCATCAATTATTGTATGCATGTCGAAAGTGCATATGAAAACACGACTTTGATTCTATAATGACAGGAAAATAATAATGAACCCACACTGGCTATACCTGCCTACTGGTGGCATGAAGTTTTTTTCTGTATTAATAAGATCTAAAGTCCTTAATAATTGATTACAATCTAGCCTTTTTGTCTGATAAACAGCGGAACAAAAAAAATAAAAAAATCTGCGGCACTTAATTTGTTAATGGTTTTTGTAAACACTTGTATTAGACATACTCAGTATGTATTTACTTTTTTTAGATTGATTCTGGTTCTTGAGATAAACGAAAGACAAGAAATAACGAAAAAATGACAACTACCCTTCTAAAATTAAATATATTTGTTTACACACTACTAAGTTCTATGCTTCTTCTTACGTATTTAATTACAACGATTCTACTAATCAATTATTAGAACCTGAAATCATCAGTTCCTGTCTTATTCCAAGTTTATAAGTGCTTTTTGTCTGGAAGAATATGAGTTCTTTACGAAAACCTTGTGTAAATAACCCCAACAGTTTTTGTTATATATGTGGAAAATATTGTACACAAAAACAAAGAAAAAAGATCACTGAGTTTGTGATAAAAACCTACGAAGCATACTTTGGGATAAAACTTGCCCAAAAGAATAAATATTGGGTGCCTAATATCGTATGTAAGTCTTGTGTAGAATCTTTGAGATACTGGAGTCAAGGAGGACGTAAAGGGCTTAAATTTAGAGTGCCGATGATATGGACTGAGCCTACTAATCACGTCAATGATTGTTACTTTTGTGCAGTGAATGTAAAAGGTATCAACCGGTATAAAAAACGCACTTGGGTTTATCCTAATGTAGAATCGGCTAAACCCCCAGTACTGCACAGTGATGATTTGCCGATTCCAGTGTTCTCAGGCCCATCTACTTCAAACTGTGATGATAATAATTTTTTTTGGGGAATCATAGAGCACCAGACTATTCAGAATTGGTTGCAAAAATGCTTCAAAATTTTCGAACATTGGGAGCTAATATGAGCATTAAAGTGCATTTTTTTACATAGTCATTTGGACAGATTCCCGGATAATCTGGGCGATTATAGCGAGAAAAAAGGAGAACGGTTCCACCAGCACATCAGGACAATGGAAGAAAGATACCAAGGTCGGTGGGACCGCCACATGATGGCAGACTACTGTTGGACTTTAATAAGGGATTGTCCTGAGCAAAATCATAATAGAAAACCGTACAGAAAAAGTTTTTTGTAATATTTTTTAATATTTAATGAACAGAACAATATATATCTTCGTTTTTTTATATATATTTTATTAAGGTTCTTTATTAAAATATTTATTCCATTAATGTTGGTATTTTTCTTTAGATTTTTCCTTTGAAATAGCTAATAGTCTTTATCTCAAAAACAAGAGCCAATTTGACAAATCTAATATTTTTCTAGTATTCAACACACAAGTCTAATACATAATTGACTTTAATCTACTATGCCGCAAAATGACTGTTCCCCAGTGCATTGTTGAAAAGACTTTGTTCAAGTGTTACATGTAGCACAGCATTGAAACAGCACGAAGTATACAGGGTGGAAGGGACATCGACGCAAAAACTGTTAAAAAAAATTCGTCGGTTATTTAAAAAAAAATCAGCTGTTCCATACATTTTGACCGCGTAGGTATTGCACTTTTCTATGAAACAGCAGATTTTTTTTATAACCGACCCAAATTTCAACGCAGTGGGGTTCAGAATCATGTACTGATTCCATGGTTTCAGTTTTCGCGTCGATGTCCCTGCCACCCTGTATAAGAAAAGAAAATCGCTATCGTCAAGTTTGACTACCCAATGTAAAAGCGGTACAAATGAAAAACAGTGGCACTCCGGGAGTGCCGACAGAAGTGAAAACTTGAACAATTTTATTGTGCAGGAAATAATGTATCGCGCGTTGATGTCTTTTTAATGGTCAAAAACTGGTGTCGTAACAGTGACACGAAATCAATTGTTTAGTCCCATCTCAAAAATGCCCAACGCGCCTAAAGAAATAGTCACTTCAAAAACTGCTGATAAAAAAACCCAATAACAGTTTTCTCGACCCAGTACCGACTCAGCAGTCACACATGTCAATCCCTACATTATTAAAATTCATCTGCTTTAGCAAACGAGGAACAAGGCAGGGTCATTTACCAAGGAGATCGGTAGTTCAGCTAATATATTCATATAGCTTAGCTATTGTTTAAAGAAGGCGAACATTGGCATTAGACCAAGCATACTAAATCATCCGTGA
Source organism: Agrochola lychnidis (assembly GCA_963680765.1). NCBI lineage: Eukaryota > Metazoa > Arthropoda > Insecta > Lepidoptera > Noctuidae > Agrochola > Agrochola lychnidis. The sequence continues at coordinate 3,733,115 of OY796856.1, read as the reverse complement.
CTAATTATGTTTCAATGTTCATCCCGCATTGGAACACTCGCAAGGCGTTGACAGCTCATTGAAAGGACTTTGGTCGGTTTGGAAGGTTGCAAATGCAACTACATAAATTTTCGCCGTTTTGTGTCATCCTGTCACATAATACAATGTCAACCCTGAGCGGACGGTGAGCTATGGGTAGCTCGCCGTCCGATAAGGACCAAGCCCGGGTCGACGGCGCGTTATGTTCCAAGCGCGCCTCAAAGAGATGTCAGCAGAATTGACGGGGTCCGCTAGGGCCAATGCCTGCCGGGGGTTCGAAGAAAACCGATAGGGAAATCGTGGCCCCCGGCAACAGGGCAACTGAAGAAACACGGGTGGGTTATAGTCGGTAAGAGTCTGACACGCCCCCTCGCTCCGCCCAGAGCGTGAGAAGTAATTTGATAATTTCCCACCCAAAAAAAAAAAACCTGGGGATGTGCCCGCCCGCATTTTTCTGAATATTCATGAAAAATTATCGAAAAATAACTTTAAAAGGGTCGACTATACTATCTCGATCTTTTTTTTAATTTTCTTTTTTTTTACGAGATCCTCCTATGATTATATAAAGAAAACACTGTTTTTTTTTCACCTCCATTTTTTTTTGCATAGTCGCCTTATTTTAATCAAAATGTTATTTAATCCGATAACATAACTCATAAGCTTTTAGAAATGATAAACAGAATCCAAATCGAATCAAAAACATCGGAAATTTGGCAAACGCTGCTCAAGACATAAAAAATTTAATAACATGAAAAATATTAAAGATAGACCCTTTTAAAGTTATTTGTGGATAATTTTTCATGAATATTCAGAAAACTACGAGCACATGCCGATTGGCAACTTTGTATATCGTCACGCCGGTATTCTCCTAAGTGTAAGGCAGAGGTGCTTCTTGTCACATAAAAAATAAATAAAGCTTTAATTAATTCCGTGCAAATTACAAACAATTTTTTTTTTTAATATTAAAGAATTTGCGCGGACCCCTACGGGTAAAAGCCTCCTCCAAGGAATGCCAGTGATCTTTGTTACTGGCTATATTTTGCCAGCTTTGACCCGCCATCTGCACTATTTCATCTACCCATCTAGCGTTAGGCCTGTCTATGCTTCTAGTGCCTCATGGTCCAGTCCATTTTAACACTCTTCCCGTCCATCTATCATCTTTAAGCCTGGCCACGTGACCTGCCCACTTCCATATTCTTTGCAGTGAGAAGGTTAGGGCATCTGTTACTTTTGTTTTTCTTTGAATTTAAATGTCTTGTCACATAGGGACTTATTAAAACAAATACCTGCAAGGGGTTTTAGGCCACGGACTAGTGAAATAAAGGTAGGGAACTCGATCCCAGCCTGTTGCATTGTCAATGCAAACAGTTTCTTCGATGCTTTTCACTTTCACTCAAGATAAAAATGAAAAGAGAAAATACATTTATTTAGCACAGACTAAAAGACACACAATGTTATATAAAAGAGATAAAAAAATCAACCAAAAAGTGTAAAGAACGATATTGGAAATTATCAGGAAAGCATGCCTCACGGCTGCGCCAAAAAGGCCCAGTTCAGCAAAAATTTTAGACAACTATGTATAAGTGCCTGACGCTAGTTTTCAACTGGACCTGGGAGCCTACCACCAGCTCGAAAGTAATATTATTTTAATATTACTTCAGTGGGAGAAAGAGATGGAGCTATACGTCCTGTAGAGCTTCATCGCTTTCCCACTCTGAAGTAAGATTAAAATAATACTGCTTTATGAGCTTGTGGTAGGCCCCCTGAAGTGTGAGGTGACGGATGTAAATCAGTTTTATACTGCAACGTATGCATACTTATATAAAATTTTGTGTCAGATAAAAAATTATAACGAATATGTACATAAATAGTGTAATTATAAAAAAAATTGCAAAACAAAACAAAAAAGTCTGACATATATATGAGGCGGACGCAAGCACGCACGCAAAATCATAGATTTAAATATAGCAAAATCAAATCAATGGTGGAAATTTTAAATGTCGTAAGGGTCATTGTATTCCCTGTCCCTTACGACATTTGAAATTTCCACCATCGAAATTATTACGGGGTGTCAGGGACATCGACGCGAAAACTGAAACCATGGATTCAGTACATGATTCTGAACCCCCCTGCGTTGAAATTTTTCGTCAGTTATTTTTTAAAAAATCAGCTGTTCCATACATTTTGACCTTTTGTGTGAAACAGCTGATTTTTTTTTAATAACCGAAGAAAAATTTCAACGCAGGGGCTTCAGAATCAAAATTCAAAATTCAAAATTCAAAAGTCATTTATTCAAATTAGGCTGAGAACCAGCACTTTTCGAACGTCAAAATTACATAAGACAGTCCCCCAAAAACGCCCACCCTTCACCACTTCCTAGTGCCTTTAGCTGGGAAGAAGAAGTGGCGCAACAAACTCCCCAGCAGCACAGCTGTCTGTTCAAGTTAGAAAAAAATAAAAATGACTCTATACAATAGTATGCAAAATTATTATGCAACACAAAACATTATTTTAATTAAGTATAAATTATTGGCCATATGTTAGCTAGCACACGCCGATATACCAACCAAAAAACATCGAGAACTTATACTCAAGCAGAATTAAAAAAATAAAAACTAAACGTAAAAAGAACTAAATATCTAAATAAAAGCCTCCAGGCATAAAGGGCGTGCCCGCTTACATAAAGCTGTAAATTGGAAGTTATAAATGATAAACTAGGACCATCGAGGTAAAATAAATGTACAGTTAATTACTAGTAACAATAACAAAACCATGATCAGCAAGACGACCAGTCACCACAAGCAGCACCCGTTCATGAGCATAACGCAAAGATCAGCCATTACCCCCCTCGCCATATTTGAGGGAAGGAGGCAACCCGACTCCCGACGCTACCGCAAGCATTGACATCTAAGGGAGCATGACGAACTTGCTGCCGGTTGCTCAGGTAAAAAATAATATAATCAATTGTCGAGGTCACTAGCCAACCACAAATTGCAATACAAACTCATAACAAACACATTGTAATGAGTAGATTATGTCATCAATAAAATAAAAATAAATAGACTCGTAAAAAAATAATTAAAAAATTGACTCATAAAGTCAAATAAAATAAAAAAATTATATAAACTTATATAAACTGTCAGTAGGTAAGTTAAATCTGGAGAAAGAACATAAACATTGTCTTGAGTTAATCACAGCGACCAACTATTCTTATCAATTAAGTAGTCGTTGATACAATAGTATGCCTTTGAACAAAGGTTGGATTTTACTTTATTTTTAAACGCATTAAAAGGCAAATCTAGCATAGAAGAGGGTAGCTTGTTATAAAAGGTTATACCAAGCCCAACAAATGAGTTATGAACCTTATGAAGCCGGTGAAAGGGAGCTCGTAGTTTGTCCTTATTTCTAGTGTTAACATTGTGAATATCACTGTTTTTAGTGTATAAGTGTATATTTTGCCTAATATATAAGATGTTGGCGAAAATGAATTGTGATGCCACCGTGAGAATACCAACATCTTTAAAAAAATCTCTTAGAGAAACTCTGGCACGTAGCTGGTAAATTGCTCGAACAGCTCGTTTTTGAAGAACAAATATATTTTGAATGTCAGCGGCTTTGCCCCACAGCAGAATACCATAGGACATAACGCTATGGAAATAACTAAAATAGACTAACCGAGCTGTATCAATGTCAGTGTATTGTCTTACTTTCCTGACAGCGTAGGCGGCCGAACTGAGCCTTCCCGCTAGGCTTGATATATGTGGGCCCCACTGAAGTTTGGCATCTACTGTTATGCCCAGAAAAACTGCCGAGTTCACAGTTTCAAGCACCTCTTTATCTAAGACGATGTTGGGTCCTAGATTTCTAACATTTGGTAGAGCGAACTTTACACATTTCGTTTTCTTGGCATTGAGAACTAGGTTATTTGTCGTAAACCAATCCGTAACCATTGAGAGTGCACTGTTTACGTCGTCAAAATCTTGTCTATTCCTGTCTACTTTAAAAATAAGAGAGGTATCATCTGCAAACAGTACAACGTTACAGATATCCTTTAAATAAAAAGGTAAGTCATTTATATACACTAAGAATAAGAATGGACCCAGTATTGAGCCTTGAGGTACACCTAACTGAACTGGTAGCCCGGAAGATTTCACACCATTAACATCTACACATTGGACCCTATTATGCAAATAAGAATTTATTACTTTAAGAGCTTCGTTTTGGACACCGTAATGACGTAGTTTACGCAAAAGTGTGTCATGGTGCACGCAATCAAAGGCTTTGGAGAGATCACAGAAAACTCCAATAGCATTTTGCGAGTTCTCCCATGCGTTAAAAATGTGTTTCATCAGAGCAACACCTGCATCTGTAGTCGAACGACCTTTTGTGAAACCATATTGTTCATCATGAAGAAGTCTGTTTAAATTAAAATGTCTTAGCAACTGCTTGAGTATTAACTTTTCAAATATTTTACTGAATGCAGGTAAGATAGAAATAGGCCTGAAATTGCCAACGTCATTTTTGTTACCCGATTTAAATAATGGTATGACTTTACTACTCTTCATGAGGTCAGGAAAAGTTCCTAAATCAACACATTTATTAAAAGTTACAGCTAAATATGGAGCTACTATGTCTATTATATTACTTAATAGTTTAATGGAGATACCCCAGTAATCACCAGTGTTTTTAGACTTAAGTGTGTTAAAAACATTAACTACATCACGAGGTGTTACATGCTCGAAGCTAAATAAGCTACTACATTTAGGCACACTGCTATGCAAAAGGTTTTCAGCTTTAGACGGGGACGAATTTAAGGAGCGAGTCGTAGTTATAGGTATGTTGGCAAAAAATTCATTAAATGCCTCAGCTACGTCGGCTGCTATATTAACTAATTTATTGTCGACCATAATCTCGAGTTGTTTTTCTTGTTTAATCGACTTACCGGTTTCATTGTTAATAATTTTCCAAGTGGTTTTTACTTTATTATTTGAATTTTTAATTGTATCGCCTAAAAATTTTGATTTTGCAAAAACACAAATATTTTTAAATAATTTTGAATAATTTTTGACATACTCTAAGAAAGGAGTATCAAACCTATATTTTTTCAAACCATATAACTCGTATAGTGTCGCTCTACTTTTATAAATACCTGGAGTAGCCCATTGGTTAAAGCCAACAGAGGTGCTATTAATGTTAATAGTTTTGGTCTTGAAAGTAGATTGGTACTCTTTTTGCACAACATCAAAAAGGGCTCCATAGATTTCATTGGGATTTTCGTGTTCTACTATAGATGGTGTAATTCTATGAGCTATATTATTTTTAAACTTGCTGCAACGACTAGCTGTATAAGGCCTGCATTCTATTTTATGTGGTTTTTTTTGTAATTGCATAGGGAAGCTAGCTAGTAAACCACAGTGGTCAGATGTTAAGTCACTTAAAACTAATTTATTTTTGGCATCACAATCACTAAATATATTATCGAGACAAGTCGACGTAGATGCCGTGATCCTAGTAGGTTCAAAAAACAAGTTAATTAAATTATAAGATTTGAACAAATTGAGAAGTCTAATACTTAATGGAGTATCATCTAAAATATTAATATTGAAATCTCCACATAAAATTATACTTTTATTACTAGATTTTAACCTATTGAGTGAATCCTCCATTACCGATTCGAAACGAATAAAATCCCCAGAGGGGGGTCGATAAACACAAATTATAACATATCGCTCTAGTTCAACACAAGACAACTCAATAGTGCGCTCAATGGAAAGATTAACTAAATCTAAACGTTGTTTACATTTCAACTTGTTTGAAACAAGAACTAAAGACCCACCGCGGATAGCACTTTTTCTTACAAATGCGCTTTGTACAGTAAAAAAATCATCATTGATAAAAACTACTTCATGTTCTTTCAACCAGTGTTCAGTCAAACATAACACCTGAACATCATAGTTCTCCATAAATAAACTTAACTCTAGCTCTTTGCCAGACAGACCCTGCATATTTTGATGTACAACATTCAACATATGCGGCTTATCTGTTGTCGCTCCTAATAGTTTAAACTACAAGGGGTATCAAAAGTAGTGTTAGTACCACTACTAACAGTAATCAAAGGTACACTACAAGTACCAGTGTCGCTGTGTATATTGTATATCATGTACTGAATCCATGGTTTCAGTTTTCGCGTCGATGTCCCTGCCACCCCGTATAACTATTATACAGTAGGTTTGTTGACAGATGTTCATAACTAACTGTTTTTCATGTTATTTATTTGTTAAGATATAGGTTTTATTTAACCACACTTCAGTCTGTAATTCATGAGCTGAGCCTTTCGAACATAATTTTCTACCAAGGGCAAACGCGCAATTTTTATCACATTAACGGCTAAGTACTGATATCGGCTGAAATTTCATACTAACGATCACCTTTGAGGAAGCAGCATCCTTCCTTATTGAAGGTATAAATAATACATTGTTATTAGCTTTAAGTAGGCTTTTGATAGCATCATCCTTGAATCCGTACATGTTCCAAACTTCTTAACATCGTCATCATTTCAGCCTAAAGATGTCCACTGCTGGACATAGGCCTCCCCCAAGCACCTCCACTTCTTATCATAATCTTCTTATATATAAAATTCTCGTGTCACAATGTTAGTTACCTTACTCCTCCGAAACGGCTTTACTGATTTTTACCAAATTTTATATGCATATTCAATAGGTCTGAGAATCGGCTACTATCTATTTTTCATACCCCTAAGTGATAAGGGTTGTCCACCCCAAACAAATAATTGGCAAAACAACGTTTGCCGGGGTCAGTTAGTCACAGTATAAGTGAATGAGTATACGAATGTATACGAAAGCAGTAGGCTGCTCTCTGTTATTGACAGGCTCTGCTACTCTGGCGGAACAATTTCTATAAAAACTTCACGGAAATACGATAGTTGCCTTTTTTTTGGGTGGGGAATCTATCAAATAACTTCTCTCGCTCTGGGTGGAGCGGGAGGGCGTGTCAGACTCTTACTGACTAAAACCCACCCGTGTTCCTTCGGTTGCCCTGTTGCCGGGGGCCACGTTGTCCCTTTCGGCATTATTCGCAGCCCCGTCAGGCAGAGGCCACAGCGGACCCCGACAATTCTACTGACATCACTTTTGAGGCGCGCGTGGAACACAACGCGCCGTCGACCCGGGCCTTGTCCTTATCGGACGGCATACGGTAGTTGCCTAGGTAAAAAAAAACCAATTCTATTTAGTCCGTCATTCAGATAATAAAAAAATATTAGATACGTATTTTTTGCTTTATCAGATTAATCAAAAATAACTAAGTTGGGGAGTGGGGGCTCGCTACGTCACAACACAGTATTAAATCTAGCAAGGCGTGATGTCATGCCACATTTTAACTCAATGTATCGCTGTAATCTTTTGATTACGTCAAAAAACAAAAATAGGTGTCCAATATTTTTTAATAATCTACAAGACAGACAAAAAAACTTTTGGACACAGGCCTATTATTCTACCGGGGTGTCAAGTCTCGCTTGTCTGCGGGAGCGTTAAAATCGCAATAATCCAACAGAGGGCTTAGACAAGTGTCAATCGCTTTCAAAGCGTATTTCTACGACTTTCAGCGGGATTCATAAACTTTTCAGTAGCTTATACGTACAGTCAGTCCCGTACATTATTGACTTTCCATCATCGTTATCATTGATGGAATATTACCTTGTCTAAGCCTTCAGATCTGTGTCCCAGCAGTAGGAACTAATGTTCTCCCTGATTTGACCTCATCTCTATAAGATTGGTCGCAATCCACCACGCAATCTACCACGGGGGCCCAGTGCAGTGTTATAGATAGTCACTTTTTATAGCACCGGAAGAGTATATGACCAATTAGGCCAGATAAATACAAAATCTTCTTCGTTAATGTATTATCAAAACACTTCCGCAAATTCCAAGTCGATCACAGTTTTCATAGGTCGAGGTAGATATTTCATAACAATACGTTCGAGAGCGGTTCGATTATCGAAAATGTTCGCGGGATCTATTTTTACCCAAAGCATGCTCTACGCAATGGGATTCTTTATATTTTGGTTGTGGATGCCAAAGTCAACAATCGATTCATAGAAATTCATAGGAACAAAATTTTGGGAAAGATTTAAGAAAAATTTGAATACTTAATCTTTTTCTAGAAACTTTCGTTAATTAATTAACTTGAAATGGGAAAATTGGGAAAATATTAGGTAACATTTTCACAACTTTTCTAACGAACCCTTTTTGTTTTTAATTAAATTTTGCTTTGTGGAATCTGGTTGGAGTAAAAAATTCAATTGAATTAGGAGGTTTGAAAAATGAATTTTAAGATTAGAAACAAAATATACCTACCTAATAAATAAAATAATATTTAGGTTCTGCTGGTTATTTATTTATATACATATAAAAAATGGAAAACGTAGCATTGGAACATTGGAAGGCCTCCCACAAGATGGGCCGATGACCTTGTGAAGGCCGCAAGAATCCGCTGTGCTTGGGGGAGGCCTATGTCCAGCAGTGGACGTCTTCGGCTGAATGATGATGATAGATACTTTATTGTACACCAGTAAAATACATAACAAGAAATAATTTAACCAATACGAAACATACAATGGGTGGCCTTTTAGCTTTCTGCGATTTCCCATTTACCCAAAAACAAAAAATAATCCATCATTACCTACTTCCTCTAATCGCAATGACACAAATCATCTTCAGCCTACCTGGGCCACTTAACAAATTAGTATTTAGACAAAGCGTAGGTTCCATACATTGGCACCCACGCAGACGCATACGCACTGTGCAGTCAACACTACGAAAACCGCCCTTACTGCAACGAAATAAAGACACTGTCAATGTCTTATTGTTATCAAAGGCGTGCGATGCGAAAAACAGTAATGAGGAAATGAATAATCAGAAAGTAGGTTGTGTACCTTGAGTCGCTGGTTCTGATTAAACCTCCTTGATTAGGTACTTCAGGCTAGGTCATTGGGGTATCAAGGTGGATGTATGAACTGCAATGACACATGTCACCATGCATATTTGTAATTTCGAAAGTATGTATGTATAATGTATTATCCTATGTAATGTAGGTACCCAGTATTAACTATAAAAACTTTTTTACAAAAAACACAACCGACTTCATAACTACAAAGTGAAAAATAACTTTAATTTCGGTAGTCGGTGTCTTTGGATCAGATCAGTATTTTAGTTTTTTGACACCGACTTCCGAAATTAAAGTTATTTTTCACTTTGTAGTTTGGAAGACAACCAACTTGTTTTTTGTAAAAAAAGTTTTTTTTTTCACTTTTTAGTGGGTTGGTTTGTAATTTATCTAAGTTACAATAGCCGTATGTCAACTGCTCATCAAAATTACCCAAATCGCTATAGATGTGCCTTTAATATTTGAAGAGTTCCCTCGATTTCTCCAAGATCCCATCATCAGATCATGACCAAATGACAATGCGACCAACTTGAAAGTATACCCTTTCAAACAAAAAAAGAATTTTTCAAATCGGTCCAGCCGTCTTCGAGTAATCGGGGAACATACATAAAAAATAAAATATCCCGACGAATTGAGAACCTCCTCCTTTTTTTTTGAAGTCGGTTAAAAATATAGCAGTGGCTTTCAATAAAGGATCAATGTTAATAGCAGAAAACGTTTTCTGACCAAATAAAATATCTAGCTATTGTTGCCCCGAAATCGAGCTGTTAAAATCTAAAAAAATTGTAGCCCTCCGGGAGTGCCGACAGAAGTGAAAACTTTAACAATTTGTATAACTACTTGCATAGAACATTTATCCGTAATGTAATATAAATAAAGAGCACAATCGTGTTTACAAAAATGAGGTGTCGGTAACGGTGTCGCGAGTTCAATTGTTTTTTCCCATATCCAAAATGCCCAACGCGCCTAAAGAAGTTTTCACTTCAATTAAAAAAAAAAGCGGCCAAGTGCGAGTCGTACTCGCCCATGAAGGGTTCCGTAGCAGCAAGTAACATTGAATGCAAGGTAAATTGCGGTTTACGATTTATGACGTATTAAAAAAAACTACTTGCTAGATCCCGTTCAAACCAATTTTCGGTGGAAGTTTACATGGTAATGTACATCATATATTTTTTTTAGTTTTATCATTCTCTTATTTTAGAAGTTACAGGGGGGGACACACATTTTACCACTTTGGAAGTGTCTCTCGCGCAAACTATTCAGTTTAGAAAAAAATGAGATTAGAAACCTCAATATCATTTTTGAAGACCTATCCATAAATACCCCACACGTATGGGATTGATGAAAAAATTTTTTTTGAGTTTTTTATGAGTTCTAAGTATGGGGAACTCCAAAATTATTTGTTTTTTTTCTATCTTTATGTAAAAATCTTAATGCGGTTCACAGAATACATCTACTTACCAAGTTTCAACAGCGTAGCTCTTATAGTTTCGGAGAAAAGTGGCTGTGACATACGGACGGACAGACAGACAGACACACATGACGAATCTATAAGGGTTCCGTTTTTTGCCATTTGGCAACGGAACCCTAAAAAGATGAAGCAGAGCATGACGTTACTGGTATTACCTGTGGTGTAACTCCTCACAAGAAAAAGACCAACTGGAGCAAAGGCAACAAGCCAGAAAGCCGGAAATAATGATTCATAAAAAAATATGTGCAAAGTCAACGGAATTTTTACTCTCACAGACAGTTTAAGAAATATAAAAAAAAATACCTGTTACCGACATCGTCGTCACTAATTGGTTTTAGCCGAAAAGGTATTCGTCATCGTTACACTTTCTTAGAACGATAAGGAAATAAAATATAAATAAACATAGTTGCGGTTTCATCTCTATTGAAGCCTTATTCTGCTTATCTTTGTTTTGGCATTCCCCACCGCAAGATATCTATCTACCTGTCTATGGTCCCAAGAAATAAATGAATGCCTAAAATTATAAACGGCATAAAAACCAACATCAGATTGTATTCTGCCTGAATTACTTATATTATGATAAATTTTTGTTACGTCTTTCGGTAGACAAAACTATGGCACAAGGTCAACGGTAGCTACTTCAGAGCATTCATTGGCCAGTTAAAAAGAACTCGCGATTCAATACATACAAGTTTATATTGATACAGCTGTGGTTTTAAACACAGGTGTGCTAGGGATCAACTTATAATGGTCACTGAATACGTAAATTACACTCACGTAGAATGGTTCATATCGCCATAGATTGGAGTCGTGCACGCTCGCTGTTTGGTTTATTTGAATTTCGAATTATGTTTTGTTTTTAATTCCAACAAGAATTTTTGTGCTTATACTTTTTTATTGGATTTGGAAGTGACAGTGTTTCTTTTTTTGGATCTTCACATTGGACTGTGACGGTAGGTTTTATTCCTTTTATGTTTTTTTATTACAAAAATTATTTTAGTCAATTTTAGTTATTTATAAGGTACAAAATGAAAAGTATTATGGAATATTATTGTTTACACCATTATTAGCGTATATTATGCGGTTATTACAATGTCCTCCCTCTTTGTATTCAATGAATCAGTTACTGTTCGATCACGAAACAATTGCCAGCTAACAACAGCTAGAAAAATAGTATTAAATGATTTAACGAATAAATGAATAACGTTATTATGCCATTGACTTAGTCACTTGACTGTTTAAATCGGTATACCTAATTGAATTTGACTCAAGCATTTCTTAGTTACAAATCAATATTTTGAAAATACTGGTATAAAAGACTTCTATATTTTTCTTAAATGTGTGTTGTGTTGTGTGATGAATTGATAATACTTAGTAAAAGTATAGTGATACCGACTAAAAAATTTCTAACAAGCTATCGTAAAAAACCTCATTCGTACCATGAGATAAAGGTGGGTAAAATTTTCTCAACCGACAGTTCTACCCTGCATAACTTTTTGTTTTGTGCAATTGTTCATTTAACTTGCAACTGAACGGCCATATTGTATATTTAAGTATACGGGGTGGCATACATCGACGCGAAAACTGTTACCATGGATTCAGTAAGTACATGGTTCTGAAACACCATGCGTTGAAAGGGAAACGCCTATTCTTGGCCATGGTTTGCCCAGCAATGTGGGAAATACAAAAAAAATACCCATTTAGTAACTAAAATATTGCTATTACTTATTTGTAACGAAACCTCCGGAATTAAAAGCCGTTTTAATCAAGACACTCAATCGTTTATTTCCTTATCTAACACTTCCCATTGTTGGTCAATCCTGTCAAAGTAGGGATGGCAACTTTTACTGAAAAAAATCGATACGCTCAAAACCGGTTACCAAAAATAGATTTTTGGAAAATCGATTTTTTATTATGTAGCTGTTACAATCAACTCAGCCTATCACAGTCCTTGCTGTGCAGTGCTCCACTGGCCATCAGTCCTGCGACGAATATGACCCACTGTCACTTCAGCTTGCTTACTCTGCAGGCTATGTCGGTAACTCCGGTTAACTTCATTTCTCATCTCGAGCATAGCCCGCTCCATAGCGTGCTGAGCAACCTTGAATTTGTGGACTAGCCCGACTGTTAGTGTCCACGTTTCGGCACCGTATGTCATAACGGGCAGGACGCACTGGTTGAAGACCCTAGTCTTCAAACACTGCGCGATTGGCGGCGACAAGACTTGACTATGGCCGCATTCCGAGTTACGCTAAAAGTGATAATATCGCGAATCCCACCAAATTTTATAGTCACGATTATTACTCAATAGCCCTTATATTTTGTGACTATTAAATTTGGTCGGATTCGCGATATTATCACTTTTAGCGTAACTCGGAATGCGGCCTAAGTTTTCCAAACGCTGCCCAAACTAGCTGGATCTTTCTGTCGGCTTCTTTATCAAAGTTGTGTCTACCAAGCTAGATGAGTAGCCCTAAGTAGACGTACTCCTTCACAACTTCGAGAAGCGACCCTTTGATGTGGATTACATTTGGCAAGACATGCGAATTGTACATACATTACTTTCGTCTTGTCCAAATTCATGCCGTGGCCAACCAGCCGAGAAGCTCCATTTAGGCTGTGCAGCATCTGGTCTATGTAACTGTCCCAGCGTGTCGTCAGCGTCAGCTGTAACCTCTTTGGTTATTTTCGTTAGCGACAAAAAAAATGTTATTTCATTTTAAAATACGATCCATTGAACCGATTCCGTATATCCTGTTTGTTTTTTAATATAGATTTTTCGAAAAATTCATATCGCATCCCTACATCAATAATAATCGTAATTGACAACTGATTCACTGATTTCACATTTTTTTGGTGCTGTATTTTTTCGACTACGTATTTCTATTTTATTTTCCGACGACTTTGATTACGGTTATGGACCCTGTAACCGCTCCCGATGACGACCTTGGCTTTACATTGGATTCTGTACCCGCCTCCCACGACGACACCAGCTGGCCAATAAATAAATTCGTTTATTTCAGGTAAAAAATAACACCCATAGCCAAATTAATAAATTACATCAATAAATTAAAATACAATAAAATCCAAGATCAATTAAAATAAAATAAAATGAAAATAAGTTATGTTGAATTGAAGTCAATTAAATAAATGAAAACAAAATAAATCAAATTAAACTAAATTAAATCAAATAATATCAAAAACAATAAATACATATTACATACATAACAAGCACAGACAAAAACGAACACTCACACAGTAACAATATGTCTGCTGCAGCATTGCCGGATGTAAGGGCAATCCAGTCTGTTGGCAATCATCGCCAGGACGGTGTTGGGGCTGCCCCGCACTCTGCGCACCAGAGACGCGCACCGCTTGCGCATCGTCGCGTGAAAGCAGTCGGTGCGCGCCTCCGCGAACATGCCTGAGGCGCTGCAGTGTCGGGGCAGCCCCACCACTGCCCTGAATGGATACCGTACCTGTTTCTCGCCAAGGACCTGACACGAATATGGAACCTAAATTACACGAACTTACCAGCTTACCACGGAGCCATCTCTGTGTCAACTGTGGCGTGGATACACGAGGACTTAAGAGATTTACCTTAAGCAATGTGGAAGTTCGGTTTATATTTCAGCAATGGATTGCTCCACAACAAGTAAGTTACTTTATGAACATGCAAGGTACAGACTCGGCAACTTTTACTGCATAGCTACTTTACGTTAGGTTTGAATTGAATAATTCGGTTGGTTAGTGTCACGGAAACCATAGGAATAAAATATATTTGTAGTTTGTTTTGTCTCAAACCATTGCCACATATTTCATGTGACATAAGTAATGAATTGTATGATCATCAAAGATGGTTTCAAAGACCGGTGTCATTCAATGTATTTATACATAAAGACCTTCTGATGCTACAGCATGCTAATAGGTATAAATTATTTTTATGACAGTATGCAATTATGTTTCAGATAATTGTCTGATGTGTGACCAATGTTGGATGTTGGCAAGGAATACATAACAGCCTTCTGCACCACAAGAACAAAATGTTGGGCATCGACAAATATGATTGTGTAAACTGTGGTCAATCTGTATTAAGAAAGCACTTTCATCATCTATACCAACGCAAAACATGCACAAGAGACATACAAATAAGAACTATAATTGCAGAATGGATCATACCAAAACTATAAATATGTTTTTTATTAACCTTTAATTTATAAAAGACCCACCGAGTTCTATGTAAAAAATAGTGGTTGTTTCTTTATCTATAATGTTAACTCTAATGCCTATAACTTGTTTCTTTCATGGGCGTCACTTGTCCAAAACCTCTTTATCAAATGGGCATTTCCCTTTATGTCGGTTATTTAAAAAAAACTGCTGTTATATAGAAAAGTGCAATGTGCGGTCAAAATGTATAGAACAGCAGATTTTTTTTTAATAACCGATTAACGAAAAATTTCAACGCATGGTGTTTCAGAATCATGTACTAAATCCATGGTAACAGGAAACGCCCGGGTGTCATCACTGTGTGGATCGCCCGGAGGACACGGTGGAGCATACGGTGGAGATCTGCCCGGCTTGGGCAGGGCATCGCCGTGTCCTCGTGGAAGCGATCGGCGGCGGTGACCTCTCGCGTCCGGCCCTGATTCGGGCCATGCTACGGAGCGAGAGGAAATGGGAGGCCGTCACCTCCTTCTGCGAAGCAGTAATGCTCGCGAAGGAGGAGACGGAGCGCGTGAGGGAGAGGCAAATTTCGCGCCCTCGCGCCCCTAACCGCCGCAGGAGGAGACGCCCTGGGCGTCGGGAATCACAAGAAGATTTCCGGCTACCGTAGGCGCGGGCTTGCGGACGGTGAGCAATGGGCAGCTTGCCGTCCGATAAGGACCAAGCCCGGGTCGACGGCGCGTTGTGTTCCACGCGCGCCTCAAAGAGATGTCAGCAGAATTGACGGGGTCCGCTAGGGCCAATGCCTGCCGGGGGTTCGAAGAAAACCGATAGGGAAATCGTGGCCCCCTGGCAACACGGCAACTGAAGGAACACGGGTAGGTTTTAGTCAGTAAGAGTCTGACACGCCCTCCCGCTCCGCCCAGAGCGGGAGAAGTTATTTGATGATTTCCCAGCCAAAAAAAAAAAATATGGTAACAGTTTTCGCGTCGATGTCCCTGCCACCCTGTATAAATTAGAAATTAGGTATATTTACCTACCTTGTGATGTTGAATAACCTGTTTTCTTTTCCTTATATATTATTTTCCTATTACTATCATTGCACTTTCATTGGACTGAATCTGCACCCTAATTGCATAAAACACTTTCAATCACAATCTGAACGATTTTGAAGGATATTGCTAATCCATTGCTTCTTAAGTTCGAAAAATTTGTCTGTTCAGCGACGTAAATAACGCAATGAATGTTGTCGAACTGTCAAAATGACAGCTATTGCTACTATTAGTGTAATACGCAATTATCCCGCAGTTTACATTTTCTCACTATTATTCTCCTTCCCTTATTCATTGATTTGTGGTCGCAAACATCACGCCTGTTCTCCCCGAAGGGTTGTGCAGAGGTGTACCTATCCTACTGTAAGGTTTTATGCAATAATATTAACCTTATGTTGAGCAGGCTGTTAAGAAAACAGCTCTGCGTTCGAACCCTCTGACAATTTACATTTAAATAGGATTCGAATATGTTTTTGTTTGATGAAAACTAGCTGTCGAATAGTATACGCGTCTTTATAAAATATTTTGTTGAACTCAAATAATTATACGAAACACGATATTCGAATATTGCTTATCATTGTAGTGTCCTACCTCACCCTCACTACACATTTACGCTAACATTTTAGATAACGTCCTCAGACGTTACAGTACACAGCAGCATGTATTTTTCTTCCATATTTATCTTTCAACCGTCACAACAGTATTCACTCCTTAAATCTCACTTTTTAAATATCAAAATGACATAAGACAGTCCCCCAAAACCCCGCCCTTCACCACTTCCTACTGAAAAATGTTTAAAAGTCGATTTTAAGAGCGTGCATTCTGAAAGTGGGCAACGTCGCAAATAGCTGTCAAATATTTAGGCTGTTTTGATTAATTTGGCAATATTACTGTATGGAAATATAAAATATCGCTCTAAAGAAAACTATTTACATTGCCAACTTTTAAAATGCACGCTCTTAAATATACAGACTTGTCAAATAATTTCAATATTATCTAAAAAAAAACCATTCTAGACACAGACAGACCTTATCAACAAACTGTCCCAAATTACACAAAACATTTTCAACGAAAGGTATTTTCACAGCAATGAAAAGAATTTCATACATCTTGTGGATGTTCTGCCATACTCCTACCTTCCCACATATTTCTCGGCCATCTGGTCCAATTAGCTATTCAATTAATCTATTCGTAGCGCCATGCAATCATCACTACCAAACAAATACTTGTAAACGAAGCGTAATTTAACATTTTTTCACACCTGTATTGGAAATGTAGTACCTACACAAATAATTTTTTCTGTATAAAACATGGACTGATAAACTTCTTTATAGACATGTTTCTGGGGTGTTTTAACTATTATATAGCGCTATTGGTTCAATAAGACAAAGATTGTGGGTATATTGAGCATATATTCAGAAAGCGGGCAACGTCGCAAATAGCTATCAAATATTTCACTGTTAAGATTTAAAAATAATAAATCATCTAAGTAGCCAAACGCCTCGTAGCCGACGACAAAAAAAAACAAGTAATTGTTGTACTCCCGATTTACTTGATCAGATTACTGGCAGTCAAAGATGTCTTGGCTGCAGTAAAAGAACGATATTTGAAATCAGAAGCTCGTTTATACTTGAAAGTTGGTAGTAGATTCTGGCGCCAAGATGGCTGCCCCCCTGCTGTTAATAGTAGTAATGACCCAGTTGGCATAGATTTTATTGTTGTTTTGGTAAAGTTGTAACCGCAGTCAATGAAACATGAGGTAAATTATAATGACAGGGAAATAACAATGTTTACTGAAGGAAAATCGTCTAAAATTAATAATGAATGTCATTGTTAATTTTTATCAAACCATTTTACAATAGGCACGTAGGTTAACCACTTCCATTAACCATATATGTCGTCATAATAATTAAAAGTAGGCTAGAATTTTGTTATTATACCTACAGGGTAAAAAAAATCTGCTGTTTCCTTCATTTATGTTTGCATAACTCGTCAAAATGTAGGGAACAGCTGATTATTTTTCCCGATTTCTGGTTTGGTCCCATAATAAAAGTTGTTCATAATGATGAGTAAAGTCACGTGTTAAAGTTTGCGCACTGATTAAAAACTTACCCTGTATAATTTAACTTATTCTTTTACGCAATAAAGTACAGTTATTGACGTTAAAATTACATAAATGAGGAACCCGCAAACCCACCTACCTAGCCTTTTCCCAACTATGTTGGCCAAATACCAGTATTTTACATGGAGCGACTGCCTATCTAACCTCCACAACCCAGTAACTAGGCAATACGATAACCCTTGGTAAGACTGGTTGTTAGACTTTCGGGCTTCTACCGACCCGTAACGACTGTCAAAGATCCACGAATGACAGCCGGGACTAACGGCTTAACGTGCTTTCCGAAGCACGGAGAAGTCTCGATATTTAAAGTTTGTCACCTATCCACGGACCAACCCCGGCAAACGTAGCTTTTCTTGATGGATCAACCCATGCGGCTGATATTACTTAGCTCTAAATGTGGAACCCTGTCAACTTAAAACTGTAGAAAAGTGGACTAAAGTTTCTTTATGTTGCACCAGTGGACGTCAGTCAGCGGAGATGATAATGAAATTAAAGATAAATCAGTCTGAGACACGTTAAGATGAAAAAACAGTGACACTCCGGTAGTGCCGACAGAAGTGAAAATTTGAACAATTAAAAAAAATACTTCCAAAACCTTTAAAGTAAAAATACTTGCATAGAACATTGATTCGTAATTCAATATAAATAAAGAGCAAAATCGCGTTTACATAAATGCGGTGTCGGTAACGGTGTCCCGAGTTCACTTGTTTTTTCCCATCTCAAAAATGCCCCACTTTTTGAACGTCAATATTACAGACAGTCCCCCAAAACGCCCGCCCATCACCATTTCCTAGTGCTTTAGTTGGGAAGAAGAAGTGGCGTAACAAACGGTAAAAGAACTTTAGATGGAAACATTATCTAAGACGATCAAGAGACCTTTGTTCAAGAATTTAAACTACTTTAACTTTCATACCCTTGATTCTCATTCTTGTATACAATTTTAACGTCTTCCTCCAGTTTTCCGGATAAAACAGGCGCGTCAAACAGGCAATTATTATCACTTAAAGCATTGCGCATAGTATGTTCCATGATTATAGCTGCTCATGTAGTGATATCATCTACTTGAGGACAATAATTCATTTCCCTTTACACTACCGTTGGCGGGATGCAGCATGCAGTTATACCTACGCGGCTTATTTTTCTTCATGATGGGTCCTCGACCTTCAACTAGTATCCTTGCTAAAATGAGCTGATTATCTTCAATTTACTGTAGTTTAAATTCTGCTCATACATTTATGTCTTTTCCTCTTCTTTGGGAAATTCTTTTTGCCTTGGAAGGTTGGTAGGCCTTTGGTGTGGGGTGCAACGTGTGTCGACACTCTTGCGCCATCCCACCTTCCTAGCACGGCGGGCTGTGCTGGGGCTGCTGCTGCAAGTGCGGAAAAACTCAAACAGCGCAAATACTCTAATCTTATTGGGACTTATATGTTTGAGCCGTTTGGGGCTGAAACACTAAGGCCATGGGTCCCGAGTGCCCACTTAGTTTTACAGGACATCGCCAAACGGTTAGTAGACTCTTCACGTGACCAGAGAGCTGGCTTATTCTTTGGCCAAAGAATCAGCATTGCCATACAATGTGGCAATGCTGCCAGCCTTTTGGGCACTTTTCCTGTTAACAGCGATGCGAAATTTTTTTTTGATGCCCTGTGACTATTCCCCCCCCCCTTATTTATATACTTGCACACATTATTATTATTATTTTGTGTGTGTAAATAAAACTGATCTTCAAAAGTTATTCATTAATTTATTCCAAAGTTGGCGGGATACAGCATGCACTTGTACCATATTGTGTCTTTGGGAAATTCTACTCTCAAAAGTTATTTTTCCTTTCCCTTACGTGGAATAGGGAAAGTTGAGTGTTTGAATGAGCTGCAACGCATCATGCACGTATACCTTATGTGATACCTTCGCGGCTCATTTTTCTTCAGGACAGGTCCTCGACCTTCAACTAGTTTCCTTGCTAAAATTAGCTCATTGTCTTCACTTTAAACTCATGATCAATTGTTTTCAAATACGAATTGAAAATTTCGTAACTGAGCAAAACATTAAAACAAAATGCCCACCTTCTGGTCTCATAAGTACTATCAGACAGAGGCAATTTAAAGAAGATGCCAAAATAAAAAAGCAATAATTGGAATAATTAATCTGTTTAGCTGCCAAGAGAGCACGATTTTTTCGACGCTAGATTGCTTTAACAATCGGCTACCAACAGTTCTTGGGGCCTAAAACGGCCTCTTTAGTAGAATCATAGTATGATAATATTATGAATCACACAAACTGTCACAAACTGACAATTCATAATATTATCTGCGTTCAATTCATATTACCCAATTCATCTGTATGACAGTTTCTTATTATAATGAAATAACATTTAAACTGTAGAAATAAAAAATAAAATCTTATTTGATTAATAAAAACTGTAAAGAACAATTATCCGGTAAAATTACGGTCTTAATTTTTTCATGCGGCAATATTTAC
The DNA here is from genome assembly GCA_963680765.1 of Agrochola lychnidis. Taxonomy (NCBI): domain Eukaryota; kingdom Metazoa; phylum Arthropoda; class Insecta; order Lepidoptera; family Noctuidae; genus Agrochola; species Agrochola lychnidis. The sequence goes on along the minus strand of OY796856.1, from coordinate 3,712,846 downwards.
ACCAAATATGATTCTGATATGAATTTAATTGAATATGATTCAGCTAAAATATGTGTCAACATAGAGGAATTGCTGGGAATTTAGAAAATGAATTGCTTTTAGAGGAATTGCTTAATTGGCCATTTTAAACCCGCTTTACGTCCCTTGCCTTATATTTTAAGATCCCGCAGTCCCTCTTAACTTCTAGGAAGGAATGGGAAGTTATCTTTCCCACACCTATTCCTTCCTCTTGACAACTAAATTGATCAATTTCGATGCGGGTTCTCAAACAATTTAGTGTTAGGGATACATTGTTTGATGCTTGGCTTTTTTCATTGGTGGTCCTTGGAAATATGGACTTATATGGTTAGCAAAGGACTTGAAAATAAATGTTTTATAGTAGATCTATATTCATTTAATTAGAGCCTATACCTACCTATCTTCATTATGTTAGCAAGTCCATTGCAACACTTGTAACCATAAAGGTATAATAATAATAAATAATAATAAAAGCAGATGATGAAAGAAGATGTAGTGACAAAAATTGAAAAGGGTATGCTGAGATGGTTTGGGCATGTTGAGAGGATGAATGAAAGGCGACTAACAAAATGTATTTACAAGGCAAATGTAAAGGGAAAGGCCGGGCGGGGACGCCCTAGGAGGACATATACTGACCTTATTGGTGATGTTCTTCAGAAAGGCCAGGTGCGTAGTACTCGCAACCGGCGTGCGTGTATGACCAGATGTATGAACGTAAACGAGGCAAAAGGACTATGTAAGGATCGTGGCAGGTGGCGTTCTGTAGTTTCTGCCTACACCCATGGGAAGAAGGCGTGAGTTTATGTATGTATGTAATAATAAAAGCCTTTATTAACAATCTTAAATGTTACATTTCATCTTATAACTACTTATGTACTACTGATATTAAAAATGGTTGGTTATGAAAGCAACGTAATTAAATGTTATTATTTGTATTAGACACCGGTTTCGCCTTACTTTTTGGCATAGGCCTCCCCAAGTGTTCTCCACAACGATCTATATACCTTGCTATCCTCATCCAGCATGGTCCTGCTACCTCCTTGATATCATCGTGTCCTGCCCATTTCCATTTCAGTTGTTTGATTTGGTATTTTATATCATAAAGGTATAACTGAACTTAACTCTCTAGCTATAAATCATCATAATCAGCCTATAATGTTCCCACTGCTGTGACACAGGCCGCCTCTCGGTGAGAGGGAGCGGACCGTAATCCACCACGCGGGCCCTGTGCAGGTTGGTGGATGTCACGTATCTTCGAATTTTCTGTTCTTGGACATGCCAGTTTCCTCACGATGTAAACATACACAAGTTTAAACACACAAACATACGTTTTTCAATCAGTCTTCCAAAGATCATCATCATTTCAGCCGAAAGACGTCCACTGCTGGACATAGGCCTCTTCCAAGCACCGCTACTTCGACCGATTCTGTGCTTTCCGCATCCAGCGGATTCCTGCGGCCTTCACAAGGTCATCGGTCCATCTTGTGGGAGGCCTTCCAACGCTACATCTTCCGGTACGTGGTCGTCACTCCAGAACCTTTCGGCCCCATCGGCCATCCGTTCTGCGAACAATGTGCCCGCCCATTGCCACTTAAGTTTGGCAATTCTTCGAGCTATGTCGGTTTAGTTCCCCTACGGATATCTTCATTTCTGATTCGATCACATAGGGAAACTCCAAGCATAGCCCTCTCCATTGCCCTTTGGGTGACTTTTAGCCTTCTGATAAGGCCCATTGTGAGCCACCACGTTTCAGAGATATCTTCCAAAGATATCTTACTGAATTGGCTTCCAAAGTCTGCTCACAAGATATCACTGGAATGAATCATAATAACTTATTTTTTATAACGAAATCGCCACAGTGCGTTGTTATCGGAGTGCCCGTATCCACATTGGACACAGCGACACATTGGACACAGCCTCTACGATATCGATCGATGGCTGTTCTGCCTATTATATCGTGATGGTTGAAATCTTTGGATTCGTTGTAGTGTTGATTTGAAGGCCAAGTTTTTTTATCGAAATAAATGAGAGAAATAGACCGTTCTTGATAAAAACAATGTCAACCATCATTTACTGTCCACAAGAAATCCCTTGCCGTAGCGTACGCGAATGAAACTTTTAATTTTGATAGCCCAATCAACCCTATCATATTCTTTTAACAATCTTTAAAATAATCTGTTCTCACAAGATGAACAACTAAACTTCTTATGAGTGCAGCGACGCATGAATTGTCCATACAAACGTAATACATAAATCATTTGCAATTTGAGCATATTTCCACCATATTATGTTGATATTCGGATTGAGACAGTATTATTTTATCTAAGCTCCTACGTCTTTTTATTTCCAAAAACTTACCTTTAAATGAAGTGTAAGCGAATTGCATTTTGGTACATTTTTACAGCGTAAATGACATGTCTTCATATTGTTTTTTCTGTATTATAAACAACAATATTAGGAATATTGTTTCCGCAGAAGCATAGTTTATGTTATCAAATATAATTATTATAAAAAAAATTAGTTTTCTGCAATTTGCAGGTCAGTGTCAAGTTTCATGTTGTTCAAAACATATGATTCACGACAACAACAACAGGGTATTTACAAAATCAGAATCATTAATACAACTCTCTCAATTAGAATTGACATCAAATGTCATTTCATGAAATAGTCATTCAAATTATTTCTTATTTGGTAATTTGAACTTAAAGAGTTGTATTGATGATTTTCATTGTTATAATTTTGTAACTACATAGTTGTTTCGGTCGCGAATCATACTTTGATCAACATAAAACCTGATACTGACCTACAAATTGCAAAAAACGAAAAAAAATTTTAATTTCGCGGGCAACCCTGGCGCTTTCGCCGTAAGGGGAAACGCTCCAATTTCAAAAAAGCAAATTCCGTCTGAATTTAGTAAAGTGACAATATTTCGTGCAAAAACTAAACGCGATCAACACATCTAAAACCTGCGTTCAGGAACTCTGTGTCGATATTGCAAAACAATGATGGCTCTTGAACGCGATTGGAATGTGCTGATGTGCTGATCGTGTTCAGTTTAACTGGTGAAAAAATCATCCCTTAGAATTTTACTTTTATCAGTATACCACGAACACGACACAAATAAATCTCTAGAATCAAGACTAATTATTTTCCTGATAACAAACATAAAACATACAAAAACCACAGACGATGATGGTAACTGAAACTACAAATATTAAAAACAATATATTGTGTACAATATAAATCATAAAAGTCAATACAATATACTACGTAAAGTTGCTTTTCGATGAACATAATGGCTCTCGTTATGTGTTATGTTTAACATCACATTATTTATGGGTTTCAACTACGTTTTAAAATAAACTATGTTTTTTATATAACATAACATCACGCCCGCTTTTCCCAAAAGGGTAGACAGATGTGTATATACTTATATAATTTTTTATTAAATTCTAATATTTAAAAATCTAATTTATAAGTATTTTAATGAAATAAAGGAAAAAAAAAGGATTGTGTGGTTTTATGAAACCACGGTAAAAGTGAAACTTCTATAGGCGCCGCCATATTGGCCTTGGCTGCTCTGACGAGCGCCTTTCACTTTATCCCTACTCGGCGGCCGACCGTCACGCGACATGCAACACACAGACGAAAAAGTTTGAGACGATGTAATAAAAGTTTCACTTTAAAAAGAAACAGGCTCGAGACTCGTTAGGCGGTTGGATCAAGGCCCTGATTCAGAAAGCAGTACTCCTCGATACGGTTCGTATCGTGAGCAGGTTCCTGTCTCTGGAGCCCTAACCACCGGTAGCTTGGACATTTTTTTAAATGTTTTTTATGATCTTTTTATTTAAAAAATATTAATGAATGTATCTAATTATCATGCCACTGGTAGCTTGGATATTTTTTTTAAATATTTGTATATGTTTTTATATATTTTTCTTTAAAAAATATTTAAAAATGTATCTAATTATCATGAAAATTAATAAACGAAATAATAATAATACCTACATCCCATGTCGATTTCGGCTACGGTTACTATTTCTGTTTCCATGCTGAGTTTATGGTGTTCGCCAGTTATGTAATGAAGCCCATAATAATACTTATAAATTCCTAATGTAAAAACCCAATAACAGTTTTCCCGACCCGAGTATCGAACCCAAAACCGCTCAGAAATCGCAGTTGCGACCAACGAGGTAATCAACTATGTTTTTTAAGCTATTGCATAGCTTTTATCGCGGGCTTTGAACGCGGCGACCGAATCGAGAAATTCTGTAACGTAACGAAAATAAAACCTAACACCCCCATTCCGCCTACCATGTAATGACGGTTCCCATGACAACGTGATGTTGTCATGGAGGTTACAAATGCTATGCAATAGCTTTACCGCGGCAGTCCCCGAGTGCCACATGTTTTTTTTTTATTTTTTAATAAATAATCCGATATATATTTCTTAAGTGAAACTACACTTTCTTGACCTTCTAAGTTAGGTACTAATGGATTTATAATTGTTACGGAACATCAACTTAATGGTTTATTTGACTAAGCAGCATTTCAAAACTGACCATGGTATGGAACCAATCCAATAAGTATCACAGAGTGCCAATTTGGCATGCAATGTGATTTACTGTAGACACAGTACGTAGTGACACGCAAAATTGATATTACAGCTAAAATTATTTACGCGAAAAAATATTAGTACTTGAGCGACCGAGCTCTGCTCTGGTGAAAATAGAGAATGCTTTAATAGTATAGGAAAGTTTATTTATTTATTTATTTTGTTAGGGAAAACAAACAATTGTACAATTGTATATTAAATATAAAATTAAAGTTCATACTAATTTCCATGTATAGTACATACTAGTTCCATGCTGCCATAATAGTGGGTACTTACTAATTCCATGCTGCCATGTCATTATTCTAAGGTAGCCATCTTGTTCTAAACGTTGGGCGATCGAGCTCTGCTCGGATGAAAATACCGAGAAAACGATTTTTCCCAGATATGAGACCTAGCTAGATCGATTTTTCGCCCCCGTAAACCCCTATATTGCTTCATCGAAATCGTTAAAGCCGTTTTCGAGAACGTGATTACAAATATTTAAGATATATATGCAAATATTGCTCGTTTAATAGGATAGGATATGGCTCGTTTAATAATATAGGATGTATTTTCAAAGACACCGTCAAAGAATTAGGCACCTATATATGAAGTGTCAAGGAATCGGTCAGTCATGCTAACGTGCCCCTTCCAAAATGTAGATGGAAATAAAATTGAAGTAAAAACTTAAGCTTTTAATGAACTCAAAAGTACAAAATAAGACTTACATACAACTTTAATATTTTCTTAAAGCTTGAGGCTTATCTTAACGGGTGAGAAGGACGATCACGCCGGTTGAAGAGTTCCCTGGTCTGGAGCCAATCCTGTGTGCAGCAGCCAAGTCATGGTGAACTTTAAAACGAGCTATCATAATTGAATGCGTATATAACATTTAGTGTCTCTGCTGTTGACCGCTGAGGAGTTTCCTCGTCTGGAGCCAATCTTAGCTGCTATAGCCAGGTCATGGTAGACTTTAGAACGGACTATCATAGTTAAATGCGTATATTAAATTTCGTGTCTGTTCCGTAAACTGTTGTGGAGTTCCTTCGTCTGGAGACGATCCTGGCTGTCACTGTACCCTAATTGTGTAACTACGATTATGACAAATTTGTATAATTGTGCATGGTCCGACATACTCTTGGTCGGTTTTTTTTTATGCACGTGTTTTTGTGACAAACAAATATTTTTTTCTTTTTTATAAGCTTTTTATTTAACTTGCCTTGTTAGTTAGCAAATCTTGCAAGCTGAATTAATACCACTTCCTCTTATCCTCCGTAGTTGAAATTTTACATGTTGGTTTAGTTTCGAAGACAATGGTGCCGATTCCCTTGTTCACAAACTAAACTAAATTTAAGTTTAGTGCATCTTTTTCTTTCTATTTCATTAAGAAAAGGATAGAGGATAAATTTTAGTTTAGTCCTGTCAAATTAATCAGCGCCTGTCACTCTCCATACAAGTTTAGACGTGATTAAAAACTTGCCGACTAAAATTACGTCAATTTACGTCAAGCGCTGATTAATTTGACAGGACTAAACTAAAATTTATCTTCTGTCCTTTTCTTAATGAAATAGAAAGAAAAAGATGCACTGAACTTAAATTTAGTTTAGTTTGTGAACAAGGGAATCGGCACCAATGCATTTTTTATGATGCATGACCAGTAGGTACACTAATTGCGTAATTCACGATCAACCACAATTTGTTTCTATTTGACACAGATTGCTAATCCATTGCTTCACAAGTTGAAAAAAAATCTGCTCAACAACGTAAATAACGCAATGAATGTTGTTGAACTGTCAAAATGAAATAAATTAGTCATAATCGTTTATGAAAACAAGTTACGTAATTAGGGTACTGGTCGGGCAGTGTTATCTGAAATTTCTCAGTAGCAGCTCGGAGTCTGGATTCGTGCCCTGTTGATGGCAATAGGCTCGCCCCCTATTACATGGGACTTAAACATAACTGGCGAAATGTGGGTGTAATACAAGTACAGCTGTGTCGAATCCTTCGGGGAAACAAGGCATGATGTTATAATATATAACAGGCTGGACTGACCACAAAATCTTATTTAATTGGTGTAGCTGCGCGAATCGTCAAAGTAAACCGAGTGAAATGGATTGCTATGGTGCCTGTAGACAATACCAACACAAATCGTAATTACACATTTCTTTGAATTTAACGAGTTGCTCGTATTACTGTTCGCATTACTGGGTATCACAAGGTCGTTTTTGCAGTAACTGAGACTGTGATTGTTTACAAAGGTCGTCCTTCCTTGTTGCATAGAATTTAAATTGAATACCGACACCTGTAAAATTTTGATAAAGTATTTAGTGACTGTGCGTTTGGACTGACGAAACATTTTCAACAAAACATGTTGAAATCTTTACTTTCTGACAATTTTCCATTCACATGTTTTGTTGTGAATATTCCGCCAGTGCAATATACTTAGAATGTACAGAATGTACTTAGTACAAAACATAATTTTAAAACAACTCACCTGTACCTGTAGGTACAGGTGAGTTGTTTTAAAATTATGTATCTATGCAAATTAAAAACAGTGGCACTCCGGGAGTGCCGACAGAAGCGAAAACTTGAAAAAAAATCGGCACCACGGTAATCAACGCATTGATGTCTTTTACTCTACGCACCGCTGTAATCAACGCGTTGATGTCTTTTTAATGATCAGAAGCTGGTGTCGTAACAGTGTCGCGAAATCAATTGTTTTACCCATCTCAAAAATGCTCAACGCGCCTAAAGACGTTTTCACTTCAAAAATTATATTGTAATCATATATGACGGATATGACCAGCACGATGTGAGATCCTCAAGTCATCACCTCTCCCATAAGCTACCTACTCGATTTTGCAGTTTTCCCTTGGCCACTTCTTTTACCGCGTTGCCTTTGTCATACTGTCTTCTCCTACTTGCGTCCTCTTCTTCATTTACTCCAATCCCAATGGATTGGAGTAAATGAAGAAGAGGACGACAATTATTGTATACGCAGCGTCATTGAATCTGATATAACCTGAGTAAAAATTCACCGCACTTTACACGTGTCAGAAGAGAAAAGTTCTAAACAGAAAAAAAATAAGAGTTAAAATATCAAAAATACTAGCTGCGCCCCGCGGTTTCACCCGCATAAGTCGCGACACCGTGGGAAAAAAAAAAGTATCCTATGTTCTTTTCCAAGGCATCATCTATATATGTGCCAAATTTCATCCAAATCCGTTCAGCCGTTTTAGCGTGAAGGCGTAACAAACAAACTTACTTTCGCATTTATAATATTAAAGATGAGTGAACTTTACACCCTATTCCTCATGCCTCTAGACCAGTATAGACCCAATTTTGACCATTGCGAACTTACTTTCGCATTTATAATATTAAGGATTATTAAGGATGAGGTATTCCACTCAGAGCATTGATTTCAACAGCACTTGTACGAACCGCACCTATAGGGTTAATTGCGTAATACAACACAATCACAATCCTGTTTCGATTTGAAACAGGTTGCTAATCCATTGCTTCATAAGTTGGAAAAAAATCTGCTCAACAACGTAAATAACGCAATGAATGATGTTGAACTGTCAAAATGAAACAAATTAGGCAAAATTGTTTACGAAAATAAATTACGCAATTAGGGTACAGAGTACTTCCACTAACCGCACTGAAACAAAATTTTGATAAGTGCGGTTCAGTGGAACAGTTTATTATTTTCAGTCTCCGAACGGCACCTCCATACAGTTTATAATTGGTAACAAAAGAATATTACTGAATATAGTGTAAAGTAAAAACATACCCAGTACAGTACGTCGTACCCTTTTTCATAGAAGTATTTTTTGTTTGACCATGTACTATCGAAGAAACGCATACCTATCTAGTTGTTGTATCGACCCTTGTTTTTCGTACGTAAGCGTTACTATATCAGCCGAGCGCTGCAAGTAGAAATAGTCCTTACGGTGTATAAATATGCGGTCATATGCGTTTCTTCAATGGTACTTCACTACCTCATGATAAGATTCGTTTTATTAGAAAAATTCGTTAGTCATCATAACCCATCGAAAAAGTTAAAACTGTTTTTATTTTGGCCTTCGGATTTAACCGTCTAAGTTCAAAGTTCTTGTCTGGTTTGTTTTTGTATATTTCTGTTTTTGTCTACTTCTGTTTTTGTTTCTGCGAAAATATTTTATTTCTACGCTAAAAACCGGTAGTGATGGTCAGTCGTTCTTAAAATAACAATCAGCCATGTCGCTTCTTTATTTATTTAATCTCGAAAATTAACAACCGGAAAAAGTTAAGCAAATGGAGGAAGTTCTAATAAAAAACCTGCCAAAATGACAACGTTTGCACTGTTACAAAAATTCACAGACACAGCAGTTTTTGAGAAATGATCGAACATACATACAGATGTCTATAAATTGGCTGTCAATCCTGAAAATTAGTTCAGGTTTATGATAATTTGCGACTGAAAGGACGGTGAAGGTTATTGGGTTATTATTGTAAAATTGTATGGATTAGATGTTATCATGTAATTTGAGAGTGACAGGCGTGATTTGGGATTTATTTATTTTTATGGATAAATGAGCTATCACATTACTACACGTGGTGATAGCAGCCATACTTGTCACCTCGACACGTGATCAATGTTATTGGCACAACTGTTTTTAATCATTCGAAAATCTCTTTACATTTTTGACGCTCTCGAATTAATGCTATCGACGATAATTAGGTATGAAAAAACAACCGACCTCCAAAAAAAAATACTACGAAATGAAAAAAAGCTTTAATTTCGAGAGTAGTTTAGTTTTTCACGTTTTAGTTATGAAATGAAATGAAATGAAATTGTTTATTCTGTAAATAGGATATCGGAATCACTTTTACACGTCATATAAAAAAATATTAAAAATAAGCTAGATGAGTTCGGCTTTTCCTATCTGACTACTCTGAGAAGAAAGGCCGAAAGAAACTCAGAGGTCGCAGTCTCTTTTAAAGTCCAGACATAATCTTGGTCAGGCCATATGAGGACCATGTAGATTAGTGTCTGAAAAGGTCTTTAGAGGAAAGAACCACACAGATTTGAGTGGACCTGTCCAGTCAGTGCAAGCATTTGTCAGTAATCGTGGAGCTCAACTTAGAACTTAAGGAGCTCAACTCGACGAGCAATACCAAAGAAAGGACATTTGGGTAGGCCGCAAAAACTACTCAAACTGCCAGACCATCACTAAAACTAGAAGAGAAATAAAAATAAATATAATATCCACATAGTCCTCATATTCACAATAGTTAAAATAATATAATACTTTACAAAGTAATCATGTCATTTTGATTATATTTTCCAACAATGTCAACGTTTTATAAAACTGGTATATGTTGATTTTACATAATAATTAAAATGTCTAGTTCTATGGTTTTATCACAAGGCTTAGCAGAGCGAGCAGTTCAATCCCAAGCTTTTTTATCTTCTAAATAATCTGAAATTGTATAGTACCCTTTTCTACAAAGTTTGGTTTTAATACAGATTTTAAATCGTTTAATGGGTAAGTTTCGAATGTCAATGGGGAGTTTGTTGTAAAAGCGTATACATTGACCCATGAATGAGTTTCCTACTTTGTGGAGACGTGTGCGATGTACAGCAAGGTTGTGTTTATTCCTGGTATTTAAACTATGAATATCGGACATTTTCTTAAAATTTGATATATTTTTGTGTACATACAATAGGTTTTCAAAAATATATTGTGAGGCCACAGTCAGAATATTTATTTCTTTGAATTTTTCTCTAAGGGAATCTCTTGGACCTAGGTTGTAAATGGCTCGAACAGCCCTTTTCTGTAGAACAAAGATAGTATTAATGTCCGCACAGGTTCCCCAGAGAAGAATCCCATATGACATAAGACTATGAAAATAACTAAAATAAACAATTCTGGCTGTATCCACGTCAGTTATCTGTCTAATTTTTTTAACAGCATAGGCGGCCGAACTTAGCCTTCCTGACAATTTTTCTATGTGTGGGCCCCATTGTAATTTACCATCAATAGTAATTCCAAGAAAAACTGTCGACTCAACAGGGTCCAATTCTGTTCCATTAACCTGAACATTGGTAGATAGCTGCCTGACATTTGGCATTGAAAATTTAATGAGTTTAGTTTTTTTTTCGTTCAGGAGAAGATTATTTACATTAAACCAATGCACAACTTTAGAGAGTGCATCATTAACTTGTTCAAAGTTGACTAACTGACGTTTGATTTTAAAAATGAGGGAAGTATCATCTGCGAATAATACGATCTTGTGATTATCCCTTATGTGATAGGGCAAGTCATTTATATAAATTAGAAATAAAAAAGGACCAAGAATTGAACCCTGCGGAACGCCCATGGTGACCGCAGATCCTGCAGATCTCTTGCCATTAACATCGACCCTCTGAATTCTGTTGTTCAGATAAGAAGTCAGAAGGTCAAGAGCCTTGTCCCTCATACCATAGTGGTACAGTTTCCTGATGAGTGTATCATGATGTACGCAATCGAAGGCCTTAGACAAGTCGCAGAAAATGCCAAGAGCATCTTGCGACTCCTCCCAGGCCTCGAATATGTTCTTTAGTAATTCTACGCCCGCATCTGTAGTTGAACGACCCTTTGTAAAACCAAACTGTTTCAGATGAAGTAAATTATGTGCATTGAAATGTCCCAACATTTGTTTTAAAATTAATTTTTCAAAGATTTTGCTCAATGTGGGTAATATCGAAATAGGCCGAAAATTTGTAGGATCAGTTGTGCTGCCAGATTTGAACAGTGGAATCACTTTGCTAAGTTTCATGAGATCAGGAAATACACCAGATGCAATACAAGAGTTAAAAACGATTGCTAAGAAGGGTGAAATAACATCAATTATTGAGGACACGGTATGTACTGATAATCCCCAAAGGTCAGCAGTTTTTTTTACATCAAGATTTTTAAAAGATTCTATAATGTCTTTAGCAGTAATAATTGTGAATTCAAAAAGTTTGTCACATTCTGGTACACATTCTTTAAGTATTGAGTAAGTTATGGTACTTACCCCACACTAATTCGTATACCACTACTTGCTTTGTAAACAACAGTGACAGGAAGTATTATATCATCATCAAGATAATAATATACAAAGTGGATTAAATAGGTACGTATTATGTAAGCTAACTCAAACACTACCCAAGCAAAGATAAATGGGACCATCGCGCAAGCTTCCTCTACCAAATGAAAACCGAATGTTCAAAATCAGTCCACAATTGACGAAAATATCGATGACTGTTCAGCGTTTTTTTTTTTTGTATTTGTACATTAAAAAAAACATAGGTGCAGACGAACATAATAACCTCCTCATTTTTTGAAGATTCTTAAAAATTCCTTTAACAATATCAGAGGAATGTTCAACTTCAATAACACAGTACTGTGAATCGTCAAGTTACTATACTCCGTTTGAAATAAGATTAGACATTTAACTAAACCTTTTTTACAGTCCGTTCAACTGATTTTGACTTCTATTGCATTGGTCGCATGACAAATGGCAGCTGCAGTAAACAGTTGGTATTGTAACCACTTTTTTGCTTTTAATGCCATCCTTATGCCTACAGTATAGAAGTCAAAATCGGTTGAACGGACTGTAAAAAAGGTTTGTTTAAATGTCTAATCTTATTTCAAATGGAATATAGATTATTTTAAAAAAACTGCTACGTCTGGGAATCGGTCACGTTGGTGAAGATGCCAATCATACTCAGAAACACGCAATTCGAGCCGTCCGCGTCTTCGTCGGTACCAAACTGATTAGCCTTTCAACTGTCATTAACGAGACACGATAGAATTTTAATTGTTATCCGCCTCAATGAGGCGTCGTAACAGATAATGAGTTATCAAAGATATAGATAGGTATACCTAGACTGTCAAAGACAGTCAAAGCTGTGAAGTCATCCAAAAAATAGCGTCTAACTGTTAGCCGCTTATAGCATGCATACTAGAAAAGCACAATGACAGCATTGACAGTACAATGACGTGGCGCGAATATAAGACGTAGCTGTCACCTGTCAAGCACACCAGCCTAACAAAGTTGGCTTGGTTGTTTTAATTCTTTTGCAAAGCGACACTCTATCTAGACTTATAATCAAAGCTGATTAGTTTAAATAACAAAGAAAGAAAAGGTGCCATTTTTTCAAGGTGGGTGGGACAAGGACGGTCTTCATTGCCAATTAGTTAAACCACATAATTATATAGAATAATTTAAAAAAACGGGTACTTTTTAGCTCACTGGGGAAAAACATGGGAACATTTTTATAAAGTGCGCACTTTTTGTCTATTTTGGAATGGAGTACGGTAGGGTGATCATTAAATCACAGGCATCATTCGATAATGTCAATTGTCAATACCAAGACAGTTCCGCTACCAGCACTAATTGGCAGTTTTTTCCATGGCATCACAAGCTGTTCTACAGATCGTATGGATATAGGAGAAGATAAGAAGCATTTTGATAACATGCAGATCGGAATTCAATAGGTACGGCATTCGCAGAAAGATCTCATAAGGTAAACCGCCCATAGAAAATTCCTAAGCCAGTTTTTAAGGAAACCCGATACAAAATAATCTAATACCTTTAAACGAGTAATTTTTGTGCATAATCTGAATCTCGGAAACGGCTCCAACGATTTTCATGAAATTTAGTATGCAGGGGGTTTCGGGGGCGATAAATCGATCTAGCTAAGTTTCATTTTTACAATACGTCGTTAAAAAAACCATCCAGGTATTATACATAACATAACATCACGCCTGTATTTCCCCGAAGGGTAAGGCAGAGGTGTACCTATAGTACACCCTCATTTCGCCAGTTATGTCCAGTCCCAAGTAATAGGGGGCGAGCCTATTGTCATCAATTCCAGATGGAAAACCCAATAACACTTTGCCCGACCGATTTTGTTAGGCTGGTGTGCGTGACAGGTGACAGCTACGTCTTACACTCGCGGCACGTCATGGTCCTGTCAATGCAGTCATTGTGCTTTTTAACCGACTTCCAAAAAGGAGGAGGTTATACGTTCGTAGCATATGTATGCTTTTTTTTTAATGTATTTCCACCGATTTCCTCCTAGGAGGTCCTATTTAAATTTTATTAAGTTTGCTTGGGTAGTTTTTGAGTTAACTACAAAATACTTACGTATTTTTTTCCCACTTAGTATGTTGATGATATGATAAGTTCCTGGCACGTAGCAGGTAATGGTTTTTAAATGAGTATGGGGTAGCTACCACAACTAAAAAGTGAAAAATAACTACTTTTTACAAAAAAAACAACCGTCCTTCAAAAAAAACACTACAAAGTGAAAAATAACTTTAATTTCGGAAGTCGGTAGCAAAAAACGAAAATACAAAACCCAAGACACCGACTTCCGAAATTAAAGTTATTTTTCACTTTGTAGTGTTTTTTTTTTTTGAAGTCGGTTGTTTTTTTTTTGTAAAAAGTTTTTATCTAGTATGCATGCAATTAGCGGCTAACAGTTGGACGCTATTTTTTTCGACTAATCGTACCCGGGACTTCGTGCTCAGCAGTAGCACTTGCGAGAATTGGACCAACGAGGCAGTCAAGAGCGTTTATTCTGAAAGTGGGCAACGTCGCCAATAGATGTCAAATATTTCGCTGTTTTGATTAATTTGGCAATATTACTGTGTGGAAATATGTAATGTGGCTAACTAGCGAACTAGAATATTAATAATGAACTGCAATTATAACACTGAATATGATGTTGTAACCGTTTTAGGTGTAAAAAAGGCATTTGGAAAGTTTCCAAATACTTTTTTTTACATCTAAAACTAAATATTCGGTGTTACGATATTAATTATTGCATTTCATTATCAATATTTTAGTTCCCTAGTTAGCCACATTTTTTTATTCCATACAGTAATATTGCCAAATTAATCAAAACAGGTAAATATTTGCCAGCTATTTACGACGTTGCCAACTTTTAGGATAAACCCTCTTAAAATAATATATTTAGAAACAAATTGTTTTTAGTTCCACAAATGTATTATCGTTCAAACGGTTATGATGACGATGAATCATGAACAATAAACCACAGCTGTGTGTAACCACAGAGTAAAATAATTGTATACTTTAACATTACCGCATGTAATGCGTTTGTTAATTACCTATCTGCACTGTGGCGTAATAACAACTTGACTGTTTATTAATAACCGTTCGTAGAAGGTCCGAATGTACCTAATAGTACAATACACAGGACCTACTCTAGTATGACTGTATCGGTAAAATACGGTGCAGGGGCGTAGCTGCCGCCGTATCTGCCGTATCAATTATACGGGGCCCCTGGGCTACGGGGGCCCCCGACGCGCGTAAGCAAAAATTTATAAAAACTTCCCAAATTCATCATCACATCAGCTATAAATGATTTAATAAATCAGTTTGCCGAAACAAGGCAAGGAGAGTGTATATTTAATTTACATTGTTGGTAAACATTTTGGAAAAAGTGAAAGATAGAAAATTATGATGAATTAATATTTCTTTTAATTTTATGCAAACATTTTTTTTTTCTTTTGTGAGAAATCTTTACCCTTTATAAGGGCCCCGAAACAAATTTTTATACAGGGCCCCGCCAAGGCACGCTACGCCACTGATACGGTGGCAGCCAAAGGTGCCTACTGTGGGTTCAGAGGCCTACGGGGTAATTGCGTACCTAATGCTAGCTCACTAGCTCAAAAGGCTGGCGCATGGTCCGCAATGCGTGGTCGTCCGACGTACGGGCTAGTGTGTGTGCGTCCGCAATATCGCGCACCGTGGGAAGCTGCCTTTACACACATAAAATGACAATTGATCGCATTTACTTTCATTTTGACAGTTCAAACACGTTCGTTGCGTAATGACGAATTTATTAAACCTCTGAAGCAATGGATTAGTAATATCCTTCAAAACTCTCAGATTATGATTGAAACTGTGTTACGCAATTAGGGGGCTGGTCCTACTTACCTTATTACCTACCTACCATAGCATACCAATGCAAATGCCATGGTATGCCATGCCATGGTATTCAAAAGCAATATCACAAGCTTATGTTACTAAGCCTATCAGCAGACTCATTTTTAACTTCAACAGAAATACACAATCTGTGAAAATTTCAACTGTCTACCTATTACGGTTCATGAGATACAGCCCGCTGACAGACGGACGGAAGGACGGAAAGCGGAGGCTTAGTAATAGGGTTCCGTTTGACACCCTTCGGGTATCTACGGAACCCTAAAAACGTTAATTATTATTTATTTATTTAAATCAAAATTTTGTTTGTAAAACCAGCTTTGAAACTTTTAAATACAACATAAAAAAATGCGTTTGCTAAAAGCACCCAACAAAATGTTTTTAAGGGAATAAAAAAATGAAAAAGACTTTTTTTTCTTCTAGATACTTTAGTGACACTTATAAAATTGACAAATTTGTGTATTGTTTTTGTATTTAATATGGGTCTAGGACCTGTTTTTTTTCCCTATTTAAAGAACTTGATACGTAATTTTTCTCAAAAAAAGTTGGCAACCCTACTTGTAGCACTCTAGATTTTTTACATTTTTGTTAGATAGGGAATTGTGCTTCTGTGCCGTATGCCTGTGAATGCAAAATTGAGCATCACTGGGTTCTGTTTTACAATAACACAGTTGGGTGATACTGGCTTCCCTAATTAATTGTTTTATTTACAGCTAGGTACGATGTATTTCCCATGTTGTGTTTTTCCCCACACGATCAATACCTATCATATTTAATGTCATACTTTAGGTACCTACCAAATTCATAGCTGTAGGTTGTTGAACTGATACCTATACTCCATTTGAAATAAGATTAGACATTTAAACAAACCTTTTTACAGTTCGTTCAACCGATTTTGACTTTTATACCCTAGTCATAAGGATGGTATTCAAAGCAATAAAGTGGTTCCAATACCAACTCTTTACTGCAGCTGCCATTTGTCATGCCACCAACACAATAGAAGTCAAAATCGGTTGAACGGACTGTAAAAAAGGTTTATTTATGTAAATGTCTAATCTTATTTCAAATGGAGTATAGTCTATAACAACCACAAGACTAAAAAAGGAACAGACTGCAAGCTTCATACTAACGCTTTGCGCGAGATCACTACTACACAAACAGCTTTGTGAGCGTGCAGTGTCACAGACAAGGCGCGCGGGGGGTGCACGCGCGCCCGCTAGAGGCAAACTGGTTTGAGCCGGCTCATTCGGAAGCCAACGTTCAGGGGTACGCCGCGCGCCGTGTGCCAGAGCGGTACGAGTGATGCGGACATTTAGGTTAATAAAAATGGCAAATTGTTGTAAGTACTGTGTGTATCAATAATAGTAGGAAAAGCAAGGTTTATTTTTTTTATCCAAAGGATTTTGTCAGGTGTAGGTATGGGTAGATATTATCTATATCTACCCATACCTACTCATTTTTAATGCTTATTGCAGAATTATTTAGTTACGAGATAGGTAGTATCCTAAATAAAGATGGCCATAAAGTTTTCCCATAAGAATTATTATTTATTAATCTTATGGTTTACCGCCTATATTAGCGAATTATTGTTTGTCTCCTGTTTGTTTCGTATTTTTGTTTTAGTAGGTTTGTAGGTACCACTTACGTTCGTGAAATAGTAAAACCAGAAAGGAAACTTTATAGTTTCGCCATGTCCGTCTGTCCGTCCGTCTATAAGTCACGGTATTTTAATAAGTAACCAACTTCAAAAAAAGCAAGCAACGTATGCATCTATGTATGTATAACTATTTGACAATATAAATAATTACTTACATACTTTACTATCGTATTTTATTAGCATATAAGCTTAATCAGCCTAGGTATAATGTTCCTACTGTTGGGAAATAGCCTTCCTCTTTCTGTGAGAGCGAGTGGGCCGTAATCCACCAAGCGGGCTCAGTGCGGGTTGGTGGATGTCATATGTTTTCGAATTATTGGTTCTAGGACATGCCGGTTTCCTCACGATGTTTTTCTTTACCGTTTTGAGAGCAGTGGTAATGAAATAATTTATATAAAGTGCCTGCTTGGGTTCGAACCCTAGACTCGTAAGTCGTGACCGTTACCACTGGGCCACCACTGCTCATTTTATTACCCGACTTCAAAAATGGGAGGGTCTCAGTTCAACAACGATGCACGCATTGTGTGTATAATTATTTCACAGTATGATTAATTAAATAGGTATTACTTAATTTTAAACAAACTTTTAAAATAATTTCCGGTTCGGTACCGTAATTGGAAAACGGAAAACTCACGGGATCACCTCAGTCACAGTGCGTGTCCGTTCGTCTGTCCGTCTGTCCAGCTGTCCATCCGTCCATCCATCCGTCTGTGCTCATCGCCGAATCTCGACTCGCACTTACCCGGTTTTTTAATCTGTAATAACCGAGTGACAGCCCTATGAAAGTAGGTAAGAATTATGAACTCTGATAAGAAGCTTGCCTTCTGCTCGTTTTTTATTCTTGTGATAACAACCGAGGGGCTTGTGGCTAAGTAACAACAGCTGCACGGGTCGATCGATCAGGTTAAGCTACGCTTGCCGCGGTTGGTCTGTGGACGAGTGACCATCTTTACATACCAAGACCCCTCCGTGCCTCGGAAAGCACGTTAAGCCGTTGGTCCCGGCTGTCATTTGTAGATCTTTGACAGTCGTTACGGGTAGTTAGAAGCCCAAAAAAAAAGTCTGACAACCAGTCTTACCAAGGGGTATCGTGTTACCTAGTAACTAGGTTGTGGAGGTCAGATAGGCAGTCGCTCCATGTAAAATACTGGTATCCAGCTGCATCCGGTTAGACTGGAAGCCGACCCCAACATAGTTGGGAAAAGGCTAGGCAGATGATGATAGTCTATAACCCGTGTTGAAAGACTACTAGTATAATACCTATATACTTAAAGATAGGTAGGTACGGTACACTGTATGGGTTTTATTTTGGTAACAGTAGAGTCCAGTGCTAACTCTTCGTTCTACTAAACCCTTAAGGGTAGATACTATCGAAAAAATGCATATCTAAGCAGTTTGAAAACAAAATCCCGTGAACACGATGACCACATCTGTTTAACGGCCGCTTACTATAGCGGCCGTGTGCTGCAAGCAGAAATAGTCCTTAAGATGTACAGATATGCGTTTTTTCGACAGTACATCGAAATAGCATTCATCATCATCATTTCAGCCCGAAATCACCTACTGCTGGGTATCTACCGCCTTGTCCTTCTGCCATTTTCCACTGTTCCATGCGTCTCTCGTCCAGATATTTTCCGCAACTCTGACAATATCGTCTGCCCAACACATTTTGCCCAGAATATTATAGCCTTTATCCACGAAGTTGGTATTCGCAACTCTGAGAATGTCTTCTGCCCAACACATTTTACCCAAAATATTATACAGGGTGGCAGGGTAATCGACGCAAAAACTGTTACCATGGATTCAGTATATGATTCTTTAGCCCCGTGTATGGAAATTTTTCGTCGGTTATAAAAAAACTGCTTTTTCATAGAAAAGTGCAATATCTACGCGGTTAAGATGTATGGGACAGCAGATTTTTTTTTAAATAATCGACTAAAAATTTCAACGCGGGGGGTTCAGAATCATGTATCTACTGAAACCATGGTAACAGTTTTCGCGTCGATGTGCCTGCCACCCTGTATATAGCCTTTATCCACGAAGTTAGTATTCGCAACTCTGGCAATGGTGCCGATTCTCTTGTCACAAATGCCTCTAAACTAAATTAAAAATCACCAAAATTTTGTTTATTCCTGTCAAACGACGATTTCCCATTCTGAAATAGACTAAAGTGACAAAACTTAACTATATTTTAGTTTGACAGCACTAAGGTGGCACTGAGATTTTAGTTTAGTGAAAATGGCAATTTTGCTATTCTGAATTTGACGTTTTTAACCTAAAATTTAGATTTTCTAACTAAATATGACTATTTTTAATCGCGACTAAAAACATGTGGAATAAAATTGGTTGTCATGAACTAAAATTCACACCAACACCCTCGACTTCAGATGAAAAAACAGTACTGGATAATTTTTTTTTTCTTTTGCTTATATCTCGAAAACGGTGTATCCAATCGCAAAAATAATGAAAATTTCGACACCCTTTATAAAGCCCTTAAACCTCTAACACTACACGTAGGTAATATTTTTCTTATTTTCCATACAAAAAGTGAAAAATCCATATAAAACACGTCGAGGCTGCCCCCCCTGCGCGCCTCCGGCTCTAAAAAGATTCACGTGGTTAGGTATCACGTGTGGAGTCGCGATTGTCAAATTCGATTTAGATGTGTCAAAATTATTTTTAAATTTAGAGAATTTATTTTGCAGAACAGCTTTGAGATTCTCATAGTCAAAAGTAAGAAATTTTAATGATAGTTTAGTTAGTTTAGTTCGGTGTACAAGAGAATTGGCACCATTGTCGTCTCTCCAACACATAATAGGTACCCAGAATATTATAGCCTCTAGCCACGAAGTTAGTACCTATTCCCCAAGTAGGTATATCAAGGCGGAACATAACTATTTAAATCAACAGTAAATACCAAGTAAGAAATTCCCCATTCACCCCGATCGAATCATTGAATCAATTCAAATAAAACGCATGTTTTGCATAAGAACTCACGCGCATCCTTCACCGTTATCGCTTCGATGTGCACACGTGCGTAAGTTTGCTACTGATATAACATGATGCACAGATTTTCGATTCCCATAGACATGACGTTATTAACTACACATTGGTTTTCATCAACAACAGTGTTGATTGTTCGGTAGAGCAGCTGTTCTGCCGGATCCTTCAACCAAGCGGAAGTACATGATACGTAACCCTGGATCACGTTAAATATTACTGTAAAATATTACTGTTAGATAAGAAAAAAAGAAGAAAGAAAGAAAAATATTTTATTTGGGACACGCACAGGAAATATAAAACAGTAATAAAAAAATAAAAAATTAACAAACATAAAAAAGGAGCATTTTAAACTAACAAATAAAATTAATAACGACCTGTGCGAGGCCAAAAATGCTCCTATCTCAGCATGATGCTGCAATATTTAAGGAGACGATAACTGACTTTTAATGATTTTATACTGAAGACGACGTCTAAATGAGTAGTGTTAGTAATTTGAAAAAAATGTATGTTAAATTAGAGCATTTTCTTAATATTTTAATATAGGCATATTTTTGATTATGTTTATATTACACAGTGAAATTAATTTGTAAAGTTGTGTCTAACTCGGATAAAAAACTGAAAATGACGCAAAATTGATCAAGCGTATTTTTCTGAAAACTTCAGCATTTTAAAGATAATTAAATTATCAATCTTTTAGTATACGTGTTTTATTAAAATACCTTTTGTTTTACGTGTAATAAATTAATAATGCGTCTAATTTGGGACAACGCTCCTTGATGGGCGAGTCCTATTACTGGCTGGACGTACGACGCGTTGCGTGAGCTCAGAACAGAACACGCAAGCTAACCATTCAAGGTCACTGTCATATATCTGCGTCTTAAAAATAAATAAATACCGTAGTGCTGGTATTCTGATAGGGCCCGCTGTGATGCCACAGACATACCTAGTAGATTCCGTTGACCAATTTAACGCTAATCCAAGACACTTTACTTTAAATTCCTTCTGTAGGTATAATAAACATCTAAAGGCGTGTATGCACGAACGAACAAAACATGGTGAACACGAACATCGAACACGGAACATTTGGTTCGTACGTGTGGACGTAAATTAGCAAAGCGAAAACATGTTCGACTTGTGTTGATGCTCAACCATCCCGCTCTCTTTAGTAGCCATGGATTCGAAATTGGATCGCCACGAACATTTTTGACGAACACAATGTTTGAAGGTCGTTAACCCACGTAATAAAATCGAGGCGATTTTTTTTCGTGCCATTGATTTTCAACGCTCTGCTTACCGTCGAGAGTTGAAATTCCAACAGTGTTTTTTCAATGCGCTGGTACGAGAGTGCGTCCCAGCGCGTTGGATTCTCAACGCTCGGCTTAACACCGAAAGTTGAACATCCAGTGCATGATAAAATCCCGCCGTGATTTTATTACGTCCGTGCGAATGTCGGCTTAGTTGTATGCACATGCGAACAAAGTGTTCGATATTTGTGTTCACCATGCTCTTGTTCGTTCGTGCGTACACGAATCATGGCACATTTAAAAAGTACGTGTTGCTCGTGTATGCGGCAACTGCAGCTGCTGACGAGTGTCGACGGTTGCAATTGCCTCTGCCGTTGGCGCTTACCGTTCGCTTGTATAAAAGCACTAAAGTATCTTTTGACGAAAGACCTTCGTTATGTCCCCAAAAACTACATATTCATCGAAAAGGGACAAGTTGATTATTCGACTACTCCATGCTCCGCTTCCTGGCCAAGAGTTTTCCCTACTGTTTGTTCGAAATTCGAAACGTTCAAAAGTCAGTCTGAACTAGAAGCATAGGTACGAACTTTAATGAGCCTAATTGTAACCACGACATAAATAACGTATCTACTAACCACTTATGACGACAATAAGTGACAGCGACCTCGAGCGAGTGGGCGGAGCCACGCGTCACCTCCCCGCGACCCCGCAACTGCAAGCACGTAATTTCGTAGGGTAACCATACGTTTCAGATAGTGAGGACTCACCTGTCTGATTTTAGATCACCAACCAATTTTTTTTTTCAATATATTGTTAATAAGTAAGCTAATATTCTGATAATAATTTAAGATTGTTATCATATTATTTTAATAGTTTGCATTGAATAAGTTGGTTTATTATATTTACGTAAATAATAAATGTGTCCATACATGAATAGGACATACCTACTTAAAATAATAACAGAAGATGACAAAAAATATAAAAGAAAGATGTGTGGTTTGTCTGCGTGTATGACCAGCTTTCTAATTGCATAATAAACGATCAATCACAATCTGAATCATTTAAACAGATTGCCAATCCATTGCTTCATAAGTTCGAAAAAAAACCTGCTCAACAACGTAAATAACGCAATTAATGTTGTTGAACTGCAAATTGAGACAGAATAGTCTTAATCATTTACGAAAAGGTGTTACGCAATTAGATAGCAGATAATATGAACGTAAACGAAGTAAATAGAATAGGTAACTATATAAAGATCGTAGCAGTTGGCGTCCATGGGAAACGAATGGAGCTTGGAATGGAGAATGGATTTGTTTATCTGCAAAGATTTAACATGATCAAATAAACATGTGAATTATATATATATTTATAAGGTGTTCTAAACTGTATGGGACAGCTGTTTTTTTAATGCGATTTCAAAGTTGCTGCTATAGCAAGTTATTCAGTTCAATGGTCTAAAGCACCTATTACAAGTTTGTAAAGTAAATTTTTAGGGTTCCGTACCGGAAGAGTGCCAAACGGAACCCTATTACTAAGCCTCCAATGTCCGTCTGTCTGTCAGCGAGCTAAATCTCATGAACTGTAATAGGCAGACAGTTGAAAATTTCTCGAAATTATTATCTTCATGTATTTTCATGAAACTTTCACCATCTAGAAGACAATTTAACTAACCAAATTTTATTAAACGGCTTTTATTTGTATTGTGTTTGATAAATCAAGGTGGGTTGTTTTTCGAATAAACTTGGTGCGCGTTGAAGCCGGGCCTCTTGTGGGCACGAGCGGCAGTGCATCGCTAATACTCGGAGCAATTTTATTTGCTTTTAAGTTTTGTGCTAAAAATTGGTGGTAAATCGAAATCATTGAAAAAGAAACGCCTAGCAAAAAATAGATTACAGAGTAAGTAACGTACCTATTTTAATCGAACTAATATTATCAATAGTGGTGCCGATTCTTTTGTACACCGAACTAAACTATCACTAAAATTACTTACTTTTGACTATGAGAATCTCAAAGCTATTCTGCAAAATAAATTCTCTAAATTAAAAAATAATTTTGACACATCTAAATCGAATTTGACAATCGCGACTCCACACGTGATACCTAACCATATGAATCTTTTTAGAGCCGGAGGCAGGGGGGGCAGCCTCGACGTGTTTTATATGGAATTTTTCACATTTTGTATGGAAAAAAAAAATTACCTACATGTACAGTGTTATGGGTTGAGTTTTATAAAGGGGGTCGAAATTTTTATTATTTTTGCGATTGGACACAACGTTTTCGAGATACAAGCAAAAGAAAAATAAAATCAGTACTGTTTTTGCATCTGAAGTCGAGGTGTTGGTGTTAATTTAAAGTTCATGACTACCAATTTTATTCCCCGCGTTTTTAGACGCGATTAAAAATAGTCAGATTTAGTTAGAAAATCTAAATTTTAGATGAATAACGTCAAATTCAGAATAGCAAAATTTCCATTTTCCTAAATTAATATGTCAGTACCATCTTAGTGCTGTCAAACTAAAATATAGTTGTGTCACTTTAGTCTATTTCAGAATGGGAAATCGTCGTTTGACAGGAATAAACTAAATTTTGGTGATTTTTAGTCCAGTTTAGAGGCATTTGTGACAAGAGAATCGGCACCAATATCCATCGAAAGGTTACTTAAATTATTTTTCACTAGCTTCCGCCAGCGGCTTCGCCCGCGTGATATATATATAAATTATAGCTTTAGTAGCTTTAGCCCGCGGCTTCGCCCGCGTGGATGTTGAAAAATATCCCACGGGATCGTACTACTGAGATTACATACCTAATAGCCAAGGAAAGGTCATTGACTAATACCGCTGCGCCCGCGTTGCCGTCAACCTTATTTATGTAGTAACGCGTAATTTTGAATCTGTGATATCTTTTAAACCATTCATTTAAATGATATGATGTCAGGCGGATTTTAATCTAAATTAAATTCCCAATTTAAATAACATATTTTATTAGGTATGGATTAATATAATATTGGTCAAAAAAGTTTAATGGTTTCATAATTTACAATATATTAACGTAAAAATAATACGTTAA
Source organism: Agrochola lychnidis (assembly GCA_963680765.1). Taxonomy (NCBI): domain Eukaryota; kingdom Metazoa; phylum Arthropoda; class Insecta; order Lepidoptera; family Noctuidae; genus Agrochola; species Agrochola lychnidis. Next base: position 3,688,278 of record OY796856.1, on the reverse strand, counting down.
TCAATTGTTGTTGTTGTGTTGTTTGTTGTTATTGCAACAGATAATGTAGGTACAAATTCACTCCTAGGTTGTTTCGTTTTATTTATCAGTGTAATTTTTTTTTTTATATTTCCAAATTTATGCACACACATATAAACAGACAAGAAGAGAGGAAAAGAAAAAAAAAATTCTTTTCCTTTAAAAAGCAGTGGCTTTTTCTAAAGAAATCTCTTCCAGCATACCTGCGACAGGAAAGTATATAAAAAGAGATGTAGACAACCTGTGTAACTATAGAAGAGAGAACAAAAAAAAAAATCTAAGAAGAAAAAAAAAAACAATTCACAAATTTCAATTATTTTTCATTTCTGAAGTGATTGAAACAACATTTACTGAAGAGGAATCCTTTTGTTGTAAATTATGGAACTATCAAACTTTTTTCTTCCAAACTAGGCGGTATCACTCTGCGACATGTATCTAAATATAGGCACCGGCATGAAAGTAAAGGCATGGGCGAAAGTAGGAAAATAGTTGTGCACAATGTACTTAAGCCGACGTTCGCACGGACGTAATAAAATCGCGGCGCTTTTTTTTTCGTGCACGTGCCCACACGAGAGTACGTCCCAGCGCGTTGGATTGTCAACGCTCGGCTTAACACCGAGAGTTGAAAATCTAGTGCGCGATAAAATCCCGCCGTGATTTTATTACGTCCGTGTGAACGTCGGCTAAGTTCGCAAAACGGACACAAAAAAAAAAATCCCGACTGCAAAAACTCATAACTGAAAAGAGATAAACAAGCATTATAAATATTATAATCTATAGGATTTTGGTATTGCAGGCGCAAACCAAAAACCAACCTGAAATTTTGGTGAAACTTTTGTTTGTCCAAATGCCTGCGATACTAAAATCCTATAGATTATAATGCTTGTTTTTCTCTTTTCAGTTATGAGTTTTTGCAGTCGGGTTTTTTGTTTTTTTTTATAATTTGTTTTATTTCAAACTTTTTAGTTTTATTTTACAGGCGAAATGTGGGTGTCCTATAGGTACACCTCTGCCTAACCCTTCGGGGATTACAGGCGTGATGTTATGTTTTATGTTATGTGTTAGTTTTATTAATATGGATATATGTATATTTGGAATTGACTCATTACTAACTTTTATTTGTTGTTATTTTTTTAAACCTACCCCTATTTTTTTTGTATTTGCAGGTGCAATATATAAATATTAAATAGCCTATGTCACTTCCACTATTAAGACGAACCTAACGACACCTCATATGTTAAAATCCATCAAGCCGTTTAGGCTACAGAGCGTGCCAAAGAAATAGACATAAGTACATACATACAAACATACATACATACATACTCTCGAAAAACATTACCCTCCTTCTGGGACAGTCTAGTAATTACATCTCCGCAGTCAAGGTCATACTACTTACGAACCAAGAACACCACCACAACTTGTATGTCAATAATAGCATTCAAATATTTTTTGAAACTCTAATCCGGACTGTCCCTACAACGATGTAGTATGGTTACAAAAAAATTAAAAAAACCTCGTCTCTGAATTTACGACTAGAGAATTTTTATTTGGTGTTGTCCTAAAACAAAAATAACACAATTATTTAAATTAAATAAAAGTGTGGTTACTACAATTCAAAATAATTCAAACTTTCGATAGAGATTAATGATAATTTTATTTCGATTAAAATAGGTACGTAACTTACTTCAGTAATCTATTTTTTGCCAGTGTAAGGCATTTCTTTTTCAATAATTTGGATTTACCAGATATTTATAGCATGAAATTTAAAAGCGAATAAAATTGCTCCGAGCGTTAGCGTCTACCCGTTACAGTGGTCAGCGATGCACTGCCGCCCGTCGCCCGCAAGAGCCCCGGTTTTAACGCGCACCAAGTTTATTCGAAAAACAACCCACATTGATTTATCAAACACAATACAAATAAAAGCTGTATACTAAAATTTGTGTAATTAAATTGCCTTTTAGATGGTGAAAGTTTCATGAAAATACACCTGATAGCTTTTGCGTTATTATCGTTTTCTTGTCCGCGTTAGACATTACTTTACAAATTAATTACACTATGTTATAAAAATATAATTTGAATTATTCGTATATCAAATTACGAAGAAAACTGTCTAGTACAACATATTTTTTTTTTCAAAGAAGTAAGACTAGTCGTTTAGATGTGGTGTCCAATTTAAAATCATTAGAAGTCGTATATCTGCGCCTTATCTTTATGCAATTACCCTCATGATAATATCTATCTACCCACCTACCCACAGTGATTTCCTAATCATCAATTCGATGCACTACCCACTATTATACACATCACGTGTCTTTGTAATCGAAAAGATATTACGAATCACGTCAGGTGATTCACTTAAAAAAATTAGGAAACCACTCACAACTACCAAGAAGTTCAATAATTCAATAAGTATTGAGAAAAACCGGGTGACGAATTCTAAGGCTTGCTTCACAGCCGTTAGCAACTATTAATTTGATTAAAATGTAATATAAAACAAATCTAAATAAACGAACAGTTTTAGCACTTAATAATTAGGTAGGTGAAGGTCGTCAAACAGCTATTTACTTAATTAAAATAAAAGCCCGTTAGACTTAATAGGCAACTAACTGTATTGATTTTACGAAAACATTCGGTAACAACGCTAATTTCGTAGATATAGCTCATTTCACTATCGTAACGTTAACTAGGTAAAGTAGTGCAAGTTAAACTCGCATGTTTCTTTAGCCTAGAAACCTGAATGAAGTGCTCTTATCGATATGTTAATGGAGTAATTGTTTCAGAATGAATTAACAACATGGCGCTCTCAACGAGCCGGCAACAGTTCCTAGCGTATGAATCCCAAACACCAGAAGATATCCAATATGGAAGAAAAGGCGGAATTTTTGTGTCTAACTGCATTTGTGTCACTTTCATCATTTTCGCAGTGATAGTCGCAGTCATAGTGGGCGTCATTGTGCATTTTATCACCTACTTCAAGGTAAGTCCAAGCTTAATCACGTCATATTTTATATGTTCGTTCTATATAAAAATGTGCTCAAGCCGGCTGTTATCTAATCTACCACTAACTCCATGAGACGTTGCCCGAATTCAAGTTCAATTGCTATCTTGTAATAATATTTCTTATCAAGTTTAATTAAAAGCTACCGTCTTTTATATGTATTTTTTATCGAACTTAATTCCGCAGTTACACGCTATTCCCGCCTTTTGCGGATGGAAGCGGTATAAAAAATCATAATATAAAGTACTTTGTCCGAAGTAAACGCGATCTTTGCCAGATAGACTAAGCGCAGAAAAAAAATAAACGTCAAAATGACAATCGATCTTTGAGTGGTTGAAAGTGTTCGGTGTGTAGTAACGATTAATCTAAATAAATTAATAAAACACCAGTTTTCATCGATAGTGCAAAAATGAGAAACTTATAATAAGGAGCTTATAGTTGTCTGTAATACTACTACATTTTATAACCTGTGATATTTTTAGTTAACGCACAAAATGTTTTTAAAAACACTTTTCGTTTTATTTATATTTAATGGAGTTATTATTAGTGGAGATCAGAAAGTAAGTATAAGTATATTACAATAGCACTGTGTTGTAATTTTGTCGTAATTTTGGGTGTTTTTAGGAAAGTTTATCTAGAATAGCAACAACTGATAGAATATTAAAATAATGACTTTTCACATGTCTAATACAAAAGTCTACTTAAAAATAATGTAATAAATATAGCATATAAATATAACAATGGCTTGCAAACCTTAAATTTAAATAAATTCCCTGTAAAAAAAATGTTTGATGGGAATGTGGTTCTCATTTTCATTAGATCTTACAAATAGAAGGTCTGAAAATTGCTATGTTTTAATTAAATAAAACCTATTTAAATTATCCCATTTATTTTACTATAGTGGTCCAAGAACCTACAATATTTTCTTATTTATGTGTTACATTATAAAACTATTACCTTGCAATTATTTATTATATTTTGCAACCGGATGCTCCTCAGTTGCAAAAAAGTGTTTGTGATATTGCATTAAGTATAAAAACAGTAAATATGTTCTTAAAGTAAATCTGTTACAATCAACGCAAACTTCTATGTGTTTTCCTGCACACTGCCAAAGAATTGACTCATTTTATTTTTTGTGTACTTAAGGAAATACGCAGCCAGTGAGCTTCCACAATTTACTAGAGATTAATCTAGAAAACTGTGAAAGCTGACTGGCTGCATATTTCCTTTTATTTATGAAAGAATTATCCCTTAAAACAGTAAAGTAATTTTAAATCTATTCTTGTTTCAGCTCTCACAAAAAACTGTAGACTTTTGGGATGAAACTGAACCATTTGGACAAACAAATTCACCATCACCAGACCTCAGACTCCCTTCTATAGTAGTGCCAAGTTTTTACAGACTGAAACTAAAAGCCGAACTAGAAAATTCAACATACTCCGGCGACGTATACATAACTATACGGGCCAGTAGGAGTGTCAAAGAAATAATATTACATTCTAAGAACCTCAGTATTAGTAGCAATGCTAAGCTTACAGAACAAATATATGAGAAAGTTGAGACTTTACGGTCTCCTAAAGTCAAACGAGACGTGAGTGAGGCAACGGCAACAGCAGCGGACAATGTTACTGCCACCGATGTTCCTACAACTACATCAGCTGCTGATCAAAACGCTACAACAGCAACTGTATCAGAAACAACTCCAGTTGTCAGCAATGAGACAACTTTAAGAACTGAAACAACGCAAGCACCCCTACCAGCTGATACAGAAATAACCCGCAGTGCAGTACGGACCATCAGAATATTGTCCATAGTGCAAGGCACAGGGGACAGACTGATACTGCCATTAGAATCTGCGTTGAAAGCTAATGTAGACTACGTACTGCAGTTGTCCTTTGAAGGAACGATTTCCAATTCCATGACTGGATTTTATAAGAGCACATACATTAATGATAAGCATGAAGTCAAGTAAGTTTTTTTTTCATGTTACTATTGGTATATCCATCAGTTAGTTGGCTAGTTATTTCAATAATTAAAATTAATATCACCTACATTACAGCAGTCATTAGGAAATCTGCATGACAAAAAACTCGGTAACAAGTAATAATATTTAATAACTGTTATTGAAGTAAAGCCCTTGAAGTGTTGTCTATGAATAGTGCCTAAAATACCATATCTTTCCTAAAAGTTAATAGCATAGGGTTTTATCATAAATTGTTTTAGTATCATAGAAATCATGAGCATAGTATAAATCAATGAAAATGAACCATGTCATGTAAATATAGTAAACAAAGATCTTTTGTGCCAAACTAAACTAAATATGACGTAATACTAGAGATTGTTTAGTAAACCGCGTTATCATTCAGAAACTGTACTGATAAATCTTAGCTGAATCATTTTCTTAAGTGACTTGTAGAATTCATTCATAAATATTACTTAATTGTTTGTAATAGTTAGTTGTATGTTGTCTTGTCAAAGATACAGAGAGAATTCTTCATGGTTGACCAGGAGGCGAATAAAAAAGAAAGTTTTTTTTGCACAGCATGACAGGGCCATCAGTTCCTTGCCATGGATCCTAGATATTTAGGGTACATACAATACAACTGATGACTCATGGCCGATCCGAACTTTATGCAGAAGGCCGCACAATAACATTTTTTAGGAACCAATGGGTGACATGTGGTTAGTGTAAGTGAGAAAACATGCACGAAAGTTCGAAGAGCGTATGTTTAGACTGGCCATGATTCGTCGGCCGTATTATACCCTGGAAGAAGGCCAAGGGAATGATGACCCATGCACCCAGTACCTACTTGTCCTCCAAACGCTAAGCAACATTTGAAAACAGAAATCAAGCAGCACTATTCTGCTTCATCATTTTGAAATATTTATTGCCATTTTGCCCACAAATATCGATGCAGGAAGTACAGGAACAATTCCTCGCCAAAAATATAACAAAATTCTTATCTTTCAGAAACCTAGGGGTCACCCAGTTCGAGCCGACATCGGCGCGGTCTGCGTTTCCTTGTTTCGACGAGCCAGCTTTCAAGGCCAAGTTCGAAATCAGTATTGGCCATCCAGAAACTGTCACTGCCTTGTCAAATATGAAGATTGTTACACAAGAACCAATGTAAGTTGTGTTTTCATTGCAAAATATTTAATCTAATGAGACAAAAAAAAAGTTGCAGCAGCTCCATGTAAAATACTGGTTAGACTGGAAGCCAACCACAACATAGTTGGGAAAAGGTTAGGAAGATAATGTCAATGATTAAAAAAAAATTGATAGTGATTTCGCCTAATCACTATGTCTAGGCGAATTTGGTTTGACATCATCACTATGATTAGGTGAAAACGCTTTGGGTTTGAAAGCATCCGGATAGACCCAATAGTGAAGCAGTAACTTCTGGCATTTGAAACTAGAATCTGGCCCTGCATAAGTAAAAAAACAGTAGAATTTGAAAATCCATAGACAGCAACACCATCCTGTCCTACGAAAAATGAATTTGATTCTTTGTCTTTTTGTTTTTGATAGGTTATTTTGTTTATAGTCTGATTTATTCCTGGTAAAGAATAGTCACTTTGGCACGATGCAGTGTGGATTTGATACAGTTTTGTCATCGTATGGAGGTAGAGCATAGTTGTGACATAGTATATTAATAGTATTAATACACATAATCTATTATGCAAAAATCAAAAGGCAAAATATCAAAATCATTAGATCTACTTACAACCCCGCAACTGACATAACTGACTGATGTAAACGTATACCATATATAAAACTCTTTGGGGTTGCCCATTTATTCCATTGCAGACTTAGCGCTTTGGATCCTTAGCTGAGTGTGGTTGTGTGTCAGTGGTTGGCATTTTATATGAATCAAGATCGAAAAAAAAATTATATCGAAAAAAAAGGATTGTGTGGTTTTATGAAACCACGGTAAAAGTGAAACTTCTATAGGCGCCGCCATATTGGCCTTGGCTGCTCTGACGAGCGCCTTTCACTTTATCCCTACTCCGCGGCCGACCGTCACGCGACATGCAACACACAGACGAAAAAGTTTGAGACGATGTAATAAAAGTTTCACTTTAAAAAGCTAAGTTAATTGTTCACCTCGGGAACCCTAAAGTGACCAAGAAAAACTATAAAATCAATTGAATACGCCTCGACGCACAAATTGTTTTATTGATCACTACACACAGATATGGCAACATGTACTCTCATAATCAAGTTTTTTAATTAGTTAATTTCGAAACTTGTCAACTCATTCTTCCAAGAAATCACATCAATCATACACACAACATTATTGATTGTTCGATTTCAGAAAAATCTACGAAAACCATTTATTTTAAAATTGATTTTTGTTACTAGCGATCGATATTTAATTTTCTTTTTACCAGTTTTGCACATATACAACAAACTTTTAGCATCTTGAACAAATAGAATTCTCTTGACTGTTTTTGTAAATTATGGTTCCCGATTTTGGGTAAACTCCGAAATAATTGATACGAGCATTATATCAGTCGTCAACTTGAAGACAAAAGACTGGACAAGGATGGTAATCAAAGATCAATATTCAATTGAATTTAAAAATCATTTTATTGCTTTTATAATGATGAATGATGATGAGAGTTTTCAAAAGACGACCCAGGAAAGGATACAAGTTTCTTTTGGCGCGTGGACAAAATTGTATATCGCACGGACGTAATAACATCGCGGCGGGATCTAATCGCACACTGGATTTTCAACTCTCGGTGTTAAGCCGAGCGTTGAGAATTCAACACGCTGGGACGCACTCTCTTGCCAGCGCGTTGAAAAAACACACTGTTAGATTTTCAACACTTGGCGTTAAGCAGAGCGTTGGAAATCAAGTGCACGAAAAAAAATCGCCGCGATTTTATTACGTCCATGCGAACGTCGGCTAACGCCTCCATCTTGTTTTGTCTATACAGTTTCTGTCCCAAAATATACCTTTCGTATAAAACTGTTTACCAAACCCCTTTGATGGAAAAATTACAAACTCAGTAATATTAATACAATTTCTTCTTCCACAGTCCCGATCAACCCGGCTGGCAATGGACCCACTTCGACAGATCAGTCAGCATGTCAACCTACCTAGTTGCCTACGTACTCTCAGACTTCAAATCTCTAGAAACAAGTTACACGAGCAAAGACAACATCACTATTCCTATCAAGATATGGACGAGACCCGAACTAATAGCGAAAGCGAAATACGCGTCAATCATAACGCCGAAACTTCTCGCGTACTACGAAGATGTTTTCGGAGTGCCATACGCGTTAGATAAGATGGATTTGATCGCTATTCCTGACTTCTCCAGCGGCGCTATGGAGAATTGGGGGCTGGTTACTTTCAGGTGAGTTTTGTTTTGCTTGTTCGATATGCGAGCTGTCCTTGACATTATCCAGTTCCAAACCACGGCTATACTTATCAAAGAAGATGTCAAAAATACATTCAGATTTAGACCCATGTTCGACTATAGTCCATAGTCTCGTCCTTGACATTATCCAGTTCCAAACCACGGCTATACTTATCAAAGAAGATGTCAAAAATACATTCAGATTTAGACCCATGTTCGACTATAGTCCATAGTCTCGTCCTTGACATTATCCAGTTCCAAACCACGGCTATACTTATCAAAGAAGATGTCAAAAATACATTCAGATTTAGACCCATGTTCGACTATAGTCCATAGTCTCGTCCTGCCCACGCTAAACGTCTTGCCCTCGTACGGTCGAGCGACTTTTTAACGCGATGTTTTTTTTATTTTTATCGAGCACTGATTTTTCAAGTCTCGGTGTTGAGACGAGCATTGAGGAACCAACAGATTGTATACCAGCGCGTCAAAAAAGGACACATATTGTTAAGGTACCATTCCGTATCCGACCGCAGGTGGCAACTGCAGGCGACGTTTCGCGGCGTCATGTTAGCGGCAACTGTCCGTTTTCCAGTCGGTAGATAGAAGATAAAAAAATGTGACTATCGCTCGAGCGTTGGCGGCACTACAGGTCTGCGGTCGGACTGCACGTGTCGCCAGTCACTCGCCTGTAGCTGCCAACGACGTGTCGCTAGCTACGGAAGGCATTTCATAGAAACCAGTCGTGCCGCGGTGACACGTCGCTGCAGTTGCCTCCTGCGGTCGGGTACGGAATGGTACCTTTAGTGTTTGGCAAATATGGCCAGCATATTTTCCAAACACGACACATTATCGGGCAATTTGGATTGATACGATGTTTCTATTGGGACACGTTCGGCTTCACCCAGTTCTAACCAGCTGGTTTGAGCGAAGAAAGGAAGATGTAACCGCATAGGTACCGAATTTCTATTGTAACAGGTCGTTATGATTAATCATGACAACTTTGTACACTATAATTATATTTAGAATACACCTGTGTATATAAAGAAGTTGTGTCACGCGGAAAATACGGTAAATGGAATGACGTAAATAATGACATAATGATATGAATTCCTATTGTTTTACAAACGTTATCGTGGCATGCCTGACAAAGTTCAATTACTTTTGTGACATCATGAATGGTGGTTTACGAGTTAAAATTAAACATCAATTTAACGTCAATTCTAAATATTCAAATTCTTGTTTTCTTCTTTGGCCTTTTCGCGCTACGTGGGGTCGGCTTTTCCAATCATGCGACGCCATTTATTTAGGTCTCGTGCGTCATCATTTATTTCGATCTCGTGCGTCATCATTTATTTCGATCTTGTGCGTCATCGTGTCCTTTAGGACCTTCGTCATCTTTTGTTTACTGTTTTTAATTAATGTAATTGGTTCCGAACAGGTTTAATTATTATAGTAAATAAATAAATTAAACAAATATCAACTTTATGATAGTGTAAATTAAGTTGATTTTAGAATGACTAGTACTATTGTAAAGTCCATATTTGCTAAGTGCTAACGCAAACTAAACCTTATGTGTAGGTGTTAAAGTTATTTTTCCAAATACACATATTTGTTTACATTTTCGGAAACAGATTGCTAACCCAGAATATTTTACATTGTGGCTACGAAGGTGATAATTTTGACGCCAAACATTTAAAACCGTTCGTATTTAAGGGTGACTTTTCTGAGAGTGGAAATTGTGACTACATTGTTGTATTGGGTTGAACCTGTAAAAAAACCGAATAAAGAGAGTAATGGTAAATAAATATTACACATTGAATAAAAATTCAGGCAGATAAAGCAAGTTTTAATTTAGATCTGACCTTCACTAGCCATAGGCATCTTCTTTTAAACGTGCTATATTATGTCAAAAAATAAAAAGTAACTAATACTGGTTAAAACCGGTAAAAGAATAATATTTCATACACATTTCTTGACGCATGCGTAACATCGATCTAATCGCAGTAGAATTTTAACTCGGCGTAGCGATAGGAAACCGTTTTTAACGCCTTAACGAGTTTCAGCGGCCATACAGAACTAGAGAGCGTAAGTCAAAGGAATATGTATTTTAGTAAAAGTATATGATTATTTAAGAGCCTATACAACCTCAGCTCAAATTCACTTTTTATCTCGCTCGCACCATACTGCTCGCGGACTGAGTGAGAGCGAGACGGAGTGGGGTGCTAGCGGCTTCGAGGCGCCAATAATTTAGGTAATTGCTTTTTACGGCGAAAATAAAGGTAATTTAAAAAAAAAAAAAAACATAGTCGCTGCTTTATAGTTAGTTCAGTTATTATGCAAAGTTTCATGATTTAATTTGAAGTATTTTTTGAATACCAGCGGTTTATTATTCGGTTTGGAGGTAACTTTGGAATTTTTTTCTATCGAGAAAATTTTATGGAATCGTGTTTTCGTCTAACATAATACTTAACATTAATCCTTATCTTTAACATATATTTATTTCAAAATTAATGCTGCAGTATTTTCGATATAACGGAGGATCATGTTAAGCCATTTGAGGTAGTATAGGCCCTTAATCATATACTTTTACTAAAATACATATTCCTTTGACGTACGCTCTCTAGTTCTGTCAGCTTGGTTGTGCGCGTGACTACGAAGTATTCAAGATGTTGGTTCTCTTTGGTGAATTTAAACGAGGCGATGACTCATAAGTTAAGATATAGAGGTATAAGGAACAGGGTGTAAAGTTCACTCATCCTCCATAGAAAAGGGAGCGTCCTCCGACCAGACGGGTGTTGTGTCTAGTGGGCTACTGCCCGACGATAGTTTTTTTTTTTGTAGGTCGTCTCGCAGTTATTAACCACTAAGGTCTTGGCTGCTTAACCGGATTTCCCTGTGGGTGCCATTAGCTTTTACAGTTAGAGCCTCCAGCCAGGAGCTTTTTAAACTTATTCTAGATTAAAATTAAGCGAATGCTCGCTAAGGGCACCCCCTGTGGGGTACGGACCTCGGCTTAGGGCATCACTGATAGGAGCACAGCGAGAAGGGACAGGCTGGATCAAATTTATATTTTCATCATGATTATTATGCGGGGTATTTAAAGCTACGTGCTCGGCTGCAATAACTGCTGGCACCTCGTTTTCGAGCAAGGGTCGGGGGGAGCCGACGGTTGATGTCGGTACGTTTTATATATGCTAGTCGCGCGGTAAACTCGGCTTGCGCGATGCAGGATTTTGCGTGACGTCAATGTTATGTGTAGTTGACATGTGGCGAATTAGATGCCGCTACAAAAGCATTAGACTGGTGGCCGATAAGACCGGATGAAAATACAAATCCCACACGTTTTACTATTGATTCTTAGCACATATTATTTCATCGAAATCCATATAAAGCTAACTACGTAGACAAACAAACGAACTGCCCACATGATTTTAAGCAAACAATCGATTAGTATTTGAGATCGAATTCGAGGACGAAGCACCGATCAAGACACAATGGTGCCGATTCCCTTGTTCACAAACTAAACTAAATTTAAGTTCAGTGCATCTTTTTCTTTCTATTTCATTAAGAAAAGGACAGAAGATAAATTTTAGTTTAGTCCTGTCAAAATAATCATGTGGTACAGCCGCGACTTACGAGTTGTAGGTTGTATGTTCGAACCCAGACAGGTGCTTTACTTTGTGTAAATTATTTCATCACCACTGCTCTCAAAACGGTGAAGGAAAACATCGTGAGGAAACCGGCATGTCCTAGAACCAAAAATTCGATGACATGTGACATCTACCAACCCGCACTGGGCCCGCCTGGTGGATTACGGCCCATTCCCTCTCACAGAGAGGAGGCCTGTGTCCCAGCAGTGGGAACATTATAGGCTGATGATGATGACTGTCAGGCATCAAGGCCCATAGGGTGTTATTATTACATCTTACTTAAAAACTATATTAGTAACATGCAGGAACAAAAAAGAAAATAAAAATCATAATGGCAGGAAGGTTGAACAAGCTTTGTTGCCAACATGTAGCTTAATAAACCTCCCCATTGTAGGCCCATCCAGCCTCTCTGCAAAAACCCTCAGAATGCTGTTGCTGCTCCCCCTCACTCGGGATATTACTGAGGCAACTTTCTTCTGCATTATCGCAAAGTAGTCGTCAGTGTGCGCATCAGCGAACTTACCCGACGCACTACAGTACGGGGGAAGCCTCAACAGCGCCCTGAAGGCTGAAGGCCATAATCCTATCTCAAAACAATAAGGCCGCACGGACTTTGGACATGAATGTGTATCGTACGTAAACGTATGATCGTAGTCGTACGAATTGAGTGCACACACTGAATACGTTTTTCTCCATCAAATAGTGTTTCGGTGATATCGCATTGAACGCACGAAAAATCCCAACAAGTTCGGATTGTTTACGAACGTCGGAACTATAGGTACGTATACGTACGACTAACTCGCATTCAGTCTGTGAGCTTCCTTAATACTTGAAAGGTCGGGATCATCCGTACGTGTTCGTATGTGTTCGCACGAGTAAAATTCGTACGAAAACGCGTCCAAAGTGTGCACGGCCTAACACTATATTCTTCCACTGAAGTCGAAAAGACCGATAAGTTTCAGACAAGGCCATCTCCCAAAATTCAATTCAAATTCAAAATATTTTATTTCACATAAACCTACATGGGCACTTATGAAACGTCAGAAGCTAGGTGCACGGTTCCAATTGGTCGCTTCCTATGGAAAAGAGCCGGCAAGAAACTCCATGGTTACTCTTTTCAAAATAAATGGTTTCTACAATGTTTTCAAATTACAATGTTAATAGGTATGGGAGGACAGTGAAGGCCTATCAACAAGTACCAGGTATTTAGTAAAATAGAAAATGGTCCACAAGTCTACAGCCTACAACATTCTCACATTCACAAAATCTAAAAGAAAAGAATCTATATAAAAGATTAACAAAATAATAAAAATAAGGACCTCATTAAACCAAATGATATGATTGCCACTACAGCTGTAACAAATCTAATTTTACGGAAAATAAAAAAATATAGAAAATAGGTATATAATGTCAAATAATAAAAAGATTATGTCAATAAAGTCCCCATTACATCATGTACCTTTTTTCCATAACTTTATCTAAAACGGTTATGAGTTTTAACGTATTCTAAGGCCGTGAATAACCACTTAACCTAGGGTAATTATACTTTACCAGTTCCTTATCACCGGAAAAGATAGTTGAAGTTGTAAAAGATAATAATATGTAACGCATAATAAGAGATAATTTTTTGTGGCGTCTTAACACTTTGTCTATCAACAAACTAGGTTATCACTAAATGTTGTCTATTAAGGGAAATGAAAAACATAATCTATTCATGTAATTGCTACTACATAATATCATAATTATAAGGAACTTAAAAATGCAACGACGCATTAATTGTCCATACAAACGTAATACACAAATCATTTGCAATTTGAGCATATTTTTTTTTTTATATTCGGATTGAGACAGTATTTATCTAGGCTCCTACGTCTTTTTATTTCCAAAAACTTACCTTTAAATGAAGTGTAAGCGAATTGCATTTCGTACATTTTTACAGCGTAAATGACATGTTTTCATATTGTTTTTTCTGTATTATAAACAACAATATTTGTAATATTGTTTCCGCAGAAGCATAGTTTATGTTATCAAGTTACAAATTATCGAAAAAAAATGGTTCAAAATTTTTTGTGTTACGGAACACATCCAAATTTATCATAAATTTTCGGAAGCAAGTAGTGCTATCGCGTGAAGCAATAATTGTCAATGTGTGCGTGGTAGTATTGCTCACTGTAGGTGTGTATCGCTCCGACAGGCACTCACACTAGCGCAACATGCTTGGAATTGAATTTTGCAAACATCTCGATTTGTAGTTGTGAGCCGTGTCGCCGGCTTCTTAAGACAGACACATAGAAAACTCTTTTTGTACACCGTAATAAATTACACAAGAGAAATAATTCTGTTTTTATCATCTGTATATTAGATGCTTTCTGGAAATCTATTTAAATCATGACAGCTAACTTTAAATTGGGTAGTTGATTAACTAACCTGAAACTTCCTCATTTCCAGCACCCACTCAATGTTAGCTATACGACTAGTTTCTTTCTGAAACGACTTAAAAAACAGTACAACTGAATTGAGAACCACCCCTGGTTTTCGTTTTTTTTTTTTTTAAATGTTTGTTACCTCAGAACTCCGTCATTTATAAACCGACTTGGAAAATTCCTTGTTTGTGAATTGTCGTATACTCCAGAGGTGGCAAAAAACGAAAAAATCAGAACCAAAGACTGACTTCTGAAATTAAAGCAATTTTTTACTGAGTAGTGTTTTTTTTTTTTTTTGGGAGGTGATTCTTATTCGATTGGTATTCATTTTTGTCTGATCTGTGACTGGCTTAGAAAAATCCATATTGGGCCAATTTTGACCTACTCTGCAATTATTTAAATCTTAATAACATTCTATATTTCCTCCAACAGAGAAACAACCTTACTCTTCGATGAAAACGAGAGCGTTCCCCGCGATAAGCAGAACGTAGCCATCGACATAGCACACGAGCTCGCTCACCAGTGGTTTGGAAACCTTGTTACCATGCGATGGTGGACCGATCTCTGGCTCAACGAGGGATTCGCGACGTATATCGAGTATGTTGGAGTAGATCATGTAAGTATTAGCAAGCAGACTATACGAACACGCCACGCCACGCCATATGCGAACTATGCAACAAAGACGTGACGTCACACAAAATACTGACGTCATACAAATCCTGCATCGCGCAGTTAGAGTTTACCGCATGATTCCGACTTCAACCATCGGGCAATTGCCCGCCAGACACGACACCCGTCTGATCGGAGGATCCTCCCTTGTCCATAGAGGATGAGTGAAGTTTACACCCTGTTCCTCATGCCTCTAGACCAGTTCAGACCCAATTTTGACCATTGTGACCAATCTCAACGGAGACTTGTCTTCGGCGCGGGAAATATTATAGTGCAGACGTGTGTGCGCAGACACAGGTACACCCTCTCTTCCCTCACTCTCATAGTCCGATGGGACGGCAATCCGACACGACCGGAGAGAGATCAGGCGCAGGACCAACGGCTTTCCGAAGCACACCACCAACTTCCAAACTCCGGGCTGTTACTAAGAAATTCCTAATGGAAAACCCCAATAACACTTCGCCCGACCCGGGAATCGAACCCAGAACCACGCTCAGTAGTCGCGCTCACGACCACGAGACCAACGGGACAAGCAGACTATGTAGTAAGAAAAAACGCAAAGTTTTCTCAGCTACATACGGCACTTCTAAAAGCTAGTGTCTTGCACAAGTCAATATTACTGCTCATCGATTCGCTCATATCAGCTAGTTAGCTTCAACTATCCAGACACCGAATAGTTCCTAGAACAACATTTAATTAATTAAAAATTAAAACCAAAAAATACTAGACAGCAATGAGTTTTTGAAGCGAAAACTTCTTTAGGCGCGTTGGGCATTTTTGAGATGGGACTAAACCATTGATTTCGCGACATCATGACGATACCTCATTTTTGTAAACGCGATTGTGCTCTTTATTTATATTACGTTACGGATCAATATTCTATGCAAGTATTTTTACTTTAAAGGTTTTGTAAACGCGATTGTGCTCTTTATTTAGATAGGTTACGGACCAATGTTCTATACAAGTATTTTACTTCCACCAAGGCGATCTTGTTCAAGTTTTCACTTCTGTCGGTACTCCCGGAGTGCCACCACTTTTTATATCAAAACCTGTTGAATTTTATAAAAAACTTACTCTAGAAACCCTATCCCTTGTCCAGGTGGAACCCGAATGGAAAATGTTCGAATCTTTCTCCCGTGACAAAATGGACCTCCTGCGTTCCGACGCGCTGAAGAACACCTCCCCTGTATCCCGGAAAGTGGAGGACGCTTCAGAGATATCACAGAAGTTTGACGAAATATCGTACACTAAGGGGGCTAATCTTATACGGATGCTGAACCATACGATATCTGAAGACCTGTTCCATCAGGGACTTGTTGTTTATTTGAATCAGTGGTGAGTATCATACCATAATATTATAGAAAATTTGTTCTGCCTAGCCTTTTCCCAACCATATTGGGGTCGGCTTCCAGTCTAACTGGATGCAGCTGAATACCAGTATTTTACATGGAGCGACTGCCTATCTGACCTCCACAACCCAGTAACTGGGTAATACTATACCCCTTGGTAAGACTGGTTGTCAGACTTTCGGACTTCTGACGACCCGTAACGACTGTCAAAGATCCACGAATGACAGCCGGGACCAACGGCTTAACGTGCTTTCCGAGGCACGGAGGAGTCTCGGTATGTAGAAATGGTCACTCATCCACGGACCAACCCCGGCAAGCGTAGCTTAACCTGACAGATCGACCCGAACGGCTGTTAGTATTTAGCCACTAGCTCCTCCTTAGTAGTCCTTAGTAGCTGTTAGTACTTAGCAATATTATAGAAAAGTTGTAAGTTACAGGCATTGAAAAACTTAAAAAAAAGAAATAGCTTTTATATTTGTATTTTATTTACGTGTATTTTGGCATTGAGAAGATGTATGCTGCACTAAACGCCAAGTCCTGCGATAGTTGCGGTCATAAAATGTGGGAGCAAGTTGACATAACACTCCAACATAAGCAGTAATATCAGCAGTAGTATAATGTTCCCACTCCTGGGACACAGGCCTCCTCTCTGTGAGAGGGAGTGGGCTGTAATCCACCACGCGGGTCCATTGCGGATTGGTAGATGTCACATGTCTTCGAATTTTCGGTTCTAGGACATGCCGGTTTCTTCACGATGTTTTCCTTCACCGTTTTGAGAGCAGTGGTAATGAAATAATTTACACAAAGTAAAGCGCCTGTCTGGGTTCGACCCTATGACCCACAACTCGTAAGTCGCGGCCGTTACCACTGGGCCACCACTGCTAATATGCTGCATGCTACTAATATGATAGTGTAATATCCCCCAAGGGGGTTATACCCATAACAAATGTCTGTTTGACAATTCCATTATATCTTCGATCACAGATCCATGACCACAGAACTCGACAGTGTAATACCCCCTTAGTAAAAATTTTCGTAGCCGACTACCTAACCAATATAGTTCTATTTTGAAAATTCATTCCTGGCCTAGAGAGGGAAGCAATTATTATCGAGTCTTTCTCGCCCAAGGGTGGGGATCAGCGTGTTCCACCCGCTACTTGGATCAAACAAACACAACTTTCCGAGTATGAGAAATGAAAATAATTTACACAAAGTGCCTACCTGTGGGTTCGGACCTACGACCTATAACTTGTAAGTCGCGGCCGCTACCACTGGCCCACCAGTACAGCTCCACTCTGCAAAGGCAAATTCCACTGTAAACTCTTTTAACCATCTCTTAATTGTTCACCAGGAAATACTCAAACGCTGAAGAGAACGACCTCTGGCACGCGATGGCCAAGGCTACTCTATCAGACCCGTCACTGAAAGACCTCAACGTGGTCGACTTCATGAACTCCTGGACCAAGCAGGCCGGGTACCCCATCGTTAATGTTAACAGGAACTATGAGAAGGGAAATGTTCAGTTTGAGCAGGTAAGAATTAAGATAGTCATCGTCATCTGCTTTAACCACAGTACATAAGATTCACTCGGCAAAATCATTTAAATAAAAAGCAACTCTTGCAACGACACAATAAAGTGCAATCCAGGTCGCACAGCGCTAATTACCTACAGTTATATTCACCTAGAAGTTGCTTCTCTTTCTATCCCGTAACTCTTATATCTTCCGACTACGTTACACTCACTGAATTGGCCCGACAAGACGGGCCCGCCGCGTACTTGTAGCGTCATACCTAAAATGCGGCGTGCGCCTTCTGTACTACTCAATGCTTTAATTTATCTATCTACAAGTATCTATCTATACTAATAATAAAGCTGAAGTGTTTGTTTAAACGCGCTTATCTCTGGAATTACCAGTCGGGTATGAAAAACTCTTTTTGCATTTGATAGCCCAATTCTTGAGGAAGATTAAAGGCATATGTAACAAAGGCATGTGTACGGGGTCGGTCGACGGAACAAGAAATTTCACGCTGACGAAGTCGTGGGCAGAAGCTAGTGTCCCAATAATGTTAGAGTTGACTTCCAGTCTACCCAGATGCAATTTTATATGGAGTGGCATTGGCTACCATCACAATTCCACAGCCCGATTTCTGTGCAATACTACAGTTCGAGAATTCGGCTGAAGGAACCATAATATTCTGCGACAAGATTTGTACAGTACAAATATGTTCTTAATGTCCCTCGGCAAACCTCGTATTTCATCAGTCGTCGGATTTCTATCAGTTGCCCTTTGCACTTGGTGCAGACCGGACGCTCTCAATCGACTTAGAAGTATATCAAGTTGTTAATACTCTTTCAATTAATGTATTTTTTTTTTTTTAATGGTAGGAAAGCTGCTAAAGTCGCAGGCACGACAGATAGGAAAATAATTTTACAGCTCTATATAGTTCACACGAAAATCAAAACAAAACAACAATAAAGTACAGTACGACACATCTAAGTTGTGTCGTACTATACTTAGTTCTGAATACAAATTATTATACAAGACAAATCTAAAAATTGATGGACATGGAAATTAGCATTCGTTTGTATTCGGAAATGCGATGATTCCCGAGAGACATTAAGAAAATAGAAATACTGTAACTGCATTTTTTTATGCACTGTTTTTTACGCTGATAACATCTCACGTAATCAACGTAACTTAACCCTTAGATTGTTTACTATTATAGATAGTATGTTCATTAGAACATACTATCCATAATAGTAAACAGAAATGTTGACAAAGCATTGAAATTGACTTAAGGCGATAGCGTCAGGGTAGCCCGCGAAATAAAAAAATACGGCCGCGGATCATTTATTTTAATCAACATACAACCTGAGTAGCATATCCCGTATTTTTAATACCGTTCGCATTCGTATCTCATTCGCAATCTGTCAAAAATACTATCAATTTACCAACATTTTTGACAAGACTGACAGATTGCGACTTAAATGTGAATGTTTTTTAAGTACAAGAATTGGCCTTCTGATCTGCAAATTGCAAAAAACGTACCTCTGAAAATTGGAATTTCGCTAGCTACCTTAGTGCATCCCTCTTAAATCTTGGTCTTTGAAATCCATTAAAAAAATACATAATATAACTTCCATGTAAAAATAATGAAATTGTTTTCTTTTTTTATTAGTTTACAATAGAATATTGTATCAAAAACATAAATAATAGGCCAGTGAAAAAAAATTTTTTGTCCGTTTTTTTGATTAATATTGAACACGTATTTTTACTTTTTTGACGTAATCAAAAGATTACGGCGATACATTGAGTTAAAATGTGGCATGACGTCACGCCTTGCTAGATTTAATACTGCGTTGTGACGTAGCGAGCCCCCACTCCCCAACTTGAATGCATGTTTTCTTAGATATTTTTAATTAATAGGATAAAGCAAAAAATACGTGCCTAATTTTTTTTATTATCTAAAAGACGGACTAAATAGAATTTCTTTTTTTTTTATCTAGACAATACCCTATTAATAATAATCACCCATTGTTCCACAGCGCCTCTTCACCTCTGCAACAGACCCGTACCAGAAGATGGTAGACCAACTGTGGCACATCCCCATCAGCTACACCATAGTGGACTCGCCCATAGACACGTGGACCACTAAGCCCAAGTCCTGGCTCAAAGGACGCACTAGTACTGTCGATTTACCCATCAATGATACACAAGCGTTGTATGTTAATGTTGATGCTATCGGTAAGTTTTTATGCTGTTGAAGTGAATTAATATCAGCTGGCAGCTTATTAAGGATGTTTTCCACCAAACGTATCGTACCAGATCGGAACGGATTATACAATCTTTCTTTAAACGATCTTAAATCGTGTACACAGTATTTAAAGTCTATATTACCAAGCCGCGCACAGCAGCTTGACCGCGGGCGTCTTCCGCGACACGCGATCGTAGCCGAAAGTATGCTGTGACGCGCGATCGGCTCCGTTCGCCTGTCGTCGTATCCGATCGGATCCTTTCGGCTGTCGTCGCGTGCGGTCAAAGCCGTTGCCGGGATATAAATCATCAATCCAAATATTTATTTTCTGTGTTTTATGGTTATTTTCTTCTTCTTCTAATGCAATAGCCAATAATACTACGTCAACTTCAACCATTTAAAAAAAATCGCAAGCGACGGTACGGAGCCGATCTTATGCGTCGACATCCTGCCCGACGCGATCGGCTTTCGCCGCTGTTCGTATCCTTTCCGATCCGATGCGATGCGAGCCGCCGTTTGGTGGCTATCATCCTTTACAGTCTTATAAACTAAATTGATCAATTTAATTGTACCACGACAGTCATACCCCGCGTCCTATTTAAAAGCGGTTGTCGCGCGAACACACGATCGTTCGAACTTTTTGTTCGGTGAACCTGATCGTGTGGTCGTGCCGACAGAGGGCGCTTTCCGGATTTCCGAACAAAAAGTGACATACAACCGTGAACGATCGCTTTTATATAAGACGCGGCCTGAAACCAAGAATCGATTAACCAACTCAATTAGTAGACATAGTACGGTCAGCAACTAAAACAAGTGTAGGTGTAGACTATCACTTTTACCTAACGTGCTAATTGACACAAAGTTAATCTAATTAAATATTGATGTTCAGTATTATAAGTAAAAGTCATGAATTATTTCAAAGTTAAATCTGCTACTATAAAAAAAAAATGTGTTCAGATATTATGTAAAAAAACTTTATTGGTAACCGATTTTGTTGAATGTTCATCCAAACATTTTTTTTTATAATGGGAGCAACCCTTCTATACACTCAATAGTGTAACTAAAAAAAGATGCTACCCCAATACGGCCGCGCGCACGCGTTTTCATACGAATTTCACTCGTGCGTCGTGCGTTTCACACGAACGCACGAACAATCCTGACCCAAGTACAAAGGGACCGCGCAGACTGGGTGCGACTTAGTCTTACTTACAACTTAGAAAACAATCCGATCTTGTTGTACTATTTGACAGAGAAAAACGTATCCAGCGTGCGCACTCAATTCGTACGCACGAGTGATATTCGTACGAAAACGCATCCAAAGTGCGCGCAGCCTACAACTTTTTTGAATCTCAAATCAGCCATTATTCATTCTCAAATTTATTCTCCAGGATATTACCGAGTAAACTACGACAAGAAGAACTGGCAGTTGCTTAGTGAAGCTCTGAAGGCCGGCAGCATAAAGTCCCCCATTACAAAGTCACAGCTTATCGACGACGCCTTCAATCTGGCCAAAGTGTCTCAGCTGAACTATAGTTATGCACTGGGTTTGACCACCTGTGTCATCAACGGTGAAGACTCGAAGATGGTCTGGGATCTTTTGTTGAATAATATGGCGTTTTTGAAGCATAATTTAAGGGCGACCTCTGGATATGTGCAATTCCAGGTGGGTTGGTTTATACATATACTAGCTGACCCCGGCAAACGTTGTTTTGCCAATTATTTGTTTGGGGTGGACAACCCTTATCACTTAGAGGTATGAAAAATAGATAGTAGCCGATTCTCAGACCTATTGAATATGCATATAAAATGTGGTAAATATCAGTAAAGCCGTTTCGGAGGAGTAAGGTAACAAAAATTCTGACACGAGAATTTTATATATAAGATTGATGCAAAATTTCTTTGGTATTTTGTTAAGTGGGATCTAATTTTAGTCAAGGCTGGTAAAAACGTTGTTTTCTTTCATATACCGTGATTAATACGATATTTCGATTGTGAGTAATTAGGATTAATTTCCTTAAAATTGTCCCACTTTTCATGTTCAGTAGCTTTATGTATGTCTGAAGTATTTATGTATAAATCACTAATTAGAAAATAGTCACAATGGTGTAAATAGTTAGAAATTAGTCCGCAATCCTAACTAATATCCTTAATATTATAAATGCGAAAGTAAGTTTGTTTGTTACGCCTTCACGCTAAAACGGCTGAACGGATTTGGATGAAATTTGGCACATATATAGATGATGCCCTGGAAAAGAACATAGGATACTTTTTTTTTTCCCACGGGATCGAGACTTATACGGGTGAAACCGCGGGGCGCAGCTAGTTATAAATACGAAAGTGAGTTTGTTGGTTTGTTTATTTCTTTGTTATGCTTTCACGCTAAAACGGCTGAACGGATTGGGTTGAAATTTTTTACATGGGCAGACCATGACCTGGGTTAGGACATAGGATACTTTTTATCCCGATATTCCCAGGGGAACCGAGACTTATACGGGTGAAACCACGGAGCGTAGCTAGTTTAATATATTTACTATCCGAGCTTTTGTGTTACTTTCGCAAATAAAAAACAAACTTTATCTTAAACGGTTCATTTTAAATTGGCCAAATAACCTTAATATTTAGACTTATACGCGAATCGAAAGTAAAAAAGGAAAAAGAGGTTTCAACATCTAATTCAAAGACCGGGACCAAACTCTTTTCATAAAATCGTAACCAAGAAATTACTTGCATTTATAAATCATTTTCGTTTCCAGGATTACATGCGAATAATCCTAGCTAAACAGCTAGAACGAGTCAACTACGGCCTTACCAAACCTAAAGACGACAACGAAGCGTTCCTTATAGAGAACCTTGTAATGTGGGAGTGTTACGTCGAGTCGCCTCGGTGCCTCAACTGGGCCAGAGAGCAGTTCAACAACTGGACCAAACAGGCCGATATTAATAATAACCCGTAAGTAATAATAACAGATGTACAGTACAAATATGTTCTTAATGTCCCTCGGCAAACCTCGTATTTCATCAGTCGTCGGATTTCTATCAGTTGCCCTTTGCATGGTGCAGACCGGACGCTCTCAATCGACTTGGAAGTATATAGAGGTGTTAATACTCTTTTAACTTAATGTAATTTATTTTAAAAATAGTAGGAAAGCTGCTAAAGTCGCAGGTACGACAGATAGGAAAATAAGTTCACACGAAAATCAAAACAAAACAACAATAAAGTACTTAGTTCTGAATTAAAATTATTCAGATAGGCAGTCGCTCCATGTAAAATACTGGTATTCAGCTGCATCCGGTTAGACTGGAAGCCGACCCCAACATAGTTGGAAAAAAGCTAGGTAGATGATGAGTTCTGAATTCAAATTATTATGCAAGATAAATCTAATATATTTGATGGACATGGAAATTAGCATTCGTTTGTATTCGGAAATACGATGATTCCCGAGGGACATTAAGAAAATATAAATACTGTAGTTGTAATAGAACCCCGTCGAAGTATGAACAGCAAACATGTCCATAAATGGCAGACCAAATATGGACGTTTTTTGTTAACAAAAGGAAAATAGTGTCTGTCGTTTCAGTTTCGTTCAGTCAATAGCCTCTCGATTTTATTTAAATGTGCCGTTCTGGCACAGCTGAATGCAGATGTTTCTCTCCGCAATTTTTTTAAATAAAAAGTGACTCTTGCCACGATACAATAAAGTACAATTCAGGTCGCACAGCGCTACTTACCTACAGTTATATTCATCTAGAAGTTGCCTCTCTTTCTATCGCGTAACTCTTATATCTTCTGACTACGTTACACTCACTGAATTGGCCCGACAAGACGGGCCCGCCGCGTACTTGTAGCTTCATATCTGTTTTTGAAGTGAAAACTTCTTTAGGCGCGTTGGGCATTTTTGAGATGGCGGAAAAACAATTGAACTCGCGACACCGTTACCGACACCTCGTTTTTGTAAACGCGATTGTGCTCTTTATTTATATTTCGTTACGGATCAATGTTCTATGCAAGTTTAGTGGCTCATGCCACTAAACTTGCATAGAACATTGTTCCTCATGGAACAGGGTGTAAAGTTCACTCATCCACCATAGAAAAGAGAGGATCCTTCGACCAAACGGGTGTTGTGTCTGGCGGGCAACTGCCCATCGGTTTGAAGTTGAAATCTTGTATGTATGTCGATCGCTCGGTAAACTAACTGCGCGATGCAGGAATTGTGTGACGCCATGTCTATGATGCGTAGTCCGTATGTGGCGGTGTAACCGCTACACAAGTATTTTTACTTTAAAGGTTTTGGAAGTTTTTTTTTGTAAACGCGTTTGTGCTCTTTATTTAGATAAGGTTACGGACCAATGTTCTATACATCTATACAACACAGTAAAATTGTTAAAGTTTTCACTTCTGTCGGCACTCCCGAAGTGCCCCTGTTTTTTTTTATTTATTTTCATGGTTTATTGTTTAATTCCAGTATCCCGAGCTACCTGCGCTCGCTCGTGTACAACATGGTGCTCCGTCACGGCGGCCGCACGGAGTTCGACTTCCTGTGGAACGTGTTCGTGAACTCCACCGACCCCAACGTGAAGAGCCTCATCATCAACAACCTGCCCAGCACCAGGGAAGAGTCGCTTATTACTATGTGAGTACTACTTTATCTGCTTTTTAATCTGTACCAAATAAATGTATTTTCTTACTTACTTTCTTTCTTACTCTATTTTTACCCGACTATGGCAGAGAAGAAGGTTTATAAATCTCATTGGGTATTTATGAATGTATGTAAGTTTGCTGATTTTGACAAATAAGGTGACGCTGAATGGGTTTTGATCCAGAGAGTTCTCCTGGGTATATGAAAACAGAGGAAATCCAATATTTCTTACTACTGGCGTCATCTCGGATCTCAATAATTAACCGAGTTCCAAAAACCGGCCAAGTGTATGTCGGACCACGCACAATGAGGGGTTCCGTAGTTGGGATGAATTTATCCCAAAAACAAACTTTGTAGTTGAAAAATATTTTCTTCCATACGGAATGTATGGGAAAACATGTTTTTGCAACTGCAAAGTGAAGTTGGTCGATTATTCAAAATCAAAATATTTTATTTCACATAAACCTACATGGGCACTTATGAAACGTCAGAAGCTAGGTGCACGGTTCCAATTGATCGTTTCCTATGGAGAAGAGCCGGCAAGAAACTCCACGGTTACTCTTTTAAAAATAATTGGCTTTTACAATACTTTCATATAACAAGTTTCTAGGTATGGGAGGACAGTGCAGGTCTTTCAATAAGTACCAAGTACTTAACAAAATAGAAAATGGTCAACAGGTCTACAATCCACTAAGCCTACAGCGTTCTCACATTCACAAAATATACAGTAGAAAAGAATCTATACAAAAAATAAATTAATTAATATAAGTAAAAAAAAAACCTATTTTAATAAAACGCAATTATATGATTGCTGTTACAACTGTAATCAATCTGAGTAATTATCATGTCCACAAAAGTCACTAAAAAAAAGTAAAATTACTCGTTAACTTGTAGAGCCTACTTAGCTGTGATAGTTTTCCTTTTAATTTCGTTATATAAACTACTGCTGTGATTTTTTTCACACATCCAAAACTAACCACTTAGCTGGCATTTGACTCTAACAAAAATTTGCACTTTAAAGCTTAATATTTCACAAACGGATCCTTGAATTCAAAAATGGTTTTCACAAATTCTCAATGTTTTTGAAAGACCTTTCCAATTATACCCCACACCATGGGTTAAAAAAAAAACTTCACCACTTTACGTGTAAGAGAAGTACCCTAAAAAAATGTTTTTCATAATTTTGTTTTACCACTTTGTCGGCGTGATTACTATGTATATCTATGCCAAATTACAGCTTTCTAGTACTAAGAGTTTCGGAGCTAGACCGCGGACAGACAGACATGACGAAACTATAAGGGTTCCTTGTTTATTACGGAACCCTAAAAAGGAGGACGTTCTATGTTCGTAAAATCGTGACTGCATCACATATACTACAATCCGTAAAGTACGTATATTTGAATTTCCACAGGCTTCTCGAGAAGTCCCTGTCGGAGATCCCCAAGCAGTACGCGGTGGCGGCGTGGAGCGTGGAGGCGCCGACGGGCACGCGCCTGGCGCAGGACTTCCTCGTGCGCAACTTCCGCCTCGTGTACAACAAGTTCACGGACATGGACGCCTTCACCTTCCCCGCCGTGTTGAGCGGCTCCTTCGGGTTTATTTCTACTGAGGAAGAACTTAGCAGGGTATGTATACAATATGTAAAAAAAATGACCGATCCGAAAGGAGCTCATCGTGCAAAGAATTTGTGTATATTAATGCCATCTGGTTTTGATAAAATTCACCCTCTTTTTCGGTGATAAATCATTAATCAAGGGGTTCAAAGAGGTCAAGGAGTTTCAAGAATTGTATACATTATTTCAATTGCATTATTAACCGGATGGCATTGATACACACAAATTCCATGCACTTATTAGAGCTTAAATTTTGAAAGCCTTGTCAAAAAAGTAATGTTTTCCCCTCACCCCATATCTCCGCCCCCGTCTATTTGGGGACCATTCGGACGGTACGGGAGGGTTCGGTATCACTTCAGTACCCAGATTACTATTCGCCATCCAGCACGCGTAGCATGACGTGCAGGTGGCCTCTCCGATTAAATTTTACATACCATTTTTTTATTTTGGTATGTCTTCTCGTAGTTGACCTTTGAGATCATGACTACTTAACCGGGCTTTCCTATGAGTGCCTTAAGCTACTACACTTAAAACCTCCAGCCAGGGGTTATTCAACTATGCTAATTAAAACTAGGTGACCGCTCGCTAAGGGCACCCCCTGTGGGGTACAAACCTCGGCTTAGGGCGTCAACCGGAGGGAGGACAAGGATGGGACGGGCTGGTTACATACCATTGCTTTAACTAATTTATATAACAATTTTATGTGTATTAATACTGCTTTTTATCTTTTAGCTAAAAAGCTTCGCTCTCAAACACAAGGAGCAGCTGATGCCGATGTCTCAGACTCTTCAGAAGCTGGTAGACACAGCCACCTTCAGGATCGAATGGCTCAGGAAACACGCCACCGGTATCAGCAAGTGGTTCCAGGATTATGTTTCTGGTACGTAATAATACGTGAATAGTTGTATGGAATGCTAATCTTCCTACAATCTGTAGTGTGTGGTTGAAATAAAGACTCATTCAAGCGTTTGGAACATAATATCCATTTTGAGAAAGAAAACATAAAAACGTTTTAATTCCTCGAATCATTATTTTATTTATATTTAGTTTAACAAGTAACAAAGACTCAATATGTTAGTACAGGTCGACACATCTTAGATATAGCATCGGCAAAGTCCGTAAAACCGATCATTTCCGATTTACACAACCAATAGAAATAGCTGACTATCGTGCCATTCAATGCTATTCGCGCTATATATTCCCGCCTCAGTTCAATCTGAGACAGGGTTGGGAATGCACGTGGGTGAATCATTCCATACACTTCATGACAATTTAAGGTGAAAGGGATTTTTTTTTTTGTTGGTATATATTATTATTACAAAATTAAATTATCACGAAGTGTACGAAATGTATGGCGCGATAGTCAGCGATTTCTATCGGTTGTGTAAATCGGAAATAATCGGTTGTACAGACTTTGCCGATGCTACATCTAAGTTGGGGCGACCTGTACCATCAGCAGTTTTATTACATTTCGTTATAGGTAATAAAACTTCGACATAACGCGACTTTTAGCAATTCACGTAATGTCAAAGCTCGCTTCGCAAAATTACTCGTATTTGTATCTAGTATTATTTACCGCGACTCTGGTTCGACCTTCGAGAAATATATT
Organism: Agrochola lychnidis; assembly: GCA_963680765.1. Classification (NCBI taxonomy): domain Eukaryota; kingdom Metazoa; phylum Arthropoda; class Insecta; order Lepidoptera; family Noctuidae; genus Agrochola; species Agrochola lychnidis. The sequence continues at coordinate 3,660,186 of OY796856.1, read as the reverse complement.
AAGTTAAATTTACTTAAGAAAAATCTTAAATTAATTAATTCACTGATAGACAACGCACAGACTAAACATGAGAGAAATATAAAATGTAGCGCAAGCGTTCCTTATATAACGAAGCGCTAAGGAAAGATTTTGGTAAATACGACGATTTTTAAGACGCCGATATATGCCAACGACCTTGAGTAATTAGCTTACTTGTTCTGTGCTGAGCTCACGCGTCGTATGTCCAGCCAGTAATTAGGACTCGACCATCAAGGACCGCTGTCCCAAATTAGACGCATTATTAATTTATTATACCTAAAACAAAAGGTATTCTAATAAAGTACGTATACTAAAAGATACATAATTAAATTAATTTTAAAATAGTGAAGGTTTCAGAAAAATACGTTTGATGTTTTTTTGCATGATTTTCAGTTTTTTATTCGCGTTAGATATAACTTTACAAATTACACCATGTAATTTATACATAATCTAAAATATTCACAGACTATTAAGAAAATGCTCTAATTTAACATATTTTTTTTTTTTTCAAATCGTTTAGACGTAATCTTCAGTATAAAATCATTAAAAGTTGCTTAGTGTCGCCTTAAAGGGACACCTTTAAGAAGCCTTAATTGCGGATCAAATTTTGTTTGAAAATTCGTAATTTTTGCCGATGGAACTTATTCGTGTTCACATTTTGTAACCTTACTTGTAATTATTATGGACATGGTCTGAAATAAAGGATTTATTTATTTATTAAAATGGGCGACCATTAATTCATTTTTATCCCTACAGGTAAATCCCCACTATCACAAGTAACTCCCGTCCCACCTCCAATCGCTCGCTCGGACAACACAACCTCTGACGTCACACCTCCGTCTGACGTCACCACTGCTGCGACCAACGTCACTGCGGCCGCGACCGACGCTCCTGCGGCCAAGTAATAGTATGTCCACCTCCTACTTGTAGGTAGATGTAGGGGAGAGTTAACGTTCCTATGTAGATAGATGTTGGTAAAAGGTTAAAGGCTGCGCATTCGGAAAGTTGGCAACGTCGCAAATAGCTGTCAAATGCTAAACTGTTTTAATTAATTTGTATATGCAAATATGAAATATTGCTCTATAATACACTAAAATATTGATTATGAAATGAAATAATTAATATCGTAACATTGAATATTTAGTTTAAAAAAAGCTTTTACGAACTTTCCAAATGATCTTTTTACAACTAAAAAAAAAACAATGGTACTCCGGGAGTGCCGACAGAAGTGAAAACTTGAACAATTTTATTGTGCAGGAAATACTATTATTTTTTGAAGTCGGTAAAAAAAGGGAAATGTCAATCATGTCGTTGTCATGTCTCAATGTTTGGAATGTCAAAAACTGGTGTCGGTAACGGTGTCGCGAGTTCAATTGTTTTTTCCCATCTCAAATATGCCCAACGCGCTTAAAGAAGTTTTCACTTCAAAACTGTTATAACACCTAATTCAGTGTTATTATTGCAATTCATTACTCATATTTTAGTGCACTGTAGAGCGATAATTTCATTTTTATTTATTTAAAAAAGCAGGTAAATATTTGACAGCTATTGACGACGTTACCAACTTATAGAATGCACACTCTTAAGTGCAGACCATTTCATTATAAGAGATTAGAGTGTTCAGAGTGTACCAAAGTCATTTAATTTGCCATTCCGAATATGAATGTATTTAATTAATAAATTTTAAGTAATAATTTAAATTATTATTTTAAATATAATTTTTTTTAAAAATACACCATTTTCAATCAAAGGGTTATTCTAAAGTGATGGTATTTCCTTATGCAATTGTGAAGCTTAATTTAAGTGAATAAAGTTGAGTTTTAATTATTTCACTTCAATGGTCTGCGCTGAACCTTTGGCAGTTATGTGAAAGTATACTTGCGTTTGATTAGACAACACAGTTGTGATAAAAAGCGATTACCGCGTTACGTCAGTTGAATTACCAGCAATTTTCGCCGCATACTTAAATACCTAGTAAAAACTCCGTGATTATTTATCTCCTTTGTCATATTGAGAATTTCCATCCAACTCGAAATAAGGATCTCATATTAAAAAAGTTATGACCGAAACTAATTACGAAACCTTTCCACGGACGAAAGAATCGCGACCTTTAAATTATAGTCGTGTGGAGATTGATTCAAAGAGTTTATATTGAATTTGATGGCACGTCGAGATTATCGCTGCGATTCTCTCACCGGTGAAGATGGCACCTAAAATGAAATTTAAAAAATCTCTAGTACAAATGCATCCAGAGAGGCACCGAGTTTCAACCAGAATTTTTGTTGAAACGGTTAGTGTTCTATTTAAAATTAAATAAAATAAAATGATGTAAAAATAGAGCTTACACTATTGGTAACTTTAAGTTGTTTGTCAAAAGTAATATTATTAAGTTTATTTAGCAGTATACACAAGAAGCGAGCTAGTCGCTAAAAATATAGGTCACCGATTAAAGAAAAATAAATCATGCTTTTTCATTTTAAATGGCAACGTTTTTTCTACACACAACTTTTAAACTTTAACGTAAATCAAGTCATAATCTTATGTGCAATACACAATATGAATAATATCTATAGGTATTAAGCTTCGGCCAAACTTGCGCGACCATAACGCGAGACGTGAAGCGGGAGCGTCAACAACATGAAACTTAACCGTGTAACTCAGTCTCGCTTTGCCGGCGGTGTCCCCGCGGTCCGGTCGCGCGGCTGCGGGCGAGTGCGGGCGCCACACGAGCGGCGTCCTCCGCGCGGCAGACGCTCCCGCGTCCCGCGTTGTGGTCGCTCAAGTTTGGCCGAAGCTTTATAATTAAATTACACCTACTTTGTAAAAGACTCTTCGTCAGTCAAATTCACTTGCTCTCATATTATTACTTCTCTGTAATCAGGACAGTATGTTCGAGATTTGATACTGACGAAAATATATGTAAATAAAATAAGCATAATCGATAAAGTTACAACTCGATAATCGCTACGAGTATCGATTCTTTTTAGTGCAATTTATTTTCTTAAACCTATATTTTAAGTCTCCTGTATTTCAAATAAATGTATTTTCTCTATTTCTATCCTTTTATGTATTTCTATGAACTTTTAAATACTTAAGATATTATTTATTAGTGTTATTTTAAAGTGTGTATTTTATAATATTTGCCAAATTAGATAGTGCATATGTTGAGCCAAAGCTTAATACATAATGTCACAAAAATAACTATATTATTAGAATATATTATTCGGCAAAATAACTGTACTTATTGATTAATTTTAATAAAAATGTCGATAAATTATTTTAATGAAAATATCCAAAATGTTGGTTTTGTATTTAAGCATCACGTCTTAGAATTAGTACAATTAAATATATTTAATGTTACCATAATGATGTGTGGCCATACTATAAAATTATGATCTAGAAATTGGATCTGTATACAAAATACGCACAAGATTTTAACTTAGACTGGTTAAGTTACACCTATTAAGGCGCTGATAAGAGGCAAATGTTAAAATTAGGCTTGTCTTAAAACAAAAAATTGCCAAATATTTATAGTTTGTGGTAGCAGAAAAAATATATATGTTAATCTTAAACATATTTTGCAGAACATGGTTGTTCCATCCAAAATTTCTGTATTAAATATCAACGTATGTTATTATTTTAATTAATAAAAAGAACGTCTTTTTTAATGCAGAACTTGGTTGTTTTTTATTTTCGATTACTCAACAAATTTTTGAGTAAATAGATAATTGCTTCATATTTTGAAATAAATTACAAGCGTTGTGTCATCGCGCTGCTCTTTCTTGTCTGTGCAGTTCGACAGTGACTGCGGTTTAGCTTTTGTCAGTGTCTTAAGGCTAAAAACCTTAACAGCTAAGTCTACAATGATTAATTCGACAAAAATATTGCGTAGGTATTTAGCCTAAGAAAAAGTAATTAAATCCAATCAAAATGTGGAAAGTTTTGAGAGTCGGTATACAATGTTAGTATGTAAGATTGTATGAAAAGTATTGATAGCATTGGATGGAATTACAGAAAAAAAGGGAAAAAAATATATGAAAATCTCAATAGTAGAAGATACCATTACAAAAATACAAGTATAATTAACTAGCTTTCGCCAACGGCTTCGTCCGCGCGATATCTTTATAAATTATAGCCTATGTTACTCAGAGATAATATAGCATTCTATTGGTGAAAGAATTTTTTAAATGGAGCCAGTCGTTTTTAAGTTTATTCTTTACAAACAAACATACAAAAAATCAAATCTTTTCTCGTTATTATAATATTAGTTTAGACAAAGTAGAGTTCAAAACGAAATATGCGATAAATAAAAAAAAAACAATATTGGCATGACAGTCGCCAACCGAAAATAGACATTACCCTAGGGTTGCATATTTTTATTTGCATATAAAAAATATGCAAAATTAACTATAAGTACACCAATATAAATTACGCCTTACATTCCTTTTTCTTTTTGTATTTATTAAGTACAGTTGGCAACACAATCTACTTAAAAATCTTACTTTTAATCTCCCTAGAAATAAATGTATCAATGTGTGCTGTGTACTTTATACCAAAAAATCTAGAATTAGGTATAGTAAAACCTAGGATGTATGCTAAGGTACACCTCTGCCTAACCCATCGGGAAATTGTAGGCGTGATGTTATATTATGTAAAATCTAGAAAAAGTTTAAATTAATTGTGTTGCTGACTGTAGGCACCTACATTATTATTTATGTAATTGTTCCTATTTATAATTTTAAATCACTCGAATTTAGATAATCTTATTTGTTAAAAAAATGTTTGTCTAAACTTTTATAATAAGTGTTTGCATGTGAAGGCTTAATGTTGAATAAATATTTAATTATCATACAAGTATTTTATTACACCACTTAAAAAGTCCAGCGACCTAAACCACAAAACTATGTAAATTGTAGTGACAAGTCTACAATTTACATATTTGTAATTTCTGTGTGAAGGCGGTTTCCTACGGTGCGTAATATTGCGGACGGACGCGAACCAGCCCGCACGGCCGACAACCACGGACAGCCACGCAGCGCACACCAAGGCTCTTTGCACTGTCTGTGATATTGCGGACGGACTCAGACCAGCCCGTTGAGATTGGATCCATTTTGTCATTCCGAAATGCAAAGTGAAAGAAGCTCGTACCGGATCGGACGCAACGCGACGGCCGTTTGCACTACCACGGACGATACCTACTCTTCCCACGGTGCGTCGGTGCGGGCTGGTCCGCGTCCGTTCGTAATATCACGCAACGTCTGCCGCCTTTATGCTACGGCTACATTGTCACATTAAAGCTAACTACACTTCGCGCGGTCTCTTTCACACACCGCTCGACGCCTCGCTGAGAAACAGAGCGCGCGAAGTGTACTTCGCTTTACCGCGACTATGTAGCTGTAGCATAACGCAATATTTTCTACAATCTAACAATTTTGTAGAATTGTAGACTTTTTAAGTTTTGCGGTATAGGGCCCTGCACCCTAATTGCGTAAAACAGGATCAATTAAAATCTGTTTAATTTTGACTGTTCAACAAAATTCATTGCGTTATTTACGTTGTTGAGTAGACAAATTTTTCGAACATATGAAGCAATGGATTAGCAATATCTTTCAAACCGATTTAGATTGTGATTGATCGTGTTACGCAATTAGCGTGCTGGAAACGGGTTTTCTACAGGTTTCGTTGACGGAAGAATAGACAAAATGACAGATTGTGATTGTTTATCTGTCATTTTGTCTATTCTTCCGTCGACAAACCCCGTTTCTATCGTGGTCATGATAAGCATGCTGGTAGGCAAATACTAGAAAGTTTAAATATACCAAGTTAGACAAATTTGAGAACTAAGTAGGAAAACTTATGGCATAAATTCTGTTTGTAAGAGATTAATGACTAACCACCTGCCTAACCTCTCCTCAATTGGTATCCAGTCTAACCGGTTGCCGAAGAATACCAGTATTTGATATGAAGCGACTTTATCTGACCTCCACAGCGCAGTTACTGGGTAACACGATACCCTTTGGTAAGACTGGTTGTCAGACTTTCGGGCTTCTGACTACCCGTAACGACTGTCAAAGTTCGATTCAAGTAAAGTATTCAGTAAAGTAGTTTTAGACAATCGTCATCTATTGCACAAAAATACTTTCTTATAATTAAATCATGTAATTTGCCACTAGATGGCGCTAGAGAAGTACATTTTGTACACCCTCATAATTATTCCCTCTAAAAATTACTAGTACCGTGTTTATTAAATTTTTAACTTTAGCGAAATAAAAGTTCATTTAACTAGAAAAAGTAAGCTGTAAAAGTCGCAATAAAAACCGACAGTAAACCAAAATATCAATACTCACCTTTAAATCTATGGTGATAGAGCTTTAAATACAAATGAAATCACCACTTACAGACATTGCATTTATGCAAAAATATAATAAGTAAACTATACTCGATACATTCTCGATGCCTCCCGCATGCCACGTCATTTTCCCTCCCTATCTTAAAGTATGGCAGCACCGACCATCAGCGCGAAAATCAATAATCTGCTTGTAAACAACTCGAACCAAATGTAGGGCAAACAAGGATCCTTACACAATTTTCATATTCCGCAATTATTGTTTCGTGTAACCTTTTCATTTAACCACATTTTAGTTCTTAGTGAGTGTAAAATAATTTAGCAAAGATGGATACAGCGAATGTCGGATATTCTTACCATTTGCCGTCAGGCGGCTGGAACTATAAGATCCGTAACACATTGTCGCAATTCAGTGATTTGTTCAGCGAATTTAATAAATATATCGCACCGGCATATCATCACGATCGATGTGAAAGGTATTTTATGGTTCTTTTTTACTATTTTTTGAGGTACCTATGTTGTAAGTGCGCAATTTAATATTTATATATACCTAACCCTATACCTAAGACAGGATTATTTTAGAATGGTGGTAATTTTTTTTTTTAAAGTGTACCACCTTACTCATTGTAGTTACCATTACCAATTTTTATTACTAAGACGCATTTAACTGTTGATTATTTTATCTCCACCAAATAAGTATCTATACTTAACATGTTTTTATACATATTTTCAGGTCTGTTCAAATGAGAATATATTCGATGCACAAAGGGGAATTTGTGATGGTATTTATTGCGTTTTTCGCTTGTTTCGGCTTAGGAGTATTTATAGGACTGGCAGGTAAGATGTTTTACATTTTATTAGTTAAGGCCGGTTTATACCAGCCCAGTAATGTGACAGTACAGTAAGTCTTAGCGCGCACTACGGGAAAAAAAACGCATTCGAAAACAAAGCAGGATTTTATTTGTTGCGGCAAAAAAAAACGCATCGCAATTCACCACACCGCCGTGCGCGCTAGGGCTTAGTCACTCCAGCGCTGAATTGCAACTGGGCTCGTGTAGACGCTAGTTTCAACCCAGTCTAGTGCTGACTTCGCGCCCTCAAGTCAGTCCAGTTGACTAACCTACCCGTCTATTTTTGAGCCCAGTAGCTTCTCCCGTCTGACTTATTTACTTACTGTCGATCTCGTCTACATGAACCCACTGACTAGGCCCGAAATTATGAGTCACTGGGTCCAATCACTGCCATTGTATATATAGGTTGCCTTGTGAACGGAGCGGAACGAGGCAGTGGAGCGGAGAAATGTGCCAATATTAACCAATAGGAGCGCCTCTGAAGCGGAGTTTAGATTCTATTGGTTAATATTGGCACATTTCTCCGCTCCGCTGCCTCGCTCCGCTACAGTGGACAGACAGCCTTAGGCTTGGTATTTTTTACCGGTTTTATTGCCTTAATATCCAAGGATCTAGTATTTTCTTAATTTAAGCATATTGAAAAATACAATAGACGTTGATATATTTACTAACCAACGCTGGACGCAGAGAAACCCAACTCTGCGTCCAGCGTTCGGTGTGGCAACACGCCGTGTTCGAGTTTGCGACAAGTCAATCGTCATCCTGAGGATGCCTCGTTGAGAGGTGAAACACGTGTCGATTTCTTACAGGGTTTTTTTATGGCTCTTTAGGAATAGTTAAGCGGAACAGGCTACTAAAATGTATCAACGTCTATTGTATTTTATAATGGATTTCCGCAAATTCACGCCTGAATCAATTAACTATCTTAAGTATATTGAAAGGTCCATTATTAAAAGGTCAAAGAGCTTTAACTTGCCGAAATTACGTCTTGAAATAGCTACCGGTATTAAATTTGATTGGAGTACCTATCTGAAGACTAATTAGTTACCTATATTTTTTTATAAATAATATTACGTACTTAAATTGTAACGATTTTTATACTTATAATACAAATAAAAAAATCGTTATAAACGCGCAATCACTATACATAATAGATAGGTATTATTAACATCGAATTTAATTCATTGATTAGGCACTCTTTCCAATGAACTGTATGTAGGTAAATATTTAAATCTACTTTAATTAAATTATTCAGTTGCGATACGTAAATGAGTTTCCATCGGAACGAGCAGTACGCATGATATTTTTATAATAATACGAATCCAATCAAAATAATTCCTCGTTTTCTTCTATGGAAGTTATAGGAGTAACCAGGAATATTCAGAGCAGTCTTTATCATAAAAACTACATTTCAGCGCTTAAGTAAAAAAAAGTTCTCAAAAGGGAAATATTGAATTCTCTAAAAACTTATTCTAATTCTAATTATGTACGCTTTTTTTATTGAATGAACCTCTAATATAGAAATTCTCGTCTGGATAAGGCTAGAAAGTTAAATTCCATTTCGTTAAAGTGCATTAATATTTTTAAGTCAAAATGGAAATTATTTGTGATTAGATTAAATACATGCCTTTTAAAAATATTTCTTATTATTTTAGGGCCATCACCGACTATGACGACCTCAATCACAGCGTCCTCCGTGCTAACGAACGGTAGCACTATATATCAGGGCCCGTTCCACCTGCACAGCAAGGCCTTAGGCCTTCGCGCGCAGCAACTGTGGCTCATGGCGGAGATACTGACCAACAATGATGACGGTAAGACTAAAGTCTAGCACTATATTGTACTAGACTAGAGCACTATTCAACAGACTAAAGCACTATATGCCAGACTAGAGCACTAAATGCCAGACTAGAGCACTTTGTGGCAGACTAGAGCACTACATTCCAGACTAGAGCACTACATACCAGACTAGAGCACTATATACCAGACTAGAGCACTATGTGCCAGACTAGAGCACTATATACCAGACTAGAGTACTATATGCCAGGGCTCGTTCCACCTGCACAGCAAGGCCTTAGGCCTTCGCGCGCAGCAACTGTGGCTCATGGCGGAGATACTGACCAACAATGATGACGGTAAGACTAAAGTCTAGCACTATATTGTACTAGACTAGAGCACTATTCAACAGACTAAAGCACTATATACCAGACTAGAGCACTATATGCCAGACTAGAGCACTAAATGCCAGACTAGAGCACTTTGTGGCAGACTAGAGCACTACATTCCAGACTAGAGCACTACATACCAGACTAGAGCACTATGTGCCAGACTAGAGCACTATATACCAGACTAGAGTACTATATGCCAGGGCTCGTTTCACCTGCACGGCAAGCTTTTAGGCCTTCGCACGCAGCAACTGTGGCTCATGGCGGAGATACTGACCAATAATGATGACGGTAAGACTAATGTCTAGCACTATATTGTGCTAGACTAGAGCACTATTCAACAGACTAAAGCACCATATGCCAGACTAGAGCACTATATGCCAGACTAGAGCACTATATGCCAGACTAGAACACTATATGCCAGACTAGAGCACTACATACCAGACTAGAGCACTACATACCAGACTAGAGCACTATGTGCCAGACTAGAGCACTATATACCAGACTAGAGTACTATATGCCAGGGCTCGTTCCACCTACACAGCAAGGCCTTAGGCCTTCGCGCGCAGCAACTGTGGCTCATGGCGGAGATACTGACCAACAATGATGACGGTAAGACTAAAGTCTAGCACTATATTGTACTAGACTAGAGCACTATTCAACAGACTAAAGCACTATATACCAGACTAGAGCACTATATGCCAGACTAGAGCACTAAATGCCAGACTAGAGCACTTTGTGGCAGACTAGAGCACTACATTCCAGACTAGAGCACTACATACCAGACTAGAGCACTATATACCAGACTAGAGCACTATGTGCCAGACTAGAGCACTATATACCAGACTAGAGTACTATATGCCAGGGCTCGTTCCACCTGCACAGCAAGGCCTTAGGCCTTCGCGCGCAGCAACTGTGGCTCATGGCGGAGATACTGACCAACAATGATGACGGTAAGACTAAAGTCTAGCACTATATTGTACTAGACTAGAGCACTATTCAACAGACTAAAGCACTATATACCAGACTAGAGCACTATATGCCAGACTAGAGCACTAAATGCCAGACTAGAGCACTTTGTGGCAGACTAGAGCACTACATTCCAGACTAGAGCACTACATACCAGACTAGAGCACTATGTGCCAGACTAGAGCACTATATACCAGACTAGAGTACTATATGCCAGGGCTCGTTTCACCTGCACGGCAAGCTTTTAGGCCTTCGCACGCAGCAACTGTGGCTCATGGCGGAGATACTGACCAATAATGATGACGGTAAGACTCTAATGTCTAGCACTATATTGTGCTAGACTAGAGCACTATTCAACAGACTAAAGCACACTATGCCAGACTAGAGCACTATATGCCAGACTAGAGCACTATATGCCAGACTAGAACACTATATGCCAGACTAGAGCACTACATACCAGACTAGAGCACTACATACCAGACTAGAGCACTATGTGCCAGACTAGAGCACTATATACCAGACTAGAGTACTATATGCCAGGGTTCGTTTCACCTGCACGGCAAGCATTTAGGCCTTCGCGCGCAGCAACTGTGGCTCATGGCGGAGATACTGACCAATAATGATGACGGTAAGACTCTAATGTCTAGCACTATATTGTGCTAGACTAGAGCACTATTCAACAGACTAAAGCACCATATGCCAGACTAGAGCACTATATGCCAGACTAGAGCACTATATGCCAGACTAGAGCACTATATGCCAGTCTAGAACACTACATGCCAGACTAGAGCACTACATACCAGACTAGAGCACTACATACCAGACTAGAGCACTACATACCAGACTAGAGCACTATATACCAAACTAGAGCACTATATACCAAACTAGATGCCAGGGCTCGTTCTACCTGCACGGTAAGGCCTTAAGTCTTTGTGCGCGGCAACAGTGGCTCATGGCGGAGATACTCATTAACAATGATGACGGCCTCCGCACACTGGTGGACGGCAGGGGAGACCATCGAAGGGGGATTCCTCTATCCGCCAGCGCACACTGACAAGAATCCTCTGCGAAGCCGCGGGCGTCCGCCAGCTTACCGGAGCATCCGCCGGTATGCCGTGGCATGCGGCGGTATGCTCCAAGGTCGATATTGCACCGAGCATTGAAATATATACTTTATTTCGATTGGATAAGTAGACCAAGCAGACTCAGGCGCATACCGCCACCTCCCGCCGCGGTATCCTCCAGCGTGCTCTTCGATTCTCCAGAGAAAACTGCGCTGAGATGCTCCAAGGTCGATCACCGAGCATTGAAATTTACACCTTATTTCGATTGGATAAGTATTCAATACAATTGATAAATTTCAAATTCTATCCCGTCCCGTCTGCCAGTTTGCGCAGGCCCTAAGACTCTCTGTCTCAAGTAATACCAGAATATAGAGCACTATATACCAGGAGCTCGTGACTAAGTAATAAGAGCTGCACAGGTAGATCCATCAAGTTAAGCTACGCTTGCCGGGGTTGGTCTGTGGATGACCATCTTTACATACCGAGACTCCTCCGTGCCTCGGAAAGCACGTTAAGCCAGTGGTCCCGGCTGTCATTTGTGGATCTTTAACAGTCGTTACAGGTCGTCAGAAGCCCGAAAGTCTGACAACTAGTTTTATCAAGGAGTGTCGTATTTCCCTGTTACTGGGTTGTGGAGGTGAGATAGGCAGTCGCTCCATGTAAAATACTGGTATTCAGCTGCATCCGGTTAGACTGGACGCCGACCTCAACATAGTTGGGAAAAGGCTAGGCAGATTGATTGAGAGCACTATATACCTGGGCCCATTTCACCTGCACAGCAAGACCTAATCTTCGCGTTCAGAAATTGTAGCTCATGGCGGAGATATTCACCAACAATATTGACGGTAACTACAGTTTTTATAAAATGGTTTCCTTGTGATTTCCTGCCAAGATCAGAACAGGGGGCCTACTACCAGCTCATAAAGCAGTATTATTTTAATATTACTTCAGTGTGGGAAAGAGATGAAGCTCTACAGGTCGTATAGCTCCATCTCTTTCTCCCACTGAACTAATATTAAAATAATACTGCTTTTGAGCTGGTGGTAGGCCCCCTGGTAGGAACAGACGAAACTAAACGCTACTTTTCAAAGACATGTTTACGGTGTGTTCCCATTGTGCTACATTGTGCATTCCTCTATTCTCCATTGGTAAAAAAGAATCAAAAACATAAGCAAAAAAGTAAACAATAGTGGTTCCTGTTGGCCTTGGGCCCTACGAGCTTGTGCTGTCGGTATTAGACATATGGCAATAGAAAAAAAAGGAACACCCTAAGAAAAAAGGTTAGAAGATTTGAGTTTCGGCAATTCAATACGGTTTTAGCAATTAGGTACTTTTTGACTCAAACTCAAAAGCATTTATTTCAATTAAACTATTTACAGGCACTTTTGAATTATCAATGAATCGGTCAGTCAGAAATATGAAACTAGTTGCCCATTCCAAAGCGTAGTAGGTAGGTACCTATGGAGAAGAACAGGCAAGAAACTCCACGGAAACTCTTTTAAATAAAAAATTGTTACAAAATATTGGTTACATCATTCATGTTGAAACATGTAGAACAATGTAGAAAGACGTGCTCGAAGCGTCCGTAATAAAAAGATAAAACAAAGAACAATTCAAAATTAAAAAATATATGTATATATATTTATAATAAAAATAAGCCATGGCAGCTAAGAGATGACCAGTCTCAACTAACGGCGCCCGTTCACTCATAAGTAAATGGTGTCTATTTTTCAGAGGAGATATTCGATAAGAGCTTCCAAGTTAGTATTTCAATAGAGGGCGTGTTGGCAGACCATAGTACGGAAGAAATACTGTCCGAAGCTGACGCTCCTAATAGGTAAGACGAAAAGTGTACTAATTACAATTTTGATTTACTTTTGTTTGCGAAAGAGTAGGTAAGCACTTCTAAGTTTCCGAAACTCTAGCAGATAGTAGTAGGTAGGTGCAGCATTTCTATTTTCTTAATGTCTTCGTCAGTCGTCGGATTTCTATTAGTTGCCCTTTGCACTTGGGGCAGACCGGACGCTCTCAATCGACTTGGAAGTATATAGAGTTGTTCATACTCTTTTAACTTAATGTAAATTTTGTTATTGAAAAAAAAAAAAACATACAATCGAATTGAGAACCTCCTCCTTTCGGAAGTCGGTTAAAAATGGGAGGGAAGCTGCTTATGTCGCATTGCAGGCGCGACAGATAGGAAAATAGTTTTACAGCTCTATATAGATCACACGGAAATAAAAACAAAACAACAATAAAGTACTTAGTTCTGAATTCTAATTATTATACACGATAATTTTTAATGTAATAATTAATTGACATTGAAATTAGCATTCGTTTGTATTCGGAAATACGATGATTCCCGAGGGACATTAAGAAAATAGAAATACTATATTACAGTTCGATTCAAACTTAATGGCCGTTCTGAAGTGCGCTACTCACTGCGCAGTACCCCACCCCTCACCCCCGCTGATACATGAATTCGTTACTGCGCAACGACTCGCCTCATGTTCCAAGCCGCCATTACGTTTGAATCGGGGTGTACTACCTATGAGGTGAGAATTGTATTTGATAAGATCATACTGAAGTTAAGAATTGATTTTTTTGTGCAAATATTTCTCGACAGCAATCTAAACTAATATTATAAAGAGAAAAGATTTGATTTTTTGTATGTCGATTTAAAAAATTCTTTCACCATTAGAATGCTATATTATCAGTTTATCACTGAGTAACATAGGCTATAATTTATAAAGATATCTCGCGGGGAAAGCCGCTGGCAGAGCTAGTGTTAACTAAAACGGAAAAATGGTTTATTTTACTTTTTTTTTTCAGCTTAAAAATTTAAAAGTATTCGATCGAATTGCTGAAAATTAATCCTTTTTGCGGCCAGTACCCTAATTTCGTAATACAACACAATCACAATTTGTTTCGATTTGAAACAGATTGCTAATCCATTGCTTCATAAGTTGGAAAAAACAATCTGCTCAACAACGTAAATAACGCAATGAATGTTGTTCAACTGTCATAATGAAACAAATTAGGCATAATTGTTTACGAAAATAAGTTACGCAATTAGGGTACTGGTCGCCCAGATTTCTCTATCCTTAACTTACCAAGAAACTCAGAACTTAAGGCGATATTTCAATTGCAGGACTCAACATCTCAAATGCAAGAAGCGTGTCTGCGACGAGGTTATGATCCTACACATCTTGTGGCTGGACTACATGCACTATGTATTTAATATTAACTTTTATGGACTCAAGGAGTTCCACCACCGATATTTTATTAGGGACATTATATTCTATGTAAGTATCGAGACCTAAGTTGGGCACAATTCAATCTTTATAAGCTTAGTTATATGAACATTTTAGAAAAGTGGGCGTTGATATTGCCAAGTCCATTTTAATAATGCATTATCGTTACACCGTAAATACCCGAACAGGCAAGGAAAAAGGATTAGCTGGCTGAAAAGTGTTGGCTAGGCGATCTAGGTGGACTTTTTTAAGAGACACTGGCCAGAAACGGCGAGGAATAAAAGTACTGTGGACGAATATATATTATGTACCTAATAGATAGAGAACCAAGGTTGTATACAGCTTTTGGATAAAACCGACACTTCAGAAGAATTTGTATATTTCGAGGGTAGCCTAGGGTAAATGCGTTAGTCTTTTATTTCATCCCTAAATAATTTCGAAATAACCATCAACTAAGGATATTTACTTCAGAACTTTATCCCAATTTTCTTAACAAAAACTAACAATTTGTTTTTGATTTCAGTTCAAGACATACAATCCAGCATTTACACAAATGGAGACGTGGTTTAGGTTTATATTCGTGATGACGTCATTCTTCATGACGGTAAGTTTGAACAAAAGATCTTTGTTATTGGCAGGCAGCCCATAGTCTGAAGACAACCCCTTACCACATACCAGATGGTTCACTCCGCTAAATCATTTAAATAAAAAGCGACTCCTGTTACGACACAATAAAGTGCAATTCAGGTCGCACAGCTCTTCCGGTATCACCAGATGCCTACCTCTATCGTGTGGTCGAGGCCTATTTGACGGACAGGGCTGTCATCTACCCCGGTCACCAGGAAGAGTGGAACCGGCAAGAGATGTCGTGCGGTATCCCACAGGGATCGGTCCTGGGGCCGCATCTGTGGGACATCGGATACAACTGGGTGCTGCGCGCCGACCTCCCTAGCGGCGTCAGCGTCGTTTGTTACGCTGACGACATGTTGGTCCTAGCGCAGGGGAGGTCGTACCGGGCGACGGCTGACTTAGCGACACGCGGGGTTGCGACAGTCATCGACAGGATCCGCAGTTGGGACTCGAGGTGGCCCTGCACAAGTCCGAGGCCATGGGTTTTATGGTCCTCGGAATGCGCCACCGTCGGGTTCCCAGGTAATGGCGGGAGAGGTTCACACCAGTGTCGAGTCAACGATGGAGTATTTGGGACTCGTCCTCGACAGCCGGTGGAATTTTGTCGAACATTTCCGACGTTTGGCTGCCAGACTGGAGCGGGCCGGGGCTGCCTTGAAGCGGCTCCTGCCCAATCTACGGAGTCCAAACGCGCTACGCGGGGGTCGTATGGTCCATGGCCCTTTACGGGGCACCTGTGTGGGCGCGTTCATTGAGGCTGCGGCCAGCCCGCCGGTTGAACGCATCCCAGAGGGTCATGGCCATCCGGCTGGCCCGAGGATATCGCACGGTCTCCTGTAAGGCGGCGAACCTCCTTGCCGGATTACCACCATGGGATCTGGAGGCAAAAGTCCTCGCACACGTTTGGGAGTGTCGCGAGGAGGTGAAAGCCAGGGCTCAACTCCGCTGCCGCGAGAAATCACGACACAGCGGACAGAGCTCCGGCGGGATCTCATGGCGTCATGGAGAGTGCGATTGTCGCAACCCAGCGCTGGGCACGCCACAATTGTGGCAATAAGACCCCTCTTTGAAGAATGGCTAGAGAGGTGCCACGACGTCCTCACCTTCCGCCTTACGCAGATCCTCACCGGACACGGCTGTTTCAAGAGGTTCCTGTTCAGGATAAGGCGGGAGGAAACATCCGGGAGTCACCATTGTGTGGATAGCCTGGAGGACACGATAGAGCATACGCCCGGCTTGGGCGGAGCATCTCTGTGTCCTCGTGGAGGTGATCGGTGGCGGTGATCTCTCATTAAAAACTGTAAAGTAGTTCCTTTGTTCAAATCTAGTGATAGTAAGGAACCCAACAATTATAGGCCTGTGGCAATTCTGCCAGTTCTCAGTAAGGTGTTTGAAAAGTTGATACTCAATCAAATGTTACGTTACTTTAATAAAATATCCAGCCTTCATGAACAACAGTACGGTTTCAACATAGGGAGTCACTGTCGCCGCTGTCACCCTAATAAAGAACATTTGAATGCCTGGAAAGAATCACAAGATGCCATTGGAATCTTTTGCGACCTCTCGAAGGCGTTCGATTGCTTACACCATGAAACACTTCTGCTGAAACTAGAGCACTAAGAGATTAAGAATACAGCTCTTGATTTATTAAGATCATAACTGAAAGACAAAAAGGTTAAAGTTCAAGTAAACGGCATAAACTCATTTGGGTCTGAAATGGCAATGGGCGTTCCTCAAGGATCGATATTGGGTCCATTCCTCTTTTTAGTTTACATTAATGATTTACCCCAATTACTTCAAAATCAACCGAAGATGGTGTTATTTGCAGACGACACATCATTGATCTTTAAAATAGACCGACGGTCATAAAATCTTGACGTGAATAACTTTATTTTTCAGGTCAAAGATTGGCTTACGGTAAATAATTTGGTACTAAATGAAAAAAAAAAACGAAATGCAATAGATTTAAATTACAGAATGTTAGAAGTAGCGAATGTGACATCATAATGAATGGAGAAAGTCTGAAATTTACTAATCAAACGGTTTTTCTAGGAATCACACTACACGAGAAATTACAATGAGGACCTCATATAACATCTCTTGCGTGGCGGCTAAGTTCGGCCGCTTATGCTGTTAGACAGATAAGACAGTGAACGGATGTAGAAACCGCGCGTTTGGTCGTATTTTTAGCTACTTCCATAGCATTATGTCGTATGGCATTTTACTGTGGGGTCGGGCCGCTGACATTGAATCCATCTTTATTTGTCTTTGTTTACTGTCAGAGCCATTTATAATCTAAGCCTATCGTCGCGAATCTCTCAGGAAACTATTTAAAAAGATTAATATTATGACGGTACCTTCCCAATTCATTTATGAAAATATTATGTATGTAAGAAAAAATCTACATCTTTTTAATAAAATTAGTGATAGACAATTTTAACAATACTAGAAATAAAGATAAACTAGATCAACCATTTATCAGATTATTTAAAGTACGTAACATCTTTGATGTTAAATGTTACATTAAATACCTTGTGAAATATTACAATTAACTGAAAGAAAATTTTAGGAATATCGTATACTTTTACAATGTTTGTAAATATGTGAGCACCGTGTATCCATCACAATTTAATTAATCTGTCATTACTTCATTTTTAATTCTTTTGACCTATTGTGGTATAGTAATCTTATTCCAGGTGCATCGTCTTCACACATAATTAATGTAAACAAAATATTGTAAAACATTTTAAAAGAGTAACGGTGGAGTTTCTTAATTTCTTGCCCATTCTTCTCCATACGAAAACTACCTTTTGGAAGGACGACTAGAATAAATTCTATTTTTGTTTTGACGTTCAAAAGTGCCTTTTATGTGCCCAATTGAAATAAATTATTTGACTTTGACTTACGAACCAATGAGAAGATAGCATGTTTTACTGCCTTAACTGCAGCTTCTTTGGTCTTTCTAATGGTCACAAATGCAATTGCTGGTTGAGCGTTGTGTCCTGGGGTTCGATCCCCGGGTCTGCAAATTGTCATAGGGTATTGTAATTTTCAGAAGCCAGCTGGATTTGCGGCTGATTTTAGAAATAGGCTCGTCCCCTAATTCATGAGACTTTTAAAACTTATAGCATGCTCCTACTATCCTCTGCGGCTTCGGTGGGAGGTATGACGATATCCTTTTTATTAACAATTGGTTTTATTTTCAGTTCTGGTTTGCTTACACGATGCGAAAATATCCCATGTCCGACTGGTCAATAGAACAAAGATGGATCTACATTTTATTACCGTCCTTACTTACTTTCAACGGTGAGTACCAAAATAATAATTATTATAAATAATAAACGATAAAAATGTGAAAGTCATGAGTAGAAGTGAGAAGTCCTCGAGGCCGCTCTATAATAACAGTCGATGTATAATGCAGGCATAGAGGGCGTATGCGTATTTAAAAAATGTGGGTGTGAACAGTTCACAAGCACACCGTTTCTTCGGGCGTTGCGGTATGCGCAAACTGCAAAGGCATATTCCCCCGACACTCTTGTACGAGAAAGGTTTTAATATACACGGTGTAGGGAACATCGACACGCATTTATTACCTACCATGGTTCTAAATAGCAACTGTTCCTCTCATTTTGACCGTGTAGGTATTGCACTTTTTTTACTGAATTATAGTAACAGTTTGCGTCCCTTCCACCTTGTATTTGAGTCCATAATAAATGATCGAATTGTCTCACACCCAGCTTCTATGTTTAAACAAAGGGAATCCACAGTCGAACCACCGCACCTACGTATAGTTAATATCAAAGCCGTCCTTCTTTAAAATGTCGGGACGTGCGCGATTGCCAGGGAACCGGTTTGTGTCGCCCCCTCGGCACATTGCACGATGTTCGAAGCGCCGAGCGATGCACGTACGTCAATGGTAACACTTAAACTACGAAAAGCGCCCCTATTACTAGTATGTTAAGGCACTTTCAATGTTAAATTATGAACATAGACATGCTGTTGACGTACGCACTTCACAGAATACTCATTAGAGTTGCACTTTGACAAATCGAATCTGAATGTTCGAGACTTTTGAGTCACTCGATACCGTGACTGTGAAGACAGTCTACGCTTGTCTACCCACACGTAGTACGTACCGCGAGTTACGGCAGAATGAGTAGGGCCTTTTTGTGAGCTTTCATCAAGCTAAAATGTGAAATTCCATTGCTTATAATAGCTCTTACTTAGATTGGAATATGATTTAATCTTGCTTGACTGTCACTTCTCATTTTTGCCTTCGATAGTATCGATTTAAATGACGGCTGTTATTACTATCGATAGATTTACTATAGGTATCTATTGACTCGCAACACTAGTCGTGCCTTTGTTTTAACTGTAGAATAATCCTTTTTGAAAACCCAAAAACTTCTTATCGCCCCGTGCTCAATCTTCTCAAAACTAGCTACAAAGATTTTAATAAACATGTGTGAACTAAACCCTTGCAAGCTACCAACTGTCCTACCGCCTACCGCACCTTGCTATTCCATAAATAGAATCTATCGGACGGACCCGACCTCAACCGTATTTTTTTGTCCATGATTCTTTTGCGACGGCATTAGGTAGACAGCTCCCTTTCATTTATGCCTTTATGGAATACAATAGGGGACCAAGCTGCCACTAGAAATACCTTGTGATTATGAAATGTACCTACATTATGTGCAACGATCTCGATGCACGCAAACGATGCGATAATGTAATCTATAGTACCTATCTGCGGCTAAGAATGTAGTGCCTTAGATATTTTTCTGCGCTTATAAAAAGAAAAGGAAAGGTGATAGGTAGATACTACCTACTTACTGGAAAAAACAGTCGGATGTATGGCGTTGCGTTTCACTATAGCAAAGCAAGGTGCAAAGAAAGTTGTGAAACGCATGGAGAAATTAGTTCTCATAGAGAAACAGTTACCTTGCTGGGTATAACAGAGAGGTTTTTCTGAGGCACTATTAATTGCACCTTCGAATAATAAAATAAGCCACTAAAAATTAACTGACTGTGAAAGTGACTTATCAGGGTCACAACTTAAATCAGACGTTAGAAAACAATTTTTAAGTGAGCCAGAAATTTGGAGCATTCTGTCTCGGAACCGGTTTCAAATTGGAGCGAGCGAAGCGAGCTTGAAAATTAGAGCATTCGACCAAGAAAGGTTAAGTTTTCATTGCGATTTTACTAAGAGAATGCAAGAACGACCGAAATAAGGTTGAAAGTTGGAGCATCCTAACTGGGATACTATGTAAGTTAAGCGTTCATAGTGATTTTAGTAAGAGGAATGCAAGAGTGAGCGAAGCGAGCTCGAAAATTCGAGCACCTTGACTTGGATAGGTTAGATATTCTACGTAATTTGCAAGAGCTTGAGAAATAGACCGCACCGGTAGCTTAAAGTCTTTGTATGCTATAAACAACTTACGTTATTTTTTTATATTTTTATGTATTCACTTATTAAGTCATTACGGGCCTCTTATCAATAATGATTTTAATAATAATGTAGTTTTGGATAACTTTATGAATTTTGCTCCCACACGTCGCGTCACGGCGGTAGCTACGTCCCTGTACTTACATCATCATCATCATTATTTGGATTAGTCACCGCAGGTTGGTTGGCGGAGCCAGAACCATACTGCGACTTAAACCTTACCATAGGTACTCGATTGAAGATGACGTAATTATTTATCTCCTTCACGGCCTACTTAATTAGGGGCATCAACCAATTAACTGCACCTACCAACAGCTCACAATTTGTGCCACGAGATTAAGGTCCATATAAGTCTATGTGTTTTTATTTTCAGATCCCTTGTACCCCTTGAGATTTTTCCCGGGGGCCATCATGGCGCCTCTGATCGGGAACTTCTTCCAAACTGCATTTCTTGCCGTGGTTATGATATCGTGGCTCTCACAATATCACGGACTTAGACAGGTACGTAAACAGTAGGTATGTAAGGTCATTTTTAGGATTCCGTACTTGAAGGATGCCAAACGGAACCCTATTACTAAGGTCCGTCCATCCGTCTGTCTGTCAGCGGGCTGTATCCCATGAACCGTAATAGATAGGCACTCGAAATTTTCACAGATTGTGTATTTCTATTGCTGCTATAACAACAAATAATAAGAATAAAGTAAAAAATTAAAGGAGTCCCCTTAATCTGCCCAATTTAGGAAACTGTCGAGTAGCGAATCTGCTTAATTTCGAATCTGTCTAATCCGGAATCTGTCCTGTACCGAAAAATGGCAAGAAACGTGTAGTGTAAGTGAAAACTTCTTTAGGCGCGTTCACCATTGATTTCGCGACACTATGACGACACCTCATTTTAGTAAACGCGATTGTGCTCTTTATTTATATTATATTACGGATCAATGTTCTAAGCAAGTATTTTTACTTTAAAGGTTTTGTAAACGCAATTATACTCTTTATTTATATTACGATACGGATCAATGTTCTATGCAAGTATTTTTACTTTAAAGGTTTCGGAAGTTTTTTTTTTGTGAACTACATAGTTTGTGCTCTTTATTTAGATAAGGTTATGGACCAATGTTCTATACAAGTATTTTTCTTCCACTAAGGCGATCTTTTTCAAGAAGTTTTCACTTCTGTCGGTACTCTCGGAATACCACCACTTTTTTTTTACTAAATCTGTTATTTTGTCTATTCTTTCGTCGATAAAACCCGTTTCTATGGTGGTCATGCTACGCGTGCTGGAAGATTTAAAGAGACCGAAACGAGTTTTAGACGTTTTTCGTTTGTTTCGTTATTTTTTTCTGTATTTGAAATCAGACGTCAGACTATAAGCGAATTCGTTCAAGGATTTAAAAAATGAATCCTAACTATAATAATAAAATATCCTAATAATATAAATGCGAAAGTGAGTTTGTTTGTTACGCTTTCACGCTAAAACGGCAGAACGGATTTCGATGAAATTTGGCACATGGGTAGACCATGCCCTGGATTAGGACATGGGATACTTTTTATCCCGGTAGTACGTTTCCGTGGGATCATTTCCGATATCCACGCAGGTGAAGCCGTGGGCAAAATCTAGTACAACATAATATGAAAAACTTTACTGCCTTTGCTCCTTTACCTAACCTCACCGCAATCATACTTCAGAGGTATGAGGAACAGAGTGTAAAGTTCACTCATCCTCTATTGGAAAGGGAGGATCCTCCGACCAGACGGGTTTCGTGTTTGGTGGGCTACTGCCCAACAATTTTTTGAAGTGAAAACTTCTTTAGGCGCGTTGGGCATTTTTAAGATGGGAAAAAACAATTGAACTCACGACACCGTTACTGACACCTCATTTTTGTAAACGCGATTGTGCTCTTTATTTATATGACGTTACGGATCAATGTTCTAATCAAGTATTTTTACTTTAAAGGTTTTGGAAGTATTTTTTTAAATTGTTCAAGTTTTCACTTCTGTCGGAACTCCCGGAGTGCCACTGTTTATTTTTTTGTAGGCCTTCTCGTACCTGACCTCTGAGGTCATGACTACTTAACCGGGCTATAGCCCGACAATTGATGTCAGAAAGTTATACTATATATCATTATGTCGTTCGCGCGGTAAACTCTAATTTGCGCGTTGCAGGATTTGTATGACGTCACAATACCTATCAACTATATTTATAATAAACTTATTGTGTTTCAAAGTCTATCATTTCTTCCAGAATGACAGAGGCCTCGTCTCCTTCTACTTGTTCAAGTTCGTGCTGGTGGGTCTGTGCGTGATACCCGCCTTCATGCTCGGCAACTGGCAGAAGTTCAACAGCTACCTGGACCCTACCTTCAACTACATGATGGACCCAGATTATCCAGTAAGTGTTACTAAGTATTATTTTAACGGCACTGTGAAATTGGCGAAGTCTTGGGCTAAAGGATGATTTCCACCAAACGGCTCGAAGGACCAAATGTACGCACCAGGACTTAACTTAGTAGGCCTTATCCCAAATGCGTACAGTGTGGCTATGTTCAAGGCAATCGAGCCTGGTACCGAATAGCTACCTACGACCCTAATGACTAAAAACCTAAAGTCCCCGTCACGAGAAGCTATAAATTTTGTAAACACACATTCAGGGGTTTGCAATCTTTGGGTAAAATAAAATAAAAACAGTTTTGTACTATTTTTTTACAGGGATATAATTATATTAAAACACACATCTAATTACAAACAAACAATATAACCTAATCCGCGAAAACACCACAAACAAACAGACGCATTCGAAACTCGAAAGACAGCAGAGACAACGTCAGCGTGAACTTACTTCAAAATCGTGGCTCAAATGTTTACGTTCCATGAATCAGATACGTTCCAGTACCACAAAACCTTAGACGACAGCGCTTTATATCGCTAAAATATAACCCGATCAAGTGAAATTGCTCATTAGTTTCGTATAACACGTACGTTACTTTGACTACATTGAATTTGGGATTATTTGTTGTTGATTAAATTGTCGCTACGTAACTTGGTAGAAGTTCTTTATATACAAAAATTATAGCTTCTCGTGAGGGGACTTTAGCCGTATAAATTTACCTAGCACCCTAGTTATCCTAACACCCTTACCCTTACCATACAAACCATACCAAACGTGAGTTACGTTGGTTATACGTGCGGGAAGTCTGTTACGACGAGACCTACGGTAACAGACGGAATTTGGGAAGGAATAGGGGTTTGTGTGCGTCGTGCAATGTACACAGGAAATGGTTTTCTTACTGCCGATCCCACAGACTCATAGGATCGATGATGGCTAAAGGTGTCTAGGCCACAGTAAGAGGAAGTATAGGAGATAAATCACACTCGACTCCAGCTTGATGACTAGTTTATTACAGTAATTAACTTAATTATATACTAATTTTATGGTCCATACACATCGATACTTATTTAGATGTGTGTTTGTATGTATCGAGCCGATGAGGCGAAGATCTCAGTAGGTCACTTCTTAGCGCTGACGGTGCGATGCTGTTGTTGCTTGTTCACGGTTGAACACTGGCATCGCATCGGATCGGAAAGGATACGAACAGATGCGGTGACAGCCGATCGCGTCCGGCAGGATGTCGACGCATACGATCGACTCTGTACCGTCGCTTGTGAACGTATCCGTTTCTGCGCCTAGTCAAATAGTTTCATCCCTACTGTGTATTCGTAGTATTGTTGGCTATTGCATTAGAAGAAGAAAATAAACATAAAACAACCGAAAGGATCCGATCGTATACGACGACAGGCGAACGGAACCGATCGCGCGTCGCAGCATACTTTCGGCTAGGATCGCGTGTCGCGGAAGACGCCCGCGGTCAAGCTGCTGTCCGCGGCTTGGTAATATAGACTTTAAAATACTATGTACACGATGTAATATCGTTTAAAGATTGTAAAATCCTTTCCGATCCTAGTCGTTTGGTGGAAATCATCCTCAGACATACTGTCGTGCCAGCGTCACAAAGAAGATCGTCACGCCTGCAAAGGCTGGCATTAGTTAAGTACAGTGCGTTCATTACATCTTGTCCCGTGACGCAAATGGAAGCACTATTCTGTCAGTCGCCATTTTAAACTCTATTAGTATTGAAACTAAGCTTGACGGCAAGGGACATGATAAAATGAACGGTCTGTAGCGAGTTATGTCCCTTGACGTCTGTACGTGACAGTTCACAATGAAAATCTGTCAATTTTGAACTGACATTTGGACACATAACCTGCTTTGAACTAAACTACTAATACAAATCACCCATATGGGTAAGCCAAGGTGTATAAGTACACTCCACGGAGTACAGAAAGACAACTTCTTTCTGTCCTCTGAAGTACACTCACATTTCCCAATGTAGTAGGAAAGCCTGCCACGAATCTTGACTGCTATTGAGAATTAATGGAAAACTCTATAAACACCATCACTTGCGTAACACACTTTAAATCATAATCCGCAAGTTTTGAAGGATCTTGCTTATCCTTTGCTTCATAAGTTTGCAAAATTCATCGACTCAATAAAGTAAATAGAGTCTGGCCACGCTAACTCGGCATAAGTAAAAAATGGTGGAATTTGAAAATCTATAGACGGCAACACAGTATGTACTACGAAAAAAGAATTTGATACTTTGTTTGTCTTTTTGTTTCTGATAGGTTATTTTGCTTACATTCTGATTCTTTCCTGGTAAAGAATAGTCACTTTATCACAATGCAGGATGGATTTGATACAGTTTTGTCTTCGTATGGAGGTAGAGCATAGGTACGACATAATCTATTATGCAAAAATCAAAAGGTAAAATATCAAAATCATAAGATCAACTTACACGTCAACTTTTTGATATCTTGTAAACATTGTCGTTTTTGGCTAAGGATGACATCGTGCTGTTCCTTCACATCTTGGAATTTACATATCATATTATATAATAACTCCTGCACTCTGCTTTTAATAGGTTTAACCATTTTCAGGAAACTTTGTAAAAGTATACCTACCTTAAATAAAACTTTTTGGGGTTGCCCTTTTATTCCATTGCAGAGTTGGCTAGACTTTAACGCAATGAACATGGGTGAACTGTCAAAACGAAACCCATTGCGACCAATTGCCATTTTGTGTTAGGTACCATCGAAGAATAACTAAGCAGTTTGAAAACAAAATCCTGTACACACGACCCTT
Source organism: Agrochola lychnidis (assembly GCA_963680765.1). Classification (NCBI taxonomy): domain Eukaryota; kingdom Metazoa; phylum Arthropoda; class Insecta; order Lepidoptera; family Noctuidae; genus Agrochola; species Agrochola lychnidis. The sequence continues at coordinate 3,634,246 of OY796856.1, read as the reverse complement.
TTTTTTCGTAAGTAAGCGTTACCATAGCGGCCGAGCGCTGCAAGGAGAAATAGTCCTTACGATGTATAGATATGCGTTTCTTCGATAGTACCTACGCAATTACCCCAAAGGGTCCCAAGTTCTAAAGTCTATTTCTGAAGTTATAAGCTATCGACGCAGTCAATTTCGCCATTGATCGCTTCTAAGAATTGAAATGAAATCAGCTCTTACCTAATTACTTTTATTTTAACTTTCAGCTCGTGAAACTATGGTTCTTCTGTGCAATCACGATATACTTCTTATACCTAATAATACTGATCATAAAGGCGTATAGTGATTTGAGGAATATGCCATTTTTCGGTAAGTCTCGCAATGATGTCTTACCGCGTTATAGTTTGACCAATACCGCTGTACCGCGCCTTAGGAAGGCGCGCGGCGAGACGGGGGAGCAGTGCAGGCCACTAATTCGTCTTCGCTCTCGGCGCACGGCGTTCCGCCCGCCATTGGTCAACACTGCCCCCCGCCTCGCCGCGTATTCCTAAGGCGCGGTACAGCGGTATTGGTCAAACTATAGCCTACAGCTTCCGGGCGTCAACGCCCAAGACTTTAGTTTTTTATAAATTTTAAACTTGTTCTCATAACATCCATTTATTTCTTACAGACATCCGACTCCGCTGCTTATCAATAGTGGTGGGTACTGTGACGTCCATCATAACAGTCCTGGCCCTACAAGGATGGGGCCCCGCAGCGTTACAGGACCACTGGGCTTGCCAGCCGAAGATACACTTCGACACCTCAGCACCTTTCATGGCCCTCTACGGACTGTTCAACTTTTATATTTACATACTGGCCTATTTGTTCTCTCCTGGCGGTGGAAATATTCATGGTAAGAAATTCTATAAGTTATGAGTTTAAACCAGCCCCGACCCCAGCCCGCGCCGCTGAGCCTGTAGCTTTAAATTCCCCTAGTAATAATATTAATCCGATCCAGCCTGTCCCTTACTGTCCTCCCTCAGTGACACCCTAAGCCGAGGTCCGTACCCCACAGGGGGTGCCCTTAGCGTGTAGTCGCTTCATCATCATCATCAGTCTATAATGTTCCCACTGCTGGGACACAGGCCTCCTCTCTGTGAGAGGGAGTGGGCCGTAATTCACCACGCGGGCCCAGTGCGGGTTGGTAGATGTCACATGTCTTCAAATTTTCGGTTCTAGGACATGACGGTTTCCTCACGATGTTTTGCTTCACCGTTTTGAGAGCAGTGGTCATGAAATAATGTTTAGTAGTATGTAGTCGCTTAGTTTCTAAATTGTATGCACTGGCTGGAAATCTTAATTTATTGAAGCACCCACAGGAAAGTGCGGTTGAGCAGCCGAAAACCTCCTAGGTTGATCTGCAAGATGCCATAAAAAAAAGTGTTATTTGTAGAACAAATTTGTTTGGAGCTCGACACTGGCTTGTAAGAATTTTTGAACTGGTAAGACTTAGCTCACTACCTTGGGAAACCAAATAATAATATGGAAGTTTAATTTTTAATCTGAAAGCGTGTAACTATCGCGTTTTTAGAGTTCCTAAACGTTTTAATTAGTATCCGACCGAAACACGATAATTATCCGAAACCGAAACTGTAACCGAACCTTCGGCTGCTCTTCTAGTTTTGGCCGAAACCGAAACTTATGAAATTAAGAAAAAGTTTGTTAAATTAAATGACATTATTTTGAGATACGTTTTTTGTAGATTTGTTAAAAATAATCATCAGATTTCTTTTATCGATTTTAATGAGTCGCCAAAAGAGAGTCGCGATGCAGCATCGAAGGAATTGCTGATATGTGTGATTTTGCTATTGTGACCGATCGCACAGTAGCTTAGATGCATCTGCCGTTGCCCCTAGACCTTGTATCAATCTTCCAGAAAGCGCATAAATCCCTACTCGCTGATACTACATAAAAGCAGCATGTCTACTAAGAACTTATATGACTTTTATTTACTTTTATGTAAACGACGACTACACCTGCGATTGGACACATTTCATTGTGACCACGACCGCTCTGTCAAGAGCGAAACGAAGAAGAAGAAACACTTATTTTTAGTTTTGTACAAAAAAGGTGAAAACGGAACCCCATTATTAAGTCTACGCTCTCTGTCCATCGTTCATATTCTATCAAAACCAAAAGCTCACGAACACCATACGCCAGTTTCGGTCGGGCCGAAGATTCTGCCACTTTTTGGCCGAAACCGAAACTGCGGCCGAAACCTGATTTTTTGGTCGATGTGGGCCGAAATCGAACATTCGGTCGGCGTCGGACACTAGTTTTAACGATGCTACGACACTGTTATAATTACCCAAATTCCGGAGCCAACCCATTCTAAAATATACCTTACCATAATGTATTATTTTTGTTTCAGAAACGGCCATAACCAAAGACAACCCTGCTTTCTCTATGATCAACGATTCAGACGAGGAGGTTATCTATGGTTCGGATGAAGAGAGCAGACGTCCACTCAACTCCCACCATAGGATTACTACTGACGAAGATCTATGAATAATTATAATTAATTATAAACTTAAAATAATATTTTCCGTAAATGTAATTTTTTCTTGTTATAAAATTCTAAAACTAATATTAGAGGAGACTTCTTTTATTTAAATATCCCTCTATCTTCTACTTTGGTCAATCAATATAGATAATGTAAGGTTTTTGTTCGTTCTAATTTACCACATTAGGAGCTTATTTAGGCTACAGGTAACACCAATTACGCCCACTTTTAATAGACAAAGACGGTGCTGCCGCTCGACGCTTGTGAACAATAATTTCTTCTGATTTCTCGGCGACCGGCCAGCTTGCCCAGTCGCCCGGTTCAAATAATTCAAGCCTTCTAGATTGCCGTATAACACCAAATAAAAGTAAATGCGTAGCACTTTGACAAAGGCTAGTCATTAACTAGTGACATTTTTATCTCAAATACCTACCTAATTAATGTAGGTATGGATAATTGGTCAACAAATTAGTCTTACAGAAAAGGGCATTATGTATTAGATCGATGACAAAATCCAAGCGAAGATGGCTTTGCAATAAAGACATGATTGTCTTGTTATGAGAATACATCTACTTTATAATAACTGCATCAGCATTCTGATCAGTAAATGAAATCGACGATCGGAATTCTATGAAAATTTGCCCAAAAAGAGCGCGAAAAGCCTCGGTTATTGTTGTAGCCACATAATATTATCTATATCCACAACACTTTATCTATAAAATTATTTAGATAGGTATCTTCATTCAGAAAGTAATGTATTATTCAATACTGTTTTAAATTTATATCTCGGCATGGCGCTCTGACGTAGCAAGAGATATGTGAAATTGCCCTCTGATAAAATAGAAAAACTAATAACCCCTATGAATGGATAAAACATTTAGAGAAAAGAATATTGTTATTTATTTATTCACTCAACGTCAAATCACGATGGATATTAGTCATGGAGGTAAGCCTCGCAAACTGCCAACGGCAGCGGTGTCAATGACCTAAGTTCCTGGTTATTTGTAACGTAGCGTTGTGTGTTACTGAGAATTAAGTTACTAAGTAATCTCGGTAAGTTGCAAAATAACGTCAGTTGCTACGCTAGAAAACCGACCTACGCGTAGATACTTAGTTGGTAATGTAGTATGGGCATTTTCCTATCTTGGTTCATTAATTACATAGATTATTAAAAAAATTAAATCGCCTACTGCTTTTAGATCGAATTCGGCTCAAAGTTGGAATCAAAGGGAGGCAAACGTTATAGTTAAAGCAATTGGCACGTAAAATTTTATCGGAGAGGCAACCGGGATGGCGAGTGATAATCTGGGTCTAGAAGTGATACCGAACCCCCCGTACCGTCCGAATGGACCCCAAATGGACGGGGGCGGAGATATGGGGGATGAGGGGAAAACATTTTTTTCACTCCTCTTGCTCAAAAAGGCCGTCATTGTAACGTACCAGAGCGGGGAAAAAATAGCATTTCTTGCTCTAGGGGAAAAAGTAATTTCTTTTTAATTTTTGTCTGTTCCAACGAGCCTTGAAAACGAAAACGTCTTTATTCTTATGTAGAATAATCATGATTATGGACTCGACTTATTACTGGTTCACGTAAAAAAAGAAAATTTTATTTTTGAAAATAGAACTAAATGCGACTATAGGTAGATAGTGCAATCCACGAAGACGCGCCCCACTCCGCTCCGCTCCGTACGTCTTCGTGGATTGCACTATCTGTATCTTTTCAGTAGAATGCGTGCATTGCGTTGCGGCTACAGAAGAAATAAAAAAGACATTGGCGCGAAATCTTTATAATTTTTCTCTAATAATTACGAATTGTAAAACTACCTCGTTACAATGGGTTATTTTAGCCCCTCGTATAACAATCTACTATTTTTACGTAATTCGAAATAGCTCTATTATGTGCAAAGAATTTGTGTATATCAGTGTATTCGGTTGCCACCCCCCAATATCGTTTTAATTGAAATAATGTCTTACGCTCTTGAAACTCCTTACCGATGATTTATCACCGAAAATGAGGGTGAATTTTATCAAAACCAGATGGCATTGATACACACAAATTCCTTGCACATAATAGAACTTAAATTTTGAATGCAACGTCAAAAAAAAATTTTTGGCCCCCATCCCTCATATCTCCGCCCCCGTCCATTCGGACGGTACGGGGGGGGGGGGGCGGTATCACTTCAAGACCCAGATTACCACTCGCCATCCGGTTGCCTCTCCGATAAAATTTTACGTGCCATTGCCTTGAATATTACCTTTTCTCGAAATCTACTAACTCTTCCATGTAAGAAGGTAGGTAACAAGGTTGTCCTCTTTCAAATTGGACATTAAACCGGACCGTCAAACTACTCAAAGATATGATATGCCTACATGCTATTCGCTTACTCGATTTAAGGCTAGGTTTACCATATCGGAAGATGCGATCGTCGATTGTCGAACCATACTTACTACACATAAAAGTACTGGAGCCCGTAGACTTGTACTCTGCCAGAATTAAGAACGAGCATTCTGAAAGTAGGCAACGTCGCGAACATGTCAAATATTTTGCTTAATTTGGCAATGTTACTGCATGGAAATATGAAATATAACTATACTCCGTTTGAAATAAGATTAGACATTTAAACAAACCTTTTTTACAGTCTGTTCAACCGATTTTGACTTCTATACCGTAGGCATAAGGATGGCATTAAAAGCAAAAAAAGTGGTTACAAACCAACTGTTTACTGCAGCTGTCATTTGTCTTGCCGCTATCGCAATAGAAGTCAAAATCGGTTGAACGGACTGTAAAAAAGGTTTAGTTAAATGTCTAATCTTATTTCAAACGGAGTATAGTGAACTAAAATATTGATAATGAAATGCAATAACTAATAACGTAACACCGAAAATTTAGATTTAGATGCAAAAAAAGTATTCCAAATGCCAATTTTAAATTCAGTGTTATAATTGCAATTCATCATTAATATTCTAGTTCACTAGTTAGCGATATTTCTTTTTTCCATACAGTAATATTGCCAAATTAATCAAAACAGGTAACGTCGCAGACACGACTATAGATGTAAAACAACCGATTTAAAACGTTTTAAATCAAATGTTGCGGTTTTAAAACCCCAAATAAATCGTTTTAAACGGTTGAAAACTCGCCTACAAAAATAAAAGTACATGCGTGCCCGGCGCGGCGGCGCACAGTGGGCTGGGATTACAAGGTTGGGTCTTAAGAGATCAAATGTATTTTTTTGGTATCTAGGCATAAATTTAAAACGTTTTTATTCTTTGACTGTTTTTAATTTAACGAGTACTTTCGGAGATATAGCCATATCAAATTTGTATGAAGAGTCATGTTATTTTAGTTAAGCAATTTATTGCAATTAAATTGAAATTGAAAATAATGTATACTAAACGGCCTGAAAACCTCAATACCTACTTAGTTCTTTAAAAAAAAAACAATGTTCGACATTTTCCACCACCATAGGTAGGTATGACGTAATTTGTTTTGAGACTTATTTCCGGGAATCAAGGGATAAGAGTGCGCGAGCGCAACAACAAGTTATGACGTGTCGTAACGTGATTGGTGCAACGATAGGGTATCTACGGAATGTTCGGTTGCATTCAAACGTACTTCAGTGTTCTATTACCCACCATAATAGACGACATTCATTACTTACTTATTTGTTATTTTGTATTTGTGAAAATGTTTGAAAATTTAGTGACAAACCTTGATCTTTTCGTTATTTTAAAAAACAGTGGCAGTATTAAAAATAATGACAGTTTGTGTAGTGAGATAAGGTCTAAATTTTTAGTCGAATTAAGTGATAATCACGAAAAGACCTTAAAGTTGTTTTGTGCAAAATTTTGTTATAATTTAAATAGAAGATGGGAAAACGCTTATCGTAAAGAAAATATATTCAGAACTAAAAATAGTGAATGGTTACAAGAAAACATAATATGGCCAGACTTTATTAAGTGTTTAATAGGCAGTAATGAAGATCAACCAGCACCGAGTACATCAACTCAGTATGTATCACCATCAAAAGTTTCTGTCGGTGTCTCCACCGAACCAAGCCCCAGAAAACCTTTTTGTGAATTAGCGCCTAAACAGAAAAAAAGACGTGCAGAAAACTTTCATTTATCTTCGGACGAAATAAAATATGCATATTTTGAGCAGTTGAAAGCGGATGGGAATGAGGAGGTTGCTAAAATACTAGAACATTTACTAAAGAATCCCCAAGATGTAAAAAAAGTTAAAAAGTGCATATCTGTTAAAGAAACAAAACCTGTGTTTTCTCCGGATGAGGTTTAGGGTTATTTTTATCACTTAAGCTGATAGTGTGATAGAAGTGGCAATACAATACTTTAAGAAAAAGTGTTAACGAAAAAGACAGTAATATATTTCCATCTTATTATCAAGTGCAACATGCGAAACAGAAATGCTATCCACCAAAAGATGCTATTACAGTGACAGAAACCTCAGCTAAAATAAAGTTACAAGCTCTATTGGATATTACGACAACAAGAATAATGACGTCACTCGTCATAGATAGTGGTTGTAAAGAATTTACACTAATCAGTAAGTGGGGATTTGACGGTGCTTCTAATCAAGCCAATTACAAACAAAAAATGCAAACAGACGATGAACAAGAAAGTCAACTTGACGATTCAAGCATATTTATGGGTAGTTTAGTGCCAATAAAATTAGTGTGCGGCGAACAAGTTATCTGGCAAAACGATTCACCAAATTCATCTTACTGGTGTCGTCCAATCTTTTTCGAATTTGTGAAAGAAAATAAAATAACGATATTGCGGGAAAAAAGTGCTATTGAGGAAGAGATTGTAAATTAAGTGAAAACAGAAGTTGGAGAAATAAAAATTTCACGCTCTTTATTAATGACCATGATAGACGGAAAAGCAACATCAATTTTATGTGATACTTCATCTCAGAGATGCGACATTTGTAAAGCCACTGCAACAGAGATGAATAATTTGCACTTAATTGCATCAAAATCGACTGATCCAGATCTCTGTAAATACGGATTGTCATCATTGCATACCTGGATACGAATGATGGAATGCATTCTGCATATAGCCTACAGATTAACGATACAGACATGGACAGTAAAGGGAGACAACAAGTGCATCATGGAAAGAAGAAAGAAAGACATACAAGACGCTTTTAAAAATAGAATGGGACTTCTGATTGATGTTGTTAAACAAGGGCACGGCTCCACGAATGACGGAAACACTGCTAGAAGATTTTTTGCAAATCCAAACATGACTGCTGAGATAACTGGTGTTAGTGAAGAATTAATAAGGCGATTTGCAATCATTTTAGAGGCAATTTCATCAGGTTACCACATTGACACAGCGAAATTTCACGAATATGCTCAAGTGACCATGCAACTGTATTTGGAATTATATAGCTGGTATTATATGCCTTCAAGTGTTCATAAAGTTCTTATGCATGGTGCAGCTATTATTGAAAGTTTTGGTCTAATACCAATTGGACAGCTATCTGAAGAAGCTGCTGAAGCTAGAAATAAAGACTTTCGTAGGTACCGCCAACACCATTCCAGGAAATGCAGTAGAAAAACTACAAATGAAGACATTTTAAATAATTTATTGACCATCTCTGTTCCACTCATCTCAGCGAAACGTCACAAACTTCGCAGAAAACATAAAACTTTGTCAGTAGAAGCACAAAGTTTATTAGTAATTGAACAAGCGGAAACATTTGATGATGACGAATACGAAAATTTTGCATTCGTTAATGTGGATACCCTTGACAGTGATTAAATTAAAACAGTGCAATGGCCAGTAGTGATTGTGATTTTTACTTATTTATTTTATTAGTCCTTAGTGAATTAGGCCTAAAGGGGAGACCACTACATAAAAAAAAACGCGCCTAGTTCTTAACCTCTATGGTGGTGTGGAATAGAGAACAAAATTTGAAATTGCGACCAAATCGCAGAAAATCGCAACCCGAGAATAGGCGCTAAAATAGGACAAATATACGTACTATGCATACGTAGAGTCAATTCTTTGGGAAAATTTGAGAATTTCGAGATTTTCATATTTTTTTCTTTTGCTTCATACAAAAATTACTTTGGATATTTATAACACCGAAAATACTAAGTTATCTGAACGACCCTCATAGAAATAATTACTTATAATCGATAGATAAATCCAACACAATATTTAAAATTTCAGAAACAGAAACTTTTTTTTTAAATGCTAAGTCCTTTACCGGCCCGTTTCAGCCCACTGTGCGGCGGCCGCGTGCGGCAGTTTATGTAGGTGCATGTGTGTGTAGGGTAGGCGACCTGGCAACGTTGCGTCGAGTCACGAGTGACGACTACGTCAACGAGAGTGCGAGAGTGTGAGTTTGGTTTTAAACCGAATCAAATTGAATATTTATGTCGTTTGAAAACAATGAAAACAAAAATATTTACCAACACAGAGTTTTTAGGTACTCTGTTATATCCCTACCTCGGTAAAATCAAGAAATGTAGTTATAATTAAGAAAAACATAGTCATCAACACCAACCGTTTCAAATCGAAAAAAATGGTGTATTTCGGTTTTAAACGATTTTTTTCGTTTTAAATGGATTGGTTTAATTGGTTTTAAACCGGCCTTACATCTATAGACACGACAGATAAGAAAATCGTTTTCAAGCTCTATAAAGTACACAAGAAAATCAAAACAAAACAGCCCCGGATCTAGGGGGGGCAAGCCGGGGCCCGTGCCCCGGGCGCCAACTTCAGAGGGCGACAAATTCAAGCGTAGCAGACAAGTGCACCACCCAGCCCACCACATTTATAATCTTTCTATTTATTTTCCTTTTTTACAGCAGTTTTGGCGCCCCTGTTGAATTGGCGCATTATCGATCGATACAATTTGATTATTAAGTTAGGTACTGCCAAAATATTTATTTTGAGAAAATTTTAATTTCGCGGAGCTAACTTAGCGCATCCCCATAAAAGATTGGCGGGGGGCGGCAGACGGCAGTTTTTGCCCCGCCTCAAAAAATTCTAGATCCGGAGCTGACAAAACAACAATAAATTACTTAGTTCTGAATTCAAATTATACAAGATAAATCTAATAATAGATAGACATAGAATATTATAAATCTAATAATTAGCATTCGTTTGTATTCGGAAATGCGATGATTCCCGAGGGAATAAAGAAAGGAAAAATAGAAATATTGTACATAACCACAGACTGAGAATAAATAGATTTCCAGACAGAACTGACCCAATGACGACGCCCGAACAGCGAAGCACAACGTCTTATACTAAAGTCAAATAGTAACAGAGTCCTGTAAAAACCCCACATCTACCTACCTCAAAACATAAAAACCTTCTGAATATTAGAGCTAGTTTATTTTTTGTCTGACTGTAATACTGATAGAAATCATCTAGGATAACAATGTTACGAAAATTAAGAGCCCGACTAATATCATCCACCACCGAAAAAGGTGCAAATCAAGTTTCAAATTCCAAATCAGATTTTTTCATATCGAAACAGACTGGCCAAGGTCGATACAGACTGTCCCAGATCGATACAGACTGTCCCAGATCGATATAGATCACCACGTAATTATACAGAATGTCCGAAATCGATAGAAACTGTCCCAGATCGATACAGAATGTTCCAGATCGAAACACGCTGTCCAAGATCGATACAGACTGCCCCAGATCGTCGACAGACTGTCTCAAATCGATACAGACTGTCTCAAATTGCTACAGACTGTCTCAAATCGATACAGAGTGTCTCAATTACTATCATCATCATCAGCCCACTATAAATGTTCCCACTACTGGGACACAGGCCTCCTCTCTGTGAAAGGGAGTGGGCCGTAATCCACCACGCGGGCCCAGTGCGGGTTGGTAGATGTCACATGTCTTCGAATTTTCGGTTCTAGGACATGCCGGTTTCCTCACGATGTTTTCCTTCACCGTTTTGAGAGCAGTGGTGATGAAATAATTTACACAAAGTAAAGCGCCTGTCTGGGTTCGAACCTACGACCTACAACTCGTAAGTCGCGGCCGTTACCATTGGGCCACCACTGCTCTCTTAATTTACTATAGACTGTCTCATATCGATTCAAAATGTCCAAGATGGATACAGCCTGTCTCAGATCGATACAGACGGTCCCATAATTATACAAACTGTCTCAAATCGATACAGACTGTCCCAAGTTGATACAGACTGTCTCAAGTCGATACAAACTGTCTCAAATTACTACAGACTGACTCAAATCGATCAAAATATCCAAGATCGATACAGCCTGTCCCAGATCGATACAAACGGTCCCAGAACGATACAAACTGACTCAAATCTATACAGACTGTCTCAAGTCGATATAAACTATCTCAAATCGATACCGACTGTCTCAAATTACTATTGACTGCCTCAAATCAATCAAAATGTCGACACTAAGTACCATGCGTGTGCAGTACAATGATGCCTACCGCATTTTAATGAAATTTCCACGGTACTGTAGCGCGTCGAGCATAGTCGCTGAAGCGAGAGTGCCGAACTTTTATGCCGTTATTCGATCGCGCATAGAATCGTTTTCCAGCAGTTTGCGAAAATCCATTAATCAACTGTTGAGGGTCGGAAGCGAGGATTGAAGCAGTCCGATCCACAGGTATTGGCTCGAAGTCCATCGGAGTCCCAACAGACGATAGAGATTGTGTTATTTTTTTTATTTTTTTTATAGTGATGTTGTAATAATGTAATGAAATTTTATTTTAATAACTACTCAGTTTTAATGTAATTTATTTTGTGATTGTTTTGAATTTTAATGTACATATATTATTTTAATCGAATGAATTGTAATGTACTTATTTTGTATTGGTGTAATGAATTTAATGAATTGTATGTATTTGTGACTAGTGCCTTATTAAGTAAATAAATAAAGATACAAACTCTCAAATTGCTACAGTCACAAATGGATACAGCCGATCACAGATCGATACAGACTGTCCCAGATCAACACAAACTGTCCCAGATAGATACAGACTGTCTCAAATGGATACAAACTGTCTCAAATCGATACAGACTGTCTCAAATTACTACAGACTTTCTCAAATCGATACACTGTCTAAAATCAAAAAAGACTACGAGCTGTCACAGAACAAACCAGGCTGTTCTAGGCCGAATCAGTCTACCACAAACCAAAATTCTTCCCAGATCGATTTAGATTGTCTTAAATCGACACAGACTGTCTCAAGTCGATACAAACTGTCTCAAATCGATACTGACTGTCTCAAATCGATTCAAAATGTCCAAGAACGATACAGCCTGTCCCAAATCGATACAGATAGTCCCAGAACGATACAGACTGTCCCTGATTGAAACACGCTGTCCCAGATTGATACAGACTGTCCCAGATTAACACAAACTGTCCCAGATAGATACAAACTGCCCCAGATCGATACGGACTTATTCAAATGGATACGGACTTATTCAAATGGATACAAAATGTCTTAAAACGATACAGACTGTCTCAAATTGATACAGACTGTCTCAAATTGATACAGACTCTGTCAAATCGATACAAGCTGACTCAAATCGAAACACACTCTCTAAAATCAAAACAGACTACGATAGATCGATACAGAACAAACCAAGTTGTTCTAGGCCGATTCAGTTTACCACAAACCAAAATTCTATACTCGGCTTAGCGAGACCGACACTGAGTAACCCAGGTGGATACAGAATAATCCAGGCAGAAATGCTGCCGCAAAACAATGACAAAACAGTTACGTGTTCTGTAGTCACGTGTGCATAATTCAGTCACATTTGAGTTTCATAACAGCACGTGCTCATAAATGTCATATAAAGCTTCTTTAAATCACCAAAATGAAATTACAAGCGTCAAATATTTACGTTATGGTCGAACGCACATTGATAAGTTATCTGCAGCAGTATATTGATGTCTAAACGAAACACCCTCCATAATCACGTTGAAACAAACCAACCGACTTTAAAATGCAATTTTTTATGACATCACAATTTGATCAACGTGGAAAACACAAAAGAGGTTTGGACCGGAATTGGTTGGAACTGTGTTAAATAAACCGCCAATTTATTAAAAAGTTATAAAATTGGCATCTGCACAGCCGTGCGCGTTGAAGAACGTGCAAAGATTATCTGCCCGATTTGGTGATTGCGAATTTTTTACGAACGAAGTTTACGTTCCGAAGTCATCATCTTCCTGCCCTTGTCCCATGTTCCTTGGGGTCGGCGAAGTGTAGGTAATTTTTAGGTCCGAAGTCCAAACTGGCCCCAGCCGGTTATCCGTTAAAACCATTTAAAATATTTCCATTACTGAAGAACACAAACAAAATATTCGTAGTAAAAATCCGCATCTGCCGCACAGTCATAAAATAACAAAGGGAGTTAGTTAAGACGGTTACGAGCCTTGTTCTAAATAAAAAGTAGAAGAAAAAAAGTAAATGTAACCACGATAGTAGCTCCTGCAAACAATGGATCAGATTGCAACATCTTTTCAACATCCGTCGCTCCCTTCTCATGCAAAACAATCTCCAACCAATTTCTCATGCGTCGCTGCCTTCTTCTGTTCCGCAAATGCAGTTAGTAAAACATCAATGACGAACTGGGGTCAACCTATAAAGGAGCCGAGAAAGGCATTCCGACCTGTCTGAAGACGTCAGTAATTGTGGTGTGCAACTGAGACTAATGCGAAAATGATCCGTCAGTAACTCCGTACATCTTGCGCTGCTAGGTCATCTTTTTTGATACCTACTTACAGCACTCTCGCAAGAACATTTTAAAGACCATCCTATGAAATTAGTTTGCCCTACATTACAATAAGATCCGAATCCGCATATCGCATTTCGTTGTAGACCTTCTAATTACACCCTTGTGTATAAATAAACTTCTCGCATGACATTTTGCTCAGAATAAATGTAATACGAGGAGCTACAGCTAAATATAATGCCACTCATGAGGAAATCGCCAGCAGTGATAATATTCACATTAACGCGTCATCATAGGTAAACTTTAAAACTAGGTCTGTTATTGGTGCCGATTCCCTTGTTCACAAAACAAACTAAATTTAAGTTCAGTGAATCTTTTTCTTTCTATTTCATTATGAAAAGGACAAAAGATAAATTTTAGTTTAGTCCTGTCAAATTAATCAACGCTTGACGTAAATTGACGTAATTTTAGTAGGCAAGTTTTTAATCACGTCTAAACTTGTATGGAGTATGACAGGCGCTGATTAATTTGACAGGACTAAACTAAAATTTATCTTCTGTCCTTTTCTTAATGAAATAGAAAGAAAAAGATGCACTGAACTTAAATTTAGTTTAGTTTGTGAAAAAGGGAATCGGCACCATTATCTGCCAGCCTAACATTACGTATTTAAAAAAAAATTAACCTCACAAAATATAACACTTCAAATTGGCGCCATTTTGGACAGTCTTTTGAAATATGAAATGGCTGATCTCACTATTTGCGAGATGCGCAAACGCACTCGCACAGCACATGAATGGAAGACTCCATTACACAACTACTGTGTCCGCCATTTTTATTACAACGGTACCATCCCTAACACATGTCTATCCGCCATTTTGTGATGTTTCGAGTTTTCGACAAAATGGTGAACAACAATGCTTTTCAAACATGGACATGAAATGAAACCTTATTCTTGACGTTAAAATTTTAATCTCGAAGGAATAATAAATAATAATTAGCAATGTCCCTAATGATAATATTATTACAATTGGAAATTCAATCTATGGATATAGTCTGTAAATTGTTCAGAGGATGCGTGTGCGCAATGAGAATGACGGGATGAGGTTGCAGCACGGCAGCGGGTAGAGGGCGCTGGCGCGCACCGCAGGGCTCCGCGGGCAGCGCCTGCGGCGTGGCAGCCGTGCGCCGTAACACTGCGCCGCCGCGCATCACGCACGTCACTCCCGCACGAGGGTCACAGTTCTCATTTACACTAGAAGTCTCATCATCTGAACACAAGTCAATCACTTCACAATCATTGTCCAAACGCTTCAACGGGTCCAACATCATCTCCGAATCAGCTGGCTGATCGCAGTCCAGTCCATCTACAAAAACAATGTCCTTATCTTCCATCTGTGGTTTACTCTCTCTTTCTTTTCTCAAGTTATCGAGGTATTCCTCTATACTTTCTTCTGACATCCTATCTATATGCACTGTGACCGGTTTACATTTGAGGAGAAGCAACTGAGCTTTAATATCAAGTGGTCTTTTATTTCTCTGATTAGGAAATACATAGTTTCTGTTCCAGTAGCTCAAGGGCCGTCTGTACCTCACAGGGAACTGCTGGTTTTTTACTTTAACATTATAATTTTTATTCAAAGGAGTTGTGGTGCAGCAATACCTTTCAACCCTCTCCCTAGAGAAACTTAAGTCCCTCTGGGCATTTGTTTTAGCATTCCGTCTGTAAGCCAAGGAAGAAAATGGATATAGTATACCCCGGTCAATGCTGGTAGTAGTTCTAAGGTGCTTTGTAGTGATCTTCTGAGGCTTACTGTCAGTATCAGTATAAGAATTCACGGAATCCTCAAATTTTTGACCCGATGGGTAAAGTTTTAAAGCAGAAAGAAACTCTGGTAACCCACTGCTACAAGTACTTGTTGGGATGGTTGCATTATTACATAGCCTCTCATGTGCTCTCAGTACGTCAGGATTGTCAAAGTGGCTGTCACAGTTATCACACAGGTATATATCAGCAGATTTAACTTGTGTATCTTCAATGGTCTTGGGTGTTATTTTGTCATAATGTAGATTCTCATTTCTGAATGTTACTAGGAGTCTCCCATTGGGCCGGTAGTAAAGAGAAGTGGTGTGGTCTCTGTTGTCGACGTACCTGAGCCTGTTGCGCGGGTACCTCGCGAGCTGCGCAGAGAACACCAACAGGAATGCACTCTTGTGGTACTCGTAACATTTCCTCACTAAAAGCTTCAATTTTATGGCCCACTCCTTGGGCACTTCGCTGGGTCTCACAAAGGGGTGCGAAAACGCGACATCTTTAGGCCACCACGGTGGTTGGCGAATGTCTTTCGCAGTATCATGTCCCCAGGAACAAGTCACCATGAATGTTATGAACTTCTCCAGCTCAGCCGCCGTGATCAGCGACAGTGCTGTTGGGTTGCCGTTAGCAAAAAGAAGCGGCAAGTTGGCGATCATGGTTCCCGCTGACGCTTATGGTCATCGAAACCTGAGGGAGGCCAGCGCTTGCGATGTCAGTCCGCGCAGGTTCACAATAACGGTTATTGCGTTACAGTCCATTTTAGCGGTGGCAATCGGGAACATTTATCACTCATAAGGATCGCCACAATTGTAGGAATACTCTAAACACTGTTACTAAACACTAATTGCAACTAAATTCACGAAATTGTTCAGAGCGAGAGCGCTAACTAAAAAGAGAAAGATCCATAGATCCACCACAGACTTCATAGATCTTTGTTACGCCGATTTTGCTGCTCACTGTACGAGCAGCGTCGATCGAGACGCGAACGAGTACGCGACAAAACGATATCGAGTAGAGATGTGACCCTCACTCATGAGGTGCCTCGTTTGAGGTACTCGTGATCGCAAATTGAAAGAGTTACTCGAATTTCAACATTAAACCACCTCACTCGTTCCCTCACTTAAAAATTTTGACATTGATATTATTGACGCGAGTACTCGTGAGTGAGTAGAGTATTGAGTGATTGAGTGAGCTATAGAATGAGTGAGGTGAGGTCTCGAAATTTTGATAACACAGTAAACATTACAGCAGCTATTACTATGAACTCTAAAAACATCATCATTAGATTGGTTTTCAAGTATCATTGATTCGTTTATTTTGACGATCAAAAATTTATGAGCGAAAGAAAGTTATGTGTATGAGGGAGACGTAAAAATCGGAATCGTGAGTACTTATGATTCGACGCACCCGTCCGCCCCGCTGCCTCGGACTATCAGCTGAATTCGGCTGAGTTCGGCTCGGGCTCGGCTCGTGAGGCGAATACGCCGACGTACGACTCCTCGCCTCAAATGAGGGGTACCTCGTGAGGACCTCGCGAGGTAAAATGAGGTACTCCCTCAACCTCATGTAAAAATGATGAGTTACCCATCACTAATATCGAGTTTTATAAAAAAAAAAAACTGTCTCCAAAGACGCACAACGCACGATTCGTTCTTTCTTTCAATAAACCTCCATTTTGTATTTTTCGAAATCATTCCAATTGGTGATTATTTTGAACTTATAGTCAACCAACCAATCACAATTCAGAAAGAAGTGAGTCTCCTATGTTTTTTTTTCGTTTTGTGTGTCATGTTTATTATCTGTATGGTTGTATGCCTTTTTCTTGTCACTGCGCTTTTTACGATACGAAATTATGATTAATATTTTGGAAATGTGATAATATTTTTAATTTTTTGTCAATATTTATTTATTTTTTACAATAGGGATGATGCCTGGGTAAAAAAAAGGAATTTCTATTTAGTCCGTCAGTCAGATATAATAAAAATATATATGACACATATTTTTTGCTTTATCATAAATAAAAAATTACTAAGATAAAACATTAAAGTTGGGGAGTAGGGGTTGTTACGTCACAAGTAAGTATAAAATCTACAAACTCATGACGTCATGGCAAATTTGAACTCCATTTATCGCCGTAATCTTTTGAATACGTAAAAAAAGAAAAATACGTGTCCAATATTTTTGATTATTTACCTGACGGACAAAAGAAGAATTTTCATTATCCTTATATGTATGTTAAGCTAGGTCTCCTGCACTTGTTTGTAGTACATACATACACAAAAAACATCGCATCAAAGAAGCGTGGCCAAACACCAAACACGACGTTTTGTATTAAATAAATGTTAACGTCTTACACGTTTTTTGCGTAATGTTTCGAAAAATCAACAAATTACACAAAAAACCTTGCACACAAACATTTGCTTTCATACAATATATCGTGTTTGCATACACAAATGGCCTCTTTGTTGCGATGTTTTTGTGTAAAAACATGCACAGGAGACCCGGCTTTAGGTAGCTATTATTTATTTGCCCTGCAGAGGACAACACAGACTTTTAATTTTATTTGTATATATATATAGTTTGATCGAGATGGCCCTGGATACTTGAAAGGATTTAGGGGAGGCCTTTATCCAGCAGTGGGACAATGCAAGCTAATAAAAAAAAAACAATCTTGTGTGGATAACGTAGTGTGTGTGGCCCTCACCGAAAAAAACAGAATTCGCTTATTTTACTTAACAACTTTTTCCCAAAAAAAAATTAGTTCTGTTTTGGTTACGCACGCAAGTACATTTGTGTCGTTAATGGGTCGTGGCCTTTTGCTGACGTTTAGTCAAATAAGCACCGATACCGCATGCGGTACCCCACGGTAAAGGAACGGACATGTTGTGTGACAAACAACGTTGCTGATATTCTGCCAGCCATCACCCAAATCAAACTATCGACAATCGATCTCTTCTAGCACAGCCCTCTCCGCCCTCTAATGTCAATGTCAAAAAATTTAATGTCTCCCGTGGAAATTTGATTTGTCAAATGTCAATGTTGTCAACTTCATGTTTTATTCCTAATCTCCTCCTCTGTTGTTATCACTTTGATAAACCAAGAAAATACTATAAAATCAAAAATAAAACAGAACAGAAATTGTAAAAAAATACACCCATGATCTTCTTTGTTTGATACTATTAAAAATGCATTCCCGAAATTAGAAAATCGTGAAAATGGTCGGTATCGACAAGTGTTTGCCATTCAAATTTTACTTAGAATATTCTAAGTCATAAATATAATTGTTTTACAGGAGCACAACAGTGCTGACAGTTCTCCTAATTCTCCATCAAAGAAGTTTCCGGAAGTGACTGACTATCAGTAAGTATAGTAATGCCTCCTTGAACCAAAACCAGAATGTTGTTTTTTTCTTTGTTCAAGGTTCTTGCCGTAAATCTCTTCGACTTTTTGAAAGTCTACCGTTATTATTTATGACACCTAGCTTTATTATTTTATTTAAAGTATAGAAATGAATGTCCACTATCTTTTGAGATACCTATGTAGAAAAACTCACTTTAACTACATAAGTGATGAGACCTATTAATAAATCCTTATTTGCAATAGGTTGGAGCTCCCAGCATGGAGTGTGGACAGCCTGAAGGCTATAGCCATCCAGCAAAGGTTGCCTCGCCCCCGCAGCCTGGCGTGGGCCATCCTGCTGAATGCTCTGCCTCCACCAAACATGGATATTGTATCCAGGTACTTTTTGTGTTCTCATTTAAACTTATATTTATTTAAAAAGAAAACAAATACAGTCAAAACTGTTTATAACGACTTCGCTTAAAACAGCGTACTGGTTATAATTACAAAATTTTGAGGTCCCAGCATTTCTGTTAACTTAACATAGTTTTTGGTTATAACGACTATCGGCTAAAACAACCGTAATCAGACGGTCCCTTCAAAGTCATAATAAACATTAGTGATGCAACAAATACTACTTTTACGAATACGAATATCAAACCTACTATTCGGCGAATACGAATATCTCGCCATGGTAATAAAAGACTAATAGTCTAGTACTACATAGACGCAGCTATTACTAACGTTCGTCTAAGTTACTTAGGACTTACTATCCTACCTTTTGTTCATACAAAAGAAATACAGACCATATAACTACTTATTTGGTAATTTATCGAAGTGTTTCCATATGTCACTTTGATCTCGTTTACGAGAAGACATTTTCTATTCAACTCCTTTCACTTCGCAGCAACCTCAGAAAATAAATAAAACAATACTCTCTTGCTTGACTTGTGCTTTCGACTGACAAATGAAATGAAAGGAATGAATGAATCAATCAGTCCATGGTTCGTAATGATAGGAAAACTCCCGGGCCGCGGCACTGTATAAACTATGGCCGGGGAGTCCCCCGTCGCGTCGTCGTTGCGGTTAAGGCCCTTGCACATGTCGTATTTTTACGTGCCGACGACGCGCGTTTTCCAAGTCTGCCAGTAATTAGATTTGCGTACAAACATATTAATTTTTAAATATTCGTATTAGTATTCGCCGAATACGAATATTCGGTAAATGTCTACTATTCGGCGAATACGAATATTCGTATTCGTTGCATCACTAATAAACAGTTTTGACTGTAATATGCTTATACTTGACACAGTTGTTTGAAGTGTCCACACACCTGCACTTTTGAGGACCTAAAGAATGCCACTGATGCCACGATTGGCGTGGCCACCTACTGGGCCATGTTTTACCATTAACTCGAAAAGTAGAAGTTAAAGTTTGAAGTATCAATAATAGATTATTTTATTTAGACACCTAATGGCTGTTTCCGTGTCAATATAAACACTATCTACCACATTAATTAAGATATAGAACAAAATTTGTACCAAATTATCTACCAAGTACATTTAAAACTAAAACTTTGCTGTGTTAACATATTTATTTTGTCAACTACAATTTTTGCAAATAAATTCTGATCCTGAAACAGGTAATAAAACTCAGATTGTAAATAGCTAGTTTAATATCTACACCTGAAGGAAACAATTCCCTTTCCTTAAAAATAAAGCAAATAACACACTCTCAAAAATCAATCTGCCTAGCTTTTTTCCAATTATGTTGGGGTCGGCTTCCAGTCTATCCGGATGCAATCAAATACCAGTATTTTACATGGAGCGACTGCCTATCTGACCTCCACAACCCAGTAACTGGGTAATATGATAACCCTTTGGCTTCTGACGACTCGAAAGAACTATCAAACTATAACATTACAATATTTCTTTATTCCAAAGAGGAATGTGAATCAACAGTGGGTAATATTGTTGTTGATCTGAGTCACAGTCCTTTGAATTTCAAAGTTTGTAAATATGAGTCATGATTATTTCGTGGATCTTAAACACTATACACAAACAAATGCCCATTTAAACAACACTATATGTTAGTTTAAGGCCTGCTTACACCACAAATCACTAAATGCGTTAACGCTAAACATAATTCTGCTCCTGTTATCTTTTTTTGAAGTGAAAACTTCTTTAGGCGCATTGGGCATTTTTGAGATGGGACTAAGCAATTTACCGACACTGTGGAGTAAAAGCCATTACAGCATTGATTACCGCGGGGCGTGGAGTAAAAGACATCAACGCGTTGATTACCGCGGTGTCGATTTTTTTTCAATTGTCGGCACTCCCGGAGTGCCACTGTTTTGTTCACCACAACGACGATGCTCTTGACCTGCATGGTAAGTGATGATCAGGCCGAAGGTGGAAACGAGCTTCACCCGGAATCCTTAACCACAAAGGAACCCGAAACAGATGAGAGTATACACATACGGATCGAAGACCGACTCTCCCGACCTCAACATAAATGCGGGGTGGCAGGGACATCGACGCGAAAACTGAAACCATGGATTCAGTACATGATTCTGAACCCCCCTGCGTTGAAATTTTTCGTCGGTTATTAAAAAAAAATCAGCTGTTCCATACATTTTGACCGCGTAGGTATTGCACTTTTCTATGAAACAGCTGATTTTTTGAAGTGAAAACTTCTTTAGCATCGTTGTGATTTGAAACTCGATGAAACGAAAAAGCAACAGTAAAAAGAGACAGACACATAAATTATGGGGGGGTGTGTGTCTGAGGGTGTGTCTGACGGTGTGTGTGGGGGTGTGTCTGAGGGTGTGTGTGGGGGTGTGTCTGAGGGTGTGTGTGGGGGTGTGTCTGAGGGTGTGTGTGGGGGTGTGTCTGAGGGTGTGTGTGTGGAGGTGTATATGAGGGTGCGTGTGGGAGTGTGTCTGAGGGTGTGTGTGGGGGTGTGTCTGTGTGTTTGTGGGGGTGTCTGTGTGTGTGGGGGTGTGTCTGTGTGTGTTCTTATGTTCGTGGTTCTCTTTATGCTCTGCTTCGTACCCCCTCCACTCGTGTTTACCAAGGCATAGTGGGAGTTTGCTTGGGCCTCAGCGTTGTACACACGGCTACACATCAAGCTATACATTTCCAGTTTATGCTGATCTCGCATTGTATAGGATTTCCGTACAATGCGAGGTCCGCTAATACTGGAAATGTATAGCTTGATGTGTAGCCGTGTGTACGTGTGTTAATGCGTGTTCGTGCGCGTACAAAAACATTTTTTTTTAATTTTTGAAGGTTTCACTTCTACCACGTGTGAATTGCACACATGTTTTTTTTTTAGATAACCGACGAAAAATTTCAACGCAGTGGGGTTCAGAATTATGTACTGAATCCATGGTTTCAGTTTTCGCCATCCTTGGATAGCAGGCTAACCAGGCATTTATTACACCTGGACAAGAACAGCCTGCGCCTGGTGACGGGGACCTCACGGAACACTGCTCGCTAAACAAACACTTCCACACTATGGGCTTATCGGTCAGTCCTCTGTACAAGGCGTGCATGGAGACTGAGGAAACTGTCGCGCACGTGCTCTTTGAATACACAGTCGTCACCCAGATTAGAACAGAAACCCTCGGGTCACCCAGATCTTTCACAGATGTTCTGAACAGACCAGGAGATTTAATTAACTTCTGGAGGGAGGTGGGCTGGTTGGAATAACCACCAACGGCCGCCATGGCCCACGCACAATGGTCCACCTGAGTGACTAAGTGCGCAAACCAAACCCTATAACATAGAACCACAGAGGAACTGACTATCTTACCTCTATCTGCCGAAACACAACAATGCTGATAACATTGTTGTTATGGCGACAGACTTTGACTTGGTAGCTAATCAGGCAGACTTAGAACAAGCCCTACCACCAACCAAAGCGGGACCTCGTAGTCTGAGACAGGTGGTCTAACCACTAGACCACGATTGACTAAAATAGAATAATGTTGTTTAAATATGTTTACCGCTAAACGAATTTAGTGATTTGGTTTGTAAGTGAGCCTAAAGTGGTTCACAATGCGGCCTTTTTAGTTTACATTAATTCAGTCACGATGCAGTTGCGGTTTACACAAACGCCACGCGCATTTGCATCGTAATCGTGTTTTGCTGCAAAATAAATTCGATGTGTGAAACCGCTCTTAGAAATCATTGACTCTCAGAAATGATTACACGCCCTGGTCCTGAGTATCTTCACTTATATTACCTATCAGTTGAATATAAAAGAATACGTGTTTTACGAATTTATACTCTATTTGTTCCTAATCCTGAACAACTGAGAGCTGTCAGGAACGCATTCTCTCGGCACCCGAAGTTTAAGGGAAGTCCTTGAAGTCAGAAATTTGGAGCGCCTTAATTAGTACATTAATATGCACGCGTAATTCCGCTGATCTTGGCATCTGTACTGTTTTCCTCTTCAGATATGGCACTTCATAACATTTTTAACCAGGGTTGTAACGGATGTCGTATAACGGATGAGGATGCGGATGAAGATATCGAGATAATCGGGTTTGGCGATGCGGATGAGGGTGCGGATGCAGATGTCGTATGAAAAAACTTTTTACAAAAAAAAAAAAAAACAACCGACCTCCAAAAAACAAACACTACAAAGTGAAAAATAACTTTAATTTCGGAAGTCAGTGTCTTGGGTTTTGTATTTTCGTTTTTTGCCACCGACTTCCGAAATTAAAGTTATTTTTCACTTTGTAGTGTTTTTTTTTTGGAGGTCGGTTGTTTTTTTTTTTGTAAAAAGTTTTTATTTTTCACTTTTTAGTTGTGATACCTACCCTATTCACACATTCGAATACCACTACCTGCTACCAGTGACAGAAACTTATCATATCATCTACATACTAAGTGGGAAAAAAATACGTATTTTGTAGCTAACTCAAAAACTATCCAAGCAAAGTTAAAAAAATTTATATGGGACCAATTCGAGAGCACACCCTTTCAAACAAAAAAATAATTTTCAAAATCGGTCCACAATTGACGGAGAAATCGGTGGACAAACATACGCGACGAACATATAACCTCCTCCTTTTTGGAAGTCGGTTAAAAAATAGCCCTTGTTTTGACACCTGATACCACAGTCATGCCACCACTGTCACGTGCGGCCGATCGTCTGTCATAGGACAGGGACACTGTGAGTTCAGGCAATAGGAACGCGTCACTCACACTCCGGCCCACACATTTAGATCGGAGCGAGTTTAAAAAAAAATCATTATTTGAGCAAACAACGTAGGTAGGGTCACAGCCCCATAGAAATTATGAGGATGCGGAGCTTTTAAAATCAAAATTTGAGGAAGCGGATGTTTTGCGGATATCAAAATTTATACGGATGCTCCGCAGTTGCGGATGCGGATACAGATATTCGTTACATCCCTGTTTTTAACTTGCTACGATGGAGCAGAAATACGCTCGCGAAATTCCGCTTTTATTTGTCCCTAGTTTAACATCTATACTTATGTCTTTATCTTTCTTCTTTCAGTCTGAAATCTCATAGGAATTTCTACAATGATTTGAGTGACAAGCTTTCAATGGACCCGAGGGCGGTCATCGGCGACGATCCACTCTCACAAGATGATGAGGTAGGTAACAACTTGCATTGCCATTCCAATGAGACTGCTTTTAGCAAAGTTGCGCGCTGTGTTACGGTAAAATGAACCTTATTGGTACACAATAAATTACCAATTCAATTAAGTCTTCAGATTCTCGTCAGTTGAGTAGGTTGGGTAGCCCGCATATACTTCGCCATAGCAATTACCACAAGGATTTGCAGGCAGGTCAATGTTACATTTCCCACTGAATTTGATATCGGTATGTAACCTCTTTTACAGAGTTCAATAACTTACACACCACATGTTACACTCATCAAGGTTAAATAATATTTGTTTTAAGTTATCGGATGTCTGTGATATTCATTGTATAAGTCAAGTTATAACAGCAAATATATACCTACCTATTCCATAAACAAATTCTTGTTTCCAATGATGATATTTTCTCTAAAGCAAATATCAACTTTAATCTAGTGTAAATTAAGTGTGTGTATTAATTAGTGTACTTCATGACTAGTCATACTGAAAAATATATTAAAATTGCAGTTGTAACGCAAACTGAACTTTATGCGTGGGTATCAAAGTTATTTTTCCAAAAACACATATTTGTTTACATATTTGGAAACTAAGTCGCGAACGCAGAGTATGTATCTGGCTGTAATTAAGGCACATCGAGTTTAAAAGAAAAAGTGTGTTGTGGGACACTCAGTGGGAACGAAGTTCCTTTTGCAGATTATTATGTAATAACTGCGCCCCGCGGTTTCACCCACATACGTCTCCATCCCGTAGGAATATCGGGATAAACGTATCCTATGTCCTAACCCAGGACATTGTCTACCCATGTGTCAATTTTCATCCAAATTTGTTCAGCTGTTTTAGCGTGAAACCGTAACAAACAAACTCACTTTCGCATTTATATTATTACTAGTCAGGAAGGATTAATACAGAGCCATCTAGTATAAGTTTTTAGGAGCTAAAAACTTACACTAGATGGCGCAATAATAAAAAATAAATTTTTGGCACATTAAACTTCGAAACTGATGACGATTTCTACCAGTCAACTCCTACCGCAAGCCGCGTTAAGGTGAAAGCGCCAGGGTAGCCCGCGCAATTTATTTTTGAAGTGAAAACTTCTTTAGGCGCGTTGGGCGTTTTTGAGATGGGACTAAACCATTGATTTCACGACACTGTAACGACACCAGCGTTGATGTCTTTTTAATGGTCAAAAGACCATTTAAAAGACATCAACGCGTTGATTACCGCGGTACCGATTTTTTTTTTCAAGTTTTCTCTTCTGTCGGCACTCCCGGACTGCCACTGTTTTTTTTTTCTTTAGTTTTTTGCAATTTGCTGGCCAGTTTCAGGTTATATGTTGGTCGAAATATGATTCGGTGAAACGCAAGAAAATTTTAATTTCGCGGGCTACCACTGCGGATCCTCCTATTAAGAACTTCGTTCCAAAATATTTGCCTTTATAGAGCGTCATTGCGAAAGAGACATGTAGTCGTCTCAATGATGAGTGATGACTATAGTATGTGTTTTGTTTCAGAGTGTCTGGAAACAACATTTCTGTGATAATGAGCTCAAAACTCTAATACTCCAAGATGTGGTTAGGACGTTTCCTGAGGAGTTGTACTTTAGAGATAAAGATGTGCAGGATTTGATGGTAAGATTGTGTTCCAATTTTATAGCATCTAACTAAAGGTTGTTCTACAGTAATTAAGCATAAAGAACCAGCGCGTAAATAACTTGCCCACTGTTTAGATCACAGATAACATAGTGTTTACATTAAGGCGCGGCGCCCACTATCGGTGGGCATTGGTGCGGCTCGGTACAGCTCGGGCGCTTTAAAGCGCCGCCGCCGTAAAGCGCCCGAAACCGCCGTAAAGCGCCCGAGCTGTACCGAGCCGCACCGTTGGCGTTGGGAGGCTCCCTAAATTGTACGTTAATTTGCATTAATATTCTGAAACAGTCACGCATACAATCAAAATGAAACTTTAGTATATGATTTATTGGATTTTTTTCTTTCCATGTACAAGACAGTTAAGTAACATTGTGACATTTTCGCTCGATTCATTTTTTATTCGAAAATCATGTCTTTTACA
The DNA here is from genome assembly GCA_963680765.1 of Agrochola lychnidis. NCBI lineage: Eukaryota > Metazoa > Arthropoda > Insecta > Lepidoptera > Noctuidae > Agrochola > Agrochola lychnidis. Next base: position 3,608,155 of record OY796856.1, on the reverse strand, counting down.
AGATTGTTTAAATAAAATGAAGATTATTCGGCTTTTATTCTAAAAGAAGTATTCACAATAAGAAAATATAGTTTATATTATCCAGCCACAATATATTTTTTCTCTAGATCAATAATTACTTTTGTTAAAAACGAAATAAGAATTGAGATTTACTCCATTTAGTACCGTGCTCGAATACGATCAAAAAGCGCACGCGATATTCAACTTTATTACTGATGTGTTAGCGTTTTTAGCACATAGTGCAGTGGCGGGGTGCATGGGGGCGGAGTTTGCTTGGAAATTGTGTGTAGAGTGCCTGGTCTTAATTGATTGACATCTCAAGTATTCTGGAAATGAGAAAGTGGTGTATCTACCAGTACCGGATCTAGTTTTTTTTTTGAGGCGGGGCAAAAACTACCGTCTGCCGCCCCCCGCCAATCTTTTATGGGGATACGCTAACTTTGCCCCAGAAAAAATTTCTCAAACTGAAAATTTTGGCAGCAACTTATTAATCAAATTTTATCGATCGATAATGCGCCAATTCAACAGGGGCGCCAAAATTGTTGTAAAAAAATAAATATAGAAATATTATAAATGTGCTGCGCTTCCCATTTATTGCTAAGTTGCTGTGTGCTGGGTGGTGCACTTGTCTGCTACGCTTGAATTTGTCGCCCCCTGCAGTTGGCGCCCAGGGCACGGGCCCCGGCTTGCCCCCCCCCCAGATCCGGGGTTAGTATCTATTTGTTCCGTAAAATTCGGACTGCCTTGCTTAAAACCTAGGCGCAATTCTCATTGGACACGTGCCTCTGTTCCTCACAAAATGTACGCTCCTCTAGTGACAAACTTTCCTACAGGCATTATGACTTTCAGGACAAGAAGGTTGATGTTACTAGAGATGTCTAGTTGCCGACTACTATCAAATCATTTTAACCTTATAATATACAATTATTCATACTTTTTCCAGCCCTGTTCGTCATTGTCAAATTCGCATTCATCCAATATTCTCACCGTTGTCTATGATTGTAGGTCCGCATCTTATTCTTCTGGGCGCGTTCTCACTCAAACGTGGGCTATAGACAAGGCATGCACGAAATCTTAGCTCCGGTGTTGTTTGAACTGTACCTCGATAGGAAGTTTGCGCCTGATGATATAGGGTAAGTCTATCTGTTTTACTATTTTTTCGGCAATTTTTGTCTTTGCCTCAAAATACTCGATGGTTTTATAAATGACCTGTTTTTTTTTTCTTGCAGAGACAAGTTAAAGTTTATACTAAAAGAAGACTGTTTAGAGCACGATAGCTAGTAAGTATTTATAATTGGATTTTAGCTTTTTTTACACGTATTCCATCACTAATATTTCTCGCATCTGAAATGCACAAACATGCTGATCCAGAACCATTTGCACAGCTTTAAGTCATGTCAGTATTTTTTCTGTGCGCGAATCAGACTCGGAACCCATTCGCTGAACTCCTGCGTCAAAAAAGGTCCATCGGCCATCTTTGTCATTGGCGCCAAAACATTTTTTTACGTCCACCAGTATGTGATACGATTTATGTAAAAACAGTTTATTTAATACGCATTAACGTTGTTTTCAGCATGCTTTTCAGTGCAATAATGAAAGGTTTAGAAAGGTTCTACACAACGGGCGATATCGTTCCAACGTCATGCGGCAGACTGCCCACCTCTAAAATGTCTCATGTGAGTATGCAACAGGAAAAATAATATTAATTATGAATGTACAATATTGTAAGATTGTATTTGCATGAGGAAAATAATATACTAATTACTACTTACTAATTGTTTACTTACTAATTTTTATTATGACAACATTTGTATTTCAGAATCCTAACGAAGTAATAAGATATTTGGATAAACTAAGAGAAGAATATTTAGTGCCGTTGGATCTCGAATTATCTTTACATTTAGTTGAATGCAACATATCTATGGAGCTGTTTGGAATGTAAGTTCACATTCAAATAAATATTACAAATTATCTGTTGGAGCAAATGATGTTCTGACATTGAATAGTAAACTTTATTATCATGGTCATAAAGTGTAAACAAACCAAGCAATCACCTTAGATGTCTGCGTCGATGTTCATACAACTTTGCACTTTATATTACTAAAAACAAAGTTTATTTTTCATTGTCAATAACCACAGTCTACTCTAAGCCATACTTATTTTTTCCTCTCATTGTTCCAGCCGATGGTTAAGACTGCTATTTGGGCGAGAATTCCCCAGATCTGAGATCCCTAATCTATGGGGTTTTTTGTTTGCTGACGGACCAATGTTCCCCAACCTGCACTATGTTATCGTCGCCATGCTAGTCTCTATGAGGAATACATGTGAGTTAATCACCACATATTCGGCATACTGATACAGTACCTATTTTAAGCTAGTTCGAAGAGAAATGAACGAAAAAAATTAATGAGAATTAAAAGCGTTTATTCTGAAAATGGCCAACATCGCAAATAGATGTCAAATATTTCACTGTTTTAATTAATTTGGCAATATTACTGTATGGAAATAAGAAATGTGGCTAACTAGCGAACTAGAATCTTAATAATGAATTGCAATTATAACACTGGGTTTGATGTTCTAACCGTTTTAGATGTAAAAAAGGCATTTGGATAGTTTTCAAATACTTTTTTACATCTAAAACTAAATATTCGGTGTTACGATATTAATTATTGCATTTCATGATCAATATTTTAGTTCCCTAGTTAGGCACATTTCTTAATTCCATACGGTAATATTGTCAAATTGATCTAAACAGGTCTTGACAGCTATTTACGACGTTGCCCACTTTTAGAACAAACTCTCTTAAGGGGGAAGCGTCAGGGTAGCCCGCGAAATTCAAATTTTCTTACGTTTTTTGCATTTTGTAGGTCAGTGTCAGGTTTTATGTTGATTAAAATTTCTCAGTAGCAGCTCGAAGTCTGGATTTGTGCCCGGTTGATGGCAATAGGCTTGCCCCCTATTACATGGGACTTGAACATAACTGGCGAAATGTGGGTGTACCTGCTACAGGGACACCTCTGCCCAACCCTTCGGGGAAACAAGGCGTGATGTTATGTTATGTGTAAAATATGATTCGCGGTCGTAAAAAATATGGCTTTACTCAATTATAATCATTACAATCAGCAATACAACTCCATAAGTTAGCAAAGGTGTCAATTTGTAATGATTATAATTGAGTAAAGCCATATTTTTTACGACCGCGAATCATATTTTAATCGACATAAAACCTGACCTGCAAAATGCAAAAATGTAAGAAAATTTTAATTTCGCGGGCTACCCTGACGCTTCCCCCTTAATGTATTAGTATTTTTCAAGTTATCTATGACTTATGTTGCACCTGCCATGTTTTGTCTACATTCTGCAGCACCCTAAGTTTGAATGGTAGAAAACGCCTCAAGCACTAAGTCCGCCTTTGTACAGTATTTTCTTACTAATGCACAAAGTTTAATTAAATAAATAATAGATGAGAGTGTGTGTTATAATTTATTACGTTTTATTTATATAAGCCCAGACATTTACACAAATCCGCTATTTTAAAAGGGGTGAGCTGAGCAATAATATGTTTAATGTTTTTTTTTTAATGTCCAGTATTAGACCCAGACCCCGGAGTTATCCTATCAGCGCTGATGCGTCCAGTATGTCTATGTGTGGGCTACGTATGTGCTCTAGCACTACATCTACGTGCACCGCTAGAGTACCCTCGCCCGCCGCTTAGACAAGAAGTTAATAATCACAAGTAAGGCCTTCTATCTGCTATTGTTTTATGTTAATTTTAGTAGGAAGAAATTTGCTTTTGTTTTCTCCCCTGGCAGTCGACACGTTATCATTCACTTCCTTTGCGTTCATATCATCCCTCATACAATTCATCCATATTTTCTTAGTTTTGAGTTCAGAGACCATTGTTTTTGTACCCTGAACAAAGTCAAAGTCAAATCATTTATTTCAAATAGGCTCATGTATGGCACTTTTGATCGTCAAAATTTACAAAATAATAAAATTCTAGTCGCCCCTTCCAAAAGGTAGTTTTCGTATGGAGAAGAATGGGCAAGAAACTCCACCGTTACTCTTTTATAATGTTTTACAATTGTTTGTATAGGTACGTACATTAGTTAAATAATTATATGTGAAGACGATGCACCTAGAATAAAATTACTATACCACAATAGATAAAAAAATAAAAATGAAGCAACGACAGATAATTTAATATGTGATAGATACATGGTGCTCACATATTTACAAACATTGCAAAAGTAGACGATTTTCCTAAAATTTTGTAATTAATAAGGCAGTGTGTGAGGAAGTAATCACAGAATGTAAAATCAATGTCATATAACATAAAATAATAAATTTTACAATTAAATTAGCAACCAGTTTGATTTTGTCTTGAACTCTTAACAACATAGTTAAATTGTCATTCGCCACCTGTTTGTTAAACTTTTAAGAGACTGCTATACTAACACACTTCGAATCTAGTGCACAGACGTCCACTGCTGGATATACTCCCCCAAGCACCGCTACTTCGACCGGTTCTGTGCTTCCCGTATCCAGCGGATTCCTGCGCCCTTCACAAGGTCATCGGCCCATCTTGTGGGAGGCCTTCCAACACTACGTCTTGCGGTACGCGGTCTTCACTTCAGAACCTTCGACCCCATCGGCCATCTGTTCTGCGAACAATGTGCCCGCCCATTGCCACTTAAGTTTGGCAATTCTTCGGGCTATGTCGGTTACCTTGGTCCTCCTGCGGATTTCTTCAACACAAAACAGCGCAGCTCCTCATACAAATAGAATTACGGCTACTTAGAACCATAGTATAAAGAGAGGTAGTAAGCTATCTTCATAGAAACGCACCGCGCGCGGCTTGTATGTGTGGGGCCATAGTATCTATGCGTCGCCGCACGCACACTCAACTAAATCTCGACCGGTTTCTCACGAGAAACCGGCCGCGCGCGGTGCGTTTCTATGAAGATAGCTTACTACCTCTCTTTATACTATGTTAGAACTGTCATTTTTCGAATTTGCTTGCAGTGCACAAACGCTGTTTTAGCTACGCCAATATTTGATAACGAGTCAGGTGTCATGTGAGTTTGAAGCTATTTTATAATCATGTGTGGTACTACGGTTACCTTGATCTGGCGTGGGGCCAACACAAGGGGCCCAGATTTATTCAAAATGGTCTCTAATTTTTTCCTCCACAGCAACGCTGAAACACAAGCGCTAAAACCATGGAGCAGTATAGAACATATTCCGTCGTCCGTGCGCTCAGTGGGCGCGGACGGAGACTCGGGCTCGGAGGGCGTGGCGGAGGGCGCGGACGTGGCGCGCGAGCTGGCCGCGCTGGCCCTGCTGAGGGCTCAGCTGCCGAGTGCCGCCGCTGCGTTGGCGCGGGCTATCCCGAAGCCTCCGCCTGATGTGCAGCAACCGCTGCAGCAGATATTACAGGTGCGTAAAAGCAAGGGAATATGTAATGTGGGAAATGGGGATATTTAGATCATGACACTAAGACAAAAGGTCAGGGTGACCGTATTTTTATACGATCACCCTGACCGTATTACCGATGTGTTTGTGAAGCAGATGTATAAAGAATAGGAAACTTACATAACATCACGCCTTGTTTCCCCGAAGGGTTGGGCAGAGGTGTACCTGTAGTAGGTACACCCACATTTCGCCAGTTATGTTTAAGTCCCATGTAATAGGGGGCGAGCCTATTGCCATCAACTGGGAACAAATCCAGACTCCGGACTGCTACTGAGAAATTCCAGATAGAAAAACCCAACAACACTTTGCCAAACCTAAGGCTGTAAATGACTGACTGGCTGTGAATGACTTTAAGGCTGTAAGATCTTGCCTTGTAAACCATGTATTTTCTTGCAAATAAACAATTTGAATTTGACCCGGAAATCGAACCCAGGACCTCATGCTCAGCAGTAGCGCTTGCGACCACTAGATCAACGAGGCAATCAATAGGAAACTTATTTAAAGAAATGTCATATTTTACTTTATCGCCCATCTATTCTGATTCAGGCGTCGCTCGTCTGTTATATTGGAAAACGTCTTAATTTCAAAAATCCCTGTAGACTCTTTGCACCTATGTCAATTCAGCTAGGCTAGAATCACAGTATAAATATGGACAGTACAGAAACTATGTAGTAAACGTTCAAAACGGCACACACACAGGCGCGTTCATTGACGAGACCCAAAGCGATTGTCGCGGTGCTGTCAGTTGCGAGTGCCGTGTCGAGACGAATGGCCGCCGCTATCTTTTTAAAAATGGAGTGCAGATAATTATTTCAACAAATAAGCCTAGTTTCCATACTGTCCATATTTATATTGTGCTAGAATTATTCTTTGTTTCGATCAGTAATATACTGGATTATTTCTGTTAAATTGAACAACTTTTAGTTTATAAACTAACCAACGATTACTCCACAGCTGGCAGCCCTCCTCCAATGCCGGAACCACGCGCTAATCGACGTGGAAACTGCATTGGAAGCAGCCGAAGGCCAAACAACAGACAAGGTAGGCCGTCGCCAACTGGTTCCAGTAGCCATGATCAACAAACGAGGGCCACCCAAACAGGTCATGAAGCCAATAAACAAAGTAAAGGAGGTTCAGTTAAAAGTGTTTCATCAGGGAGAGTGTGTAAGCAGTGATCTGCCATGTTTGGACCCTCTAAGACTGAGGACAGAGTGACTAAGGACCAAGTTGATGTTGTACAGTTATTATCATTGACTTTAAGGGTAGTTGATTAGTTGTTTTCGTCGTGTGAGTATGTGCGGCAAGTGTTTTGTCCACCGAGCCAGATTTCCACGGTGCGATTTAATTGCCTATGGTATGCCATCAGTTGAAGCAACAATGAAAGTTGAATCGTATAAACAGAATTTAGGCTATGTAAGTCATTTCTTGCTTGAATTTTATGCAAGAAACTTGCATCGCGTAAATGGGGCTTTATTGCATGTGGCTCTTTTCGAGTCTTTGCAAGATTTATCTGAGAACTTGTGGACAAAACGCTTAACGTTGTGCAATGAGTATATGAATAGAAGGGGCCTAAGTATACTAATTTACAAATGTTGCAATGTTGCCATACTAAATCTGTCAGAAACTCATAATGGCGAGACCATTGTAACGTTTGTAAATTAGTAGACTGGTGCGGCTGTTGCCACTGTGAAGGCTTCGATAAATAATGGACGATAGATCTGATATTAAATCTATTTTATTTTCTCAAAAGACGTCCGCCATGCGAAATGTCTGAAGGAAGAAATTCTTCTTTTTAGTATTTTAAAAACTCGCGGCGCCCCTGATTGGCGCGAAGATTACCGGCTGGCGCTACGGTATGGCGCCAGTAAGTCCCGCCGTGCGCCACCTGGCGGCGGCGGGCCGTAACAAGACCCCTTCTATTACTCATTGCACAATGTTAAGCGTTTTGTCCATGAGCTCTCGGACAGCTGGCCCCATGTCACTGTCTTTGAAACTGCTTACTGCTATAAGTGAAATTAGCTGTTTATAGCTATTAAACATGTTTATATTTATACCGTTCTAAAATTCTCAGTCTATGATATGTTTAGACAAGTAATCATATGTAAAAGATGCAAAAGCGGTGTATGTGTGTAAGGTTCATTAAGTACTTTTTGTTTATACCCATGGGGGAAAGGCGTTATGTTATGTAAGTATGAATATTATAGTATGACGTCTATTTATCCGTGTATAGTCAGCAGCATATGTGTATTATTATGGAATAAATAATCATTGAAAAGCTTTGAAACTTTGTCAGCAAAAATATTTGTTTTTTATGCAGATCGTGTGTGTGCCTCAAACGCCTTGGTCTTTAAAATTTGAGGCGTCGATTTTATTCCTTGTTTAGAATTTACGCATTTTGTTTTCTATTATAGCTTTTGTTTTCTATTATAGCGTTTTTTTTTTTGTTATGCGTTTCAAATCTTTATATAGTTTCGAAGAAAGAATATAATTGTTTTCATAGAAAATAATTTAAATTAGACTAGTCAGGTCACAAATAGTTATAAGTTTTATTTGTCAACATTTTAAAGTTATCAAATGGCGGAATGCAATTTTTAGTTTATAAGAGTTTGCCAATGGAATAAAACTGCGTATGCATTTAATTTTACAGTTTATCAACTAAGGTGATTATGATCGACGAGAGTACTTTGCCAATACTCTATGGATGTGTCTATGGTTTAAGGGTGACCAATAAATGCGTAGGCAATGAATTGTAGGATTAGAATACACTGTTTAAACCAGTAGTTACCACGTTTGGAATTATTGAAATTAAATATTCATGGTGTTATCAATTGCATAAATAATGTATGTCCCAATTTAGCTTAAGGAAAATATCTCTTTTGCTTTATAACTCCTATTTTTACGTTACTTATATTTTATAATATATATATTATAAAATATAAGTAATCTCAATGTTTACGTCCTCTTGGCCGCACTGCCGCCGTGCCGATATCTAATACAAGATAAGCAGTATTTGTACTATCCAGTATTTTATAGTCGGTTCTACAGTTTGTTGTAGCCATAAGTTTTACCCAATGACAAGGGCAGGGGGACCTCTGACTAACCCTTCGGGGAATAGACGCGTGATGCTATACTATGAAAGGGGCAAGAATGCTCAGAGTGAAACACAGTAAATAATTATAAACTCAGTTAATTAATTAATAAACTCAGTTAATTAATTAATAAACTCAGTTAATTAATTAATAAACTCAGTTAATTAATTAATAAACTCAGTTAATTAATTAATAAATTCAGTTAATTAATTTATAAACTCTGTTAATTAATTAATAAATTACATACAATACGCGCCACAAAAGATGAGACTTGACCGCGCCTCCCGCGCTATTTCCGTCGCCCCCGATGACGCCCCGGGGCGCAAACCTCATACCGCTAAAAAGACCTATAAATCGTCTACTGCGCAAATCAAAGGACGTGGTGTATCAAGTATCATCTTTAATGGCACGCACTATAACTACCGTTATGATACTTACATGTTGTTTAAGAGATTTTATCTTCGTGCTAAAAATGTATGCAATCATTTATGTTAGTATTAATTCTAGTCCTTTGTACAGGAAAACGGCAGAACTAATGCAATGTACCAATTTGCTCTTTGATGTTATGATTTCTTCATAAAGGACTGGATCCTTCTGTAAAATATACTTAATGAATAAGTTGATAAACAAACTATGAAAGCGCATTTATGGCAACACCATTGGTTTAGTTTAAAGGAAGGATAGTTTTAACAAATAATTATATTATAATAATTAGTAAAAACTTCCGCTTTAATCTTAGTATGATATTACAGCTCCAATATTTTGTAAAATTAAACTTGTATGTAGGTAAGTACTAGTATTAAGTATGGCAGTTTAAGTTAGTAGAATAATGCTTTCCATATTGAGCCAACGTTTGGCTAAAGCGTCTTCGACAAACGGGGGCGTCTTTCTGGCAAAAATAAGGACATTTGTGTTCAAAAATTCGTAGCCATGATTTGCTATAGTCAGTTTTGGCCGAAATGTTGGTCCAATGTAATTAGCATAGAATATAATTTGTGATAGTTACATGCTTCATTATAAAATGTTTGAACAAATATTGGCTGTTATGAGAGTGATTGATTTTCGTACAATGGACTTAGTGCAAGATAAGTGTATATTTGCTCTTTAGATATAAGCCAAAGAACAAGATGTCATACGTATAAAAATGTAAATTGATGAGCCTTTGGAATTTATATAAAAATGATTAAAATATATTTTTTCGTCAAAATTTGTTTCCTTTTGTATCCAATCCGATCCAGATAATAATAATTAAGGTTAAAATACATTGAACTATCTGATCAGTTTGAACTCAATTGACTATCCACTAGATAGCATGTTAGTTCATACAATAAATCCATAGAAGATCGCCTGCATACCTTTGTCTCGAACCGTCGCAGCTTTGCTGCTTTGTTTGGACTTATTCGGAGGTTCGTTGAGTGAAATTCTAAAATCCTCGGCCAAATTATATGTAACATCTTAGTCACATTGTTGCAAGAGTTTGTTACAAGTGAGGACGCAGCTTAAGAAAAGTCTCGTATTGTGATAGAGAACCCGTTAGGAGTGTGTTCTGTATAGAGAACACAAAAATGCCCTTAGCGCCTCATAAGGCTTGGAGACCAGGGTGCACCGCCGTGTCCTCGTGGAAACGATCGGCGGCGGCAATCTCTCGCGTTAGGCCCTGGTCCAGCGAGCAAAAGGGCATGGGAAGCCGTCACCTCTGCGAAGCAGTAATGTTCGCAAAGGAGGAGGCGAAACGCGTGAGGGAGAGGCAAAGTTTGCGCCCTCACACCCCTAGCCGCCGCAGGAGACGCCCTGGCCGTCAGGAATCCAATGCCGATTCCCGGCCACCGTAGACGCGGGCTTGCAGACGGTGAGCAATGGGCAGCTCGCCGTCCGATAAGGACCGCCAGGCCCCGGGTCGACGACGCGTTGTGTTCCACGCGCGCCTCAAAGAGATGTCAGCACAACTGACGGGGTCCGCTAGGCCCGATGCCTGACGGAGTCCGCTAGGCCCGATGCCTGCCGGGGTCGCGGGAAAGTCCGAAAGGGATACCGTGGCCCCTGGCAACATACAGGCAACTGAAGGAACACGGGTGGGTTTTAGACAGTAAGAGTCTGACACTCTCCCGCTCCGCCCAGGAGCGGGAGAAGTTATTTGATAGGTAATTTCTTAAATTCTTCACTTGAGACTGATGTTGTCTATTTTTTTTTACAAAATTATTATTGTTTACTTCGTATTGCGTAAAACGAATTTACTAAATAAAAGCTGAAAAGTCATCAAAAGTCATTGCTGCATTCCGAGTTACGCTAAAAGTAATAATATCGCGAATCGGACCAAATTTTATAGTCACAATTATTACTTAATGGTGCCGATTCCTTTGTTCACAAACTAAACTAAATTTAAGTTCAGTACATCTTTTTCTTTCTATTTCATTAAGAAAAGGACAGAAGATAAATTTTAGTTTAGTCCTATCAAAGTCAAATTAATCAGCGCCTGTCACTACTCCATACGTGATTAAAAACTTGCCTACTAAAATTACGTAAAATCAATTTACAATCGTCAATTTACGTCAAGCGCTGATTAATTTGACAGGATTAAACTAAAATTTTTCTTCTGTCCTTTTCTTAATGAAATAGAAGGAAGAAGATGCACTGAACTTTTTAGTTTAGTTTGTGAATCGGCACCACTAGCCCTTATATTTTTTATCACTTTTAGCGTAACTCGAACCGCATTCCAACTTACGTTAAAAGTGATAATATCGCAAATCCAACCAAATTTAATAGTCATAAAATTTAAGGGTTATTGAGTAATAATTGTGACTTTGGTCGGATTAGCGATATAATCACTTTTGACGTAACTCGGAATGCGGCCTTGTTGTCAGTCAGTGTCACTGTCAAACGTAGTCAAACAAAATACGAACGAAGTCAATACGGAGAAATCAGTAAAATGTTTAAGTTTTAGCTATTTACAGTATTGTTTTCACACGTGATATAGTTTCTCCACAATGGCAGAACCAAAGGAAAAGGAGGAAAACCCTCTGGATATAGACGGGAGTAACTTTAACCCCGACATGTATTTAGACTGCTTGCTCAAATGTGCAACGTTGAGGCAAGTCATGGATAAAGAGGCTGAAGTGGTCACCCAGAGCCAGTTTCTACAGTCAGAGATGCAAACGTTAGTCTACGAGAACTACAACAAGTTTATATCGGCTACAGAAACAGTACGCAAAATGAGGACCGATTTCAAGATAATGCAAGAAGAAATGAACAAACTGAGCGAAAACATGAACAAGATCACGTCGTTTAGTGCCCAAATATCCGATTCCTTGAGAGAAAGTGGAAATAATGTCAGCAGGTTGTGTGGAACAAGGCAACTTTTGGATAAACTTCAATTCTTATTTCTGTTGCCTTCTCAACTGAACAAAGCCATTGAAGATGGTAGATATGCTGATGCTGTCCACGAATTCACTCACGCGCAGAGAGTACTACAAAAGTATGGCAACCAACCTTCATTTCAAAGCATTCAAACAGAATGTTCAGAAATAATTTATGGTTTGAAGAAAACTTTGCGAGAAAGACTGCTTAGTCCAGAAACATCAGCATCAGAATTAGCCGAAAGTGTAGGTTTGTTGAGACAACTGCAAGAAACAGACTCTTCTCTCCAGGATATCTTCCTAAGCTGTTCTGAAAGTAGGCTTGACCAGCACCTACAAGGTTTAAGTACTATGGTAGAGAGCACTGATATCTTAGAATGGGTTGAAAAATGCAATAACACCCTTTTAGCAGACCTTGGTATTATCATATCATGTTACCATGACATGTTCCAAGATAAAGACAGTACCAACATTCCAGATTTTGCTGACAAAATCATGTTACAAGTATTTCATCTTTTTGAGGAGGTTGTGAAGAAACCAGACAATATTGGAACTGAAATTTTGATCCGAGGACTTGATAAGTTCTTTAGAAAATTACAGGCAATGACCGAGATCATTTCCAGTGATACTATGTCCAATAAAGCTATTGATGTTGTGATACAATGCATCAATCATAAAGCCACAATACAGTATCAGTCAATCCAATCTCAGTTCAAAGATAGTCTTACTAAAGTAAGGCAATCTTTGGCAAGCAAAGGTACAGACACCACAGACCTGAAAGATATCCTGAATTCTCTCCAAATCTACTTGATGCAGAAAGTCCAAGCATCACTTTTGGATCTCATGGCATTCCTACAAAACAATCTCTCTTTTGGCCTCAAACCATGGTGTGCTAAAGCTGTTGCCGACACATGCTGGAAAGTCATTTCAGAGACCATGGTCAATCTCTCAGATATGGTCAAGAAGATGGCCTGCTTACAAACATCAAATAACAACATTCCCTTTGAGTTGCTGTTAATATTAGCTAAGCTATGTTTAGAAATGCAAGAGAGTGGGGTATCTACATTACACACTCACTTACTGAAGCTTTTAGAGGAATCTGCTCCTGGATTAACAGTTGAGAATAAAGACCAAAACAGTCCTATGGTGCATCTGTCCACAGCTGCTCAAGCTGCCTTAGATTCTGAGGTTGTATTCATTGGGCAGACAGCAGCACAGATGTTGAGGGTGTCTGTGCTAGCTAGGGACTGGTTGAGAGCCCCTGAACCGCGAGGACCAAGGGCCGTATGCCGCAGAGTAGTGGAAACGTTAGCAAGTGCAGACAGCGCCGCATCGCAACTGTTCCCGACAAGCATCAAACCATCAAGCGATTCCAGTCGACGCACTATCTGGTCTCGCGCCCCATCGTCATTCTCGCCTCTGAACAGAATATTCTCAGAAAGAATTGAAGTATTCAGTCCAGCTGGAGCAGACAGAGCTGCTCTATCTAATGGAGCATTGAAGGTGGCTCTGAAGGCATTGGTCGAGTGCGTCAGACTGCGTACGTTCGGCAAACATGGCCTGCAACAGTTGCAAGTCGATGTGCATTTCCTTCAACAAAGGTTGTCATGTATGGGGAATGACGAACGACTACTGAACGCATTGCTAGAAGATGCGCTAGCGTCTGCGCAACTGAGATGCGTTGACCCACAGCTGATGGAACCTAGCATTGTAGATATTATTTGCGAAAGAGGATAAAAATGTTAGATTGTGGAATTATTTCCATTATTTACCAATTGATGTATATTTATGAATGTCTGAATATTGTATACCCTAAGTAAAAATAAATACAGTAATAAATTTTAGACAATTTATTTATAACCCATTAATCAAAATTGCATCATCATATTAAAAATAATGATATCATCTACATATATAAAATTTTATGTTAAATGCTTCTAAAACATAAATCTCACAATACGGACTACTCTTTTATATTTTAGCAATTAATTACATTTTACACTGTTAGTCACGAGAGTAGAATAAACATTATTTAAAATTAAAAACAACATAATATATTATTACCATTAGAAACAGAGAAATTGATATATTTTGGTCCTAGTTCACTATAAATTTTGGGGAGTATCATTGTATGAATACTCGTAGACTAACAAGACACCACACATTGGTCAAAATTCAGCGAAAAACTTCGACTCTTCTAACATCAAGTAAGAAAACTTCAACGGTGATATATTTGAAAACGATTGAAACAAAAAACTACGACATTTATATTCATATTAAGGCCCTTTGTACAAACACACATTTTTCTTGCCGTGAAAAGCTACGGTTTATTCGTCGTGTGTAGGCACGGCCGTCAGTTTTGTATGGATCACTCTCAAATCTTGTTGACAGACACGTTTTTTCTACGGCGAGGTTTATAAATCGTACCGTATAGACAATGTGTCGTAGTTAAGGGCCTTACGGCAGAATAATTGATTTAAAGTGCTAAAAATGTATTGTAGCTATGCTTAATTAATGTATATGGTAAAACAATTGCAAATATCTCAACAACTTGGTAAAGTGCTGTGGGGAATCCCGAATTCAGGCATATTCCGAATAATTAAATTTTCCTACTATAGATACGGGCAACGTTTATGAAGCGCCATCCAGATTGGCACTCTCGAGACTTAGTTGCAACATAATGTTATTCGGAATATCCCTAATTCGCGATGCCTCCAACGCACCCTATATTATAAAATAGCAACTCCGGTACTACTCTCGAAGTCTAAAAAATATCCGAATAGAGGTGTGCTGTGCTTATCAAATATTATCTGGTATTCAAATTCCTCTAATCTCTTATTATAATGATGAAAACATACTACGAAGCACTAAATAACCCAAAGTCCGCGATCGGGAAGCTCAATAATTCATTATTATAAGCATTGTATACAATTACACTCCATTCAAATCAATATTCAAAACAATTTCAATAATAAGCTCATTTAAAACCCACCAAACATTACTTATAAACTTCATTAAGAACTCTGTTATTCTAATATAAATTTTACAACATAAGTTTGCACCTTCTTGCAATATATTTAGGCTTATCATCTCAACAACAATCAGATAAATCATTGAATGGCGAACATTTACAGTTTAACTGAAAATTACAGCATACTAACCGATAATGCCAACGAAAATTATTATCCCTAGATCTAATAAAACATAAATATTTACTCTTATACATACATAATATCTAAACTCTAGAACAAATTGACAAAATATACTTATTCTTTAAGTTCTCATTTACATATAGACAAGATCAACGCCTACCTAAATGACTCACGATAAAAATATTGTTTGTTGATGTAACATTTCATCAAACGTGTAAAAATATTTTTATTTAACAATGGTCCATTTGTTACGATTGTGAGCCTTGTGATGCGTGATATCATCTAAACATACTAGCGGTCCCCTTACTAATAACATTTCGAAAACTAAGGGAACTTTCAGTCCAACTTCAAACTCGATCCAATCTCTATTCTTAAAATATTTATTTATTATTTTTTTGCATAAGTTTTCTCATCTTCTCAGGCACGGGCACGCCGCGGTGCGCGGGCGTCCGTTTCGGTTTGACGCTCGATTTCGCCTCAGACTTTTCAGGTTTAGGTTTCCTCGTGGCGGCGGGAGTTTTTGTTTCCTTGTCAAGCGATTTCCTCGTAGGTTTTGTTTCACTTTTGTTCGGTTTAGTGTTAGTAGAGGTGCTGCTATCGCTCCGCGCGCTGGATTTCCTGGAAGCCGGCGCTTGCTTGTGTTTGTCGGCGAGGCCGGACTTGCGGGGCGCCGGCTTGACGTCGTCGGGCGGCGGCTCGCGCCGGCGCCGCACGCGCGGCGGCGTGTGCGCGAGCGTGGTGTGGCGCGACAACAGCGCCGCGCTGCTGAACAGCTGCCCGCAGTCGCATCTGTGCTCCACCTCTAATGTTCCTGCGGAAATAAAATATTACAAAATAGAACATTTAAATTAATATAGTACTCAATGGTGCCGATTCCCTTGTTGAGGAGCTCGTGGCTAAGTACTAACAGCCGCTCGGGTCGATCTGTCAGGTTAAGCTACGCTTGCCGGGGTTGGTCCGTGGATGGGTGACCATTTCTACATACCGAGACTCCTCCGTGCCTCGGAAAGCACGTTAAGCCGTTGGTCCCGGCTGTCATTCGTGGATCTTTGACAATATAATATCTAGATAATGGTGCCGATGCCGAACAAGGGAATCGGCACCTTATCTAGATATTATATTAATCTCAATATCGCCAATATTGGTGCCGATTCTCTTGTACACAAAACTATACTAACTAAACTATTACTAAAACTCCTTACTTTTGGCTATGAGAATCTTAAAGCTATTCTGCAAAATAAATTCACTAAATTTAAAAATAATTTTGACACAACTAAATCGAATTTGACAATCGCGACTCCCACGTGGTACTTGTTTGCCCTACCCCGTGAACAATGATTACCTACATGTTAAGTTTTAGGGGTTCAATGGGTTCTATAAAAGGGGTCGAAATTTTCATTATTTTTCCGATACGACACACCATTTTCGAGATATAAGCAAAAGAAAAAAAGATACATTACTATTTTTGCACCTGAAGGCGAGGTGTTGGTGTGAATTTAAAGTTCATGAATGAAACCTAATTTTATTCCACACGTTTTTAATCGCGATTATAAATAGTCAGATTAAGTTTGACAATCAAAATTTTAAAATACAATAGATGTGGATATATTTAGTAACCTGTTCCGCTTAGCTATTTCTAAAGAGCCATAAAAACTCCTGAAAGAAATCGACACGTGTTTCACCTCTCAACTTGGCATCCTCAGGATGACGATGGACTTGTTGCGAAGTCGAACACGCCGTGTCACGTCTATTGTATTTTATAATGTATTTCCGCAAGGTCACACCTGAATCAATTAATTATCAAAATTTTAGGTGAAAACAAAGTAATCAGAATCGCAAAATTACCATTTTCACTAAATTTATATCTCAGTGCTATCTTAGTGCTGTCAAACTAAAATATAGTTAAGTTGTGTCCCTGTAGTCTATTTCAGAATGGGAAATCGTCGTTTGACAGGAATAAATTAAATTCTGGTAATTTTTTGTCTAGTTTGTGTGAGGCATTTGTGACAAGAGAATCAGCACCATTGTACTAGATATTAAAATGTATTAGCTGTAAGTTTTCCTAAAATTAATAAAAGTTAAATAAAATATATTTACTGCATTCCCCAATGCGAACTTAGGTGGTAGGTTCCACAAAGACATGATAGGACCCAGTCGGGCACAGCAAAGTAAGAGAGAGGAAGAAGGCTCTAATTGTTACTTATCTACTATAAGGAATAAAAAATATATTTTATAAAACATGTAACTTCAAATTTTCATTTTTAAATGCATTGATATTATAATAGCATTTAGATAATAGAACTTGTTTTAGTTTATTTAAGAATGTACTAAATTTTTGTTCTTTTTTTTTAATTATTTCCAGTAATTTATTTTAGTAATATAAGAAAAAAAGAGCAGAAATATAATGTTACTTACTTCTCTTGATCTGTTTGACGGGCGTTGGTTTATGCCTGGCAGTGACGGCTTTCCCTAAAGATTTCCTCTTTGCTATTCCACTCAGAGACTTTCTCTTATCAGCTAACGTTTTCTTTTGAGTTTTCCTTTCTGTAGCTTTAGGTGTGCGCTCTTGTGCGGATTTCGATGTTTTTTCAGGAATGGTTTTTGGGAAAGAGTATTTTACAGTTTCGCTATCATCAGAGTCTGTCGAAGGCACTGGTTCTAGTTTAGGTGCTTTAGATACGTGTTTAACAGCTACCGGGTTGGGTTCGACGGCTTTTGGCTTCAGGCGCGGTATTTTGGGCGGGTGCTGTAATGACGTTCTTCTCTTAACTAGGTCTTTGGAGTTCGGCCGTTCTATTTGGAGCGAGCTGCGCTTGTTCGCTCTCACTTTCATGAATACTTTCTCCTCGGCTGGCTCCTCCACTTTGAAGTTGGGATTGAGCATGTACCTAACTTCCTCGTCGTCGCTCGATTCTACTTCTGGTTTAGTTTCTTCGGGAACGGAAACAGGAGCTGTAGTTTTAAGACGTTTGCTTGCACTACCCGTAGATTTCTCTTTGATGGATGTTTTCTTTTTAGGTGTTTCATGAACTTTAATTGCTTCCTTAATTTCAACTTTCTTTATTTTCTCTGGGACTTCCGGCTTGGCTTCTGTTTTGACAACTTCCGTTTCTGAGAAGTCCCTCTTCACAGGGATAACTGGTGGTTCGACGGGTTTAATTTCTATTATCTGAGGAACAATCTCTTTTTCTTTTTCTACCTCTTTCACAACTTCTACTGGTTTTTCTTCAGCTGCTTTAGGTATTTCCTTAGGCAATTCTATCTTTTCAACAACCTCCGTTTTGTGCTCGTCTTCTTTTATATCTTCAATAATAACTAGTTTTGGAGAATCAACGTCATCTAACTTTTCTTCAATCTTTGGACTCTCACTCGTGTCTTCAACGGATTCAGCCGTTGCCTCAGATTCTTCAGCAGGTTTAGCTTGCTTCGACTGCCGTTTCTTTCGTTGACAGATTATGGTGTGTTTGTTCAGCGAGTGCTCGTTGGGGAACACCATGTAACACAGTGAACACTCGTGTATTATGTCTCTGGTTGATAACGAACTCTTGACACTCTTGTCATCAGACTTTTCAGAGCTGGTCTCTACATGCTGCTCCTTGTGTTCGATCAAGTGATGTAGTTTCCTGAACGTTTTCTTACAAACTTCACACTGGTGCAAAGTCACGGGCTTCTCAACGTTGTTAGGTATCACCGTTGGCGTAGTCTTCTGTCTGTTTATACCGTCGTGGGTTTCCCTGTGCTCCACTAAATGGTGCAGTTTTCTGAATGACTTGTCGCATGGTTCGCAGCGGAATCCAGCGCTTGGGTCTTCGCTTAGTTTAGAAGGACCCGGTTCTTTTTCAACTTTTGTATCAGACTGCTCTGAAGAACTCTTTCGTAGCGACCTCGCGGGTGCTGAACTAGGGTTATGAATAATGCGATGTTGAACCAGATGATGAAGCTTCCTGAACTCTTTCTTGCAAACCTCGCAGCTGTATACTGATTTGTTTACGACAGGAGCTTCCTTTTCTATTTTCTTTGGCTCCTCTTTCTTGTGCTGTAATTTATGGCTGACCAAATAGGATAACTGCCTGAACGTTTTTCCGCAAAACTCGCAAACCAGATCATTACTTTTGGGGAATATTTTGGCTCTTGGTTTTCTAGATTCGTGAATTTTTCTTTCATCAATCTCCACTTCTTTCTTTTCAGCCTTTTCCTTGACTGGTGGTGTATCTTCTATGACTATAACTTCGTCTTTATCTTCCGATTTAGAAATTGAGTCTTTGGATTTACGCTTCTTAGGAGTTTCTTTCCTGACGACAAGAGGCTTGTCATCGTCAAGGTCCATATCATCAGATTTACTTCCTTGGGACTTCGAGTCTGATTCTTGCGATGGTCTCATTCTTCTGGGACTTCTCTTGTCCGAACCAGATCGACTTGGCGAAGGGCCGGTGCAATGTTTCACGTGTTTAAACACGACGTTCTCAGTTCTGAATAATTTGTTACAAATCGGACAAACTATGTTCTCATTAATTTTTCCCATCGTCCAATTTTCTTTGATGATTTGACCATCGCTGTCTACATCATCATCATCTTCATCATCGGTACTTGTCACGGTATAACGTTTTGGGACTTTGGCATCTATTAACCGTGGCTTCTTTTGTGGGCTTGGCACTTTATTCTTTTCAACTCCTCCTTCAGGAAGAGGATATTTTCTCGGACGACCTCTTCCTCTCTTAACAGGAGTACTCTGCTGACTATCAGGAGTTGGAGAATCAATAATATTCATGTTTTCTGATTGTTGGTGTTCAAGTAACTCAGCGGCTTTCACCAAACTGTCTATAGCTGAGACAGCGTTCTTGTGAGCTACGCCATTGTCGTTACGATTGACGGTCTCTTTGAGTGGATTTTTAATGACTTCTGTTGTGTGTGTATATTTATCGTCTGCTGCTGTGTTAGAGCCAAGAAGATAGTATTTCTTCCGCATGGGATATTTCATATTTTTATCGGTTTTATCGTCATCGGTTTTCCTTTTCTTTTTTGGTGACGTTTCAAGGCCTAAATCTTTTGGTTCTATCAGTTCTAATTCAGGTTCGTCAACTGGAGTTAAAACTTGTTTTCTCTGATGTTTCGTTTTTATTTTAACTTCTTCTTGGGATTTCGAATCATCAGTAGTATCCAACACGTCGGATTCTAAAGAATCGAGAGTGCTAAGAGTGAAGCTATCTGGTTCGGTGCTTAGTTTCTTGGCAGGTGAAAGTTGTTGACCCTGCATATTTAATGAACTGGGAACAAACTCCATATTATCCATAAAAACCACTTTTACTGGTTTATCTTCAATTATAGTTATAGGGCATTCCTTCTGACGTTTGGCTGATAAAGCTGATTGATAAGCTTTTTGTAACTTAGATTGATTTCTACTGGAAGAGTCTTCAGTAGCGCCCAATTTGTTTGCAGCTTGCACTTTAGCCGGTTGGATAGGTTGGCGCACATTCTGATATTTATACGGCATCTTAGGTTTATCGACACGTGCGATATCATTCCTAGAGTAAGTCTTTGGATATGGATCTTTCTCCACAACCGTCTGAATAACATTGTGCGGCTCTTTGCTATCGAAGTTCATAGTGAGACAATTCTCATACGTCATGGAATTGCGTCTAGCGAATTTGTCAAAATCTTTTTCTGTTATAATAGCTTCTTTTTTAGCAGCATCAGTATTAGATTTATCTGTGTTAGCATACGATAGTACCTTCTCCTTAGGTGGCAACTTAGCTGCTACAGTTTTCTTATTTTTATCAATATCACCTGTAATAGGCTCATGCTCTATTATTTCATCTTCGGAATCAACCTCTATTACACTTTCCTTGATAATCTTTTGTTGAGTTTTATTTGGAAATGGTAGAAGACTTGGTATTTTAGTAGTTTTGATAGGAGCTGATGGTTTTTCTTTTTCCGCTTTAGAAGTGGTTTTTAATTTCGGTTCAGCTAAAGGAACCACAGGTAATTCATGTGGAGGTCTTTCAATGAAAGGAATACCGTGTAATTCGTTCATCTTCATTTCTATTTCATCGAGTGTGGCTTGGTCAGTTGGTTGATAATTTCCTGGGAATTTACCAGTTGGTGGAGCATTCGAATCTTTTGCTGTCGTCTGGTTGAGTTCATCTTGACCCGATTTTGAAGTCCCAACTGTTCTGTGTATCATACCTTCAATCGTTTTATCAATCAAGTCTTGGTAATTGACTTCTGTTACTTGAGCTTCTTTCTTTAGACTGGTCACTGCTGCCGCTTGTGATACTTCTTCATTTTGAACATCATTTGTTACATCTTGTTTGATGGAAGCTTTTTCAGCCTCGGCTTCAGATGTTTCTGTAACAGTCTCAACCTTTAAAGGAATCTTGGTTTCTTGAGTATTATTATCTTTATTTTGATTGGCTTTGCTCACAAACGCAGTTTCATTTTTAATAACTTTATTGCCTTCTTGAGTTTTCGCTAAAGCTGCTGCTGCACTGCTTGATTGTTGCCTTTGACTGTCAATTTTTTGGAGAACATCTCTTCTGTTAAGATCGTTGGAATTTTTTAGCTGATTGCTACTGGTAGAAGGCACGGCAGGTGCGGGGGTTGTGTTTCTATTCTTTATTTTGTCTAAGAACTCTTTCCTGTTAGTAGCAGTCCATTTACCAAAAGGCACCGCTTTTTTACTTCCGCCTGGTTTAGGTTCTTCCGAATCATCTTCGCCTTCATTCCTACTATCATTATTCGGAAGACTGTCTGTTGACGTACTACTGACATCTTGTGTGCCTGAGCAACTAGGCTGTTCCTCTTTTGGCACTTGACTTACTTTAACATCCTTAGCATTGACTTCGTCAGAAGTAGTTGCTTTAGGTGTAATCTTTGTTTCCCGCTTTTCATCTTCTATGGTAGCCACTTGTGGTTTTATTTCAGAGGAGGTTCCAGCGGATTCTTGGGCCACAGGTTTTTGTTCCTTTACTTTACTGCTCGGTACTTTCTCACTGCTGCCTGGACATTTTCCAGAAGTTTCCACTTTAACATTGGTGGTACTGTCAACTTCCATCGGCACTACATTAGATTGAGATTCAGCAATTGGAATAGGCTTTTTAGGTTCCTTTTTAGGAGATTTTACAAGCACATTATTTTCTTTTTTGAGTGCTGCCATTTCTGTTTTAGCAATTGAGGGAGAAATATGAATTGGTGTCTTGTTGACAGGCACTAATACTTCAGGCACAACTTTTGGTTTAACTTGTGGTTTTTCAGTTTTTACTGGTTTTTGGGATTCTTCCGGCGTACTGAATGGTTGTGGTGATTCTTTATTCAATACGACATCTTTAGCAACTTCTTTCGAAGCAGTACCTGTTTCTTTTAAAGGTTCAGGTTTCAATTCAACTTTTCCTTTTTCAACATCAATGGCTATGGAAGGCTTTAGCGTTATCGAAGAGTCGTTGCTAGTAGGTTTTGTTACTTCTTTCTTAGTTTCTGGTTTTGCTATAGGTATTTTTGACTGATTGTTTTTAACAATTTCGCCTAAGGAAGGCGTCTCATTGTTTTTAATTTGTTCTTTGTGCGTATCAGAAATTACTGCGGAAGTTGAATCAGCTTGAATATTTTCAGAATCTTTTTTATTATTGTCTTGAATATTTTCTTTAATTTTTGATTCATCTTCTTTATTCTTTGTTGCAATATTTAATTCAAGTTTCTCGCTTTCTTGATCATTGCTTGTAATATTTTCATCTTTTGAATCATCTTTGTCAGTTGCTGAAGTTGATTCTTCAATTTTCGTTTCTTCTAATTCACTATCATCAATAATAATAATTTCATCATTTTCTTGGTCTGTTATATCGTAAATAATTTCTTCAACTTTGGTCTCATCTTGTTTATCACATTGAGTATTGTCTTTAACTTTAATCGCCTTATCACTTTTATCAGTTGCATCAATTTCAACGTCTTTATTAATTACTTGAATAGGCTCAGAAATCTTAACATCGGGTTGACTTATTTGAATATCATCATTAACTTTTTTCGACAGTGATAAACTGTCATCACTGTCGGTTTTAACGACATCTTCAGTTTTTGCTTCACCTTTATCAACTACATTTTCGGCAACTGTTTCTACAATTTCAAGGTCTTCTTCCATATCTTCTTCAATATTTATTATATCCCCAATGTTTTCTTCTTCTTTCTCTTCAGTTACAATTTCACTTTGTATGTTGTCGTTAAATATTGCTTTAACTTTAGTCACATCTTTTTCAGTAGAATCAATGATATTTTCTTGTTCAATTGGAACTGATGTGTCGTTGGCTATAGGTTTTTCTTTCGACACTTCATCATTACTTGGTTCCAACGGTTTAGGACCATCTTTATTAATATTATTTTCTTCTATAGTTTCCTTCTCAGTTTCATCAGCTAAAGTAACTTTTTCAACTGATTCATCAATCACCACCTCCTTCTCAGGACTCAACATCTCATTTGTTTTATTGTCATTACCATCTTTATTTTTAGTTGGTGTTTCAGGAGTTCTTTGCTTACAACTATCAGTATGTACTTCTATTGTTTTCTTGACATTATCTGAATGCCTGTTAGGATGCAGCTGTTGATCAACCATTGTTTTAGTTAATGGTATGGGCTCTTTATTTGGTGTTGAGTGGTATGTCATGGGTGTGAAACTGCCTATAACTGGAGATTTTCGTGATTCACTGAACTTTATCATTTTTCCGTTTATGTTGAATTCAGATTTTCCATCAGGCGATGTTTCTTTATTTACTTCAAGTTCAACTTCAGTAATCTTAGTTGTTAAAATTGGTTCTTTTCTTGGAACTTTAATTTTTCTTTCAGCAACTTTGTTGCAAGCAGACTCACTTATGACTTTATTGATATCCTTTATAGGCACATGTGATGATATTTTCTTATCAGCCATCTTCCCTTCTTTTGCAGGCTATAAAATAAAATGAAAGTATTATAATAAATATCAATGGCAGATTCAGTTACTTCATTTAAACAACTAATGGTTTATCATAATAAAACAATTCCTTACCACTTCTTTAGGTACTTCTATCTCTATTTCTTCATAAACTTCTAAATTACCCTCTGCATTTTCACTGAAATACATAATAATCAATATTAAAAAGTATTCTATCTTCCTCACTGTCAAAAAAAAATATGATGAATCATCACATCAGACAGCATAACATTACATCAAAAAATATGCTAGATTGTTCAGCAAATTAACACCTTGTTTAGGTAAACTCAAGGTGCAGTGGGGGTCAGCTGACTTGAACAGTTCAACCTAATAAAATTGTTATCTCATCACATTACATTTACTAATGAACAGGGTTCTGTTAATGAGCACTTAGGAATGAATGCTCATTCTTATATGGTCATGATGGCGGTATGTTGGTATTTGCAGATTGGGAAAATGATGCTGGTCTTCTGGACATATTATTTCCTATTCATGAGGTTGTGCTACAAACGCTTAGAATGGGGGCTTGAGTTTGATCCCAAGACCAGGCAGTGTTTCAATGCTTGATTTCTGCTTAGTCAATGGCAACAGGATCATCAAACTTAGAAATAACTGGAGAAATTCGGGTGTAGCACCTCTACCTACACACCAGGGAATTCAAATGTGACATCCATATAACATATTAAAGATCCAAACAAAAGTTTTTCAAGTTTTATGACCATTTTTGAAGGTGACTGGGTGAATATTAGAATTTGTTAAGTTAATGAATATTGTCTATACAAACCTACTTGCAGTTTAGCATGCAATATGAAGTCATGATTTCATGTACTGCTTGCATAAAAGAATAATAATAACTATTTAAACACCCTAGTACAATTTTACAGCTACTTTTATGATAGGTTTATTTTTTAAGGTACACATAACATAACATCACGCCTTGTTTTCCCTGAAGGGTTGGGCAGAGGTGTACCTGTAGTAGATACACCCACATTTCGCCAGTTATGTTTAAGTCCCATGTAATTTAATGTAGTAATGCATTATTTATATTTGTAGCTAGGTAATAGGTAATACAGGCTGGTATAGGTGGCCATATGGTAGCCACAACTCCACATTACTACACTATATCGTACGCAAAATACGCGCATTTCGCGTACGGTATACTGTAGCTAACTCTGCCCCCGATAGAAAAAAAGATAAATCTAACATTTTTTCCAGATTTGAGTTGTATATCAGGCCGATGCGCCTTTTTTTCTGATTCCGGCAATGTATATAACTCAAATCTGGAAAAAAATGTTAGATGCGTCTTTTTTTCTATTGGGGGCAGAATTAGGGACACTCTTTTCCACAATGCTCAGCAGTTGAATGATACAGGCTAACAGTAAGTTGGAACAGGCTGTAAGGTTCTAACTCTCATATTTTTACAATTCTGTCTCATTCATACAATATTTAGATTTTACTGTTAAGATTGATGTCTCTTCCTCCATAACTTAATGAAATGCTTAACCAAATGACTTAATGAAATGTCCAAAATAATGTCCTACTATAGTCAGCTAAGTGGATGCGGGAAGCATAGGACTGGTCGAAGAGGCGGTGCTTGGAAGCCTATGTCCAGCAGTCTTTTTGATGAAGTGATGATGATAGTCAGCCATAGTATTTAGATTCCTGTTTTATCACAAAACTAAGTACTTAATTACTTCAAAAAAAAGCACAGCTAGGATAGAACAAATCTGGGAACAAAAGTATTGTTGGCACATTTCAGCTTGAATGCAACAGATAACATTTAAAAAAATATATATTTGTAAATAAGGGAATACAACAGGCATACAACATTAAAAAAACCTACAGAAAGCATGTTAATTTTTCCTTTACAATTTCTGAAAACCTGTACAAGATTGTTTGTTTACAAGTCTCATGTCAAGTGTGATTTGTATACCTGTTGATATGTAGGTCACCCAATCACAACAAAAATGTGATATTTAAGAAACAGCTCTGCTGATCAGAAGACTTCATCTGAGTTTATAAAACCAGGACATTTGTCTATTAGAATGGTTTAGTCTCAGGATTTTTTTTATTAACCGACTTCCAAAAGGAGGAGGTTCTCAATTCGACTGTATGTTCTTTTTAGGGTTCCGTTGCCAAATGGCAAAAAACGGAACCCTTATAGATTCGTCATGTCTGTCTGTCTGTCTGTCTGTCCGTCCGTATGTCACAGCCACTTTTTTCCGAAACTATAAGAGCTACGCTGTTGAAACTTGGTAAGTAGATGTATTCTGTGAACCGCATTAAGATTTTTACATAAAAATAGAAAAAAAACAAATAATTTTGGAGTTCCCCATACTTAGAACTGAAACTCAAAAAAAATTTTTTCATCAATACCATACGTGTGGGGTATCTATGGATAGGTCTTCAAAAATGATATTGAGGTTTCTAACATCATTTTTTTCTAAACTGAATAGTTTGCGTGAGAGACACTTCCAAAGTGGTAAAATGTGTGTCCCCCCCCTGTAACTTCTAAAATAAGAGAATGATAAAACTAAAAAAAATATATGATGTACATTACCATGTAAACTTCCACCGAAAATTGGTTTGAACGAGATCTAACAAGTAGTTTTTTTTTAATACGTCATAAATCGTAAACCGCAATTTACCTTTCATTCAATGTTACTTGCTGCTACGGAACCCTTCATGGGCGAGTACGACTCGCGCTTGGCCGGTTTTTTTTTTTGTATGTTTGTTACGCGATTACTCCGTCAATTATGAATTGATTTTGATGATTCTTTTTTTGGTTTGGTAGATCATACTTCAGAGGTGGTCCCATATAAATTTTATTAACTTTGCTTGGGTAGTTTTTGAGTTAGCTTCAATAATACGTATTTTTTCCTCACTTAGTATGTGGATGATATTATGATAACTTCCTGTCACTGTTATTTACATAGCAGGTAGTGGTATTATAATTTGTGTGGGGTAGGTATCACAACTAAAAAGTGAAAAATAAAAACTTTTTACAAAAAAAAACAACCGACTTCAAAAAAACACTACAAAGTGAAAAATAACTTTAATTTCGGAAGTCGGTGACAAAGAACGAAAATTAAAAACCAAAGACACCGACTTCCGAAATTAAAGTTATTTTTCACTTTGTAGTGTTTTTTGAAGTCGTTTGTTTTTTTTTTTGTAAAAAGTTTTTTTTAAGTATTACCTTCAGTGATACTTTATTTCCATTACAATCTAGCCAATTAGCTGATAAGTAATTTAAATATAACTTTAACTGCTTAGTAACTATCAGGAAGAATGAACATATTTGCAAAAAGTACTAAGAAAAGCTCCAATGTGAAGATGCCAGCATTTGTAAGAGTGAAAGCATGGAAACATCTTAGTTCTAATTAGGTCAAATCATGTTTACGTTATAGTTACACCCACAACAGTTTATTTATAGAATAAATAAGGAATTCACTGTTACTTATAAGTAGACTACTTGTGATCTAATAAAATGAGATTGAAGTCAACATTACTTCATTTTTAACAACAAATAATTTGAGTCATAGCCAAAATTGTAACTCAAACACTTTCAATGTCATATGATAATACATGATGTGTTTCACCACTTTCTGATAAGTTCTGTCTGACAGATCATTCCCAACAAATTATGGTTGTGTTTTTCAAATTGATTTCCCATTAATCATCCATATTAGAACAGACACAAACAGGCTCTTAGTGTTTACAAACAATTTGCAAATATTGTTAAAAACTTAAAATTATTAGTCAGCCATAGCAAAATAGGGTTTGTAAAGTTAGTAGACTCACCGCACTTTCAGGAACTTGAAGCTGGTCTGCTGCTGATCATCATCAATTATCTGAACGGCAGCCAGCTCCTCCTGACCTTCCTTCCTGTACAAGTACAATCCATTACCAATATCTATTGCATCTACATTTTTACCATCAATCTGTAGCACCACTTCTGTATCTTTACTAGCTATGTCTGTCTCTTCATTTATCAAAGTAGACTCTATCATATTCTCATCAGACTTAAACTCCATTTCTTCTGGCTGCTTCAGTTCTGAACTAGACTTGTCATCATCAGCATTGTCATCAATCACCAGCTCATCGCCATCATAAGAATTGTCATTATCATCAAATATGTCAACACCGCCTGATAATATGTTTGCTGCCTCTATCTGTTTACCAATTTTGTAGCTATCAAGCATATCACTTTTCTTTCCAATTGGCGACAGATTCGATATCAGCTCATCGGGGTTCGTCATGGTCCCTTCGGAGTCAGTGGTGGTACTAGCCAGCGAGACATCTTTTATAGAAGAAATGTCGAATGTTGAATCAACAGAGTCAACTTCTGACAGAGAAAAGTACTTGGAGGAGCTCTCGTTGGCTGTCATGAAGGACTCACTCGGCGGGGACGTGGTGTCGAGCGTGGAGTCCCGCGAGCCCCCCGCTTCTCCCCGCAAGTGGCTCAACCTATCCATTTGCACACTTCATCTGCTGCGACAACAGGAAAACGACAATTTAGTAACAATGCACATTATAATCACAGCGCGAATCCACTTCATCGATTATAAGAAAGCGAATGAAAACATTTGAAGGTTGGTCGATTAATTAGCACCTAGGTCAATAGCAAAGAACAGTGAAACTTTTAGAACAAACGATTATGATACTGTGACACTTTCGATAAAATTTTAATAAATCATATCATACCAAGTTATTATTTTAAGATATAGGTCTCAGACAAAACTCTTGAATAGAATTTGTGTATTAAATTAATTGTAGAAGTTATAATAACAATTTTATTACAATTTTGTTAAAATAACACAACACATCAAAAGATTAAAGATGGACGCCAAATAGCAATGTTGCCGTTATTTTGCATGTCATTATGTTGATAAAAAATTGCAAAATAAAATTCCTTACATTATTTTTTCGATGATTTCCGAATCAAATCTTATAGTTAGACACTAATTTTATCTGAAAGTCAGGAATCAACCATGATTAGCCCATATTTTACATTATACGCTTCGCTTTTCGTAAATTTCTTTTAACATTTTTTAAGTTGGCAACAAGTTTACTGTAATGGATGCTGCTGATAATGCAAAATACCTATCGCTTGGCAATGTCAATGACCGCTGCGGTTATGAAAGTATTTCAATTCATGTTTATTATAAAATGCGAAACATTGCAAGGTAAAAAATATTTCTTCGATTACAGAGTTCTCTAATGCGTTTAGAATAGTATGATTTTGTTTCACAGACGCAAAATGCATTGTGATTTGGAAATCGAATTTCCCGCTTCATTCCTTTAACAAATAATAAGAATTATGAACAAGTTTTCTTTGCCAAAATATGTCAGACTTGTTTATACTAAGAATAATAGCTTACATATTAGGTGATGTTATTCTTTTTATGAATATTAATTTGACTTCCTTAGAATTTACTACGAAAATGAAATCCTACCTAACCAACCCATCCTTTTGGCAAGTGTTTATTCTATTTAATTCTATGCTTTTAGTTTTGCATGAGCCTTAGACAAATGATCACAGAACATTTATTAAAATACCCAAAAGGACAATTTAGACGAGGCCAATCCCCCAGTCAATCCACTAACCATGTAAATAGAGACAGTCCACTGCATTGGATTGTCCTCAAGCCATTTTGTCTTTTTATTTTACTGGCTTTGGTTTGATGAACGGCTAATGGATTGGCCGAGTGGATTGTTTCGGGGATTGGCCTCGTCTAAATGATCTAAATCACAAGTAACAAGCTAGTCTAAATGGTCCATTAATCTGAGGCATGGGCTTTGCCGCAGTCGATGAGGCCGATGAGGCGAATAAAATAGAAAGACAAACAGATTACTCTAGCTAGTGCTCCAGTCTGGAGACCAGAACCACTTTAAATGCACCTTAGCACCAAATGCTTTTAAAGCATGAAAATGAATTAATTATCATTAATATGATTTTATTTCCAAATCGTTTTATTTTGTATTTGAAAAACTCATTGTTTTATTTTATATTTGAAAAACTTGCAGCTGTCCACTTTCTCTATAAATGCACATTCCACTTTTGTTTGACACTACCCTGACCTGACAGACTGTTAAACTGTCAATGTCAAATCAAAAACGTTATTTTCGAAAGTTGTTGTTGGTTGAAAAACTGCGCTTTTAGCAATATTTTATTTTTATTAGTTTTGTTAAAGATAAAAACTTCTCAAATAGTAAGTAATGGCGCCCCGAGAAACTCCTAAACCCACGACAAAGGTGCAACGCTCCGCGAAAGAGATGCCAGCTAAAGGCAGGGCGTCACCAGTAGGGGCGATTAAAAAGACCATTCTGGTTAAAAAGACGGTGGATAAAACTCCCCTAAAAAGTAAGTAACATATACCATTTGCCGTCTTCCATTTAAGAAGAAACAATGAAATTATTTTCTTGTGAGAAGTCAGTTTCTGTGTCTATTTGTTGAACCTAGTTTTATTATTAGATAGTCATTCATCAGCAATCATTTATGACGCCGTCACTCTCGTTGTATAATCAGTTTGTTAGCGAAAAACTCCTAAACAACTGACAAATTACCCCATTTCCATCATGTTGTATTCATGTATTTGTTTGCTGTAAAATATTTTAACATCTGATGTAAGCTCCTCTTTGGATCAACTCAGTCATGGATAATTAACTACAACCTCTTTTTGGCATTCCTCTTCTATATATGAATACTTAATTATTTTCAGTCAACAACACCACTGAAGGAAAAGCAACGAGGCAGCGAACCAGCACCGTCCCAAAGGTTAATACTCCAAAACCAAAAGATAACAGATCAGTTCCCGTACCCAGCAGTGTGACCAAGAGTGGTAAGAAACCGTCCTGGAAGAGGCGCCCCAAGCCTGCTCACTCTGGAGTCCCGATCCCAGAGAAGATGAGGAAGTTAATGGAGAAACAGTTTCTGGATTCAGAATTTGCACTATAAGCTGACGCTGTGTCTAATTTTATGATTAATTTACTTTATAGTTTTACTTATGTTAATTTTATGGTTTGCCTGAAAATGATGCACCTACTCTACAATATAGCTAGAGGTAGAGGTAGTTATTCTGTGCAATTTGAGAGGCCTATGTCCAGCAGTACTGCTATAGACTAATGATGACTTGGGCGAGCTTACACGTGTTTTAAATAAAACTGGAAACAACAACAAAAATGATTGTCTTTTAAGAAAGATATTATTTCTTTTAGTACTTAGATTATATTTGTTTCTAATTGCTGATATTTAGATGGTTTTGTTTAATAGGCTATAGTTGAATGCTTTTTAGATTGTGACCTCATATAAATGAATCTATAAACTCTGTACAAGACAAGCCTTTTCAATATTTAAAAAGTTTTTGACTAAGCTATTTGCAGTTTTTGATAATTTCTGGGAATTTTACTTGAAGTTGAAATGTGTACCTATCTAATCTAGTATACATTGTAACAGCAAATACATTTTCAAGGGGGAGGCTCCTTACGACATAGGCCAAATATTTTTTGATATTCGATTTTCATAAAGAATATGAATAAAAATTCTAAAAAATAAAAACTGCAAAATTTTGCAGGTATTCTGGTGTACACTGCAGAAGAAATTGTAGTTAAATTGTATGGGTGTAATATTTAAAATAAGTCTTATTAAAAACATTATAAATAACAATATTACACTAAGGTCATTTTGGACCTTTAAAAATATACTATGTTTGCCATACACTTTCTTGAAATGGTATCTTGCCATTTTTAAGATGTTTGTACTTACTTAGCTTGTTTCTAATTAATAATGTATCATTATTAAATCAGAGAAAAACTAAGTACTCTATAGATTTAAAATGCCCTAGAATAAGTACAAGATTTGTGCCAAAGTAGAGTATAAGGTGAAATAAAACAACATATTCTCATGGTGAAATAAAAGCATGACATGCTATTAGACACAATTACTCTAAAATTAAGAAAGTTGAATTTTTCTTAAGATTGTATTACTTATCCCACTGAATAAGTTGTTATAATTGGGTACCTGGCTACTATACATAACGAATTTATAATTACCTACTTATAGTTGTGTATACTTATTGCTAGTTATTTGTATGCTAAAGTATAGTATAAGACATTATGATAATAAATATATATCATAATTCACGCGTTTTTGTGTTGTCATTGATAATTTTGGAAGTTTCCTTAATCATCCTATTAGGGTTGTAACGGATGTCGTATAACGGATGAGGATGCGGATGAGGATATCGAGATAATCGGGTTTGAGGATGCGGATGAGGATACGGATATTGGAAAATTCCTTATTGAGGATGCGGATGAGGGTGTGGATGCAGATGTCATATGAAAAATAGCCCTTGTTTTGATACCTGACACCACAACACCACAATCATTCCACCACAGTCACGTGCTGCCGATCGTCTGTCATAGGACAGGGACACTGCGAATTCAGGCAATAGGAACGCATCACTCACACTCCGGCCCGCAAATTTAGCTCGGAGCGAGTTTAAAAAAAATCACTATTTGAGCGAACAAAGTAGGTAGGGTCACATCCCCATAGAAATTATGAGGATGCGGAGCTTTTAAAATCAAAACTTGAGGAAGCGGATGTTTTGCGGATATCAAAATTTATGCGGATGCTCCGCAGTTGCGGATGCGGATACGGATATCCGTTACATCCCTGCATCCTATGATAATCAACATGTTAGATGATTGATCAATTGGGGATTAAAGTGCACTGTTGGATTTTCAACGCTAGGCTCGGTGCCGAGAGTTGTAAATCTAACAGTAAATTTTTATTTAAGGGATTCATTTTGGTGTCACTTAGTGGTCAGTGAAAACGGGCGATTAAATTATTTTTTTAGTTAATTTATTTCACCAAAAAAAATATAATAATACAATTACACATACTTATAGGCTAGTACTTGGGAGTATATAACATGGGAGCATCTGTAACCGAACTAGGACGAGTCCTGTATCTCGGCATACAGCGCCAGACCCCTCAAAACAAACAATAATACATATATTAGCCCAAAAGACATACGAAAAAATGCATCAATGAATGATCTTAAAACATACATGAAAACTGAAAAAAAACTGATAAAATACAAAATGAGTTTGTGTGTCTCTGTCAAATTTATTTAATAGATTTTCAACTTTATGACTGAAGTTTAAGGTTCAAAGTTGATTGGGAAAATTTGACAGTTTCGGGTAGCTTGATGTGCTGGCGTCTGTACGTAATTATATTATCTGTGGTCTTAGTGTGTGTATATACGCGTGATTTTGTGTAAGTAAGTGTAGAGTAATGAAAGGTGTTGGGTAGTGTAAAATAAAACTAATATGGTTTCTCTCTCTTTCTCCTACTTTTAGAAATCAATAGATGAGATGCCAGATCAGTAGAAAATAGCAAACAGAGGTTTTATGAGAGGCGGCAACCTAGCTAGAATCATCATCATCATTGACAGAGCATCATAAATGTCAAAATTTCAGCCGGAAGACGTTTTCTGCTGGACGTAGGCCTCCACCAAAGCACCGCCACTTCGACCGTTTCTGTGCTTCAAACCAGAATAAAAAATATCTATCCTGCCCATATTCTAGAATGATATTCAAGCACTCTAGCATGACTTTATTTAGAACAGATTGATTTCTTTCTAGGAACTAATAAATCTAGATTTTAAACGCAATTATGCCCACTATGAGATGCTTGATCATCGTTCTACATAGAATGTTGGTGTTAAATGTTAAATTCCGACACGATGTAAAAATTGTTAATGAATAAATGAATTGAATTGAATTGGAGTGATAATATTGCGAATCCGACCAAAGTCCAAAGTCACAATTTTAACTCAATAACCCTTATATTTTGTGACTATTAAATTTGGTCGGATACGCGATATAATCACTTTTGGCGTAACTTGGAATGCGGCCTTAGTACAGTGCAGTGCAGTATGCGTATGCGCGTCACGACTGTACCTCTATTAATGGATAGATGGCGTAACCGTCGCCTACCTTTCTGGTAGGGGTAGGCAGGGGTGAACAGAAGATCCTCATTTCGCCTGTTATTCTTCAAAGTTTTAAAGTAATATGAAATCGTGCAGAAAATAAACCAGACTTCGGGCGGTCTGTTACTGCGAAATTCTTAATGGTGTAAATCCCAATAGTACTTTGCTCTGAGAATATAACCCGAAAACCTTGCGGTCCCTATTATTATTTGATTTTTAGTTCAAATCATATTACTGGGTTATCCACTTTCACTAGCATATATGATAATCGGCGCTACCCATGCCTAGCTGCTTGATGCATATTTGGAATGCAAGAACGTAGAGGAATGACCGCCGATGGAGAGGCCAGCGAGCGGGGTAGGTACCTAATTGCATATCACACTTTACAGTAGCAATGGCTTTCATTTTGACAGTTCTACAACATTCATTGCGTTATTTACGTTGTTGAGCAGACAAATTTTTTGAACATATTAAGTAATGGATTAGTAGGTAATTTCCTTAAAATGCTTCAGATTGTAATTGAAAGGGTGTTACGCAATTTAGGGTGCTGATCAGTTTAGGTTCCTTCGTTCCTTCTCGTATGTACGTAGGTTTACTTAATTAGAATCAGATGAATTGATACTTAGCGGATCCAGCGGGGGGAGGGCTAAGGAGCTCAAGCCCCCCAAAGGCGTCGTAATTTTTCCGTGACAAATCTTAAAGTGAACTCTTGATATTATTCTAATTACTTAAACTTTTGAGCAAGTATTAGGTACACTACATAATGTACAATTGTCATCAATTACCTACCTATCCTTTACTTAATAAGTACCTAACTACCTAAAAACCCACCCGTGTTCCTTCGGTTGCCCTGTTGCCGGGAGCCACGATTTCCCTTTCGGCCCATATTCGCAGACCCGTACCCTAATTGCGTAACTCATTTTCGTAAACAATTTCGCGAAATTTGTTTCATTTTGACATTTCAACAACATTCATTGCGTTATTTACGTTGTTGAACAGATTTTTTTTCCAACTTATGAAGCAATGAATTAGAAATCTGTTTCAAATCGAAACAAATTGTGATTGTGTTGTATTACGCAATTAGGGTGCCGGTAGGCATTGGCCCTAGCGGACCCCGTCAATTCTGCTGACATCTCTTTGAGGCGCGCGTGGAACACAGCACGCCGTCGACCCGGGCTTGATCCTTATCGGACGGCGAGCTACCCATTGCTCACCGTCCGCAAGCCCGCGCCTACGGTGGCCGGAAATAGATATAATCTGTGTGCCAAATTGCATCCAAATCCGTTCAGCCGTTTTTGCGTGATTGAGTAACAAACATCGAAGCATACAAAATTTTACAATTAGTATATTTATTGATATAAGGATTTAAATGGTAAGGTATTGTGGTAAAATTCCTAGCACGTGCAATGGACCTCAATGGCCTGCATGCATCTTAAGCTGTTTATTGTAATAAAACCTATGTTAATCTTAGTGCATTGGTCTTGGCATCCGGTGTCCGGTCATCAGGCTAACGATCGCGCGCTTGAAAAAGTGTGAAACAGCCTCTAGGTATACAAGGTGTAATTGAAATAACTGAAAACCTGAAAAGGAGTCATTGCACTCATCATTATAACCGATTTCTACTATGGGACTTACTCAAAAATCGAAAAGATATCACTATATTTGGGTACCTATTCAAATTCAAAATCAAAATATTTTATTTCACATAAACTTACATGGGCACTTATGAAACGTCAGAAGCTAGGTGCACGGTTCCAATTGGTCGTTTCCTATGGAGAAGAGCCGGTAAGAAACTCCACGGTTACTGTTTTAAAAATAGTTGGCTTTACATTTTTTTTTTTAAATAACAGTGTTACTGGGTATGGGAGAATAGTGTAGGTCTTTCAATAAGTACCAGGTACTTAACAAAATAGAAAAGAATCTGTACATAAGACAAATAAATTAATAAAAATAAAAACCTATTATAATTAAATGTAAGGAACAGCTGTTTTTTTACACTCCCGATAAAGTATTTATGCCTTGTATTACGTGGCTAAATAATAACAACCGTATGGGTCAATCGAACAGGTTAAGCTACGCTTGCCGCGGTAGGTCGTGGATGGGTTAGAACGTCAAGCCATTGGTCCCGGCTGTCATTTGAAAATCTTTGACAGTTGTTAAGTCAGAAGCCCGAAAGTCTGACAACCAGCCTTACCTAGAGGTTTCATATTACCCAGTAACTGGGTTGTGGAGATCAAATAGGCAGTCGCTCCATGTAAAATTCTTGTATGCAGCTGCATCCGGTTAGACCTGGAAGCCGCCCCAAAATAGTTGGGGAAAAGGCTAGGCAGGTGATGACCAGACCCACAGGAGTTCCACTTTTTGGATTCCAACTGTTGAATGATACTGTTCTCCCAAATCAACCCGAAAACATGATCATTATGACATTTTAATTAGTTAACTCTCTAAGCGCTTTGGGTAAATCATACTGTCTCTTACTTTTCCTTTCTCTACGACGAGATGTCTACGCGAAGATTACGCAGCATTACGGAACCACGCAGCTCTGCCTTCGCGATAATTATGAAGTACTTAAGTACTACGGTACTACGAAGGGTCTACGCATCTGCCTACGCTAGACAATAAATCACCGTTACGACAAGGTTACGTACGACATACCTAAACATTTTTTGGTATTCAGAAGCTTGTATGGTCTGCTGCAGTTCATAAGTTCATCTCTTCCTTAGTTTAACCCTTTTAAAATGTAACCGTGTTGGGGCAGTCTTGTGCAGTCTAGAACTGTAGATTTGCTAGCTCACTTCAGAATTAAAACAATGATTATAAAACATGACTATTTATCTATTTTTAACGGTCATTGCATAAAAGATTAACTAGGACAAAGGGTAACGCTATTATAGCTCGTATGTTCCATACTCTTAATGCTTAAAATTGCGAAAACTGCAACACATTTTTATGGACCTCTAAATGAATTCCACCCAGTAAATGATCGATGTAATTTGACGTCATCCGTCAAAAGATGTCGTCAATAAATTGTGTCTGGGAGATTGATAGACTTCCCATAAACGCGGCTTGTGCTTGTATGTCTAAATGTTAGACAATAGGATAATCTAAAACTAATAAGACTTAAGGGGATGTCTAACATAATGGTGGATTAATAATTGGGTACAGATTAATTCACTAACATGTTGAGGAGTACGTACTTTTGAAATCTTCTCGCGTGTCGGTAGTTTGGTGCCAACTTTTCTCGCATAATTTAAGCCATGGTTCTATTCAGCAGCCTTCAAAGCCTAGGATAGCAGGGCTGTCTGCCATAGGTGTACCGAGGGGGGGACAGGGCAGGGCTCTGAACCCAGGGCTTTGCATTTAGCACTGTCATAGAGTCTATCATAAAACAATTGATGGTGCCAACACTTAAACAAATCGATTCAGAGATCGCTATCAAATATTCGCCTTAACGAAAAAATAATTTAAGATGCGCACCGCGAACACTTTATTTGAAAACCGTCTGGCGCCACTACGTGCCGGCCATATTAAATTCGTCTCCTAGTATTTTATGTTAGTTTATTATACAATTCATGTCATAGACTATTCCTAGGCATTGTAAAGTTATCTGCACGTTTAGATGTCTTATCGAAGTTATTCCGGTTACTTTTGTGACCTTTATAAATTTTTTAGTAGCGGTCCGGACACTGAATTTGTGGTTAGTCTCCTATTACATGGTAGATATCTACTTAAACGTCACTGGCAAAAAATTGTTAGGTAGGTATGCCATAGGTAAGTAGGTATGCTGTGGCTACCCCTTCGGGTAATAAGGCCGTGATGTTATGTTATGTTTAGGACTGAACCTCTACCTTATATTAATTAGGTAAGTAGGTATACATAACATAACATCAGGGGGCTTAAAACAGCCGCTTTGGCAGAATCATGATAATATTATGAATCACACAAACTGACAATTCATAATATTTTCAATTCATATTACGCAATTCATCTGTTTGACAGTTTTGTATTTTATGAAATAACAGTAGAAATAAAAAATAAATATCTCATTTGATTAATAAAACGACTTAATTATAGAGCCGGATATAGCATTAAACTCTCCATCTCTCTGTCTAGGTGTATTTAATTCGCAGTCAAAGTTACATACAGTAAAAGTTAAGACTATCCACGGAACTTCAAACTTCAGACAAAACTGTAATTTATTCAAAATCAACTTCGACGTATTAACGGCATTTTACCGAATGACGGCAATATAGTACACTAATATTTCACCACTTTTGTTTAAATCCTAATAATGGGGACGCGTGTGAATGACAGTGCATGTTGCCAGTGATGACCTATGGTACTGAAACGTGGTCGCTCACAATGGGCCTTATCAGAATGCTAAAAGTCACCCAAAGGGCAATGGAGAGGGCTATGCTTGGTTTCCCTACGTGATCGAATCAGAAATGAGGAGATCCGTAGGAAAACCAAGGTAACCGACATAGCCCGAAGAATTGCCAAACTTAAGTGGCAATGCGCTGGGCACATTGCTCGCAGAACGGTTGACCGATGGGGTCGAAAGGTTTTGGAGTGGCGACCACGAACCGGAAGGCGTAGCGTTGGAAGGTTTCCCACAAGATGGACCGATGTCCTTGTGAAGGCCGCAGGAATCCGCTGGATGCGGAAAGCATAGAATCGGTCGAAGTGGCGGTGCTTGGGGGATGCCTATGTCCAGCAGTGGACGTCTTTCGGCTGAAATGATGATGATGAATGGGGACGAGCCTTGCCATCAACCGGGCACAAATCCAGACTCCGTGCTGAGAAATTCAGGATGGGAAGACCCACTAACGCTTTGAACGACCAGTATACCCTTATTGCGTAGGTAACTTATTTTCGTAAAAGATTCTGACAAATTTGTTTCATTTTGACAGTTCAACAATTATTCGTTATTTACGTTGACGAGCAGATATTTTTTTTCCAACTTATGAAGCAATGGATTAGCAATCTGTTTCAAATCGAAACAAATTGTGATTGATCGTGTATTACGCAATTAGGGTACTGGGAATCGCAGTAGTTAACACTTGTGACTACTAAACCAGCGAGGGAAGGTAGGTTTTTTGGGTGTGGCCGTCCGGGGGTCATGATTTCTGTACACCGATCTATTGG
The DNA here is from genome assembly GCA_963680765.1 of Agrochola lychnidis. Taxonomy (NCBI): domain Eukaryota; kingdom Metazoa; phylum Arthropoda; class Insecta; order Lepidoptera; family Noctuidae; genus Agrochola; species Agrochola lychnidis. The sequence goes on along the minus strand of OY796856.1, from coordinate 3,568,996 downwards.
GCTATTGGGTTTTTCAATAATGTTTTTCTCAGTAGCTGCCAGAGTCTGGATTTGTGTCCAGTTAATAGCATAATGCTCGCCCCTTATCATAACCGGCGAAAAGTGGGAGTAGATACTATTATACCTACATCTCTGCCCTCCCCTTCGGTAATACAGACGTGAATCTAGGTTTGTAGATAAAGCAAGCTAGGTACCTACTACAATGATTGGTAATTGCAGACATAATCAATAGCTATTGTACTGAATTCATCATTCATCATCATTTCAGTCGAAAGACGTCCACTGCTGGACATAGGCCTCTAAGCACCGCCACTTCGACTGGTTCTGTGCTTCCCGCATCCAACGGATTCCTGCGACTTTCACAAGGTCATCGATCCATCTTGTGGGAGGCCTTCCAACGGTACGTCTCCCGATACGCGGTCGCCACTCCAGAAGCCCCATCGGCCATCTGTTCTGCGAGCGATGTGTCCTGTCCACTGCCACTTAAGTTTGGCATTCTTCAGGCTAGTTACCTTGGTTCTCTTGCAGATTTGTTCATTTCTGATTCGATCACGTAGGGAAACTCCAAGCATACCCCTCTCCATTGCCCTTTGGGTGACTTTTAGCCTTCTAATAAGGCCCATTGTGAGCGACCACGTTTCAATGCCATAGGTCATCACTGGCAACACGCACTGGTCAAAGACTTAGCACATCAGATTTAATTAAAATTGAATACATTCTGAATTAGCAGAGACCTTGGTAACTTTACACTTATTGAATGAACACTTTGTTCTACTGAAATAGTCTGGGCAATCTTAGTTTAGTCTGGGATTAATTCACAGGATGAGATAATCTTCATGAAGTAGGTTCATTGACTACCTATGACTAATAACTCCACAGTAGGCACCTATTTGGCAGTTATGAGTTAGCTTTATCCGCGTGTTACATTTTATAATTGTTATGATAGAAACTAGCAGCGGCCCGCGGTTTTATCCGCATAAGTGTCGATTCCGTGAGAATATCGGGATAAAAAGTATCATATATGTTAATCCAGTACCCTATTTGCGTAATACAACACAACCACAATTTGTTTCGATTTGAAACAGATATTGCTAATCCATTGCTTCATAAGTTGGAAAAAAAATCTGCTCAACAACTTAAATAACGCAATGAATGTTGTTGAACTGTCAAAATGAAACAAATTAGGCAAATAAGTTACGCAATTAGGGTACAGGTTATAAACTATACATACATGCATACATAAACTCACGCCTCTTCCCATGGCGGTAGGCAGAAACTACAGAACGCCACCTGCTACGATCCTTACATACTCCTTTTGCCTAGTTTACGTTCATACATCTGGTCATACACGCACGCCGCCGCGCCGGTGTGAGTACTACGCACCTGGCCTTTCTGAAGAACATCACCAATAAGGTCAGTATATGTCCTCCTAGGGCGTCCCCGCCCGGCCTTTCCCTTTACATTTATAAACTATTTGTGTGCCAAATTTCAGCCAAATCCGTTCTGTAGTTTTTGCGTGAAAGAATAGTAACAAACATCCATCCATCCATCCTCATAAAACGATCGCGTTTATTAAATAATTTTTGTAGGACTAGGGATATTATAAGGCCTAGATGTCGTTTTCTGAGTCGGCAAGCTAACTTTCTACTAATTAAATACCTGCCAGTAGGGCAGGCCTGTGTTTGCCACCACAATCAGCATATTCTTGTCAGTTTTTAGGGTTCCGTACCTGTACGAGCCAATAATGCTCATACAGCAAAAGTACGTTTACGCGTATCGAACTAATATTCGTCAATTCAGTCGTAACTAAAACACCGTAAATAACAACAAAACATTAAGTGCGGCTTAGATAAGTAAACAAATATAACTTAGTTTCCACAAATAAACTATTAAACTCAACGGTTCTAACTACCTACAACAACTACAGGGGCATCCGTCAACGACGAGCAAACCCCAACAGTACCAAAATGGTAAAAAGGAACCTATGTGGTGGTCTGACCGTCTGTCTGTCACAGCTGGATATCAATTATGAACTGACTTACGAAATTAAAGATATTGTTCACTTTGTAATGTTTTTTTTTTCAAGCAATTACCTACTTAATCCGAAGGGTAAAGCTATTGAAGGCTTTTGCCAGTTTCAGAAACATAGCTGACCCATTACATTAGGTAGGTACCTAAGTATCAAGTCGTTTCTGTAAAACCCGTATTCTGAAAGGCTAATTGATGTACAACAAAAATTTGCCAATAAGTATACTGTCAAACTCTTGTCAATGGAAGGGCTGTGGTTATTTCATTCAACAATTAGATAACATGTGTCTTCAGCTTGAGCCTCAGTCAATCTGCCTAGCTTTTTCCTATGTTGGAGTCGGCTTCCAGTCTGACCGGATGCAGCTGAATACCAGTATTTTACATGGAGCGACTGCCTATCTGACCTCCACAACCCACCCAAGTAACTAAATCTCCTATAGTCATCGACTTATAAGACTAAAGGTCTTATAGGAATCTAATAGACGCTTTGACTAAGATCACTAATCTTACAACGGCATTTTATAAGACGATTAGCACTTTTGATACTATAAATGCATTGAATAAGATTGTTTACTCTCGTTAACTTATTTTATTCTTCTACTAGCTTCTGCCCGCGACTTTGATCGCGTGGAAGTCGTAAGACACCACTATAATAATATACTACAATAACAGCCACACTTTCATTAAACTTCCCTGTATACTACGTACGTTTGTAGTTTTGTTCTCAGCAGCCAAAATATACAGAGAATCAGGACTGGTGACGCGGGAGCAAGCGACGTACAGTTGTCCGTGTGAGAAGCAGCTTGTTGTGAGCACATACATCACAGCTTCGGCGGAGTTAACGTTCAAAGGAGCATAATCGGGACACCGACTTTGAGCTGGATGATGTACACCGGAAGTCTACTTACAATTAGCGAATTCAGAAATTCTACGGAGTAACGTACAACATCATGTTTCAAAATTCAAAAGTCATTTATTCAAACTAGGCTGAGAATCAGCACTTTTCGAACGTCAAAATTACATAAGACAGTCCCCCAAAAACGCCCACCCTTCACCACTTCCTAGTGCCTTTAGCTGGGAAGAAGAAGTGGCGTAACAAACTCCTCAGCAGCACAGCTGTCTGTTCAAGTTAGAAAAAAAAATGATTCTAAACAATAGTATGCAAAATAACTTACATTACGCAACACAAAACATAATTTAAATTATAAATTATTGGCCATATGTCAGCTAGCACACGCCAATATACCAACCAAACCATCGACAACTACACTCAAGCTACTATTTATAAATAATAAGAGGTAGTAATACTGCACCGTTGGTCTAGTGGCCGCAAGGGCTACGGCTGTGCACGAGGTCCTGGGTTCGATTCCCAGGTCGGGCAAAGTGTTATAGGGTCTTTCCATCAGGAATTTCTCAGAAGCAGCTTGAAGTCTGGATTTGTGACCCGTTGATACCAATAGGCTGGCTCGCTCTTAAATATAACTGGCGAAATGTGGGTGTACTATAGGTACACCTCTGCCCAACCCTTCGGGTATTACAGGCGTGATGTTATGTAAATAGTTAATTACCTAGTTATAACCATTCCATTCTATGTTATAGGATTTGGTTTCCGCACTTAGGGGATCAAGTGGACCATTGTGCGTGGGCTATGGCGGCCGTTTGGTGGTTATTCCAACCAGCCCACCTCCCTCCAGAAGATAATTAAATCTCCTTGTCTGTTCAGAACATCTGTGAAAGATCTGGGTAACCCGAGGGTTTCTGTTCTAATCTGGGTGACGCCTGTGCATTCAAACAGCACGTGCGCGACGGTTTCCTCAGCCTCCATGTTTGTACGCCCTGCACAGAAGACTGTTCGTTATGCCTATTGTGTGGAAGTGTTTGTTTAGCGAGCAGTGTCCCGTGAGGTCCCCGTCACCAGGCGCAGGCCGTTCCTGTCCAGGCGTTATAAACGCCTGATCAGTCTGCTATCCAAGGATGGCATTCCATTATAAATATACTGATTAATTGAACTAACATTTAATTAATCAGCATTTTGATAGATAATGGCGACATTAAGCTTGTTCAAGAATTTAAATTGCTTGATTTTCATTGATTGATGATTCTACGCATCTCATTTTCGGTTGTTAATTCTAATAATTACCTACCGCAATTGGTATTCACATTAATATACCTTACTAGCTTTTGCCCGCGGCTTTGACCGCGTTTAGGTCGGAAATTATTCCACGGTAAAGTACTACTGGATATAAAGTAGGTATGCTATGTATTATCAAGCTCATGGCTCATGTTTTGTATAAATAAATGATCTTTATAGTCTACTAGCTGTTACCCACGATTTCGTCTGCAATCCAGGATAAAAAATAGCCTATGTAAATAAATACCCAGGTCATATTCTATCTGTGTGCTAAATTTCATCCAAATCCGTCCAGCTGTTTTTGCGTGATTAAGTAACAAACAAACTAAGTCACTTTCGCATTTATAATTTTAGTTAGGATCCGTCCGCCAAACATCAAAATCCGTTCTGCCGTTAAAGAGTGAAAGGTAACAGACAGACAGACAGTGTTTCTACCGCATTTATTATGTATGGATAGCCGAATAATCTACCAATTTATCCTCTTATGTCATTCTGATCCACCCATCCATCATAAAAAGTGTATAATAATCAAACCCCGCCCACAGATAGGAATCTTCGCGCCATGCGCCATGTTGGCTGCATTTACACCGTATAAAAACCAATTTGAATTCGTAACACGTTTCTGAGTGCCATTAACAATTAAGTTAAGCAGCGAGCATAATTTATAGGCGGCTAGACTCCGCCTGTCCGGTGTGATAGACGCCGATTCTATTCGACGGACGCTGAATTTTTATTGGGATTTCGATGTGGTGCAAGGGATAAGATGGAGCTGTTTCTATTCTTATACCAGCACGCTTAGCATGAACACACTAGAAACGGGTTTTGTCGACGGAATAGACAAAATGACAGATAAACAGATATAGACAGATAATATAGAAAGAAAGAAAGAAGAAAGAAAATACATTTATTTAGCACAGACAAAAAGGCACACAACACAACAATTATAACACAAGTAAAAAATAAAAAAGGAAACAAAAACAAAGTGTAAAAATAATCATTTAACAGGAAAGTGTGCCTCGCGGCTGCGCCAAATAGGTCCAGTTCAGCAAAAATGCCAGACAGCTAGTGCCTGACGCTGGTTTTCAACTGAACCTGAAGTGTGAGGTGACGGATGTAAATCAGCTTTAAACCTACTGCAATATGTGTGTGTGTATACTTAAATTAAATAAATTCGTGTAAGATAATAATAACAATAACAAATAATTCGCTTTATACTGCAATGTGTGTATGTATCTATATTTAAGTAATTAAAATAAATTTGTGTAATAATAATAACGAATACATTGAGTGAAATCAAATAAAATTGCAAAACAACAAAACAAAAAGAAACTGACAAATAAATGAGATGGACGCATGTTATCGAAACGAACAAAAACCTGTTTTGAACGTTGCCAGACTTCCACGTTCCAACAAATATAATTTATTAATCCGTGCACTTCATCGTCTTCACCGCGCAATACGCTGCAAGCAGCCGGTCGCGGCGGACTATTCACGGACAGTTTTGCAACTTATTTTGTTTAAAAAACTTGTCCCACCTATACTTATCGTATGGGTTTCATATACTATACCTATATACACAAACCTAATAATATACAATACTAGCTGCGCCCCGCGGTTTCACCCGCATAAGCCTCGATCCCGTGGGAAAAAAAAGTATCCTATGTTCTTTTCCAGGGCATCATCTATATATGTGCCAAATTTCATCCAAATCCGTTCAGCCGTTTTAGCGTGAAGGCGTAACAAACAAACTTACTTTCGCATTTATAATATTAAGGAAGGACATACGTAATTATACACCCAATTAAACACATCTAATAATTCATAATAATATTGAATTGCTACTTAGGGGCTTGCGGCTAAGTAATAACAACCGCACGGGTCGATCGATCAGATTAAGCTACGCTTGCCGCGGTTGTTCTGTGGATGGGTGACCATTACATACCAAGACCCCTCCGTGCCTCGGAAAGCACGTTAAGCCGTTGGTCCCGGCTGTCATTTGTAGATCTTTGACAGTTGTTACGGGGTAGTTAGAAGCCCAAAAAGTCTGACAACCAGTCTTACCAAGGGGTATCGTGTTACCTAGTAACTAGGTTGTGGAGGTCAGATAGGCAGTCGTTCCATGTAAAATACTGGTATTTAGCTGCATCCGGTTAGACTGGAAGTCGACCCCAACATAGTTGGGAAAAGGCTAGGTAGATGATAATTGAATTGCTACTTAGTCCTCTTCCTCTCCTAATTTTGCTGTGCCCGACGGGGTCCATATTGATCTTTTACTTTGTTATACCATCTATGTAATACATATGGAATGCAATAAAGAATTGAGTACTGAGTATTTAAACAATAACAATCTGTCATCTTGTCTATTCTTCCGTCGACGAAACCCGTAGAAAACCCGTTTCTATGGTTGTCATGCCACACGTGCTGGGAGGAAGAAGCTTCTACTTCAAGTTTTTCTATGTTCCGTTTCTTGGCATGGTCCCAGCTAAAAACATTCATTCAAATATATTTATTTGAGGTAAGTAACCCTGTCTGTCAGTGTTCTGATAAAGTACTTGTAAAAAAAAGTCTACGGGCCTACATATTAGGTACTTGATTTTTTTAACGTTGATCAAATGCTAAGACAGCGTAGTACTCGCAACCGGCGTGCGTGTATGACCAGATGTATGAACGTAGACGAGGCAAAAGGAGAATGTAAGGATCGTAGCGGGTGGCCTTCTGTAGTTTCTGCCTACCCCCATGGGAAAAAGGCGTGAGTTTATGTATGTGTATCAAATGCTAAAACACCTTAATCAATCTGCCTAACCTTTTCCCAACTATGTTGGGGTCAGCTTCCAGTCTAACGGGATGCAGCAGAATACCAGTATTTTACATGGAGTGACTGTCTATCTGACCTCCACAATAACTGGGTAATATGATACCACTCGGTAAAACTGGTTGTCAGACTTTCGGGCTTCTGACGACGTAACAACTGTCAAAGATCCACGAATGACAGCCGGGACCAAGGCGTCGGCTTAACGTGTTTATTTCTTTCTCGGTATGTAAAGATGGTCACCCATCCACGGACCATTCCCAGCAATGGATCGACCTGTGCGGCTGTTATTACTTAGCCAAGAGTTGTATACGAGTCTCGGTTTAATTAACTGGAAATAACATATCATAGGTAAGTAACAACTTAGAACTAATTAATTGATAAAAATAACAAAGTTATGTACAGACGCCAGCACATCAAGCTACCCGAAACTGTCAAATTTTCTCAACCAACTTTAAACCTTATACTTCAGCGATAAAGTTGAAAATCTATTAAATAAATTTGACAGATTGTAGTAGCTGGCGTCTGCACTAACTTAACTAAAACTATTCACAAGGAAATTACTGAAGGAGGCATATACACGTCGAAAGTTTGTCAGTCTACTGAGTAACACAATTTATTAGGTAATTATTAAGAACTTATTTTTGTTTTTACGCGACTTACGAATTGTACAGTTTACAGACAGGCGCTTTCTTTGTGTAAATTATTTCATCACCACTGCTCTCAAAGCGGTGAAGGAAAACATTGTGAGGAAACCGCTATGTCCTAGAACCGAAAATTCGAAGACATGTGACATCTACTAACCCGCACTGGGTCCGCGTGAAGGATTACGGCCCACTCCCTCTCACAGAGAGGAGGCCTGTGTATTATAGGCTGATTATTATAATTATGCTAAAAGCTTTTACATTTTTTTTTACGGTTTTTCTTTTCGGTTCCGGTTTCGGTCTTTCTTCGGTTTACCTTTAAAATATTTTACATATCTAAGGCAATCAATACATACATACATAAACTCACGTCTTCTTCCCATGGGGGTAGGCAGAAACTACAGAACGCCACCTGCTACGATCCTTACATACTCCTTTTGCCTCGTTTACCATGTATACCATGTTTTATGCAAATAAATACTTACTTACTTACTTACGTTCATACATCGAAAATCGACGATCGTTCGTTCATTAAATATCTATTTTAAAATCGGTAGATTTTCTTGAAAAATATAGAGGAGCGAAGTTTTTGACTTGCACCACATCCCAGCAATGTATTTATTGACATCATTGTATGAAAATGACTACGCGTCTTGTTTTAAACACGCTTTAATCGAACTAATAGTACTTTCATGGTTTGATCCTATCAGTTAAATCATTCTGCACATATAAATATAAGACAGAAACGCAAAAACTGCTAGTAGAAGGAAGTTTTTTGCGTTGTCAAGACTTTTAAATGACCTCCGCGTCATTGAAAACGATACTATAAGCCGGTAAGTAATCCAGGTGGATGAATAAAACTAGAGCATAAAAAAAATTGTTGATAAATATAATTATATATCAAACTCCGATACCTATTCTACGATTGGTTACGGGATTGCTACGGGTCTACGGGGATGCTACGGTGCCTACGGATATGCTACGGGGCCTACGGCGTAGACCCTGTTGGAATGTTAAAAATTCTGAATTATTTATTGAATCTATTTTAAGATGAACATGACCGAATGTTGTTTTTTTTAGTAGTTGTTTTAGGTTACCTACTTATCATATAAACCTACTATGGTAAGGCCAACCTCGTGAACGGCTTTCGCGCATAAGTGCTGTACAGCAGCTGTACATACAGCCTTTGAGCTAGCTTTTATCTTTATAATTTTTTCAGTACTAATTAGTGTTTTGTGTGTACTTACATGAATAAATAAATACCTTATTATAGTTCCTAGTTCTGACGTGTAAATCCAATACACTCTAACTCGAGTTACAGTGTTTTGCTTTAATAGCGCTCATTCGATTATTTCGAGGCAGTTACATATCCCTATATTAATATTTTTTGTTTTATAGTATATAGAAGGAGAGCATATACAAAACACTGTATTTTAATTATATGAATGGTTTTAAAAAGTTTCAAAAGCCCTTTTCACGAAATAGGTATTTCTGAGATACAGTGTTTTGTATTCACACGTCAGAGTTGTAACGGACGAATGAGTTTATCCCATAAATCAGACAGTTTATTATGAACACATATTATAATTTATGTACTTATAAGTAAAAACCGCACAAAACCACAGAGGCAGCAGCTGACTACATCATGACATTGGGAAAAAGGCATCCAAATACTATAACGCCGTATATGGCAATAGGTAGATATACTCTGGAATGACGTTTACAGTATTGTGTCGTCACTAATAACTAACTCTACGTACCTATACTTCTAATAAAGGCATACATAATAGGAGACAATGCTTGTGGTTTAGGTGGGCATTGGGCTTCCTCTGATTTTTCCTGAGGAATAATGTTATCACAGGAGACCACTTAGTATTGTGGTTTGAATAATTATTTTACAATTATTTCAATATTACGTATTGCGGTATTTATGAATAAGAAAACTAGGGTTTAGTTTGCAAAAGGAGTATGTAAGTTTTGGGTTGAAAACCTATGTTAGTTCCCGTTGACCTAGAATCACGAAATTTGGCAAAAAGCAAGGTCTTACAGCACAAATAAAGGGAAAATTCCGAAAAATAAAAAAAGTTGAAAATTAAGGTACATTTTGGTACTTACAAAATCTAAATTTGCCCATATCTTTTTACAAATAAAAATGATACCAATTTTATTATGACGGTATAGTGGGTGGATACTGAAACCTCTGTGCGCCAGTCCGACTCGCTCTTGACCGGTTTTTTATTTGTCATCATCATCATTTCAGCCGAAAGATTCATTTCCATTGCTGGACATAGGCCTCCCCCAAGCACCGCCACTTCGACCGATTCTGTGCTTTCCGCATCCAGCGGATTCCTGCGGTCTTCACAAAGTCATCGATCCATCTTGTGGGAGGCCTTTCAACACTACGTCTTTCGGTATGCGGCCGCCATTCACAACCTATCGGCCCCATCGGCCATCTGTTCAGCGAGCAATGTGCCCTGCCCATTGCTACTTAAGTTTGGTAATTCTTCGGGCTATGTCGGTTCCTTGGTTCTCCAGCGGATCTCTTAATTTCTGATTCGATCACGTAAGGAAACTCCAAGCATCGCTCCGTTGCCCTTTGGGTGATTTTTAGCCTTCTGATAAAGTCTATTGTGAGCGACTACGTTTCAGTTCCATAGGTGATCATGGTTTTGTTATTGTTACTAGTAAATAACTGTTCATTTATTTTACCTCGATGGTTCTAGTTTATCATTTATAACTTCCAATTACAGCTTTATGTAAGCGGGCACGCCCTTTATGCCTGGTGGCTTTTATTTAGATATTTAGTTCTGCTTGAGTATAGTTCTCGATGTTTTTGGTTGGTATATTGGCGTGTGCTAGCTGACATATGGCCAATAATTTATCATTAAAATTATGTTTTGTGTTGCATAATGTAAGTTATTTTGCATACTATTGTATCGAATCACTTTTTTTTTCTATCTTGAACAGACAGCTGTGCTGCTGGGGAATTTGTTGCGCCACTTCTTCTTCCCAGCTAAAGGCACTAGGAAGTGGTGAAGGGTGGGCGTTTTTGGGGGACTGTCTTATGTAATTTTGACGTTCGAAAAGTGCTGATTCTCAGCCTAGTTTGAATAAACAACTTTTGAATTTGAATAGGTCATCATTGGCAACCCGCACTGGTCACTTATTATTTGTAACGTGACGATATTATCGTGCACGACCACGTCCATAAAATGTATGGATACACGTGCGTGTTATAATGTTATCGTGGATGGAAATTCAAAAGCGTCTTCATATATTTCCATTCATTTTACTTCCCTGTGTTATCGTGATACCGTGGACGTCCACGATAATATCGTCACGTTAAAAATAAAAAAAATGCACATTAATTCGACACTTCGACCTCACGACCGCTACTTCTTGCGACTACCATTTTGACACTGGGTATATCAGGGTACCTACTATCGCTTCGATTAACGATTCAATTTAAAGCAATATAGTAGATTGTTATACGAGGGGCTAAAATAACCCATTCTATCGAGGTAGTTTTACTCCCGAGCTTTAGCGAGGGAGTAAATAGAAACCGAGTTATAATGGGTTTTAGCGTCGTGTGTTTACACTCTACTTTTCACTACGATTGCGAGAAAATAAAATAATCCAATACAATATTAAATAAAATAGTTTATTTTATTTAAAAAAAATATATACAATTTGTTCAATCTGAATTTTAAAGGAAACTTTTTATCCCAGTATGCGGTAGTACACACGGCTATACATCAAGCTTTACATAAGAATAAAGACTTTTTCGTTTTTGTAGGCTCGTTGGTTACAGACAAAAATTAAAAAAAAACTTTTTCCCCTAGAGCAAGATATGCTATTTTTTCTCCGCTCTGGTACGCTACAATGACGGACTTTTTGAGCAAGAAGAGTGAAAAATTGTTTTGTCTATCAGCTGCATCCTTTGTCAATCCGATGCAGCGCACTTTGTCCGTTTTGCGCCAGTTTGCCCATTTTCTGTCTTTAAGGAGTATTTTCCAGATGCTTGACCCCTTTTTACGTGGCTGGTGACTCAAAACTCCCTTTTACCATTTGAATTAAAAATAAAGTGGTAAAAGGGAGTTTTGAGTCACTCATGAGTGACGTATTAGAAACGATCTGGGCCCATTACCGACTGCGTTGAATATCCTGTTACGTGTAAAATGCCATCACTGTCGCTATGCATATCTTCCTTAATACTGAATTGTGTAATGTGATTCATAGTACGTTGCTAATTAAATGGAGGAAACCTACCTACTATCAAATTTGTGGCATCCATCGCCCCCATTTTTGTAATGAGTTCGGTAGAGAGACGGTAGTTCAAGGACTACTCAGGCCAATCGCTTGTGCCTACACGTGCAGCTCACCTATATAGAATGATGGCGATTCTGACCTTCATCCGTCAAGGGGGTGATTCTACCTGTTATACTATACAACTTTCGCTATGAAACACAAATATACGATTCGTAAAAAAAAACCTTTTCATACATGAATCGAAAAGTCTGTCTACGGTTAAATAGTTTTTGAAGTGAAAACTTCTTTAGGCGCGTTGGGCATTTTTGAGATGGGACTAAACCATTGATTTCGCGACTTGTTACCGACACCGTGGAGTAAAAGACATCAACGCGTTGATAAGCGATTTTTTCAATTTTTCACTTCTGTCGGCACTCCCTGAGCGCCCCTGTTTTTTTTTCAGGAGTCGTATATTACGTAGCGTCATACTAAAAGTTTTTTAGTATGGCGGGTAGAATCATCCCCTTGATGGATGTAGGTGACTAAATTGCCACCCTATATCATCCCATGGTTAAGTACATGCTTTGAAGGAATAAGGCTGTATATTTCCAACGGTATATAGTTACATGCAGGATAATTTACAGGACTGTTTCATTTAGTTTATCAAGACCATGACCTATGCTTTGAATAATGACACCTCATGTAAGTAGACGTAACTACGATAATAGAAAACGGCATGGCCCATTGACTGCGTTGAATTTCCTGTTACACGACTACGAAGGAAATCAAACACACTGTTGCTATGGATATCTTCCTCAATATTGAATGGCTAATGTGACTCAGTGAATTAAGTAAAATAAAGTTTGTTTAACAAAAAGTAACACGACAATCCATCATCTGTATAATCATCATTTCCGCCGAAAGACGTACACTGCTGGACACAGGCCTTTTCAATACTTAATTTGAATGAAATTTGGTACACGGATAGAATATGACCCAGGTTAGGATATACCTATACTTTTTAACCGACTTCCAAAAAGGAGGAGGTTATATGTTCGTCGCGTATGTTTTTTTTTTTTGTATGTCCACCGATTTCTCCGTCAATTGTGGACCGATTTTGAAAATTCTTTTTTTGTTTGAAAGGGTGTGCTCTCGAATTGGTCCCATATAAATTTTATTGACTTTGCTAGGATAGTTTTTGAGTTAGCTACAAAATACGTATTTTTTTCCCACTTAATATGTAGATGATATGATAAGTTTCTGTCACTGGTAGCAGGTAGTGGTATTTGAATGTGTGTGGGGTAGGTACCACAACTAAAAAGTGACAAATAAAAACTTTTTACAAAAAAAAAACAACCGACCTCCAAAAAAAACACTACAAAGTGAAAAATAACTTTAATTTCGGACAACAACTCAACACCAACTTCCGAAATTAAAGTTATTTTTCACTTTGTAGTGTTTTTTTTGGAGGTCGGTTGTTTTTTTTTTTTGTTTTATAGTAAAGTTTTTTATACCGGTAGTACGTGCCTATGGGATTATTTAGTGTGACATAACATTAAGAAACACCAGTCAAAACTACATTTGCTACAAGACAATACACAAAGCAATCTTCTCTCTTATACAATTCTCTCAATAAAATTCTTACCATATACCCTATGACATACCGTGACTGCAAAAAGACTCTCACTGAATGGTTGAAGAGCAAAAGTTACGAGGAAATCGAGGCTATGCTCCATACAATCACATAATTCCCAAACTATGTACATATAATCTATAGATACAATTTGTCGCTGATTAAAACAAAAAGTACACAAATCGCACCTTCCACACCAACATTCACATCCGTACATCACACACACCCCACCTCACACATACTACTCCCACACACACACATATTAACACTATGCGCATTCCTTATTTATTTTTTCACTCTTTGTGTTGTTAAAAACCTTTGCATGCTTTCAAAATCATCTATTGGTGCCGATTCCCTTGTTCACAAACTAAACTAAATTTAAGTTCAGTGCATCTTTTTCTTTCTATTTCATTAAGAAAAGGACAGAAGATAAATTTTAGTTTAGTCCTGTCAAATTAATCAGCGCCTGTCACTACTCCATATAAGTTTAGACGTGATTAAAAACTTGCCTACTGAAATTACGTCAATTTACGTCAAGCGGGTAAACATAAACATTAAACATTAATGAGGCTAAAATTGACGCTGGTGGACATTTGATTTTTGACAAATCAGTTTTGACTTGTTAGTCCCGATAGGAACTGATAAAAATAATAATTTCCATATTCAATGTAGTTGGAAATGTCGTTTTTCCCAAAACTATTCAGAACTGTAGAGCTGAAACATAATAGGTATTATAGTCATAATACCTATTATGTTTCAGCTCTACAGTCAGCCCTAAACGGGGTCTAATAGTAGGCCAGTCGGCCTACTATTAGACCCCGTTTAGGAGATATGGAACTTCAAAAACTAAATAAAAGTCGTTCAAATAAATAAAATTGGCTTTATAGATAAGTTTGTAGTTTCTTTATATTAAAATGAACTACTTATGATTACGTAATGATTTACTTATGTAATTTTTGAATCTCTAGGGGGGGGGGGCAGGTGCCCCCTTTGTCCCCCCTTGGCGACGCCCTTGATGAGTACTGAAAAAAGAAAGATTAAAAACTAAAATGTTCACCTTTTTGTCAGGACTTTTCAAATTTCGAAGTAACCTTGCTCATGTAGAAAAGAACACAGCCCCTTAACAGCGTTGAATTTCCTCTATGGGTTTCGACGTCAGCACTCGTCACTGTCGCTATGCATAATATCTTCCCTAATGTCGAATTTAAAACGTGACTCTTTAATACGTAATGAATGACCATCACACAAACGAGTAAAATTGCTCTATTCCATGACGTTCCTATGTTACGATTGGTTACTATGTTCACCCCGGATTCCCCTAAGGTTCGCCTGATGAATCAGATTGTTCCTCATTAGATCCTTTCGTCATATAGGTACTATGTAAGGGCGCCGTGTGGTTTTACTTGGTCTGAGATACCATGTCCCGCTTTTCCCAGACTGAGGGTATCTTAAAGAGTATTGAGGATGAGAGATACCCTTTCCCAGACTGAGTGTATCTTAAAGAGTATTGAAGATGAGAGATATCCTTTCCCGCCTTTCCCAGACTTAGGGTATCTTAGTGAGTATTGAGGATGAGAGATACCCTTTCCCAGACGGAGTGTACCTATCTTAAAGAGTATTGAGGATGAGAGATACCCTTTCCCGCCTTTCCCAGACTGAAGGTATCTGAATGAGCATTGAGGATAAGAGATACCCTTTCCCACCTTTCTCAGACTAAGGATATCTACATATGAGTAATGAGGATGAGGCCAAAAGTATTTAACAAACTGATCTTTGGAATTGTGAAATTCAAAGGGAAATAAAAATGGTCAAAAAAAATAAAAAAATGAAATTCATTTATTTCAGGTAATACAAAAACCATACACTTATGTGCCAATTTTATAATATTAAGTGTAAGTGCAATTAAATATGTGCTAACTAAAGTTGAGCGATCAAAAAAAAAGTTAGAATGACGTAAAAATATGAGTCACAGTCAGATCAAATCAGTTAATGTCAAAAGCACACAGCAAAATAAAAATTTAATTAATAGGACAATGAATTAAATGAAGTTAAGTTAGAAGCAAAAATTTAAATTATAAAATCCATAACATTACATAAAATGACAAATTAAGCACCAGTAATATGTCTGCTATAACAATGCCCAACGTAGGGACAATCCAGTCGCTGAGCAATCATCGCCAGAACAGTGTTGGAGCTAGCCCGCACCTGCGCACCGCGGACGCGCACCGCTTGCGCATGGTAGTGTAGAAACGTCTGGCTGTTTGTGTATGTGAGTTTTCAATGTTTGTAATCGCACCCACGATACAGGAGAAATTCCTAGTGTGGGGCAACGTTTTCTAAAAAAAAAAAAAACAGTCGGTGCGCGCTTCCGCAAACATGCCCGAGGTGCTGAAGAAACGGGGCAGCCCCAACACTGCCCTGAACGCGTTGTTATATTGGATACGAACGGCACTGTAAGCAGCTTGTGAGTAAGATGCCCATAGGCTGCACGTGCATAAGGAGGTGCAGAAAGCTTTAAAAAAACCGGCCAAGTGCGTGTCGGACCACGCACAATGAAGGGTTCCGTAGTTGGGATGAATTTATCCCAAAAACAAACTTAACTTTGTAGTTGAAAAATATGTTCTCCCATACGGAATGTATGGGAAAATATGTTTTTGCAACTGCAAAGTTAAGTTGGTCGATTATTACTCGTTAAATTGTAGAGCCTACTTAGCTGTGATAGTTTTCCTTTTAATTTCGTTATACAGGGTGTTTGGCAGAACGTAGAACATACGAAAATGGTGGATAGGTGGGGTCATCTGCTACTTACTCAGCCCTAATTTATTTGGCCCTGGCTCCCTGGTTTTTTTTTTTAATGCAGGTTGAAATTAGGATTTAAATATTTTTTACATATTTCTGTTAAAAGAATCTTACAAAATTTTAAAGATTTAAAAAAATGCGTTTTACTCATTTTTTTAATAAAAATTACACTTTAAAGTTAAGAAAGTTGTGAAACTAGAAAAAAGCAACAAAAAAAAAAATTTAATAACCAGGGCGCCATGGCCAAATAAATTAGGGCTGAGTAAGTAGCAGATGACCCCACCTATCCACCATTTTCGTATGTTCAACGTTCTGCCAAACACCCTGTATAAACTACTGCTGTGATTTTTTTCACACATCCAAAACCAACCATTTAGCTGGCAGGGGGGGGGGGGACACTTGACTCTAACAAAAATTAGCACTTTTAAGCTTAATATTTCGCAAGCGGATCCTTGAATCCAAAAATGGTTTTCACAAACTCACAATGTTTTTAAAGGACCTTTCCAATGATACCCCACACCATGGGTTACAAAAAACATCACCACTTTACGTTAATTAATATGTATACCTATGCCAAATTACAGCTTTCTAGTTCTAAGGGTCTCGGAGCTAGACCGCGGGCAGACAGACAGACAGACAGACGGACAGACAGACAGACGGATAGACAGACAGACAGACAGACGGACATGACGAATCTATAAGGGTTCCTTGTTTACTACGGAACCCTAAAAAGCGTGATTTTAACCTGATTTGAAGAACGTGCAAACCTACGGGCTATCATATTTGCTCTCTTAGACAGTGCCCTCCGCTCCCGCTCAATGTCACCTCATGGTATGACACCTCATGTAGACGTCCATCCCCCATATCTCCGCCCCCGTCCATTCGGACGGTACGGGGGGTTCGGTATCACTTCAAGACCCAGATTACCACTCGCCATCCAGTTGCCTCTCCGATAAAATTTTACGTGCCATTGCCTTGAATAAATTTCCTCTACGGGTGCGATGTCAACACTGTCGCTATGCATAATCTTCCCTACAACGTCAGTCAATACGTAATGAATTAATACCATCACACAAATTAGTAAATTTGCTCTTTTTCATGACGTTTATATATGTTACGATTGTGGTTACTGTGTTCGCCCCGGATTCCCCTTATAAGGTACGCCGGGTGAATCAGATTGTTCTCCTTTAGATCCTTTCGTCATAGTTTAAGAGACTGATGGTCGGTGAAGCAGACGAGTCCTGGAGTGGAGACCGCGTATCGGCAAGCGTAGTGTGAGACGCTCCCCAGCTAGATGGATGACGAGAGGCCTATGTCCAGCAGTGGACTGTGATAGCCTAATGTTGATTGACAGTGATGCCGATTCTCTTGTACACCGAACTAAACTATTACTAATATTTCTTACTTTTGACCATGAGAATCTCAAAGCTATTCTGCAAAATAAATTCTCTAAATTTAAAAATGATTTTGACACATCTAAATCGAATTTGACAATCGCGACTCCACACGTGGTACCTACCTAACCACGTGAATCTTTTTAAAGCTGGAAGCGCATACGCCTCGACGTGTTTTATATGGAATTTTTCACTTTTTGTATCATTATCAGCCTATAAATGTTCCCACTGTTGGGACACAGGCCTCCTCTCTGTGAGAGGGAGTGGGCCGTAATCCACCACGCGGGCCCAGTGCGGGTTGGTTTTGTATGGAAAATAGAAAAATTATTACCTACATGTAGAGTGTTAGGGGTTTTATAAAGGGGGTCGAAATTTTAATTACCTCTTTTTGCGATTGGACACACCGTTTTCGAGATTTATGCAAAAGAAAAATAAAGATTCAGTACTGTTTTTGCATCTGAAGTCGAGGTGTTGGTGTGAATTTAAAGTTCATGAAAACCAATTTTATTCCACACGTTTTTAGTCGCGATTAAAAATAGTCAGATTTAGTTAGAAAATCTAAATTTTAGGTGAAAAACGTCAAATTCAGAATAGCAAAATTGCCATTTTCACTAAACTATTATCTCAGTACTATCTTAGTGCTGTCAAACTAAAATATAGTTGTGTCTATTTCAGAATGGGAAATCGTCGTTTGACAGGAATAAACTAAATTTTGGTGATTATTAGTTTAAAAGCATTTGTGACAAGAGAATCGGCACCAGTCAGCAACAAAAACAAGTGAAGAGGACTAAAATCAAATAGAAATCGAGTTATAATGGGTTTTAGCGCCGTGTGTTACGCTCTACTTTTCACTACGATTGCGAGAAAATAAAATAATCCAATACAATATTAAATTGTTTATTTTATTTAAATGTACAATTTGTACAATTCTGGATATTTAACGAGATGTTTTTTCCGGGAACTTAATTTCAGTCCTCTGTGAAGATGTTGTCACTAGATAATGAAATTTTCACTGTTGTCTGTTGTTGTTGCTGTTGTTGTTGTGTTGTGTCCTGTTGTTGTTTGTTGTTGCTGTTGTTTTCATATTACGGTCACCAATTCAATTTGTAATTAGAAAAAAAATCTAAAGATTTCGCGCCAATGCCTTTTTTAATTCTTCTGTAGCCGCAACGCAATGCACGCATTCTACCGAAGAGGTAGCCGCATTTAGATCCATTTTCAAAAATAAATGTTCTTTTTTTTTGTGAACCAGTAATAAGTCGAGTCCATAATCATGATTATTCTACGTAAGAATAAAGACTTTTTCGTTTTTCAAGGCTCGTTGGAACAGACATAAATTAAAAAGAAATTACTTTTTCCTCTAGAGCAAGAAATGCTATTTTTTCCCCGCTCTGGTACTCTACAATGACGGCCTTTTTGAGCAAGAGGAGTGAAAATAATATTTAGATTAAGGCTTATCAAATATCTATTATCCAACAACAATGGGCGTATTATGTAATGAGTTTATAATTAGCACAATGATGTTTTATTATCAAAGTTACAATCAGTAAGCAGCTAACAAGTTAGTGTTTAATAATTAAAAGGACAGGAAGATACAGATGTGCCATCCACGAAGACGCGCCCCACTATGCGATTACTTAAGCTGTAGATTTAGTGCGGAGCGGATGGCACTATCTGTAACAATGTTATCATACTCTCTTGCATAGTAAAATAAGTGCCACATCAACAGATCCTGTTTTAATACATAAAGATAGGTTGCGTTTACTTTCATGATTTTTAGGTACCTACCTAAAAATGCTTATCTGACTACCTATATAAGAGGCCGCCACCTCCTTCTGCGATGCGGTAATGGTCGCGAAGGAGGAGGCGGAACGCGTGAGGGAGAGGCAAATTTCGCACCCTCACGCCCCTAACCGCCGCAGGAGGAGACGCCCGGGGCGGGAATCGCGAGCCGATTTCCGGCCACCATAGGCGCGGGCTTGCGGACGGTGAGCAATGGGTAGCTCGCCGTCCGATAAGGACCAAGCCCGGGTCGACGGCGCGTTGTGTTCCACGCGCGCCTCAAAGAGATGTCAGCAGAATTGACGGGGTCCACTAGGGCCAATGCCTGCCGGGGGTTCGAAGAAAACCGATAGGGAAATCGTGGCCCCCGGCAACAGGGCAACCGAAGGAACACGGGTGGGTTTTAGTCAGTAAGAGTCTGACATGCCCTCCCGCTCCACCCAGAGCGGGAGAAGTTATTTGATAATATCAAACCCAAAAAAAAGGTGTCAGTTTAATGATCGACGATACGGTTGGCGCAGTGGTTAAGCTATTGACTGCTATGCTGCGTGTTCGCGGGTTCGATTCCTGCATGGGAATATTTGTATGACCTACAAGTGGTTGTTCCGGGTCTGGCTGTTTGTGTGAGTTTAAATGTTTGTAAAGCACCCACAATACAGGAGAAATTCTTAGTGTGGGGAAACGTTATTAAAACAAATAATAAAAAAATACAAATACAGAACTACTGTATATTTCTCTGTTTGTAATGGTGTGATTAATTACTTAATCAAGATTCTGATCCTTGTTATCCGACAGGCTGATCGGGCCGATTGAGTTGGTGAAGAGGACCTTTGAACTCTTTCATTGCGTAGGTCTGATCTGCTAACTTAGCTTTGGTGCTATATATCGTTACTGGAAAGGCAAAATTACTTAACCGCCATATTATTTATATGGCGGTTAAGTAATTTTGCCTTTCCAGTGACGATATGTAGGATCTAAAAGACCTGTCGCTAGACTTGGTAGGTATGCGATATATTATCAGGTCGAATAGACCTGGTTGACAGCTTTGCGTTTAGGTGGTATTCACTCGTTCATTTTGAATTTTATTGGTTACTTCTTTACGCGAGACGCTTGCGTAGGTACTTTTATACAATAAGATTTCGAAGCGCGTCGTTTCGACCGTTTTCTATGAAGATATAATACTGTTATTTATTTATACTGTGAAATGGACAAGACAATGTCGTTAGGTTTTATGGTTGATTTTATAAAACAATGACCCCTATCTGTTTAAGTTCACGCTTCCTTTCAAGTCATAATTTATTAAAATATTTATATAACAGCTTGCTTTCTTACTGAATGTTTTTACACCGATACTCTCACTGGCTCTCATATAATGAACTACAGCCCTATTGTAACATGCACATACCTATTTAGTAAGCATAAGGCGCGTCGCCCACTATCGGTGGGCATCGGTGCGGCTCGGTAGAGCTCGGGCGCTTTACGGCGATTTCGGGCGCTTGAGAGCTGCCTCGGCAGTCGTAAGCATACCTAAAGACGCCGAGGCTCGTTTCGGGTAGCTTCAGCAAAACTAAGAATAGTTCGGGTGGCAGACATGTCGCAGAGCAGTCGTAACGTTACGTGAAAACAGTTGTTCGTGTGTATTTATTTATAATGGTGGATTGGGACTTAGTTCTCATTGTTCATCTTGCCGAAGAAGAAGAGAAACTTGGAGCCTTAAGGCAAAAAAGAAGATTTTATAGAATAATCAACTTTTCTTCTGTCATCGTCAAATAAAACGAACCTATACGTGTAATTAATGAGGCTGTTGCCTTTTATTTTCCTCTGGGTGTTGCCAAGCTAATGGAGGAGCGCGCGGTGAACGTTATGACTGTTCTGCGACTTGTCTGGCCACGAAAATGCCACCCGAGCTGCCCGAAACCAGCCTCGGCGTCCTTAGGTATGCTTACGACTGCGCAGGCAGCTCTGAGGCGCCCGAAGCCGCCCCAAGCAGTCCTCAGGCGCACGAAGCCGCCGTAAAGCGCCCGAGCTCTACCGAGCCGCACCGATGCCCACCGATAGTGGGCGCTGCGCCTAAGCATAATCATCAGCCTATAAATTTCCCACTGCTGGGACGCAGGCCTCCTCTCTGTGAGAGGGAGTGGACCATAATCCACCACGCAGGCCCAGTGCGGGTTGGTAGATGTCACATGTGTTTGAATGTTTGGTTCTAGAACATGCCGGTTTCCTCACGATGTTTTCCTTCACCGTTTTGAGAGCAGTGGTAATGAAAATAATAACACAAAGTAAAGTGCCTGCCTGGGTTCGAACCTACGACTTATAAGTCGTAAGTCACGGTCGTTTCCACTTGGCCACCACTGCTCTCCAGTCCAGCCCTTCACTTAGTAATATTGCGGGTTATTTTTAAGTACCTCACGACGCGCGACGACTCACGGCAAGAAAGTAGAAAACTAACGCCAAAGGTAATAATGACCTTTGGTTAGGAGGCATAAGCCCTTGATTCCTTTAAGCCTTTGGTCCTTTTACCCATCACCGTAATAGGAGACTGCTCGAGGACCATTTTCATGTGGAGTTTCCTGCCCATTCTTCTCCATACGGAACTACCTCTTGGAAGGGGCAATTAGAATGAATCTTACAGGATAAGTTTTTATCTAGTGCGTAAACTTTAACACGTGACTTTACTCGTCATTATGAACAACTTTTACTATGGGACCAAACCTGAAATCATTCAATGAGTTTGACAAGTTATGCGAACATAAATGTAGGGAACAGCTGATTTTTTTTACGATTTCAGGTTTGGTCCCATAGTAAATGCTGTTCTTAATGATGAATGAAGTCACGTGTTAAAGTTTGCGCACTGGATAAAAACTTACCCTGTATTTTTTTATTGTAAATTGACGTTCAAAAGTGCCTTAAGTGCCTATTTGAAATAAATGGTTTGACTTTGACTTCGTGGTCAAGCGACGTACAACTATTACAACTACATGAGACTTAATTATGCCCGTTTTCACCAACACTACGCCTCATGTAATGCCTAAATAAAAGCACACTGTTGGATTTTCAACTTTATACGCTGAACCGAGCGGTGAAAATCCAAAAGTGCGCTTTTATTTAGGCATTCATTTAGGGGCGTAAGGACCAGCGACGCACCAAAGACTATTGATACGGTTAATTTAGTCTGTACCCTAATTGCGTAATGCACGATCAATCTCAAACGTAAATGAATGTTGAACTGTCAAAATGAAACAAATTTGTCATAATCGTTTACGAAATTAAGTTACCCAATTAGGGTACTGAATTTAGGAAGAGAGGGACTATTTGGAAAGCTTTTGATCACAGTAGGTACTACACCGAATTAATTACTGAATCCGTCTGCAAATTATAGTGCGACAGAGACGGACGTATCGCGACCTTCATCATCATCATCAGCCTATAAATGTTCCCACTGGGACACAGGCCTCCTCTCTGTGAGAGGGAGTGTGCCATAATCCAACACGCTGACCCAGTGCGGGTTGGTAGATGTCACGTCTTCGAATTTTTTCGGTTCTAGGACATGCCGGTTTCCTCACGATGTTTTCCTTCACCGTTTTGAGAGCAGTGGTGATGAAATAATTTACACAAAGTAAAGCGCCTGTCTGGGTTCGAACCTACGACCTAACAACACGTAAGTCGCGACCGTTACCACTGGGCCACCACTGCTCTCCGACCTTAAGTCTTTCTAATAAAGTTACTTTTTAGGAGTCTAATTTACTGAATGCACTTGTTTGAATTCATTATGTAACAGTCATTTAGACGCCAAGTGGATTCAATGGATGACTGATGTTGCACATTAAGCTACGAGACGCCAGTAGGTCAATCGATACGAGCAGTCTGGAGCAGTCAAAATCAGTGGAAAATCTATCAAGTGTACTTGAAAATCCAATGATCAAAATGTATGACACAGTAAAATGCATACTATAGCGGCGGTATACAAACTCCTTCGTCCTAGCAGACCTCCGTGGTGGACTGTCACTAACGTGGCAGCACCCAACGTGTGGTGCCAGAACATTCTGGCACCCCACGTTGGGTGTTGGGCGACCACATGGTCGGGGTGTGTCAGGTTAATAGAAAAGGCTTCCTTCTATTGAAGGTTAAAGTTAATATTTTTGCCACACATTTTTCATTATCCTGTCGGAGCCTCTTGGCAAGACGCCGTTAGTAGGCACATTATGTTAATTAAATATTTTGAAAAAACCCACGACGGTTAAAAAGTAATTGAAAAAGGATAAAAGTTTTGCACAAATAAATGTTTACTGCAGCGCCCCCTGGTGAGTTGTCACCATAACACTTATCTAAGAACATGCACCAATCAAACCCAAACCCATCACTGAAAACTGCATCAAATCGAACTAGTAGTTTTGGAGAAAAATGGCAACATGGATTTGCACAAACATCCTCTCACCCCAAACGCATATACCGTCTCCATTCCGTCGTGGGTAAAAAATGTGTGGCAAAAATATAAAGGTGCAATAAAACGTAACTAGCGAAATATTTTATTTAATCATCAAAATCAGTCCGAACTGAGTTATATCAGTTTTAACAGGGTGATTTTTGCGATGGCACATCAGGGCTAAATCCGAAACTATGGAGCGTAGAGCATAGTGGTCAAAGGAACAATGACCAAAATTTTTGAGGAAAATGAAACAGCATTTTTTGTTTTTTTTAATGCTTGTGCCTGGGCTAGGAACCGAAGCCCAAGCTCGGACTGATTTTTAACCTTTGCCGATTAAATTTAGTCCTTAGGTAATATTATTTTCTATTGAAATCCTAACTAATATCATAAATGCGAAAGTGAGTTTATTTGTTACGCTTTCACGCTAAAACGGCTGAATAGATTTGTATAAAATTTGGCACATGGGTAGACCATAACCTGGGCTAGGATATAGGATCTTTTTTATCCCGATATTCCCACGGGATCGAGACTTATTGCGTGTAACCGCAGGCCACAGCTACTGCAACTATAATGGCGGCGGAAAAAAAGAGAACAATTTTGGTCATTGGTTTTCTTAGGTTGTGCAATGCCCAGACTAGCTCTTGGAGCAGAGAAAACAATAACTTCCTCCATTTATACATCAAAACTTAACAATCCTTGTCGTTTTCATTTTCATTTGAATGGAGTAAAAGAACAATGGAAACAATAAGTCTGTCGGAACTGAAGATCTGACCCAATCGTGATACTTGTAACTAGCAGCTAGGTTATGGGAGTTATCCTTACTACTACTTGTTTAGATAGATAGATAGAATATTCTTTATTATGTACACCATAAAGATTACAGACATTAATATAGAAATTTTACATTGGGTGACACAATGGGCGGTCTTATCGCTAAAAGCGATCTTTTACAGACAACCTTAGGATGGATTTAAATGGAAAAGGAGAGACAATACTGCAGGTAGTCAGTGGTGTACCATTTACATATGTATCCATTTATTTGTTTGTTACGCTTTCACGTTAAAACACAGACAGATTTGGATAAAATGTGGCACATGTGTAGACCATGACATGGGTTAGGACATAGGGTACCTTTCATCCCAATATTCCCACGGGATCGAGGGTGAAAATTTATGTGGGTGAAACCTCGGGGCGTAAATACTTAGTAGTTAGTAAAATACATACCTACATATAACACGAGGAATCTCTTTATAGGACGACATAAGAGTACTATTGGAAATTCAGTGCTAATCTAAGAGCGTTTGCGCACTGCATCCAAGGCGAATCCAATCCTAATCTGCATGGTCCTCATATGGCCTGACCATGATTATGTCTGGACTTTAAAAGAGACTGTGACGTCTGGAGTGTTTCGCTCTTTCTTCTCAGAGTAGTCGGTTCAGAAACACTGAACTCATCTAGTAAGATATAAAAAATTGACGCCTAAAACTATTTTATGAAAACACCGGTCGATGCTTGTTTTCTGGACTTATCGAAGGCATTTGACCTGGTGTCATACGATATTTTGTGGTAAAAGCTGCGAAAGGAAAGCAGCGTCAACTGTACTGTTATTTCTTTGTTTAAATTTTGGTACGAGAATCAGACGAACTCAGCAGTACCCGTATAGGCTGTCACATTAACGGAGTTTGCGTTAACAATATAAGTTACGCTGACGACATGGTGCTGCTGAGTCCATCAATAAGCGCACTCAGGCGTCTTGTGAGGATGTGTGAAGACTACGCGGTCACTCAGGGACTCAGGTACAATGTAAAAAATGTGAATTATTGGTATTTAAGGCGGGTACCAAATGTTACACTAACGTGCCAGATGTGACTATAAATGATACTTCGTTAGCTAGAGTAACAAAATTTAAGTACCTGGGTCACTGGGTCACTCATGACCTGAATGATGACCTGGACATAGAAAGGGAACGCAGGGCGATGGCTGTCCGAGGTAATATGCTGATCCGCAGATTTGCACGTTGCATGACGCAAGTTAAAATAACCCTTTTTAGAGCATACTGCCAGTCTTTTTACACGTGCAGTCTGTGGGTCAGGTATACGCTGAGGGCATACAACGCCCTGCGTGTCCAGTATAACAATGTATTCAGAATGCTGTTGGGTCTACCACGCTTTTGTAGCGATTCCGGGATGTTCACCGAGGTCACGGTTGATGGTTTTCATGCCATTATACGGAAACGGTGTGCTTCTATTCTCGGTAGAATACGTGCTAGCTCCCACAGCATCCTGAGTGTATTGTGTGATAAGTGGGACAGCCCCATGCTGGCTCACTGGATACGACTGCACACGTAGGTGTCAGTTATTTAAATTTTGTATATAGTGTGGTTTTTTTACTAACATTAGGTTAAGACTTTTACTAACAACTTATGGATCGTGTAATTTGGTCTGAAATAAAATATATATTATTATTATCGAATCCGAGAAATGTCGGTCCGAAGTAGCCGTAGTTAAGTATCTACTATTGTAATTTGTATTTATACAGGGGTTGTGCACTAGATCCAAACAGGTGTTTGGATCTAGATTTAGTCCTTATTTAGAACATTTCTAATTCGGATGGATCTCGGATTCAGACTGGATTTAAATTCGACATCGGATGGGGACGTAGGTACTCAAACCCTCTCTCCTACTTTTGCAGGGCCCGACAGGGTCCACAATGATCATATTTATGTAAAACTACTTAAGTTCACATGTGGAAGCAATAAATGTATTGAGTATTCTGGAAGTTTTGCAGGTTTTCTGACCAAAAGTTACCAGTTCTCACTTGGGTATGAAAACCGAAGTTGTGTCGTCAAAATACATCTTTACTAAGCCATCTAAAATACAGGGTGGCAGGGACATCGACGCGAAAACTGTTACCATGGATTCAGTATGTGACTCTGAACTGAACCCCTCTGCGTTGAAATTTTTCGTCGGTTATTTAAAAAGAAATCAGTACCATACATTTTGACCGCATAGGTATTGCACTTTTCTATGAAACAGCAGATTTAAAAAAAATAACCGACGAAAAATTTCAACGCATGGGGGTTCAGAACCATGTACTGATTCAATGGTAACCGTTTTCGCGTCGATCTCCCTGCCACTCTGTACAATACAAATTGCTGTCTTGGTAAGCTATGCTGTATGATACACCGTAACACCCGCTGTTTGACTGCCCCTTTGGGCTCATGGTCGCAAGCGCGACTGCTGAGCGTGGGATCTTGGGTTCGTTTCCCAGGGTGAGCAAAATGTTACTGGGTTTTTCCATCAGGAATTTCTTAGTAACAGCCCGGAGTTTGAAAGTTGTCAAATTCAAATTCAAAAGTCATTTATTCAAACTAGGCTGAGAATCAGCACTTTTCGAACGTCAAAATTGCATAAGACAGTCCCCCAAAAACGCCTTTCCTTCACCCTTCTGGCGGGGTGATAGCCCCGTTCCTCGGAAAGCCGTTGGTCTTGCGCCTGATCTCTCTCCGGTCGTGTCGGATTGCCGTCCCATCGGACTATGAGAGTGAGGGAAGAGAGATAGTGCACCTGTGTCTGCGCACACACGCCTGCACTATAATATCTCCTGCGCTGAAGACTAGTCTCCATTGAGATTGGCCGCCATAGCCGAAATACGATCTGGAGGACAATTTTTTGTATGATACAACGACACAAGTAGGTTCTCAGATTTTCTGCTTTCCTCAACGAGCACAAGGTAACAGAGGGAATCCGGAAGAGCTTGATGCAAAAACCAATAAAAAAGTGGCAATTAATAGAACTACTATGGAAAATAGTCTGGTTTTGAATGTCAACCTCGTATGAATGCGACAACTTGCCCCAAGGCTACGAGGGACAAAAGTTAGGCAATATTGCTTTTAATTGCAAAAAACTAATAATTTGAATGTTGAGGGCTACCCTAGACACTGCTAGTTCACCGTAACAAGGGGGTAGCTCCAATAACAGGACCCTAAATGCTCGTGCAGACTGGCGCGATTTATCGCGCGACGCGTCACTGGTTCTACCGTGAAATTTTTTTATGCTCGGGCCACACCAACGGGAAACGCCGTTAATTATCACGATGATGGACCTTAACCCGTCGGAATAAAGTCTATCATCGCGATAATTAACGGCGTTTCCCGTTTGTGTGGCCCCAGCATGATTAAATGTTTTATAAGAGTCGCGTCGCTCCTGTTTGCTCCCCAAAGGCTATCGCGTTTCACGCTTAGAACAACAATCCCTTTAACTTTGACAGTTCAATCGAAATTAGACAGTGATTCATTTTTGCGATGACTTAGGAAAGACCGATGCTTATAAAAGCGAATGGGTGGCTAGTGATTTTCGTCACAAAAGTACATAAACGATGAAACGTCGACAATGAAAGCAAAAATGAACCGTCTAATTCCGTCATATTAACTACCCCGTTCTCCCAGTAACTATAAACACGCGCGTTACGGTTTATCCAAAAATTCACGCTATAGTAGACTGAAACCAAGCCATGATCACATCACGGTGGGATGTAGACTTTTAGGTATGGTAAGGCTAAATTCCAGAGGTAAACGTAAGGTAGGACGCCCTCAGGCTAGGTGGAGTGACGATCTTCGCAGGGTGGCTGGTAGCAGCTGGATGAGAGTTGCCGAGAATCGAGCTGAATGGCGTGCAATAGGAGAGGCCTATGTTCAGCAGTGGACTGCTGTAGGCTGGTGATCATGATGATGAAATTCCGTAATGGAAAAAAATCCAAGAGCCCTAAATACTCACCCGAGATTGATAATTTAGCGCGCCTATCCAAACGAATGCCATATTCTATAACGTAATTTACAACTTTATGAATGAACGTTGAAGGAAAACGCGATTTATCTAATAACTGTTATTTTAAATCTGCCAGCGATTACCGAGTGCTTGCTGCCGCAATCAGTCTTCGAATGACACCGCTTTCGTCCATTTTGTTAGAATCATTTTATAATATTATGATTCTAATCAATGGAAGTATTATGACAACCAGCCTAATAATTTACATCATCTCTCCGTTATGTTATCATCAATTGTTCAATGCATTCGTTCATTTAGGCAGCGTTCGTTTAACCCTGTAAATGCAGATGCTTTTACTTTTCATGAAAAGGGAATGTGGGGTACAAGATATCCCGAAAATATTACATGTTAGCAAAGGACAAGATGAATAGTAACCAATTTATATGAGGCAGAATTTAGATATTGTTATTTAAAAATAAATTAGCATTGTATGCCAGCTGAATTCTTAAAATATCCTTAAATAAAAATATGTGCACCTAAACGCGATAAATGAATGCATTTGTGCTGTCCCGCATATATTAATCCTTGTTTACAAACCTGATAATCGAGCGATATACACGCTTCAGGGATACTGACCATTCAATATGATGAAATATGACAGGTACTTGATTGAAAAATCCAAAACAACAGCGTTCGTTAAACCCCCGTTGAATGCAGATATTTTATGTTCTGAATACTGATAGCGTATCATTATGCAGTCACTAAATATGCGATTAGTATCCTGAATACTATTAAAAATACTAATTAGGCGGAAGACTTTTGTCATGTTTTTGCATTGCTTAGTTCAAGCACTGAACAGTAGTAGTTCGTAGTATACACAAATCTTTTCATAATTTAAAAGCCACATTTCAGGACAAAAAGAAATGAGTGCCATGTTTGGAGAAATTTTTCATGCTTACTAGTGTAACATTGAAACTGCGAGGTCGCTAAAATTGCAAAGGTAGAACTATTATCAACCGTGAAAATGTAATAAAATAAAATAATTTAACTATGTACTTGTAAAGTATTCGTTGTATTAAAATCAATTACATAGGTACTATTTTGCTGTACCACGCTTTTTGATTCAAATTGCAGGCATCGGATTATTATTGCCTCAATTTGTAATAATGTATGTGATGATGGTCTAAATAAAATATTTGGTTAAATATTGAATATCAGGACAATTTTTCATCAAAATCCCGAGGAAAATACGCTCAGTACTGAAACCAAATGTGTCACTATTGGAGGGTTAATTCTCACGTCGATGACGCGTTAGGCCATTGAAAACGCAGTGCTCAAGATGTGGATGTGTAGTATATAAACTGCGGGCTGCCAGGTAGGAAGCATCGAAGTGTCCAACACATCATCTCATCTTTTATATTATCTAGTAAAATAACAAAGTGAAACATGAGATCTGCTGTGCTTACTACTGTCTTCGCCATATTGGCGGTAAACGGTGAGTTAAAAAAATATAAAAAAATAAGTGATAATTTAAAGTTCATTAAATTAGTATTATCTGTTAAAGTTTATTAAGTGGTGATAAGAAATAATATAATAATACTTTATTAAAAAAAAATATAAAGTGCAAATATAATTATTAAAAATAATTGAGTGCTATATCGAGTCAAAAATCATAAAGTATTCAATAGATTATAAAAATAATATTTTTGTGCTCCAGACAACCATCATTTGAGTAAGTGCAAGAGGATAAAAAAAGGAACAAAAATCGGGATTAGTACTTATTACAAAACACCAATTAATCGGCCAATCATAGGCTGCATTTAATTACAAGATTGAACCATAATTTCAAAATATATAGCTAAAGTAGAGTGAGGCCGAATAATTATAGACACTCATAAAACATAGGTACAGCACGTGAAGTTAATCTACAGCTAGGTAATTGAAACATGCAAAAAACGCAGTATCTTCCTCTGGTGCGCCGGATCGCACAAACATCCGACAGCCGGACCAAACATTGTCTTAGCGAATACAAAACTCAAATAATTCGCTCTGCATTCTATCTGGGCCACGTACTCCAAACAGTTTGTAACTTAGATACTTTTAATTATCACAATACATTTAATTAACACTGATAACGTTTTGGACCACATTTCCTTTAGGTACATGTTTAATATCTCTCGCAGTTTTCAGTTCCTAGAAAAGCGATAACAATTTTATAGACTTTTAAGTCATAATCAATTAATTACCTGCTAATAATTGCCTGATGATTTGTCATGGTATAAATGGCAAACTGTTTTTGTAATTTTTCATGAAGTTTTACCATTACATGCATAGATGCATTATGCGGTCAGCAATGCAATAGGACATCATTTTTATCGCATATTTTAACTGCGGAACATAAGCAGTAATTGGAATTTGCAAACCAAAATATCAACAACATCTCATGTGTTTGCTGTTGAAAACAAGCCTATAATTAAGATCACTTGACGAACCGAACTGTGGAAGATATTCCGATCTTATTAAAAATCATCATCGCGAGAACTAAACTGATATTATTAGAACACGGGAAAATTTCATATCCTATAATTTTAATACAACAGCTGCCAGTTACTTGTAGTAAACACGAACACCTAGGGATGGTGACTGGTCAACAGTCTAGAATAGATTGCCAAACCCATATTATGGCATTCTAGCACGCGAACTAGTCTAAATAATAATAATAACGAACTGAGTTGAAGGACGTTTTCCCTGATGGTAAATATAACATCGTGTGACAATTAGAAATAAATAAATTGTCTACACGAAGCAATTCATTCTCTTGTAAATCCAAGTTATAAGGTAAAAGCGTTGTACAAAATCAGTAGGTACTTTCAGGCCTCCAGTATCCGATTTTCCGCTTGTTTATCTGAAACGCGACGTGCGAAACTACAATCATTTAGTAAACATATCGCGTCAACTCTAAAATCATCACCAAAGCCCTTAAAACTCATAGACTAGTAAGTAAATGGCGAACCCAAATAAAAACACCATTTCCAACAGGCCACACTACGGCCTTTAATAGAATCAATCGCACTCAAAATTGCAACACCTAAGCATGCAAACATAATCTGCATACTTGACCTCAAATCTAAGTTAGATAATCTAACAGAGGTAAGGTTATATTTGTCAAATCAATTTTCTCCTAAATGCACCGATCGTAAATCGATAAAAAATCATGTAATGTTACAAATTTACAAAGGAATTCGGCCCACTAGTCACGAATTTATCTAGCAAGAGATAAGGACAAGGATATTTTAATAATAGACTGATCTAGGCATTTTTTCCTACAGTTAACACGCTAGATTATAATATTGCGACAAAAACTTGTACGTAATTAATTAAACATGAATATTATTTCGCTTCACTAAGAGGGTCAACATTAAGCAGGTTCTACGAAAGAAGAGTAATCCGTCCTTCTCTAACGTGTCAGGAATGACAAGGATGATAAATAACATTCTTCTTCCCCTTTAAGGTAACACACCAGCAACAAGAAAGGGTAATTTAATTAAAGTTCTAGTTTATTGCACATTAGATTTGAGTTCTCGAATGTAATTTTATTTTTATTGAAAAGGATGTAGCATTTATAGGGTTAACACGATAATTCTATGAGAGTTACATATTTTCAATCTCTCTCATTTCATTACACAATTCAAAGTATTGCACATCCATTGAAATTTCGCTTCTGTATAATATCTGTTTTAGTTTATTTAACATTTGTATTAATTTCAACACCTAATTATGTACAAAGCTAGCGGCATCTATTGCCTTCTGATATTATATAATTGCATGCAAATTATTATCTATACAACTGACATATTTTTTGGTCATTAAATTCTGCGACATTTTTTGTTTTGTGATATCGTATTGTACATAGACATGTTTCAGTATCGATGTGTTAAAAAACCGCTCTATTTCTGTAATATTAATTTAAATCGCCGTTTGATTGACAGTGGAATAAATCTACATGTGCATTGCTAAATCGCAAGTGAATTACGATATAATAAATTACCATTCACACATAGATTATGCATGATCTGTTTAGCATAATTCGACATTCTTGTTGTACAAAAAATTTATGATAGTCACAACCAAAAAGGATACTCCCGATCGCAGATAGAATAATAAACAAGTCGCCTTTGGATTTAAAATTTACTGACGACTTTTTATTTGTAATGTGCTAATTTGTAATCCCTTTGCGTTTGCTTTTAATGGCCTCTAACGATCAGTGTATGTTTGGGTTAAATGACCATTTGAAAAAAATTAACAATTAATTCCTACAATAATAATATGAAACATCTGACAGTTATAATGCTTGTATCAGAGCTGTATTAAAAACATCCAAAAGATTGTTGATACGAATACCGATTTATTTATATTGTTAATTATATCACCTGCAAGAAAGGCGTAACAATGTAGCAGTATTATCAAAACATCAAATGGCATGAGATAATTCAATTATTATTATTTCATCTTGAATGTTTTGATAACATGCTATGCCTGTATGGAAACAATACTCTGGGAACATTAAAACAGCGAGACATTAAACTTCAAATAAACATTTGAAAATTTTCAGCAGAAAGAATAGAATTGAATTGAAAATTACAGATAGCATTGAGAGGGTTAAGTGTCAAAATTGTTTACTAAATACAACTAACTCACTAAAAATTTATGTAAACCATAGTTTCTGGCTAGCATAATAATATGACGCTAAACTCACATGGATGTACCGGTCAGCAACGAAATTCGGTTTACACTCTTTCTTTTACTTATTATCTACATCAGCACAATATTAAATACTTTAAAAATAATTGTGCACATAGAAAGCTACTCACCAAATCGTCATATCTTTGCTTCGTAGGCCTCGACTTGTAGCTTCCACGACAAAAATCATCACGGCTCACATTTTCCTTCCACAGTATCTGCAGTCTTCGGCTGGGGTTACAGAGCCTCTGATCAGAGGCGCTGGGCTGTCCTCCACCCCGCTTGCGGAGGCCGCCAACAGTCCCCCATTGCCATTGCTGCCCGCCAAGCTATCCCCATCTCAATTCCCGCTATGGAACTCATCGGCTACCAGAACCCACTGCCTGGGCCTCTTACGATCACCAATAATGGACATTCAGGTAAAGATTTATACACCCCATAGGAGATGATATGTATATTAAATGGAAAAATACATCAGTCTTAAAACTTATAGGGCTGTCTTGGTGGTAAAGATCGTAACTCGTAGTGCGACTGAATTTGTGCCCCGAAAATAGCAATAGACTCACCCCTAATGAGACTTGCACCTAACAATATTCCTTTATATTTCCAGTGGCACTCACCATCCCCAAATACAGTTCTGAAGAAGAAAAGAAAGGCTTCCGCCTGCCCTACATCTTCGGAGGACCCCTGGACAATGAGTACGAAATTGAAGGACTCCACTTCCACTGGGGAGACAAGAACAACCGAGGTTCCGAGCATACTCTTAATGATATGCGCCTGCCTTTGGAAATGCATATCATCCACAGGAACAAGAAGTACAGGAACCTCGCTGAAGCCCTCCAGCATCCCGATGGTCTTTGCGTGCTTGCTTTCTTCTACCAGGTAAGGATGGTGAACAGAATTACTAAAAAACAGGAAGTAGAAGAATCCACTACAAAACACAACAGTTTGATCAACAAGAGACAATCTAATAGGAGTTGAAGAGCATAAACGTTTCAGAAAACTATTGCATCAATGCAAACTTCCTCATAATCTGATCATTCCTTACAATCATTTATATCTGCCTACAGCTCTCTTAAACAACTCTACACAAATCACCATCTTGTTCCAGGTCGTAGAATTCGACGCCAAGCTCCTCACCCCCATCGTCAAGAACTTGTCTGCCATCGAGAACTACAACACCTCCATGCAGCTGCCCCATACCTTCTCCCTGTCTTCCATCTTATCTGGTCTTGACACCGAAAGGTTCTACACCTACAAGGGATCCCTGACCACCCCCCCCTGCGCCGAAGCCGTCACATGGGTCGTGTTCTCTGACTACCTCCCCATCTCCGTGTTCCAGGTAAGAAAGAATAATGAGCTTTATTCATATTGATAAAAGGACCTTAAGTTCAGTCATCTAGACACATCGTGTTGGTTAGAAGATATATCTGCATCAGTATTCGACCTCCAAATCTGTCCAGCATATACTCAAGACTTACTCCCCCACAGATGGACAACTTCCGCGGTCTCCTCTCCAACCTGAACCTGCCCCTCGTTGACAACTTCAGGCAGCTGCAACCACTATTCGGAAGGCGCATTTTCGTCCGCATCACATCCAAAAACCCTAAATTCAAGAAGACCAAGCTCCATTACTCCAAATGGGACTGGGTTGGACACAAGAAGGCCGAAAATGACGTCGCTGAGTTCGATGAATAAATAACCAATCAACTTGACTATCCCAACTCTAAACTAATCAATCACAATGTTTTCAATACGGGTATATATGTAGCTAATTTTTATTGATACCAAAAAGGTATGTGTTACCATTATGTTTTTTATACTTATTATAAATATGGTTGTGTGCACTGTATAATGTATATTTGTGTGAATAGAAGTATTATAGTATAAGTTTGTTAATAATCATTTAAATAAAATTAATTATAAAAAATTACTTTTTTTTATTAGAAGAATAAATTATAGATACATATAAATATATGAAGAGGCCAATTGTTACAATAATTCTTGGAATATTTTAGTTAATTCGAGTAGTTATCTTGTCCGAACGTTGACTGTAAAAAAAACATTATTTTTAGTCACATTTTCAAGAATTCAATAATATAAAATATAAACAGCATACTCACTTAGTTTTTCACAAAACACTGAACAGCTCAAAAAGTAACCATTAGTAAAACAAAATGATAAAACACTGGATATAGACAATTAAACAATCCACACTTATTTTTCATATAACATAGGACTAGGGTACAATTCTCTTTGGGCATATAGCGCAGTACCTACTATTCTATGTTCCTAAAGCCGAAATACACGCATAATGCCAAGAATCACAGAAAAGCACACTTCTCGCATTTCCTGAACACATGCTTGTGTTAAAGTAATGGAATGGATGGAATACCTACTGTTTAATTAACATCGAAATAAATAGTGGAACGAATAAACAATTTTTGCAATGTTTTCAAAAAATTGTGGCAAAGTTTATATTTTTATAAAAAGAAAAAAAAGAAAATAGTACCTTTATATCTGCCTAATTCCTTCGAATAAAACCGTGATGGTTATAAACACGAGTAATCACGGTACAGTCAGCAAATCAAGACGACTCAAAAAGTAACACTTTCATAAATCTTTTATATTATTATACACAATTCTTTAAGTAGGTAATAGGGATGATGACTAAAAAATATTTGATCTACTCTCATAGCGTAATATTAGAATTATAAAATTCAAAACAAGTTTATATTGACATACTTTATAAACACAATACCGAAATTTAAAAATAGAATCATATTATAACATTTTTTCTGTAATGAAATAATACTATAAAACAATTTTTTTTCTATTACGGTACAGGGGGCCTATCACAAGCTCATAAAGCAGTATTATTTTAATATTACTTCAGTGTGGGGAAGAGATGAAGCTCTACAGGACGTATAGCTCCATCTCTTTCTCCCACCGAAGTAATATTAAAATAATACCGCTTTTGAGTTGGTGGTAGGCCCCCTGGGCTATTTCAAGAAGTTAATATCACCAAGGAGTTTCCATCAACTTTTGCATTGGAACGTTTAAACGGGGGACAGCAGCACCCGCTGTAGCGCATGTGCGGTGATGTGCTGCTGCAGGCGACATTCATTTGTTTTGGTGTACTGAATTTCGTGGTATTTTTCAAATTTATTCTTAATCTTTAACTTTGATCTTTTATTTAGTATTAGGTTCAATCCCAATGTATGAGAGTAGACAAAGTAGTGTATGAAACTGCACATAACTAGGTATTATTAAAACATTCGTGTGATTCTATTAAACACACAGTCATGTTTTAATACCGCTCATTATGCAACAGTTTCATAAACTACTATTTTGTCAGTCTTGTAGATCATTAAAAAATATTGAACAAATATTTTTTTCTTTTTTACGTACTTAATCAAAAGATTATGGCGGTACATTTTGAAATGTGTCATGACGTCACATATATGTAGATTTTATACTTACTTGTGACGTAGCGACCCCCACTCCCCAACTTTAATGCGTTTTATCTAAGTATTTTTTTATTAATATGATAAAGCAAAAAATACGTGTCTAATATTTTTTTATTATCTGTCTGACCGACTATGGTTTTTGACCCACACTTTTTTTACCTAGGCGTCATCCCTATTACACTGCTATTCAGCATTTCAATAGCTAAGAATAAGAAAAAACAAAATTGTTCAAGAATTTGTGTTATTTAAATTTTTCACCTACCAATTATTCTTTAATATTGTGTTCACAGCTCATAGACTCAGATCTGGACACATTTCATGTAATAAGTTTGCATTCATGATGAAAAAAATTAACTCGCCTAATTGTGTGGAGTGTGGAGTTGTGGAAGACTTACATCACTTATTGATGGACTGTGTTCGATATGAGTCTGATAGAAATTATGTGTTTGGGGCCTTGAGGTTGAACCGACTCGATTTAGGCACATTTCATAAAATTCTATCTCAACCAAATGGTGATGATGCGAAGAGTCTGTTCAGGTTTATGGCCCAAATGTAATCCATAGCAATGTGATTTGTTACTATTTGTTTAGGGTATGATGGGACTGTCATACGCATTGTGATTATAAAAGTCCCAAATTAAAATAGAAAAAAAAAAATATTGTGTTCAATTATCAATATTTTAAAACTGAAATGTACCTAATTCGATTTTTGTTGCTAGCTGTACCTGATCGAATCAAAATCATGACATGTTTTTGCAAGAATGATTGGTAAAATTCCTAAAAATCCCGAGTTTGGGACATCACTAGCCACTAGTCGAGATGCACTCATTGACTTCTATCGATAAATAATTTCATTTTTAAATGCATGATTAGCATGGAATGCTGTTCACATCCTTTCGCATTCGATTCTACATTGTGATTACCTACCTACCGGTTGATACCGATCGATTGGCGGCGGTAAAATTAATTGCTTATCATCAATAAGAGTGCGTCTTTAAGTGCCTGCTAAACGGTCGCCAACAGCGTCCCAACAGAGGTGACCTTGGTGGTTTACAACTGTGTAGTTGGTGGTTTACGACCAAATTTCAAACAGCTCTGCCTGTCATCAACCAAGGTCACCTCTGTCGGGGACGCGGTTGGCAGCCGTGTAACAGGTCCTTTAGTCTTTGCTTGACCCTTAGGGCATGAGCACACGATCAGCAAAATGCTCTCTCAAGCAATTTTGATTGCGTAGCATAACATAATTTTCGTTGATGAAGAACTAAATCGCAACTAAAATAGCAAACAGCTTAGGTGAGTATAGTTGCTACATTTCTTGAACAGGGGCGAACTCACGCTTCTGGAAATTACCACTTGCAAGCTATTTTCAACTCTATTTTATTCGCTGTGGAGTTCATTATCAATCGATCAATGAAAAAGGCTTGAGAAATATATTGCTTAGTGTGATCTGAGTATACAAGGGGAAGTTTAAAAGTGGCGCCAGTGACAGAAAAGTTGAAAGGAAATCGTTTGGCTTGGTATGGGTATGTGATGAGGAGAGAGGAAACGCATGTGACTAAAAGAGTGATGAATATAAATGTTGATGGATGGAGCGGGAGAGGAAGGTCAAAAAAAAGATGGAAGGATTGTGTGAGGAATGATATGAAAGAGAAGGGAGTGAATGATAGTGTGACGGTTGACAGGGGAGAGTGGAAAGAGAAAACGTGTTGCGCCGACCACAAGTAACATTTGGCAAAACTTACTATTTCATAAACATCACTATTTATTTCTTTGTTAGTTAAGCAGCAAACAATCACACAAAAACGGAAAACTCAAAAAAATAAAACAACAAACTGGTATTTTATATTCTATAATACAAGTTCAACAAATCTATACAATAAATGATTGATTAATACTCTGTAAATTTAGGCTGGAACCACACTAAAGTCGCATTGGAATAATTTATAAAAAAATATTTAGTGCCGACGATTTAATAATATGAATAATTTTATGACACAAAATATTTGAGGATGGCGCGATCCACTTTACTGAACTTCCAACCTTACAAAATTGAATAATTTTATCACATTAAATATCGGGATCATACACTGTAACAGTTAAAATATGTTTGTCGGAAGTGGAATGTATTAGTTAACTGTTTTAGTTGAAAAATAAAATTGCACACTGAAAACTGTAAGGCCGTTTACACTAGGCAACTATTGACGCTCAGTGAATATCAACATTTTGAAAAAAAAATTGCTCGCAATTTTTTGAAAATCTTGTTTGTGGCCATTCTACATGTTTAGAATCATCACATTACCCTTTCAATATTATTTATGTGGGCGGTTCAATCCTTTATTTTTAGGATTTGAATTAAAAATAGTTGTAAATAAACCACTTTTCAAGACAATTCGCCATCTCGGCGATCGAAAATATTGAGCATCAAATGTTGCCAAGAGAATAAACGGTTGAATGTGGATGGATGTTCACATTAGAAGTTAGTTTGTAACGTTGGTACACAGCTGGCTTATATACAAGTGCCGTCTGATACACAGACAACGATATCATGCAATAAATTAGTTTTAGCGTACCAAATCATCGGGGTTGAACATGCCCTGGAACAAAGAAATTAATAATTAGATTGAATAAATTCAAATTCAAAAGTCATTTATTCAAACTATACTCCATAGGTTTAGGTAGTTAAATAAAGGTAAACAAAAAAAAACCACGTGGCGAGACAGCTGCCAAGTAACCGACTAAATGTAATACCTGTCACTTCAGTTGTTATGCTACGTCACAGTTGTACTCTTCAATTTAGCAACGTTATACTTCGTTGACGTTTAGAAATTGGGTTCTTTACAATAGACAGATTACAAAATCATATAAATCAGACAAAAAAGAAATGTGCTCAAGCAGTTACAACTACGAAAAGTACTTGAAGAATAAATGATAAAGTTTAACATACATTAATAAAAGAGGAAAATGGTAAAACACTAAAATAAATTTAATTTGGTTTTATTGTTTTTTTTCAAGAAAGTGTCATCTATAAAAACCCTTTTTACGATTTGTTTACCTTTTTTAACTACCTAAACCTATGGAGTATAGGCTGAGAATCAGTACTTTTCGAACGTCAAAACTACATAAGACAGTCCCCCAAAAACGCCCACCCTTCACCAAGCCAAACGATTCAATAGTTTTATGGGTCAATGATGTGCCGACCCCAGATAAATAAATTGGGATACGAGCAATAGAATGATAAGTTTAAGTCGAAAGCTCCAGGGTAGCCCGCGAAAATCAAATTTTCATACGTTTTTTGCAATTTGCAGGTCAGTATTAGGTATACAACCTAATACTGACCTGCAAATCGTTGATCAAAATATGATTCTTCCCTTTGAATAATGTCGTTTAGAGGTATGAAGAACAGAGTGTAAAGTTCACTCATCCTCTAACAGAAAAGGGAGGATCCTCCGACCAGACGGGTGTCGTGTCTGGTGGCGTACTGCCTAACGATTGATGTCGGGGAAGTTATACAGGGTGGCAGGGACATCGACGCGAAAACTGTTACCATGGATTCAGTACGATTCTGAACCCCCCCGCGTTGAAATTTTTCGTCGGTTATTTTTTTTTAAATCAGCTGTTCCATACATTTTGACCGCGTAGGTATTGCACTTTTCTATGAAACAGCTGTTTTTTTTAATAACCGACGAAAAAATTTCAACGCAGGGGGGTTCAGAATCATGTACTGAATCCATGGTAACAGTTTTCGCGTCGATGTCCCTGCCACCTTGTATACAGAGTTAGTTTTTATCCAGTGAGCAAACTTTAACAC
The DNA here is from genome assembly GCA_963680765.1 of Agrochola lychnidis. Lineage (NCBI taxonomy): Eukaryota > Metazoa > Arthropoda > Insecta > Lepidoptera > Noctuidae > Agrochola > Agrochola lychnidis. The sequence continues at coordinate 3,528,316 of OY796856.1, read as the reverse complement.
GTGACTTCACTCATCATTATGAACAACTTACAAAAATGTAGGGAACAGCAGATTTTTTATTCGCGGTTTCAGGTTTGGACCCATAGTTAAAGTGTTCATATTGATGAGTAATGTCACGTGTTTAAGTTTGTGCACTGGTTGAAAAAAAATCCTGTATATGTTGTTCGCGCGGTAACTCTAATTGCTTGATGCAGGATTTGTGTGACGACAAGATTTTGTGTGACGTCTGGCCTTTGATGCGTAGTTCGCATGTGGCGAAGTAGATGTCGCCACAGTCCCACTTTCACGCAGGCCGCATTCCAAGTTACGATAAAAGTGATTATATCGCGAATCCGACCAAATTTAAAAGTCACAAAATATAAGGGCTATTGAGTAATAATTGTGACTATTAAATTTGGTCGGATTCGCGATATTATCACTTTTAGCGTAACTCGGAATGCGGCCGCAGGCGAAGCCGCGGGCAAAAACTAGTAAATTATTTACCTTAGCACGTCGGAGAATGGAGTCCTTGCTAGCATCATACGGATGGTCCTTTGAGGGAATCTCAAGTACAGCGGGTACAGGGGCGACGTGGGAATCAATCACGTGCCGGATTAGCTCGGCCACGTTCTGGTTGATCAGGATGATGTCAATGTCATCACGCTTGATGAAACGCTTGAAGCACTCCTCGATTTCACTTACTGGAGTATCTGTGGATTGTGATAATGGAGGATTTAATACCATTAAATAATGATGGTGTTGGCAGAGCAGGCAGGGTAACGCATATCTAAGCATTTGGAGAACAAAATCCCGTGCACACAACCTCTTTTTGTTTCGTAGGTAAGCGGTACAATAGCAGCCGAGCACTGCAACTGACTGCAAGCAAGAATAGTCCTTACAGTGTACAGATATGCGTTTCTTCAATAGTACCTATAGTCAGTTTTGTTTAACTTCCACTATGTAAAAAAGCGGATGAGCCTATTGACATATACTGGGCACAAGTTCAGAGTTAGATCTGCTACTGAGAAATTCTATATTAATTCATCTTTATTACAGATCACTAGGAATCCATACAGTATTGTTAGTAAAGAAAACTTAAAAACAAATGTTAGTATCCTAATAATAATCTTATGCTTAAGTCTGCAAACGAACTTCATAGTATCCACATAGAAAGTATTTTTGAAGCCTGATTGAGTGCAGCACGGAGCAATCTCACCTACCGCACAACATGCACAGGAAATAATGCTATTATTATGAAAAACTCAAAATATATGAAAAACACATTGCCTGAACCGGGAATTGAACCCAGAACCCCATTCTCAGCAGTTAGGCTTGAAAAACTATAATATAAGGGCAGTCACGTAGAGGATTATAAAAACAAAGCAAAAGATCTTATCTTATGATTCAAACTAATTTCAGGAACAATTCATCATTTCTGTCAGAGATAGTATGCATTGACATTGGTAAGTAAATAATAACATTGGGATAAAAGAAAATTGAATAGGTGAATGATACTTTTTCTTTGATAGCTGTTCTGACATTCGCTTGCCTTCATGACCTTGGATGCTAATAAAATGTGATTTACAATGCCAATTAGCATAACAATTACAAACAAAAATTATTTTATTGGGTTATTCCATCTGGAATTTCTCAGTGGCAGCCCGGAGTCTGATGGCAATAGGCTCGCCTCCTATTACATGGGACTTAAACATAACTGGCGAAATGTGGAGGTACTGTAGGTACACTTCTGCCTAACCATGCGGGAAAAACAGGTGTTATGTTACGCTATCACAAAAAATTTAAGACACTTATGAAGTCACATAATGGGGTGTCTATGAAAACGGTAAACTTTGAAATTTTGTAAGATTTATGCCCCGTTTTCAACTTCAACTTTGCAAATTTAAAATCTAGGAGAGAAAAAATATCAAGTAAATAAAAGGGAATGGCTATTTTTCACAATTTCCTCAATTTTCAAACAACTTTTAAATATGTATTTTTTCACAAAACATTTATTTTGAGCTAGTCCTTGATGACATCACTATGACAGCTACATCTACAACTTTTTTTAGGCATTTTTTTAACTGGAAAATAATATTTATTTTGTAGCTCTGCTGATCTAGCTAAAATAGCCCAATAGCTAGATAATTAGCTCTTAGTTCAGAAATAACCCCTCACACTGGAAATAATAATGATTCCATGAATTTAGTTTTCAGATAAAGTCTATTCTTGGCCATATCTATTATTATTATTACAAAATACTGTGAAATTGCAAACAAAGAATATATATTTTGTAAAATAGAAATCTTCGGTAAAATGTACATGTACAGCTTCAAGCACAGATAAGCCTAGGTTCCTTATAGGTATTTCTGAGTTTACTTCTAGGTTTATCGTAACCTCTTTACTGGGATTATAAATAACTGATTTATAGAACTATTGGAACATGAATTATTTTTTTCTGGTAGTAAGAACCAATACTTACTTTTGTCAACCACCATGAAGTTGGGGTGTCTGTTTTTGTTGATTTCACCAATCCCACCCAGCAGGAAGCCAACGCAGGTGTCCTGGAATCAGATATACGTTTCTAGTGTAAATAACGCACTAATTGAATGAAAACTTAGAGCGATTTTTGATATATTTGTGTGAAACAACGACATGGTCTATAAATATTGGTTGCACGATTTTCTTACCTCGTCTCCGATGACGCTGATTAGCTTTCCCTTCATTGCTAGCGCGATCATCGACATGATTAGTGTTTTTCTTGATTTTTATTGTTTTTAAAAGAAATAATGTGAACTGTGACAAGGGATCGTCACCTGACTTGAATAGATTTTTTGCGGCGTTCGGTTGGTACGTGTGGGACAGATGTTACTTGTCAAAAAACTTGAAAAAAAATTCAATATCCGTACATTCTAGGTAGTTGTACTGATACTAAGCCCACGTACGCACGGACGGAAAAATATCGCGGCGGGATTTTTTCACACACTGGATTTTCAACGCTCTGCTTAGCACCGAGAGTTGCAAATCAAACAGGGTACTTTTTCGACGCGCTGGAATGCTCTCTGTAGAATTCCCTACACACACTCGGCTTAACACTGAGAGTCAGTGAGAGTCGCCGAATCCAGTGCGTGATAAATCACGCCGCGATATTTTTACGTCCGTGAGAACGAGAGCTTACTCGATTTTATTTTACCTTTTAGAAATGAGTTTCCTAAACTCTTTTGCATCTTAGTTTTGCTTAAATGAAAGATACAGAAACACTCGATGCGGGGGAATGGAGAGGAATGAGGAAAATATAGTGAAAGGTCCTAAGATTATAGGCAAACTAAAGAAAGGATGGATGGACTGCATGAAAGATGTTCTAAAGATGATATGGCTAAAAAGAGGGTAACTACCAAGATGACGATTAGACAGAAGCATGGAAGGAAAGATAATATCTTTTCCTTCCCAATTTCCCATTTAAATTAAAATCGGCAAAACAAATTGGGCTAGGACAAGGGCAAGAGAATTTAAGATACAAAATTTTGTTTTTGTTGATGTCGTTTCCGAACGAATTAATCGCTGTTAGTCACAGGAAAACAGCGTTCCAGTTAAAACTTTTATAGCTTTAGCTTAATAGTCGTGAGTCTTTGTTTCACCTTTCCGATTCAGATCTTTTATCTCTGTCTCTACGACATTTATTTCCTAGACGCTTCGTAGCAAGGAACCACTTTGTTTTATTAGCACATTGTTTTGATATGAACAAATTATTAAAGTAGAATAGAATTAAGTTAATTAGACGCTCAAAACAATGTTGAATATACAAAACTACGGTAGTAGTTCTGAGGACGAAGAAGACAATGAAACCGAGACTATCAAAGGAGAGAGCAACGAAAAGTTACTAGCTCATCTGAAACCAGTTGATACTAACTTCTCCGTAGCTAAATCAATGCAAATATGCGCAGCACCCGTCGTTATGCCTACAGTAAGTATCATTGTTTCATAAAGAACCTATTACCATACCTTAAATTAAAAAAGAATTAAAATATCTCGTTATCAATGTGCGTTACCAACTTACCACCTATGATATTACGGTAGTTTCGTGGTTTGTTGTTTAGAAGCATCTCAATTAGTCTTCATCTCGGCTTTCACCCCCTTTCTAGCCACATCATCTTTCATCACACAGTCCATCTATCAGTATAGGTACCATACTTGTTTACAAACCTAAAAGGTTATTTTGTGAGTAATTAATATCTATCTATTATAATGCACAATTGGTATAAACTAATTTTGTTCTGAATTAGTCTATAATTACATTTTATTCTTTAAATCATGTCTTATGTACATATTATTTTGTCTAAATCATTTTGATAACTGAATATTTTATGTCAACCAATAATGTGGCTACAAACTCTGTGCTGCCGTCTCAATGTGACGCTGGCAGAATAGTCGATACAGGCTCACAACACAACAAAAAAAAAAATGTTGGCTACAAGTAATTCAATAACAACTACTATTTTTCTATTTCAGAATAGTGATGACACTAGAATACTATTACCAAATAGTCAAGAGTTGATGCACAATCCTAAGTATGAAGAACTCTTTGCTCCCTCATTCGGACCAGAGAATCCATTTCAAACGCAACAAATGAGGGCTAATAGAAACATGTTATCTGGCTTTGTAGAAAAGGCACATATCAGTGACTTCCAGTTTGAAAATCAGAGGAGAACATTTACAAGTTACGGGCATGCTGTGGACCCTTCTACGGATGGAGATACGGGGAGTGGGGATGCTATAGTAGGTAAGTAGTGGATGTTATACTAAGGCCTGTATTACAGAACTTCATTCAGGACTCAAGCAATCTTTTTTAATTTTTTTTAATTACTTTTTTTTAAAGTTCTGCTTGAGTTTTTCTTTAACACTTATCTGAAAATGACCAATTAGCTATTATATCTGCTGCATCTCATAATTCCAAAGCATATGAAAAACAGTGGCAGGAAATAGAGAGAATAAATGAAAATATAGATGAAAGATCCCGCTCTTTGAAATAACAGAGTTGACTATGAGAAAAGAACACTACATACTTACATACATAAACTTATGACTATTTCCTAAGGGGGCAGAAACTATAGAACGCCACCTGCTACGATCTTTACGTACTCCTTTTGCCTCATCCACAGTCCTATATCTGGTCATATACGCACACCAGTTGCATAGTGTACTTTTCTGAACAGCATCACCAATTACCTCAGTGGATGACTTTCTACTGCAAAATAGAACACGATGATTCATAAATTATTACTTACTTCGATTTACAGTATCAGCGATGGTGGCGCCCCCTGAAGAAGCACTAGGCAAGTCAGTGTTCGAGACAATTAAAAAGAGACCCCTTGACAAGAAGAAGAGGACCAAAAATGATAACCCTGAGGATATCACCGGGTTCCTTGGACCCTGGGGAGGATATGTGGGGGAACAGAGGTAGGCAATTATTTTTTTAATTTTTCTAACCCCCGACGGAAAAAGAGGGGTGTTGTAAGTCTAACGTGTGTATCTGAGTTACTATGTATATATGTCTGTCTGCGGCATCGTAGCTCCCAAACGGCTGAACCAATTTTTTTTTGTTAATTTTATAAGGCATTCGGTTTAGACTGTGCGGTGTCTGTCGGTAAATTCAAGAATTTTATTAAGTAGATGTGCGCCTTATTTGTGCCGAGTAAACTATGTCAATATTTTTTTTTTTTCTAATAAACATTCGTGATACTTTCAGGGTGATGAGGCCAGAAGGTGACGAGGCCAAAGAATTACAAGAGATTGTCGCGAAAAGACAAAAGAAAGGCAAAGTTGATGATGACAAACCTTTGGAGGAGAAATCTATATTCCATAGTGAGTAACAAATGTTTATTACATGCCATGAACAGGAACAGTATCTTTAATGTTCACAACATAATGTCCAAAATGAGATAAATAATTTTTCTCAACCATTAGGCCCTTTGTACACACATGTTTTTCTTGAAGTGAAATTCTACGGTTTATTTGCCGTGTGTGGGCACGGTCGTCAGTGTTATATGGATTACTATGAAAGCTTGTTGACAGACACGTTTTTTCTGAGGCGCGGTTCATACGCCGCCGCACAGTGATGGAAAATGGAAACAATGCAACCCTCGCGGCTGTATCAATCGTACTTTCATGTTTTTTTTTACAATTTATTATTATTTCTTTGAGAAGTGCGAAAAATTTGAAATTTAGTAAATATTTTAGAAATTTTTAATAAATTAGTATTAAACTAATTTATTGAACAATGAAACAAAATGCAAAAATGATAAATATATACCGATTTTTTCAAGTGCAATTAAATTCAGTGGCGTTAGGGGCTAGTTTAGGGTTAGTTATAATATAATCATCTGCCTAGCCTTTTCCCAACTATGTTGGGGTCGGCTTCCAGTCTAACCGGATGCAGCTGAATACCGTATTTTACATGGAGCGACTGCCTATCTGACCTCCACAACCCAGTTCCTGGGTAACACGATACCCCTTGGCAAGACTGGTTGTCAGACTTTTTGGGCTTCTAACTACCCGTAACGACTGTCAAAGATATACAAATGACATCCGGGACCAACGGCTTAACGTGCTTTCCGAGGCACGGAGGGGTCTTGGTATGTAAAGATGGTCACCCATCCACAGACCAACCGCGGCAAGCGTAGCTTAACCTGATCGATCGACCCGTGCAGCTATTATTACTTAGCCACAAGCCCCTCCTTATATAGTTATAATATAATAAGGGGTGAAAATAGTAGTTTCACCTCACGTTTTGAATGAGCTATAATGCTTCAATTATTAGGTTTTTGCTGGTATATGAATATGCCTTACTAAATTTAAAATATTTCGCACTTCTCAAAGAAATAATAATAATAACAAAAAATAAAAACATGAAAGTACGATTGATACAGCCGCGAGGGTCGAATTGTTTCCATTTTCCGTCACTGTTCGCCGTACCGTAAAGAAACCGTGCCGTATACAAAGAGCCTTACTGTCTTAAAAGTGCTTATCTACTAGAAACTACATGTATAGTATAATGTCGTTTTTTTTAAAGGGAAAACTCCTTTATGCGCGTTGGGCATTTTTGAGATGGGAAAAAACAATTGAACTTACGACACCGTTATCGACACCTCATTTTTGTAAACGCGATTGTGCTCTTTATTTAGATAAGGTTACGGCCCAATGTTCTATACAAGTACTTTTCTTCCACCAAGACGATCTTGTTCAAGTTTTCACTTCGTCGGCATTCCCGGAGTGCCACTGTTTTCTTTTTGTCGATTTTATGTATCGATCCCATCAAATACCCATCAAATCTGCAGAGTTTTGCTGACTAATTTAATTTGACCCTGTATACAGGGTAAGTTTTTAACCAGTGCGCAAACTTAAACACGTGACTTTACTCATCATTATGAACATTTACTATGGGACCAAAAAGGATCGCGAAAAAAAAATCAGCTGTTCCCTACATTTATGTTCGTATAACTCGTCAAAATATATGGAACAGCTGATTATTTCTTGCGATCTGCCCGCGACTGCCACACGAACGAAGTTGCGGGCAGAAGCTAGTCTATTATAAAATTTTCCTAAACAACATTTTCCTGTTTCAGTTGACAACCCGACGGACTACCAAGGCAGGTCGTGGATCACTCCACCGCGCAGTGAGACACAGCTGCGAAGCGACACGCCGCCTGATAAGTGCTTCCTGCCTAAGGTATGTTTCTATCATCCGAACAACTAAAGTCCCCGTCACGAGAAGCTATAAATTTTGTAAACACACATTCAGGGGTTTGCAATCTTTGGGTAAAATAAAATAAAAACAGTTTTGTACTATTTTTTTACAGGGATATAATTATATTAACACACACATCTAATTACAAACAAACAATATAACCTAATCCGCGAAAACACCACAAACAAACAGACGCATTCGAAACTCGAAAGACAGCAGAGACAACGTCATCGTGAACTTACTTCAAAATCGTGGCCCAAATGTATAAATCAGATGCGTTCCAGTACCTCAAAACCTTAGACGACAGCGCTTTATATCGCTAAAATATAACCCGATCAAGTGAAATTGCTCATTAGTTTCGTATAACACATACGTTACTTTGATTTCATTGAATTTGGGATTATTTGTTGTTGATTAAATTGTCGCTACGTAACTTGGTAGAAGTTCTTTATTTACAAAAATTATAGCTTCTCGTGACGGGGACTTTACACTGCTACAATGATCTTTTGGCGCTTGAATGACATTGACAGGGGGGCGTTGTCGGTGAACAATTTTGTGAAATTGTATTGATAAAAGAAGGTAGCTTCGTTAGTTCCGAATTTGGCCACGCACCAAAAGTTCTAACAAAACGCACATCTGTCCACTGTAAGGACTAGTCTTGCTTGCAGCGCTCGGCCGCTATAGTAACGCTTACCTACGAAAAAAAGGGTCGTGTGCACAGGATTTTGTTTTCAAAATGCTTAGATATGCGTTACTCCGATGGTACATGTACAACTTTAGCTATACTGCGCTCGCGATGTAGTTTCCAAAAATGTAAACATATGTGTGTTTTTGGAAACACCACTTTAAAATAGACGCGTAAAGTTCAGTTTCCGCTACAACTTCAAACATTTTTATAACTTTTTCAATAGTACGAGTCATTCTGAAATCAACTTAATTTTCACCAATATAAAGTTGATATTCGTTGGCAAAAAGGTTTTATTAGACTAGTAGGATCTGTTTTAAAAGTATCTGATGAAAGTGTAAATCCCTGCTCAGGTTAAATTCTAACGCAATCACTCAGTAAACCGAATTAGTAACGTATTCAACTGTATTTAGAAGTCGATTGTTTGAATAACATTATTAAATTGCAATTCAAAAATCATCTACGAAGATTGAGGTTATAAAATTAAACTCAATTGTCACATGAAAAACATAAGGTGATTTAAAATTACAATTTCGAGTTGAAGTACTCAGATAATCTTGTTATGAATCTTAAATGATGTTATGTTGCCATGTGTTGAAGTAAAAAATTGGTTATCTGTAAAGTCGGTTTATGGACGATAATTGTACGTGATAACGTCACAAGCCGGACGCTTAGACCGATCGTGCCTCTCTATCGCTTGTTCCGCGCTCTCGCTTGCACGCTCGGCTCAGGCGGAACGTGACACTTATTCGTGCGTGCAGCCGGCGTTCATCGATTTATAAGACGTTATTACGTCAAAAATTCGTTCCATTTTTAAATTACACGACAGATATAAGTTTTCTTAGTAATCTATTTGGCCGCTAAACACGAGAGATATGGATTTTCATACAAACATTGCCGGCCGGGCGCTCGCATGTATTCGACCAGTACCGCAATTTCGATTTATCTCGAAAAAGGTTGTCAAAATAATGTTCGAATTTCCAAGCATGTTTGAGAAAAATAGTTTTACATAATAAATTCTATTCAATATTAATTCCAGGCCCACATCTACACGTGGAAGGGTCACACGAAAGGCGTGGCCACAGTGCGCTGGTTCCCGGGCACTGCGCATCTCATGCTGTCTGCAGGCATGGACTGTAGGGTCAAGGTAATGTATTCACTTATTGTTGGCGACGCTTGTCATAATCCTTCGATACTCTTTGGTTTTACTATTTTATATTTTTATCTTCGTTGACAACTGTATGCTTCAGCAGTTTTTTTCTGTCTGCCATAAAAAATTGTAATTAGCTCCTAGTTATTACCACAATCCACATTTGGTCCTTCGAGCCGGATGATGTCGAAAACGCCGCCGCCACCACAACAAGGTCAAAGGCGCGGCAGGCAATGTTGGCGACGATTATTATATTCCTTTTGACACTATTTTATATTTTTAGTGTCATTGAAAAATGTGTGGTTCTTTTTTGTCTGTCAAAAAATCATGGAAAAATACGGGTTTTTATTTTGGCTCCTAGCAATTCCTCAGTTCACACTTATGTTATATCTTCTTGCTATACAATGTGTCGAATATCGCTAGTCCGGACATGGACTAGCGATATTCTAAATACTTAAATATAAACTATTTAAAAGTACAATTACACTCTCAAGCTTGGGTCCAATACACTTCCCCGCTATGTGGCAGTCATTTTGTATTTTTTGTTGAAATATTCTCTATGCGGGTACAAAAAAAATCATATCTCTCAAAGTTTTAGTCGTACTGAGATAAAAATAGGCTTATTCGAATATTGTCTACCGTCTACATTACAAAACAATGTATTCACAATTCCAAAACTTTTGAAAAAAAAGGTGAACGTCTAAAAAAGAAAATATGCAATTCAACCAATAATTGTTAATTACCACAAAAACGAGAAGTGTATTGGACCCAAACTTAGAGTGTAATTGTAGTTTAAAATAGTTTATATTTAAGTATTTAGAATATCGCTAGTCCATGTCCGGACTACTACTATACCTTTTTCTTGAAGGTATATCGATATACAGAGCGCCGATGTTTTAAATACGAAATTTTTGAAAAATAAAATCTTTACTAGATTCCTTTAGAATTTCTATTATAGTGAACCTTGTCATTAATTGTAATCAAGCTCTCTTAACAACAGTAGTGATAGCCTAGTGGTGTGCCCGTCAGATTGCCAAGTCATAGGTCTCGAGTTCGAACCCAAGGCAAACACCTCTGTTTTCGGATTCATGTGCGTATTGTATAATTATCACTTACTTCAAAAACGGTGAAGGAAAACATTGTGAGGAAACGGCATGCCTGAGAGATATTTCTCGACGGCATGTGAAGCCAAGTCAGAGGCCCATGGGTAGCATAAAAACTGACACCAGGTTAGTCACTTACCACACGAAAAAAAAAAGAAAGCTCTCTTAAACGTCCATTAGCCACCAATAATTTAAATTCTTTATTTGTGAAGCAATAAATATTAATTATCCTGATTTATATTTTAAGTTAAAGGTTTAATTTATCTGTAAATCTTCCAAGCAATAAAAATAACTTAAATAAGACCGGAATGAACTTGCAGTGTCTGTTTATTTTCACGGTCCATTTAACAATATACATTACTCTCTGTTTCAGATATGGGAGGTGTACGGCGACCGTCGCTGTATAAGAACATACTTCGGGCACCGGCAAGCTGTAAGAGATGTCAACTTCAACAACACTGGAGATAAATTCCTATCAGCTGGTTCGTATTCATGTCTTTTTACTTATTGGAAGCTAATTATGGCACTCTCTTTTTTATTAATTACTAGAGTCCAGAGATCCAAGTTTACTATTACAGTAATACTATTAAAGTTATGCGCTTCGGCAGTCATCGTCTAACTTCGGAAATATGAAAGCACGATGATATCTAAATAGAGCTGTTACAACATTACGAGAAAGAAAAAAAGATTTGTGAAAATTAAGCTCATGTCAAGTATTCTTATTATAGTTTGACCGAGACTGCTGTTCTGCGCGTTAGGAATGCGCGGCGAGGGCGGGAGGAGGGGGGGGGGAGCAGCGTTGACAAATGACGCCGTAAGCATTGACGAATGAGTGGCCTGCACTGCCCGCACATACCTAAACCGCAGTACAGAGATCTCGGTCAAACTATAGCTGTTGATTCAGTCAACCGATCACAAAGATTGAAATGCGTTTGTTTTTTTTTTTGTAAATTCTTGGGTTTATTTTCGTTCCAGAAACCGGGTGTAAATTTTGGTTTTAATAATGGTTTGGGAAATGACAATAGAAATTAGCTTTCATGCTAATCTACTTGATAAAAATCTTAATAAAATTTTAAATTCACTGACAGACCACAGTCTAAGCCGCTGGGTCTAGAAGCTTAAAATTTTACACAAGAGTTCCTTATATACAGGGTCAAGTTAAATTAATTAGCAAAAACACGACAAAAAAAAGATTTGATGTTTTTTTTTTGGGTCAGTGACCGCTGTTATTGTTGTTACTTGAAGTGTGAGTTGACAAAATCTGTTTTATCGTGTTGAGATATTGATATCCATTACGTATGTGAAGTTTATAAAAAAAACTGATTTTTAAACTGATATTTTAAGTGACTACACTACAGGCGTCGATGGCCCCAAAAGAAAAAACATCAAATTAATTTTTTGTTTGTTTTATCATATTTAGATTTCGATACCCATCACGTCGGCAGTTTTGCTAGCTAATTTATTTTGAACCTGTATATAACGAAAGTGAGCACTAAGGAAGGACATTTGAAAATTCAACCCCTTAACGGGTTGTGGCTAAGTAATAACAGCTCCACGGGTCGATCGATCAGGCTCTATAGATAGTGCAATCCACGAAGACGCGCCCCACTCCACTCCGCGCCGTACTAGAGTTCAGCTTACAGTACAGTCATCGCGGAGTGGGGCGCGTCTTCATGGATTGCACTATCTATACGTTGGCCGCAGTTGGGCCGTGGATGGGTGACCATCTTTACATACCGAGACTCCTCCGTGCCTCGGAAAGCACGTTAAGCTGTTGGTCCCAGCTGTCATTTGTGGATCTATAACAGTCGTTACGGGTCGTCAGAAGCCCGAAAGTCTGACAACCAATCTTATAAAGGGGTGTCGTGTTACCCAGTAACTAGGTTGTGGAGGTCAGAAAGGCAGTCACTCCATGTAAAATACTGGTACTCAGCTGCATCCGGTTAGACTGGAAGCCGACCCCAACATATTTGGGAAAAGGCTAGGCAGATGGTGATGAGCAGGGGATTAAGGGGATAAAAGTTTATACGGATGTTCTTCATTTTAGTCGATGGGACATTCCATCGAGCATTCCAACATGGCTTATCAGCGAATAAAACCACAGAATTTTCTCTCTCCAGCCTACGACCGGTACATAAAACTCTGGGACACAGAGACGGGCGAGTGTATATCGCGGTTCACGTCTCGCAAGGTGCCTTACTGTGCCAAGTTCAACCCCGACGAGGACAAACAGAACCTCTTCGTGGCCGGCACCTCCGACAAGAAGATTATTTGTGTGAGTATGAGTTAAAACGAAATAAACAGTACTGTATTTCTATTTTCTTAATGTCCCTCGGCAAACTTCGTATTTCGTCAGTTGTCGGATTTCTACCAGTTGCCCTTTGCACCTGGTGCAGACCAGACGTTTTCAATCGACTTGGAAGTATATAGAGTTGTTAATAATCTTTTAACTTAATGTAATTTATTTAAAAAATGGGAGGAAAGCTGCTAAAGTCGCAGGCACGACAGATAGGAAAATAGTTTTACAGCTCTATATGGTTCACACGGAAATCAAAACAAAACAGCAATAAAGTACTTAGTTCTGAATTCAAATTATTGTACACGATAAATCTAATCGTTTGTATTCGGAAATGCGATGATACCCGAGGGACATTAAGAAAATAGAAATACCGTACAAGAATAAATAATACATACTTCGTTTAAAATACTTTAGAAGCAAATTGGCTCTAAATGTTTTCAATATCACCCAACTAGTCTACTACCGCTTCAGCCGTATGATACGGCTAGTTTCTCTTCTTCACTATACAAATACAAACTATGACTATATGCCCGTTTAAAAATTGTTCTTTCTAATAAGAAACAAAATTAAGATTATAATGCAAATTCAATGTACTCTACTTAAGTATATACGGCACCAGAAGTAACAGACGTAGGGTCTATTTATAACCTTGTTTCCAATTCATGTTATTTCCACTTAAATAAACATCAACTTTATGCAAGTAAAGAAAGAAAAAAGTAGAAAAAAAATACGTTTATTTGCGGTAAACATGATGCAAAGAAAAAAAAACCTAAATAAGAAATTGGGGGAAAATATGCGTCACATCCACGCAAAACGGCCATCGCTCAGCATAATGCTGCGACCCCATCGCGAGACAGAGCCCCAGCGCTGGTTTTAAGCGACAGCCGGCGCTGACGTGATGACGTCAACTGGTGCAGCATATAGTGAAATAACAAATCAAAAATAAAATAAATACAATACTTAGTCCTAAATATTTATACAAATATAATATTTAAAATGGCAACATTTCGTTCCGTCGGCGACTCACGCGCCGCAGACTTATTGCAATCTGTGCAAGTGTAAATAAAGTTGATTTTAGATTGACGAGTACGGTTGAAAAAGTAAAAAAAAATGAAGTTGTAGCGCAAATTGAACCTTATGTGTAGGCATTACAGTTCTAGCTAAGGCAGATTTTCACTTAATCTTCGGTTCCTTAAAGCTGTTCCGCCGATTCGGATTTATATGAACCACAACAGACACTGAGGTTTCCTGTGTTCATGGATCTGAGATATAAAAAATCCTACAATACTAATTTCTATTATTATTTGTCCAACAGTGGGACATCCGTAGCGGCGAGATAGTTCAAGAGTACGACAGACATTTGGGAGCCGTCAATACAATCACTTTTGTGGACGAGAACAGAAGATTTGTTACCACTTCTGATGACAAGAGTTTAAGGGTTTGGGAGTGGTGAGTACAATAGACATTATTTTCTACTGAACATCCCTTTTTTGGGTACTGTACTTGAAGGGTGCTAACAGGTGAGGAGCTCGTGGCTAAGTAACAACAGCCGCACAGGTCGATCCAACAGGAATTGCTACGCTTCCCGGGGTTGGTCCGTGGATGGGTGACCATCTTTACATACCGAAACACCTCCGTGCCTAAGAAAGCACGTTAAGCCGTTGGTCCCGGCTGTCATTCGTGGATCTTTGACAGTCGTTACGGGTCGTCAGAAGCCCGAAAGTGGCAACCAGTCTTACCAAGGGGTTTCGTATTACCCAGTTACTGGGTTGTGGAGGTCAGATAGGCAGTCGCTCTATGTAAAATACTGGTATTCAGCTGCATCCGGTTAGACTAGAAGCCGACCCCAACATAGTTGGGAAAAGGCTAGGCCATTTACTGCTAGATTTGGCAAAGTGTAGTACTTCTTTTAAGGACGGCTAATATTATTAAAGATCCACGAATGACAGCCGGGACCAACGGCTTAACGTAATTTCCGAAGCGTGGAGGAGTCTTGTTATGTAAAAATGGTCACCCATCCACGGACCAACCCCGGCAAGCGTAGCTTAACCTGATGAATCGATCCGTGCGACTGTTATTACTTAGCCACGAGCTCGTCCATGGGCTAAAAATGTGTATATAAATTAGTGATGTGCCGGATCGTTAAAAAATGTGATCCGCGGATACGGATACGGATCAGAAGGGTCTAGATCCGCGGATACGGATCATAAGGGTCTAGATCCGCGAATACGGATACGGATACGGATCTCAACTTTCTTCAGGTTCAGCAGGAATTATTTATGATCCTCATCGTAACTGACTTTTGGGGGATAAAGCTGTCAAGTTACTCTTTTGGAAATAAAATTTACCATTACTCAATTATGACGTTTATTTTTTTTTAAGTTATTGAAAACAACATAATTTTAATTGATGAACACATCAATTAAAATTATGTTGTTTTTATGTAAATTAACAAATTTACATAATTATTTTATTAGCATAGCACAAATATTGGAGGTTTGATCTCACTACAAAGATATTTTAATTACTACCTTATAATTTAATTTACTGGTACTTACTCTACTTGAAATATAATAAATATGATTAGACTTTTTTTATTGCTACATATCTTTAAAATTACATATACGTAATGAAATGTAATAATATAAAAGATCCGTTCAAGATCCGCCAAAAAGTAACGGATACGGATACAGATCTTTTTCTCCCTCGGATATCCGCGGATACGGATACGGATATCCGGCACATCACTAATATAAATCCTATGGGTATTATAAATGTGGAAGAATATTAATATCAATTATATACCTTTGCGTACACATTCGAGTATAAATTTATCGCATTGCTCCTAACCGAACACACGCGACAAACCATGTGAGACGAATTCTGTCTCATCATGATTACCCGCAGCCTAATTGCGTAACATATTTTATTTTTGATTGCAATTCTGAATCGAAAGCAAGTCCAATCTTAATCGCATGCCATAATTGGAATTGCGATGTACATTTTTTACCATACGACTGAAATTGTATAGGGATGTTCAATACAATTGTCTATAATTGTTAAATTGATATGTTTAGTTACAGCATCTATGAATGGTTAATATTCAAATTATTGTGCTATAATGTAATTTTGTTTTAATTACAACTGATGATCTACTAGTGCTTATAAATAAAAATGTACAATGATTGCCGAAAAATGAAAAACCAATTTTTAAAATACTTTCTACCACAATTGAACTACGTAATAAAACGTTTTTCTTTTCACGTCTTTGCTATCTGTGGCCTATGACAAAATCGTAGAAAAGCAGTGTTGTCAACTTAGAGGGATTTCCACTAAACCTGGGAATTTTTATCCCAAAAACAAACAACTTTGTAGTTGAAAAACATCTCCCCTATATTGATATATGTCACGGTCAATTCTCCAACTGCAAATGTAAGTTTGTAATGGTTTTTTCTTTTTGTATGTGATAAAACTGAAAATTTAGAATTTTCTGTCATTTTCCTTTACTTGTGCAATGAGACGGGCTTTGTGCCAAATTTTATGAGTCTAGGTCAACGGGAAGTACCCTGTAGTTTTTGATTTATTTGCGAGTACCAAAATATGTCGCTTAAATAGCCGTAATTTTTTATTGTGTTGACTTAGAAGCTTGATTTTTTAGAGCTCTAAGGGACCACAGACGTATTTGATATTAATTTCAACTTGATACCTCCGTACGTTCCTGAGAAAAAGGGTCTTGACAGACTGATAACGAAGTGATCCTGTAAGGGCGGAACCCTTACAGGATCACTTCGTTATCAGTAAGGGTTCCGTTTTTCCTTTTGAGGTACGGAACCCTAAAAATACTATGATAACATAAGTTATGTTTTATTTTCATACTCAAATCTTCAAATGGACTCCCAAAACAGCGACCGAATGTCGGTAACAGAAAACTAATTTCAGGAGAGGCTCCGGCTCGCAGTTTCGATCGTCTCTAGTAATATTATTCGGTTGTAAGTGCATCGATCAAAACTATTCAAATATAAACAAAAACTTGCTTAGGCAAAACCACACTTCCGTGGTTTTGTGAAATCGGTTTGTCTAGTTCGGATTATCGATACGATTCCGTTTCTGATTGAAATCGGATTTTTGATTCGTTTCGATGTATCTAGACGCAAGTCTATAGTGGACTTAGGGGAAAAAAATTGCAACACTGAGAGTAAAAGTTGAATGATCTGCCCTCATTGCGTTATGCGTTGACGATTTAATGCAAACTACTGCCTGTCTAAAGTATACCTTTGCTGCTCTAACTTTATCAGAGTGTAGGGAAAAGAAAAGGAAAGGCATATGACATCACATGTTAAACCTTTGACAATAATTTGGGCTGGAATGAATATTCTTTGAATTCTGTGGAGAATACGATATCAATCATGGCGACGCATCTGTTTACATTTTATTTTTGTTGATTTCGGTAAAGTTTTTGTTTTAAATTAATAGTTGTTTTATATTTTTCAACATACAAAATTATATTTACTATTCACGTACAGAAACATGGGCCTGTAATAAGCAGTTTTGGAACATTATTCTTGTGGCTTGTGGAAGTCGGAAGAACTTTGGAAAATTCTCTCGTTCGAGACACCGCCTTCGTTTTGTACTAGCTTCACCAAGATCACAGACTACAATTAAGTACATGGACTAAGACTTAGGCTGTTTTGCTCCATAGCGAAAAGTATCTAAGTCGATATTATCACTACAAGTAAGTAAACCAATATAAATAGGAATAACGTGTGTGAGAGTACCTTCGTATCTCATTAGATTATTGTAGCTGTAGGTACATTATTGGTGAGTCTACGTATACGGACAATCATTCTTTTGTTGCGTAGACACAGGCATCTTACGCGAGGTTAACTATTTATTGTGGTTAAAATAATAGTTACGTACTATGTCTCACATTCTAACTAAAATTGTTAATTGATATTTTTGTACATAAGTAGATGCTGAAATAAACTATAATATCCACTACCTAACCAAATAACAGATAACTACAAAACATATTCATAATATTTTCACAGACGTGCTGAAAACACAAGAATGGAACACTACCAAATATCAATATTGTTGACTTCCTAACAAAGAAGTTGGTGGCAAGGTGGCAAACATGGATTGGATTAAGAATCTTATGTATTAATCATTGAAGGTAAGCTTTTTGACACATCATTAAGAATTAAGCATAGCAACTCAATTATGAATATATTTCCTTGGCTGAACTTTTGACAGACACATCATAATATATATTTTATGTTTATCCAATTACCATTATAATTTAGTATTATAAAATATCTGGAGACTGAAAAATCAGCCCTAAATAAAGAAGAAATTATACAACCAGCATGACGATGATGATGACAGGCTTTCATCTAGCCATGGGCCTAGTTGATATGCCTACTTTGCCACATGAGTACTTTATTTGAGCAGAAAATAATATGACTTTGTTTTAAAATGTAGAGTTCCTGGGGAATTTCACCTACGAAGACATGAAGGCAGCATGAATGATACTGCCCCTGCTGTGCTGCACTGCTGCTCTGCTACTTCAGATTTCAAGCTTCTTAAGTACAAAAGTAGAAACTGAAGATCCTTCATGAAATATTTTTTTTAGAAAACTTTATTATAGTCTTGTACGACAGTGATATAAACTATTGTGTTAATTGATAACAGTGTAAACTTTAATAAAGTGTTTTAATTATGAACTATAGAGGGACAAATAAAAATAACTTTAAATGAAATAATTAAGAATGGCGTACTATTTGTTTTATACAAACAGACAATTTTATAATTATAATGATACTATTTAAAGGTGTTTACCTAAATTAACTGTCATTCATTAGATTTAAAGGAAATAGAGAGAAATAAATTATGGTAAACAAATAAAACTGTTTTATTAAATTGATACAACCTTAACTCAACACTGGACAAGAGAATCGGCACCATTACCATCTATTCACATTAATATGAAATATTTGGACATAGAGCAAAAAGGAATTGGAACAAACATACTGTAAGGATTAGTGGAATTTGGAATCTAATGTCTTCCTGTGGAAATCATCATGGATTATGTATGTACTGCTTGTTGTAAGTGTATGAGAGACAGTTAAAAAAATCTTGAATAATGTAGTTGAGCCTGACACCTGAAAAAAAAAGAATAGTAAATCTTCAATATATTCCACCATCCATTACATCCATCCACAGTCACTTTATAGAATAGCAATATTCTGCTATAAACAACAATTGGGTCAATTATAAGCAACAATTGACTTAAATATTCTTACCTACTAATAATATTAATAGGCTAAGTACTAACAGCCGCACGGGGCAATCCATCAGGTTAAGCTACGCTTGCCAGGGTTGGTCCGTGGATGGGTGACCATTTCTACATACTGAGACTCCTTCATGCCTCGAAAAGCATATTAAACCGTTGGTCCCGGATGTCATTTGTGGATCTTTGACAGTCGTTATGGGTCATCAGAAGCCCGAAAGTGACAATTAGTCTTACCAAGGGGTATCGTATTACCTAGTTATTGGGTTGTGGAGGTTAGATAGGCAGTCACTCCATGTAAAATACTTGTATTCAGCTGCATCCAGTTAGACTGGAAGCCGACCCCAACATAGTTGGGAAAAGGCTGGGCAGATTGATTTTTTTAATAATATTAACAATAAGTGAAAAACATTTAAGATAGGTACTTAGATATATTTTCAGTTGCCTACCTACTTTCTTTACTTTGTTGTTATAATTGCTAAGTAAATATTCATATAAGTAGTAGGTTAGGCAACTGAAAATATATGTATGGTATTTAAATGTATGGTAAGTTTACGTTTGATGGTGCATTTCGTATTCACCAATAAACAATATGGGGTTTATTTATAAACGTTGCATAAAGTTATGTAGTGATGAGCATCTGTTTAATCATACATTTTTGAGGTTTTAACGTCACTTAACTATAAGCAATGTTTATAAATACATCCCTATGTGTGTAACATTGTTGCTGTACTTAACACACATTCAATGTTCAACACTTAGAAAGAAAATAATAAGTAAGTACATACCTTAAACAGACAATGATGTGGCAATAGTGGTATGTTCATCAATGTCCTTACATAATCCATTAATATAAAATGATTCAAACTGCTTTTTTTTGTTCTTCCTCAATTATAAGTTTTTGCTTTTCCAATGTATTACAAGCTCGACTGGGTTGCTAAGCTTGTGGCTCAAGTTTGTTACGGTATGAGGTACGAATTTGTCTTTCGTTAAAATGCCACCAAAATACCTCGTTTCTGGAATATCATAATATTTGTTTTTAGTTTAGGTTGTAGGCACTAAACTCACAAGAAAACTTTCACAATTATTATTAAAAATCGACCTCGCTGCTTTGATATTTAACATACCAATAAAATTGATTTATCATTGAGGTTTTACATAAAAACACATTCACAATTTATCAGGAAGACTATTACTTAATTGTTTTCTTAATAATTATGGAGATTTCATGAGTTAATCCCAAAAAGATTGCTAAGTAAAATCTATTGCGACCACTACAGTGGCTTCTGTTTAATTTGACAGACAAAACAAATTACTATAAAGTTTGAAACAAAATTACAACTGTCAAAATGGTTACGCAATTCGATTAATAGCCTTTTTAGACGCATTTCGTTCACTCAATGGAGTATCAAACAGACCGCAGTTTGTTTAAAAAATATTGGAGTTTTGCAATACCAAAGTCGTAAAATAAAAGCAATTCGATTCAAATTGAAATAAATTCTACTTGAATGGTAATCAAAATACGTTGCGCAATTAGGTAGCAGATTTATCTAAACGCATGATTTTAATCTTAATTTTATGGAAAATAACGTAAAAATAATAGTAAATAACAAAATTTGCTGAGTCATAGTGATGATTTACTATCAAAAACTACTTAGTAATTTTTTGCATTCTCATTGTTATTGTATTTAAATTAGTTGTATGCAAAAGTCATGGTTATTTTCAATTCTTCTGACAACAATACGCAATTAATTCATAGGGTATCAAATCCACGTTATCATAATTTAGTATTTTAAACACCTACTGCATTTTTAACTAAGAACGCACGAGTAACAGCCGTACGGGTCGATCGATCAGGTTAAGCTACGCGTGGTACGGTCGGTCCGTGGATGGGTGACCATCTTTACATACCAAGACTCCTCGTGCCTCGGAAAGCACGTTTAGCCGTTGGTCCCGGCTGTCATTCGTGAATCTTTGACAGTCATTACGGGTCGTCAGAAACCCGGAAGTTTGACAACCAGTCTTACCAAGGGGTATCTTATGACCCAGTAACTGAGTTGTGGAGGTCAAATAGGCAGTCGCCCTGTGGCTTTTCATTGCAATGATTATAATTGAGTAAAGCCATATTTGTTACGACCGCGAATCATATTTCAATCAACATAAAACCTGACACTGACCTGCAAAATGCAAGAAACGTAAGAAAATTTGAATTTCGCGGGCTACCTTGACGCTTCCCCCTTAAAGACATCTTGATATTTATGTAAACCCACTTTTATGAGGGTAGGTATAAAACATCTCGAGTAAGCCTAGCAACAAATGAACGAGTTTAGTTACAAGCGTGCTGTACCGTTATTTACGACAAACGCATTTTTTGTTTTTGCTGATCATGTTTATTAAAAGTAGTGTAGTTTACAAATCCAAATAAAACAAGTGAACTTCGTCAGCTAACTAAAACTTACTGAACATTCATGTGAATACACCACATAATATTTACTTAGTTTTCGTGAAACAGTGTTCCGATTTTATTTATTAGACTTTGAAAAGTGAACTGTGAATTCAACATGGCTGACTCAAGTTCCTTTACGTCTTTATATGATTTAGTAGACAGTTATTTGTTTCAATACAATATGTATTTCAAACCCATTGAGCAAGATCAAAACAGATCAATTTTAAATCTTCCACGAGGATCTGATACTTGGCCCAATTCAACTCCAAGATTCCGTATCCCGACCTTCAATTTGACCGAAGGTCCTATTGTCAATGTGTTATCAAAACAATTGGAAAATATGCTGAAAGCAAAAGAGCAACAAGAAATTGTACAAGATATAAGATCTTTAGCATTTGAAGACATTGACTTGATTCAAGCCTTGCATAACTCTGGACAGGGGACTTTTGAAGACAGCAATGCCATCCGACCATTGGATTTAGATTTCAAAGAGATTTTTAAGGACACAGTTTCAGAATCTACCTTATCAACACCAAGAGTTGATGAACTATTACCGATAAAAACAGACATAACTTACATACTGAAACAGAAAGTTGAAATAGCAAAATGTTCAGCATTTGGAAAAGTGTTAACATCACGCTTAAAACCTGTACCTGCGGTATATTTCCGAGAAAAGGTTGTAACAAACATAGTCAGGTTTGATTTCAGTACAAAATCCCCTTGTGATTTGATTACGGAGAAGTCGAAATGGAAGTCGATACATAGTGTTAGTAACTCATACTATTGTATGAGTAAAATTTGACTTTTTTTGAGTAATTTAGTGCGAGTACTGATGACTCTTGGGCTCAGCTGTAATATTATGAATTCGTGAATGGTGGGTGACTATTTTAATTTAAACTATGTGTAGATTTTAAAAGTACTTGTATTTGAATTCATAATCTCAGATTATTTACTATCCATCGCCACGTATTCAACTATCTACTTTAGCTTTATGTATTCTAAGTTGATTTTCGTGTGGTAATTTGTATGAAATAGGCCTTAAAAAAAATGAGTGCAATGCAATTTGAACTTTGTCTTGTACGAAATTGAGTTTGTTGTTCCATTATCTCGGATTCTGAATTATAGTTGTAAGTTTTCTTCAGACTCTAGCTAGGGTTCGGTTTGTTACCATTTTGAGGGATGAAAAGAAAGATTTCAGTTAAGTAATGATATAACTAATCAATCAATCAATTTCTCTATTTAAAATACTGTATATCAATACTATTCTGTAAGATTTAACAAAATTGTAAATGTTGGCTAAATTTTTTCCAGTCCATTATCAGAGAGGTTTGGCGCTGTATGCCGAGATACAGGTTTTTCACCTAGTTCGGCTGCAGATGCTCCTATGTTGTATTATTTTCATTATAGCCTACAAATTTATTTTAAGCAATATGGTTGTTATGTAGTGTTAATATTTTTGGTGTCAATAAATAAATAAATAAATAAAATAAATAAATAAATAAAAAACTTTGATGACACGGTTGGCCCAGTAAATAAATGCCATTTAATTAAAAGTCTTATGCGATTGGGAATTGAGCTTAATTTTGAATACCAAAGGGCATACACACTGTCCTGGGGATGATTGCTTAGCGACTGGATTGCCTCTACGTTGGGCATTGTCGTAGCAGGCATATTGCTGGTGCTTAATTTATCATTTTATTTCATGTTATGAATATTATAATTACAATTTTTGCTTCTGACATAACTTCACTTACTTAATTTAATTTGTTGTTCTATTTATTTTTATTTTGCTGTGTGCTTTTGACATTAATTGATTTAATCTGACATTTATCTGTGACTCAAATAGTGACACTTATAAAATTGACAAATTTTGTATTGTTTTTGTATTTGATATGGGTTTAGGACCTGACATAAATGAATTTAATTTTTATATATTTTATAATTAATATTCCAATGTAATCATTGCTATAATCTCCAAACAGATGAATTAACCAACTCTTTTCTTTCACAGGGACATACCAGTAGACATGAAATACATAGCAGACCCGTCAATGCATTCCCTGCCAGCGGTCACCGTGTCACCCAACGGCAAATGGCTGGCATGCCAATCCATGGACAATAAAGTGATAGTCTTCAGTGCATTGAACAGGTTCAAGATGAACAGGAAGAAGACTTTCAGCGGACATATGGTGGCGGGGTACGCGTGTTCTGTTGACTTCTCGCCTGATATGAGGTAAGGGATATTTTTAAAATTTCGATTTTGGTTTTGTCCACGATATTATCGGCGTGGGTGTAGAAAACGTAATTACTGTACCCCACGGTATGGTGAGTCAAAGTATGTGTTGATTTTTTTAAATTTATTTATTTATTAGACCAGAAACAGAACAGAACATGTAACACGATTTGTTTTAGCTACTTAAAATTATTATGCTTAAAAATAATTTAGTAACAATTTTGCCAATTATTAGCATCTGCTGCCGAACTAGGTTTATAGCCTGTGTTTCAGCATGCAGCGCCTCAAGCCCTTGGACTGGGTATGCTAGTATGAACTAAACAAATAGATGTTTTCCATGTTACAATTGAGGTTAATTTTATAACCTCATAAAACGTCAATAATTTTTCAATCTTTATATATATAATTCTTCTGTGAGTGTGTATGTCACTGAACTTCTCTCAAACGACTGGACCGATTTTGATGAAATTTTTTGTGTGTGTTCAAGGGGATCTGGGAATGGTTTAGATTCACAATTTTATCCGCTGGACAATGTTTTGACAGGACAACGTCTGTCGGGTCCGCTAGTAACAATATAAAAATGTAATTCTATAAATTATTTTTCGATAAAATGATGAGATTTAAAGTTGGGAATTTTCTACATACAGATGAAGTGTTACTAATTAATTCACCTTTTTTTTGGGTGGGAAATTATCAAATAACTTCTCCCGCTCTGGGCGGAGCGGGAGGGCGTGCGTGTTAGACTTACTCACTAAAACCCACCCGTGTTTCTTAGTTACCCTGTTGCCGGGGGCCACGATCTCCCTTTCGGACTTCTTCGCACCCCCGGCAGGCATCGGCCCTAGCGGACCCCGTCAATTCTGCTGACATCTCTTTCTTTCAATTAATTCACCTTAATGAGTGACTGCGTAAGAATTTAACTTGAACAGGATTTGTTTTTAGAACTGTAGAGTGTAATTATCTGTGGTGTGGTCCCGCGCGCGATTGCTTGTCACCGCCTGGGGCATGTGAGCGGTGAAGCGGGGGAGGTAGACACAGGCCAAACTAACTCAGTCTGACAATTTTGTCAATAGCGCCCTCCCCCGTCTCACTGCTCACATACCTCAAGCTGTGACTAGCAATCGCGCTCGATGAAACACACGACTATAGATAGCGTTATAGAAAAAGTTGGGTTTTGTAGAGGGTCGTATCGGTCACTCAGTCTGCAAACTATAGTGACTTTTGAACTAAGAAAACCGACCTTCACTGCTACGAAATAACGGCGCTTTTAAAGTCACACTGTTACAATTTTACCTTGGACGTGGGATTGTACCTGTGCGATAGTCTCCTTTTAAGGCTGCCTGTCCACTGGAGCGGAGCGAGTCAGCGGAGCGGAGAATTGTGCCAATATTAACCAATAGGAGCGGGGCTCTGAAGCGGAATTTAGATTCTATTGGTTAACATTGGCACATTTCTCTGCTACGCTTCCTCGCTCCTCTTCAGTGGACAGGCAGCCTTATATGATCACTTCGTTGTCCGTCCGTCTGTCTGTCTGTCAGTCTGTCAAGACCCATTTTCTAGTATCGCGTGGAGGTATTATGTAAGTTGAATTTAATACCAAATGCGTAGATCTATGGTGCCGTGTAGCTCTAAAAAAATCTGGCTCCGAAGCGGAGGTTAGTTTCTTATTCGTTAATATTGGCACATTTCTCCGCTCCGGTGACTCGCTCCGCTCCAGTGGATATGCAGCTTTAAGGTCGATATGTGCCATATAAATTATACTCGGGTACTGAATTTTTTACACGTCTATAACCTCTAACAAATACCTTGCGCATATCATGCCTTCATTAATTTAAGCTAAGAGTTTCTTGTTAGTTAGTCCCTACTAGTGAAGTGCCGGATATCCGTATCCGCGGATATCCGAGGGAGAAAAAAGATCCGTATCCGTTACTTTTTGGCGGATCTTGAACGGATCTTTTATATTACCTAATACATTTTATTACTTATATGAAATTTTAAAGATAATTATGTAGCAATGAAATACTGTTAACTTCAATCGAAATTAGTAAAAAAAAAATATCATATTTGTTATAATTCAAGTAGAGTAAGTACCAGTAAATTAAGTTATAAGGTAGTACAAACTATCTTTGTAGTGAGATCAAACCTCTAATATTTGTGCTATGCTAATTGAAATAATTATGTGAGTTAACACATCAATTAAAACTGTTGTTTTCAAGAACTTAAAAAAAAATACTTCATAATTAATATTGAGTAATGGTAAATTGTATTTCAAAAAGAGTAACTTGGTAGCTTTGTCCCCCAAAAGTCAGTTACGATGAGGATCATAAGTAATTCCTGCTGAACCTGAAAAAAGTTAAGATCCGTATCCGTATTCGCGGATCTAGACCCTTATTATCCGTATCCGTATCCGCGGATCAAATTTTTAAACGATCTGGCACATCACTAGTCCCTACGTCTCGCTGCGTTGCCACACGCATAATCTGAATTGACCTTTAAAGAGTAAATAGTTCAAGTAATAAATTGTAGAAAACCGCAAACTGTAAACAAATCCAGGTGGAATAAATACATACGTATTGTTTTTTACTTACATTGGTATTTTCTAGTTTCTAAGTACCTACTTCTTACGTCATACAAATTACTAGAACAAAATGGCACATGGTTACAAGAAATAGGTATAAGTAAATACCTATTGTTAATTATCCGACTAAGGCGAAGCAAAAATGAGGGTTATGATTTTGACCGGTATGTATGTATGTTCATTTATTACCTCATAACTTCTAAACTACTAATCATAATTTGAAAAATGAGGTATCATTAGAAGGGGCTTGATCGTCCGCTGCTTATAGGCTATGTGACGTTACATTAAATGAATTATGGCGCCCTCTAGAGTCTAGAGGACATAAAGATATGAAACAAAAAATATTAAAAATTATGATGCCGTGTTGGATATCAATTGAAAAGGCTTAATTAGCCCATAAAAATATATATATATTACTAGCGGACCTGACAGACGTTGTCTTGACCGAATACCGCCACCTATCGGGTCCGATTGTGAATCTAAACCATTCCCAGATCCCCTTGAACACACACAAAAAATTTCATCAAAATCGGTCCAGTCGTTTGAGAGAAGTTCAGTGACATACACTCACAGAAGAATTATATATATAAAGATAATCCCAAAATAATTTAAATAAAAATAAAAGATATAAAACTAAAACCCAACCACGACAAAAAAGTCATCTACTGTATTTCTATTTTCTTAATGTCCCTCGGCAAACTTCGTGTTTCGTCAGTTGTCGGATTTCTATCAGTTGGCCTTTGTACTTGGTGCTGACCGGACGCTCTCAATCGACTTGGAAGTGTATAGACTTGTTAATATTCAACTTACATTAAGTTATTGTAATTTATTTAAAAAATGGGAGGAAAGCCGCTAAAGTCGCAGGCACGACAGATAGGAAAATAGTTTTACAGCTCTGTATAGTTCATACGGAAATCAAAACAAAACAACAATAAAGTATTTAGTTCTGAATTTTAATTATTATACACGATAAATCTAATAATTGATGGACATGCAAATTAGCATTCGTTTGTATTCGGAAATGCGATGATACCCGAGGGACATTAAGAAATACTGTAAAAAGGTATAAACAAGACATCACAGACATACAAATAAAAATCCGGAGTCACACATAGGTCTGTTCGATTAATGCCCTAACACGTGTGACTCCGGATTTTTTATTTGTCTGTATGTGATGTCTTGTTTATACTTTTTTGGGTGACTTTTTTGTCGTAGTTGGGTTTTAGTTTTTAACTGACTTCAAAAAAAGGTGGTTACTCAATTCGACCGTATATATATGTATATATTTTTTATGTGTGTTCGCGGATAACTTCGTCGTTTATGAACCGATTTTGATGATTCCTTTTGTTGGAAAGAAGATATCCCAAGGGTGGTACCATGATAAGGAAACCAGGATCTGATGATGGCATCCTAGAGAAATCGAGGGAACTCTTCAAATATTACAGGCAAACCTATAGCGATTTATAGTAACTCGTGCAGTTGCTCTTGGAAAGCACCATTTAGTTAAGTGGAACTGATGATGAAGACCACAAATAGCCACCGGAACCACTCAATAATAAGTATTTCACGGGTTGCGATTCGATTACTTTAATATGGTTGCAATGCAATTTATGCTCGTCATAATGCATATGGAGAATTGGAGCTGATGGTGAAGTACCAGGAGAACTCCTCAACGATGAACGTCCCTGAATCGGGAAAAGCAATATTTTGTAAAAGGTGATGAGCAGTTGGCATTAGGCTAATGTAACTTAGATAAATTACAAATTGACCCACTAAAAACCGAGAAATAAAAACTTTTTTACAAAAAATACAACCGACTTCCAAACTACAAAGTGAAAAATAACTTTAATTTCAGAAGTCGGTGTCAAAAAACTAAAATACTGATCTAAAGACACCGACTTCTGAAATTATAGTTATTTTTCACTTTGTAGTTTGGAAGTCGGTTGTATTTTTTTGTAAAAAAGTTTTTATGTAACTTTTTTACTAGCTACGAAAACTAGGTCTGCATTCTACTTTACCTGTCTATTCTTTTTATACAGGCCTGAGTTTTCTTTAAAAAATATATCAGAATCGATTGGGTATTTTAGCAACGAAAATTTAACATACCTATTACACATAGAATATTTACTTACAATTACTTCTAGAAATAACCTATGCAGGTATCTACAAAATTAAAACATCGTTGTATATATAATATTATGTTTTACTAAGTTGCAAAACAGTGACAGTATGCCATTACAGACATAACATGGTATTGTTAGTCATAAT
The DNA here is from genome assembly GCA_963680765.1 of Agrochola lychnidis. NCBI lineage: Eukaryota > Metazoa > Arthropoda > Insecta > Lepidoptera > Noctuidae > Agrochola > Agrochola lychnidis. The sequence goes on along the minus strand of OY796856.1, from coordinate 3,499,545 downwards.
ATTGATCCAATAATATTGAAACAGTTGTCTTTTAGTATGAGAAAATGGTTGTCAAGGCCTTGCTCATATGATGCGTCCTGCGAACAAATTGCACTATTTCAAACACGTTTATTATACATAGTTTGACCGAGACAGCTGTTCCGCGGCGAAACGGGGGGGCAGTGCAGGCCGCTCATTCGTCAACGCTCACGCCGTCCCGCCGCTCATTCGTCAACGCTCACGCCGTCCCGCTGCTCATTCGACAACGGTCACGCCGTCCCGCCGCTCATTCGTCAAAGCTCATGCTGTCCCGCCGCTAATTCGTCAACGATCACGCCGTCCCGCAGCTCATTCGTCAACGATCACGCCGTTCCGCCGCTCATTCGTCAACGCTTAAGCCATAATAATACCAGCTTATTATTGTCCCACTGCAGGGCAAAGGCCTCTTCTCATACAGAGAAGGCACGAGCATTGATCACCACGCTTGTTCAAGACGGGTTGGTGATTTCAGACTTATATTAACTATAAGTCCAGGTTTCCTCACGATGTTTTCCTTCACCGATGTCAGTAATGTCCAAGATAAACTCAGACAGTACATATGAATTGAACAAGTCACATTGGTACTTGCCCACAACCTTGCATTTGAACCCACAACCTCGTGCATGAGAGGCTTACGCCATCCCGCTGCTCATTTGTCAACGCTACTCCCTGCCTCGCCGCGCATTTCTACAGCGGTCTCGGTCAAGCTATAGCTTTGTATTTAGTCTAGAAATTGCTTCATCAGTCGTCTATCAAGCGATAAAATGACTATTAATTCGATTCAACACATAAATGATAGATGATATTTATTTATGTATCTATGTAAATTGGTTTTAACAAACACTTTTACACGTCAATTAACACTGGTGGACTAAGCGGGGGGCCGCAGGTGTGGTTCGCCCCGGGCTCCGGTCTTGGCCGGCCCAAATCTCGAGTTAAGGATCAAACAAGGCCAAAATATGTTTGGTGAGTTAAAGGCAGTTTGTAGTTGGGTACGCTACGTATGCTAAATATAAACGTAGGGTACAAAAAATATTGAGCTTTAAAATTTCGAGATCGCTTCGCTCGCTCTTCTATACTACTTCTTAAAATTTTCTGCATACCTGGGCCGCATTTAGTTTTGCCGCCTCGGATCCCCATCAGGCTTAGTTTTATTTAAATGTTTTTTGCGGAATGAACCATCTGTGTTCATCTATGGCCTGAGTTTACTTTTCACGTAGGACATGCGTGGTTTCGCCGAATTTTTGATGCGTGACATTGTGTTGTGACTTCTGTCTATAGAGTACGCGTGAACTTTGGCTGTTTGCCGCTTTTCCTGCTGTAACGCGTAAATAAACGTTTTGTTTGCCGCCAAACGCCTCATATGAAACCGGTTTAATGTAAAACGATGTTTGCGTAAATAAGTGTTATATACCTACAGCTGTTTTTATTCAGTATTTTGAAACAAAGCAAACACTTTGTTCTCATTATCATAAATAATTAATTTGCGTAGTTTATATTACGTGGAGGTGAGTAGGTAACTACGTACCGATTAACATTTAACTTAATATGCATTGAAAAGAAATTAAATATTCTAAACTAGTGGAATATTTACGCATATTTCTGTCATGCTTTGTCACCCTAAAACTGCCTTTCCTCAGAAATCAAGGGTATTCTCACACACAACTCCCATATCCAGCCCCGGATTTACACCTAGGCACTTAGGGGCACCTAGGGGCTCAGCTAGCCTAGGGGTCCCACCCACCCAGCTACCCCGACAGGTAGCTTGACTATAGTGACATACATAGCGTAGACTGCATTATTTCTGATGTTTATTTACAGTACTTAATTAAAGTCAGATAAAAATTAGTAGAAAATATTCTTTTTTTTTGTTTTTATAATTTTCCAATATGGTTTCGGAATGGGCGGGCCTCAAAAGTCGAAGTGCTTAGGGGCCCTGGGCACAAGAATAAAAAACGAGTAACTGGGTTGTGGAAGTCAGATAGACAGTCGCTCCATGTAAAATACTGGTATTCAGCTGCATCCGGACAATCTCGTAACTAGGTAACACGATACTCCTTGGTAAGACTGGTTGTCAGACTTTTGGGCTTCTAACTACCCGTAACGACTGTCAAGCATCTACAAATGTCAGCCGGGACCGACGGTTTAACGTGCTTTCCGAGGCACGGAGGGGTCTTGGTATGTAAAGAAGGTCACCCATCCACGAACCAACCGCGGCAAGCGTAGCTTTACCTGATCGATCGACGTGTGATGTACAAACTACAATCAGCTGATTTACAGATCTATTTACACATATCGCCTATCATTACATATTATTATGTCAGTGTCTCATTATGTAAGAGGAGTTATTAATATCTTGGTATTCGGAGATGCGATGCAAGTATGCGTCGCAATGGTCGTAATGATGTATGAAATATGTTTTTTGATGGTCTTATGGTGACGTGATGCTCATGTGATCTTTGTGGGGTGGGGTTCCACTGAAAGATGGTATGTAAGGCGTCATCTCCACTTCCGAGAGAATCGCGGCGATAGTCACGCTGTGCCTTCAAGTTATCGCCGCGATGATGTCGCCTTGTAGAGATTGATTCATAGAGTTTCTATTGAATTTGATGGCACGTCGAGATTATTGCCGAGAATTTTTTTGTTGATTGTAGATTTTGCAAAGACTTTTCTCAAGTTCAGAAACATTCATCATCATCATCATCAACCTACAGCAGTCCACTGCTGGACATAGGCCTCTCCAATGGCACGCCATTCAGCTCGATTCTCGGCAACTCTCATCCAGCTGCTACCAGCCACACTGCGAATATCGTCACTCCACCTAGCCTGAGGGCGTCCTACCTTACGTTTGCCAATTCGCGGTCTCCACTCAAGAACATGTGTACCCCAACGGTCATCGGTTCTACGGCTAATATGGCCGGCTCACTGCCGCTTCAGCTTGCTAATTCTGTGAGCTATCGATAAGGTTAAATTTTTTAATTATCGAAAATATTGACGAGACACAAAATTGACTTTGACTACTCTTTGGCCAGTATTAATATTGGAAGTCCAACTAGAGTACGTAAATAATAAACAGTAGTGCCAGGAGTCAAGTTACATTTAGTGATCTCGCACACGCGACGGCCACGACCACGACCACTGGTCGCACCGACCAGGGCCTCAAATCTGCTATTACAATAGTGTCAGAATGGTCTATCATTGATTACATAATTGTTGATTTTGACAAGTTTGGTAATCTACTAATATAATGGCGTCATTTTGATTTGGTTTTGGTTTTTTGGTTGTATTTTACGACCAATGATCGACCATTATGAATTTAGCAAATTACGAACTTTTAGCAAAATGATAAATGGGATCGTGTTGGAATGACGAATTTATAAAAATAGCAGACTTGGGCCCCAGGTAAACTATAGAAACGTGGCCGTTGGCCGTTACGACCAAGTGCGCGATTCGTATCGGTTTCTATAATTTGCCTGGTCGGTGCGATCACTAGTCTTGGCCCTCTAGTGCGCGAGAGCCCTTAAAGTCAACATTGAACCAGTACTCCCCCCGACCCTTGCTTGAAAACGAGGTGCCAGCAGTTGTTGCAGCTGAGCACGTAGCTTTAATACCCCGCATAATAATCGTGATGAAAATCAAAGTTTGATCCAGCCTGTCCCTTCTTGCTGTCCTCCCCCCAGCGTTGCCCTAAGCCGATGTTCGTAACCCACAGGGGGTGCCCTTAGCGAGCGTTCGCCTAATTTTAATTTAGAATAGTTTTTGCTCCTGGCTGGAGGCTTTAAGTGTAGTAGCTTAAGGCACCCACAGGAAAGTTCGGTTAAGCAGCCAAGACTTTAGTGGTCAAAACTGCGAGATGCCCTAGATAGAGAAAAAAGAACCAGTACTCTTTTTTTTTGCGACAGGCCTCCATTACGGACGGTGAGCAATGGGTAGCTCGCCGTCCGATAAGGACCAAGCCCGAGTCGACGGCGCGTTGTGTTCCACGCGCGCCTCAAGGAGATGTCAGCAGAATTGACGGGGCCCGCTAGGGCCAATGCCTGCCGGGGGTTCGAAGACAACCGATAGCGACATCGTGGCCCCCAGCAACAGGGCAACCGAAGGAACACGGGTGGGTTTTAGTCAGTAAGAGTCTGACACGCCCTCCCGCTCCACCCAGAGCGGGAGAAGTTATTTGATAATTTCCCACCCAAAAAAAAAGGCCTCTCCATTAGCGCAGTTTTCCATCAGACTGAACGACATCGGCCTCTTCACTAACCATTCAAAAGTCAATCACCTACAGCAAATCCGATTACTACTTATGAGAAAAAATTATGATGCAGTAAAATGTGAAAGTTTAACAATTTAAACAAATTAATTTTATGTTTACTGACTGTATTTGCAGTTAAGATTTTTATTTGAATCATAAAATGCAACCATTTAATTTTTACAGTCTCCATTACTTTTTCTAAACGGCCTTTATATCTTTCTCTGTGTATATCAGAAAGCATTAATTACCATTTATTTACAAACAAATAAAAATTATGCTCTCTGGTAATGTGCAGACACAAAGTTACAGAAAAAGATCTCTGTTTTTTTTTAAAAGCCGCCCAAATGCGAGTCAGACTCATACACGAAGTGTTGTGTCACCGTACATGTCTAAATATTGTATTGTAACAAAAAAACACGTTTCTTGCATGTTTATCCTTCAATTTTTAACTTTATTTTATTTATATTACTTATAATAAAAATAAAATATATTTGTATAATGCAAATAATTATTTGTTGTTATATTAGCAACAGAAATACACAATCTGTGAAAATTTCAACTGTCTACCTAATACGGTTCATGAGATACAGCCCGTTGACAGAAAGACGGACGGGTAGCGGAGGCTTGGTAATAGGGTACCGTTTGGCACCTTTCGGGTACGGAATCCTAAAAACATCTCTTTCTGATAGTTCATTACTTTAAGCATAACTTTTTTCTCTCGTAAGATCATTCATCTTCCTGCCCATGTTACGTGGGGTCGGCGCAACACGTTTTCTTCTTCCACTCTTCCCTGTCAACCGTCACGCTATCATTCACTCCCTTCTCTTTCATATCATTCCTCACACAATCCATCCATCTTTCTTTTCGTTCTCTTGTTTGTCTAATTTTCAACTGTTAAAAACTTTATCAGTTTAACAAGTCTTTTAAAAGCTATAAATTCCGCTGTCACTACCACCATACCTTATTTCCTCGCAGTACTTTGCCTTGTATGTATGTTCTCATAACAGTGGCTCGCACAACTTTCTCCCCTCGACCTCGCTCAATGGAACCGAACCAAGTCGTCTTAACCGAATAATAATATGTGCATATCTATATATGTGCAGAAGATCAACATCGTCACGTACACATAGACAGATTAAACAAAAATCTTGTTTTTTTTTGCTATAGTTATGTTATGCTGAACTAGGCGGACATGTCCGGCCTTTTGGCTTCCTCCAGACTTTGTCCGGCCTATTTCTACTTGAGTTTAATACAATTAAAATAATTCATCATCATCATCAGCCTATAAATGTTCCCACTGCTGGGACACAGTCCTCCTCTCTGTGAGAGAGAGTGGGCCGTAATCTACCACGCGGGCCCAGTGCGGGTTGGAATATGTCACATGTCTTCAAATTTTTGGTTCTAGGACATGCCGGTTTCCTCACGATGTTTTCCTTCACCGTTTTGAGAGCAGTGTTGATGAAATAATTTACCCAAAGCAAAGCGCCTGTCTGGGTAAAATAATTATACAATTATATTTATTAATTATCACTTGCTTCAAAACCGGTTAAGGAAAACATCGTGAGGAAACTTGAGAGATATTTCTTGACGGCAAGTGAAGCCAAGTCAGAAGCCCATGGGCGGCTTTAAAACTCTGACACCAGTACCCTAATTGCGTAATACAACACAATCAAAATCTGTTTCGATTTGAAATAGATTGCTGATCCATTACTTCGCAATGAATGTTGTTGAACTGTCAAAATGAAACAAATAGGCATAATTCGTCGCCATCCCCGCTTACTGTCGTAACTAGCAATTGATATTTTTCCAGGGCAACAGTTTTTCGGTCGGGCGCTACAATCATGTTAATACAGTTGCGTTAGCTGTGGCTTTATTAATGAATTAATAACTTTTTATAAATAGCTCTTGACTTAATCTTTAACTCACTGACTGTAGATATGTGCGTATACGACAGGTGGTGAGAATATTTTTTCTCTCAAACAAAACTCACGCAAAACAAAATACGTGATTATCTTCTAAACGGTAAACGACACAGACACGACGATTCATCATCATCATCATCATCAGCCTATAAATGTTCCCACTGCTGGGACACAGGCCTCCTCTCTGTGAGAGGGAGTGGGCCGTAATCCACCACGCGGGCCCAGTGCGGGTTGGTAGATGTCATATGTCTTCGAATTTTCGGTTCTAGGACATGCCGGTTTCTTCACGATGTTTTCCTTCACCGCTTTGAGAGCAGTGGTGATGAAATAATTTACGCAAAGTAAAGCGCCTGTCTGGGTGCGCGCCTACCTACAACTCGTAAGTCGCGGCCGTTACCACTGGGCCACCACTGCTCTTACTGACACGACCATTAGAGAGAACTTTTTCGAAACAAAGTTCTGAACACGTAGGTAATGTCAGTGCAGATACGTCAGTTTGTGAGATACGACAGTTAGCGGGGAGGGCGACGATATGTTTACGAAAATAAGTTACGCAATTAGGGTACTGTACTTAGCAGTGGGTGGAACAACGCTACCAATGGTGATGATGATGATGATGATGCATCCGCTTTTTCACGGTTTTTCTTCATTCAATGGTGTTAGTAATGGACATTCTTGTATTTCCTATTTCGTGTGTCTGTTGTGTTGCTTAATTGTTTAAGGTTATGCAATAGAGTTCAGTTTTGTTTTTGTTTTGTGATGTGCCGCATGTATGGGCACGTGATGGTCTACCTACTTTTCTTTTTTTTGTCTTTTTGGTAATTTTTTGTTGTGACCTAGCTTTATAGGGAAAGTGATCTTTTGCTACAGAAAATTGGTTCTCTAGCACTATTGTTTACTATCTATTTAAGAACCCTCTTTTTTTCTTCGCCGCCGTAGTCAAGTAATTTTTTATTTTATTTCGGATATGATTTTCAAGTCTTGTATACGCATTTGATTAAATATTGAAATAAAAATGCATATCAATCAATCTGTCTAGCCTTTTCCCAACTATATTGGGGTCGGCTTCCAGTCTAACCGGATGCAGCTGTATACCAGTATTTTACATAGAGCGACTGCCTATCTGACCTCCACAACCCAGTAACTGGGTAATACGATACCCCTTGTTAAGACTGGTTGTCAGACTTTCGGGCTTCTGACGACCCGTAACCACTGTCAAAGATCCACGAATGACAGCCGGGACCAACGGCTTAACGTGCTTTCCGAGGCACGGAGGAGTCTCGGTATGTAAAGATGCTCACCCATCCACGGACCAACCTCGGCAAGCGTAGCTTAACCTGTCGGATCGACCCGTGCGGCTGTTATTACTGTAAAAATGCATATCGTTCGTCATTAAATTGCACATGTTGCAGTTTGGCGTCTTAATTTTGAATATCAATACCAATTTCATAAGATTCTAGTTCTAGGTCAAGTGTTTGTAGTGTCAAAATGAGCGCGTTTTAAAAACCGGTCAAGTGTATGAAGAGCAAGATTGACCAAATCATGAAAAAAAAAACAGTGTCTTAACATAATATTATGAATGTTGATTCAACACCATTTACTTTTATATTCTCATCGAAGTAACTCTAAAAATACATACGAGTGCACTTGAAAGGAGGTAAACAAAAACAAGAGACTGTAAAGATAAGCAATAATAGTGGAATATTGCGTAATGACAAGTCGTTGGCATATTGCCCAAGAGTCGAAGACACTGATCTAAAGAACGCATCTTTAAGAGTCACGGACAGTTAAAATTTGTGGGTTTATAAAGGGGAAAACCTTGAGGTATGCTATGGTACCTCTTATAGCAGTATTACTTATTTTAATCTTACTTCAATAGGGGAAAGAGATGGAGCTATACGTCCTGTAGAGCTTCATCTCTTTCCTACGCTGAAGTAATGTTAAAATAAAACTGCTCTTTGAGCTGGTGGTTCTGTGGCCCTGGCTTGTACGGTAGGTCGCTTGTAAGTGGTAATAAAACCAGTATAAGCTGGCCTCTTCATCTATTGAAACTCTTTACTTTTTGTACACTTTGGAATGGGCAACTAGCTTCATATTTCTGACTAACCGATTCCTTGACAATTCAAAAGTGCCTGTAAATAGTTTAATTGATATAAATGCTTTGAGTTTGACTCCGTACCTAACACAGTGGACCAGCTCAAGGTCAAGGTCAGGGTCAAGTAAAATGTTACCATCGACGTTCAGTAGACTGTACGCTTGTCAACTTAGGGACATATTTGGTGCAGATTTTTAATACTTAATTGTAAGCAAATATTTTGCTTTATCAAAGATCAGCTCATTTACATAATCGGACGTTTGGTTGGCGTTGATAACATTGGTTGGCATTTGGCACAGTGCATGTGCTATTATTTACGACACTCGACCGATAGATGGCCCGATTTCATTTAAAGTCCTCAAGGTGACTCATCTATACAACATGTAAAAAAAAAACCTTGTTGGATCCGTAAGGGTGTTTTGTTAGGTATCGTACTGAGAGCCTATTAATGGGGTAATTTTCAGGAATATCGAAATAAAAGTCCTAACTTATAACTAGTGATGTACCGGATATCCGTGATTCGCGGATATCCGCGGATCTCCGAGGGAGAAAAAAGATCTGTATCCTGTATCTGTAATACAGGATACAGATCTTTTTTCTCCCTCGAATATCCGCGGATACGGATATCCGGCACATCACTAGTTATGATTTACCTCGCGTATTTGTTTCGGCATTGTTGTTTAGTTGATCAGCCATCGCCGCGTGAGCTCATTTCAAGGGCTCAGTTAGACAAAAAATTGTGGAGCAAACATTGTGAATATACTCGTAGTTAATAATTTTTATATAAGTAATATAATTTTATTCACCAAAATAAGAACACGTATTACAAAATTGAATATTGGCAATACAGACTTAGCTCGTGGCTAAATACTAACAGCCGCTCGGGTCGATCTGTCAAGTTAAGCTACGCTTGCCGGGGTTGGTCCGTGGATGGGTGACCATTTCTATATACCGAGACTCCTCCGTGCCTCGGAAAGCACGTTAAGCCGTTGGTCCCGGCTGTCATTCGTGGATCTTTGACAGTCGTTACGGGTCGTCAGAAGCCCGAAAGTCTGACAGTCTGTCTGTTGGGGAGTTTGTTGCGCCACTTCTTCTTCCCAGCTAAAGGCACTAGGAAGTGGTGAAGGGTGGGCGTTTTTGGGGGACTGTCTTATGTAATTTTGACGTTCGAAAAGTGCTGGTTCTCAGCCTAATTTGAATAAATGACTTTTGAATTTTGAATTTTTTTTGACAACCAGTCTTACCAAGGGGTATCGTATTACCCAGTTACTGGGTTGTGGAGGTCAGATAGGCAGTCGCTCCATGTAAAATACTGGTATTCAGCTGCATCTGGTTAGACTGGAAGCCGACCCCAATATAGTTGGGAAAAGGCTAGGCAGATTGATTTTTTTGGAGTTAAAAGTTTGTAATTTACGTTGATTTAAATATTGTATAGTCATATTCGCCCCACAATATCACAATGCCAACAGGGTCAGTAATATACAGAGTTTGGGACATCTGCTTCCGAATTAGGTGGTAAACCTGTATTTTGGATTACATTTGATCCCCATAAATAAATTGTGAATAAATCCATAAACATTCATGTCACTTGAAAGTTATCACCAACCTTGCTTCCAAACTGCAAGACTCGCAAGTCATAAACTTGTCACGTTTTTCACATGTGCAAATGACTTTTAGAATTTACTAGCTTTTGCCAGCGGCTTTCAAAACTAAAGACACCGACTTGCGAAATTAAAATAATTTTTCACTTTGTAGTGTTTTTTTTTTGTAAAAAGTTTTTTATAATAATGTAGTGATAACCCACGACGTCGTCTGCATGTATTTTGTATTTTATCATTTTTTTTTATAAATGTCCGTGATGAAAAATAGCCTCTATCTATGTCCTTCTCCAGCACCTTAATTGCGTAGCTCACAATCAATAACAATCTGAATAATTTTGAAGGATATTGCTCATCCATTGCTTTATAAGTTCGAAAAATTAGTCTGCTCAACAACGTAAATAACGCAATGAATGTTGTTGAACTGTCAAAATGAAACAGATTGTGATTGATCGTGTGTGCTCCTCCAGTGCTGCACGCGTAGCATGACCACCGTAGAAACGAGTTTTGTCGACGGAAGAGTAGACAAAATGACTGATAAACAATCACAATCTCTAATTTTGTCTATTCTTCCGTCGACAAAACTGTTTGACGAATTTGTTTTTATCGAAAAGTTAAAGTTTAAGTAGATAAAAACAAATTCAATAAAAACAATTTTTTTTTATCGACTTTGTTTTTATAGAAGTTAAAAAAAAGTAGATAAAAAAAAGTCGATAAAAACAATGTCGATAAAAACAAATTCGATAAAAACAAAGTCGATAAAAACAAAGTCGATAAAAAAAATGTTTTTATCGAATTTGTTTTTATCGACTTTGTTTTTATCGACTTTTTTTTAACTTCTATAAAAACAAAGTCGATAAAAACAGTCGATAAAAACAAAGTCGATAAAAACAAAGTCGATAAAAACAAATTCGATAAAAACAAATTCGATAAAAACAAATTTGATAAAAACAAATTCGATAAAAACAAATTCGTCAAACAGTTTTGTCGACGGAAGAATAGACAAAATTAGAGATTGTGATTGTTTATCAGTCATTTTGTCTACTCTTCCGTCGACAAAACTCGTTTCTACGGTGGTCATGCTACGCGTGCTGGACAGACTTACTTTCGCATTTATAAAATTAGTTTAATATGGAGTATAGATAAACATAATCAACTCTGCATTGTTTTCCTATTTCCTTAACTGTATTGTAATTACGATTTATCAACGTTGCAATTACAATTTATCAGCAAACAATACTCTTCAAGCATGTAAAATCGGGGAGCAATTATTATGCCACGATGAGCTGCAATCATAGTAAGACTGAAAGCCATATCCATGAGGAAAATGCTATGAAGATGACGAAATGATGTCTTTGTTCTGTTCATAAAACAGTTACCAAACAGCGTTCGCAGACGATCAATTAGCTACTTGAATGTTGCAATATTAAACTGAATAAAATATGACTGTGTGCAACTCTAGATCATATCTTTAGCTTTTAAATCCTCTACTCTACAGTCCGTCCGCCGAGAGAATGCATTCCTGACACCTGTCAGTTGGACAATTTCTAGTAGTAATAAGGTTCAAATTAGCAAAACACATAGTCGTTAGTATGAAACTGACAGGTGTCAAAAACGCATTCTCTCCACGGTTGGACTATAGTCACATTAAAGATTACTTAATAACTGTCTTGAGTGATTCATGCTTGTATGCTATGGCACCGAACTTGGCAGACGGCTTGTTGGTTGCAGTTTAAAGTGATTAGCAGACAGGAAGGCGCCATTATGACTCCTACCATTGGTTCTACAGCACAGTGTGTTTTGTTATCATTGTATGCCATTGTTTCCAAGTATATCGCCTTCAAGCATCCTCATTTCCTACTACTTATTCGTCGTTGTTCATACTTAGCTAAGCGCGCATTAGGGTCGTATTGGGTCGCATCGCATTGCATTTCATCACAAAAAAGCACTCTGCGACCCGCCTGTAGTTTGCGATGGTTCATACAAAATGTAGGGAAGGATTGTAGGAACTTTTTTGCATTGCGGTTCGGCCTGTCCATGTCTGCGTCTTTCTTTACTCTACGTATTGGGACATTTCCAAGGCACATGGCAAAACACACGTTCTCTTAATTTCTAGATATTTTTGTTTAGGTTATGCAATTATAATTTATAGAGTCTGGCCACGCTAAGTCTGCAACGGAATAAATGGGCAACCCCAAAAAGATTTTTATATGGTATACTTTTACATCAGTCAGTTATGTCAGTTTCGGGGTTGTAAGTAGATCTAATGATTTTGATATTAGCATAATAGATTATGTCGTACCTATGCTCTACCTCCATACGATGACAAAACTGTATCAAATCCACACTGCGTTGTGCTAAAGTGACTATTCTTTACCAGGAATAAATCAGAATATTAACAAAATAACCTATCAAAAACAAAAAAGACAAAGTATCAATTTTTTTTTCGTAGGGCAAGATGGTTTTGCCGTCTATAGATTTTCAAATTCTACCGTTTTTTTAATTATGCAGACTTAGCGTCGCCAAACTATCGTTATTTGCAACAACACATTATGACGCGAAAATTTCAAGTAATAAAGAAACAAACGACGACAAATTTTTCAGAATCCCAAAATAACGTCCTTACCTGCCTGTGTTTTCTTCATAATGTTATGTGCATTTATATCAACATCCGTTGTTTTCGTCTGTCTTCTGAATAAATATTACGCTGTTAGGTCTTGCATTAAATTGATTGAATCTACCACTTTAGTAAATACGAAGTATATTTTTTAGACTCGTGTACCTGTACTATTTCGTATGGCTAAATTTCAGAGAAAACATCGATCAATAGTAACTGCTATTTGTATGCGGCTCGAAGGACCAACAATATTAAGATTCTATGACGTGCATTTCGTGCAATTTCCATCATTGGTGTGACGACATAAAAATATGGTTACGGCCACACGGCGCATGGTGAGCGGTAGGACCTGCTACCAATCTTTACTGAATGGCATTAGCCAGATAACAAAAAAACATCAGAATATTAATAATGTAATACTGCTTGAGCAATTTTTGTGTGCTGACACAACAAAAGTATTGACGGCGGTCTTCTTACAGTACACTACACATAAACTCGAAACACCAATGATATGGTTGAAATTAGTGTGTCCAATCTACCAATACGTAACTATCTAAAGTGCAGTTTATTGAAGGCTGTGACCTATAGTGTTACGATTTAGAGGCGTGTCTATGAATGTTGTTGTATGTTGTGAATTTTGTTATGTTTGAAGGTTATTTTAACTTATGGTGTAGATTAACCGGTTAACCAGTATCAGTGCAAGGTCTGTTAGTTTGTTGGTAGTGGTTCAAGGTTAAGAATTATGACTGCCTCAGAGACAAAAACAACAGTTATGACTGCTGATTTTTTCTGGTTCTGGACAAACGTATTAGAATATCAGATTCAGTAAAATACTCTTAAATATTTAAATACACACTACATGCGCAAAACATTATGAAATATGTATGTTATCGTATTAACATGCCTATCAATGATTCCGCATTCGGAACTTGATGTCATTTTATTTATTTTTTTCGGGTGGGAAATTATCAAATAACTTCTCCCGCTCTGGGCTACCTTGACCTTACCCTACCCCCCCTTACCTTGGGCTTGGGCTGCTAACTAGATGTCCTCACACAAGGTTTTATATTTGAGTGTTCAGGGAGTAGATCCAAGTTTGATGAATTATCTAGTGTATCAATTGCACTTAAATATAATAACAAGTTATGGCCGCAAAGTTCCTAAAGGAAACTTTCGCGTTAGAAGCCCAAAAGTCTATCATGTTACCCAGTAACTACGTTGTAGAGCTCAGATAGGCAGTCGCTCCATGTGAAATACTGGAATTCAGCTGCAGCCGGTTAGATAGGAAGGCGACTCCAACATAGTTGGGAAAAAGGCTAGGCAGATAATAACACGCTGGATGGCTTACCGGCTTATACCGGACAGGTTTATATCCGAAATCACGATGATACTCATAAAAACACAATCGCTTTATGACATCAAAGTTGATCTTGAATTGTAGTTAGCAACAATAATCATACGTAATGTCATAATCATAATGAAACAACAAAAAATATTGATAAATCTGAACATCTCTCCTGGTGTCAAAACAAAACAAACAGATAAGCTTGTATTATTATTATGTTTTTATGTCTAAACTAAATCTGAATCACTGTGACATTGCGATTATACTTCCTGTCATCATTAGATTAATTTTATTGTTTAGACGTCTCTAACTTAAAAAAATATTTGAAAAATCGTGTGACATTTGTACAAGTTACTAAGGAACTTAGGGGTCATGAGCAATGGGTAGCTCGCCGTCCGATAAGGACCAAGCCCGGGTCGACGGCGCGTTGTGTTCCACGCGCGCCTCAAAGAGATGTCAGCAGAATTGACGGGGTCCGCTAGGGCCAATGCCTGCCGGTGGTTCGAAGAAAACCGATAGGGAAATCGTGGCCCCCTGGCAACACGGCAACTGAAGGAACACGGGTGGGTTTTAGTCAGTAAGAGTCTGACACGCCCTCCCGCTCCGCCCAGAGCGGGAGAAGTCATTTGATGATTTCCCACCCAAAAAAAAAAAAAAAAAAAGGGGTCAGATTTATTATTTTGTTTTTATATCTTATCAACAAAATTAGAATACTTTAGGCAATGATTGAAGTTCAGTGAACCAGAAACATTTTTTTAAAATTATGTTTTAAATTTCTTTGATTAGGTCGATGGTTCGCATCCGGATCGAAGGACCATGTTTAGCTATTTAAAAATATTGTTTTTTTATGATTTGACCTCAGATAATTATAAAGAGACTAGCGGACCCGACAGACGTTGTCCTGTCAAAACATTGTCCAGCGGACAAAATTGTGAATCTAAACCATTCCCAGATCCCCTTGAACACACACAAAAAATTTCATCAAAATCGATCCAGTCGTTTGAGAGAAGTTCAGTGACATACACACTCACAGAAGAATTATATATTATATATATAAAGATATATTTCATATGTATTAGAGTTGCACGCTTAATAATTACTACTGTAAAAGGCACGTTTTTCTGATCTCTCTTTTATATTAGTTACTAGCTATTGCCCGCGGATTCGCCCGCGTGGATATCAGAAAATATCCCACGGGAACGTACTACCGGGATTAAAAGTACCCTTTGTGCAAATCTAGTTTTTAAACTATCTGCCAAATTTCATCCAAATCCGTTCAGCCGCTTTTGCGCCAATCTGGAACATACATCCAGAATTCCAGACAAACAGACAAAAACTCAAAAAACTATATTTTCGGCTTTCAGACTCGTTCCTACACCTAGCAACAATTACTTTCTTGTTATATGTATAGATGTAGAAACTATGTTTTTAATTATTATTGAAATTGGTTTTTAACCGTTATAATTAAAATAAATACTTAAGTATTAGGTTTATTAATTTATTTAACAGTTTATGTACACACATATAAACAGACAAGAAGAAAGGAACAGAAAAATATGTACAAAGGTGATGTCACTAACCTTGAAATTATCATAATAAGTTAATTAAAGTAAAAAGCGCTCTAAATCTACAATTATTTTAAATACCAACCGTGTTATATTTGGCTATTGAGAATTTTGCACTCATACATCATCCAAAACGTTGAGGTTTTGTGTTCCAAAGCACATTATCAATAACTCCGAGTCTATTAAAAATAATTACGTTCTGAGGCCGTGCTGATAATTGGTAACCGAAACCAAATTTACCGATAATTATCAAACACGCAGTAATTATAAACTTAACAAGAAACTTTAATAGAAGAAGTAATATAGTTTACATAATATAAAATCACGCCTTGTTTCCCCGAAGGGTTGGGCAGAGGTGTATCTGTACCAGGTACACCCACATTTCGCCAGTTATGTTTAAGTCCCATGTAATAGGGGGCGAGCCTATTGCCATCAAAGCCTATTGCCATCAACCGGGCACAAATCCAGACTCATACTAATAGTTTATATATACAGTGTGAGTCTTCATAATGTGCACATATCGAAATGAGATCTATGCTTAATTTTATCGACGGAAATTAAAAAAAAAAAATTGTTTTTGTTCTATTTTTTACATTTATTAATAAAAAATAAAAATTTGTTCTCTTTCGTATCTTATTTATTAATTTTACAATTGCTAAAAAAAACATGTTTATTTTCAATTGAGGGTAGTTTTTTTTCTCAATTTTCATTTTATGTGGACGCCTAATTACTTCCAATCATTATGGAGTTGGAGTGTTTCATCGCGATAGATGATTTAGTTAAAAAGTTACACAGTTTTGTTAAAAAAAAAATTAATTCCATAAAAAAAAAAATGTTTTTCTTAAAATATTTTTGTCTTTAAAATTATGCATAGATTCCCTCATTTCGATATTTGCACATTATGAAGAATCACTCTGTATTATATGTTGTTAATTGGCTTTTACTTGACTCTATTAGGTTAATGAATCGCAGGAATCCGCTGGATGCGAGAAGCACAGAACCGGTCGAAGTGGCGGTGCTTGGGGGAGGCCTATGTCCACCATCGGCTGAAATGATGATGGTCTTTTAAGCCTCGAATTTCGTGTGTGATGATGACGTAGTATTTTGCTATTAATTTTATACAAGAATATTGGATAACAGGACTTGCAACGATACACTACTAGATTTAAACTTTCCTTCATCTTTAAAAAAACCCGCATTAGGTTTGTATAAAACGTGTTTTATGACGTAAAAACTGATTTGCAATTCAGCGTGACCTAGCAGTTTGGTTTACACACAAAAACGACTGGTTTATAATCATCATCTGCCTAGCCTTTTCCTATGTTGGGGTCGGCTTCCAGTCTAACCGGATGCAGCTGAATACCAATATTTTACACGGAGCGACTGCCTATCTGACCTCCACAACCTAGTTACTAGGTAACACGATACCTCTTGGTAAGATTGGTTGTCAGACTTTTTGGGCTTCTAACTACCCGTAACGTCTGTTAAAGATCTACAAATGACAGCCGGGACCAACGGCTTAACGTGCTTTCCGAGGCACGGAGGGGTCTCGGTATGTAAAGATGGTCACCCATCCACCGACCAACCGCGGCAAGCGTAGCTTAACCTGATCGATCGACCCGTGCAGCTGTTGTTACTTAGCCACAAGCCCCTTCAAAAATGACTGGTTTATAAAGCAAATTTAAAATGTTCATCGTATTCGTAGGTGTAAATTGCAATGAAATAGATTATGTCCAAAAAAAAAAAAGATTATTATACCTAGTCAAAAATAGTTATTGATCAGGCACAAATCAGGGGAAATTTTGATTAGGATCGAATAGATTTCGAAACCTCATGCAAGTTTTTTTTACCATAGAAAGTGTAGGTAATTTCAGAAACCGCCGATTATTTAGCACAAAATGTTATCTCAAATTCACTGTTACCGAGTTAAAATTTTATCGTTCTTTACTAACCTCTTAATTGTTTATGTCAAAATTATGCCACTATTGTTTCATCAGATAAAAAAAAAATGGTCCTTATGTACCTACATATTCCCAAACTCATGCCTGCCATTCTCGTCGTATGACCGTAAACGACACGTGATCGTAACCTGAATCGGAATGACTGACGTCGGAACTTTGCATAATTACGATCGTTCGCTGTATACATAAATACACACAAAAGTATCATTTTATTTAAATTTTTGTGAAACATTTCCATATTACAAGTTCCAAGTCCAAGTTTGTTTTGCACTATTGCAAATATTGTAAAACATTTTAAAAGAGTAACGGTGGAGTTTCTTGCCCATTCTTCTCCATACGAAAACTACCTTTTGGAAGGGGCGATTAGAATCAATTCTATTTTTTGTTTTTGACGTTCAAAAGTGCCTTTTTGTGCCTAATTGAAATAAATTATTTGACTTTGACACTGCGCAAGTTTTTCGGTTGAATATTTAACTTTTTCCTGTTTTGGGAAGTCAAATGAATTAAGTTTTTAGCGTTATTGGAAAAGTAATTTATACATATTTCCTTCAGTGGTATGAGAAATATTTAATAACAGTTCAGGAATTCAGGGTGCGAAAAACATTCAATACCTACAAATATTTACAATACTTAAAAAATGTTAACAAATATGTAAACATTATTTCATTTTGTGTATGTTTGTTTAAAAATGTTTGTTTGTGTGTTTATGTTTGTTTCTTAGTGGAATAATTGACAATATTAATTAACATACATTAGCTCGAAGCTGTTAATTCAAAACCAGTTAAGTGTAGTATCATTAGCTGGTCGCGTCATTGGTATTACGAGGTCAACAATTTCATTGGAATCGATTTAGAGGTAATTATAGCAACTCCGGTTTATACCGGAGTTGTGCCAACAATAATGCCTCTTGATAAATAGTTGTCACTGTTATCAGTATCATCACATCTAGGCTTCAACGCAAACCGTACCAGTTCTACGGTCATAAGTATCAGATGGGTTAATGCAAAACACACTTACAGTAATAATGGCTTTCATTTTGACAGTTCAACCACCTTCATTGCGCTATTTACGTTGTTGAGCAGACCAATTTTTCGAACATATGAAGCAATGGATTAGCAATATCCTTCAAAATCGTTCAGATTGTGATTGAAAGTGCTATTAGGGTGCAGGTATGTCGGTGGTGTGTGTCCACTCAAGATTTTGAAATTCAGTGCTGCATAAAATTCTCTCAGATGTCGCAAGTTCGCAACGCCCGCCTTGTTCTCGATAATTTTTAGGGTTCCATAGTAAACAAGGAACCCTTATAGTTTCGTCATGTCCGTCTGTCTGTCTGTCTGTCCGTCCGTCCGTCTGTCTGTCTGTCTGTCTGTCTGTCTGTCTGTCTGTCTGTATGTCTGTCCGTCTGTCTGTCCGTCCGTCTGTCCGTGCGTCCGTCCGTCCGTCCGTCCGTCCGTCAGTCCGTCCGTAACAGTAACAGTTGGTATTGTACCACTTTTTTTGCTTTTAATGCCATCCTTATGCCTACGGTATAGAAGTCAAAATCGGTTGAACGGACTGTAAAAAAGGTTTGTTTAAATGTCTAATCTTATTTCAAACGGAGTAGGTATTATAGGCTTTGACAAAATCTAATTAAATTGCATTCCGTTCTACAGGTAAATAAGTAGGTTGGAAATAAAAAAGCTGCCGGTGTAATATCCTTGTCAGTAGTATCTTCTGTTCAACTTATCTCAGTCGAGTAGCGGTGTATGTCATTTTACTGCATAACTATAAAAAGACTACGTGACCAATTTAAATTACTACTGGTGTTACGAATAATGGATCGTTTCAAAATATATCTTTATTAATCAGTTGTAAACTAAACACGTTTTCTAGAAACATTTTCTCTTTGACGGCAAAGAAAACGGAGAACTGCTAAGGTTTGCCAAAATCTAAGAAAATTTCATTCCTACAGATAAATAGGTAGGTAGTTAATGGAAATTAAGGGGATTACATCGCTCAAATTCCAAAAACACCGAAAATTTAAAAAGACGTTTGTAGATGAATCCGTTTGTACGTTTTCCATTAAAAAAAAATGTTATACTTAAGGTCATCACACTCGTTCCAAATACATTGTATTGTTTAAAATTTTAATCAATTTTCACAAATTTTGGAAATCAAATCGTTGTAAAATGGTTCTTTTTAATCTAAATTGAAATTTTTCTCTGTAATGGCTGAACCAAAAAATATGTAATGACGTATTTAACAATTTTCATTGTTTTTCTTTCTTTTACATTTTTAAATAACAAATAAAAACCCGAAATATCACCAGTACCCCGCGAGAAGCACTCCCGCAAGGCCTGTATGTAACATAAAATTGCATTCCTACAGGTAAATTTGTACTAGGTAGGTATTGGAAATATAAACTTGCCGGTGTCGTGGGTGTATTCGTGTCAGTGTAGTATCTTATATGCAGCTATCTGAGTTGAATAGTCGCTTTTCCTCTCTACTACTTATTTAAAAAAAATCTGATCCCGACATAGGGTCCATAACTGTTTCTATTTATTAATACTTACCACCTGTATGTATACCTACATTATGGATTGCAATAAACATTAATTGAATTGAATTGAATAGCAGTGTCTGTCATTTTACTGCATAACTATAAAAAGACTACGTGACCAATTTAAATTACTACTGGTGTTACGAATAATGCAATCGTTTCAAAACATATCTTTATTACAGTTCGATTCAAACTTAATGGCCGTTCTGAAGTGCGCTACTCACTGCGCAGTACCCCACCCGTCACCCCCGCTGACACATGAATTCGTTACTGCGCAACTACTCACCTCATGTTCCAACCCGCCATTACGTTTGAATCGGGGTGTAATCTTTCATAAAACCATTTTCACTTTGATGGCAAAGTAAACAGAAATTTCATTGGCAGTCATTAAGAGCTGGGCTCACAGTCCATTGTTTGTATAATTTGTAATGCAAGTGGCAATGTTAGGGTAAACAGCGTTTAGTTTGATCCATACCCATCATAATATTGACAGACACATAACACAACGCACAATAGGTAACACATACCTAATACATTATAGGCACTTCAAATTCAAGACAAGCTAACTTTATAAATATAATCGTCCCGCAGTTGGGCATCCTCTCAGAAATTGTTTTCTATATGGGTTTATCTCGTCCAGTGTATTCATGTCTATTAAGTATAGACACACAATAAAAATAACCTAAAACATGTCTTGGTCAGCACAAGCTTGCTTAATTACCCAAGTAATATACACTGGGGTTTCCATCCCAGTTTTCTGCAGGCATATTGATATGAAGATAAACTCGTAGGCTACAATAAGTCTATGCGCGTCATTCTCATAACGCGAAGCGACTCGGGTAGAACAATTTTCATGAAGTTTTCATAGAAATGGTTCCACCAATTCGCGTCGCGCCGCAGTCTAGGCACATTGAGCGAAATCTGCTAAACTTCTTCTTTACTTCTGAGGCAAGCGTTATAATATTCTCGACTTTTTCCACAAGCAGCCATATCATTTGAAAACAAGAAAGAAACCATGCACAAAGTGGCAAATTTACAGGATGGCAGGGACATTGATGCGAAAACTGTTACCATGGATTCAGTACGTGATAAAAAAAAACAAAATTTGCACACGGGGGTTCAGAACCATGTACTGAATCTATGGTAACCGTTTTCGCAACGATGTCCCTGCCACCCTGTATCTAGAGACTGCATGGCGGCGCTGCTTACTTTGTCAACGGTAAAATTCAGAACATTTACATTTATTCAGATTTTTGACCATCAGTCAATTCAGTCTTCATCGACGGGAGCTCGTGGCTAAGTAATAACAGCCGCACGGGTCGATCCACCAGGTTAAGTTACGCTTGCCGGGGTTGCTTCGTGGATGGGTGACCATCTTTACATATCGAGACTCCTCCGTGCCTCGGAAAGCACGTTAAGCCGTTGGTCTCGGCTGTCATTCGTGGATCTTTGACAGTCGTTACGTGTCGTCAGAAGACCCAAAGTCTGACTACCAGTTTTACCAAGGGGTTTCGTATTACCCAGTTACTGGGTTGTGGAGGTCAGATAGGCAGTCGCTCCATGTAAAATACGGTATTCAGCTGCATCCGGTTGGACTGGAAGCTGACCCCAACATAGTTGGGAAAAGGCTAGGCAGATTGAGTCAATTCAGTCAGTTATTTCACACGAGTTCACCCGTAATGTTTTTGAAGTATGAGTAAGCGTTTCTCGTCGAAATTGCTTGTCATCGTTACTTTTAGTTAGTTCTAGATTACAGTAATTGATAATATTATAGTTTTGTTATATAAGATTTTGTGTAGTAAATAACTGCCGATGGCCCGTGATTAGGCATTTTATTGTTTCTGTAATGATTATAATTTATATTTTAAGTTCAGTGTGTAAACCGTTACGAACATGTTTTGTTTTCTGACATTAATCTGAAGTTAAATCGAAGCATTAGATTTGCACATTTGACTCTATTATAACCAAACACACCCGATGTGTTATATAACGTTCTACGTAACTTTTGTTTTATTTGACGAGGATGAGTAGGTATCTGACTGAAACAAAAAAATGGTCCATAGCAGGGTTTCTTAACCTTTTCATTATCATGGACCACTTGCAATATTTAAACATCTGACGGACCCCTTACAAAGTTAAATGTAGGAAAAGAAACAAGACATTTTCAATCAACCAATCAATCATTTATTTTGTCAAACATAGGTATGGTTACAGATAGTACATAAGAAAACAAACAAAACAAAAAAAAAAAAACTTAAAAAACCACACACTAAGTACGTCTTTTAGTTTTTTTAAATACAATTTTATTTATTGCCAAAGAAAAATATAAAATTAATGCGACGGTTGCTGCCGCTTTTTTTCGATAAGGACTTTAAATTGTGCTATTGTCTTAGACAACGCAAGACGCATAATTATTATCATGTTTCACGTCTAATCGGTTTCGATTTTTTGTTTTTATTGCAACTAATGTTGAGAATCCCGACTCACAAAGATGTAGGAAATGGCACTAACAAACAACATAGTTCGTTAGTAGAGGGTAAGCCTGTCCTAAACTTAACCAAAAGTTGCAAATATCTTTAGCGTTAAATTCCGCTCGCAAAACTGCTTTAGTTCTTAAATCAATCAAGTCATCTTTAGACTTTAGTAAGATTTTCGTCATAAATATTATACTTAACATTATTATCATTATTTCGTTATTCATATTTTATTTTACTGATCACGCACAATATTTTTTAACGTCTTCATGGACCCCCAGTACCTGATCCACGTTAAGAACCCCTGGTCCATAGGATATTATTGCCGTATGAATGTCGTAGGTCACGTCTACCTTAGATGCGTCATACGTAGGTACATACATAATGTGTCATTGAATTGCACGCGGTACCCGCGGTACCCATAGACATAACAGACTGAGAAGAATATCTACTCATGTGCAAGTTCATAATAAAAACCTTTTATTTTATTTATAAAACATAACAACATCACGGCTGTAATTCCCGAAGGGTGCGGCAGAGGTTTATCTATAGAACATACCAACTATACCAGTATAGTACCAACGACAACTCTGTACCTTCATTGAAAAGTGATATATCTTGACTTATTAAAATTGAATTTAATATTCTTACACTAAGTTTAACAGCAAAAAAAATGCAAATTTTTGGTCTATTTGGTATCCCTCTAAGATTAAAATTGAGCAAGCTTATTTTGGTGTAAAGTGCTCTAACTAAGCATTTTTTACATTTATTAATGTGTAATAAAATACATTTTAAATAATATCAATGTGAACTGAACAAATATTTCAAGTACCTTAGTGTATATTAATACAAATGTATGTGACTCTTATTACACGATCTATGTGAATTAGTACAAACTGATACATTTACATATAATCATCCAATACCAACCAATAAATAAATAATGTGTAAAATGGTTCAAGTCATTTTAAATTAATTTACACATATTACGACTTTAATATTGTTGTGTTACGTGTTACAACTGGCTTTCTTTTTAAATTATAAAAAAACTATACAAATTAATCTGTTTCTTCTTACACTAAATCGTGCTCTAAGATATTGTTTACCAATGTCAGTAATCAGTACTCATTTTAGTGAGATTTTTTTAAACTTTAACATTAATTTTCTCAAAATCATGATTTACCAGTTACATCACTTTTCACTGAAGGTACAAAACTATTTTATTTATTTTATAGAGTATTCTTATAAAAAAACTTCCGATAACGCAATCGTGGTCACTGGTCGATCGTTATCAAACAGTTATATATAGACTTTGAGCACTCAGCACGCGTGATTCCTTATCAAAATCATATCAGATTAGATTAGCAAGAACTACTGGCATTTGGACAATAAAAACATGTCTTAGATAATAGTGTGTCAGTAACTTTGTTACGTATGACCTACAAGTTCATTTAATGGTGTGCTTAAGATTGTACAAACAAATTGGTCCTTTCACGCTAATTTTGTAATAAAGAAAATAAACACTTTGTATTTGCTACAATGTAGAGAGATGCTTCTCTCGCAGACAGGCGCGACCCGACTTCGGTAGAACAATTTCCATGAAGTTATCATACATAGAAACTGTTACACAATCCACAAGAGTCGCGTCACGTCGACCTGTCCGCGGGAGCCTTAAGAGGAGGCTCCCTAAATTATATGTTAATTTGCATTAATATTTAAAAAAGTCACGCATACAATCAAAATGGAACTTTAGTATAATTATGATGTATTGGATCTTTTTCTTTCCATATAAGTATAGGACAGTTACGTAATTGTAACATTTTCGCTCGATTAATTTTTTATTCGAAAATCATGTTTTTTTTAAAGATTAACTGAAACAAAAACAAGATTACTCGCCTTTTATGTCTAAAATAATTATTGACAGTAAGAAAATATAGTTTATTATCCAGATATAAAATATTTTTTCTCTAGATCAATTATTACTTTAGTTATAACGAAATAAGAATTGAGACTTACGACATTTAGTTCCGTGTTCGAACACGACCAAAGAGCGCACGTGATATTTAACTTTATAACTGATGTGTTAGCGTTTAGCATATAGTGGAGTGGTGGGGTGCATGTGGGCGGAGTTTGCGTGGAAATTGTCTTTGTAGTGCCTGGTCTTAAAGGTCCGTCAGTAAGCCATCGCAACATAACAAGAACACGGAAACGTAACATTATGACCGGTACGCTTTCATATATTTTCCATAAGCAATGTACTCCAGATAGTAAAAAAAAATCGATCCTTTGACCCTAATTTGGTTGAAAATAAACAACAAAGTGATAGTTACTATTTCAATAGTGGAACAGGTAAAGGCATTATTATACGAGTAAAACATTGTTTCATTTGACCTACACACTTATTTACTAGTACGACAATTTGCTATACAGGGTGGCAGGGACATCGACGCGAAAATTGTTACCATGGATTCAGTACATTATTCTGAACCCCCCTGCGTTGAAATTTTTCGTCGGTTAATTTTTAAAAAAATCTGCTGTTCTAACATTTTGACCGCGTAGGTATTGCACTTTTCTATGAAACAGCAGATAATTTTTTAAATAACTGACGAAAATTTTCAACGCAGGGATTGAAATTTTTAGAAGTTTATTGAAAAAAAAAAAAAAACTGCTCTTCTACAACGTTAGTTTTTGTTTATACTAAACCTCTTAAGGGGTCATTGTACTCATCATTATGAACAACTTTCACTATGGGATAAAAGCTGAAGTCGCGAAAAAAAAATCAGCTGTTCCCTACATTTTGACGAGTTATGCGAACATAAATGTAGGGAACAGCTGATTTTTTTTTTCGGGATTTCAGCGTTAGTCCCATAGTGAAAGTGTTCATAATGATGAGTACAATGACCCCTTAAGAGGTTTAGTATAAACAAAAACTAAGCTTGTATACATTTTGACCGTGTAGGTATTGCACTTTTCTATGAAACAGCAGATAATTTTAATAATCGACGAAAAATTTCAACGCATGGAACCCCCCTACGTTGAAATTTTTGTAATAGAATAATGTAAGTACTGAATCCATGGCAACAATTTTCGCGTCAATGCCGATGTAACCCTATTTATAGTAAAAAAACCGGCCAAGTGCGTGTCGGACCACGCACAATGAAGGGTTCCGCAGTTGGGATGAATTAATCCCAAAAACAAACTTGACTTTGTAGTTGAAAAATATGTTCTGCCATACGGAATGTATGGGAAAACATGTTTTTGCAACTGCAAAGTTAAGTTGGTCAATTATTACTCGTTAACTTGTAGAGCCTACTTTTAAAAAAAAATCATTTAATTCAGGCAAAACTCATATTACATCAAATAAAATTTAACTATACTGCAACACACAATCTAACAAAACCAACATAATAAAAATAATGTCAATGCAATTAAAATAGGTACACATTATAAAGATCACAGAATTCAAATAAAAATAAAATGTCAAATTCAATTAAAATAAACGAATGAGTAATACAAATTATAGAGTCACAGAATTGAAATTAAAATGAGATGTCAAATTACACAGAATTAATATTAAATTAAAAATTATAGATTTAATCAAACAAGTCATTAATAATAATATAGGTCAGTGTCAATCAGCTTAAGTGCCCTGGCTATACATGTCTGTTACAGCATTGTCGTATGTAGGGGCAGTCAAATCGCTCAGCGATCATTTTCATTTTTTTTTTTAGCTGTGATAGTTTTCCTTTTAATTTCGTTATATAAACTACTGTTGTGATTTTTTGACACACCCAAAACCAACCATTTAGCCGGCAGGGGGGGGCGGACACTTGACTCTAACAAAAATTAGCACTTTAAAGCTTAACATTTCGCAAACGGATCCCTGAATCCAAAAATGATTTTCACAAACTCACAATGTTTTTAAAGGACCTTTCCAATGATACCCCTCACTATGGGTTAAAAAAAGAAAAAAGATAACATCATCACTTTACGTGTATGAGAGGTACCCTAAAAAAAATGTTTTTCATAATTTTATTTTACCACTTTGTCGGCGTAATTAAAATATATACCTATGCCAAATTACAGTTTTCTAGTACTAAGGGTCTCGGAGCTAGACCGCGGACAGACAGACAGACAGACGGACATGACGAAACTATAAGGGTTCCTTGTTTACTACGGAACCCTAAAAAAAGTCCTTTTGCCCCAGTTTCTTACCACACAAAAATACTTGCTAGTATGGTTTTATTTGTGAATCGATTAGCTTCCACTTTCAGTCTACCACATTGATGTCGAGTCTCGATAAAGCAGCTTGGCCCTAATGTCGTGAATTCTTTATTTGTGAGCGTGTTACCTTTTCCTAGCTATTTGAAGTACAAGTGGTCCTCCCTCAATTGGCTGGTAGGAGGTCAAATATCTAGGACAAACTCGTGACCTGGGTTTTTTAGCCCTTTCTTTTCTTGTAGTATTTCTGTTTTGACATCAACTTGTGAACCACAAGAGCTCATGTTTGTTTATACAATGAAAATGTACAATTGGAAAATGAGATGAGATAGCATGGCGAATGGCCTGATTTATACACGGTGATTTTTAATTCAATGTTAACCTTTCAGACGGTGAAATAACTCACGATTATGAGCAACTTTCACTATGAGATCTACACAGAAACATCAAAAAAAAAAAAAACATCTGTTTCATACATTTTCACTGGATAAATTTTGTTTTTTTTTGTATGAAACAACTGATATCTTTTTCGAGATTTCAGAGTTGGTCTGATAGTGAAAGTTGCTTATGATCATAAGTAGTTTCACGCCCTCAAAGGTTAACAGTGAATTAAAAATCACCGTGTATATTGGGCATGATTGACCACATTGTATTATTTAAAACCGATTATCAGTTCAGTGTTTAACATCCAGCCCGTCTCATCTTTTGATGTCCTCCCTCCGGATAACGCCCTAAGCCGAGGCTCGTACCCCACAGGGGGTGCCCTTAGCGAGCGTTCATCTTAAGCTTTTTAGCTTAGTTTATGTGTGCCCTGGCTGGAGGCTTTGAGTGTAGTAGCTTAAGGCAACCACAGGATTGACCGGTTAAACAGCCACGGTTTCAGGAACCAGCTGTGAGATGCCATATCGAAAAAAAAAAAAAAGTGTTTAAAATAATATCAAACGTATTGCCTTTCCTTCATTCTGTTTAAAAATTCGAATTTTCTAAGAGAAAATATGCGACGAAGCACTCGGTATTAGATCAAATCATAGTTTTTCTTTCGCGTCCAATTGATTTGTCACTCGGTCCGTCAATGTATTGTAATCTACGGCCGCGGCGATCGACCTTTGCCACTGTTTTGGTTATAACTAGTATTGTATTTCGGGAACGTTATTCTTGGCAACAAAGTAGGGCTTCGATACGCAAGTCAGGCGTGAATCCAAATAATGTGGGCGCTTAAAACAGCTAAAACTCTTAAAAACACTAACCCATATATATTTTATTCTTAATGAATTGAAAATATTTGATGTTCTAATTATAGGACTATGTATTTTGAATGAAGACGTCGGCGTAATTTCGTATTGCTTTTGTAGAATTTTAATGATTTTGCACAAATGAGTTCTTATGTAACGCATTTGGATTTTTCCACAGAGGCGTAGGTTTAAAGACTTCTGATACTTTTATCTATTCGAAGCGGTATAAACTAGTACTGGGTTCAAGGATAAAATTACTACGTTTTTGAACAGGTCACTGGGCCATCTTAAATAGATGCTTAACAATTGTACTGAACAGCGGGGTGATTAACACACTAACACTATTAGTGGCATTCATTTTGACAGTTCAACTATATTCATTGCGTGATTTACATTGTGTTGAGCAGACGAGCACACAAATTTTTCGAACGTATGAAGCAATGGATTATCAATCTTCAAAATCATTGATGTGATTGAAAGTGTGTTAAGCAATTAGTAATAACAACCACACGGGTCGATCCATCAAGTTAAGTTATGCTTGCCGGAGTTGGTCCGTGGATGGGTGGCCATCTTTACATACCGAGACTCCTCCGTGCTTCGGAAAGCACGTTAAGCCGTTGGTCCCGGCTGTCATTCGGGGATCTTTGACAGTCGTTATGGGTCGTCAGAAGCCCGAAAGTGAAAGTCTGACAACCTGTCTTACCAAGTGGTATCGTATTACCCAGTTACTAGGTTGTGGAGGTCAGATATGCAGTCGCTCCATGTAAAATACTGGTATTCAGCTGCATCCGGTTAGACTGGAAGCCGACCCCAACATAAAATAAAAAAAAGGCTAGGCAGATTGGTTTAATCTACTTACACAGTTTGTTGCCTTCGGTACCTACATGAAAAAATTTAAGGTGACATTTAATTGACTTCTTGTACGGCTTATTTTTGAACGCGTCGAAATTGAACCATGTCGTAGGGCGTTGACCGATTGACCAACATAATACCAGAATTGGATTATTGGTTTACTTGCGGAAGTGGGTTCTGTTCCGGTGTTTAACAAAATCCGATTTTGAATACTTTCGTGTCTTGAGAGCGAAAACGGGAGATTTTTGGCATAGCTTTTAGAATTTTTAGCCAAAATAGTCTAGTTTTTTAGGGTTCCGTAGTAAACAAGGAACCCTTATAGTTTCGTCATGTCCATCTGTCTGTCTGTCTGTCCGCGGTCTAGCTCCGAGACCCTTAGTACTAGAAAGCTGTAATTTGGCATAGGTATACATATTAATTACGCCGACAAAGTGGTAAAACAAAATTATTAAAAACATTTTTTTTAGGGTACCTCCCATACACGTAAAGTGGTGATGTTTTTATTTTTTTATCCCATGGTGTGGGGTATCATAGGAAAGGTCTTTCAAAAACATTTGTTTGTGAAGTTGGTGAATTTGGGAAAACCATTTTTGGATTCAGGGATCCGTTTGCGAAATATTAAGCTTTAAAGTGCCAATTTTTGTTAGAGTCAAGTGTCCCCCCCCTGCCAGCTAAATGGTTGGTTTTGGATGTGTGAAAAAATTGCAGCAGTGGTTTATATAACGAAATTAAAAGGAAAACTATCACAGCTAAGTAGGCTTTACAAGTTAACGAGTAATAATCGACCAACTTAACTTTGCAGTTGCAAAAACATGTTTTCCTATACATTCCGTATGGGAGAACATGTTTATTAACTACAAAGTTAAGTTTGTTTTTGAGATAAATTCATCCCAACTACGGAACCCTTCATTGTGCGTGGTCCGACACGCACTTGGCCGGTTTTTTTTATATATACCTGTATTTATGTCTTTTAGGTATAGTTGGTTGGCGGAACCAGTTGCTATGAGGTTAGTGACGCATATAATTGTTTGTCAATTCTATGCAAACCTACAATATATCATCATCATCTGCCTAGCCTTTTCCCAACTTTGTTGGGGTCGGCTTCCAATCTAACCGGATGCAGCTGAATACTAGTAGAACGACCTGCACAACTTAGTTACTAGGTAAAACGATACCCCTTGGTAAGACTGGTTGTCAGACTTTTGGGCTTCTAACTACCCGTAACAACTGTCAAAGATCTACAAATGACAGCCGGGACCAACGGCTTAACGTGCTTTGCGAGCTATGGAGGGGTCTTGGTATGTAAAGATGGTCATCCATCCACGGACCAACCGCGGCAAGCGTAGCTTAACCTGATCGATCGGCTCGTGCGGCTGTTATTACTTAGCCACAAGCCCCTAGAAACCTACAATTTATTAAACACATGTTTACTGCTCTTAACCTCCAATGTTGTAGTAATGTTAGATTATTTGAGATTGGAACTCATTAAGGTCACTCTAAATGAGAACGCTTTTAATCATTTTAGGAAACAGATTTTGATTTATTTTAATTCTTAACATAACATAACATCACGCCCGTATTCCCCAAAGGGTTAGGCAGAGGTGTACCTATAGTACACCCACATTTCGCCAGTTATATTTAAGTCCCATGTAATAGGGGCCTATTGCCATCAACCGGGCACAAATCTAGACTCCGGACTGCTACTGAGAAATCCCAGACGGAAAACCCAATAACACTTCGCCCGACCTGGGAATTGAACCCTGGACCTCATGCTCCGCAGTAGCGCAGCAATAGTAGTAGTTTAATTCTTATTTAGAGGATAGGTTTTTTGAAGTGAAAACTTCTTCAGGCGCGTTGGGCATTTTTGAGATGGGAAAAACAATTGAACTCCCGATACCGTTACCGACACCTCATTTTTGTAAACGCGATTGTGCTCTTTATTTATATTACGTTACGGATCAATGTTCTATGCAAGTATTTTTACTTTAAAGGTTTCGGAACATTTTTTTTTTGTAGACGCGATTGTCCTCTTTATTTAGATGAGGTTACGGACCAATGTTCTATACAAGTATTTTTCTTCCACCAAGGCGATCTTGTTCAAGTTTTCACTTTTGTCGGCACTCCCGGAGTGCCACTGTTTTTTACTCAAGACTGAGATAACTCTTTATGCACGGCAATCTTCTTTCTTTTCGTGTGATTAGTGACTAACCTGGTGTCAGAGTTTTAAAGCCGCCCATGGGCCTCTGACTTGGCTTCACATGCCGTCGAGAAATATCTCTCGGGAATGCTGGTTTCCTCATTATACTTATTTGTGTTAGTTTTAATAATAATTTTAAGTACGTACCTACTTACGTGTTAAGATAAACAGAGCATATGGTGAGACAGATTTCAATCTCATCAGATGAAACTAAGATATTTCCAACCGGATAGTCTGCTTCAATTCCTTTTATAACACTGCAGTAATTATGCATATTGAACGTTTCACGGAAATATGCATAATTCAAATCAGCAGTAGTGGCTCTTGACTACAGTGTTCAGGATGTTATTATAAGCAATGTAGCCTCTCTTGTTGAACGTAGCCTGGGTACATCTGTCTAATTCAAACATATTTCCTGCTTTTCTGCGAACACATTATTTTATGTCATCGTCATCAACATCAGCCTAAATATGTTTCCACTGCTGGGACACAGGCCTCCTCTCTGTGAGAGGGAGTGGGCCGTAATCCACCACGCGGGCCCAGTGCGGGTTGGTAGATGTCACATGTCTTCGAATTTTCGGTTCCAGGACATGCCGGTTTCCTCACGATGTTTTCCTTCACCGTTTTGAGAGCAGTTATTTTATGTTTCTGCTATAAATGACTCTTTGCTATGAATGGCTTGCTTGCTGTCATCATGTTTGTTGTGTCATCAGCCATAGTTAGGTAACACATAAAATTACAATTGATTGCATTGGTTTTCATGTTGACAGTTCACCCACGTCCATTGCGTTATTTACATTGTCGAGCAGACAAATTTTCCAAACCTATAATAATAATCTTCCGGGATTGTCCTGATAGCCGTGGAATACCTCTCCACTCCTCATAAGCACCTCAGGACATGTCGCCCCCTTGTCGCTACGACACAATATGCTAGCGACCGTTTTCGGGGGCCCATTATCGAGTGTGCAAGTCACCCCCTGCCATTTTATCTGTGTATTTTAAAACCCATAATTCAATATCTTTGTTTCCATATCCTGGATCCTTCACCAACCGGGGGTTGTCTTTGGGTGCATTTGCATAGTGCGAACAGGGATTATCGTTGGTCTCTGCGAGTTGGCTTCGGCCCCTCGTACGCCTTCCAAAGGTCCGGGACCCCAGGGTCCCGAGAAATGTCAAGAGACGTAAAAATAATAATAATTTTCTTTGTTTACACTTCAAATTCTCAAACATCTGTGTAGCCCTGGCTCTTGTACTAGGAGTTCCTGTATCACAAGAGCCAAAGCCAGCCAGAGCCTATGAAGTAGTTAGCATTATGCTTCAAAAATTTCGTTCTGTGATTCAAAGTGTTTTATGCAATTAGAGCGCTGTTCTAAACCGGGTGACAACAGGAAAAACGAAGTCAACATTTCTCCAGATAGGTATTTGGTACTGTTCGATAGTTTTTGTTCCAAATAATATTTTGCATACATACATAAAGTCACGCCTTCTTCCTATGGGGGTAGGCAGAAATTACAGAACGCCACCTGAAACGATCCTAATATACTTCTATTGCTTTTGCATTTCATTTATAAAAAATATCCACTCCCTACGAACGTGATTGAGTACCTAATTGTGTAAAATAATTACAGCAATTTTAGTCTTAGTAATAGAACTATAAATGACTTCACAACTTGCATTGCAGTAATTTTATTTTATTTTAGCGCGTATATCCGTGTTATATGTTGATATGAAATGTCAGTCTGTCCATCCCTCTTCCAAGCGTGATGAGTCGCAGTAAATTTTGACTGGTTTTTTGAAACTTAGGAAAGTTTTTATTATGAATGTGGTGGCTATAGGAGTTTGGGAAGACCAAAGAAATGATGGATGAACTGTGTGGAAGATGATATGGCTAGAAAGGGAATGACTACTGAGATGCCGAATAAGCAAAATTATGGAAAAAGCAGACATTGCGGCGAAACGGCCCGAAATAAATTGGGTTAAGGACAAGAGAATTATGAGTTTTTACGAGCTTTTTGGGTACTGCGACCACATCATCGAGCTGTGCATACTTGATTGTCTCATCCGAAACTCTACCTAATGCCCCTGCCACACTATGCTCCTCGCGCTGCCGCGATATTGCACTCTGCCCACACACTCTGCTCAAAACTCTACTCGCGAAACTAATCGCGACTCTTCGCACTACGTCCTTTGACTCGCGCCCATAAACCGACAAAAGAGGGAGCAGTGGGCATGACGAGGAGCATCACGTGCGGCATGACGAGTAATGTTGCCATACTATGTCTCTGCCTACTTTCCTCGCTACTTCTCATGCCACTCGGAAGAGTGTGTGGTAAGGTATAAAAAAGTTGCTCCCGACAAATCAGCATCTACTTAATTCATCTTTAATAACGGAAAGGCTATCGAAAATAATTCTGTATGCGGATGTCGTCTTCCTGAAACCATTACTGTTCTTGCCAAGAATATTGATTATGGCATTGCTCTTTGGTATTTTTTGTTGCTAAGCTCAGCAGTGGAAAAATTACAAGCCTTGATATCTAATATTCTTTTTATTTATGAAAACGTGTACGTTAGGTACTCGATTAGAATTTCTAATCGAAAAGGTCAAAAAACAAGCAAAGTTTATTTAGTTTATCACGTGTTTTTGTAACAGAAAACTAATCAGGTTGTTTTTTCAAAAAATCTAAAATAATTTTGTAGAGATATGGCTCATACCTATTTCGACTAGGTATACCTAATAATTCTGTTTAAGATTTAAATTATTTTAAATAATTTAATGGGAATAGCAGTTTCATCCTTTATCGATAAGTTTTGTTTTTAAACGACTTCAAAAAGAAGGCGGTTCTATGTTCGTCTCGTAATATTTTCGTCAATTGTGGACCGATTTTGAAAATTCTTTTTTCATTTCGTGGAGGAAGTTTACGCGGTGGTTCAATATATTTTTTATTAATAACTTCCTGTCACTGTTATTTACATAACACACGTATCCAATTTGTCCAGGTACAGGAACCACAAAAAATTAAAAAAAAAAAACACTAAGTACTTACAAAGCGAAAAATAACTTTAATTTCGGAAGTTGGTGTCCAAAATTTAAAATAAAATAAAGTTATTATTCACTTTGAAGTGGTTTTTTTTTTGGAAGTCGGTTGTTTTTTTTTTTGTAAAAAGTTTGTCATTTCCATTCATATTTTAAGTGTAACTCAATAACTACCTAGTCTAATGTCAGCAGATACGAGTAGGAAGTACCCTAACGTGTAGCGAGCTAAGTAGTTTGATTTGTATTTTTTGTTTTCGAGTATAACTGTGTTGTTGTGTTTGTGACCGTTCTTATAAAATTGTTTTATTTCCTGAAAAGAACCTGTTATAAGCACACGTCACTCATGCAAGGTTTTCTGTAACTTAATAAGCTCTCTTACTTTGTATTTTTTGCTTTTAAATTCTTATTTTTAAAGACCAGTTGCACGTACAGCAAACCGTCGAAGCATCTCTAAAGAACATCACGAGGTAAACCTATGAAATCGAAATAATAGATCAAGAGATTCGACATTTCGATTTCACGGGGATACCTCGTGATGAATCGACTGATATCTAGGTATATCAATCGATTTGGAGCCTTTGTATTGTGAGATAACACAATCTTCAGCGTGACACATACTTATTGTTTTCTCTACTAGGTGTATCTACTACTATTGTCAAAATAGTGATTGATTATTGTCTAGCAAAGTAGTGACAATCTTTAAAGGGATTATCGCATCATGTTTATAAAGATTAGCTATGATAAAATACTTATTTTTATATTTCTATTCTGGATTTTTCTGTTACTAGGCGGTCCTCATGAGGAAACCTGAATGTCAGTTAAGGCGAAAGCGTCAGGGTGGCCTACGAAATCCAAATTTTCTTATGTTTTTTAAATTTGCAGGTCAGTTTCAGGTTGTATGTTGATCTAAATATGATTGCGGCCGTATCAAATATTTATTTATCCTACTAATATTATAAAGGCGAAAGTTTGTGAGTGTGTGTGTATGTTTGTCTCTTCTTCACGTTCAAACGGCTGGACAGATTTGGATGAAATTTGGCACACAGATAGTTTATAACCTGGATTAACACATAGGGTTTTTATCCCGATATTCCCACGGGATCGAGACTTATGCGGGTGAAATCGCGGGGCGCAGCTAGTAGAATTATAATCGTAAAAATCATCAATACAACTCTAAGTTTATGTAATCCTATTGAATGACTATTTCATAACTTAAGGAGTTGAATTGCTGATTATAATTCTGTAAAGCCATATTTGTTACGGTCGCGAATTATATTTTAATCAACATCAAACCTGACACTGACCTGCAAATTGCAAAAAACGAAAGAAAATTTGAATTTCGCGGGCTACCTTAGCGCATCTCCCTTAAACCAAACGAGTGAATGAGCATTTTATTCCAATTCTATCAAATTCTTGTTTTGTAAACAGTGATAGAGCATTCATACGTTGGTCTATCCATTCAAAAATTACAAGAATATCCAGAAAATAATACTCTTGCTCTGGTTCTATGTTCGTTAGGTCTAAACCCACCTTCATACTCAATTTACAAGCGATAAGCAGTTTAGGCTACCTTTTCAGCTTACCACCGAGATGGACCTATTTCATTGAGTTTTCCTCTGGACAAAAGGACCACTAACTAAACAGTTAGTGTTGGTCTTTTTGTCCAGATCCATTGCAAAAGTTTTACCTACCTACTAAGTTATTGAATTACTGTAAGCAATATAAAGTTCAGTCTTGTTCTATCGAGACTTTTTGTTTACTCTTTCTGGGTTTTCTGTCAATCTTTTACATTCCTGTCATATAGAGTGATAAGTACCTATCTATTAAAATAATATTAATGTGAGCTGGTTGGATCGTTCACTTTACGTATAAGCTTGTCCGGGACGTTTATCTCATAGATTTTCCATTGACGTGTGGTTGATAGTGTCATTTTTAACACGCGAAAAAGCGTGTTATCATGTCAAGATTATAAAAATTATTTTAACGGTAAAAATACTCAAGCGATGAAATATTCAATACTTATCGCGTTATTATTAAAAAAACTGACTAAATCTGGTTTGAATGAAGATAGTAAAAATCTCTCACGAATTATTGTTTTTCAAAGACAGATATCAATAATTATAAATAATGACCATTATATTTTTTTAATGTCATTATCAGTTGATCACACTATCCAAAAATGGTTTTTGATACCTACCAAAAAAAATTGTTCTTAAACAAAAATATTAGGTTACCTAGATAATTAATATTATTTTCGAGTTTATCTCGAGTTTGACTTAAAATGTTTATTGTTATTAAGTATTGATAATTAGGTAGGTACCAATTAATTGTTATCACAAGTTACATAATTTAAAAACGAAAAAACCGATAAATTGATTTAAAATAATACCTTTGCAGGACATTTTAACAATGAAAGGTTATTGACATTTAAGGTTTTTGAAACAAGAAGTTGTAAAAGCTTAAGGTCTGTTTACAAGTACGTATGTGTAGGTCATTAACTCAAACTCAACTATAAAATTAATATTCTAAGTTGATCAAGGTATGATTTAATTACTTAGGTCCTCGAGTACCCTTTGTTTGGTACTCAGTTCGAAATGATTCTAACGATATGGATACAAAGACCAAAATCTCTTAAGGAGTTAAAAGTGAAATATTGAATTCAGGAGTATCGGACACCTGCCGGGATTGCGGTTTTGTCCGAAAGGGTTATCGTGGCCCCTGGCAATTGAAGGAACACGGGTGGGTCGTGTCAGTCTGACACGCCCTCCCGCTCCGCCCAGAGCGGGAGAAGTTATTTG
This sequence comes from Agrochola lychnidis, assembly GCA_963680765.1. Lineage (NCBI taxonomy): Eukaryota > Metazoa > Arthropoda > Insecta > Lepidoptera > Noctuidae > Agrochola > Agrochola lychnidis. The sequence goes on along the minus strand of OY796856.1, from coordinate 3,462,831 downwards.
ATAATTTCCGAACCAAAAAAAAGGGGGTAGGTATTAGGCATAAGACATTTTACGAAGATCAACTAGGTACCTACAGATGCAATCAGCAGTGGCAGAGCTAAGACCTTGTTTTGTCTCACGAAAGCCTCAAACTTTATTTGGTAGCAAACCATTGGTGCGCCCATATCGATGAAAATACTCCATTTGTATTCCCACATCGTTCGGGACACCTGCACTGTTGGAGTGGGGTCCTTATAGGCAATTAGAGTAGGATATACCTTGTTAAAGGTCACGTAGAGGGGCCGAGGACCGTACACGACACTAATAAATGTCAAACGAAATAAAAATCAAGTCCAGTTATAATCTTGAGAAGTCCTAATACAAACCTACTGTAAAAAAATCTATCGGCTTTATCTGGAATCATTCTTAGGTATTGCAATAGCTTCCTTGGTATTGTAGATTTGTGTTAAACTGCTAGGGTACCTAGCGTCAATCATCATCATCTTCCTGCCCTTGTCCCATGTTACGTGGGGTTGGCGCATACGTTTTCTTCTTCCACTCTCCCCTGTCAACCGTCACACTATCATTCACTCCCTTCTCTTTCATATCATTCCTCACACAATCCTTCCATCTTTTCTTTGGTCTTCCTCTCCCACTTCATCCAACAACATTTATATTAATTACTCGTTTAGTCACATGCGTTTCTTCTCTCCTCATCACATGCCCATACCAGGCCAAACGATTTCCTTTCAACTTTTCTGTCACTGGCGCCACTTTTAAACTTCCTCTTATATACTCATTTCTTACTTTATCCATTTTTGTCATTCCACACATCCATCTCAATATTCTCATCTCCGCTAATTGGCTAGCTAAACTGCAGACGACGTGGGTATCGACACCGAAGCTTATTTATATACAGTCAAAACCGTTTATAACGACTTCGAACAGACCGTCGGTTTACGGTTATTTTAGCCGAAAGTCGTTATAACCAAACATTATGTTAAATAAACAAAAATGCTGGGACCTCATTTCGTTATAACCGGTACGTCGTTTTAAGCGAGGTCGTTATAAACGGTTTTGACTGTATATTAGTCTATGATCGAAATTCGAAAGAAAAACATTTTTTTTGGAGTTTTCGACCGCGGTTAGTGTTGATACTTGAAGTGTGACTTGAGAAAAACTTCTCTTTTTCATAAGTTTTATCGTGTTTAGATACCCATGACGTCTGTGACGTTTGACACGAAAAGAAACAAGTTTTTTTAACCTGATATTTCAAGTGACTACAATAACTGCGGCCGGTGACCATACAAAAAAAAAACATCAATTTTTTTTTTTTTGTTTTATCATGTTTTGATATCGATATGGCTGTCATTGTAGATCTTTGACAGTCTTAACGGGTTAGAAGCCCAAAGGTCTGACAACCAGTCTTACCAAGGGATATCGTGTTACCTAGTAACTAGGTTGTGGAGGTCAGATAGGGAGTCGCTGCATGTAAAATACTGGTAATCAGCTGCATCCGGTTAGACTGGAAGCCGACCCCAACATAGTTGGGCAAAGGCTAGGCTGATGATGATGATGTTTTGATATCGATACCCATGACGTCAGCGGAGTTTATGTACCATCGCTCCTCGCCGCTGGTTTCGTGCCCGCGCACTAAAAGCTATCGCGGACAGAGTAGCACCCATGTTTCTGTGCAATTCAATTACACTTGTGCCTTTTACCTAGCGGAACCTTTGCAAAGAATCGAAGAATAGCTTATATTAATTCAATGCAAATGCTGAACATAATAATATATGAAACACGTCATAACATACGTTGAAATGCAAACAAATGGGCAGGGCCTTGGCCCCGAGGTCGGAACGACGCTGACGATTCCATCGCCTCTATTTTGTATAGTTTTAGTACTTACTAGTTTGTTTGATACAACATTATTTACTATCAAATTGTATACAAGGACTCAAACCAATTTGCCTCGAAAATAGTCGATAGGTAGGTAATGGACGGAAATATCTTACACCCGTACCCTAATTGCGTAACTTATTTTCGTAAACAATTATGCCTAATTTGTTTAATTTTGACAGTTCAACAACATTCATTGCGTTATTTACGTTGTTAAGCAGATTTTTTTTCCAACTTATGAAGCAATGGATTAGCAATCTGTTTCAAATCGAAGCAGATTGTGATTGTGTTGTATTACGCAATTAACTCTAGCATTACTTACTTACTTAAAATAAAATGACACAACTTCAATGTAGCGAAATAGAAAATATCTTTGCAAAATTCTAAAGGTGCAGTGGCAAACAGGTACACTGGTGGCCCAGTGGTATCGGCTCCGACTTAAAGTGTTGTAGGTCGTGAGTTCGAACCCAGGCAGGCACTTTACTTTGTGTATTTAATTTCATCACCATTGCTCTCAAAACGATGAAGGAAAACATCGTGAGAAAACCGGCAATGTTCTAAACCAAAAATTCGAAGACATGTGACATTCACCAACACGCACTGGAATCGCGTGGTGGATGCGGTTGGCTGGTCTCTTCGAAGTCGTTATAAACGGTTTTGACTGTATACAAATAAGCTTCGATGTCGATACTCACGTCGTCTGCAGAGTTTAGCAAGGCCAACCATCGCCCACTCCCTCCCACAGATTGGAGGCCTGTTTCCCAGCAGTGGGATCGTTGTAGGTTGATTATGCTTTGCAAAAAAACATGAGAAATATGTAACGTCGCGGGCAAGCACCTTTTAGTGATACTAGGTAAAGTAGACTTGACAAGTTCTTAACTTCAAATTCTCAATTCAGAAACAGGTGTGCTATTCTGTTAAAATCTCACCGTGAACGTTAAGGTGAAGTGAGCTGTCATTCCACCATATACTAAGGATTGACACTGTTGACAGCTCACTTTCAAGCTCACTTCACCTAAGCGTTCACGGTGAGATTTTTACAGAATAGCACTACAGGATGTTAGTTATTTAAGACTGAACTGCGATATAATTGGGACTGGGGAAAAACCGATTGGGTCAATGTTTCAAGCGTCTGGGATATATCCCAGACGCCTGAATCATTGACCCAATCGGTTTTGTCCTTTACAAAGGTCAAGTGCGTAGTACTCTGCTAAAATCTGCAGTCGTTGCGCAGATCTAAAAAGATGAATGAATTCCTAGGCTTATGTCTGCACAGATTTTTTGTTGGATAAATGTTATTGTGGGCATGCAAATACCTTGATTATTATCCTACCTTATTACCTATTCATAGTTAAGTGTATGTAATGCATAATCGTTATAAGTCCCACTCCATATCGATATTGTTGTTATGTTATCCGGAATTACATTAGCCAGATACGCATCAAACTCTATCGTAACATTGTAACAAAGTCGTTTTACCACTTCAATACAATTATTTCAAGCCCTTGAATGCTACTTACCACAAACTTGATATTAAAGAGTTGTTTCAGTAAGGGAGTCACCTAAGTTAGCAACAGTCACGTACAAGTTGTATGTAGCGAAATGAATCCGTCTGTCCAACGGTAATTTTTTTGCTTGGTCAGCCAACATTCGATTACCGTTGAGGAAATGCAATAAAGAACTAATATTGTACCTACTACCTTTCTGCATGTCATTTTTAGTGCTGAGTCACGCTGTTTTCATTAGTTCGAAAATAAAATGTTGTAGGGGATTTCCTATACCTTATTTGGGTCCCCCATTTCTGATGAATGAGTTATTCTACTTGGTATAAAGTACCTACGGATGTTTATGTTATCATTTTAGGCCGACATATCTATTGAATAAGGAAAAAACAAGCATGTCCACTGTTACATAACATCGTTTGTTTGTTACAGTTACCTCGTGTCCGGCGATGCGGACGGAAAGTGTTACATTTGGGACTGGAAGACTACGAAACTGTACAAGAAATGGAAGGCGCACGACGGCGTCTGCATCACGTCTCTCTGGCACCCTCATGAACCCAGCAAACTGCTCACGGCAGGCTGGGATGGCGTCATCAAGTACTGGGATTAAATAAAATGACTGAGCTCCATGATACCACGTTTTAATTTCAACCTAACATGAACCACGAACCGTAATAGAATAACAACAAAATATAAACATACATTTTTATAGCTTAGCTTTACATTATACTTTTTTTAAATTATATCAAGCGCCCAATGTCATGGTCGATACACGGTCATGCCAAGGTCAAACTACGCAACTTGCGTATACTTGAAGGGCTCTTCGTACGCGATGTCCACCTTGTACTCCATGCTGCACTCGCGGCATGTCCCGTTCTTCATGAACTCATTGAAGTTTATATTGTTCTCATGGAATGCTTCGGTTAGGGCTGTGATGAGGCTGTCGATCATCTCGGGCGTGTGGTAGGGGCCGGGCGCGAACCTCAGCCTCTCCTCGCCGCGCGCCACCGTCGGGTAGTTGATGGCTTGCACGTAGTGGCCCCTCTTCATCAGGGACTCGGCCACGGCCGCGACTTTGTCGGCGCCCGTGACAGGTACAGGTACAATGTGACTGACTGAAGGCATTTGTGGCAGACCGGCTACCAGGAGGGACAGCTTCAAGTATCGCACAATAGCTTGGTGCCTCCCTCGCAAGCTCCTGCCCTCCTCGCTTGCAAGGAGTCTAATAGCGGCTAAAGACCCCGCTAGCACGGGCGGCGGAAGCGCCGTCGTGAAGATGAAGCCGGGGGCCAGAGATCTCACTGTGTCCACCAATAGGGAAGACCCAGCTATGTAGCCCCCAACATTGCCAAATGCTTTTCCTAATGTTCCAGATACTATATCTATCTTGTGCTGGATCCCTCTCTCTTCTCCTATACCAGCACCATGTTCTCCATAAAGTCCCACAGCATGGACTTCATCAACAAATGTTAGAGCACCATACTCGTGGGCTATGTTACACATTTCATCTAAAGGACAGATTGCTCCACTCATCGAGTGGACAGTCTCAAATACGACTAGCTTGGGAACGCCTTCTGGCGATTGAGACAACAGTTCTCTCAAGTGATTTGGGTCATTGTGTCTGAATATCTGCTTTGGTGATCGACCATTTCGAATACCCTGTATCATGGATGCATGGTTCCCAGCATCAGAAAAGATTAAACAGCCCGGTAGAATTTTTGCTAATGTAGACAATGTTGCATCGTTTGCAACAAAACATGAACTAAATATTAAAGCTGCGGGTTTCTTGTGCAGGTTGGCTATTTCAGTTTCAAGTTTCTCAGTCATCTGAGAGTTTCCCGCAATGTTCCTGGTTCCTCCTGCTCCGGTACCATAAGACTTGATGGCATTGATGGCTGCATCTTGAACCACAGGATGGCGAGACGCGCCGAGGTAGTCGTTGGCGCACCAGACGGTCACGCGATGGTTGTCGGGCCCCTCCAGCGCCTGCGGGTACACGCCATCCGCAGCTAACCGCGACACCTTCCTGAAGATGCGGTACGAGTAGTCTCTCTTCTTGGCGCTAATCTGCTCGTGGAAGAACTTCTCGTAATGGTACGACTGCGCGGGCTCGGTGATGTCCTCGGTCATCTCCTTGGGCGCCTCGGAGATACCCACATTCTGCTGGATGAAGGGGCACTTGGTCTCGTCAACGCCGAGAGAACGGAATCCGCGAGTTACCATGGGGCAGTAGTTTCCGTATTGCTTCATAAGAGTCGCCCCGTAATTCTTTACGAAGGCCTGGTTCAACGATCCTATGAACGGGCACCGCATTTTTCCTTTTTATGTAATCAATGACACACCAAACACTTGCCACACAAAGTATGGGTTTGTTAAGTAATTTTACGAGATTTGTGTATGAACGTTGGCTCGCACTGTAGCCGAACGTCTCACAGTCTTCAGTCAACTGGTGGCACAGCCAACGGCACCTTTCATTTATAAAGTTGGTGTCGTCATATCGATCACGTTTGATACCTACTTCATTCACTTCACGTTCACTGCGAATTTTACGGAATTTTATTATGATTTCGCAAGAAAAATGTTGCCACGTAGAATTTTATTTTGACGTTTTGTCATCTAGTTGCCATTTACGAAATTTTAATATTTTATCATGAAAACATTGATGCACTACGTGCTCCGTGCTTGACTTTCCATTTAGCCCACGTACGCACGGACGTAATAAAATCGCTCGGGATAAAATCATGTGTCGCGCTTGGAATGGAACAAAATTAAATAGGAAGCGGTACATTTGTTCGCACGGCCGCGATTTTTCCCCGCTGTGATTTTTAATCGCGCGGTGTTCGGTTTTCAACGCTCGGCGTTGAACGTTGAATGAATACAACATACGAAATTCTATAGGTATTTGTGTTCCCACGGATGCGAAAAAATCGCGCACGATGGTCAGTACGGCGGCGGCGCGCTGCTCGTAGAGTGTAGATATGCCGCAAGTGCGAAAGGAAAAAAAAAACGATAAAATTATGTCTTGGGATTTGGATCCCGAACTTTTAATTTTAGAGGTTGAGAGGAGACCGTTAATGTTTGATAAAACAATGTCGGAATAGCCGACACACACAAAAAAAAGGTTGTGTGTCAGCTCCGACGCACGCCTGGAGTTACTTAGATTTCAGTAAGAAATTGTTATTATATTTTTCTACTTTTTTTATATATTATAATTTCTGCTTTTTTGTCGTCTCCTGGTCACACAAATAGCTACCACTAATAATTTTATGGAGTCCATAGTACAGATGCCAGCACATCAAGCTACCCGAAACTTTCAAATTTTCCCAATCAACTCTGAACCTTATACTTCAGCGATAAAGTTGAAAATCTAGTAAATAAATTTGACAGATTGTAGTAGCCTGATGTGCTGGCGTCTGTACGTCCGCACTGCATGAAGAGTCAGTTCCAACTTCTAAGTGATTTTTAACGCTCGTTTGTACAGACGCCAGCACATCAAGCTACCCGAAACTGTCAAATTTTCCCAATCAACTTTGAACCTTAAGCTTCAGTTATAAAGTTGAAAATCTATTAAATAAATTTGACAGATTGTAGTAGCTTGATGTGCTGGCGTCTGTACAGACGCCAGCACATCAAGCTACCCGAAACTGTCAAATTTTCCCAATCAACTTTGAACCTTAGACTTCAGCGATAAAGTTGAAAATCTATTAAATAAATTTGACAGATTGTAGTAGCTTGATGTGCTGGCGTCTGTACACTCTGTTGACGGCGATTTTATTACGTCCGTGCGAACCTGGGTTTAATTATTAGTGGTTAATCAGTCTCAATAGTCCAACTAGCTGCAAATTACAAAAAGTGAGAAATTGTGGGCCGTGTATCGTGTACGACTGGCTTTAGCGACCGGTTTGGGCATTTATTGCCATATAAAAATACAGTTGCTGAAATGTCAAGTGTCAGCTGTGCACACGCCCAAATGTCACTGTCAAAGTGTAAAATTAGGTATCAACACCAACCAAAAAATTGACAATACATTTGTCGTGCATTTGTCCAAATCCTAGAAGTGAGGGTTTTTACTTTTTATGTTTCGTGCTAAATAAGAAAAAGGATATGTTTTCCTTAAACGATCAATTGGAACTACGAAAAGTTACAATATCTAGTTTGATAACATGCATTTATTTACCGAGTATCATTACATTTATATCGTATAAAGGAATTCTTTACTCAGTCGGCAATGGCTCATCCTGCTTTATTTTGGGTCTTATTTTCGTGGCAGAGTTGTTGAAATCATTCTACTTGAACTCTAGTAATGATATCCACGGAAAGAAGAACAAGGCGAGCAAGAATACTGCTGGAGACATCCTGAAAGGATTCGTTTATCTGTTGTGTGCCAAGTTTACATACTTTATTGGGATTATATTGTTCGGAGCGCCTGTGCTTGAATGTCACGAGGAGACGTTGATGCTGTCATCGTTACTTACTTTACTCACAGTATTTCCAATGTTACTTCATAGTGGGATTGAGTCATCTTTGCAGCTGTTGTTTGGAGTCAGAACGTATGGAAAAGACACTATTATTGAGATGCTTGTCAGCAATGCCATGATGACAGTTTGCGGAGCATGGGTGGGTGCCGTAGTCATCCCTCTAGATTGGAACACTCCCTGGCAGAAGTGGCCGATACCATGCTACCTCGGTGCAGTTGGAGGATTCTTGCTAGCCAATGTACTAACAGTATTAAAAGTGACACTCACGAGTGGTGCACAGAAATATCCATCGTTAAATATACTAGTTGAAATGCTAAATGCATGTAAGTTACCTAAATAATCACTAAATTATTTTGTATTCAATAAATTATTATTAAAATGATTCAGTCTATAACATGATGATTCCATAAAGGATAAGTGTTGTTTTTTTTCTATCCTCATCTTCATAACATGACAAGCATGAATATATATGTAGCTCAACAGAATATCATGTAATACTGTAAGGATTTAAGTGCTGCGCTGCAGATCACTGTTCCATAGGAATACTTAAGAGTTTGTATAAAGATTTGTGATTAAAAGTTATATTCTGCTGATTTAGAGTGGTGTTTTGTTGGTGCAGCAGGGGTTTCCAGCTCCTTCTTTTGATAGCTAGGCTCCTTGAATAAAAAATAGCTTTCAGGTCATATTTACCTATGAAAATAAAATAAGTAACTTTTATTAGATCAGTCAACATTATGATGGTTGTCAAGGGTTATACCTTCCACATGCACCATATGTGTAGTGTGCATATCAATTTTGCATAATTTGCATTGCTGTGCATTTGTAACTATATAAAATTCAGCAAAACAAAGAAAACAAAAGTATATTATTTAATGAAATACCTACTGTCTAATTAACTGATTATTTACTAAATGCTCTATAAGCCCAGGTTCAAAATGGCGATTTTTTTCGCACATTGGATATTCAACGCTCTGCTTAGCGCAAGAGTTGAAAATCCAACATTGTGTTTTTTCGACGCGCTGGAATGTACCTACTCTGTTGAATTCTCAACGCTCGGCTCAATACAGACAGTTAAAAATCCAGTGCGCGATAAAATCCCGCCGCGATATTTTTACGTCCGTGCCTCTATTATTTTTCATTTGCATTTTATGTTAAGAGCTTCAGTCAGATGTCAGAGTCGTGTTCACACTGGTTGCGTGAAATCACCAAGCTTTTATAGCACGGTACATGCATGCCCATCAAAATCGTGTTCAGTTTGCTTAATTGAACACGAAAAAAGAAATACGAGCATGTCTATGTCACCTTATCTTAGTAGGTAAAAAAACTAAATAGTTCATTATCTTATCTGGGTGTTACTTCTTAGGTAAGTAGTACCTACCTAACGTACTATGGAACTAGAAAATAAAGTGTAGGTATGTGACATGCATAGGCCGGTATAGTTTAGGTACTTATTTATAGCATTGAATTTTTTATAAGTATGGTTATTTAAAAAAGGGTAGTAATAAACACCCCGGAAAAAAATATATAAATGTGCATACTCAAAATATGAAATTTACTGCTATAAATACTAATTTTCCGACAACTTATATGCAAATACAAATAAAGAAACGACCGAATGAAATACTGAAACGACCGAATAAAATACTGAAAATTTCGAAAAATCAATACAGAATTTGCTGACGTAATATTTTTCAAACATGCAAATAAGCATACACCATGCATGCAGCATGCAAGCGAGCAGGCAATAGTTATGCAGTAGGCATAGTTTCTGCCACGGCTCCGGCGCTGCGAGGCTCCGGCGGTCCCACGCGAGCTTATCGTCGCAGATGGTTTTAACGCTCACCACGGAAGCGAGCGTTATAAAATCACCAGCTACTCAGCCCGCGGGCCGCCTCGCCTCTGCGCCTACGCGGGCGTAAATTACACTCTAGGGGTAGGGCAGACGCGGGCTTGCGGACGGTGAGCAATGGGTAGCTCGCCGTCCGATAAGGACCAAGCCCGGGTCGACGGCGCGTTATGTTCCACGCGCGCCTCAAAGAGATGTCAGCAGAATTGACGGGGTCCGCTAGGGCCAATGCCTGCCGGGGGTTCGAAGAAAACCGATCGGGAAATCGTGGCCCCCGGCAACAGGGCAACCGAAGGAACACGGGTGGGTTTTAGTCAGTAAGAGTCTGACACGCCCTCCCGCTCCGCCCAGAGCGGGAGAAGTTATTTGATAATTTCCCACCCAAAAAAAAAAAAAAAGGTGCAGCGCAATCATGACTGAAGTATGTATTTTTGCGCCACAGGCGGACTTTGGGAGTTCGATAGGTTTTAGGTACGGTAGGTAAATAAGTATATTTTTTGTTTACTGACCCTTTCAACAAATAAATAAAACCATAATTTTAGTAAATTAATAATTTTATTTTGTATTTGTTAAATATTTACATAGCCTATTTAATGCTCTATTTTATTAATAAAATATGAAACTTAACCAACATTCGCTTGATCACATATTTTTTGTTTAAATAACTCCTATAATATAATTAGCGTTATGAATACCACGTGTTAATTCACAAATGTTTAACAGCAATAGACTTTGCAACACAAAGGTACGTTAAAATAACAATAGTTAACACATCTAAGGCCTTGTTTTAACTCTCAGGTTTTCTAGTGCGAACATTAAAAATAATCACGACTTGTAATAAGTAGATTGGTTTCACTAATCTCTTCCAATCATGGCATTCATTCTCTCGCTCGATGGAGATCGTCTTGCGATAACGAATGAAAAAGAATGCTATGATTGATTTTCGGAGTGAAGAGGAATCGTTTTATATACCATTTTATACGTATTATTTTGCTAAACTGCTGCCTTATTACATTCAAACCTAACGGATCTCAAACCACACTAGTGCCATCTAGCGGAAAATGCTAAAAACAATTCCTCTTCATCGCAATTTTATCAAAATACCCTACATCATAACACACCATCACGATAGACATCACACAGCTCTACATTGCTTTATATAATCGTCGATTAATATTGAAGACTAACATTATATTCTTCAGAAAGATCACTTACAAATATAACTGTATTAAAAATTGCAACTTTTCACTCCCACAACGACATGCAGAATGATTCATACACATTTATACTCAAACCCCGCAAATCAGTCGTTTCCTAAGGTCTATTGCGGAATGCGGTAGAATTATTCATTGACTTCAGTTCATGTGTGTTTAACTAAAATGTGGTGCTGAAGTGTGTAGTCAGAACTCCTCATCAACCAATCTTCTGAAAGTATGTATTAACATAACTGGCAAAATGTGGGGAATTCGAACGTGATGTTACGTCATTACAAATATCTCTACCGCTTACACAGATCTCTCAGGCAAGGACCTTAGTCTACCGGTAATAATAAATATTTAAAAATTGTTTCAAACATGGTGGCACAATAGTTTCAGAAAACAAAAAACTGATATATTTTGTTTGTAAGTACAGACACCAGCACATCAAGTTACCCGAAACTGTCAAATTTTCCCAATCAACTTTGAACCTTAAACTTCAGTGATAAAGTTGAAAATCTATTAAATAAATTTGACAGATTGTAGTCACTTGATGTGCTGGCGTGCGTCTGTACGTAGGTACACTTTATTCAGTATTTTGGCTAAGAAAGAAAATAGAATCGTTCCACGAAACGTCCCCTTGCCATAAACAGTAAACTACGTGATTGATAAATATAAAGTTACAAATGTTTTATTTTGTCCTATTTCTATTATAACAACAGCATTTTTAACAATATAGAAGTTCATTTAATTATTATAATATGAGGTAATTGGCAAAATCGCTACTAGAATACATTCCGTACAGCCTACTTCACTCAGAAAATCTAACCACGGTTTCGTGGAACGAGTAACCTGTCATAAAAACGTTCTATTTATTATAAAAATATTTTAAAAGTTCAAATATTCAAAGGCTACGAACGTCACATGTGAACACTATGGCACGTCGCTATGCCGCTACTTGCGAGTGGCAGTTTATTATATTTTAACGTTGGCAACACTACTAGGGCCACATCACCAACTTTTGACCATTCAAATTACTGAGCTTTTTCGCCCCACTGTATCTCTAATGCAGGTAATAAGTTGGTAGTGAGCCCTGTTAACCACAATGCACACGACTACTTCAACATTGATAACCTCACAATGCTTGCCGAGAAAGTGAGCGTTTGTACTAACATACGTTTGAGCGCTCGTTGGCCTTTCCTATCTCTATTATTGGCCTCTTTTAGGCTACGATACTATCTTAATCTAGTGTAGATTGCCTTGTACGCAGTGACAATGTAAAGCAGCAATTAAATAGTTGCGTGCTAAACCTCGATATAGGCCAAAAATACGTTATGTAACGTTCTTATTATCTTGCCAATTAAATTCTCTAGTAATTATCTAAGCCAAAAGTACAAACGCACTTTCTCATTCAGCGATATATAAAAATCTACATTACCGTAGTGCGAGATGAGTGAATGCTTCCGCAAAAAACTTTAACAGCATACATATTTACAATTCTCTAACATTATGTACCGTCTTTAAGCCTATATTAAAATCTAAATATGTAAAAAATTAAAATCTCAATATGCAAAAATTATCAAGCACCTTTATGTAAAAATTAATTGTTAAAAATATCTAATTTAGAGAATGGATATATACGTAGTTTTCTAAATGATACCAAAATCTACGCGGTGAAAGAAATATTAAAAAAAAAAACTTCGCTACTCGCTAACCGAATACCCTGTCCCTTGAACAGTGAGGTTTCAGAGAAATGGGGGCCGTGTGAAACAATGAATAGTGACAAAAATGGAAATAAAACACTATAATAAGATCTTAAGTAAGTCCTATCTTTAAAGGCGAAGAAGATAGTAATCATAAGGTAGGCGTGCTTTTCCTGCAAGTGGAAGTGTCCCGTCAAAAGAAAGAGTAGAACGTATTTTTTTCTCTTTCTAATAAAACAAGGGTGCGATATTCAATAGCTTGTCTACACTGGTGACTGGATCATTCAGAGGTTTTCCCAAAAATCACTCATGAGCACTGTAAGCATCAAGATTTAAGTAGAAAGGTTACATCAATAAAATGTCAGTTTAATCTATTATTTTTATATGAAAATATAGTATACAAAAAATAGCACACAATATACCGTCCACAACTAAATACACAGACAAAATATAAAAACATCTAAGTACCATTCTTATAGGTGGTATAGATATATCGGGGTTGCAAGAGTTAAAAATACAGACGTAATAAGAACATCTAACGATCGATAATATGTCTTATATTAATTATTACAATTAAATAATATAAAATGCACCGCTAATACTAGATTATAAGATATATTCTCAACAATTTTAACTTTTTTGTGGATCTTTTATTCAATGTCTGACATTTTATCTAAGTTTGAATTTACGATAGTTCTTTGGTCAATTCAGTAATTTTTATACAATAGGAATGGTAATGTTTTCTTATCAACAGATTCGCTATACCATCTACATTTTTGGCGTGTTCTAACATCTAAGTCTTACAATCATTCGAATTTCTGGACCCAACAGTTATCTGATATGTCACTGATAGGAATCTGTAATTTACATTACTCATAATACATTTTATCCTACGCCAAATTCTTGAGACACAACAGTTTATCCAAATGGAACTACATATTTATATTTTTTGCACATTTTTGACAACGAGATTCGTTTTAAATGTAACGTACAATTCAGACATTGAATAAAAAATCCATAAAAATACTATAACAGCGGCCTTAAAAAACGAGTTACCATTTTTGAAAATCGGCAATGACTTAATTTTCGCCGTCCATTGACCCGATTTCAAACGGTCACTCGAATTCGAATTGCAGTGTTGCCAGCATATCTTTGTGAAATCCTACGAATTGATTATAAAATTTAAGCAAAATTTTATTTTCCGCCGACTTTATATTTATTACGAAGTTTATACGAAACGCTAGTTTTATGTGCCGGCGCACGCTTTTATGAGAAAACCGTAAAAATCACGACATCTAGTCCTAGACAAACTTTAAAACTTAGCTGTGGTGCTAGCAATATCTATAAGAGTTATAAATATTGCTGGAACTCAGCGTAACCAGCGAAAAGTGAGTGAAATACACTCTCAACCCTTCCTTCTAGTCGTTTGAAGCGTCTTCCTATTATAGTGACACAGAGAGATGTTGGCAACTGGCCCAGAACATGTTATAACAACGATCAGAATGTATAGCTAAGGAACGACTGCTGCGTCTTACGTGTTGTTCGTATCCGGTTGGAAGTAATGGAGACCGTTTATCTGAAAAATAAACCAGAAGGATATTCATTAAAATTAAGATAAAATAAACAATACGTATTAGGCGGCAACAACCTGTCGCCTCTTCATAAACTTGCCGGCGTTAAATAAAAATCTGCCTAGCATTACGAAAAGTTTAATTACATGTTTCTGCCAGACGCTGTCATGCTGAACAGACTAGATTGAAATTGCCGGGGTAGAACCAAGGCAAAGATACACACAAGAATTGAATAGAAAAAAACAACAGTGGCACTCCGGGAGTAACGACAGAAGTGAAAACATGAACAAAATCGCTTTGGTGGAAGAAAAATACTTGTATAGAACATTGGTCCTTAACCTTATCTAAATAAAGAGCATAATAACGTTTACCAAAAAAAAACTTCCAAAACATTTAAATAAAAATACTTGCATAGAACATTTATCCGTAATTTAATATAAACAAAAAGCACAAACAATCGCTTTTACAAAAATGAGGTGTCGGTAACGGTGTCGCGAGTTCAATTGTTTTTTCCCCATCTTAAAAATGCCCAACGCGCCTAAAGAAGTTTTCACTTCAAAAAAAGTATCATCGCCAGGAATCCCAGTTGTTGTATGACAGATCCCTTGCAGTTTATAATCATTTAAACGCTTGTCGCCATTCACGGTTAGATTTACGCTAACACAAATCCAGTAGGATCTTAGACATCTTTTTACCATTTAATAGCTTCTAAATATCTATTGCTGGACATGAACCGGTGGCGGCATCTACAACGCCACATGCGAAATACGCATCAAAGACCTGACGTCACACAAATCCTGCATCGTGCAAGCAGTGTTTACCGCGGGCGCGTTTTCGTCGCGTCCCGACGTCCCGACGTCAGTCGTCGGGCAGTAGCCTACCAGACACAACTCCCGTCTACTCGGAGGATCCTCCCTTTTCTATGGAGGATGAGTGAACTTTACACCTTGTTCCTCATACCTCTATAAACTTTCCAAAGACAGCTACAATGTACGTTCAAGAGTTTCTGCCTATACTCACTCGTTCGTAACCAAATACATCATCATAATGTAACATACCGTCATATCATACTCTGTGACGAAGGCAGGCACGTCGAGCTGATCCCGCGCCATCACTGAGTACAGGTACTCTACTCCGGGAAGATTGTGGACTTTCGCCTTGATCGCCGGCGCCATGAACGTTGTGAACCACCACGTCATCATCTGAGGATAGGAGAGATAGCTAATTAGTTATACGATAATTAAACATGACAGAATATTAATGAGTAGGTGTTAAAAGTAACATGTTTGGGAGATTGTTGGAGGAAGTTTTGTGACAAAACAGTAATACAAACAAAAAGTTATTTAATCAGCATTCAAAGTTCATAAATGTGAATAAGGATATATCAGTTTTAATTACCTTTGTCCAGAATGTGGGATGTACGATGTAGAATGCTTTCAGGTTCTTCTTATATCTGAAAATATACAAAATTGGTATGAAATAACTAGCAAATTACTTGGAGAATCTGGAGATTACAGTACGTAAGCTCCCCATTGGTTCCATTGAGGTCTATGAAGATATTGTCAACTATGAACGAAACTCAGGTAAGGTATTGTATTGTAAAACGGGCTGGTGTCCAAGCGCGTATTTTGCGTAAGGTAGCTATGACAAGTATTGTTATTTTCTTTGACTAATCACAGCAATAAGACACGACAGCAAAAAATCCCAATAAGAGTCTTGCTCAGGCTTCTAAAACTTTAGATAAGTATGTAACTATGTATTTACTTGTAAGGCAGCACGGTGTACACCTCCTTGAGCCAGGAGAAAGGCGGGTGGTTGCCGGAAGAGGCGAGCGTGTGGAAGTATGCTATGACGTAGTCGCCGCGCACGATCGGGTCCAGGAGCTTGATCAGGTACAACAGCGCCTGAAAATTGAGGAGATTGAGATTAGTAAAAATGTGGACGCTGTTATGACTTGATGATTTAACTCTATTGGTTTCTTCGATTAAGGGATATAACATGTAGGTAGCAGAGGAAACTTCATACTTTCGTATGATCAATCTGCCTAGCCTTTTCCCTACTATGTTGGGGTCGGCTTCCAGTCTAACCGGATGCAGTTGAATACCGTATTTTACATGGAGCGACTGCCTGTCTGACCTCCACAACCCAGTAACTGGGTAATACGATACCCCTTGGTAAGACTGGTTGTCAGACTTTCGGGCTTCTGACGACCCGCAACGACTATCAAAGATCCACGAATGACAGCCGGGACCAACGGCTTAGCGTGCTTTCCGAGGCACGGAGGAGTCTCGGTATGTTAAGATGGTCACCCATCCACACACCAACCCCGGCAAGCGTAGCTTAACCTGATGGATCGAATCGTGTGGCTGTTATTACTTAGCCACGAGCTCTTCCTCCATACTTTCGTATGATAAATGGCTGATTTGATTCTGTATGTTAACTAGTTTGAGACTGAGGGATGTTTGAAGTATGTATGTGGGTGGCTATAAGAGTAGAGGCAGACCAAAGAAAGGATGGATGGACTGTGTGAAAGATGATATGGCTGGAAAGGGGATGACTACCGAGATGAGGACTAATATAGTACCTATGGAAGACAAAGACATTGAAACCCCAAATAAATTGAGATAAGAGCAAAAGAATGATGATGAACTAGTCAGAGAGTTTTGCGAGCGGTTACTGTCTAAAACTCGAACTTTTGTTAGTTACCCAATCAGGGGTAGTGAGCAAATTAGTCTCACCTTATCCAAATCGATGTCTCCAATAGGGAACCACTTTCCGATGAACACGACGACGGGTCTGCCCAGCCGGTCCACTCCGCTTTGGTACAGGCAGCCGATGCCTGAGATCTCGCTCAAGTCTTCTGTGCGCGCGCGACGCAAGAGGCGTTCATATCTGGAGAAGAAGAGAGGATAGCGTTAAAAACTTGTTGATTAACAGAATTATGTCGTTGGATGTAGGATTACCCACTGATGACGTTTTAAACTCTCTGTCAAACTGAAGCTTGGCAAAGATATACAGGCATAAAGAGCTCATGTCGGTGGGGTTTCTATGACAGTTTTTGTTCTATACCATCCTGGTCATAGATTGGGAAATCCTGGTGAAGGGGGTCTAAAAGTTTCAATCCAAACCTCAAGTTTTAAGAAACTACCGAGTCCTTGTTAAAAGGTAGAGGTGTTGCTATACCAAATGATACAAACAAAACGGTAGAAATATGTCAGTTGTGTGAAGTAATTTCGATGACTTATCACACGGTTTTTATTTTTAACTGAGCTTATTAATAACTTCGAGGAAAATTACGACACTAAACACAATATTTAGACACGTGGCTGGGTTAAGCCTGTTTTTACTTTCAATAAAAACATCGTAAAAATTCAAAATACGTACTTATTTTCCTTATATCACGCATCGAATAAAAATATTCTTAATCTTAATGCAAAACTAATAAACAGATCTATTTATTTTTATTCGATGTTTGCTTCTCGCCCTTGGCCTAAAAAGCTTCTACCAGTAGTGGCCAGTATTGTTAGAGCTCTGACCTTGAACATATTTTGGTGGTGTAACACAAGTGTTGGGTATCAATTTATGTTGGTGAGTGGTCATGAGCAAACAGGTCTATTTTGAGCTGTAATATCCATCACTGACGTAGGGGGGAAGTATTAGAAGGAATAGCTAATGTGCGTAAGGACATGACGTGCTTTGTTGCCTACCGGTTTGTCAGAAGAAGTATTTGGAAACATTAAAATGGCAGACTTGGAAATGCCTACTGTTTCATGTTATCCTTGTATAATATGCGTACCTAAACGTTGAAGTGTTTCCTAGGTACGATATCCAAATTATTATCCTTGTTATTTTCCCCTTTTTGATTACATACCTATAAACACCTACATAATTATAATAAATTAGTCAGTATCATTTCACATGAAATCAGGCATTAAGTCCGCCTTTGTACAGTATTTTTTACTTCGTAGATAGTTTTAATAAATAAATGGATAAAAATACTATCTACTTATAGAAATGTGCAGCAATTGCATAATCAATATGACCGTAGATACTGTAGACAGTTCGTCTACCTACCCCATCATCTGTTACGACGCCTCATTAAGGTGGATAACAATTAAAATTCTATTGTGTCTCGTTAATGACAGTTGAAAGGCTACTGTACCGGGACGATATTAAATAAAAGGTTTCTTGCAATAAAACTGATATTTTTAGCCCCTTGACTGACCCGAGCCCTCCTGGAGATCGATGACAATTAAAATTCTATTGACTCTTTTCCATAGGAAGCGACCAATTGGAACCGTGCACCTAGCTTCTGACGTTTCATAAGTGCCCTTGCAGGTCTATGTGAAATAAAATATTTTGATTTTGATTGTGTCTCATTAATGACAGTTGAGCTCGTGGTTTGAGAATTATGAATTACCTATAATATTATCATATTATATTTTATTCTAGCCGCTTGACAGCGCAGGGAGCGACTGTCTGACGTTTTTCATCAAACAAAAACATATTCGAATTCTATTTAAATGTAAATTGTCAGAATGTTTGAACGCAGAGCTGTTTTCTTAACAGCCTGCACAACATAAGGTTGATTATTGCATAAAACCTTACAGTACCTACTTAAAATTAATAATAAAGCTATAATTCACGTAATACTTCCCATGATTATTAATATTGAGTGCTATTAGGTGCACACCGCAGCAATTTGCAGTCGCGTGCCGCAAGACCTAGTAGGTACTACAAAATAATGGCCGGCAGCGACAATGCCGCGCTTTTCATGTAATAGGTTTTATAATAATTATTATAATCTATTCGATCTACATTGCATAATTTTTCGCTCTAGTTATCGTGCATTATAATGTTTAATATATCACAAACGGAACTAGCAAAGTAAAAGGCTTATTTAATATAATTAAAGATCTATTTACAAACAGACGTTATAAATCCACCCGAGTCTCGTGACTGGCATTTTATTGCTAACCAAATTTGCACTTTAACAGTAAAGGAAATAAGATTTAAAATTGTATGCCTGTACACAGTTGACGTCTTTAAAAATATTATGTCGAGGAACAAATACGGACGCAACTACGTTAATATTTGTTTGAGAATTAAAATATTTTAATTCCAAACACGAGTGTGTTCACAGAATCTTATTGCGGGTTCATTATGTTGTAGAACTAACCTTGTAATTACCTACCTACGTATTTAAAATAACAAGTGACGATCGTAAGAAAGACATAAAAATTGTAGTTTCACTATTGCAGTACCTAATATATAAAACGGGGTTTACATTTTGAAACTAGTGTCATGAAACAGTAGCTTTTGTTTCGGGCATTAGCTAATTAACACCCGGTTTTTGAAAAGCTGATAGCTGAAGCTGCTCAGAGGCAACTGCAGCCATCGACAGAGGCAACTGTAGACGCAGCCGACGCGTTGGCGGGTGCAGTTGCCGCTGCCGTCGACGCGACGGCGGGTGCAGTTGCCGCTGCCGTAGACGCGACGGCGGGTGCAGTTGCCGCTGCCGTCGGCAACGTGCTGCTCTATGAACACAACACGCTGTCATATATAGAAAAAATAACAATTATTTCAGCCAACTAATCTGAGCAGTTAACATGACATCTAACAGCGTGTTAGTTGAATTTATCAGCTTTTCAAAAACCGGGTGTTAGCTGTAGTACAAAACAGAACAGTCAAGCTACTGTTTCATAATATAAACCCCGCTTGTGTAAGTAGGAATACAATTTTATCGATGTTTTACCGCAAAATCATAAAAGTAAAGAACCCTCCCGAGCAAGCAGATTTTTAAAGAAATACCTACCCATACTTAGTAAACACCAAAAGAAAAATACAAGCATAAAACAGCAACTGGCTGGTAGAAAACTCATTTTGCATACCCACTGTATATGCAAAATGAGTTTTGCAGTTGCCATAAAATGCGTTCGTGCCAATTTTAGCAACAATTTCTTGCAAACAAAAATCGTGAACATTCTTTTACAAACACTCGACAAAAGCAACATTTCTTTCCAAAGTACACGATTAATCATTGTTTCAATGATTAATCTAATAATAGATTTTATTTTTAGATCTAACCTTTGTTGTGTATCTTCGTATTACAATCAATGAAACTGCGAACCAATGACTCATGTTATGCTTTGTTTCAACCCATGGAGTCTCGAATATATAATATATATTGTATTTATAGTGAGGTGTTCCATTTCCGTGCACGTGGGGTGGCATCGGAATGGTTTATGCGTTTGACGTCAGAAATTCATTGAAACTGTGTCATGAAGCTTTGTGACCGGAGTTATGGCTGTTTGAACTCAAATTATGTAAAAGCTATAAGGTATGGGGATATGACGGCACTACTTAGAATGTGTGACTGGTCTCACTGGAGTATTGAAAGTATGAGACTGACCACTGACTGGTCTGTATTCGGAATGATATATTCAAACTGCGGTCTTCAAACCAAGTGTCAAACATGGCAAATAATAACTCAATTGTTATTTGTTTAAAAACCTACTAATTCGTTTTCATGGTTGACGCTAGCAGTCTTTAGGGTAGGTCCACTATATTCACCGCAAAATATTTACGTACTTACGGTGTATAAATACCAAGATAAATTCCAAAGATATTTCAATTTTAGATTGATATGAATAACTCGTGCGTGGATTGGCTTGAATGGATTTCCATTCCGAAGATATAAATTATTATAAGAATTTGACGGTAAAAATAAACATACTCATGCAGTTAAATCCGAATGTAGCAGACGCGACGTCAGTAAATCCAAAATTGGATGCGTGAATGCCATTTTGTGTGTTTAAGAATAGTGTCGAAAGAATCGAAAGACATTCTAATGATTAAGTACT
The DNA here is from genome assembly GCA_963680765.1 of Agrochola lychnidis. Lineage (NCBI taxonomy): Eukaryota > Metazoa > Arthropoda > Insecta > Lepidoptera > Noctuidae > Agrochola > Agrochola lychnidis. The sequence continues at coordinate 3,441,794 of OY796856.1, read as the reverse complement.
GTAATTCATAATCCATGTTACGTGGGGTTGGCGCATACGTTTTCTTCTTCCACTCTCCCCTGTCAAACGTCACGCTATCATTTACTCCCTTCTCTTTCATATCTTTCCTCACACAATACATCCATTTTTTCTTTGGCCCTATCTTCCCTCTCCTCTCCACATTTATATTCATCACTTTTTTAGTCACATGCGTTTCCTCCCTCCTTTTGCTATGAGTAGGTACGACAGGATGATCCAATTTCTACTGAATTCCAAAGAACCAAGAAGAAATTATTGAACCCACTTTGGGAAATCGACTTCATAATCAAATTCTAGCTTCTTGATGTTTCTGAGCTGGAAACTCATACGTTTCTGTCTTTCTTGTTGTATAACCTTCTTTTTCAAATTACCATACAGTCAACCACTTTGTATCGCCACTCCTGGCCATTCAATAGCCGTTATATGAAACGACCACCAGAATGACTATAATAACATAAAACTGCGTTAGATTCGTGCTATCGTTTTATGAGTAGAATGCTTGTAAACGCTTTATGTGCATTTTATGGTTATTCGATATGGGTTCAGCATTGACCGATACATATATTTCTATATTTTTTCTTTGCAAACAAGATGGGCAATTGACAGAAAACTGTCCCCAAAAACAGAGTAGGAATTAGATGATATAACTGACAAGCCTACAACATATTACCCTACTCTAAACCCATTATAAACCAGACATAATCCGTATTGGGATTAGCCCAATGCCACAGTCTTCTACATAATCCAGAATCCTGCCACGACCTCACACATCTATTAATAGCGAGCACTTACATACGCATAGTAAATGCCTCGTTTAGATACAACTAACAGAGCCTCAGTTATATCTGGTCGGAACTGGCTGCCAGTATCAATACTAAGTGCATTATATGTGACGTGTGACGTAGCTTGCTCAGTGTTTAAGCTGCATTAGCAGGGTGGCGGAAAACTATTGCGTTCTTTGTTGGTGGTCCTGTGACGCTCAAATTAATGAGAGGAATGTATATTTTTTTGCGTTTTATGAATATTATGAATGTTGGATTAAATTCAATGCATCCGAAAGACATCTTGACCCATATATTTTCGTTATCTTCTATATTATAGTAAAAAAATGAAATGCTGTTCGTTGACAAGCGCATCACTTCAGAATGGCTGAACCGATTTGGCTATTTATTGTTTTAAAATGCTCGTATAATCAGGCCTAATCAGATTTTTACAGAAATAAAAAAAAATTGTAAAGTTGCCGGGAAAATTAGAGAATTCGGGAAAACTCAAAATGCATTTTCTATGGGAATTTTGTATGAATTATTGAAATTTGGACAAGCTAACGTCTGCCGGGTCAGCTAGTTTTAGATATTAAATAGACTAGCTATGCCGATGAAGTGTGGTAAATTTAAATAATGAAATCTTTAAGTGACACGATAAGTAGAAATAATTAAATAGATAGAGGAAAATGTTTGTCTTACGAGTATACAATATATGATCCTATCAAAAAAAGCGAGAAGCATTAAACAATAAATTAATTACTGCGATGACAACATAGAATTATGACATCATCATTGAGACAGCAGAGATTTATAGATTAAATACACTGATAAGACTGAATGATATCACTCAACCAAAAGCCTATTACTGGGAAGCAATTACAGGAAAATGCAGAAGAGATTTTCCATGAACACAGTACAGTAAGACAATAGGTACGGTGGGAAAATTTAAAAGAGAATTTCTACGAACATTGCAAGAAACAGAGGTAAGTCACCTCGTTACGAAAGCCAATTTTTATCTACCTACGATCGATCGAAGCAAAAATAGGAGACGTTTATGGAAAACTATTAGAAAATAAGTTGCATGGGAGCATAGTCATGGCGCGCCTTGTCGTGTCTGTCCCTGTGACCGCATTGATCTTCAAAACTACGCAACAGATTTTTGTGCGGGTTTCACTGTAATTTAGAGAATTTATTCCTGAAGGTTTATGTGCACTGCACAATACATTCATAAAAACTTTACATAGGTATAATCAAAAGGCGTGTTTTTTTAAAAGTGAAAACTTCTTTAGGCGTGTTGGGTATTTTTGAGATGGGAAAAACAATTGAACTCGCGACACTGTTACCGTTCTTCTTTCTTTTTCGTGTGGTTAGTGACTAACCTGGTGTCAGAGTTTTAAAGCCGCCCATGGGCCTCTGACTTGGCTTCACATGCCGTCGAGAAATATCTCTCAGACATGCCGGTTTCCTCACGATGTTTTCCTTCACCGTTTTTGAAGCACACTGTTACCGTTACCAACACCTCATTAAAAGTATTTCCTGCATAATAATGTTCAAGTTTTCACTTCTGTCGGCACTCCCGGAGTGCCACTGTTTTTTTTTTCTATCAGTAATTTCAGATGTTGCTTTAATTAAGTACTTATGTGAATGTCGTGATCTCCTGTAATTGGCCTATTCATCAGAACCTATAACTTTACCAATTAATGTAAAATGTATATATCACACTAATATTATAAAGGTGAAAGTTTGTGAGTGTGTGTGTATGTTTGTCTCTTCTTCACGCTCAAACGGCTGAACGGATTTGGATGGAATTTGGTACACATATAGTTTATAACCTGGATTAACATATAGGATACTTTTTATCCCGATATTCCCACGGGATCGAGACTTCTGCGGGTGAAACCGTGGGGCGCAGCTAGTACTATATAAATACATAAAATAAAATAAAGATCTATAATTAAGGGAAAAGAGGAAGAGAATGATGATCTCCATGTTTTGTCAGGTCGTAAAAACCATACAAAGCAACTTATACTTAAAAGTGAGGCAAGGTTAGTTTAACATAGACTAAAACATAGACACACATTTTTAGAAAACTGCACCCTCTATATAGTGAGACAGGTCAAGCCCTTTCCAGAGGTCGGATACTAAGGCGTAAAGTGCCTTAGAAGTAGTATAGAGTACGACTCCCGACAATGCATTGTGAGCCGAGGGCTGAGGGGGTGAAGTGGGGTCGGAAAAGGGGGTTGTCTGGCGCCGCGCCACCGCGCCGCCCGCCCATTGACTTGTGACGTCATCGCCGTCATTACATACCTAGCCTACTTAGACGCACTCCCAATGAAGTTTGAAACGCGTTTTTATTTGTTAGGTATTGGGGAACCTTTAGATTAATTGTTTTTGGATTCTTTTGAAGGCCTTCGACTAGGCCTTGAACTCTTCGTGTAATGGTAAAAGGTCTTCTTAAGCTAGGGTTTTCAAGGAAAGTGGTTCTGTCTATTAAAACGGCCGTAATGAAATTTTCATTGTTTTAGGGTCCAACTCCTCAGTCCCAAGATTTTGTAGACTTCTAAACAATTATGATGAAGGTATTGATATTTGTCACACTTCACTTCTAAAATTCAAGCGTCAAGTTCACCAAAATATGAAACGGACTACTATTGTAAAATAATTTCTTATTAAAATTTGACTAAAATTTGAATAAAATTGTTTATTTTTGTTATCTTTGATGTAGTAATGTTTTTGCATGCTGAGTATATCGCTTAATATTGTGCACTTGGCTTGTATGTTTTCTTGTGTTAATTGGTTGAATAGTGTAACAATAGGGATGAAACCTGGGTAAAACAAAAGAGATTCTATTTAGTCTGTCATTCAGATAATAAAAAAATATTAGACACGTATTTTTTGCTTTATCATATTAATAAAAATGACTTGGATAAAACGCATTAAAGTTGGGGAGTGGGGGTCGCTACGTCACAAGCAAGTATAAAATCTACATACTAGTGACGTCATGGCACATTATAACTCAATGTTTCGCCGTAATCTTTCGATTATGTAAAAAAATAAAAATATGTGTCCAATATTTTTAAATAATCTACCATTGATACCAATAAATAAATGAGAATCTGTAATTTTCACTAGTATTTGACATTAAGGTGTCTAAAAACGTAAAATCGGTATAAGAAAAAATCTATTTACTTGTTAATTTAGGTAGTTAACATCGTGTTTATTTTTTAACAATCAGGTAATAAGAGTAGAGAGGAATCCTCATCAGAATGCGATAATTAGCGTAAGTTCTAGTTATTTACGATAATTCACGGAGTAATGTGAAATCGTGCTAAAAGACATTCTAAGTCTATTTTAACACTATCTAATTTAAAAAATGTCTTCATTAACTAGTAATATAACATCACGCGGAATCACGCCTTGTTTCCCTGCAGGGTTAGGCAGAGGTGTACCTATAGTACACCCACATTTCGCCAGTTATGTTTTAAGTCCCATGTATTATGGGGTGAGCCTATTGCCTTCAGCCGGGCACTAATCCAGACTCCGGGCTGCTACTGATAAATTCCTGTTAGAAAATCACAATTATACTTTGCCCGACCTGGGAATCGAACCCAGGACCTCATGTTCAATAGTAGTGCTTGCGACCACTAGACCAATGAGGCAGTTAATCAACTAGTAATCTTTTCTTTATTTTCTGGAAAATAAAATCGTGTTTTTGTGACCGCTGCTCCCTTTTTCATAGTAGTACTTTTTACCTCTCTTTCTCGTGTATTTGTAAACGACCTTTTGTTAAAAACCCTTTTAGAGTCTAGTCACGCTAAGTCTGCATTGGAATAAATGGGCAACCCCAAAAAGTTTTATATATGGTATACTTTTACATCAGACAGTTGTAAGTAGATCTAATGATTTTGATATTTTGCCTTTTGATTTTTGCATAATAGATTATGTGTAATAGACTATGTCGTACCTATGCTCTTCATTCATACGATTACAAAACTGTATCAAATCCACACTGCATCTGTTATTCTTTACCAGAAATAAATCATAATAAAAACAAAATAACCTATCAAAAACAAAAAGACAAACAAAGTATCAAATTCTTTTTTCGTAAGACAGGATGGTGTTGCCGTCCACAGATTTTAAAATTCTACCGTTTTTACTAATGCAGATTTAGCGTGGCCAGCCTCTATTCAGTGGTATTTCTACTTAAGTCTTGCCTGTCAAATTACCGGCAATAAGAGCACATTCAGACAAAAGTTTGCACAGAAATTGTGAACGTGACGCAAATGTAAATGTTTTAAGACGCTTCTGTGAAAGGTAGATAGTACAGGACTTCTGTTATAAAGGACGGTGTTACAGGTACCTATGAATAGTGATTGGTCTTGTTAATATGAAAGTATTTGGTTTTAATTAAACGAGAGATAAATTAAATAAGCTGCGCAGAATACCCACGCATCTGATTAGTGTCATATAGAAGATTTCAGCGGTAGTTGGGTACCCCGTTTCCCGTGGCTAAGCTTAAGAGAGATAGATAGATAGAGAGAGAGAGTGAGCTATGTGGAAAGAGTTTTCCAACAATATTGAAATGCGGTTTCCGTCAGAAAAGTCATCGAAATCTATTGAAAAGCTCATTCAGACGTAACTTAACTGATATTTTTAGAATTCAGTCACATTGCTTCAAAATTAAATCAAAATACACTGCCATTTAGAAAAGCAATCACAAAATATACTTAGGCGATCTCCATGATCAGTTTACAATCTTCAATAAAATTTTCCAAGTTCAATTTTCCAAGGCTGACTCTAGACGAACGACATAAGGCTATAAAAACCTTACAAACGAAAGTTACTGAGTATAAACTCGAATGTAAAACGTTTGCAAGCTATTAGACCACTGGAATTGATGACGTCATAAATGTGTTAACGTTTATGTAGTCTGGCCTTTATGTACCTATCAAGGCAAGAAAATGCGTGGTAGAAAGAAAGGTGAATTGGATATTAGATGGCCGTTTCTGTTACTTAGAGTCTAGTTTTAGGTGAAAGATGAATTTAATCGATAGAAAACCTAAATATGTAGACAGATTTGTCAAATATTTATTTGTTGCTGTGATCTACAACGCCACATACAAACTACGCATCACACTGACGCTGACGTCACGCAACATCGTGCATCGCGCAGAGTTTACCACGCGACGAGTTCATACACAGTTCGACATCAATCGTCGGGTAGTAGCCCACCAGACACAACACCCGTCTAGTCGGAGGATCCTCCCTTTTCTATGGAGGATGGGTGAACTTTATACCCTGTTCTTCATAGCTCCATATAACTTCTATGTATTGATGGCATATTTTCTCTACTTAATAAAAATCTTAAATTCATTTGCAGCGGTTACACCGCCACATACGAACTACGCATCAAAGACATGACGTCACACAAATCCTGCATCGCGCAGTTAGAGTTTACCGAGCAATCGACATACATACAAGATTTCAACTTCAAACTGATGGGGCAGTTGCCCGCCAGACACAACACCCGTCTGGTCGGAGGATCCTCCCTTTTCTATGGTGGATGAGTGAACTTTACACCCTGTTCCTCATACCCCTAAACATTCATTCATTCACCCTGACCGTCAACGCTCAGCTTAAAGTGTGTTTAGAAGCACTAAGGAAGATTTTTTGAAAATTAATCCCCTAACTGTGATGGTTAATTGATTCAGGCGTGATCTTGCGGGAATCCATTATAAAATACAATAGACGTGGATATGTTTGGTAACCTTTTCCGCTTAGCTATTTCTAAAGAGCCATAAAAACCCCTAAAAGAAATCGATACGTGTTTCACCTCTCAACGAGGCATCAACAGGATGACGATTGACTTATCCCGAACACGAACACGGCGTGTGGCCACATCGAGCGCTGAACGCAGAGGCTAACTGTGTTTAATAGGGGATGAAAGCTTGTACGGAGGTTCTTCATTTTTGTCGATAGGAAATCCCGTCGAGGCCATGCGGCTTATTTTTTAACTAGCTGACAATGGTTCTTTACTCATAGATTACAGGAAAACCTATAAGAAGTCTATGGTTTTAAAATAACATGTTAAATCTCTCAATATTGTGCGTACAAACTTACATTTGCAGTTGGAATGTATTACATGTTAAGTTTGTTTTTGGGATAAATTCATTCCAACAACGGAACTCTTCATTGTGCGTAGTCCGACACGCATTTGGTCGGTTTTTTGTTATAAGTACTGCATATACTTTCATATGCATTAAGTAAAAAGCTGTTATTTTGACGTTACAAACAGACACTTCAATTTTATTTATTTCTAGTATGTATTGTATTAGAGTAGGTATAGATTCTTATGCACCCACCCACCCTGATGAACTCCACAAGAATATTGATGCTACTATATTCAGCTTAGAAGATATTAAAATAACTTTAAGTGAAGGAGACAATTTATGAGGAACACCCACTACTTTCTTAGATTACTATTCGCTAGAAAAGGAGCTTGCAATAGGTAGGTACTCATTAATTCTTAATGAACACAGAAATGTTATTAAAATTCCAAGAATATTAAAGGGAACTTTAATACTGCTTACTTACGATTTTTTTTTCAAATAAATGCTAACGATAGTCTACAATTTGTCCGCAATAATAGAAGCTATAATAATTTGAAACCAACATTAGCCCATTTCGCATATATCGGCTATTTCCCGAATGGTCAGTTAAAACTTAGGGTTGCTATGTAAGTAGCATAAGTTTTAAAGGTTTCATGCTCAACTTACCAAATAGGAAAGCTTTTTGCATGCATCTACAGGATGGGGTCATTAACAACCAAATGACCCCTTTTGCAAATGTCATCAATTTTCGAGTCATTTGACATTTTTATTTAATTCATTAAAAAAAATAAAAGGTTGACATTGGCATAGGGGTCATGAGGAGTCATTTGGTTGCAAATGACCTCTTCTACATTCCCTAAACAGATTGCCGACATATGACCAATAATCCTGTATTACACGATTATTATTCTTAGATGCAGCAGCAGTATCAAACAAACATGAACCAACAATATTTCTCTCTTTCTACATCTTCGTAAATATTAGACAATTTTATAAAAACAAGACAAGCAATAATGTTAATACGATCAGTGTTCCCATTCCACTGAGCCGGGTCAAGTTTGCCCGATTATTGGGTTTTCGGGACAATGTTCTGGTAAATATTTTATAGGCTCGCTACGGCGACGGTGTTACGTAACATTATGGGCAGTTATTTGAAATTAGAAGCAGAATAAACGCTTTCAGAAGTTTTTTTTTAAATTTTAATAAAAAGGTTAAGTTACAAAAGTTACCTTTTTGTTGTAAATAAATGTAATGTTCTTTTTTACTAGGTCGTAACGCGTGCCTATGATAAATTATTTATTGAACAAATTGATTTGGTCTGCCACTTATTTTCTCAAAGTGTGAAATCATGAATTTTCTTTTCAGCCACTTATTTATTGTATTATTGCCCTTTTATATATTCAGGTGACTCAACAGCTAAGTAGGTACATATTTTAAAAAGAACAATAAATATTTTCATATTGACCATTTATTCTATAACAATATAGAATATAAGATAATATAGAATAAACGAGCATTACATGCCCAAAATTCCGATTGGAATAATTCCATCCAAATACGGTCAGCTGTCGTAAGCATAAATGCAAACATTGCATAAATAATTATGCAATAGACGCGTTACATTGCTCCACATGTGCCAAAGCTTAACGGCTAACATTGACCTAAAAATAAACTAGATTGATTAATATTACCCAAGTACACATAGATGTACAGAATAAACACACTGGATTTATCGTATACAGAATAAACACACTGGATTTATCGTAAATAATGATTCGAGAGAAACTAATAGTAAATAGAACAGAATCATCATCACTGACTGGACTATTGTTGCCAATAAGCAATAAGGTGGTAGATCGAATGGAGCGGCGCGCAATGATTGTTGATATATCGGTCCCGCATGACGAGAACCTCGTAAAAGACGAGAAAGATAAACAAAATAATAGAACAGCAAAAGTATTTCACCATTTGAAAATAAAGCATGTTTTAAATAACGCTTATCGAACATAGGGGTAACAATACTTGGTTTTTCACCTTCCGAATCCATAAGATGGGCTGTATTAAATTTAATAATGCAACAAAGCTCAACAAAGGGCTTGAAATCGAACGGATTCATTTGTTTTTTTTTTTTGAGACCATATACTTTTACTAAAGAGTACTAACCTAAATTAATTGTTTTCTAGACAATACCATTATGTTCATTAAAAAAAATGGTGATTTTTTTTTTTATCAGTCCATTTACGTCAATAGGAACCGGTTGGAACATTTATCGCTCGTTGGAGGAGCATTTTCGTATTTTCTTTCAATGGATATTTTCATCGAGTTGTGCTGATAGTAGGTCAGCCTTTTTTCTTTTCAGTAAGTGTAGGATGAGTTCGAAGTTACTTCAGGTGTGTTGAGGGCATCAAGAAGGTACTTACCTATAAATATTGTTATGGTACCGTAACGAGATAAAAATAGAAGCAAGTACTTCTTGCATCCTGGATTACAGAATTATTAGTAATGATTCCAAAGAGTATTGTACTTATTTGCTTGGTATTGTTTCCGAAACTCGACCATTAAAATGAAGGAATACAGAAATGTAACTTGAAAATATTGAATGTAATATACAGTGAACATTATAAGCTAACACAATTTTTTATAAAATTATGTACAAGTATATAAAAAAGGGGAAGAGACGTCAGTAGGAAAAGTGCCCAAACGGCTGGCAGCATTGCCACGTTAAATGGGAATGCTGTGAAAATATTGAAGTTAAAATCATTGTTACTTAAGAGCGTGTATTTTGAAATTGGATATCGTCGCAAATAGCTGTCAAATATTTCACTGTTTTGATTAATTTGGCAATATTACTGTATGGAAACATGAAATATCGCTAACTAGTGAACTAAAATATGGATTATGAAATGCAATAATTAATATCATAACACCGAAAATTTAGTTTTAGATATAAAAAGTATTTGAAAACATTCCAAATGCCATTTTACACATAAAACGGTTACAACATCAAACTCAGTGTTATAATTGCAATTCATTATTAATATTTTAGTTTACTGGCTAGCGATATTTCATATTTCCATATAGTAATATTGCCAAATTAATCAAAACAGGTAAATTTTTGACAGCTATTTGCGACGTTGCCGACTTTTAGAATGAACGCTCTTAACTACAACTAAGTCTGTTTAATAAATTGTCTTGCTTTTCTTCATATTTCGCACTGTACAACATAACTTTATTCAGTTAGTCAGCCAGAACGTTTCTTGTAAGTGAAAATGCCTTGGAGATCCAATTAGGGTTGTATAAAATATGATGTAACAACATTGTTATCGTAAAAAGGCTCCCTGGGGGACTTGGGGGCAGCCGTCTTTAAAGTAACGTCTCTTTTTGAACCGTCGGAATGCTCCTTAAGTTTTAATGTAACGTTTGACGCTGTTTGCTGAGGTTTCACGTTTTTATGGAGCTGAACAGCTGAATTCAGGAAGGTTTTAATCTTTTATGAGCAGAAGGCAAACATTTCGTACGGGTTTAAAAGTATTTGTGGGTGAGTTATGGTAGGTATGTTTATAATTTTCAGTTTGCTTCTAAAAAAACAAACGTCCAGTTTAAAAAGGCATAAGAACTTTTTGAATATTTAATTGATAAAAGTCCAAAGGTGAGATCCAAACAACTAGCTATGAGTAGACGCTAATGTGCCATTAAAATATTATATGCAAAAAGAAGAGAAAGTGCATGATCCGTCTCATTTACTCATTATTATTTGTCATCCTTTGTTCGTTTTGTTTTGCAATTTTACGCACAATTATACTATTTTTGTACCTCCATATTCGTTATTTTTTTATCTGACACAAATTTATTTTAGCAAACACACGTTACATTATAAAACTGATTTACATTTGTCACATCACACTTTTAGAACCAGCTGAAAACCATTGTTTGTCTGGCATTTTTGCTGAAACTGGGCCTTTTTGGCGCAGCCGTGCGGCACACTCCCCTGTTAATTTCTTTCATCGTGCTTTACACTTTTTATTTGATTTTTGAAGTGAAAACTTCTTTAGGCGCGTTGGGCATTTTTGAGATGGGACTAAACTATTGATTTCGATTTTCGCGATTTTGCTCTTTATTTATATTCAGTTACGGATCAATGTTCTATGCAAGTATTTTTACTTTAAAGGTTTTGTAAACGCGATTCTGCTCTTTATTTATATTATACTAGCGGACCCGACAGACGTAGTCCTGTCAAAACATTGTCCAGCGGACAAAATTGTGAATCTAAACCATTCCCAGATCCCCTTGAACACATACAAAAAATTTCATCAAAATCGGTCCAGTCGTTTGAGAGAAGTTCAGTGACATACACACTCACAGAAGAATTATATATATAAAGATTACGGATCAATGTTCTATGCAAGTATTTTTACTTTAAACGTTTAAAACGTATTTTTTTTTTGTAAACGCGATTGTGCTCTTTATTTAGATAAGGTTACGGACCAATGTTCTATACAAGCATTTTTCTTCCACCAAGGTGATCTTGTTCAAGTTTTCACTTCTGTCGGCACTCCGGGAGTGCCACTACTTTTTTATTTTTTATCTGCTGTTAATTATATTGAATGTGTGCTTTTTGGTCTGTGCTAAATATCTGTATTTTCTTTCTTTCTTCTTTTATGAACTTGCAAGCAAAACCAAGCACTGGAAGGAGAAACACACGAACAAAGAACACGTCAAATAAAAGAGCTACCTACAAACTATTGATCGATGAGACCAGAGACCGTGAGATCATAATCAGCATTCATAGATACCTACTATGAAAGTCCATAACATTTTATGTGAAACCATACAATTCGCCATTAACCTAGTCCCATTACTTTTCATACTGTGACAACTCCAAATAAAAAAAAATAACTACTACACATAAATACAATTTTAACAGCTGACTTAATTAATTACCACTTTTAATGACTACATGAGCATTAATTGAAACGTCACACTTATTTCTGTTAACAATGAAAACACTATTAAGTCGAGGAAACGGTTCGTCAGGGCTTAACATATTAATTAACTTTTTGTTCATTGGACACAAATAGAATGGAAGCTCTGTTTACCCTTAAAAAGGGTTGAAATAAATAGGAGTGACGGTTTAATTTATTGTGGGGGTTGATTGAAAGAAACAACAAGGAAAGGAAGGACAGAACAAGAATTTCGAAGTTATTTATCAAGACCTACGCATAAATTCTCATTATTTTCAATACTGAAGCTTCGGACTTGCAAGAACAATTTTCGTACATTCAGGACGCCCAGGGGGGACCGGGTCAGTATAATCGTGGAAGTGAATTCGAATTTTGAATTCATAGATCCGCTGAATTATGGCCAAGGTTTAAAATCTACTAGATAAATAGGTAAGCGAAAAGAAATCAATTATTAAAAACTTACACACAATACCCAACAAATCCTAGTTAATTTCTCAAAGGACAAAGATAATAGTGTCCCGAAAAACATTAAACCTTTTTCTTTTTTAATTGTGGAGATTGTAAATAAGAATGTTCTCGTATGACCAGTACCTGGTCGACCGAGCTTTGCTCGGGTGAAAATAGAAATAAACTTATCATCCAGGTATACCAACGTTGTATCACATTCCCGAGGCTATGAAAATAGAGAAAACGAATTTTCCCAGATATGAGACCTAGCTAAATCAATTTTCGCCTCCACAAACCCCTATATTGCAACTTTCATCGAAATCGTTAGAGCCGATTTCGAGAACGTGAGTACAAATATATATATAGGTAAAAATATTGCTCGTTTAATAGTATAGGATTTCCCGACAACTTTGTTTGTTAGTTATAAAAAACATCGAGATTTCTTACGCACAGATCATCCGGAATAATTTCTCTAAATGATGGAGAATACCGCATCATAATCCGTTTAGCAGTTTAGAAGTACAACGCGGTGTCACAGACAGACAAAAAAGCGACTTGAATTTATAATACTTATGTATACTCGTAGATATAGAAGTACTGCTCAGTATTACACTGTATAAACACGATGAAATAGCTTAGTTCCCTCGTGAGTTCTCCACCAGCAGCTTTATTTACTTAGTTACACACCAATCCAATTTTCCTATGCTTGCACATGTGCTCGAATGCGGTTGAAGCTATTTGCAAGATCTTCGATAAAGCAAGCGTCAGGTTTCTTAGTACTTAGTGCAATTTTCCGACTCCATCGAAAAGCAATGGCTACATTATTGCAGGCACTTGTAGTAAAAAAAAGTGGCCTAAGTGACTTCTGTTTTGGGATAAAGCCGTAGATGTGGCTAAATTAGATTAATATCATTTAATGAAAAATACTATCCGATGAAAATTTCTAAAAGAAATTGGTAACTTCATTAAGCCGTAATTGGTTTAAATATAACGTACAATAGCAGGTTGCTAAAACTTCATCTACTCAACTATAAAGATTAAGACAAACCCAGTCTGGTACAACAAAAACAAGGTATGATAAAGTCTCGTATTTTTCATCTTTAGACCCTTGATTGAAACAGAAGCCTGTTGCTTATTGGTGCCTTGCCAATCTAATCATTCACTAGACTAAGTTTCATAACCTTTGTTCCTATTTTTACTTACTTTTCTTCAGCTGTCTCTTCTACAGGTGGGTGTGGTACATGTGTTGATAAGTCCGGCAGTTCGACTGCCATCGTATCCATTGCCATTGTTGCACTGTTGATTTACACTTGTGTTCTTACAGTCACACACATGAATAGAACACTAATTGAAATTCACTTTTTATTTATTTTCTTACAAGTCAGGATCTGTTTGGGTTAAAAGTTTGTTATACGACTGAGCTAACTCGTGGTAAGTAATGTTTCAAACGTTACTGTTATCTTAATATTTTGGTATGAAAAATTGTGTCCGTGTGTTATCACTGTGAAGTACAGTGAATCAACAGTGTAGTGTCTGAGTATCTAACGTCGAGATAATGTTATTCAGGAAGCTGTATTATCATTATCAAAAACAACAGTTATTGCATTATCAAAGGCTGTTGCTAACTCATGATCATAAATAACAGCATCCTTTTTGACATCATTTTTAATAGTAGTACCTACTTGGTGTATTGTAAAATACTGTTATATGGTATTTAACTATTTATGAATACTAGATAGTTGGCGGACGGTTACTCAAAACTTTAGACGACCCGAAATGGTTGACGTAAAACAAAATCGATAGTTTGAAATTCTTTGTTTGTGTGACGTCGTAAACTGGCGTAGTTTTAGAAGCATTGGTTTTGAAATTTATAATAGCTCGGCTATCGAAATTTGCACGACGAGATTCTTTATCATCATCGTTACCAAAGGGATTGATCTATGGTGATGATCTTGCTTGTTTTTCATAATCATTTTGAATATGCAACCACCCATCAAGACTTCTGTTACTGGGCTAGTAAGCTCAGTGACTTTTCCCAAATTTGTGCTTTGTGTTCTTATCAAAAGCATTAAAGCTATTATTTATTATTATTTTTGATCCGCCTAAAGCTATGTTGAGTTGGTTATTCACCTCTATTAAAGTAAAAAATCGAAGGCCAATCAAATAATGCAAGGATTACATACAAGTAAAAAAGACTTGTTATGAAATTCAAACAACTCTTTACGAGTTGAAGATGACATGCAAGACAGGTTCTAGAATTTTTAATGTCGGTACACAGCAAAAAGCAAACAATGCTGATATGATATTCTTGAATAAATTAAAGTAAGAAATATGTTGTATGTTGTGGCAACGTAGGTTGATTTAAAACCAAAGTATTTATTTAAAGCTATTTAAAAATTTGTTGGTAGTGGTGTAAAAAACATAAACGGTCCCCGAACGATCACTTCAATTGCATTTGGTAGACGATAGATTTGCGCAGCAATGTGTATCGATCACATAAACATTTACAATTGCAATTTGATCGTTTCAGGGACCTTTAACTGGCGATTGTGGGGGTACAAAACATGATACACCTCTGCCCAATAATTCGGGGAAATAGGCGTGAAGATTTATGTTATCTTTTATAAAGCACTGACTCACTGACAATCTTAGTGCTACAATAAAATGACATTCTAGACTATTGGTGTAATAAAATAGGTACTGCAGTAGGTATTTCATTGGTCTAGCTTCGAGTTGGCGGACGTTTAGGTCATAAGTTCGAGACCCAGGTCAGGGAAAAACTACCTTTGGATTGTGGCTGAAAAATCTAGAATGGTAGTCGATAAATTGGGATGGACTAGCCACGATATAAGTCTGTCAAAGTATAGATTTACTAGATAAAAAGCTTTACGGAAAAGAATTTGAACGGTTTTCGACTGTCAAGGCGATGATATTCCTGAGAATTTTAATATATACCTAGAGCCAAATAAATGAAACAGCTCAAATATTGAGTCATCTGTTAAGAAGCGAAAATTTTGAAAAATCCCAAATAAGTAAACACCACGTAAACTAGTGGGTGCTCAAAAACAAAACAATACCTATACTTCCGTTTCTGACAAAATAATGCGAACCAACGATCCGAAAATATCGTGAAGATAAACAATATTCGTTTGTTTACTGCATATCTTTAGCGCGCAATACCCGCGTGGTGCGCCAACGCATACCCACTCATGTTTACTGTGAGTAACATTACTATAAAACGGGTACAAAATATAACTCATGTGTTCCCAGAATACGTTTGAAAGTGTATTTTTAAGTGGTCTGGTATTCGGAAGTTGGTGATTTGTTTACTGGATTGTAACATTTTTGTAATGTAATAGCGCGTAAACAATTTTTCGTGAATAAACAGGAAAGATGGAAAATTTTACGGCCATCATACATTTTTTTTCATGGAAAAATTGTTAGCTGAAAATCTACTGAAATACTACGACAGACAGCCCATTTGTAGATAGAAAGGAAATCACTTTAACAACCATAGGAATGCAGAATGATAAGGACGAGTAGGTAGATCATACTATAATATTCCACCGCAAAAGATACAAGATGATAAAATGCAGATACTCAGTAACAACTCAAATAACTACAACAACACCTAATCATGATTTACATATAACTAATGAAAAATTACCTAACAGCACTGATACTACACTATCTATTCATAAAAACTACTTGCTAGACTCTTAATTACAAGAGTTTGTATCACAAAGCGCGGAAGGCCGTAATTCTTTAAAGATTCTTTGATAGCATTGTATGAAGCACGCGCAAACGCATATCTTTTCTGTCACCTTGACAGGTCGTCACAATTATTTACGTCATTACAGTTAGTATTGTTGACTGCGGAAGTCTGATTGTCATTTGTTAAAAGTTCAATGTTTAGGGCATTATGTTCTAGAATTGTCTAAATTCTGTTTCGAACAGTTTTTATTAACTTTCTACAGACATTACAACACAACAGCACCCTAATTGCGTAATACACAATCAATCACAATCTGAATCATTTTGACAGATATTGCTAATCCATTGCTTCACAAGTTCGAACAAAAAATGTGCTCAACAACGTAAATAACACAATGAATGTTGTTGAACTGTCAAAATGAAACAGATTAGTTTTAATCGTTTACCGAAAATGTTTACGCAATTAGATACATGTATTCATTCAGTATAAGCGTTCTTTAATAAAGTCTTGTTGAGCATTAAATGAAGAGACATTTTGCTTATTAATTTTAGTATATATGGTAGGTATATAAATCGTCCTAGATCTGTGAAGGCTGCAAGTGGCACTTTTTATTAATTTTCTTTCGTTGAGAGTAATAACTTAAAATGTCGGCTGCATCGGTGACCATTGCAGCTTTATTGCAAAGTTCTTTTTTACAATTTTGGAAATTGCGAGCTTTTTTATGATTATGAGCATATGAATGTATCCTATCTGCTATATGCAGCAGTGAACGTATTTCCTCTGAAATGATGATTGTTAGTTTTCTAATTGTTTACCAAACTGCAAATATATTTTCCTTGAATTTTATCATGTTTGCTTCAATACCGCAATACATTAAAATTGTTTATTTTTGTTATGAAAAGTAAAGACACGTAATTACAGTCCACAGAGTACTAAGATATTAAACATACCATTATGAATAATATGAATGAAGCATCAGAATTAAAACGATGGCTCAAACATGCAATGCAATTACGCTGCAATTATGAATTTTAGCAAATTACATATACAGAATAAGTTTCGTTATATTCATCATTCAATGAATCACTCGATTCTTGAATGATGAATATAACGAAACTAATAAATAATGAATTTAACAGCTCTCTCATCGACCTTTTGCTTCTGAATTCCTATTTTACGCATCGGAATTAGTGAACTAGCCTAGTTAATCTTTACTTAGGACTTTAATCCTCGTCGAATTTTAGCTTATTTGGGTTTCGACTTGAAAGCAGCCGGATTCGGGACACTATTCAAGTTTAAATCCAACCCCTTTTTGGGTTACATAGATTTTACATCGTGGCCGAGGAAAAACTAGGAACGACTTATAAAACTATTTCTCATCTATGTAAAATTGACGGAAATGTCACTTTGAATTACCGTCTATGTAATTTCCCATAGGATTATTCTAATAGAATGGGCAGCTGTGACCTCATATGTAATAATAATGTGACTCTTCTATCTTATAATGTGATCAATGGTACTTGCTTCGTGAGTATGGCTAAGGGAGCATTCATTGTAGCAGATTTTTGGGAAGACTAATTAGAAGGGAACCCTGTTTTACGAACAACGTGAGATTTTTAGGTTTTGCAGTTTTGTCAACGATGAAATGTTTAGAAGACAGATGTAAAGAATTATTGCAACAAGAAAGTGTAATTCTTCTTCTAAATTGTAATCTAGAATTTAAGGAACTGACGTTATTGAGTTACCTTCTACAACATCGATTCCCCCCATTGCTTTGTCTAAACCTTCATCATTTTCATCGTAAGGATTGAGAGCCCTATTATGGGGATCTATTACCCTGATTGGTTCCCCATAGGTGCTATTTCCGTCACAATGACCACGATACGCAATAACGCGCACGGCATTAACTACACGGTGTTCGCTTCGAATGAATGCATGCTACGCGTCAAGTCTTCTGTGAAATCGCTCGTTATTCACACTCGTTTGACTGACGAGTGAAAATGAACGTAGATTTTTGCTAATATTGTTATATATGGCTTGAAACTAGTTTGTAATGATAAACGGACATGACTTTCATTGATTTCATAAGACACTAAGTAGCTGTTACCAGTGACTTCTTCAGCGTGTATATTGTATTTCATATTTTTAAATACAAGTTTACAGACTTTAAAGTAGTCTATGTTTTACCTATTAGTCAAACATAACCATGGGTTTAGGCATGAAAAGGTAACAGCTAGACAGACAGACAGAGTTACTTTCGCATTTATAATCTAGCATTTGTAAAGTGGATAACGAAAAATCCTGACGACATTCAAATTTTCGTTTTTTTTAACAATATCTTGATCACAGGTTTTCGCCAATTTTCAGTTTCGATTCCAATTGACTATGCTCTCACAGAAAATTCATTCAGGTTTAAGCCCAGCGCCGTCGTCGTTTGTTTTAATTATTTTTAGATCGTCTACTTTTAGCACATTGTAGGTACTTCGACTATCCATTGTGACAAGTCTTAGATAAATTTCTGCTATTTACATTTTACAGCTATCTAGACCGGTAATAACTAATGCTTCATAATAAATATCATAGTTAAGAATTTAATTAAAGATAACTTCTAGCTAGTTAACAGATTTATATAAATTGTGACATGTTGAAAATAACATATCAATCAAATTGTTCGCAACATTTAGTGAAAGAACAAATGTTATCATTTCACTTTCACGATTTGTAATTTTTATGTTTCTTTCATGGGTTCTCTTGTAGGTTAACTGTTTCGAGCCGTGTTGCTTGCCAATTGTATCAAGGTTTATAGTTTTAATATTAGTTCATGTGTTGTATGCAAACTGCTTTCTTTTTAAGTATGTTTTAATTTTGAGTTTGATACCACTGTTACTTCGTTGTTTCTCTTTAAATTGTTTGTAAGAACCATGTATAATTTTGTTTTGCGTTGCAGATACCTATATGTATAACGTCATTTTTGTTTTCATGATAAGTAGTAGGTAAGATAACATGAATTGAAAAGTTGTTACCAATAGCCTAGATTCCGAATTGTGATCGTTTTAAAGTCCTGAAGAAAATATAGGAGAAACAGAACTAAGAAACAACGATATGAAAGAAAAGTTCAACAGTTTGTTGTTATTTAATATTATTTTTAAATCTACGAAGTTAACCTTCACAGCAAAGTAAACTGATGTTGAGAATTTGTAATTGATGGAAAATTTTAGACCAAATTAATTTTAAAGGCTAGACTTCAGTCTAGAACAAAGTGAGTGACGGAACTGATAAGCATGACTGATGTACATTTTGCGTTGGAGCATATACCAAACTATAGCTTCTAAGACTATCGAATGAGAATTTTGTATTGTTCTAAACGTTCTAAAAAGGTTGAATACCTTTTAATCAATGTTTCGTTGCGGACATTTTTTTCAATAATAATACATATTATTCTACTTTGTTAATAACATGAACTATTTCCCTTTCAGTTATCCTGGTTTAATTACGTGGCAATAACATTCCTCTATTTCCTCTTAATCATCTATTTCTATACATATTGTTTCATTTACACTATATTTCAGTTCGAAAATGTTAAGTATATTACAATAAAGTTCAGCGGATGTGATTGTTTGAGCGTTATGCGATTGTTTCATAATGGGCATCACACCGGTTTCACAACACTGCTCGGCAATATGCGTCTGTGCAAGTGTTGCATATATGCAAGCAACAATAAAAACATTCTAAATATGGACATTATGAGTCGACGCGATTCGCAAGTCGTTCTCAATTTCAGTGTGTAATTACTTGAAAGTACTATATGAGTTGATGTATACGTTGTTTTATTGTGGTCGTTAATTAAAATTGTTTCCATAACTCATGAATTAACTGTTCAGAATTCGTGGTAATCGTAGGTGTCATTAATAATGAAATACCAACAGTTGGATTAATTTCTACTCCCTTTTCGGTAAAGGTTTGGTAGTAACCTTTCAAAATGTTAAAACACTACCCACATCCTAAGCAATATCCACTATACGAGTAACGTCTGAAACATTTTTCTTGATACCAACAGTTAAGGTGACATCTAAGTAATCAATCGTGGAAACACACAGTTGCAGAACAAACGATTCTAGAATGCGACATCAAATAATGAGCGCTTATTACACTTCACATTCACTGGATTGTCGATTACAGTGTTGGACATGAAACTGTGTTGTTTATACTAGGTTGCGGAGCGAGCGTACGTGTGGCTCGGGCGACTGTCGCGGCGCTACTGAAGGAAGGGGGCGCAGAGTACCCGACTAGAGATGCGCGTCGCGACGCCCCCCACAGGGAAATTACCAGATAATTTGGGTAATTTATGTGTTCTACGTTCGGAAAATTCGTGTTTTTAAGCGTCAACGTGAGTTTATAGTTTACAAATATTTCCGGAGTGAGTAGTTTCAGGTATAGTTCAAGATTTTGAACTATATGCGGAAAATTATGACTTTATTCTGACCTAGATATTAAACCTTGAACACAAAGTCAGAATTACAGGAATTAAAAGAGTGAATCAAAGTTTCACGAGGAAATTAGAAGGTCAAAAATTCTCAAGGCAGCGTACCGAGAAAAACTGAAAATTCATTTCAAAGTTTTCCTCAACTGCAAGATAATTAATCTTGATTAATTATCGTTCAAAATTTCCTTACAGTAACAATAGGGTAAGCTGGTAACATCGTGTTAAAAAATAAAAGTAAGGTACCAGCTTGGGGTTGGTCGCGCCCGCCCTCTCTTTGGGCGGATTGCCGGATCGATCCGCACACTGGTCTCACGACCGCTCGCAACCACCGTGACTGCTTGCGACCAACCTACGTCACTTGTCATCGATATTCAAATGCTGTACTTTGTTTTGATTGTTTTGACAACAGATTCAAATTGTGGTCTGGCGTCGGTATATTTTTCATAAGGTAAACGGTATTGAACCAGTTTGTTGAGCATACCTACCTACACAAATTCTAAGGTGCCAACCGTAGTGGGGTAGAATCCATCAAGATTTTAGACTAGTGGAATTTGCTCCACCAAATCGAACTAGTGAGGTAGACGCCACTGAAATCTTTTATGCATTCCACTTTGACCCACCAGCGGAGCAGCTTGGTTGGGCAAATTGGAATGATTCGGTTTTATAGGTACTCATTGTTTTAATGCCTGACATAGGTAGGTACTTAATTTTGGTCCCAGTTTTATTAAGAAGCGGGGGTTTTAGTTTCGCCACGTTAAATTTTTCATCATGTCTTTTTTAGGGTTCCGTAGTAAACAAGGAACCCTTATAGTTTCGTCATGTCCGTCTGTCTGTCTGTCTGTCTGTCCGCGGTCTAGCTCTAAGACCCTTAGTACTAGAAAGCTGTAACTTGACGTAAGTATACATATTAATTACGCCGACAAAGTGGTAAAACAAAATTATAAAAAACATTTTTTTTAGGGTACCTCTCATACACGTAAAGTGGTGATGTTTTATTTTTTATTTTTTTATCCCATAGTGTGGGGTATCATTGGAAAGGTCTTACAAAAACACAGAGTTTGTGGAAACCATTTTTGGATTCAGGGATCCGTTTGCAAAATATTAAGCTTTAAAGTGTTAATTTTTGTTAGAGTCAAGTGTCCCCCCCCCTGCCAGCTAAATGGTTGGTTTTGGATATGTGAAAAAAATCACATTAGTAGTTTATATAACGAAATTAAAAGGAAAACTATCACAGCTAAGTTGGCTTTACTAGTTATCGAGTAATAATCGACCAACTTAACTTTGCAGTTGTAAAAACATGTTTTCCCATACATTCCGTATGGGAGAACATGTTTATCAACTACAAAGTTAAGTTTGTTTTTGGGATAAATTCATCCCAACTACGGAACCCTTCATTGTGCGTGGTCCGACACGCACTTGGCCGGTTTTTTTAATCCTCTTGGACCATAAACAATCTCTTATTGCCAGTTAATTGCGCTACGCTTTGAATTTCACTCACAATTAATGAAAATAATGCCCCTGATTAAAACCTTGTCACAACGGCAGGCAATTCATGCTCATAATTACGAACTAGACAAAATTGAATGTAGGCAGTGATTGTCCATTAAAATGTCAGTTTTTTACCAACATTTGGTGTTTAACTTGTCTGTATTTGAGTCACGCTATCAAACAAAAGTAAAAACCTAATCGGAATGGACTTGCGTCAAAGCATTTCTTGTAAAGCATCTCCTTCACAGGCGCGTTTTTATTAGTCGATACTAACGCAAACTTTATTGCGTCCCGATTCCTTGCACACAGCTGCGTTTTTATCGTCCGATATTTTTTACGTCTGCGTGTAACCTACACTACAGTCCCCCCCGCCCGCACTGCACCGTACTAATGTTATTAACGCAGGTGTGCCTTGTGTGCAAGATCGAATGCGTCTTAATACAAAATATTCTAAGAACACATATCTGAATATCGCAGGACGGAGGAACGGAAGCGTCTTATTTCTATTGTGTCGTTATTATCGCAGCAGTGTGTAATTTCGTGGCCTTCCTAATAAAAAATGTACTGAAAACAGATATCGCAATAACCCCACGTTCGTACGGACGTACAAATATCGCGGCGGGATTTTATCGCGCACTGGATTTTCAACTCTCAGTGTTAAGCCGAGCGTTGAGAATTCAACAGAGTGCATCCCAGCGCGTCGAAAAAACACACTGTTGGATTTTCAACTCTCGGTGCTAAGCAGAGCAAAAATCTAGTGTAAGTAAAAATCCCGCCGCGATATTTTTACGTTCGTGCTACCTGGACTTACGCTTTTGTTATTATCGACCGAAAAAACGCGCCTGTGGTGAGAGACTTTAAGCTGGCTTGCCTTGGCTTTGTTACGTCTTGATGTAGCTGCACAGCTATCATAGAGCACGGAGACGCCTCAGAAGACGCTGCTAGAGGTGGTATTGTCAACACTATCCTTTTAAACCAAGTGTTTACTCGCACTACGACTCTATAATCTATACTAATATTCTAGAGAGAAAAGATTTGTATTTTTGTTTGTATAAACTATACAGGTTGGCAGGGACATCGACGCGAAAACTGTTACCATGGATTCAGTACATGGTTCCGAACCCGCCTTAGATGAAATTATTCGTCGGTTAATAAAAAAAAAAAACTGCTTTTACATAAAAAAATGCAATACCTACGCGGTCAAAGCAGATTTTTTTACCTGCGACTTTGACAGCTCCAAGCGCACAGTTAGTAAAATCGAGATATACTGTCGTCTCTAGACGCTGCTGGTGTTTCCGTGCTCTGTGATCGCTTCCAAGAAAATGGAAGCAGAAGACGTATAGCCGCGTATAGCTTTACATAGCTCGCTTCTGCTTTATCGGAGAGAACGTGACCGTTTTATAAAGTCCGATCTTTGATCGAAAATAGCAATATATGTGACTGTAAAAAAAACAATGGCACTCCGGGAGTGCCGATAGAAATGAAAATTTGAACAATTTAAAAAAATACTTCCAAAACCTTTAATGTAAAAATACTTGCAAAGAACATTGATCCGTAACGTAATATAAATAAAGAGCACAATCGCGTTTACAAAAATGAGGTGTCGGTAAGGGTGTCGCGAGTTCAATTGTTTTTTCCCATCTCAAAAATGCCCAACGCGCCTAAAGAAGTTTTCACTTCAATTAAATTATATTGTGCGAGGTTCTTTTGAAAGACTCAAACCGAGAAGAAGCATTGAAGATTAATATACGGAATATTGCACGATCAACATGTTCGGGAAAGCGATTATTACTTTAGTAATAACAAAGTAAATATTAAATTAATAAACGATAGTTTTAGACTCAACTATAAAACCGTTTTTTTATCCGCAGTTTGGTATCGAGCAGAAAAAAAAGGCTTTGATACTTTTCATCTCGGAAAAAACAAAACTTTAGATACAGGTCCAGCTATATTTTACATTAAAGTTCGTTTTCAGAGGTAAAAGTTTTCAATTCTCTAGCAAAAGTAAATAATAGCTGTACAAAGACCTTTTGGCGCGCCGCCATTTGTTTTTTTTATTATATTTCACAAAACTAATGCACAAAATATGTTTACCAAAAGCGTCCCTTGTCGACGTCATCTGAACGCCATAATGTCCTTGTAGTAGTGTATTTAATAACTATGGCTGCAAAATTGCGAAGGATCCAGTTTAAAAAAAATACTGGCTAACACGAAGCTTTCTGGACCACCGTACAATATTTGACACTACATATTATATTAAAATATTTAGTTAAAAAAAAAACACGTTTCTTGGAAGGGGACATTAACCTTTAATTTTTAACTTTTATATATTTTATTATTTGTTGTTATAGCGGCAATAGAAATACACAATCTGAGAAAATTTCAAGTGTCTACCTATTACGGTTCATGAGATAAAGCCCGCTGACAGACAAACGGACAGTGGAGGCTTTGTAATTCCTTTTTAGGGTTCCGTTTGGCCGGGTACAGAAGCCTAAAAAGGAATATTCCAAGCGTAAAACCACTTGCTAGTCCTTTGTTTTTTAAAATAAAAGAGGGACCTGTTTGCTTAAGGGCGTTTACCTACTTATCCGTATCCGGTTCGTATTCGATTCGTGTTCGTTTCTGATCCGGTTTGGCCATCCTAGTAATTGTACGAGCCGAAAACGCATGAGTGCACAAACGTCCTTACAATTACTATGAAAATACCGTCATTGTGATAATTTTCTTTTACTAGACCATACTTGGGAACTTTGAGGTTATGGAAATATATGAAGGTCAAAGTTCCGACTTATTTTTACTATTTTTTTCACTAAAATAACTTTTAAATCTTAAACTTTTTAAATAGCACAACTCCAGTGCAGTTGCCGTATACGCATGAGTGCAAAAACGTCCATACGATTACTAGGATGGCCAAACCGGATCAGAAACGAACAGAAACCGGATAAGTGGGCAAACGCCCTTACACAGTAAGTAGGTTACACTACCGAGCCAAGTACCACATAGTCGATGGAAACATACAATGAGTGGAATTAATATCCGCCAGACTGTCACGCTGTCAACTTGTGTGCAGTCGTTTACGTGGACGTGTGACAAGGTAATATCCCTTCTGAGAAAATGTTCATTGGATGGCGTTGACGAGAAAGAGTTAATTAATAATTACGGAGTTTGTGCCCAGTTTTGCCACCTCCGGATTTATTTAATAGACATAATTTATATAATTCTGTTTCTCTTCTCAATTTATCTGATCGATAGATAGTGTTTATTTGGGCAGTGTGAAATAACCCCTAAATTTTGCATTAGCAGATATTTACTAACCAAATCTATATAGTAGGCAGCAGCAACAGAAAGCTAAGTGCTAATAATTATTAAAAAAAAAAACAGTTGTACTCCGGGAGTGCCGACAGAAGTGAAAACTTGAACAAAATTGCCTTGGTGTAAGAAAAATACTTGTATAGAACATTGATCCGTAACGTAATATACCTAAATAAAGAGCATAATCGCGTTTACAAAACTGAGATGTCGGTAAGGGTGTCGTGAGTTCAATTATTTTGTCCCATCTCAAAAATGCCCAACGCGCCTAAAGAAGTTTTCACTTCAAAATGTCGGCGACGATACCGTTGACTGCACCGACACATTGTGAACGCGTATCACAGTCTGACGATATCGTGTCGTTATCATTATTGTCCAATGTGAAAACGGCCAATGGGCTTTTACTATTCAAGCAAAACTTGCATATCATGCACTATACATCAAGCTGAAACACTAGTATTCTATTCACAACGTCAGTTCAAACTGGCAGGTATTAATATCCGCATGTCGTATCAAGCTGTCATATTGTCAGCAAGCGTGCTACGCTGTCTTTTCACTCCATGTATTGTGTGTTGCAGCTGCTGACAGGACTGAAGCCTTTCAGTGAAGAGTGTTTGCACAGTGACGGGGGAAGCGGCAAAAGCGTTTTTTATAAATTTTGAAAAGAGGAAATATGTGTCAAATACAAATTCGATGACTTAGTTAAACATTGGGGCATGTGCTGTAAATGTAAGTGTGATTAAATATTTAAAGGTATATTGTTTAACCGGATTATTATACATATAAACCTTCCTCTTCAATCACTCTATCTATTAAAAAAAACCGCATCAAAATCCGTTGCGTAGTTTTAAAGATTTAAGCATACATAGGGATATAGGGTCTGAGAAAGCGACTTTGTTTTATACTATGTAGTGATGTATATCTTGCTACTTCACGGGTAAAGCCTCGAGTAACAAATATTAATTACTGGATTAATAGACTCACCCCTTTTAAGCCATTGCAGACTTTGAAGGTTCACCAAGCAATATTCCTTCAAGAATTTCTTAACACAACAAGATCAATCTTTAGTGGGATATAGATAATGTTGGGATCGTAGCAGGAGGTGTTCAGTAATTTCTGCCAACCCCTATAGGCAAAAGGCGTGAGTTTATGACTCAAACTAAGATATTCTAGTATGTTTCTGCAAACCTACAGTGCGTTGATCCGTGACGCGATTGGTAGCACTTTCTGTCAGTCGCCATTTTGAACATTTGAAACTAAGCTTGACAAGCAATGATGCCAACATGACGGCAAGAGACAAGTTATAGTGAACGTTCTGTATTTAAAAAACGCGTCTCCTATCACTTACGCACAACCAAACATAACCACATCCTCTATGCTTCACAAACAGGCCGAGCATTGAATTATAGAAGCAGGCTGCGCTCGCCAAAGAGTAGTAATTAAGAGCACGGCCACACGAGCACACGACTAATTAACGAGCAGAGCCTGTTTTGTTTATGCTTTCGACCTATTTTAGAGCAGCACGAGTGCGTTTTGTAGGAATTTTTGATTGACAATCTGTGGTAGGTAGTGAATTTGCTTTGCTTTGGTTGCGTATGATGTTTCATTTTTTGGGATATACATGTAAAAAAAAAAACCCTGTCCAATCCGTGAAGGTGTTGTTAAGAATCGTACTAAAAACAAAAAAAAAAACACCGTATTGTTTTTCAATGGCGAATTTTACCGGGTTATTTATTACATGGGGCGCGAGGGACCGTCGTTTAGCGGGTGTCTACGAGTCATAACTTATGACCCCTGTAGAAAATTTGCTAATTTTTAATGAATTTGGGGTGATTTTGGTACTAAAAATGTGTTTTTTAAATAGCAATAACTTTTTTATTTTCAATAATAATTAGATTTGTTTTATTACTGAATATTTTTATTGAATATTAATAATGAATTGCAATTATAACACTGAATTTGATGTTGTAATCGTTTTAGGTGTAAAAAAGGTATTTGGAAAATTTCCAAATACTATTTCACATCTAAAACTAAATATTCGGTGTTACGATATTATTTATTGCATTTCATAATCAATATTTTAGTTCACTAGTTAGCCATATTTCTTATTTCCATACAGTAATATTGCCAAATTAATCAAAATATATAGTGAACTATTTCCGACGTTGCCCACTTTCTGTATAAACGCTTTTAAGAAATAATCTTGTTCTCTTGCAAACGAGATAATTGATGATACAATAATATCTTATAGGTACGTGGAAATGTTTTAAAAATACAACACCTAATCCCAATATGTGCTGGTAAGCCAGACTAGAAGATTAAGCTTAGCTCATTGGCTATTCGAGACGAGCACTAGGTTGGTATCTAATATGTATAGGTAGCTATAAAGATGTGATACATGATAGCTATAAAAATGTGATACATGATTTATTTATATATTTGCTCAAGAATGTTATCGAATGATTCAAAAGTTAGACTATGGTGGCTGAGAAAATCTCGAGTGTAGGACGAACAGTTTGATTTAAGAAAAATGTCGCAATGTCTGCATGTCGGATGCAGTCGGAATGAAGAAAAAAATTTTAGTCAATTTAACTATCAACAATCGCAAGTTAACTTCAGCTGAAAATAAGAAGTAAAAGTTCAGATTAATTGTTTTTTTGTTGTTGTTGATTGATAAAAGGGATTTATCTTCAGTTATTGTCAATTAATTGCTTTAAATGTACATTATAGGTGTACTTAAAGTACACCCACATTTCGCCAGTTATGTTTAAGTCCCATGTAATAGGGGGCGAGCCTATTACCATCAACCGGGCACAAATCATCTAAATGACAATTGTTCTGAATGTATTCACTCCTAATAGCAATGTTGCACATAATTATTTAAACAAATATTTCTTCCCATGTCACGTAAAATTAAAATGAATTCAAATTTTAAGTAAACTCATGTAGACGTGCAAGGATGACAGCATAGCGGCCATTAAGGAAAGTTCTCGCAACTGAAGTGGCTGCGGATGACATAATCCTGTAATCCAATCTAATAATGGATCCTCAGACCAGACTGATAACGTCATACGGGAGGGAGGAGGGAGCAATTATCTTCCTTTGATATACGATGAAAAGAATCGAGGTCAAGTTTTTTTTGTAGAAACGTCATTTCTAACTGCATTTAAATTTGGTTTGTGTGAATTAATAAATATGATCAGAGGGTCTAGAGAAAGTGATTCTATCAGCTATAATGAAGATGAAAGCAGCAGTGATAACAAAGTGGTATGACCATCAGACTGCCAAGTCATAGGACTCGAGTTTGAACCCAAGGTACGCACCTCTAACTTTTCATATTCATGTATAATTTATCACTTGCTTCAAAAACGGTGAAGGAAAACATCATGAGGAACCCTGAGAGATATTTCTCGACGGCATGTGAAGTCAAGTCAGAGGCCCATGGGCGGCTTTAAAACTCTGATACTAAGCTAGTCACTAACACTCTCACTCTCACTAAAAAAGAAAGAACTATGATGGAAAAGTCGAAAATGGTATGGGACTGACATGATCTACCAAAAAGCTTATGTCAATTCTGTTCGGCAAACCCGTTGTAGGAATACGAAACGCTTTGAAAGCGATTGCCCTCAGGTGCTCAAAGTAAGACCTTTGTTTGTATTGCTATGTTTCAGGTAAGTGATCGATCGTTTTCTCGACGCAGTAAGCGCAACTTAAAACAAGAACCAACTTCACAAAGTTTTCATCAACGCAATTGGATCACGCGATGCTTTGAGCATGGAAATTCAAAAATATAAACTAATACATAACATAACAACACGCCTTGTTTCCCCAAAGGGTTGGGCAGAGGTGTCCCTATAGCAGGTACACCCACATTTCGCCAGTTATGTTTAAGTCCCATGTAATAGGGGGCGAGCCTTTTGCCATCAACCGGGAACAAATTCAGACTCCGAGCTGCTACTGAGAAATTTTAGATAGAAAAACCCAATAACACTTTGCTCGACCCGGGAATCGAATCGCGATCTCATGCTCAGCACTAGCGTTTGCGACCACTAGACAGTCCGAGTAAACTAATATTGTGTCTCATAATCAGCCTACAATGTGTCTCAACACAGGCCCCCTTTCTTCGACAGGGAGTGGGCTGGACTCGCGTGGTCTTTTAATTTTTGGTTCACCGGTTTGAGAGCAGACTTCACTTTTCTTAAAAGTTCCTACACTCACGGCGCAGTACTGACACATTGTTTTAATAGTCATGTAGATAATAGTTCTCGGTTTTTCCTATTTTTACATTATGAACAATACTCGTACTTTAAAAGCAAAATGCATTAGGTTATAATTTATAATAGTCGATAACAAAGAGCGGATGTGTGACGTCATTCATGGATTCATAATTCCCCGTTGCAGTTTTCAGTAAAGTACTGTTTGGGGAATAGAATAGTGATTTTCAGGAGTTGCGAGTAGTTTTACAGGAATTACAGTTTTTACAGAAAGCAGATTTTTCAGGAAACGTAGTTTTTTCGGGAATTTTGTAGTTTCGCGGTCTTTAGTTGTTTCATGAGATTTAGTCGTTTTAATTTACATATTTTTTTATTATTTAATTCTGGATGTAATATAACTTTACAGTTTTTAACACAACTATTTACAGTAGGTACTAAATTAAAGGACTAACTATCTGTATAAATAAATACAAAAACGTCGTTTTTAATGGAATTTAGTGTCTTTTAAGAAGACAGTTTTTTTTTGTTTTACTGTTGAATGTTGACATTCAGTTTCTAGTAATTATTTCTGTCGTGACAAATGCTCGTTCTTGCATCACTTGCATGACTTGCCGGTGAAGCGGTGACTAATAATTTCTCCTAGTATCCGGATCATGATTGTTCATAATAATTAATTGACGCCGATAGAGATTAGTAATAGCAATTAATTATTTTCTCACGTAATTAAATCATCTTACTTCAATGCGGTTATAGAATAAATAGGCTTTTGAGTTCAGTGGGTCATTTTTCATTTTTTGAAAAAAGTAAACAGTAGCACTCCGGGAGTGCCGACAGAAGTGAAAACTTGAAAAAATATCGGAATTAACGTATTGATGTCTTTTACTCCACGGTGTCGGTAAATTGCGTTACGTCAGTGTTGCAAAATCAATGGTTTTATCCCATCTCAAAAATACCCAACGCGCCTAAAGAAGTGTTCACTTAAAAAAAAAAAAAAGTGTGGCACTCGGGGACTGCCGCGGTAAAGCTATTGCATAGCATTTGTAACCTCCATACTTCCTATTTGTCAACGCTACCCTTGGGATGATGACGTGATGACATAAAACAAAAATTACGCATAGCATTTGTAACCTCCATGACAACATCACGTTGTCATGGGAACCGTCATTACATGGTAGGCGGAGTGGGGGATGTTAGGTTTTATTTTCGTTACGTTACGGAATTTCTTGATTCGGTCGCCGCGCTCAAAGCCCGCGATAAAAGCTATGCAATAGCTTAAAAAAAATACAATACAATGTTTTTAGTTGTAAAATAAAGAATCTTGGACAGTGAAGTTGTAAAGAGAGAGAGAGGCTTAGAACAGACGTAAATAGAAGACATAAAACCTTTAATCCATTAAATGCGTCATGTGAGCGAACGTAGTGCGACGTATGAGATCACAGTACTGCAACTATGTTATTACTTACATTATTATACCTGCAGGCTGACTTTGAAATCATTGGCAATCTGACATGGGCGAAAATATTCAGAAGTATAAACAACGTTTACTAATATCTTACCATGATTATGTCTGGACTTTAAAAGAGACTTTGGCCTCCAGTTTGTTTCGACATTTCTTTTCAAGAGAAGATAGGAACTGTCGACTCCATCTAGCAATTTTTTTAAGTGAAAACTTCTTTAGGCGCGTTGGGCATTTTTAAGATGGGATTAAACAATTGATTTCACGACACTGTGACGGAATTTACCGACACCGTGGAGTAAAAGACATCAACGCGTTGGTTACCGCGGTGTGTGGAGTAAAAAACATCAACGAGTTGATTACCGCGGTGCCGATGTTTTTTCAAGTTTTCATTTCTGTCGGCACTCCCGGAGTGCCACTGTTTTTTTTTTTAATATGACGTGTAGAAGTGATTCCGATATTTTATTTACAGAATAAACAATTTCATTTCCTATCTATTGGATCACGATGAATTTTGTAATATTGAAAAATTATCAAATTCAAATGATTTATTTGCTTGAATATATGTACATGATGAGGTGATACATACAACAAAAGTTTTTTAAACCATATCCTATCTTAACAGGTGTGCAAACATCTATTACAATAAAAAAAACAGTGGCACTCCGGGAGTGCCGACAGAAGTGAAAACTTGTATAATTTTACTGAGCAGGAAATACTTTTAATGAGGTGTCGGTAACGGTAACAGTGTCGTGAGTTCAATTGTTTTTTCCCATCTCAAAAATACCCAACACGCCTAAAGAAATTTTTACTTCAAAAAATATTTTTCTTCCAACGTAAATGCAAGAAATAGATGCTTTTCTTCGTTTAAAAAGTTGAACATATTCATGATTGGCACTGGTTATGATAGCCTGTGTAATATTGACATTGATTAGTCATTTTAGTTACTACTTACATAGGTGTACTGTGATGAAATTAACAGCTGTTTTAGTAAATTAATTACTCATATTGTAATGAATGTATTTGTATATCGTATTTGTAATCTGGATTGAGTCATTATGTGATCTTTAACTAATTAGTTTATTTCAATGGCAGAGTAAGGACATGGAAACAATGTTTTCAATCACATAGTATACGGTTTTCAGTAAATCAACATGATTAAACAGAATAAATATTAGGTCATCATCTGCCTAGCCTTTTCCCAAATATGTTGGGGTCGGCTTCCAGTCTAACCGGATATAGCTGAATATCAGTATTTTACATGGAGCGACTGCCTATTTGACCTCCACAACCTAGTGACTAGGTAACACGATACCCCTAGCTAAGACTGGTTGTCAGACTTTTGGGCTTGTAACTACCCGTAACGACTGTCAAAGATCTACAAATGACAGCCGGAACCAACGGCTTAACGTGCTTTCCGAGGCACGGAGGGGTCTTGATATATAAAGATGGTCACCCATCCACGGATCAACCGCGGCAAGAGACCCGTGCGGCTGTTATTACTTAACCACAAGCTCCTAAGAATAAATATTGGATAAATCTTAATATTTAATTGACATTAACTGCAATTGACATTAAATGCATTTAACACATAAAATCACGTCTCGTTTCCTCAAAGGGTTGGGCAGAGCTGTAATGTATTTAAGTGTATTGTAAATTGTTAGAATATTTTCAACAGAAATGTAGATACGAACTGAAAGCTATGTAGATCGTGTACATATTTATTGTATGAGCAAGCAATGTATTTGTTTTACTTCAAAAAATATAATATTTACAAATGTCATATGCTTGCTTATCATTTATTAAATTGTAAATACATTTGTTAAATATGATTTATAATATAGGACAAAAAAACATTTAACTGTATATTATGAACAAATATACATATTAGCCATGGAGCGGGCTATGCTTGGAGTCTCTCTGAGGGATCGAATCCGGAACGAAGTGATCCGGCAGAGAACCAAAGTTATCGACATAGCTCACAGAATTAGCAAGCTGAAGTGGCAGTGGGCCGGCCATATCAGCCGTAGAACCGATGACCGTTGGGGTATACGTGTTCTTGAGTGGAGACCGCGAATTGGCAAACGTAAGGTAGGACGCCCTCAGGCTAGGTGGAGTGACGATCTTCGAAGGGTGGCTGGTAGCAGCTGGATGAGAGTTGCCGAGAATCGAGCTGAATGGCGTGCAATTGGAGAGGCCTATGTCCAGCAGTGGACTGGATAGGCTGATGATGATGATGATGATGATACATATTGGACGTTTGAAAGCAAGCCAGTTTGGTACCTGAATAACGAAATAGTTTATAAGGGTTCCTTTCGTTCCGGAAAATTGAAAAACTTGAAAGTACTTGAATAAGGATATGTAACCCATATTAGAATAGTTTTCTTTTAAGAAAATTTAAAAACGTGGGAAGGGCTTCGTTGCATTAGCTAGAAAAGGCTCCGGTAGAATAACTTCTATGAAGTTTTCATAAAAGGTGTTCCACCAGAGTTAAGTGGTGCCTATGCCTGTCTGCGGGAGCATAGTTTCAGGGGTTTACTTGTTATAGCAGATGATGATATTTGTCGTACGATTCTTAAACGATATAAAAGGGCAGGTTTTAGCTTCGTCGCATTTTTGTTTTACGTCATTATCCTCCATAATAACTTTAAAAAAATACCCAAATATTGTTCTTAATTACAATAAAATCACAAGGTTTCTGTTTAGAATCAAACCTTCCTGTTCATCACATGATTTACAGTTGACAGTTGATAAGGGTGTCGTCACACTGTGGCTATTCTCGTACGAACGCAACGATAGCATTGTTTGAACGCGGCGACGTTTGACATGTTTGCACAAAGCTTTATTTATTCAAAATATGTAGGACACTAATGATAAATTGTGGAGAAGTGGAGGTGACATTATTTTTGTGTTATTAATGTTACTTTTACAAATAGACTTGGTAACTATGAATTAGATGATTTCTTTGTTATCTTTTTAATCGTATTTACCCGATTGCCCGGCTGTGAAGGGTTATGTTTTGATGATTGGGGACACAGAGACTGCCTATTAACTCTGTCATTCTCCTGTCAAAAAGGAGAATGACAATTATACACTTTTGCATTGGGACAACTTGCGCTGAAATCTGCTGAACCTACGCTTTGTAAATTCAATCTAAGTATTCCATTTATGTATGTGTGTCACAGTACTTACAGTCTGTCAGATTGTATGTCATCTGTATTTCCGTTATCTTAATAAAATAAAACGAGTAGGTATTATCAGTATAATTATTTAAAAGAATAAGTTTAGTCATGAGGAATAATCTAAATCGGTGTTTGATAAGGTTTTTGATTTTGGCTGAGTTTGTAGTGGCATAGAATTATTTATACTACTAATTTATGTCTTGACGTATTCAATCTAGTGGTAAAACTTGTCACTCATGAACATGCAAGTCTATCAAAATGCATCAATCAATGTCGGTGGAAAAGTATATCTACACGAGAACTTAAAAAATATGACAAAATAACAATATTCTTTTATCCATCCTACCATTATTATTATATTATATTCATATTATATTATAATTAATATTTTTATATCCTACTTTAATATTACAAATGCGAAAGTTTGTGAGGATGGATGGATGTTTGTTACTCTTTCACGTAAAATTACTGAACGGATTTAGATGAAAATTGGCACACAGATAATTTATAACCTGGATTAACACATAGGATACTTTTTATTCCCGCGGGATCAAGACCGCCTTTTATCTGTTTCTTTTTGGAATTTATTATCACGAGACAATACAACTACAAAACCGAATATTTTGTAAAACAGTGTCATATTTAAGGTCTCGATCTATTCTGTAAAAATCTCATCGTGAAAACGTAGGTGAAGTTAGTTGTCAAATGCTGTGAATAGTGTTAATCCCTATCATTATGGGGCCTAAAACGGCCACATTAAGCAATTCCTCTAAAAGCACTTCATTTTCTGAATTCCCAGCAATTCCTCGATGGTCCTCATATTCAATTCATATCAGAATCATATTTGGTGTAAATATTGCCGCATGAAAAAAATTAAGACCGTAATTATACCGGATAATTTTTCTTTGCAGTTTTTATTAATCAATTGAGATTTTATTTTTCATTTCTACAGTTTAAATGTTATTTAATTAAAATTCAAAACTGTCAAACAGATGAATTGCGTAATATGAATTGAACGCAGATAATATTATGAATTGTCAGTTTTTGTGATTCATAATATTATCATATTATGATTCTGCCAAAGCGGCCGTTTTAAGCCCCCAGACGGAATGTCACTTCAAGTTCAGTCCGTAGTCCTCGAACACGGAACTGTGTGGAAAGACCTTTATGCAGTTTCTTGATAAATCCCTTGGTCGCCAAGGTCTACCATTGAATGCATGGAAAACAATAACAAGATAGAATCGACCAAGAAATACCATTGTTATGCCCAGATCTAGGTCAAAAACATAGGATTTATGCTAATTAGTATTTGTTATGCTTTATCAAACATCTAGACAATAAATTGTAGTTTGTCTATCATCACGCAAGCTGATAAACTTGATGTTTTGGTAGACTTTAGAAGTTTAGACTGATGGTAGACGATTGTGCTGGTTTCTGATTAGGTATCGTGGGCCAAATCTATATTACTACTTACTTTTAGTTAGTATTCTTTTAATTTAGTGTAGTTTCTTGTAAATATTAAGCCAAATGGTGTTGAAAAAGGGTATTAAGGAACCACCTCAAGCTGCGCGTCATATTGTCTTAATATAAACAAAATATGATCACTAACTGTGCGTTTGCACTGGCGAAACATTTACGACGAAACATGTTGGAATCTCTATTTTCTGTCAATTTTCCATACAAAGTTTGACAGGCACTAAAGATTTCAACATGTTTTGTTGTGATGTTTCGTCAGTGCGAACGCATAGTTAGGCCCACTTGCGCTAGTCCACAAATCATTTAATCCGTTCAGCGCAAAAAATATTTAAAACATCATCTCTGTCAACTTCAAATCATTGACAGAAATGGAACGATGTTTAAAGTTCGTTTAGTGATTTGTGGTAAAAGTGGGCATAAGTTTGTTTTATCGATAAATAAGTTTTAGCGAGAAAGGTATCAATAAACAAGTTTTACCATAAACTGTGTGGCGAATTCATTAAGTTACGGGACATGGCGTGATGGGTTTTATCCATTTGCGTACGATTGGCCCCATATCTTTGGCAATATTGGTGCATTGACCCTATCGTTCGTTCAATAAAAAAGTTGGTAAATACAATAGTAATTAGCTTTGTACCAGACATTTGTGGCGGTACAAGATTTAACCTCTAGTAATTTCCATTTATTTATTGCTAGCAGTCATACTCTAGCGGGTCAGAGCCCATTCGTCCCCTAAAATTCGTCCCCCAGCATAAAAGTTGTAGATTCGGCCCCTATATAGGTGCCCATTGGTCTCCTGGTAGGGGACCAATTAATATTTTAATAAAAAATATTATTTTTAAGGTACCCATTCGTCCCCTCTAATATATATACAATATAAGTTAAAGATTCGGCACCTATTCAGGTGCCTATTGGTCCCCTGAGATAAAATTAGATATATTTTACATAAGAAACGGTTAACATAGTACACTTGTGAACAGTTTATTAACGGAATTAATTTAATAAATCATAACAGATCATTGAAAAAAGAGCTATGATGAATGATAATCCGTCATGATAATAATATATATTCTTCAGGGGACGAATGGGCCCCTCAAAAGTTCCAGGGGACGAGTGGGCACAGGGTGCGAATCTTAGGGGACGAATGGGCTCGGACCCACTCTAGCAGTATTTATCCATTAAACCCAATATGTTACAAACAGCGTCGCCATATATTTTATTTGGCATATATTTTATTTTGAACCTTTTTGAGTAAAAAGGCGGGATTCTTTCGTCGAAAGCGGGAAATAATAAGAAAACGTAAATTATATTATTATCGTTATTTATTTATATTATTTTTTACTACTTATCCTTTTATTTGTGTTTCAAATTAAGTTTAAAAAAAACTTTTTACAAAAAAAAAAACAACCGACCTCCAAAAAGAAACACTACAAAGTGAAAAATAACTTTAATTTCGGAAGTCGGTGTCTTGGGATTTGTATTTTCGTTTTTTGCCACCGACTTCCGAAATTAAAGTTATTTTTCACTTTGTAGTGTTTTTTTTTGGAGGTCGGTTGTTTTTTTTTTTGTAAAAAGTTTTTATTTTTCACTTTTTAGTTGTGGTACCTACCCCAGACACATTCGAATACCACTACCTGCTGCCAGTGACAGAAACTTATCATATCATCTACATACTAAGTGGGAAAAAAATGTGTATTTTGTAGCTAACTCAATAACTATCCAAGCAAAGTTAATAAAATTTATATGGGACCAATTCGAGAGCACACCCTTTAAAACAAAAAAAGAATTTTCAAAATCGGTCCACAATTGACGGAGAAATCGGTGGACATACATAAAAAAAAAAAAAAACAAACATACGCGACGAACATATAACCTCCTCCTTTTTGGAAGTCGGTTAATGATGATATTAAGCAGTAGAAATTGTATTTTAATAAAAATACGTTACTATACTAATAACCTATACCTAACTATTAGTTAGCCCTGTAAGGCAGTTAAATCTTTTGAGGAATATAATATTATGAATTACTCATTTATTTTTCTATCCCCGAAAATCGGGACTGAGACTGTCC
Organism: Agrochola lychnidis; assembly: GCA_963680765.1. NCBI lineage: Eukaryota > Metazoa > Arthropoda > Insecta > Lepidoptera > Noctuidae > Agrochola > Agrochola lychnidis. The sequence continues at coordinate 3,404,102 of OY796856.1, read as the reverse complement.
CGCGCGGGACATTTAATTTTGGGCAAAAAATCGGGATGTCCCGCCAAAATCGGGACGTCTGGCAACGCTGGTTACAAACTTCTGGCAAGGTTTCTTAAAATAAACCCATTAGTCATAGTTTCAGAATACACTAGAACTTATAGGTCGTGGGTGTATTACCTACTACAGTAGTAATTTATGCTATTTAAAGCTTCCTCAAATACGATTGTTACTCATTGTTGCTATTATCGTGGGCTGATTGACGTAAGCGATACTGCATTCTGGTATTTGTTCTTGTAAACCTTATACATTAGGTACATTACTGTCGCGGCTAGCGTCCATCAATGCCTGGTTGCGGCCAAAGTTTGTTTAGTACTTTTCTCAAACAATACGCGAAAATTCAAATTACGTAAATTAATTATAAATTCCAGAATCAATGACGAAAAAAGACAATTTTGCACGCGCCATTATGTTCATTTGTTTCTTTTTTACGTTAAACAGCTCTATTTTCTAAGCCAGTTCGAAATTTAAATAAAATCTTTGATAAATCTTTGGTTGCCATGTGTTGAAGTAAAAAGTTCGTTCCATTTTTAAATAACACGACAGATATGAGTTTTTATAGTAATTTATATGGGCGCCTACTCGCTTGTTTTTGACCAGTACAACAATTTCGATCTATCTCGAAGAAGGTTGTCAAAATAATTTTCGAATTTCCAAGCATGTTTGAGAAAAATACATACTTACATAATCAGCCTATAATGTTCCCACTGCTGGGATACAGGCCTCCTTTCTGTGACAGTGAGTACGCGGGTTGGTAGATGTCACATGTCTTCGAATTTGAGGTTTTAGGATATTCCGGTTTCGTCACGATGTTTTCCTTCACCGTTTTGAGAGCATTGCAGTAATAAAAGTAATTTTTATAGGTTATTTGAATTTGCTGCTGAAGACCGAATTTACACCAAGAATAGTCTCATAATATGTTTGATTGTAATATCTACTATTTGGGCCCACGAAGTAGAGTGGGATGTAAAATCATCAATACAATTTTAACCTTTCATGTAACACTTCCGGTTTAATAAATAATTCATCGTTTTTAACTCAAGGACGTAAATAGTTCCAGATAATTATTGTTAAGGTCGTACTTAAATATAGGTACTTAAAACTACATTAATACCATCGGTCACGGTTTTGAAATAGCGTAGTGAGCCTATAATGTTCCCACTGCTGGGACAAAGGCCTCCTCTTTGTGAGAGGGAGTGAACCGTAATCCACCACGCGGGCCCAGTGTGGGTTGGCGGATGTCACATGTCTTTGAATTTTTCGCTGTTTTGAGAGCAGTAGCGATTGAAATAGTTTTAACTCACGATCTACAGCGCTTAAGTCGCGGCCACTGGGTACCACTGGGCCACCACTGCTCTTAATGAAATAAATAGTTAAGTGTATATTTTACAGCATTTTGCCTTCAGGTTTATATTACGTAAAATCAACACAGACAACGTCTGAAAGTATGACCTGAAATAAGACATCCTACTACTTACCTTGGTAGTTGAAGACGCAGCAGTATTGACTTGTATCGTCAAACATTTAGGCTTGTCTTTTAGTTATTTAGGCAACAGAATCATTGGGACAAGACCTAGGTTTTCTAGATACCCCACCCTAACTGAGATCACAAAATATAAGTCTACCTCAAGCAATGTATTGTAACTTTGTAAGATGCTACCGATGAAAATTCATGTTCCAAAATAGGTTTTTCAGTCCAGTAATACGAATAATAAAATAAAAAAGATGTCATTCTCCGCGTTTCAGTTCGGACGACGCGACTTGACAGCTCATCTATTCGCTTTTATTGCATGGACTTAAAGCTCTGTCTGACTGGGTCAAGCCGATTCGGCGTCGATAAGTGTGGTCACTCCCTCGAAGCCCATACGCAACATGGTATTTAGTATCTAGATACTCACTGGTCATGATTATCAATGCGCGGTCTCCGTTCATACGGCGCGCGCGCTCCGGCCGGCGCGAGCAGGCGCTGCGTGTCGGGGGCGCAGGCGCGGGCGAACGCTGCGGCCGCCTCCACTGCCGCCTCCTCATCGTATGTTGATGTGTCATCTTCGGCTGTAGGAAGAAAGGTTTGTTAGTTGTTGAATACTACCAATACTAATATATTTAGGCAGGATGTAACCTAATAGATATCCTTTTATTTCAAAGAGTGTCCATGGTGTTTCTTGCCCGTTCTTCTCCAGAAGGACCTACTATTTGAAATGGGTAATTATAGCTTCAACTTTCTGACCAACTGACTCCTTGACCATTCAAAAGTACTTGTTTAGATAGTTTTTCACTCCTCTTGCTCAAAAAGGCCGTCATTGTAGAGTACCAGAGCGAGGAATAAATAGCATTTCTTGCTCTAGGGGAAAAAGTAATTTCTTTTTAATTTTTGTCTGTTCCAACGAGCCTTGAAAAACTAAAAAGTCTTTATTCTTATGTAGAATAATCATGATTATGGACTTGACTTATTACTGGTTCACAAAAAAAAAAGAACATTTTATTTTTGAAAATGGAACTAAATGCGGCTATCTCTTCAGTAGAATGCGTGCATTGCGTTGCGACTATAGAAGAAATAAAAAAGGGCATTGGCGCGAAATCTTTAGAATTTTTCTTTGAAAAATTACTAATTGAATTGGTGACCGTAATATAATTTACAACAGCGAAAATGTCATCATCTAATGAGAACATCTTCACAGAGGACTGAAATTAAGTTGCCGGAAAAAAACATCTCGTTAAATATCCAGAATTGTACAAATTGTACATTTAAATAAAATAAACTATTTAAAATTGTATTGGATTATTTTATTTTCTCGCAATAGTAGTGAAAAGTAGAGTGTAACACACGGCGCTAAAACCCATTATAACTCGGTTTCTATTTACTCCCTCGCTAAAGCTCGGGAGTAAAACTACCTCGTTAGAATGGGTTATTTTAGCCCCTCGTATAACAATCTACTATAATTGAAACAAATGTTTTAAGTTCTGAGTTTGCAGACCTTTTTTCTCTCTTGGGGAAATTCAATCCAAATCCCCGTGGTACTTATGCTTGGATTTCTTTGTCTAGGGAGGAATGAAGGTTATGTTGAACTTTTCTACTGACTGAAACGCTACTGATGTTCTCCTACTATCAAACTGTCGCCTACTACAGTAAGCGTCAAACTTCATGGCGGTTCTGAAGTGGGACATTCACTGCGCAGTACCCCACCCCTCACCCCCGCTGTCACATGAATTTGTTACTGCACAGCTACTCGCCTCGTGTTCACGAGTCGCTAAAAAGTTTTCACAGGGCAGTACCATGAGTTGAGAGTGCGGAATTACTTGCGCATGCACCGCAGACGCAACATGGCCATGAGTAAACATGCAATTACGTTGTTTCGGTTAAAGATACTTAATCTGATGATTTTTTGAAGTGAAAATTTCTTTAGGCGCGTTGGGCATTTTTGAGATGGGACTAAACCATTGATTTCGCGACACTGTGACGTCACCAGCTTTTGACCATTAAAATGACATCAACGCGTTGACTAGCGCGGTGCGTGTAGTAAAAGACATCAACGCGTTGATTACCGCGGTGCGTAGAGTAAAAGACATCAACGAGTTGATTACCGCGGTGCTGATTTTTTTCAAGTTTTCACTTCTGTCGGAACCATTGCAACTGTTTTTTTTGTTTTTGTCACATTGCGCATGTTACCCCAGTAAGATATGATAAAAATACTTTTGTAAGAGCCGGAGCCGGAATTAATCGTGATTCCGGATGAAAAACATTACTGTTTTACTTATCTATATATTAGTTTTTACATACATACATAAACTCACGCCTTCTTCCCATGGGGGTAGGCAGAAACTACAGAACGCCACCTGCTACGATCCTTACATAGTCCTTTTGCCTCGTTTACGTTCATACATCTGGTCATACACGCACGCCGGTTGCGAGTACTACGCACCTGGCCTTTCTGAAGAACATCACCAATAAGGTCAGTATATGTCCTCCTAGGGCGTCCCCGCCCGGCCTTTCCCTTTACATCAGCCTTGTAAATACATTTTGTTAGTCGCCTTTCATTCATTCTCTCTTTTTATTTCCTTTATTTCATTAAAATACTTATAAATTACATTTTTAAATATTAGAATATAAAAAATATAGGAACATTTAAAAATATAAAAAATAGTAGCCCACCGGTATCGGGAACAGGGTCCAAGCTACCGGCGGTCAGGGCTCCAGAGAGAGGAACCTCCTGACAATGCGAGCCGTGTCCAGGAGTACCGCTTTCTGAATCAAGCCCTTGATCCAGCTGCCCAACGAGAGCCTCCTTAGGTGTTGGTCAAGGCTCTTGGCAATTAAGCCATTGGCTGATACGACTATCGGCACAATGATCGCTGAGTCCACATCCCACATGTCGACAATCTCGTGAGCCAAGTCAAGATACTTGATTTGTTTGTCTTTCTCGGCTTTCACGAGGTTCCCGTCATGCGGGACTGTTATGTCAATAATCATTGTGCGCCGCTCTACTCGATCCACCACCACTATATCAGGTTTATTGGCAACAATAGTCCTGTCAGTGATGATAGATCGATCCCAGTACAATGTGATATTTCCATTTTCGAGAACTGGGTCGGGCACATACCTGTAGTATGGCACTTCCGATTCCACAAGGCCGTATTTCAGAGCAAGTTGCTGATGGATAATCCTGGCTACAAGGTTGTGTCTATGCAAGTACTCTTCGTTAGCTAGACGAGAACACCCGGAGATAATGTGTCGGATTGATTCTCCCGGACGGTGGCATGCCCGACAGATGTCAACCGTGCCATCCTTCACAATAAATCTCCGGTAATTGTTCGTCATGATAACTTCATCCATAATTGCACAGATAAAACCTTCGGTCTCCCCGAAGAGGTCACCAAAACGTAGCCAGGTCACAGACGCCAGTAAATCTACATCGGGTCCATGTAGGGCCCGGAAAAAGCGTCCGTGAAGCTCCTTACTCTGCCATACCTCCCTGCGATCGTTAGTGTCAAGCACTACAGGCTTGCGCCAGTTCTCTTTAGCCAAGGAGAGCGGGGTAAGACCCTTGTCCACCGCGACCACATCTCGGTGCATCCTCACGTCGGCTTCTAAGAAATATTCCCTAAGACTGCATATCTCGCGATTGTGGAGGGTCTTAGCGTTTAAAAAGCCTCGACCTCCACACTTTCGCGGGATATACAGTCTCATTATCGAAGACCGTGGGTGATGCATTCGATATGCAGTCAGCAGCGTACGGACCCTCCTATCCAGGGCGTCTAGTTCGGTCTGAGTCCATTTGAGTATGCCGAAAGAGTACATCAAAACCGGCATGACCCAACCGTTGAAGGCGCGCACCTTGTTTCCGCCTGATAGAAGACTATTAAATACTTTCTTCAGGCGGCCAAAGAAGCGCTCCTTCAACGATTGCTTCATGTCAGTAACATTGATGCCCAACGCTTCCGACATACCCAAATACTTATAGGTTTCGGATGCGGAGAGGGCTCTAAGGTTTATGGAATCCGAGAGTTGGGTTCCCACGGATTCCACAATCTTCCCTCGCTTTACATGCATGACCGCACATTTGTCCACACCAAATTCCATTCTGATAGCGCTACTGAAAGTTTCAGTTACTTTCAGTAGCTCCATCAGTTGCAAATTGTTGGGGGCAAAAAGTTTTAGGTCATCCATGTAGAGGAGGTGAGATATAACCTGACCACCTCTCCTCAACCGATAGCCAAGACCTGAATCCTCCAGCAGTGTGCTTAGGGGATTCAGGGCTAAGCAGAACCAGAGCGGACTCAAACTGTCTCCCTGGAATATACCTCGCTCAATCCTTATCGGCTCACTATTCCTCTGGATATTTCGACATCCTGGATAGCGAAGGACCGTTCTCCATTGCCTCATACACGACATCAGGAAGGTGCGCAGAGTTGTATCTACCTTATACAACTCCAGCACCCTCATGAGCCATGTATGTGGCACCGAGTCATAGGCCTTCTTGTAGTCTATCCAGCATGTTGACAGATCCTTTCGGGAACGGCGAACTTGTTGGCTAATGGCCATATCAATGAGGAGTTGCTCCTTAGTACCGCGGGACCCATTCCTACATCCATTTTGAGAGGCAGACATGATGGAGTTGGTGTCTATATGTTTGGTGATTTTAGCTCTCAAAATGGATGTAAGAACTTTATAGACCGTCGGTAAACACGTGATCGGCCTATAATTCTTGGGTTCCGCGGTGCTACCAGATTTATGGAGCAGGTGGGTAACTCCTGTCGTTAGGAACTGGGGGAGCGACCCAGACTCTAAAGCAGTCTGGTACTGAGCCGCCAAGCGAGCGTGCGATCTTACAAACCATTTAATCCAGAAATTGTGCAGCCCGTCCGGCCCTGGAGACTTCCAGTTAGGCAACGGACGGACTGCACGAGCCACATCTTGGGGGCAGATGGTAATGGCCCCCATTTCTGGTATTGGATCGCAGGCTCGCTCGACTTCCCGAGTCCAATCTCCTTCGGTGTGACTGACAGGCACCGACCAAATGCTGCGCCAGAAAGAGTACATGGCATCATCGTCTGGCAGATGCGTGTCAGCCACACCTTGGTTCGGTCGCTCCCAAGCCCTATAAACCCACCTTTCATCGTTCTGGAAGGTACGATTCTGAGTATATCGATCTACTCGCCGCTTGTATCTACGAATACGGTTTGCCCATGCATACACTTTTTGCTTCAGGAAGTCGATGCGCTCTGTGACACGGGACATATAGTCCTCAGGGCTGATATCAGTCCCTGAGAACGCCCGCCTCACAAAGCGCATCACTCTAGGGCGAGTATTGCCCTCCCTGAAGCAGATTAGTTTGCCGATGAGCGCTCTGGCCTCACCAATACGGCGCTCAATTCTGCACTGCCAAGCTGGTACGGCTGGTTTTAGTCGTGTAGCTCTAGAACTATTAGCAAATTTGACGTGAGCTACACGACATGCCGCTACAGCCGCGCAGTACAAAATTGAGTGAGTATCAGTGAGGTCTTCGCAGTCATCAAAATAGTTTGATAACTGCGAATCCAGAACCGCCACCAGCGCCCTATTTTTGTTATGCATGGGCAAACGAGGTAAGCGTGGCCTAAGTTCGGGCGACATATATCGATATTCCTGAATCGCACCTTCCAAAGCACTCCTCAATTCCTCATTGCATTGGGTACTTACGATTGTAGCCCTGTCGTCACTCCCCTCGTCAGCTTGGCTTGTGTTGGACCGTGGTGTTACTACAACAGTCTGCGTCGGGAGAGCAACGACATGGCTACTCTGCATTTCAACTCGTAGGCGATCAAGTGTAGTGTCGTCCAGCATATGATTGCGCTGGATGACCCGTACCTGATCCGATAGTCGTTGTGCCGAAACGTTGACAGCTGGCTCAAGCACCTGAAAAAGAGAGAGCATCCGAACACGGTACGCGGTCAGATTATTTCCCCCATCTGTAGCCCCATAGTATGAGCGCATGACGTTTTCATTGATGGAGCGTGTCCATCTCATGCGCTGCACACTTCCGCCGGAAGCTGGGACCCTATCAGAGGCCGGTGGGCCTCGAGGTCCTAAACCGTCCGGCGGCCGGCGTCCTCCCCGTCTACGAGCAGGTGGTGGCGTCGTGGGCGGAGAGAAATACTCGTCGCTCGAGCTCGACGCAACTACCGCGGCCGGTGTTGTCACAGCACTCCTAGTGGGGCTGGGTACCGGTGGCGGCGAGGCGGAGCTGAGCGACGAGTCCGGAGGTGGTGGGCGTGCTAGGCGTGCGGCCGATCTTGTCAACATTTCATCATTTCATCTTTGCGTTCTTATTTTCTGTTCATTATTGTTGTCCGGAGGTGACATCTGTCATGTCACCTCAGCTTCGGTAGTTTATGATGGAATTCTATTGCATTTTGGTGGAATAAAATCTCTTTATTGGTATTTTTTATGATTTTCTGGTTTCAAGTTTAGTATTCAAGGGAAAATTCTTGTAGCAGTGCGTTAAAATTAATATAGTTATTAAAATTACGGAAACGAGATGTTGTGTTGACACGGGGTTGCCAGTTTTTTTTTTTTTATCATTATTAGTTTTATCATTAAATCAAACATTTGTTTATTTTACGATAACATAAACGAACAGAAACTTAGCCTAGTTTATGTTTAAGGGAGATGCGCTAAGGTAGCCCGCGAAATTCAAATTTTCTTTAGTTTTTTGCAATTTGCAGGTCAGTGTCATGTTGTATGTTGATTAAAATATGATTCGCGACCGTTGATTCAAATATGATTCGCGATATGGTTTTACAGAATTATAATCATTAGAATTAGCAATACAACTTTATACAACTCAATAAGTTAGCATAATCCTCAAATGTCATGATTTCATGAAATAATCAATCAATAGGATTACATGAACTTAGAGAGTTGTATTGATGGTTTTTTATGAATATCTTATATATAAAATTCTCGTGTCACAATGTTAGTTACCATACTCCTCCGAAACGGCTTTACTGATTTTTACCAAATTTTATATGCATATTCAGTAGGTCTGAGAATCGGCTACTATCTATTTTTCATACCCCTAAGTGATAAGGGTTGTCCACCCCAAACATAAATGATTTTTATGGCAAAACAACGTTTGTAGGGCCAGCTAGCATTTGATATGGCCGCGAATCATATTTAGATTAACATGCAACATGATACTGACCTGCAAATTGCAAAAAACGTAAGAAAATTTGAATTTCGCGAACTATCCTGACACTTTCGCCTTAAGGAAATTATGTAGAATGGCAGATATACACAAAAATCTGCAATGCGCAAACGTCAAGTGATAAGATTTGTTGTTTTAACTTACCTACATGGTAGATAAAGATAACCAAGTACAAAAAATATAACTAATGATTATTCAAACATTGTAAATAGCAAAGTAATACCATAATAAAAAGATTTTTGGCAACCTTGCTGGTTTGAAGGACTAGTTTGCTAAAATGGCAATCGTATATTAGTATAAAATCTGAAAATAGATAGGTAATAAATAGTTTTCTTGAAATTATTGCTAAGAGCACGTCGTTGTAAATTATTTTCATACTTGTTATGTAATATGAAAAATATGAAAAGTCTAATTTAAGTGCTAAACACTTGGTCATCTAACAGAAGCAGAACCAGGTGAAGAGAGATCGTGAGGCGAGCTACGACACCTGTGATTGGACACAATTCATCGTGGCCACGACCGCTTCGTCAAGAGCGAAGTGAAGAAGAAGAAGTGAAAAACACACTGTAACTATTTCTGTCACCGCATTCTGGCATTTGAGAATTATTGGAACCAGGAAACTTGGAACAACTTTTCAATAAATTTTTTATGAAAGAATTGATGAATTGATCATAGGTAGGTATCTACTTGTTCTGTTGTGGCTTGTGTATTTATATCATAATGTACATGAATGTCTTTTGTCATAATATCAAGTAGTGACAACCCTAAGAACTTACGATCGTATTCAAACGCTTCGTTGTACATCGCTATCTGTGACAGCTTCCGAACGTAACCATAGACAATGCAAGATGGCGTCGACGCGGGAAACACCTGTCAGTTTACGAATACCTACTGTTTTAGCTTCACTGTTAGTTTGAACAATAATATCGTTCACTGTAATGTTTCTTCATTATGAAACCGTGTGTGGATCTAAATTGATTAGAATTCTATCTTATTTTATAGCTGAATATTATAATTTAATTTCATAATGTAAAACTGTTCTGGCAAAACATTTTTCAATGCAGTTCACTGTTTATTTGAAAATGGATGACCGTTTTATTTTTAAATATTTTCTTTACGCTCTTAATGATAGCTTTTTACTTTATGAACTGTTTATGAAAACTTAAAGCATATGATGCAAGAGATCAGTTTGCGTAATTCGGCCATATTTGTTTTGATTTTGTAACAGACAATCAATTCCGTCATCTTAAAAATACACTATCTCTAATAGCACTAATCTCATGTTCACTAAACACACACAATATTTGTCCACCATCTCGAAAAACACTCATCAAATTTTCAGTGCCGTAAAATTGCAGAATGTCACTCGTAAGTTCACTTTGGGAGCACTATCTCCTTACACTAGGGTAATGTGTAACTTTGTCAAGAGGATCTGTGAAAATGAGCCGAAATTGTTGAATGTTTGTATTGAGATAGAGGCATGTGTTGTCTGTATAATGTATTTTAGAATATGTTTAGTGTGGTATGAGAGAGAATCTATCAAATCTCTGTTGCTTTTTGATGAACTAAGATGATACAATATCGGATTTTTAGGGAGTTTGTGTTTGAAAAAACCATGTTTATAAACAATAACAAAAAACAAACTTTTTTATTTTTAAGTTATCTGTCTTTGTCGAGGAGCTCGTGGCTAAGTAATAACAGCCGCACTGCTTGGTTCATCAGGTTAAGCTACGCTTGCCGGGGTTGGTCCATAGATGGGTGACTATATTTACATACCGAGATTCCTCCGTGCCTCGGAAAGCACGTTAAGTCGTTAGTCCCGGCTGTCATTTGTAGATCTTTGACAGTTGTTACGGGTCGTCAGAAGTCCGAAAGTCAGACAACCAGTCTTACCAAGGGGTTTCGTATTACCCAGTTAAGTATTGGTTAGGTTGTGGAGGTCAGATATGCAGTCGCTCCGTGTAAAATACTGGTATTCAGCTGCATTCGGTTGGACTGGAGGTTGACCCCAACATAGTTGGGAAAAGGTTGGGTAGATATAATCTGTCTTTAACTACTTCCCTGAGATAGTTCCAGTGTCATTTTATATAAGTGGATGGGAATTTTGTATAAATTGAAAACTTGGCCTAATTTACTGGTTGACGAGTTTATATAAGTCTAGTTGCACTTTTAAAAACATAATTAAGGTCAATCAGGACTAAGTCAAAAGTAATCAAAACAAAAGAGAAATGTTATCTGTAGATAACAATATTTGTCCTACTTAAAAATCAAATGAAATATTTCCAGCTCATTAATGTACGTGACTAATTTGAGTAAAAATTGATAACAAAAAAAGCATCTGGTCTTTATTCTCCTACTGCTCTAGATTGCTTGTTTAGATAAAAATCAAAATAGGGATGGGCAGAACAGAGATAATTTTCTTCTTCTTATTTTGGAGTCTGCGGTAAATGTTCACAATCCTAAGTATAATATTATAAACCAGGCGGAAATTCTAACAGGTTGTGGCGATGGCGAGACCACTGCCTATACTGTACTGTTTATACTGCGTATACCACGAATTCCCCACAATTACCAGTTTAAGCGCGTGCAGCTACCTGTGAGCGTATTCTTTGCGACAAACAAGTCACAGGGGCCGACACCGAAGGCTGAAGGCTGCGGGTGTCGACCTCAGAACAAGCTGCTTCTTACACGGACAACTGTACGTCGCTTGTTCCCGAGTCGTCATTCCTGACTCTGTATATTTTGGCAGCTGAGAATAAAACTACAAACGTAGTATACAGGGAAGTTTTATAAAATGTGGCTGTTATTGTAGTATATTGTGGTGTCTTATGACTTCTACGCGAGCGAAGTCGCGGGCAGAAGCTAGTCCTTAATATTATAAATGCGAAAGTAAGTTTGTTTGTTACGCCTTCACGCTAAAACGGCTGAACGGATTTGGATGAAATTTGGCACATATATAGATGATGCCCTGGGAAAGAACATAGGATACTTTCTTTTTTTTTCCCTTGGGATCGAGACTTATGCGGGTGAAACCGCGGGCGCAGCTAGTAATATTATAAATACGAAAGTGAGTTTGTTTGTTACGCTTTCACGCTTAAACGGCTGAACGGATTTGAATGAAATTTGGCACATGGGTAGACCATGACCTAGAGAAGGATATAGGCTACTTTTCATCCTGGATCGCAGACAAAGTCGCGGGTAACAGCAAGTATTGTAATAAATGAGTTAAGCCCTGTATGTGGCTATGCCAACCGCGGCATCAGTGGTGTTTTGAAGGTCCTCAGAAGTGCTGGTGCATGGATAATTTGAACACTCCATCGGATGGCGCATGGTTTCAGATAATGATGGATATGTATTAGTGTTCTTTGAAAAGGGGACAAGATTGGGTATGGTCTGCAGCCAACATCCACTAGGCAAAGAGTAGGTAGATGAATGTTAAATATATTTTTGGAGAAACGGACCAGTCAGTCACAACGTCTTCTCCTACTTAACCAACTCTTAAATGATTCTAGGATTTCTTGGTTCAAACTCAAACTCAAAACATTTATTTCAATTAAACCATTTACAGGCACTTTTGAACTGTCAAAGAATCGGTCAGTTAGTCAGAAAGTTGAAGCTAGTTGCCCATTCCAAAACGTAGATCTCTATGGAGAAGAACGGGCAAGAAACTCCAAGGCCACTCTTTTAAATATAGATATTACAAAATTCTGGGTACATTATTCTTGTTGCTTCTATATGTGAGAACAATGTACAAAAAATAATCAAAGCAATTGAAAATATAAGATTTAAAATAAGCCCAGGCAGATAAGAGATGACCAGTCTCAACTGACGGCGCCCGTTCACGAACATGACGCGTGGATCAGCACCATCCAGCTCAACCATTTTGTAGGGAAGCGAATGATCCAACATGGTTATCTCCACATAGTCCAAACACATATTATAACACGCCGTAGAGCATTGATAGCCTAGTGTCGTGACCGTCAGACTGCCAAGTCATAGGTCTCGAGTTCGAACCCAAGGCACGCACCTCTGACTTCGGATTCATGTGCGTATTGTATAATTATCACTTGCTTCAAAAACAGTGAATGATAACATCGTGAGGAAACCGGCATGCCTGAGAGATATTTCTCGACGGCATGTGAAGCCAAGGCAGAGGCCCATGGGCGGCTTTAAAACTCTGACACCAGGTTAGTCAATAACCACACGAAAAAAAGATCAAGCCGTTGCTGGCTGCAGTACCTACTGCAAAAAAGCCTCTTTTCTTACAGAGGAAAATCCTGATTACAAAATATCATGCTTTTTTCTACGTGTTAGTAATTTTACGCAATAAGTATTTAATAAATATTATGCAATGCTAGCACTGTAGTCTACTGCCAAAGAATTTGGTCTTTTAACTTCAATACTCAATTCTTTATTGCATTCCATATGTATTACATAATATGTAGATGGTAGAACAAAGTAAAAGATCAATATGGACCCTGTCGGGCACAGCAAAGTTAGGAGAGAGGAGGAGAGTTAAGTAGCACTTCAATATTATTATAAATTATAAGATGTGTTTAATTGGGTGTATAATTATGTATATATTGTATATTATTAGGTTTGTGTATTTAGGTATAGTATATTAAGGATTTGAATTTTATTTATTGCATAAGAATAATGTAGGTAATTATTATTTAAATTCTTAGAAGTATTTTAATTAGGATTAAATTAATAATTTCCTATATTCCTTATTACATTATATTTCATAATGTTTGGTGTATGAAAGAAAGAATAATTTTATTTTGCAATCGATTTGTCATCTAAAAACTACTGAGTAGTATGACTTCAAGCTTAGCTAACAACTAACTGAATCCTAAGTATTGTTTGTTTATTGTTGATCGCATTTTCTTCCCGTTTGTGAATAGACAATGCTTAAAATAAAATAGAAATGTTGCCAGTTTTGTTATTTTTAAATTAAATTATTGACGTTTGAAGTTTGACGTTCGAAAATTAAAAAAAGCATCCGTCTGGCCTGGGTCTTGTAATTGGGCCTAAACACGTAGCAGACGGCCCCACAGATCCGCCATTTTCGTACGTTCAACCTTCTGCCTAACAGCCTCTATAACGTAAAAATTATCAAATTACCCACCAGTAGGTCGCGCCTTCATCTGCAATGCTGTCACTTTTTTCTCAATTTCCATTGTCACAATCACTAAAAGAACTGTTTAGAAAAATTCTCTTTCACGGAACAACGTTTTACCGATGATCGATAATACTGAATGCGTCAATATGCCGATAACCCATTTATATGTATGCTTTATCTAAGATAAGCTTGCTGTACACATGGTCACACAGGTATGACATCCTTACATTGTTATTCAAGCTAATATCAGCGTTAGTAATAGTAGCTTTATAGGTGCAATTTGCATGTATGTTTTCATCCATAGGTGTGATTTAGGGCTGAATTGTCAGTGTTGTTTCGATTTTATCCTGATATTGTTTTTAAGTACTTTCGGACCTGATTAAAGGATGTAATGCGATGTACTATTATCATATTTTTGGGTATTAAACTAAAATCATCCTGATGCGCAATCGTTTGGTAAACAGGCATGTTTACTTTTTTATGAGTCATTTTTGATAACTAATATAGGGTATGTTGAAATAGGGTGACGTATTGATGAAATTCGGTAGATTTCGTGGTGATTCCATCTGATTCCAAGTAGATTCTCATCAGTCATTCTTTTCCTTTGATGAAGAGGCTTCTACTACCTTGCTTTACCTACGCATAGTCTGTTGGGACAATAAAGATTATATTGACTGACTCAACAGACCACTGCAGACACTAATCTACATGGTCCTCATATGGCCTAACCACGATTATATCTGGACTTTGAAAAAGACTGCGACCTTTGGATTTGTTTCAGCCTTTCTTTTTAGAGTAGTCAAATAGGAAACGCCAAACTCATCAATTTTTTTTTAAATATGACCTGTAAAAGTGATTCCGATATTTACAGAATAAACAATTTATTTCATTATTTTTATTTAATTTCATTTGACATCACACATGGCCTTCAAAAAAGAGGATTGCGAAATTGTGACCTATGTATGTACGCTATCACGTAGCTGGATTCCCAGTATTTGCCCCCTAATAGCGTAACTTATTTTCGTAAACAATTATGCCTAATTTGTTCCATTATGACAGTTCAACAACATTCATTGCGTTATTTACGTTGATGAGCAGATTTTTTTTTCCAACTTATGGAGCAATGGATTAACAATCTGTTAAAAATCGAAACAGATTGATGAGGATTGTGTTGTATTACGCAATTAGGGTACCAATTTATTTTTCACCTAGCTATTTGCTTTTCATTATTCTCCTAAACCTTATAAATCGATTGATCAATCTATTAGTAATTTGTTTACTCTATTTCCAGAACTATTATTGACTGCGTATAAAACCCTTATCTCTAATCAATCAGTGCTACCCTTTATAGTTTGTAATTACGGTTCATTAATCTTTATAATTATGTCCTTATCGTTGGTACATCGTAATTTCCAATGTGGTTCATATTGATGTAAACAATATTTCATAAAATATAACACGCACACGTGAGGACCTAATTAATGTCTGCAAACGGTATTAGCGTTACTGAATATTTGTACAAACAAATTAAAATAAAATATTTTTCTGTGTTATTAAGATTCCCATCAATTTAGAGAGCAACAAAACGCCTGTTTGTGGAGTGTCACGCAACAGTAACAAGGGACGTGTGCTTAGGGATTGCGCTTCATCGTATGGGATGAATGCATTATGGCAAATAGGAAAGCAGTGGAAGCTGTAAACAGAACCCTGCAGGACATGATGGGTGGTGTCACAGTTCTGACTGACAAAGTGAATACTTCGTTGAAAAGGTCGACTCTATGGTTGAGAGTTCATAGACTGCGCTTGACCATTATCATGTGAGTTCGGCTTGGCGGAAATTCAAATGCTCAAGAATTCTCCGACGTTCTTGTAAAAGTTGGTGAAGGCACTCTACCAGAGACTTGGTAGAGTAGTTCCCACTTTAGAAGATCTTATCCGTCTGGTGTACGGGGACATCAGTCGAATACCGTACCAAGAGAAATTCAAGTACCTAATTATTATTATTTTTTAATTCTCTAGTTCTAGTTTTATTATTGTACCTTCTTTGTTAAAATTCTGTTATTAACAGGCTTTGTTTGTCATACACATAGTTATGGAAGAGGGAGGTCTTCTGGCACAGGTATCTCCATACTTAAAAGAAGGCCTCTACAATTTATTTGTTAAACCTGTTGAATATGAAATGAAATAAACTATAAGATAATTCTTTGGCGTGTTGCCATATTAACGCCGAAAATGATCAAGCTGCAGCGATCAACCACAGTATTTTCTCGCAAGTTGAAGGGAGCAAAGTGATATACACCTCCATTATACTGATGTGTAGGATGATGATGCCACCACACATTACCCCGTAGAATTTCTCAACTCGCTAATGGCAAGTGGATATCCGGTGTACATCATCTAGCTGAAGGTCGGTGTCCCGATTATGCTCCTTCGGAATTTAACTCCGCCGAAGCTGTGTAACGGAATCCGGCTCAAAGTTGTGTCTTTGCAGAGAAATGTTATCGAGACAGAAATTCTAACAGGTTGTGGCGATGACGAGACAGTGTTTATACCGCGTATACCACTAATTCCCCACAATTACCAGTTTAAGTGCGTGCAGTTTCCTGTGAGCGTATGCTTTGCGATCAACAAGTCATAGGGGCCGACACCAAAGGCGGGTGTCGACCTCAGGACAAGCTGCTTCTCGCATGTACAACTGTACGTCGCTTGCTCCCGAGTCACCATTTCTGACTCTCTGTATATTTTGGCTGTTAAATGTGGCTGTTATTGTAGTATATTGTGGTGTCTTACGACTTCCACGCGAACGAAGTCGCGGGTAGAAGCTAGTAAATCTAATACGAATTGATTTGATCAACATAAAACTTGATACTGATCTGAAAATTGTAAAAGATGAAAGAAAATTTGAACTACGCGGGTTATCCTGACGTTATGCGTGCGTAAAACTGTACAAGGACCTTTTGGTGAGTGGCCAAAATCGGAACTAATGCCGCCATATATTTTTTTCATTAGGTACTATTTAGCTAGCTTATGATGTGCCTACTGCTGGGTCACAAACTTTTTCTCTTCGAGACGGAGTGGGCGATAATTTACCATGCGGGCCCAGTGCGGGTTGGTAGATGTCACATGTCTTTGAATTTTTGGTTCTAGGACATGCTGGTTTCTCACGATGTTTTCCTTCACCGTTTTGAGAGCAGTGGTGGTGAAATTATTTACACAAAGTAAAGCGTTTGTTTGGGAACCTACAAACGACCTACAAACTTATAAGTCGGGGTCTTTACTACATTTCACAAAACAGTATTTACCAACAGCGCCTCCCTGTCATTTGAGTGCCCAAAGCTCCTCGTGGCAGTGGAGGCACTGTTTTGGCATCCAGCGCCGTCATTGGAGGCATTTCCTCAGGGTGAACATGAATAGTGTCCATATAACACCTACCCGTATCCGAATTATGCGAGTGCGGGTTGTGTATGATGCGTATCCGCCGGTCGTGCGCCGCGGGCTCGTCGGGCAGGCGCCAGCGCGCCGCGTCGGCCTCGCGCGCCGAGCGCGGGAAGTACAGCGGCGCCAGCGCGCACAGCAGCGCCACGTCGGGCCCGCACGCCGAGCACAGGATCACCAGCGCCGGCTGCCGCTGCTGCTCCAGGTGGCGCCGGATCGTGCCTGGCCACACCATTCAATTTACATTAGGAATGTTTGACGACTGTCTTTTGTTTTTTAAACATTGAAGACACCCCATCAGCAGAGCCGGAAGTTTTGGCGATACTTGGCGGAGGCCTATGTCCAGCATTGGAAGTCTTTCGGCTGAATGATGGTGATGACCTTACATTTCGCTGTCCCCGGCGAATAAAATCGTAATAGTAAAAACTAAATTTTACAGGAAAAATAAAAAACAGTTTTTTGTGAATATGATATTAACTAATGTAATACCAAAAGAAAAGTGATTTTTTACATTCATTACAATACACCTTAAAATCTCGTAACTTCTGAAATAACCGTAGGAAATGTATGAAAAAGTTAACAGAGTGTAATCGGACCTCTAAATATCGAATATAAAGTTAAAACTATGGTTATAGCATATTATCATTTTACTCGCCGGGGACGGTGATTTGGATATTTCGTGGTGCGTTTAGGGACACTAATGTCATTTGCGTCTGGGATAAAAAAAATCCCAAACATGCTTGAAAATACGAGCATTATTTTGACAACCTTCTTCAAGATAAATTGAAAATACATGTTACTATGAAAACCCATATCTGTCGTGTTTAGCGGCCGAATAAATTACTATAAAAACTCATATCTGTCGTGTAATTTAAAAATGGAACGAATTTTTTACTTCAACACAAATGACAACCAAGGAGGTAACTTATCAATGATTTTATTTAAATTTCGAACTGGCTTAGCAAATAGAGCTGTTTAAAGTAAAGAAAAAACAAATGAACATATTGGCGCGTAAAAAATATATCGTTGTTCGTCATTGATTCTGGAATTTATAATTAATTTACTTAGTTTGAATTTCCGCACATTATTTGAGAATACTACTTAACAAGCCTTGACTGCAACCAGGCATTGATCGACTCATATATGTGTGCCTCGACTTCGCCTCCGCCCACATTTTCACGTTCAGCCATCAATGCCCCAGTTGCAGGCCGCGATAGTAATGTACTATTTTTACCATACAGATGGTACTGGCAAAGAAGCAAGCGGCTCTTGACAATAAATGACATCTGCAAAGGTGCCAACCTAACTAAGAACAAAAACACTTGTAGAAACAGTAAACGATGTAAGTAGGTGATATTGCCCTTTCACTGACACGATTAACTTTGACCCGACGACGGCTTTAGTGTTACCAACTTGATCTAGCAAATTAATGTCCCTCACAATTTATTGATTTTGATATTTTTGCGCTGTCGCAATCTAAATTTAAAAGAATGGCTTCACAATCTTTTGCAAGTTGCTTATAAGACGGATGCTCTTGTCATCCACTTCCTTCGATTCGTCGGTATTTAGTGTTTTTCTCCTTATTATGTACTTCTTTTCTTTTTTCTTGATTTAACATGAGTTCGTTTTCATACTCCGATGTCACTACGTGGACAATAGTGTGGGTTATACGTTTTTTCGATATTAATATAACTACTTTTTGTAAATGCTGTAATGTATAACTGTTTTTTGTCTCAAATAAATAAAATAAAAGCGAATGACTCGGGACATGGCCCTTTCTACCATTCGTATAAATTATTACTACTATCATCTGCGTAGCCTTTTCCCAACTATGTTGGGGTTGGCTTCTAGTCTAACCGGATGTAGCTGAATACTAGTATTTTACATGCAGCGACTACCTAATTGATCTCCACAACCCAGTTAGGTACTGGGTAATACCCCTTGGTAAGACTGGTTGTCAGACTTTCGGGCTTCTGACGACCCGTAACAATTGTCAAAGATCTACAAATGACACCCGGGACCAACAGCTTAACGTGCTTTCCAAGGCACGGACGAGTCTCGGTATATAAAGATGGTCACCCATCCACGGACCAACCCCGGCAAGCGTAGCTTAACCTGTTGGATCGATCCGTGCAGCTGTTATAACTTAGCCACGAGCTTCTCATATAAATACTTACTACTAAAAAGTATTAAATATAATAGCATACTAACGCAAAGCCACATGAGCAGCTAGATCAGGCGGGAACTGTGTGTGCGGCGCGGAGATCAGGCATAGAGCTAGGGAGCGAGCGCCCACCTCTGCAGCCTTGCATAGCACGTTCCTGTAATACAAATAATTACAAATTGTGTTTAGAAAATAATTGCAGTCTTATTTTTTTCGTCTCGAAGATACTTCTATGTTGCTTATACTGTTTGGGCCCAGTAAGTGACCACGTTTATTGAAGGAGGTCTATGCTAAAAGGCACACCGGATAGCGGAACTTATAATTTTCGTTGGTACAAATGCTTCCTGCTAACAAAAAATTTACCCAAAGAACAATGCTGATTTTAGTACGGAAAATAGCGTCTTTTTTTTCTCGTGGCCATCAACCAGATCTTGTTTTTCTACTACAGAATAGTGTAACAAACGAAACTTATTTGAGATGCATGTCTAAACTCGATTCGAAATGAGATGTAAGAGTTAGAAGTTTGTATGTATTTATTAGCTTTGTAGGCAATTTTTGACTCCTGTTATTCTAGTTCCTTGATTGGGTTCATTCATTAATTCATTCTCGCTACCCTTATCCCAATTTATTTGGGGTCCACGCACCATGTCTTTTTGAAGTGAAAACTTCTTTAGCATCGTTGTGATTTGTAAGTCGATGAAACGAAAAAGCGACAGTAAAAAGAGACAGACACATAAATTCATAAGATTTAACGTGGGAGAAAATTCAAAAGTCATTTATTCAAACTAGGCTGAGAATCAGCACTTTTCGAACGTCAATATATAATTACATAAGACAGTCCCCCAAAACGCTCACCCTTCACCACTTCCTAGTGCTTTTAGCTGGGAAGAAGAAGTGGCGCAACAAACTCCCCAGCAGCACAGCTGTCTGTTCAAGTTAGAAAAATGATTCTATACAATAGTATGCAAAATGCATAATGTAAGTTCATTATGCAACACAAAACATAATTTAAATGATAAATTATTCGCCATATGTCAGCTAGCACACGCCAATATACCAACCAAAAACATCGAGAACTATACTCAAGCAGAAATAAAAAATAAATAAAAACTAAACGTAAACAGAACTAAATACTCGTATCTAAATGAAAGCCTCCAGGCATAAAGGGCGTGCCCGCTTACATAAAGCTATTTAAAGCTATAATTGGAAGTTATTATAAATGATAAACTAGGACCATCGAGGTAAAATAAAAAAAATGAGATAGGAAGCATTATACAGTGTTTCTTATGTTCGTGGTTCTCTTTGTGCTCTGCTTCGTACCCCCTCCACTTGTGTTGACCAAGGCATAGTGGGAGTTTGCTTGGGCCTCAGCGTTGTACGTGTGTTAATACGTGTTTGAGCGCGTGCAATTTTTTTTTTTAAAATTTTTTAAGGTTTCACTTCTAACACGTGTGAATTAATTGCACACATGTTTTTTTCTTTCACACTTCTCTATTATTAGTCGTCATCTCGGTAGTGATCCCCTTTCTAGCCATATCGTCTTTCACACAGTCAATTCATCGTCTCTTTGGTCTTTCCTTACTCATAGGTACAGCCATCCATGTTCATACTCAAAACTTTAAAGTATAAAAGGATACGGATAAAAAAAAAGCGCTTTACGAGTGAGAGAGAATGTGAAGCGCTCATTAATATCAGGCGTTCACATTTAAACGCAAAAACAGAAAAGCGCCTAACGAATAGGTACTATTTTGCTGTCTTTTGTGAGAATGTGAACGCATCATTCATTGTCAGGCGCTTACAATGAGGGTTTTCTGAAATGACGTTTACTAGGTGGCAGCACTGAGACGTCAGGTCCGAGCACCTGTCAAAAGTGTCAAAGCGCTTATTATTTTCTTTGGTCGTGACTGAATGAAAAACGAATGATGAACGTCATCATATTTAATATTCATTGTCGAAATGGCATTCATTAAATCCGGGCAAGTAGGTACCATTGTGACTTTTTCAATTCAAATGAAGGTACACATCAAGCTATACATTTCCAGTATAAGCTGATCTCGCATTGTACGGAAATTCTATTCAATGCGAGATCAGCATAAACTGGAAAAGTATAGCTTGATGTGTAGCCGTGTGTACTTCCTAAGTTTATCTTAGAAATTATAGACATCGGTGAAGGCACGCGTCTCGTGAGGAAACCTGGACTTAATTAATTAATATACGTCTGTAATCGCCAACCCGTCTTGAACAAGCGTGGTGATCAATGCTCGTGCCTTCTCTGTATGAGAAGAGGCCTTTGCCCTGCAGTGGGACAGTAACTGGCTTGTATCCTAACTATAATAATATTATAAACGAGCTTCTGCCTGCGACTTCGTTCGCGTGGGAGTCGTAAGACACCACAATATACTACATAACAGCCACATTTTTATAACTTCGTATACAACGTTTTTAGTTTCATTCTCAGCAGACAAAATATACAAAGAGTCAGGGAGGGACTCGGAAGCAAGCGACGTACAGTTGTACGTGTGAGAAGCAGCTTGTCCTGAGGTCGACACCGCAGCCTTCAGCCTTCGGTGTCAGCCCCTGTGACTTGTTGATCGCAAAGCATATGCTCACAGGGAATTGCACGCGCTTAAATTGCTAATATTATAAATGCGAAAGTGAGTTGTTTGTTACGCTTTCACGTTAAAACAGATGAACGGATTTGGCTGAAATTTGGCACATGGGTAGACCATGACCTGAGTTAAGACATAAAATATTTTTTTACCTGATACTCCCACGGGATCAAGAATTATGCGGGTGAAACCACAGAGTGCAGCTATTAATAATCTTATAAATGCGAAAGTGAGTTACTGTTTGTTTGTTACGCTTTCATGTTAAAACGGCTGAACAGATTTGGCTGAAATTTGGCACATGAGTAGATCATGACCTGAATTAGGACATAGGATACTTTTTATCCCGATATTCTCACGGGATCGAGACTTATATGGGTGAAACCGCGGTGCGCACCTAGTTTTATAATAGTTACCTGTAACAGTTGTGCAGCGAGGTGTCAGCTGCGGTGTGGTACTTGGCGACGTACTTGGGGCTGACGGTGTGGATGATGTGCCGGCAGCGCAGGCCGAACCCGGGTGTCAGGACCACCTCACCGGTGCGACACTCTGGAAAGAAAGAAAAAATAAAATGGTTTATTTTTGGACCACATTTTGGACAAAATTGAATCCGGTCCACGTACTGAAGAATTGTCGAAGAACCTCCTCCTTTTTTAAAGTCGGTTAAAATATTATGTTTGGTCTGTAAATCTAACTGAAAAACAGAAGCTATGCTTGCAAGGAGACCAAGATTTTATCACAGTGGTATTCGAGGAATTTCTTTGTAAAAACAGGTCTGTGTGGCTGGGCTTATCTACGCTTTTTATGTGTTCACTGATACATAGACACATTAAGCAATACAGTAATAATTGCTTTATCAATAAATAAATTCATTGACATCACTGAGATCACAGATGGTTCACTCCGCATTTTAGGTATGAAGCTACAAGTACGCGGCGCACAGTGATGGAAAATGGAAACAATTCAACCCTCGCGGCTGTATCAATCGTACTTTCATGATTTTTTTTTTATTTTTTTTACAATTTATTATTATTTCTTTGAGAAGTGCGAAAAATTTGAAATTTAGTAAATATTTTAGAATTTTTTTATACAAATTTATCGAATAATGAAACAAAATGCAAAAATTATAAATGTAAACCGATTTTTTTAAGTGCAATTAAATTCAATGGTGTTAGGGGGTAGTTTAGGGGTAGTTATAATATAATAAGGGGTGAAATTAGTAGTTTAAATTTTTCAATAAATGCCTCAATTATTAGGTTTTTTCTGGTTTATAAATATGCCTTACTAAATTTCAAATTTTTCGCACTTCTCAAAGAAATAATAATAAATTGTAAAAAAAAAACGTGTGGCACTCGGGGACTGCCGCGGTAAAGCTATTGCATAGAATTTGTAACCTCCATACTTCCTATATGTCAACGCTACACTTGGGATGATGACGTGATGACATAAAACAAAAATTACGTTCCCATGATAACATCACGTTGTCATGGGAACCGTCATTACATGGTAGGCGGAGTGGGGGGTGTTAGGTTTTATTTTCGTTACGTTACGGAATTTCTTGATTCGGTCGCCGCGCTCAAAGCCCGCAATAAAAGCTATGCAATAGCTTAAAAATAAATCATGAAAGTACGATTGATACAGCCGCGAGGGTCGAATTGTTTCCATTTTCAATCACTGTGCGGCGGGCCCGTCTTGTCGAGCTAATTCAGTGAGCGTAACCTATCAGAAGATATAAGAGTTACCTACGTGATAGAAAAAGAGGTAACTTCTATGTGAATATAACTGTAGGTAATTAGCGCTGTGCGACCTGAATTGCACTTTATTGTTTCGTAGCAAGAGTCCCTTTTTACATAAATGATTTTGCGGACTGAATCATCTGTATTCATCTGTACTGAGATTAAAGTTTAGCATTGTTTTACATTTCCTCCAATAGATGGCGCTAGTTGTCACTTGCAAAACACGCGATATTGGTCCGTACGCGACCCGCTCCGGGTAGAGCCCGTACAACGCTAGCAACCGTATCGCACTTACTCCCTTATGCTCTGCGGGCTCTACCCGTACGGGTCTTCCGCGTGCGGGCGGTCCGTGCGGGTCTCTCGGACAGCTGTAAAACCAGCCTTACTGTCTTGACTGGCTAATACATATTTCCGTTTCTAACAAGAAAAGAAAATTATCGTTTCCTTACCATATCCCCTAGTAATTATCTCCTCCTTGAGCTCAGGTCCAGCCACTTGCAGGATGCGCTCGTTGACGGCATTGCATTCCGTCAGGGTTTCATCAGAGGTGTTCGTGATGGCGTCAGCTTCCAAAGCCGATATGTCACCTTGCCTGAAACGTGAGGAGTGAGGGTTATACAGTAAATCGTACCGTGTGATCAGAGGATCTAGAAAAGATATTGGCCATTGCCCTGTAAATGCTTTGACAGACCTTGTAGCCGACTTTATTGGAACGAAGTTCTTTAACGCGGCTGTAAACTTTCAGAAATCGTCACATTAAAAAGTGCTAATACTTGCGACTGTCTTCTTCTAATTCAGAAAGAAAGAAAGAGAGAGAGAGAGAACGCCGGCAGAAAAAAATAAAAGAAAAGAGTAAAGTGAATAGAGTGTCATGGGATAAAATTGTACACATCGGCCCGAGTACACTGCATGTAGAGAAAGTGTCAAATTGGTCAAAATGAAAATACAAGATGGCGGCCGCGAAAATTTTGAAATTTTTCGTAATGGGTGTCGTTTTCATAGTTTTAGAGGGTGCTTAAGCGATAGTGAGGTCAAAATAAAAATCCAAGATGGCACTGCAAAAAATTTGTTTTTGTTTTAAACCATAAGTGAGAAGGAACTTCGCTCCCGACCGGGGTCCCCCGACTGCACACGTTTTAATTTTTGATTTGAGGAGGTTTTCTTAGATGTAGCGACAGTAAACCACAGGGCAGAACACAGAAATAGGGTTGGTGGTAGTTTGGAAAAAGAGAACACTGTTTGAAGATTGAAAATAAATTTTCCCCAGGATCATGATATTTCATCAGTTATTTAGAGTCATCATTGAGAATAAATATCATCCGTCTCTCCACTATTGCCTACTCAAGGATGCATACCCGGTACGGCTCGCAAATCCTTGTATATCCTGAGGGCACGTCTTGCCTATCATTACCGCGCCTCCCGGTCTACTCCTTGATATGCAATGGCCTCAGTAGCCCCATTAAGCATGAGGTTCCAGGTGCTGGACAATTCTTAGGGCTCGTTCGATTTATCGAGTCTGGTTAAACCACGCTGGGGTCGATATATTTCATTCACTCACTCACTCAGTTATTTAGTCATCATTGACGCTACTGGATCCGTACCGTTCAACTCAAACAATAGACAGTGAAGAGTTTCATACTGTTGTCTCCTCTTTGTAAAAGTCTGCTCTTTGTAAAAGTCTCCGTTTGAAATGCTTTCAACTACACTGTCAATATTCATTTTAAAGAAGAGTGAAAGAACAATATCTTTCCACTTCGTCATAGTTGCGTAGGTATTTATTTTGTATTTTATATTTTTGTTACATTTCCTTTATTTCATTTCAAAACATACTATTTATATTTTTAAATATTCTTGTAAAAAAATTAAAAAAAACATTTACAAATATAAAAAATAGTCGCCCACCGGTGTCGGGAACAGGGTCCAAGCCACCGGTGGTCAGGGATCCTGAGAGAGGAACTTCCTGACAATACGCGCCGTGTCCAGGAGTACCGCTTTCTGGATCAAGCCCTTGATCCAGCTGCCTAACGAGAGCCTCCTCAGGTGTTGGTCGAGGCTCTTGGCTATTATGCCATTGGCCGTCACGACTATCGGCACAATGATTGCTGTATCCCACATGTCGACAACCTCACGAGCCAGGTCAAGATACTTAAGCTGTTTATCTTTTTCAGCTTTCACGAGGTTCTCGTCATGCGGGACCGCTATATCAATAATCATTGTGCGACGCTCTAGTCGATCTATCACCACTATGTCTGGCTTATTGGCAACAATAGTCCTGTCAGTGATGATAGATCGATCCCAATACAATGTGATATTGCCATTTTCGAGGACTGGGTCGGGTACATATCTATAGTACGGTACTTCCGATTACACAAGATTGTATTTCAGAGCAAGTTGCTGGTGGATAATCTTGGCTACAAGGTTGTGCCTATGCAAGTAGTCTCCGTTAGTCAGACGAGAACAGCCAGAAATAATGTGTCGGATTGATTGTCCGGGCCGGTGGCATGCCCGACAGATGTCAACCGTGCCGTCCTTCACAATATATTTCCGGTAGTTGTTCGTCATCATAACTTCGTCCATAATCGCAAAGACAAAACCTTCGGTTTCCCCAAAGAGGTCACCGAATCGCAACCAGGATACGGACGCTATTTTGTTACATTATTATGAATAATATCTTAGTGTTATTTATTTTAGAAGTATGTATGTTTGTAAGTAAGTATATTTTCATATTATTAGTTTTATTTCATTAAGTGAATTGTTTTAATTTTATGTATTTTACTTTCTCTTTACTCTTACACACGGTGTCTACATCTCTTTTTATCCTCTGTCCTATCGCAGGTATGCTGGAAGAGATTTCATTAGAAATAAGCATCACCTTTGTACGTATTTTTCTGTCCCTATGTCTTGTCTGTATATTATACTTGCAAGTTCAGTCTTCATACAAATCTCTTTGTTCGACTTACCAGATAGCAAACCGGCTGTTAACATGATCATCGTGCAGGAACACGGGGTGGGTGTGGGCGGGCACGTTGTCGTAGTCGGCTTGATGCGCAGGCGCCGAGTGCGACCAGCGCGGCACTCCGGCGCAGGACACACCGCCCGCACCTGGCGCGCGCATCACGCACACCTCGGGCTCTGGGGAGAAGAGAAACAGGAAATAAGTAAAACGAGAAGAGAATAGGAGGATAAGTATATAATCATAAACCTCGACACTAATGGGGATGATGCATAGGTCAAAAAAAAAAAACGTGTGGCATTCGGGGACTGCCGCGGTAAAGCTATTGCATAGCATTTGTAACCTCCATACTTCCTATTTGTCAACGCTACACTTGGGATGATGACGTGATGACATAAAACAAAAATTACATTCCCATGACAACATCACGTTGTCATGGGAACCGTCATTACATGGTAGGCGGAGTGGGGGGTGTTAGGTTTTATTTTCGTTAGGTTACGGAATTTCTTGATTTGGTCGCCGCGCTCAAAGCTTACGATAAAAGCTATGCAATAGCTTAAAAATAAACAATTTAGTCCGTCAGTCATGTATTTTTTTATTCATCATATTAATACAAAATTACTTAGATAAAACGCATTTAAGTTGGAGAGTAGGGGTCGCTACGTCATAAGTAAGTATAAATCTACATACTCATGAGTTTGTGCCGATATGGCACATTTTAACTCAATGTATTGCCGTAATCTTTTGATAACGTAAAAAAAGAAAAAAATACGTGTCCAATATTTTTTTAATAATCTACAAGACGGAAAAAAAAATTGTCATCATCCCCATTCGACTTGAAAGTAAAGCTGAGCTTTATGTCACCTGACATACCTACAGTAATATTTTCTAATGTGCAGTGAACTTTGAGCTTGCCTAGCGTAGCACAGAATTTCAATTGAATTACAGGCCAGCTTATACTGATTTTGTTATCACTAACGTGAGGTCTACCGTACAGCTCTTGGGCAGTGCGTCGTCAATGGGTTATCAATGACTCTCAATTAAGATAGGGAAATCTCTGTGTACGTAACACGATATCCATATCTAATACATATCATACAAAAGTCACTTTTTATGACTGTCTTTGACCGTCAGATGCTTCTAAACTACACAATGGATTTTGATGCGGTCTTCACCATCATTTAGAACATTAACATTTAACTTATTCACAGAAATCTCAATGTTTCAACATGTCGCCTTTACTTACACCAATGCAAAGCAAGGGTGGCTCGCTAATATACCTAATGAATAGATCACATTTCTATGCTTTTCTGCCAAATTCGGCGTGTGATGGGCTTAAATATACGATTTGGGGGGCGTCCATAAATTATGTAAGTCAAATCTCTTCTGATCTTACGTTGGAGAGACGGGGGGTCTCGGCAAATATCACGCAATTTTTTTTCTGATTGAAACAAAAAAAAATATACTATTTTGGTCCATTTAATCCATCCAGATTGTACATGCTTAAGATTTAATCTTTATTTTTATTTTCTCTCTTGAGACCGCGCATGATTCTCCATGGACTGAATTAGAGTAGATATTCTTTTTTTAATCACAGTAGTTACGATTTAAGTATTCTATTGTAAAATTTTTATTACACTTATAATTAAACTCTCAGCAATATTGATTACTAGTCTTAACTAGTCGTAAATAAAAGCACAAAGCAATTTTTTTTTCTTTTTACTGTAACAATCCAACGCGTTTACGTAAGAAAACCACATTTTGAAAGATCTCACGAGAGATTGGGGGCTGGGGAGAGGGTTGAATAAAATCTCACGACATCTCACCAGGGGGGGCGGGAGGGACAGAAAATTAAAAAAACACCTGACATAATTTATGGACGCCCCCTTGTAAAGTATGCCAAGAAGTAAGAGTGAGGTTGCGCTGATGTCAGAGGAATCTGCTCCTCTCCAGCCGTTTCCGTCCTCTGCTTAACATCATGCCGCTATTAAAAATGACTATTTAATAAAAGCAGATAGCGAAAGCCTAAACAGTAAAGTTAAAGCTATATTGCTGTCCGAATATTATATTATCCGTATATGTTTCAATTTTAGTCTTTTTGATGTACAAATCTGAAACAGACTAGTCAATTACACTGTCAGTTTAGAGACTGATGTATCGCTAACAGCTTGCTATTGGAGTTAAACGCAGTCTATTCCAAGGCTTTCGAGTTAATCCAATCGATGACAAAGTCCACGACGTGTTACAAGGAAATGATACTTGGACAAAAAGTATTTACGTGTACTTTGGCTAACAACAGCTGTGGGTTTTGTTTTCAGGGTTTTGTATGAAAAAGAGTGCAGTTTTTTCGGCATAACAGAAGTGTATTTAAGCCTTGCGCATGACTCATAGACTGCCAAAAGCTGTTTTGATTTCCAGTTTTCTCAGCTTTGTCTAAGCCCCAAGATAAAAATATAAAAGAAATCCTTGAATGCCTTTTGGGAAGTTTTTAATACGCATTGCATTAAATGTTCTCTCTAATCAACAGTCTTCAAAAGTGAACTCATCACATTCAACAAATGCCCAGAATTGAGCTATCAAAACTTGTAACATGAACAGGAATGGCTGTATTAAAGCCCCGGTATTCACAAAGGCTTAACATTCACAATCATTAACGTTTGCAACCCTTCAAAGGGTCTGAAAACATTTCCGGATAACATTAAAGTCTCCGGATTATACCATTAGTACCCCTATTAAACTCCATTTTACAGTTCAACAGACCATTCATGGAGAAATCGACCTACATTCCAGACTCAAGTACTAGGGCCGCAGAATCGAACGGTGAATAAAATTGTGCAAGGGAAAACTGTAACAATTTATACAACAATAGACTTTGATTAGTTGAAGATAAGGGTGATTCCGCATGAACTGCTACTTGAAGAACACGAGACAATGAAATTGGAATGTAATTTAGTTGGGACAATAAGTAGGACACGCAAAGTCATAAAGTGCACTATCTCACTCGCACGACGTTGAAGAGAAAGATGGCAGATTCATTGATGTTGGAAAATCTAGTTCCTTTGCAGTGTGCGCTGTGAGTGGATTGTTGCGTATTCTACGGTTGTAGTTGAAACGTCACTCACTCCGTATAGGAAATGTTGTCAGGACTGTTAATTACTCAAACTCTTTTCGTGAAGGTACGAGCACGACTCCTTGCGCCACGTTTGGTTGTACATTTTGGCGATTTCAGACCAATTTTCGTTAGTCAGTGCTCAAAATTAAAAAGTCTTGGTACCACTCTACAATACAGGTATTTTAAGTGTATGTGAAGCTAAATATATGTTTAATTTAAACTAGTATTATAAAGAGGTACAATGGTTTGTTTGTTGATCTACCGATGACTAACTGATCGATACCGATGACAAAAATTCACTGATAGCAAGCTACATTATTGGCGAGTGCCATAGGATTTTTGAAGTGAAAACTTCTTTAAGCACGTTGGGCGTTTCTGGGATGGGAAAAACAATTGAACTCGTGACACTGTTACCGACACCTCATTTTTGTAAATGCGATTATGCTCTTTATTTATATTCGGTTACGGATCAATGTTCTATGCAAGTATTTTTACTTTAAAGGTTTAGGAAGTATTTTTTTTTTGTAAACGCGATTGTGCTTTTATTTAGATAAGGTTACGGATTAATGTTCTATACAATTATTTTTCTTCCACAAAGGCGATCTTGTTCAAGTTTTCACTTCTGTCGGCACTCCCGGAGTGTCACTGTTTTTTTATGTTATTGTTGCCTTCTACGACGGAAGTTCCGACCAGAAGCTAGTTTCAAATAAAATATGTAGATTTCTGGAAACATTTATTATAGCGTCTCAAGAACTGTTTGGTTAGTAATACCAAGCGTTTAAACTATGAAACTTAATACTAGGAATTCATGACATTCAAGGATCGTTGAATTATTCATGAAACGGTGTGTTACAGAAATTGCAACATGTACCTTTAACCCTATTTTAGTTGAACAAGGTACATATTTTTGAGGTATGAAATTGCTACGAAATAAGCAGTTTGTTTTTGTACTTTGACCTAGGCTGGTATAAGAAAAACGTTGGTAGATTGCTTCTGTTTATAGTCTCGAATGATCGGTAATGGTTTTTTAACACGATATCCCTAGTTGAAGGCAAAGAGTTTTTCCGCAGTTTAGAGTAATGTCATCAATTAGATGAAGTCTGTTTTTATGTTATTGGATGTTAGAGAGGCTTCACAGATTTACCATCCCAGAAACAAAGCCGGAATGTATGAGACATTCCGGCTTTGTTTCTGGGATGGTAAATCCGGGATTAATTTGACAGGACTAAACTAAAATTTATCTTCAGTCCTTTTCTTAATGCAATAGAAAGAAAAAGATGCACTGAACTTAAATTTAGTTTAGTTTGTGAACAAGGGAATCGGCACCAATGACTTGAGAATTTGTAAATCGAAAGACAGCGAAGAGATTAGCTGAAGGCAGCGTATACCAATGTTTATAAAATCTTCATTTATGTGGCGAGCTTATAAATAATGCAGGGTTTCTGATACCGATGAGAATTTGATTTTGTGATCCATCAATTTATTGATGCAAGACGCCAGGCATTTATTTACAAGTGACTTGCGTCTCTGCCGAAGTACGGAACAGCTGATTTATGACCTCAGAAACATTTACATACTAATAAACTACAATTGTAAGTTCCTATCCATCCTTTATCTTCTGCATGTTCAAGGACAGTATTTAAGCCATTTTTACGAGCGAACGCAAAACTGAATCGATTAACGTTGCTCACGATACGAAACATCGCGATTTCGTACCGAGTTACCGAAAAAATGTCTGTCAAGGGACACATGCAAAGAAATCAAACACAGAAGTTATGTAGCGTACTTACGCGTAATACGTACAGTCGTCTGAAGGTCACATTTATGGTAAAAATGTGTTACATAACATGCAGAGGGAATTTTTGGTGCGGGTATTGCGTGTTCGTTTACAAGGCTTTTTAAGTACAAATTCTTTGTTAGAAAACTGCGTTAAATCAGAAAAACAGCAAGAATGAATCACATTTAAATTATGTTTTTTTTAAAACGTTAATACGAAAAGTAAATAAAATCTCACCAATAATCGTCATCACAATTCGATCACTGAATCAAAATCACACAAAACACTCACTGGTATTAAAAGTTAATTAACAACAGAGACGTCCGAACGGCGCGGAACGCGAGCGGCATGTGACCTCGAACCGGCAGGATGGGGACACACCCCCGGGGGTGACGTGCGTGGGGTTGGGGGTGGGCCGGCCGTGACGTCACACGGTCGATGACCCGCGGAAGTGGGTCATCGGGTTGGTCGATCTGCCAGTTTTGATAGAGCCTTTTGTAATTGTCGTTGTGTTACGTAAGTTGTGTCATTCGGATTATCATTGAGGATTCCGTGATCGATATTGATGATTTGAGTACAAGGTCGTTCGAATTAGTAATTACCTACTTTCAGAGTATTTATTGTTTATGTAATTGTGTCTAAAAATATGACGTAGAGTTTTTAATTAATAATGCGCGTACTTTTACGGTTGGAGTGTTAGATAATCACGTAGAAAATGCACTTTCATAGAACGTGGATGTCAACGTAGGTACTTATTATTTAATTTTCTTTAAATATAAGTTGTATGTGCCTGGTCTCATCAGTTATCAATAGTTTTTTATTAAATAAATGAAAAGGCATTGCTATAATTTATATGAAACGTACGCACGAGCCAATTTACATTAAGTAATAGAAATTGCATATTTGCTGCTCTGATGACATACTTTATTATTTTAAATTATATTGTCTTATTATAAGTAAGATAAAGCTTTCACTAAACAAAGGGGAGTTTTTGAATAGCCGATAGAAAATGGGGAGATTTCATGTGACGTAAGAAATCCACCTAGAGGAAACTAACTGCATTTATGAAATTAATAAATATTTAGTTACAATAGTTATTTCTATACAAAACATCACCCTCTCCTACCAACTAATAAATAGTTCATAAAACCTATTTTTTTTAACTGAATCTTATTCCCTTCTCATAAAGCCGTAATGGCGCCAGATACGCGCGAAAATACACCGCCATCTTGGAAAAAAGGCGCGAAGCCGTGAGTTCTCCTATTTTTACTAAAATTCCCATCGGGAACTATACTCGACTATGCTGCATTAAACTTAGTTCTTCCTATTTAACTTTGCCTTTAGCTACATTGTATTGCGGAATAAACCGTATTTTAAGAGTTGATAGACCTGTCTGGTTTGTAACTGGGTTGCAATTTTAAAAACAAGTTACGAGTTTACCGAGTTGCTTTCCGAAGTTGCTCTAGAGCAAAATAACTTGAAGAAACTGATTACTACGAGAACTATGCTATTATAACTTTATGATAGGTCTTATTTTCGACGACAGCCAGATGACCTTTCTTGATGGAAATTGCTGTCAGACCTGCAACATCATGATTCGCTGATTAAGTTGTAATTTCTCATTTCCTATATCATTACCAGTATACACTTCCAACCAGAATACAGAATTGCTAATTGGAAGCAGAAGGTAGGGTGGTAACACCCATTTCCTTCTGCAAAAATTTTCAACAAAACACATTGCCTTTGAAGCCACTTACGTTATCAATAGGTCAACTAAGATGGCGGATAACAGCCAGCATTCACGTGTGTACTCCAATCATAAATCAGGCTATGCTTAGTTGTACCAAGTGCGGTCAATTTAGCCCTATCGAGACCATTTGTTAGAGCGTCCTACATTGAGTAGGTAATGGACATGTTCCGGCTGATACGGCCCTCGTTTTGCAAGCGTTTTGTCGGTTAAGCCCTAAATATGACAGCGCATTTTGTTTGCGTATAAAGCCAACTTTATACTTGTGCCTTGCTACATCATCATCATCAGTGGCAGCCCTGTTCAACACACTGCTAAGTATAGGCCCACTCACTCACTCACTCACACTGTGTGTGTGGTGTGTGTCTCACTTTGTGTCATGCTTATTATCTGTTAATCCTGCTATTGTAACTAAGTAGTTCTCAATGACTAGATATGCTGCATCTAATAGCTATCAGCATGATCTGATAACAGGATTCTTCATCGAACCACCTACATAGTTTTTCTTTTAATAAAAACTACTTCCTATATTGCAAGCTATTAATTGATCTGTATACTGACACGCAATTCTTGTAAGTGTACATAAATACTGCTAATTGTACAATATTTTTAGGGTTCCGTTCCGAAGGGTGCTAAACGGAACCCTATTATTAAGCCTCCTCTGTCTGACCGTCCGTCCGTCTGTCTGACAGCAGGCTGTATCTTATGAAACGTAATAGGTAGATAGTTGAAATATTCACAAATTATGTATTTCTATTACTGCTATAATAACAAATAGTAATAATTAAATAAACGTAAAAAAGGGGGTCCCCATACAGAAAACTAATGATTTTGAAAAAAAATCTCATTGTCTAGAACTCGTCGAGTAGAAATATAATTTTAATATTTTATCATCAAAAATTAATAAATCAAAAGTTTTAGATCATTTTTGTACGAGCTTTATCGCGACAACTAAACAAATTAGGAATTTTAAACTTCTGTAGGTATATCATGTACCATATACTGTTTTTAATCAACAAATATTAAAAAGTCCGATTCATTACACATTTTATTTAAAAAATATACGATTTTCTGCAACTGCAAAAAATTTAAATTCATTGTGCTTAATCCGAGTAGTGGTGGCCCAGTGGCAACGGCCGCGACTTACGAGTTGTAGGTCGTAGGTTCGAACCCAGACAGGCGCTTTACTTTGTGTAAATTATTTCATCGCCACTGCTCTCAAAACGGTGAAGGAAAACATCGTGAGGAAACCGGCATCTCCTAGAACCGAAAATTCGAAGCCATGTGACATCTACCAACCCGCACTGGGCCCGCGTGGTGGATTACGGCCCACTCCCTCTCACAGAGAGGAGGCCTGTGTCCCAGCAGTGGGAACATTTATAGGCTGATGATGATGATGATGTGCTTAATCAAGTACTGTTAAATCTTTTACGATATGGTACGGAACCCTTCGAATGTGAGTTCGACTCAGACTTGGCCGGTTTTATTTCTTAAAAAGTTACTATCACAAAAGTAAGGAATAATGTTTGTTTATTTTTTTGTTTAATTTATCATAGAGAAACAATAAAATAAAAGGATTTAGTAACTAGTGTACATTGTGTTGGTCATTTACAATTGTTTACACTATAAAAGACTTGTATGAAAAGAAGAAAACTATTGAACTGAGTATGATGAAATCCTACAGAAAAAGAGCTATGGCGAAATAGTTTGGGGTCGTAATAAAGAAATTTTCACTATATCAAAGGATTTTTTGTCAACAACACAAACAGGATACCTCTCATCCCGGAATTTAAAAACTTCAAACGACGGCACAGATAGTATTTATTACAAAAAGGTATGATACGTTCAAACGCTACTGTTGTCCAATAAGTTCGGAAATTTTCAGCCAAAAATGTCGAAGGAATCTCAATGTTATGAGCGCCTGTTCATTTATTAAATACTTCACCTTTTGTATGTGGAATATTGAAATTAAAATTTGTCTCCAACTTTTGGTCGAAAAATGCCGAGTGATAGAGGGGCCGACGTTGGAGGTAGTACGGATTTTTGTAAACGAATTTTTTTTAGAAAGTTTTGACCTTTTTTATTCATGTTTGTAGGCTGTTTGCCCGGTTCCTAAAAGCTTTTCAATCTGGGTCCAGTTATCTGTGAAATGTCAAGTTAGCTTTTGTGATTTATTAACCACATGTTCACACACATTCACTTTATACTAAAGCCAACGAGACGACATAAATTTCATGCTTTGGGATTAAAAACTTTAACTTAATTGCGTATAGTTCAGTTTCCATTGCAACCAAAATTATTTTATGACTTTTATGTAGTTTTTCATTCAAAAATCAACTTAGATTACTAAACTTTAAAGTTGATATTTATATAACTTTCAATTTAGCTCGTATATATGTTGATATTTTACGTTTTTTTGTGGTATTTCAGAATTCATCAGCAGATGCTTAATTGGCTTTCAGAAATCATCATCCACAGTCTTCACCCCTTCACCCAGTGCTGTGCCTCTCTTTTTCAGTAGAAAAGTGGCCTGAATATAACCAATGTTGCTACGGTGGCCATCATATCTTGGCAGTTCAAGATGGAATTGCTTGCCAGAACAGTACGCCGAAGTTTTAGTACACCTGAATTAGTATTTTCTCCCGTCTTACCATCTCGTTCAATGTGTGTCTGTCACCGTAAAATTATAAACTTCGTTAGTTTATAATCCATCGGTATTATTTCCGTCAGATTACAAACTGTCGAAAAATTGTTAACTGCGACAAATTATTTACGATTTAACGCATTATTTTTCGATAGTTTATATTATATCCACGAGAAACGAGCGTAGTAAGCGCTGCCGCAGTAGCGGCAGCGCTTACTACGCTCGCTCGACTCACGCGGTTGGTCACAGTTCTAACCTAACCTAACCCTAATTTCACCCAGTTCACAATTTTTCGACAGATTATGATCTAACGGATAGATTATAAACTAACGGTGCTCACAATCTTACGGTGACATGTCTATGATATAATCTGTACAAAACTGTACTCCGTCTAAAATAGATAATAAACTATCTAAATATCTATAATTTATGGTATTAACGAGTGTTTCATTTTATTTTATTTCCACTATAAAATAATAATGTTGATTAAATATCAAAGTTAATAAGTTTCCTACTCTACTGCCGAAACGTGGGTTGCTACTCTGTATAAAAACCTTCGAGAAAACAGACGTAATGTAATGGTTGTAGGTGTTATTTCATCTTAATCGTGGTCTAAACTGACGCTGTGTATGTCTTCCTTTACGTGACATTTCGCATCTTCCTCCTAATCATTTCCACAAACAGCGCAGTCAACAGATATTCCGTCATCTTTCCCAAAACAGAACATGACCTCATTACTATCAAAGTTGAGTAAAAACAGACAAAGCGAAGTGTTGAATCGTAAAACTGTGTCTTTGTTGTAAACTCAGATAACAATGGTCGTATTCAGAGGATAAGCTTAATTAACGCCATGTTTGTACTTCAATTGTTTACGATTAACAAGATGGATGAATGCTGTTAGTTACCCGACTGCTCCAGAATGAGGGTAATGTTTTTGTGTTTGGTGATCGAAGATCGAAAGTATGGAGCGTTTTCACATAATTCCGAATGTGTTTCTAAGGGCTGATTTGCCGCAGGAGACGCTCTAGGCGTCGGGAATCGCAGGCTGATTCCCGGCCACCGTAGGCGCGGGCTTGCGGACGGTGAGCAATGGGTAGCTCGCCGTCCGATAAGGACCTAGCTCTATTAAACGTTATCAAAGGATCGGCCATTAGCCCATTAGCCGGCCGCTCTATTCAAATTTGGAAACTGGAAGAGAGCTGTGTACTGGATACTGGATGCTGGGCTTAATTGAAAAGTATTTACATTGTCATACAGGATAGCACAAAGACAATCTAGTGCAAAGTGAAGTGCTACAAAAAATTATGCTCAGACTGAGATGCTTTTAACAATAAAAAAGTAAAACAAATTTTTTGTCGATGTGAAGGTATATGTTTATTTATTTCTATTTTTATTTTAATTTTAAATTTGTAGTTTTAGATAATGTAGATACTGCAATAGAATTTAAATTTTTTATTTAATTTCTCATGTATGTTTCCAAATTTTAATTTTTAGTTTAATTTATTTACTATTAAATGTTGGAAGTCAATTCGTAGGCTACAAGGTTGTGTCTATATAAGGCCTGTGTAGAACCACTAACTCCCAAAATACAAGCTTGACTTAGTTTGGGAGTTGGTATATCATTAATACTTGCTGCTGTACAACCATCAAACACCTTAAAAATTGTACTTCATAGATTAAGTTTTTGTTGTACTTTGAGAGTGAAATAAATTTATTTATTTATTGGTATATCATTAATACTAGCTGCTGTACAACCATCAAATACCTTAAAAATTGTACTTCATAGATTAAGTTTTTGTTGTCTTTGAGAGTGAAATAAATTTATTTATTATTTATTTATTTATTATTTATTTGTTTATTATTTATTTATTTATTATTTATGTGTTTATTATTTATTTATTTATTATTTAATGTTAGTTTGTAAAGTATGACTCTATGGGCTACTGGAGCCTGAAATAAATGTATTATTAATTGTATTGTTGGTCAAATTTCAAGTATTACTGGATTTTAGCAGTGGATTGAAATAGTGGATCAATGTAAATTAGCCTTAATTGACTTATTTATGGTGGAGGAAAAATTTGTAAGCAAAGTTGTGCTAAATGGTTTAAAATCGCCTACACGCAGCGAACAAGCGTGTAATGCTCTTTCCTTTGGTAACTTTATAACGAGGCCTTCGCCCTGCAATAGCAGGCAGTTATGGCAGTTTTTAGAGTAACTGAAATACCGTTTGACAAATCCTTTGTACCCATCTATTTAGGTAGTTATTACAAATTCGTTCCCTACCGTTGTGATCGCGGTAGCACTTCCGTTCGTCGTTCTACAGAATCTCTTTCCAAAACATAAATTGGGGACGTTGGCCACAGTGCCAAGATAGAACGGAACTTTTTAAATCTGTCCCATTTTGTAAAAGTCATGGGCGTAACAATGGGCCAAGAAGAGATGGTGGGATGAGATGAGTATAGCATAGCATAATCAACTTATAACGTTTCCACTGCTGGTGTGGGTCTCTCTGAACCTGTGAGAGAGAACGGGCCGTAATCCACCGCGCGGGCCCAGTACCTACGGCTTGAATGATTGATACCCCCTTGGCAAGACTGGTTGTTAGACTTTCGGGTTTCTGACGACCCGTAACAACTGTCAAAGATCCACAAATGAGAACCGGGCTTAACCTGCTTTTCGAGGCACGGAAGAGTCTCGGTATGTAAAGATGGTCACCCATCCACGGACCAACCCCGGCAAGCGTAGCTTAACCTGATGGATCGACCCGTGCGGCTAGTATTACTTAGCCACGAGCTCCTCCGGATACAGCTTTATTTAATAGGTCCTTTATATTTTTCTTAACCTCACGCATTATTTAACTTGAAGCTAAGTTAAATATGCGTATAAAATGACCGAGTTCACTTCAACAGTTCATCGGGCCGAGATTGAACCCACGACCTCTCGTTCAAGAGTCATCGCCCCAGCCTAGCTGGCAGTCAGCTGTAGACGCTTTTAATAAATGCCGCGACGATTAATATAAATGGCTATATGAGAAAAGCTATATAAAGTGTTGAGATGGCTTAGCTCTGTAGAGGCTTGATGTAGACTCCTCCGTGCCTCGGAAAGCACGCTAAGCCGTTGGTCCCGGCTGTCATTTGTGGATTTTTAATAGTCCTTACGGGTCGTCAGAAGCCCGAAAGTATGACAAGCAGTCTTGCCAAGGGGTATCGTATTACCCAGTTACTGGGTTCTGGAGGTCAGATAGGCAGTCGCTCCATGTAAAATACTGGTATTCAGCTGCATCCTGTTGGACTGGAAGTCAATTAGCCTTTTTTTAAGTAAAGCTTTTTTATTTTGTTTCTACTGCCTACCCCTTTAAAAAGGCATGAATACATACAGTTAAATTCGATGCGCCATATTAAACACGCAAAGAGCGTGTTTATCTTGTCAGTGGTTTTGCCCGCATGTAAAGTTTAAATTTCCAGATTGAAAATTACTCCATGTCCTTTTCCGGGTTTTAAGATGTCTACTTGTTTGAATTTAAATGTGTTTTTTCAAAGCCGAAATAATGCTAAAATATAATTTTATTTTAACATTATTGAAGTGAAAACTTTTTTAGGCGTGTTGGGCATTTTTGAGATGGGAAAAAAAAACAATTGATTCGCGACACCATTCCGACACCTCATTTTTGTAAACGCGATTGTGCTCTTTATTTATATTATGTTACGAATCAATGTTCTATGCAAGTAATTTTACCTTAATGATATTGGAAGTATTTTTTTTGTAAACGCGATTGTGCTCTTTATTTACACAAGGTTACGGACCAATGTTCTATACAAATATTTTTCTTCCACCAAGGCGATCTTGTTCAAGTTTTCACTTCTGTCGGCACTCCCGGAGCGCTACTGATTTTTTTTTGGCTATTTACGTACTAGTAAATTGAGGATTCTAATTTGAGTAGATAAAATAATTATATAGGTACTGTTCGCCTTCGAAAAGCATTAATAAATCAGAAAATCTAATTCCCTTTGATTTAAAGCTAACATAATACACTACCTCATCAATCGTAATAATCATGGGATTGAAACCTTTAATTACAAAAACTAGTTCGAACCTGATTTCAATCGCGTTGATTTATGGAAGCAGTCAATGGGAAATTGTAGTTTTAAGTGCACCGAACCAAATAATTTCACATGAAATCAAACAAAACCCTAGATTATTTATATGTGTAATAGTACTAGCTGTTGCACGCGATTTAGTCTGCGGTCCAGGACGAAAAGTAGCTTATGTCTTTCTCCGAATCATGATCTACCCATGTGCCAAATTTCATTCAAATCCGTTCAGTCGTTTTAGCGTGAAAGCGTAAAAAACAAATGAACTCATTTTCGCATATAATATTAGTTAAGCAAAAAAAAAAAAAACGTGTGGCACTCGGGGACTGCCGCGGTAAAGCTATTGCATAGCACTTGTAACCTCCATACTTCCTATTTGTCAACGCTACACTTGGGATGATGACGTAATGACATAAAACAAAAATTACGTTCCCATGACAACATCACGTTGTCATAGGAACCGTCATTACATGGTAGGCGGTGTTAGGTTTTTCGTTACGGAATTTCTTGATTCGGTCGCCGCGCTCAAAGCCCGCGATAAAAGCTTTGCAATAGCTTAAAAACATAATATTATGTTCATGTAGGTTTATAAAAAAAGAAGGGAAAGAACTGTCAACCGAAAAAAGTCTGGCAGAATTCCCATGTTGTATGGCAATGCTGATTCTTCTCTGATTCCGTCCTTGTATTATAGTTATTCCTTTTGTGGTTAAAAAGGGTTTTCATTAAAGTAAATTACACTGGACATTTCAACTCTGCTTCTAAGGTTGACAATGCATTGGCAAAGTCCTTGATATAACTGATATTATGGGCCGTGACCCCGTGACCACATAAATAAATCGAAACATTGATCAGGTAAAATATCGTCCTCATTGTCACAGAAATAACGTAATCTTCACAGACGATTTTCGTACTCTGTTTTCAAAAAAAGGAAAATACATCACCCTTCTTCTGAGGCAGTCGGATAAGAATACACTGAGTAGGTTCACATACCCTTGGCATACATAAGTGACTTAGCGATTGCATGAATTTAGTATCATAATTTACTCCGTGGTAGAGGCCCTTCGTCAAATGACAACTGGTTTTATAATTCATCAACAACGACGACCTTCCGTGATCCTTTAAATGTCACCTGTGATCCTTCTTTATCCTCCAAATGGAGGATGTAACCTCTGTGATCTTCCGACAGGTGATTAAAAGGCTATGTTGCTTGGCTTAGATAACAGAAAATTAAAGACTGTTATCGAGCGTTCAGAATAAACGTAAGCACGGAGTTTTAAAATAACTTTGAATTATTGGAACTGTACCCTAATTGCGTAACTCATTTTTGAAAACAATTTCGCGAAATTTGTTTCATTTTGACATTTCAACAACATTCATTGCGTTATTTACGTTGTTGAACAGATTTTTTTTCCAACTTATGAAGCAATGGATTAGAAATCTGTTTCAAATCGAAACAAATTGTGATTATGTTGTATTACGCAATTAGGGTGCTGGTTATATTTGGCGATGACAAAGCATTATTATCAGGTTTTTATTACAGTGTTTTTATTTGTCACAAGCCATAGGTATCCAAAATGGCTTGGCTTGGAATGACATAAGATGGGACAAGAAGTGGCAAACGTAAGAAGAGTTACTTGAATACAGGAAGACCAAAGAAGGAAATGGAGAGATGACAGGAAATAGAGAAGTTAGGATGCAATCAAAAGTAATGCTGCACCAACTTCAAATAAATTATAATACATGCAAGAGGATGATGACATTGGTATTTGCCAAGTCTATCAGCAAAACGGTGATAAATTAAAAGTAAGCCCTTAACTTCCATATTTGGTCATGTGGTATATACTCCTGCGAGCATTAATATAGCTCCTTTCAAAGGTAACTTATTATGTGAGGGATATCACGGAAAACTATTTCATACAAAGCTCTGTACAATGTATTCAATCCCCGTTCTATAATTCTAAGAGCTGTTCCAGATATGGGCGACAAGCATTATTTCAAATGAAGCCGGGACTAGTCAATACTCTTGCATAATTCATTTGCCAGCCATGATCCGACCGTTGACTGAGGGACTGTTTTAAAATGCCAGCGATACTAAAATTTTAATGTTGTCATGACAAATTGTTTGTGTATTTGCATTGATCCATATTAAAAATGGCTTGCATCATTAGTTTTATGGGTTTTTTATTTAAATAAATATGATGGCTGTGGGCATTTTAACGCATCTGTGTTTTCTGCTTATGCATACTGCTAGATGCACCGTATCATTAACTTTCTTTGTTGATTTATTAAACTTAATACTTTGGTTTTCGTTCTCTGAGAGCAGTTTCATGCCAAATTATTAATGATATTTTGAACAGATTTGGCAGCTGTTTAAATTCTGCGTCATGCAAAATTTACAATGTTATTTTGTGCATAACAAATAATAAAAACTTTGTAAATATTTAATCATGTGTATTTGTAAAAGATGTAGTTAACACACAGTAGTGTTTGCTTAGATTTATGAAAAAATAATAAAGATCAAACTTTCAGACGAAAGGAAAATTATTATTGTAGACAAAGAAAATGTTAATACTACTTTAAATATAAGAGATAGTATGGATTAACATGGTTTAGTCAAGGACTATAATACACGAGATAACTTCGTTCGTATGACTAATGCGAGCAAAATGTTGAGTTTGCAGGAGTGGTATTTTACGGATGAACACAACTAGTTATAGGCTGTGACTGTATTCCAAGTTAAAAGTATTTATTTCTAGAATCTTTTTTCAATGACAAAAAATGTAGTGAGTTTACGTTATTATATTCAAGTACTCTTACTCTAACTTGGTCGCAATTTTATACAGTTAATGAATTACTATGTATCGAA
Organism: Agrochola lychnidis; assembly: GCA_963680765.1. Taxonomy (NCBI): domain Eukaryota; kingdom Metazoa; phylum Arthropoda; class Insecta; order Lepidoptera; family Noctuidae; genus Agrochola; species Agrochola lychnidis. Next base: position 3,361,126 of record OY796856.1, on the reverse strand, counting down.
CTTTATTTCTTTTATACCAGCACAAAACTTTCATCTACATATACACCTATGTTAAAAATGTGACTGGAAGTCGTTGTGTTACTTAATTCTTTATAGGCAGTTTAAAAATATCTCAGTTTATACATTTCACATAGTCTCAGATTGGCTAAATTAAGATTTTCTGTTTAGTTGTTTTATTTTATTGTCTACGGGGATCTGCTAAAATCCACGGTGTGAAGCCAGACGGAACATGCGTCACTTAATGGTACACTAAAGAAAAAATACACAAGAGAGCAACGTTCTGAGCTATTGTTGACGCAGCTTAGCTCTCGTCAGACAATTGTAAATGTTTGGTTGTTTTGAAACTTTACCTAACAAACGAAAGGAAACATTTATGTACTTATTACGCAGTGAAATTGTGTGAGTGGCAAAGAATAGCTTCCTGAAACTTCGTGGGAATAAGGCGGTTGAAATAGGTAGGACTATCCTACTATGATGTGATAACAAGATCGGTTTTGTGATCGCCAGAACGATTATCAAGTTCGGTGATTCTACCAATATTATCGCCAGTAGTTTGTTGCAGCAGTTTGTAGCAACAATATTTATTTGGGTGCATTATTATAACCTTCGCCAGTTGCAATACTCATATGAATGTGCAGCGCATCTTAAACAGTTAGTCTAACCACCGCACTGGTAAATATTTTTGCTATACTATTAGTTCATGCGAATTATGAAAAATTACACCCTGTCAAACAAAATTAGCCTTGTGAACTAGCTATTCAGGAGGTAGACGATTAAGAGACAATAATACGAATGTAAAACTATAACTGTGTGTCGTTAGGAAATGCTGGAGTCAAACAAAGGAAAGAGCGTGGTAACAAAGTAATTATTACTGGCGACCTCGATACACATAATTTAGGGTCTACCGTATTATTAACAATACGGATACCTACTACAAAACTGGTGAAAATAATGTAAATTCCATTTTAATGCATACTAATATATTTTAGTGATGCAACGAATACTACTTTTACGAATACGAATACGAATACGAATATCAAACCTACTATTCGACGAATACGAATACGAATATCTCGCCATGGTAATAAAAGACTAATAGTCTAGTACTATATAGACGCAGCTATTACTAACGTTCGTCTAAGTTACTTAGGACTTACTATCCTACCTTTTGTTCATACAAAAGAAATACAGACCATATACTACTTATTTGGTAATTTATCGAAGTGTTTCCATATGTCACTTTGATCTCGTTTACGAGAAGACATTTTCTATTCAACTTCAACTCCTTTCACTTCGCAGCAACCTCAGAAAATAAATAAAACAATACTCTCTTACTTGACTTGTGCTTTCGACTGACAAATGAAATGAAAGGAATGAATGAATCAATCAGTCCATGGTTCGTAATGATAGGAAAACTCCCGGGCCGCGGCACTGTATAAACTATGGCCGGGGAGTCCCCCGTCGCGTCGTCGTTGCGGTTAAGGCCCTTGCACACGTCGTATTTTACGTGCCGACGACGCGCGTTTTCCAAGTCTGCCAGTAATTAGATTTGCGTACAAACATATTAATTTTTAAATATTCGTATTAGTATTCGTATTAGTATTCGCCGAATACGAATATTCGGTAAATGTCTACTATTCGGCGAATACGAATATTCGTATTCGTATTCGTTGCATCACTAATATATTTATATGCATAAAATATTGATAACTCGGAAGTAAAAGAAGCCATTTTAAATAGAAATCAACGGGATTTTTTTCTAAATATGGTTTATAAATAATTTATGATTTTCACGGTTCATATCCTGGTACAGTACGACACAACTTAGATGTAGCATCGGCAAAATTCGTAAAACCGATCACCATCCGAACTGAGTGCGCCTTCAAAATCACCTTAAGGTGAAAATGATCTTTACGCAAATGCAATAACTTGTAAAGTCATATAACCAAATACATTCGTAAAATTGAAAAAATTTCAAATTTATGCTACATCTAAGTTGTGTCGTACTGTAATTGTATCCAATGTGTGTTCTGCTTACTAAGTTTTATGACACTACAACAGCCGGTAAAAGAAACAACTACGGGGAATACCAAAACTCTGTATGAGGAGAGGCTTTTGCCCTACAGTGAGTCAATAACAACGAGTTGATATTTTTATGTGACAAATCTAAATTATATGCAAAATAAATAACATGTACCTACTGGGTTTTGTTCGTTTTCAATAACTAGGTATCCAGAATGTAAAAAAACCTGTCCATGAGGGTGTTGTTAAGTACCGTACTGAGAGTCTATTTATGTGGAAATTACCAGGAAAAAAATTATAAAAAAAAGCCTCTTTTTTAAAATGGGGAATTTTAGCGGGTGTCTACAAGTCATTCATAACTTATGACCCCTGTTGAAAATTTACAATTTTTTTATGGATTTGGGGTAATTTTGGTACTCAAAATGTGAATTTTAAATATGGTATATATTTTTTTTTCAATAATCATAAGATTTTTATTACTTTTTGGTAATGTTTTTGCAATACCCTTTCGGGTCGGACAGGTTTGTTTAGAAATTGTATTAAGTTCTTTTCTTTTTTAACATATTATTATTTTATCATCATCATCCTCTTGCGATCCCAATTTATTTGGGATCGGCGCAAAATCTCTACCAACCGTCATCTTTGTTTTCACCCTTTTCTAGCTGTTTCTACTTCCACACAATCTTTCTATTTTTTTTATTACATTAAAAGTAATCCAAAACACTTTACACAAAGTACTTAATACAATTTGTATTCCTATAAAATACAAGAGTATTTCAAAATAAAATTACCTTACCTACCATTACTTGTAAATCTTGTAATACAGATTAGGTTTATTACACAAAAGTGATTATCTGCGCACATAAGCTTTTACAATTCCTTTTGTTCTCTTTACGGCACTTTATAACGGATAATGCGATGATTGCAACTCAGAATGGATTATCCTTATTCATAAACATGTACTCCAATAAGGCTGTGTTCTCAATGGTGACAATGACAGGCAGCACTGCCTGCAATAGAGCAATCGATTGGAGCAAGCAATCAGATGTATGTTGACTTGGAACCAACAGCAGATTAAATGGCATTTCAGAAACCGGGGCTGTTTCTAACCGTTATACCAGCTCACAGGGCGTGATTAACCCTTAGGTTAATTAGGCTGCAGCCTAGGGCGCGAGGATCGGGGGGGGGGGCGCTGAAATCGTGTCTTTGCATGCACTAATCTAGCATCATTGCATCTACCCTACATATTTCAATTAGACCGAGACAAAACACTAAAACTAAATGCACCCTAAGGTTGAATGTCATGCAGATTAAAGAACAACGTTAGTTTCGCTTGCAGATCGGTCTGAAAATGTTTATAGGTAGTATGAACCACGTTAAAATTTTCACACTACTACTCTACTCACTTACCTACTACTTTTTAGGCCGTCCGTACCTAACACACCTGGCGGGGGCGCGTCCTCATAATTAGCCTAGGGCGGTCAGAACTCTTGATCAGTCGCTGCCAGCTCAGTAAACAATATGTAGGTATGTCAATCTTTAATCTTTCGTTCGAAACAATCATATTTTGACCCATTATTTTACACAACATGTATGTAGATAACAATGTCATAGTCAAGATACAGTTTAATAGTTTTCTGACTGCAGCCTAACAGTTATGATATGTAATTAAAATACAGTTTGATTGACTCGTTTAGATATGAGGAAATCGTCAATAGTAAACAAGAATTCTCAACGAGACGTTGATATTACTTATGCGCTTTATTTATCTTAGGTTTTGTCTTAACTGCCGCGCTAGTGATAATAGCAGAAAGTACGTTTTGCATAATTTCGAGTAATTGGTGCTCAACATTTTTCGTCACATGTTTACCTTTTCTGACTTGTTTTATTTCATTGTGTAATCATTAAATATATATTATTTCTATTAGAATCATTTTAAATGACAAAACCTATTTTATGTCTAGTACCAGTTTAGCGTCAATTGCGTAACTGCTCATAATCATTAGCAGGAGTAAAACGTGAATGATGAAACTGCACTTAGAAACTCGCCATAAGTATGGTTACTGCTGTTATGCTAAGGAAAACTTATCATAAAATCGACTTACTGCTGTTATCCTTATTAACAATTAAAGGACAAAAACAATTTTATATCTAGTATGAATTTAATAACTTTAGCATCAATTGCTTCTTTTTTTTTTTTTTCTTATAACCGCAATGTGTAGTTACTGCTCATATCATTAGCAGAAGTAAACCATGAATGATGATACTGCACTTAGAAACTCGTCGTTACTTACTGCTGTTATGATAAGGAAAACTTATCATAAAATCGACTTACTGCCGTTATTCTTATTGAAAATTAAAGGTTCCCCTCGCTAAAATATTAAAATGGCAGTCAGATCAAATTGTATAGCTCATTGCGCTGATTCCGAATCTATGTTTAACTCAATTTGGACAAAAATGATAGGTACTTACTGCAGTTATCGTGAGCGCGGGACTAGCAGATATCTTTCCAGACTGAAGTTTTATTATTCTTTCTACTGTCATCCTGTCATAAACTCAATACTTCTTAGCATTTGTGACTACCAAGTGACTACTTATTTTGGGCCAAAGCCCGTATTTTTAAGAACGGTCTTATTCACATCTCTTTCTCAATCTGTTCAAATACCTCTATACTCCATAGGTTTAGGTAGTTAAATAAAGGTAAACAAAAAAAACCACGTGACGAGACAGCTGTCAAGTAACCGACTAAACGTAATACCTCTCACTTCAGTTGTCATGCTACGTCACAGTTGAACTCTTCAATATAGCAACGTTATATTTCGTTGACGTTTAGAAATTGGGCTCTTTTTAATAGACAGATTACAAAATATTATAAATCTAACAAAAAAAATTGTGCGCAAGTAGTTACATCTATGAAAAGTAGTTTAAGAATAAACGATAAAGTTTAACATACATTAATAAAAGAGGAAACTATAGTAAAACACTAAAATAAATTTAATTTGGTTTAATCGAATTTTATACAAGAAAGTGTCATCTATAAAAACCCTTTTTAAGATTTGTTTACCTTTTTTTAACTACCTCAACCTATGGAGTACAGTTTACCTAAATTTTTGACAAGTTTTTGTTCTTTGAAATGTTTTCCTACAAAAGTTTGTAGTGTCCAATTTACTAAGGATGCAACTATTTTGAAATTCAAAACGTCACTCTACTATGAGGGAAGCAACGTAGAGATTATGAAATATTCATCAACTCATCGTGTTATGGAGTTGGTGCAATGAACTACATCGGGGTTAAGTGCGGAAATTGATGGGATCGTGCTAATGACTTCAACAGGCAGTGTCAGCATCTCGTTGGAATAATGAAGCTTCCGACTCATCTATCTTTCCATATATACCTGTATATCTAAAGGCACAATTACATGGAATTTACATAGACGGTAGAAAAGAGATAGACTTTAGAAAAATAGTGACTATTAGACATTAGAAAAGTACTGATTTTTTTACCGTCTCGAAATTTTTACAGGGTGTTCTACCCATGAATATAAACAACTTTCACTATGGGAGCAACTCTGAAATCACGAAAAAAAGTCAGCTGTTTATACAAAAGTTCAATACCTACTTGATCAAAATGTATGAAACAGCTGATTTTTTTTTCGTGATCTCAGATTTGCTCCCATAGTGAAAGTTGTTCACATTCATGGGTAGAACACCCTGTAAAAATTTCGAGACGGTAAATAAATCACCCAGTATATTGAGAATAATAATTGTGTACTTTTTTTTAAGTTTAGCTGGATATCGCTAACATCCGTGAAGGAACCTGTACTCTAATTGCCTAATACAATCTGAATCGTTTTGAAACAGATTTGATATTCATCGCTTCATAAGTTGGAAATAAAAATCTGCTCAACAACGTAAATAACGTAATGAATGTTGTTGAACTGTCAAAATGAAACAGATTAGTCTTAGTCGTATATGAAAATGTGTTACGTAATTGGATAGCTGGTCTAATAAATGAATATAAGTCTGAAATCGCCAATCCGCCTTGAGGAAGCGTGGTGATAAATGCTAATGCCTTCTCTGTATGAGAAGAGGGCCCAGTAGTGGGACTATAATAGGCTGGTATTATTATTATAATTATGTAGTTTAGTAAAGTACTAGTAATCCGACGATGATCTACAACAAATTACTTGAAATTAACATATACAAATGAATTGCACGCAGATGAACCGTAATGCTTTTACAAATAATAGAGAGATCGCAATTTACATTTGTATGGTACAAATCCTGTTAATCTATTGTGTAAATGTTGCAACTCTAATTAGCAAAGCCAACAAAACGTATTCGATACACGTAGCCAAACAAACAAACGATTCTGACAATTTGTGTGCCGTAAAAATTGACAATCAGTGTACAGTTACCGCCAATTATTATCAACGACCGAACTGAATTGTGTTCAGAGAAAATCGCAATCACAGCGACCACAATTGGTAACTGTACCTACATACATACTACATATCCTACTATGTATATTATGTATCTAATCACTATTTGAAACTGTATGATGTCACTTCATTTGTTTTGCGAATGGGAACTCTGTTAGTGCGTCTATCGCATGGCTTAGAGACTGTAGTCATAACATTGAGGTGAGAAGATATTTGATGATCGTGTAGTCTAAAGATGTTTTATTTTCATCTGTCGAGAAAGAAAAATATAAAGATATTGATACTCAGGCGATATTTGGAGTGGATTGTGTTACTCAGAGATTAGTATGGAGTAAAATTGATAGAGATGATGATAGAGTGAATGTATATAAATCTAAAGGAAAAAATATAGATAGTCTAGAATGTCTAAATGGTAAAGATCTAAGGAATGACAAAACTTTAGGATAAATAGTTGAAAAAACATTGACTGCAGAAAATTAAATGGTAGTCGAAGAGAGAACATTAAGTTTTCTAGAGAAACAAGTCATTGCAGTATTCTAGAAAGAACACAATAGTGCACTCCAACACAAAAAATCTGTCTTACTTAATTAAGACTGGAGTAGACATGTCTGGCGAACGTAGACCAAAATAACCATCGAGTTTTCTCAAAAGGGCAAAGGGTAAGATAACCAAGATATTGGTAAGGGTAACTTGGAGCTCCAATGTATTCGATAGTAAGTCTTGTTCTGGTTTCATATTTATTTCAGCAGGTGAAATTAAACTAAAAGCAAAATTAAAGAAAACGGAGTGAATGATAGCGTGATGGTTGATAGGGCAGAATGAAAGAAAAAACAAGACTTGGACAGGAAGATGATGATGATTTAAAAAAGTGCTACTATTAGCTAGTGAAGAAAAAATGGATACATGCAATATCCAGCAATGAGACAAATTCGAAACACTAGTAAACTTAAGAGCATTTCACCTAAAAATTGGCAACGTCGCAAATAGCTGTCAAATACTTACCTGTTTTGATTAATTTGGCAATATTACTGTATGGAAATAAGAAATGTGGTTAACTAGCGAACAAGAATATTGATTATGAAATGCAATAATTAATATTGTTACACCGAATATTTAGTCTTAGATGTAAAAAAAATGTTTGGAAACTTTCCAAATGCATTTTTACACCTAAAATGGTTAAAACATCAAATTCAGTGTTATAATTCCAATTCATTATTAATATTCTAGTTCGCTAGTTAGCCACATTTCATATTTCCATACAGTAATATTGCCAAATAAATTAAAGCAGTGAAATATTTGAAATCTATTTACGACGTTGCCCACTTTCAGAATAAATGCTCTTGAAGCTTTTTGAGGGAACTCGAATCCGGTTTTCAAATTTTTTAGCCATATTGACGAGTCCATCTCCATAGAATCCCAACTTTGCCTGCAATGCTAAATGGGTTACAGAAAATCTCTACAAATCTGAAGCTAGTCTTAGAATGGTATGCACAGCTATAGGAATGCTCAATAGCTTTCTTTTTCTCTTCACGCTTTCTACCCATGTACTAGGTACTTGAATTTTCCTTCGAGAAAAATATAAAGAAATAAATATTATAACACAGTGAGAGATTCCGATATCCTATTTACAGAAAAAACAAAAACAATTTCATTTCAATTGCCTAGTACATACAGCTCCATTATGTAGTTATCTCCTCAAAAGACATGTTCGTTCAAATCCATGTTAGGCCCAAGTTGGTTTTAGTATTTTGCAAAAGCATTTTATTATAGGTAATTAATGTATTGTTTTAGTGAATAGGGTTAATATTTACAAAATGTTATTCATCGTCTAAATAGTCGGAGGTTTCAAGACCGCTTGCTGCATAGGAGGTGAGATAGGAGGTTCAAATCCTAGGCACAAAATGTGTTTTTTGTCATTCATTATATATTTTTAATAGTATTTTTCTATTTTGTTTTAGTTATATTTATAAATAATTTAAACATCCAGAAAAATAAAATACTTTAATAATCATTTAATAGTATTTATTATAGCTATTATTTAACAAAACTTTGAACTTTTTTCTTTGATTTGGTAATTTACAGTTATCATAATATACATATTTTGCCAACTGACACGAACGGGTCCCTAGACAAATGACATCCTACAAACGATGGCTAATTCGTGAAACTGCCGGTGTGAGTATGAAAAGGTTCAGTGATGCGATGGTTCGAATCCAAGTCGAAACGATGAACTCTTTTTGAAGTATTCTTTAGATTATTCGTAACGAATTCAATGTTGTAGCAGTGTAACATTTTAAAAATTGAGAGGCTAGCACATACTGACGCTGTGTGTACTAAAGACGGCAATTATTGATCACGACGACGTGACAAGCCTAGGTCAGGGTGATATGATAGCTATAGAACACATGACATGTCCTACAATTGACATTTACGTGTGAAGATAGGCATCTGATATTAGAAACCACGTGTGAACCAAAAACAAAATTGGTATTTTAGATATTTCCAAAGTTCCTGCAGATATAATACGGAAGCTCTTGATAAGGAAGGTTTCACCATCTCTGGATAGTAATACGTTTGTTATCGCATTTGCATATCGCATTTTTCTGGCAGTTTGTGCTTTTCCAGAAACTGAATCTAATCATCATTTTGACAAGTGACTGTAGCGTGTAGGTACACTTCACTTTAATATTTATTTATTTATTATTTAAATGCACATTGAAAAAAAACTATACAAATGCGGAGTTTATGCCTGCACGCGTAGCATGACCACTGTAGAAAAGAGTTTTGTCGACGGAAGAATAGACAAAATGACAGATAAACAATCACAATCTGTCATTTTGTCTATTCTTCTGTCGACAAAACTCTTTTCTACGGTGGTCATGCTACGCGTGCTGGTGTTATTTTGTTTCTTCCACACTTTAACATAATGAGAAGCCTTTGAAAAGACCACTGCAACTAAAGAAAACACGGGAAAAAATAAATAAACGCAAAAACTTAAAAAAAAACAGTCTAAAAAATAACAAAATATATGCAGAAACCTTAATTATAATTAAGGATAAATGAACATGCGAGGGTAATGACCCTCATATTTAAAATTTTGTATAATTTAGTCAGAGATGACATTATAAAACCGTTGGCCATTTTGAATGTAGTGTAGTATACGGATTGTTCCAATCCTTTTTCATGTTAAAAAATTACATTGCGTGTTTGCTAGTCCCCGGAGAACCATGAATCGTTTAGAAATTCGGGGGTACATTCGATCGGTGATTGGAAAAGCTTGGATTCGCTTCCATTACTTGATTTCTTTATGACATAACTTTTGCCTATAAAACTTCCATGTTTGTGTGTTATTTTGGCCTTAAAATTTAGTAATTTGTTGGTAAAAAATAACCGATGTGTTTGCATTATTGTAAAGGTCAAGTCAATCGGTGGACATTGATGTGTCTAGTAGTCTTGTGAAATCTATTCCTTTGTACATCTTGTCAATCCAGCAGCCTTATTTGCTATTCGCTTTCAATTTAAACACAGCACAGAGAAGACACAAATCTATTCCGGAGTAACTTTATCTGTAAAGAGGAAACAGACTTGTATTTTTAACTTTAGATGTTTCAGCAATTTCTAGGCCTTAAGGTCAGGAGTGCAGGTGGTACTCCGCTTAATTCAAATGCCAGTTTTCATTTCAACGTTGCATAAAATATTTTCTCAAAGGTCGTCGTTGAAATGTTACGACTTTTTCCGCAGTTCTTATCTTCGAAGTAATTACTACTTGTGTTGTATTTGGCTACTATTTTAATTAAACTGTAATGTTCTGATAACAAAGTGGATACAATTTTGAGTGGTGATTTAAGAAAATTAAACCGTTGGCTGTCATTTGTGGATCTTTGACAATCGTTTCGGGTATCGTAAACAGTAACTGGTTTGTGAAGGTCAGATAGGCAGTCACTCCATGTAAAATACTGGTATTTAGCTACATCTGGTTATACTGGAACTAGGGATTGCAATCCGGAAAACCGGATCCGGTAATCCGGCGGATCCGGTGTCATTAAACGTTTACCGGATCCGGTACCAATATACCGGATAAGTACTTAAAATAATTATTTATCGTAAGTTGATTAAACTAAAGAGTTATATTTAATCAAACAAACTCATTATTGTAATAATTATAAGATTCTCAAATTATTGTGATCTCTGTAAATAGTAATGACACAAGGTTAAATAATGTTAGATTTTATAAAGATAAGTATAATTTTAAGTTCTAACATGAAAAGTAAAAGTTGATTTCATTAAAGATTTTTTTAAATAAACAACCTATTTATTACACTAACTCGATTAAAAGTCCATTTTGGAACAAAAAGCGGAAATTATCCTGATTTGATCAATCCGGTCGGATCCGGCCGGATTGATGAAAATCCAGCCGGATCCGGCCGGATTGAAAATGACTGGAAATCAAAAAAATCCCTAACTGGAACCCGACCTCAACATAGTTGGGCAAAGGTTAGTCAGATGACAATGAATTACTTACATACAAACGGCAGGTGTTATCTTGAGCTTCATTATGAATTTAAATGGATCGCGTTAGAGTTGTCGTGCGAACAATCAATATAACGTAGGTCATGCTGTATCGTCGCAAAAACTTGTTTCATATTTACAATACAACTGTCTGTCTGTCGATTAACTTGTGTTTATTTGTTCAATGAGACATTTCAATAAACATTTCCATTTATGATTTTATCAAAGAAGATATTAATCATCTTGTTCTGTCTCTAGGTTAAACAACAATAAATTCAAATATGACTGGGTCAGTAAGTAAATAATGTAAGTAATTGAATAAAACATTGTACATTTAAATAAAAATTCTATCTTTATTGTTGCAGTCTACAAAGACAATTAGTACGAGCACAAAAAAAAACATTGTTTTTTATCTATACAAAATTATTATAAATTAAAGCTGCTTTTCGTGTACTCATTGTTTTAACTTAACTCTACAACGGATTTTGATGCAGTTTTGACCATAATTTAGAGTATTTTTTTTGGGTGAGAAATTATCAAATAACTTCTGCCGCTCTAGGCGGAGCGAGAGGGCGTGTCAGACTCTTACTGACTAAAACCCACCCGTGTTCCTTCAGTTGCCTGTTTGTTGCCAGGGGCCACGGTAACCCTTTCGGACAAACCCGCAACCCCGGCAGGCAATGGCCCTAGCGGACCCCTTCAGTTGTGCTGACATCTCTATTCCGGAAGACCTTACATATTGTAATAAAGAAATCGCTATGTTTTATCATGTTGTAAAAACAACCGATCTCCAAAAAAAAAAAACATTAAAAAGTGAAAAATAACTTTATTTCGGAAGTCGGTGTCTTGGGTTTTGTATTTTCGTTTTTTGCCACCGACTTCCGAAATTAAAGTTATTTTTCACTTTTTAATGTTTTTTTTTGGAGGTCGGTTGTTTTTTTTTGTAAAAAGTTTTTATTTTTCACTTTTTAGTTGTGGTACCTACTCCACACACATTCGAATATTACTACCTGCTACCAGTGACAGAAACTTATCAGATCATCTACATACTAAGTGGGAAAAAAATACGTATTTTGTAGCTAACTCAAAAACTATCCAAGCAAAGTTAATAAAATTTATATGGGACCAATTTGAGAGCACACCCTTTCAAACAAAAAAAGAATTTTCAAAAATCAGTCCACAATTGACGGAGAAATCGGTGGACATACATAAAAAAAAAACAAACATACGCGACGAACATATAATCTCCTCCTTTTTGGAAGTCGGTTAAATACCTTGTGAACCGGGGGAAAATCGCTAGTAGAATCTAATTTTGATATTTATCATGACTTAATTCATGGATGGCAAGCAAATACTTGGGGTTATGACTGTAAAAATCTACTCCACATAGACTTCTCCCAAAGATACCTACTACGTTTCACCTTGAAGTTGAAGCAAAGTGACTTTTTATCGTCTAAACGTGGTGATTACGAAACGAGTAATAGTAACATTACTACGCAGTTTGGTTGAATTAGTAAGAAACGAATGAAAAACAAAGAAAAAAAAAAATGTGGTGGCATTCCGGGAGTGCCGATAGAAGTGAAAACTTGAACAAGATCGACTTGGTGGAAGAAAAATACTTGTATAGAACATTGGTCCGTAATTTTATGTTAATAAAGAGCATAATTGCGTTTACAAAAAATAATACTTCCGAAACCTTTGATGTAAAAATACTTGCATAGAACATTGATCCGTAACATAAAATAAACAAAGAGCATAATCGCGTTTACAAAAATGAGGTGTCCTCATGGTGTCGCGAAATCAATGGTTTAGTCCCATCTCAAAAATGCCCAACGCGCTTAAAGAAGTTTTCACTTCTAAAAAAATTTGTCGCATATGATGTGTAACATCTGACATTTCACCTAGGTAATAAGCAACATTAAAGGGGCGGGGCCTCGTCAAGGTCGTTTCTGACCGCCAACTCTAGCACCGCGCGCGCTCATTGGTCAAATCAAATAGCGCTCGCTTCCCCGGCTTCCTGTTACACACTTCCGTCCCTTTTCATGAAATCACTCCCACAGATTTCAGGAAAGCGAGAGGACAGATGTTACACATCAAAAATAAATGAAAAATTGGAATAGTAAGCAAAGCTGTAAATAACATAGAAAGAGCATCATCTCTTTGGAAATCTGTCAGTTAATACTACTCGAGGAATGATGTTTGTGCAAGTGAGATTTGCAGTTCAATTCATTCAAGTGCATTCAATAAACAAACAATTTCTAGTGTTGTCACTTGTTAATGTTAAAAAAATAGAAATTTTTGGCTGTTTGAGCAAGTGAGATTTTCATGTGCAAACACACACAACAAATAATGGATGGATCGAATGCGCGGCAATGTTTACAAAAACAGTTTGTGTTTCCGTAGCCAGATTTTCACTTGCACTAGATACTCACAAATCAAAAGAAATTTGGCGTATGTGCCAGTGTATAAGAATTTATGTCCAAATTATGATGGTTAGTAACACGATCAAGAGTACCGTGGAGTTTTGTCGGCTCTTCTACGTAGGACACGACCAATTGGAACCCGTGCAACTAACTTCTGACGTTTCATAAGTGTAAAAGGTTTATGACAAATTAAATTTGTTGAATTGAATTGTTTGAATGATTCTCCAACAAAATACTCAAACCAAGTTATTTAATTATGAGCAATATTTGTATATATTAGCAATAACGTTATCAAAAACGGCTCTAAAGTTGCAATATAGGACTTTACGGGGGCGAAAAATCGATCTAGCTAGGTCTCAAATCTGGGAAAATTCGTTTTCTCCGTATTTTCACCCGAGCAGAGCTCGGTCGCCCAAAGTTTAGAACAAGATGGCTACCTTCGAATGGCAGCATGGAATTAGTAAGTACCTACTATCATGGCAGCATGGAATTAGTATGAACTTTCCTATACTATTAAATGAACATTCTGTATTTTCACCAGAGCAGAGCTCGGTCGCCCAGGTACCTACTTCACTACATAGTATAAAACAAAGTCGCTTTCTCTGTCCCTATATCCCTATGTATGCTTAAATCTTTAAAACTACGCAACGAATTTTGATGCGGTTTTTTTTAATAGATAGAGTGATTGAAGAGGAAGGTTTATATGTATAATAATCCGGTTTATACCCGTGCGAAGCCGGGGCGGTTCGCTAGTTAATAATAAAGTAACCTCTGATAAGGACAAACTTAGTGCAGTCGCTAATAGTTATCGATTGAGGTGCACGCAGACTGGAAATACTAACAAATTGTTATGCAAAGTGACATTGAATACGCTTCAGTAGGACTAATGTGGTATAAACGGTTACTTACTTAAAATTATGCCTGTATTGCCCAAAGGGTTACGCAGAGGGGTATAGTTCATTTAAGTCTCATGTAATTATAGAGGACCTATAAGCCTAATCCATAATGCTGGCACAAAACTTGAATTAGGGCTGATAGTGTTGCCGTTAAAGTCAAAGACCTAACGCTGAACCTGGATAGTATCATAACGTTTGTTCGTCTAAAAAGTAGGCTAAAGATGAAGGTTTTTACAGACATACACAGGTCACTCAGAAAGTTTTGCGACTAACAGTTTTTGTCTATGTGACACTGGCACTGCGTTTTGATTTCAATTAAAACTATGACTATTTATTACAAAAACTTTTTACAAAAAAACACTACAAAGTGAAAAATAACTTTAATTTCGGTAGTCGGTGTCTTTGGTTTTGAATTTTCGTTTTTTGCCACCGACTTCCGAAATTAAAGTTTTTTCACTTTGTAGTGTTTTTTTTTTTGGAAGTCGGTTGTTTTATTTTTGTAAAAAGTTTTTATTTTTCACTTTTTAGCTGTGGTATTTACCTCCACACAAATTCGAATACCACTACCTGCTATGTAAATAACAGTGAGAGGAACTTAACAAATCATTCACATATTAAGTGGGAAAAAAATACGTATTATTGAAGCTAACTCAAAAACCATCCAAGCAAAGTTAATAAAATTTAATGGGACTACACGGGAAGCACCAGCTTTCAAATAAAAAAAGAATCATCAAAATCAGTTCACCCAGTAGAAAGCTCTGAGGTAACAAACATAAAAAAAAATACAGTCGAATTGAGAACCTCCTCCTTTTTTTGAAGTCGGTTGAAAAAACACTACATTCCAAATTCGAAATTCCCTCCGTATTTTTTTACGAGTAAAATCAAAATACTCTGTCTCACTGAAAAATGGGTTTACAACGAGAACATTTTCGCGCGATGATTTTGTACGATTTCAAATGTCGACTAAAACTAGAAGAATCGTTTGAAAGACTTCGAATGGTGCTCATAGACAAAAGCCTTTCGAAAGCAACTGTTTTCCACTGGTTCAACGAATTTATGCGTGGTCGAGTAACTTTGGCGGACGAAGAAATAAGTGGCCGCCCTATGGCGGCTGTTACATTTATGAAAACGTGCTTGCTGTAAAAAATTTAATTCAAGAGAATAGGTGAATTATATAAGAAGTGGTTCAGCATATACTGCAGATTGGATCGGGAAGTGTGCATGAAATTCTACACGGGCATTTTCGGGTAAGGTAGATAGGTTCACGGTGGTACCGCAAAATCTAACGCAGGCTAAAGGAGGTTCGGGTAAAACGGTGTCGAGACATGATAGCAAAATTTGAAACAGGCTCGTCTCGACGCGTTTAACATATCATTACGAATGGATTTTTGATCCCCAAAATAAAAAAATGAACTCAAGGGAAAACAGGTTTCATCACCGGAAGATGCACTGGCTGCATTTGAGACGGGATTGAAGAGGTGTCTGATGCGGACTGAAAAATGTGTTATGAAAATTGGTTTAGACGTATGAAACTGTGTATAGACGCCAATGGAGAGTTCTTTGAAAATAATAAAAAAATTATAACCTGTAGTATATTTTTTTAGTATCGCAAAACTAAAATAAACAAGAAAACTAACAACTAAATCTGGGTTTATGATCTGAAATCGCCTGCAGTGCGCAAGCTTAGTAAGAGACAAGGCATTAAAGCTGTAGGGGGTAATTTCAAAGAATCTGTGACGAGTTAGGCAGAGGTGTATATTGCCGCAAACTCACATTTCATTAGTCGAACCTATAGCCATAATTCCTGGCACAACTCTAGACTCTGGGCTGATAGTGAAGTCACTGAAAAAATCCTTTTGGAAAAATGCAATAACTCACTTTGCCCCACCTGGGGATTGAAACCAAGTCCTCAAGCTGGTCATGGATGATAATAACGCCTGTTTTCGTAAAATAGGTAGGAATGAAGTCTTTTACAGGCCATACTAGAAAGATATCGTGGAAACCTGGGCTTCAGAATCATAATTAACCGACTTCCAAAAAGAAGGAGGTTATAATATGTTCGTCGCGCATGTTTTTTTTTTTTTATGTATTTCCACCGATTTCTCCGTCAATTGTGGACCGATTTTGAAAATTATTTTTTTGTTTGAAAGGGTATGCTCTCGAGGTGGTCTCATATAAATTTTATCAAAAAAAAAAACAACCGACTTCCAAAAAACACTACAAAGTGAAAAATAACTTTAATTTCGGAAGTCGGTGACAAAAAACGAAAATTCAAAGCCGAGGACACCGACTTCCAAAATTAAAGTTATTTTTCACTTTGTAGTGTTTTTTGGAAGTCGGTTGTTTTTTTTTGTAAAAAGTTTTTCTGAAATTGCCATCAGTGAGTAATGGTAGTAATGAACACTCGTTCCTTCTCTGTGTGAGACAAGGTATAAGAGCTGCAGGGGGGTGGTTGGAAAGAATCTGTGACGAGTATTTCCCTTGTATGTTGTATATTTCTGCCGTCCTTTAACTAGAAAGCCGTTAACCCTCAAATTACCAATTTTTACTTTTTAATTGAAAGTGATAGAGTTCAAAATTCTCTGTCTTTCTGTCTAAGAAACATTTTACAATTTAAATAGTTCCAGAGATATGAAAATTTTGTAGGCCGTTAAGTAACACAATTTATGATGATTCCATCACTAGAGAGCGTCTAACTCACACTTCTTCTTTAAGAGTTTCTGGACAGAAAGGATTCTTTAGGATAAACAGAAAAGAATATCAATTGATGTGTCCAACAATCATAGTTTTGAAGAAACAACGATTCCCGCGTTTTTTAAGCTATTGCATAGCTTTTATCGCGGGCTTTGAGCGCGGCGACCGAATCAAGAAATTCCGTAACGTAACGAAAATAAAACCTAACACCCCCCCGGTTCCCATGACAACATAACGTAATTTTTTTTTTATGTCATCACGTCATCATCCCAAGTGTAGCGTTGACAAATAGGAAGTATGGAGGTTACAAATGCTAGGCGATAGCTTTACCGCGGCAGTCCCCGAGTGCCACACGTTTTTTTTTTGTTTTTGCCGTTTTCTCGGAAATAACTTTTTGGGCTTAAGGGCGTTCTAGTTAAAGAACGGCAGATTTACTCTCGTCTCAAGAAAAATGAACACCAAATCCTTTGTCTACAACCAAGAAATATCGCAAAGGCCAAATAGTGACATCATAAAAATAATAACAGTCACAACTAGTCTTTTACGCCAATACCTGTCTAAACAGGTCCAATCAATAGAACCTGTTTTTAATATTATGCTGCGTTTTTATTATTGTGACAATGATTAACCGCATTTATTATTATTTACTCGAGCATTTACTTCGTTATGCGGAAATTATTAAGTACAAGGTAATTGGATTGGCGAAGCCTGCGATAGCGTGGACATAGTTGTTAAAATGGAACTTTTGATATAACTACTGATATGTGATTTATGTCTAGGCAAGGTAAATTGGTTCTCCGAGTCTGGACTCTTGCGCATAAGAGATACTGTTGGGATATCTGTTTTGTGCGATCCCCTGGGATTTAGGAAATGTTCTCAAAATCTGCGAACAGAACCGACAGAAAAGTCTTATTTACGTCCCTTGAAAGGCGTAGCTTGACTGAAGGCCTTAAAAACTTTTTGGGTTTTATTATAGTTAGCCGCGACTGCTAGTCACTGCCCGAGGTATGTGGGCGGTGTGCCGGGGGACACCATTGACAAAATTGGCAGACTGAGTTAGCTTGACCTTTGTCTACCTCCCCCGTCTCACTGCTCACATACCTCAGGCGATGACAGCAATAGCGCACGGATTATAATTAAACATAGGGAGTGCCTCTGCTGCCGGCGCTGGTTCCCGAAGATAACGCCATTGGGAACCGGCATGACATTACTGCCGGCAGCCGAGATTAAAAACATTGGCTGCCGGCACCGCCGGCTCCCATAATGGACATCGGCAGCGCGGCGTCCAAAACGCCACGAACTCTAACTAACTGCTCTAACTAAAGTATTTTTTTCTTTATATTCTAGTCGTTTTTGGCGTAGGGGGCCACAGTTCTAACCTTACCTTTTTTGCAAGTAAAAATATTTAATCTAATCTAACTATTTCGGTTCCGGGTACTTAGTACTTGATTACAGGAATATGGAAATTATTCATTTGGAAATATATGAAAGGAAAACTATTGTGGTTTTTTACATATTTTTTAATTATGCCTACCACGCCTATCTACTCGTGCCAATTGCCAACCTCGTTTTCCGCTTTTTTTTTGTCCAATCTCTACGCCGGCAGCTAATTTAGCAACCGGCGTCGGCAGCCAATTCGGGAGCCGGCGCCGGCAGCGGAGGCACTCCCTTTTAAACATAACATAACATCACGCTTTCTTTCCCCGAAGGCTTAAGCAGACGTGTACCTTTAGTAACACCCACACTTCGCCGGTCATGTTTGTAGGTTTATTTGTTTTTTATTACTTAATTAAATTCCCCAGAAGTTATACCTTCGATATTGATTTTAGTTTCGAGAGCTAAACTAAGGCAACATAGACGTACAGTCACCCTCAAAAAGATGTATACTATACATCGGCAAGAATGTATACATACGGCTACCTATATAGCTATACATTTCCAGTATAAGCTGATCTCGCATTGTATAGGATTTCCGTACAATGAGAGGTCAGCTTATGCTGGAAATGTATAGCTTGACAAGTAGCCGTGTGTACAATAATTGTAGACAGTCAAATTCGTTATTTGTGTTTCACAAATTATTTTTATTTTATAATACTGTATCATATGTGAGGCTACAATAACCCATGTGTAATAATATGTTTTATGGCTACACATTGGTACTGTATTTCTATTTTCTTAATATCCCTCGGCAAACTTCGTGTTTCGTCAGTTGTCGGATTTCTATTAGTTGCCCGTTGCACTTGGTGCAGACCGGACACTCTCAATCGACTTGGAAGTATTTAGCTGTTAATACTCTTTAACTTAATGTAATTTATTTAAAAAATGGGAGGAAAGTCACAGGCATGATATATTGGAAAATAGTTTTGCAGCTCTATATAAATCACACGGAAATCAAAATAAAACAACAATGAAGTAGTTAGTTCTGAATTCAAATTATTATATACGATAAATCTAATAATTGATGGACATAGAAATTAGCATTCGTTTGTATTCGGAAATGTGATGATACCCGACGGGCATTAAGAAAATAGAAATACTATACAATAATATGGAAGACAAATTTTAGACAGCCAAATGAATTCTTGCTGATGTATACTATACATCTTTTTGAGGCTGACTGTACCTATTAACTAAATTGATCACTTAAAAGGACGTACCTATACCTACCTATACATGTAAGGTACTCCCACACTAACAGACTAGACTTATTATATCGATAGTCAAGGACACGCGAATTATACCTACACTACCTGTCCACTTAATGGATAGTCTAAATATAGATACAAATGTCAGGAACTATTAAAACTGTTAATTGTATATAAGATTTGTCATCTATGGATATAAAAATGAAAATCATTAATAAACGAGCATCTTTTTAGATATATTGCTGGGCCATCTGATCGAAAAGAAGCAGCAACGAATATGAAAGGCATTACATTTACCAAAGCCACAAAAAAAATACTAAACTTGCTTGGTTTCGTTTACGTTGCGTTGTTGTACAGTATTTTTATTTTCTTAATGTCCCTCGGCAAACTTCGTGTTTCGTCAGTCGTCGAATTTCAATCAATTGCCCCTTTGCACTTGGTGTAGTTCAGACGCTCTCAATCAACTTGGAAGTATATAGAGTTGTAAGTACTCTTTTAACTTAATTTAATTTATTTTTAAAATGGGAGGAAAGCTGCTACAGTCACAGGCACGACAGATAGGAAAATAGTTTTACAGCTCTACAGTGTAATTCTTAATAATGTGCACATATCGAAATGAGAGAATCTATGCTTAATTTTATCGACGGATTTCTCTTTGACATCTTATTGATAAATTTTACAATTATTGTAAAAATTTGAGAAAAAATATAGATTTTTGCTAAAAAAAAACATGTTTATTTTCAATTGAGGGTTTTTTTCTCAATTTTCATTTTATGAGGACGCCTTATTACTTCCAATTATTATGGAGTTTGTTTCATCGCGATAGATGATTTAGTTTACAAGTTACACCGTTTTGTTAAAAATAAAAACAAAAGTATATTTTTTTTAGAGATTTTAAAATATTTTTTGTATTGCTAAAATTAAGCATAGATTCCCTCATTTCGATATGTGCACATTATGAAGAATCACACTGTATAGAGTTCACACGGAAATCGAAACAAAACAACAATACAGTTCTGAATTCAAATTATTATACACGATAAATCTAATAATTGATGGACATGGAAATTAGCATTCGTTTGTATTCGGAAATGCGATGATTCCTGAGGGGCATTAAGAAAATAGAAATACTGTAAGTTTTTCCACGTTATTTGGCGAAGAAAATTGTTCTCTAACTAGATATGAATATTATATTCTTCTGTTTGTCGAGCCTACCAAAACTTAATCCCGGTAGTACGTTCCCGTGGGATATTTTCCGACATCCACGCGCGCGAAGCCGCGGGCAAAAGCTAGTAAGTTATAATTGTAACGTAACTAAGCAAGTTAAAAGTACCCTATGTATTAATCCAGGTTATAAACTATCTGTGTGTCAGATTTCATCCAACTCCGTTCAGCCGTTTTTGCGTGATTGAGTAACAAAGATCAAAACACACAAACACACAAACATTCACATTTATATTGGTAGGATACGTTTTTCCACGTCAACTTGTTCTCTAATTAGATTTGGTAAAAATAATCTTCTTTAGTCACAGTGTTATAAATTTATAATCGCCCCGTTGGCGTTGGCTAAAATAAGGTGTGCCTTTTGTCACTTGTAAGGCTTTAAAAGTTCGTGAAAACTGAATATTTAATGATTTTCAGTTGAAAAGTTTCGTTTTAGAATGACTTGAAAAGTGCTAGTTTTACACTACACCCGATACACTGCTGAAAATAGTTTTGCCATAACAAAAGTGAAAAAAAAACTTTTTTACAAAAAATACAACCGACTTCCAAACTACAAAGTGAAAAATAACTTTAATTTCGGAAGTCGGTGTCTTTGGATCAGTATTTAAGTTTTTTGACACCGACTTCCGAAATTAAAGTTATTTTTCACTTTGTAGTTTGGAAGTCGGTTATATTTTTTGTAAAAAAGTTTTTGTTTTCACTTTTTAGTGGGTTGATTTGTAATTTATCTAAGTTACAATAGCCTTATGTCAACTGCTCATCAAAAATACCCAAATCGCTATAGATGTGCCTTTAATATTTGAAGAGTTCCCTCGATTTCTCCAAGATTCCATCATCAGATCGTGGCCAAATGACAATGGGACCAACTTGAAAGTATACCCTTTCAAACAAAAAAAGAATTTTTCAAACCGGTCCAGCTGTCTTCGAGTAATCAGGGAACATACATAAAAATAAAAAAATATCCCGACGAATTGAGAACCTCCTCCTTTTTTTTGAAGTCGGTTAAAAATGAGCATTTGTATTATGCCTCAAGGGTTGCTTTTTGAGTTGGCGATCACATTACTAGCTACCGTCAGGTGTAATCGAGCTCAAAGTTCGAATCTATTCCGTTATACAATGGATCATCAACAATTTTATGTAGTCATTCAGGTACCTCAAGGTACATAACGTGCTCATGCATCAATCATTGACAGGTACTTACATTAAAATCATAAGTGTGATTTTATGATCGCCATAACAGAGCTATAATATATTCTATTTATTACCTACATGCAAGGAAGATCATACGTAAAGGCTCTCATAGACAGGCGCGATGCAATTCTAGTGGAACAATTTCTATGAAAACTTCACGGAAAGAGTTCTGCCGGTATCGCGTCGAGCCTGTCTGCGGGATCCTTAATGGCTGACAGTACAGGTAGGTATAATAAAATATCGCATCCTAGTACGTAAGTTGGAACTAAGTTTGCAGTTACCGAACCGTGCAAAAGCGCTACGAATTTATTGGCTTACCAAAATTTGAGCAAAGTTTGCCATGTAAGCTAAATAAACTAAGCCTGCTAAACTTGCATCAAATGTACTAGACTAAGTTTCGAAGTTGGTCAAATGTTCGTTCAACCATGGCCAACACAAACAAGAACGTGTGCGGTCGGGGGACCCCCGTCAGGAACGAAGTTCTTTCTCGCGTATGATAAAAATAAAAAATTGCAACCTCCATCTTGGATTTACATTTCGACACCACTATCGGTTTTAACACCCTCGAAAACGATAACCATAAATTTGAAAATTTTCAGAGCCGCCATCTTGGATTTACATTTTGACCTCACTGTCGGCTTTAGCACCCTCGAAAACTATGAAAACGACACCCATGACGAATTTTTTTTTAATGTTCGCAGCCGCCATCTTGGATTTTCCTTTTGACCAAATTCACACTTTCTTTCTCTCTCGTCGGCATAGTCTCGGACCGATATGTACAATTTTATCCCATGACACTTTGTTTCTTTCTGCCGGTGTTCTCTGTCTTTCTCTTTGAATTAGAAGGAGATATTCGCAAGTATTAACACTTTTAAGCGTGACAATTTCTAAAAGTTTACAAGCCTGTGTTAAAGAATTTCGTTCCAATAATTTTATTCACCAACATTTGGTTCAACTTGGCTTTAGTCTGCACACAGCCTAGTAGAAACAGTATCACATATTACTACTCAGTATGCCAATGTTCGTTCTTGAACGTCGTAATTCAAAATTACTATTAACTGGCAACACGTCATAGCCACAGAGTTTTTATTGCAGTACACCAAAAGGTTTATCCGACCATGCAAATGGGTGATGTCATTGTCCTTAGTACATGCTCAAGGCTATGCACCGAGTTACAAATCATAGCTTATTCTGTGGTTTTGACAAACGTAATAATATTAAAGATTTAGTAGATTCAAGGTTCATTTTTATAGCGATTGTATTATGTATTCGGTAAACAGTTTAGTTTTTTATTTTAAATCGATAACGGTAATTTGTTTCGACTATACATTTGAATGGGTTACATCAACAGCGTGCACTTAGTAAATATTTACATAAATGGTCTTTTAATTGAATACCTCTACAAATAAAATAGCTATTTTAGTAAATTAAACTATTGTTTGCAGGTGATTAGCGTCAAGAAAAACACAACTTTTTTTGTCGAAGAGCATTAATTTAATTTTTCTAAATTTAATTTTAAATGATTTCACAATTAGAACAATTACTGTGGTTGTAATGCAAAAAAATATGTTCATGACCTAATGTTTTGCTTACAAAAAGGATAATTCCTATAATTAAGGAAAATTATAAATCCATTTTAGCAAATGCCAGTTTTATAATCCATTCGTGGTTTCTAAATACAATCGACATGGGTCAAACAAAAAATCCATACCCAACTCAAACCGCGATAATAATTTACAATCAATACAAACAATTGACAATAATAGTTTCCATTGTGAATGGTCTCCACCATTACAATAGATAATAATATGGAAACTAACTCAAATAACATACAAGAGTACAAATAAACGTCATAGTTTCATCGTGATTCATAGAGGTAACCGATTTGAAATTTGAAGTGTAGTGAAGCCCTGGCCGTTTGAATTTGTATTAGTTTCTTGCCCGTCTTTCTTCATATGAATCTACTACGCTTTGGAATGGGCAACTAAATTCATCTTTGTGACTGACCGACCCCTTGACAATTCAAAAGTGCCTGTAAATAGTTAAATTGAAATAAATTCTTTGAGTTTGAATATCACAGCTAGCTTGAGGAAATAGGTTTTCTTTATAAATATAGTTTTGAAAACATTTAGTTAGTTTGGGTAGTGATAAAATTCACAAATAATGCACAGGTGTTGTAGCTCTTAAAATCATCAGTTAGAAAACATTTATTGACGTGATAACGTCTTATAAATCGATGAATGCCGGCTGCATGCACGAAAAAGTGTCACGTTCCGCCTGAGCCGAGCGTGCAAGCGAGAGCGCGTAACAAGCGATAGAGAGGCGCGATCGACCTAAGCGTTCGGCTTGTGACGTTATCACGTAAAATTACCGTCCGTAAACCGACTTTACAGACAAACAATTTATTGATGCCCAATGCGCCCTAACCCATTTTATACATTTGTACTTGTGTTAGCTTGTTTATTGAATTTAAGAGTATTTCTCTGTAAATAAAAAATACACATAAACCTAAAAGAAAACAAGCTAACATTATAGAGCCAAAGTCATTCCTAAGATGTTGATTATGGTTAGGTATACCAAGCAACTTTCTGAAGATCAAACAAACTATGTCGTAGCTCTAATCTTATTGAAGCAAAATATTTTAAATCCACGCAAAACTTAAATCCAATCAATTTGTTAATTTCCGTTATCGACTTGTTGTAAATTAATTAATTTTATTTTCTACGAAAGACGTCATCGCTTTGCATGAGGACGATACAATTAGCCGACGTACGCACGCACGTATTAAAATCGCGGCGATTTTTTTTCGTGCACTGGATTTTCAACGCTCTCCTTAGCACCGAGAGTTGAAGATCCAACAGTGTGTTTTCCATCGCGCTGGGACGAGAGTGCGTCCCAGCGCATTGGATTCTCAACGCTCGGCTCAAAACCGAGAGTTGAAAATATTTATTACGTCCGTGCGAACGTCGGCTAAATCGGTTACGTTCAGAAAAACCGGGTTTCCCCGCGAAATATTTATTTGTATACAAGTGACTCGCCCCTGCTTTGTACGGTTTTTACGACTTGACAAACCTACCTTGCCTTGACAGAGATTTCTGTATTATATATGTAGTTCAATATTAATGTATTCTACATATGAATCTTTCGGAATAAACTCTCTAAATGATGGTGAAAACCGCATCAAAATCCGTTGCGCAGTTTCAACGAAAAACGCAACACAGACAAATACAAAAAGTGACTTTAATTTATAATGTTTATTTATATATTTATCACATCATCTTTGATGTTGTAATCAAATACATCTTTGTTTTCAATTGCATTCATTTAGTCAATCTGCACAAATCATTATGCAGTTTCGACACAGATCTGATTCAATAGAAATCTGCATTTGCTAGATAAGCAGTAGATTTCATAACAGTATGTAAGAGATTTGCATATTTAAACACGAATAATAAAAAATAAAGCAAGCAATAATGTAATGCTATAATTGATAGAAAGACAACAGTCATCAGAAGTTAAAGAAAATCACGATCCCCAAGTTGTTCTTCTTAAAACAAGTTGAGGAACCCTATTACGAAGCCTCCGCTGTCCGTCCGTCTGTCTGTCAGCGGGCTGTATCTCATAAACCGTAATAGGCAAACAGTTCAAATTTTCACAGATTGTGTATTTCTATTGCCGCTATAACAACAAATAAAAAATAGAGTTAAAAATTAAAGGATCTATACGAGAAACGTGTTTTTTTTGGCGTTTTCTGCTAAACATTGTACGGTGGTACGGAACACTTCGTGTGCGAGTCCGACTCGCACTTCGCCGGTTTTTTATGATTAAAAATTAAACCGCAAATAAAGTATCTATTGTCTTTTATATTTCTTTTTATGAAAAAAATACAAAACAATGGACTTTTATCGAGTGCTGGTCGCAGAGCAACATCTACAATCTTATTAATGTCTCTTGCAAACACAAAGTCGAGCATATGTTTCTTTTGTATATTATCTAGGTATTTTCCTTAATCTTAATGTCTAGGGAAAACCTCATTGTAAATGATCATCTCTTGTTATACTTGTTTACTTTTGTATTTAACATTAGAAGTCACGATCTACGAATCAAGACGATGACAAGTGACTCAATTCACAATTGTTTCTCGCCACTACAGATACGAATACAGAAATAATATTAAACCGGTTTCGGATACGGTTACGGATATGAAATGATTTCGGACTATCCTTTAGTTTCGGATAGTTCCGGTTACGGATATTAGATTTTTAAGAAATTGTAACAGTAAAACACATTTAACAAATTAAAAAAAACATGCAAGTGTGCGCGGCTCGGCCGGGCAGAAAAACCTGTTATAACGTGTCTCATGTAGACTCCGCCCCTATACGAAATTATCCGAAACTTTTATATCGGATTCGGTTACGCTTACGGATAGATTTTTATTACAGATATCCGATAGTTTCGGTTACGGTTACGGAGCTCCTAAACATCCCTGCTAAATAGTATTGGTAATGCATTCCATGGCTTTGTTGGTAACATGTCCATAATTCGAAAGATAAGAAAGTGAGCACAGGGCTCGGTGACAAGTAAGGGGAAATGCTTTGAGGTCAAAGATTGCGTTATCACACTTGGGTCTGATAAAACCTAATGGGCTAGGCATCTGGAGTATTCATTTACACAACTTTCTGAATCTAGATAAATATATAATTGAAAGGCAGTTCAACAGGTAGTTTGCAAGAGCATTTAGAAAAAAAAACGGAAAGAATCCCACGGGAACATTGAACACAACACACACACATTGACATTTTTATTAGATTAATATTTGGTTTTAAAAGTATTTTGACATTTTTATAAAATTTTATTTCTTGACAATTTTACATTTAACATTTTATTTTATTTTGCCATTCTGACATTTTTATAATTTTTTGTCAATTTTATTTAAGTATTTTTGTTTTTTAATGAGTTGAATATTTAAAAGTTATTGTATTTTGGGTTTTCATCTGTGAGTTTATAATTTAAATGTAAGTGTGATAACATGTAATAGTAATATGGACTAGAATTATGACTGAAAAAAAAAAAAAAAAAAATTGCTTGACTTAGAAGCCAGGTGGGCCGCTGCAGGTACAGCTTAGTCAGGAGGGGTACTCCGATGAACCACAGCGGCGACTGTTGAGTCACACTGCAAACGATGCCCTTGTCGAGCTCTCTGTGCTATGCTTTTTTGTACCTTTGCGAGGCCAACAATAACGCTGTCGAAATGGCCGAATTCTGATTGAAGCTTATTTAAAACAGACAAATGGAATCATCGATACGACGGAGAAGAAGAATACTGGTCAACTTCATATACATATTATTATATCTGTTCAAATCGCAGGAGTTATTTTCAATGTATCCGTTCTTTGAAAAGCTGTTTGGTAGAGAAATCGAACATCATCATGGTGTAAAAACCGGCCAAGTGCGTGTCGGACCACGCACAATGAAGAACCCTTCATTGTGTGTGTAGTTGGGATGAATTTGTCCAAAAAACAAAATAACTTTGTAGTTGAAAAATTGTTCTCCCATACGGAATATATGGGAAAACATGTCTTTGCAACTGCAAAGTTAAGTTGGTCGATTATTACTCGTTAACTTGTTAAACAAAACATGGCTTTACGTGTAGGAGAGGTACCCTAAAAATAATGTTTTTCATAATTTTGTTTTACCACTTTGTCGGCGTAATTAATATGTATACCTATGCCAAATTACAGCTTTCTAATACTAGGGTCTCGGAGCTAGACCGCGGACAGACAGACAGACGGACATGACGAAACTATAAGGGTTCCTTGTTTACTACGGAACCCTAAAAAAATGCCGCAAATTAAAACTCTTAGTTACAATAACCCGCCCTTTCTTTCCACTCAAATCAACATAAACTTTTACCATCACATTTCCTATAAACCGATGGTTCAATTACTAACAACCGAATGTTCAGGTCAGTGTCAAACTATTACAACATTTAACTGTTTGCGTAGACATCATAAACCATCACGTTAACTGTCGCGAAAGTCACGCGAACGAATGCAATTTATTATCCTTTTATTTGGCGAGACATCCATTTAATAATACAGTGGTTATATGAAAGGTTTAAGTTCAGAAAGACTACTTTGCACAAGGCCGTCATAAGCTTACATCTTTGCACCTTAATGTGTAATTAATCAAATAAATAAATTTATGAGTCAGATAGGTTTAGTACTGAATTTGTGCTAGCATTGGTTTTGAGTCCATCTATAAACGGGCCAGGAGCGACTGTGGATGGATGTTATTCACTCTAGAAAAGTATAATGTTTCATTGGAGATCCCACTATACCTCTACTTTCTTCCATACGAGATGAATTCAACTGAGACCGACCTTAGAATGATCTCTAAGGTTACCTATTTATTGCGGGTTTGTCCGAAAGGGTTACCGTGGCCCCTGGCAACATACAGGCAACTGAAGGAACACGGGTGTGTTTTAGCCAGTAACAGTCTGACACGTCTTCCCGCTCCGCCCAGAGCGGGAGAAGTTATTCGATAATATCCCAACCAAAAAAAAAAAGGTTACCTATTTAGAACAAGATGTGTTTTAGTGACCTGCACCCTAATTGCATTACGCACGATCAATCATAATCTGAAGGAATTATTTTGAACAATAATGTTAATCCATCGATTCATATGCTCGAAAAATTTGTCTATGATAATAATGTTGTTGAACTTTCAAAATGAAACAGATTCTGATTAATCGTGTGTTACGTAGGTGCTGCTTGCTATTAAGGTGTTGCTGCATGCGTAGTATGACCACCGTAGAAACGAGTTTTGTCGACGGAAGAGTAGACAAAATGACAGATAAACAATCACAATCTGTCATTTTGTCTATTCTTCCGTCGACTAAACTCGTTTCTACGGTGGTCATGTGAGGCGTGCAGGTCGTGTGTGTTGTCTACTTGTTTTTATTTTTCATGGACCTTTTGCTTTTCTTTTTCTGTGTCACCCGCATGTGTGTTCTTTCATATTTAAAAAGTTTGCACGCCGTTGTTTGGGGTTCACGTAAACACATTAATAGATATACGCTTTAGCGCAGGTTACTTAACTTTTAATGTCTCAACGTGGGTGTTGTGAAATTAGTGGTTTGCGGTAATTTATGTAAAAACAGTAGCTGTGTATACTTCACACATGATTGCTAAACTTTAAAACTATTTTGTAGTCGGTAAACTCGCATATCGGTGGTATTTAGCCATAAGATACTCAATTCACAGGATATACTAGAGCCATAGAAACCATTTGTCATTCATTGCAAGGAGAGTATACTGCACCATGCAGTATTTAATCATCATCCATGCATTCATTGTGAAACATAGGTATATAATAAGTTCTTATTTGGTAATACATTGAGGGCGCTATGTTTTGCCTCTAGGGCGTACAAAAGTATTAATACATGCAATATAATTAAAACAAGAAATCATTATAGATATATGAACCACAAATAAACAAGTAAATAAATTAAGTCATCTATCGCATTAAGAATTTTCAATCACACTGAACAATGTCGATTGGATAATTAGATAAATTAAAAGTGTGAGAAAAAAAAATAGAAATAAAAAGTGTCCACAGTTATTGTAATAAAATGAAAATTGTCAGCACTTCATTATTTATAGAATTTTATGCAATACCTTTCTATAAAAGACAAAAATAAAACGTAAATGACAACCAATTGAACATTTGCAACTATTCGAAATCCGAACGCGCAGACCCGAATGTCACGTCCCGAGTTCTCGAAGGCCACTCGGGAATACTCAGGATATTAGCTCTGAACATTGCATCTCGTGACCTCCTCACATTTCGACCCTCAAAATGACCTAGAGTTGGACTGTTTAACAAGTTCCCGGTAGACCTTCTTACTATATGGACGCTATTTCATAGCCAAGGTTTCCTAATCCAATAGTGTGCTATCAAGTGCTCTCAATGTCACAACTGCTACAGAAACAAATGTATCAGAAAACCGAGGAACGGTATCAACCAATGCTATGATAATGTCAACGTAATACATATAGGTATGACAATAAACACAAGGACGATAAAAAGGAAATCGATACAAGAAACAGCAAAACAGGCATAAAGAATAAAACAACAACGTAGAAAGCATGGCTTATTTTGATGAAGTACCTACATATAATTGAAGCAGAAAACCATATATCGAACACCTTCAGCAGAATCGCGATCACAGACAACTGACCAATCACATCTGCATAACGACGCCTAATTACGGATATATTTACGGGCGCCATTCACCCGTATTAATCTGATATAGAAACGTTCGTGGTTCACCGTCAATACACTTCAGCGGCTTCCGACATGGCCAGGAGAAGCCCTGCCGGATTTGTGCCTATCCTATTTCCAGTTTATAACGTTATTTGTTGTCTATTATTAAGTAGCTTTGAAGATTAACTGGCGCAAATGTTTTGTGAAGGTTGTGTGGAACAAGGTCGAGGTTGCTCTTACAGCAGTACGTTCTAGTAAGCATGAGAGTTTTGAAGTAAGAGTTATGATTAGACATCGGATATTCGGATGCATATTTACCTAAAGTTAATATTTGGCTAAGAAATTATGGAAGTAGCTTCTTAATAAATAAAAAAATTAACATCAATCCCGGAATTCCATAACACCCGGGAATGCACAACTAATCAGAAACATGGTATGGAAATGACTTATCTGCCCTCTTATGAAGGTTACTTTTGCGGTGTTAACATAAAAATTTATATACCGACTAAACATTTTTTTACGAAACTCAAGACACCGAGTTGTTTGTCGCTATGTGCTATGCCAATTTGGTAACCTACTTTATAACATTAGCTAGCATTTCTATAGATAAAAAGTACTAAATTTATCAATTCCAGAGTCGCAAGATTTTTGCGATCGATACAAAAGTGCATTCCATATTAGCCAACACCTGAACGTTAGTAAATATAATACATTCGATTCTATAATCACAACTCTTAAAGTCGATCCAGGAATCCCGGGATTTTTTCGATACAAAAGTGCATTCTATAATAGCCAACACCTCAACTTTAGGTAAATATGCATCCGATTATCCGATCTCTAGTTATGATTCAAGAAAAGTTTCATTTCAGAATAAATGGTGAGAATGCGAAATGACGTAAAGCAAAAGAAAAACGAAGGAATCTTAAACGTAAATGAAACATTTGTAACACCATAGGTAAAAGGACATATGAAGTTACAAATAGAAAGAGAAATGGTAAAAATTTGAACCATCTGTTCAATCAATCCGCTACAAAGCGTTCATATGAAATAAACACGAGGCGGTATCGCACGATGAACACATGCGGCTAACGAAACGAATCACCACGTAACGGCATTACAAAGCGAGTGCAGTTCACGGGCCAACGGGTCGGCACAAAGAATGGCTGCACTAATTCATTGGCCGCCACTGTACTGTGAGAATTCATATGAATGAGGTTTGCGAAACTGTATATTCTATAGAGTTGTTGAAGAATTTATGAATGGTCATTATGAAAGACAATGCTTTGGTTTGTACTTGTGGTTAGAGGAATTTAGAAGAACATAATATAATTTCAATAGAAGGAATAAACACCATCATTATGACAAAACAAAATACTGGAATAGAATATTATAGAACTAGCTAAGTATAATTAAATGATATCATTTATATTCTCTGAGTTGTGAAAAGCATTCTTGACGTTAATCGTGCATATAAATAGTTACTTTTACTCTAAGGTGCATTACCAATCTTTTTGAAAGTTCCAAGTTCATTATTGAGAAAACCACTATGTTCAACGATTTCAGACGAATAGTTAATGATATCTTGTATATTATCTCTGTTTCGATATCTTCTTGCATATCTTTGTGATACATATCTTGTCAAAATAAATAATTGGTGGAAAAAATATCCCATGTTTTTTAAAGAATTACTCTTCGGTTTTTTGGAATATGTATGTATTATGTAGTAAGTAGAACATCGCTTAGCACCATGGCATGTAGAGCATAGATGTCGTTGTGATAATATGACAGCTCAGCAGTCATAAACATAGTAAACTGTATAGAATGGAGCAACTAAATGATCAGGGTAATTAGCAATCGTGACGTCGTTTACATTAAAATGCATGACACATCATTGCTAACTACCTGTGGTATGTACTTAGTTAAAAAATTAAAAAAGAGAAAATAATAGTAAAAATGCAGTATGATTGAACGATGACTAATTGGTAATAAAGCAAATTAGAAGTTGTTAATGAGTATAAAAAATCCACTATGGAAATTCCAAGTAAAACTCCTTTCCATTTTTGAAAATCCGTCTTATATTTAAGTAAGTAAGTAAGTAAGTATTTATTTGCATAAAACATGGTATACATGGTGTTACAATAATTTACAATAAAGATCTTACATGTTTTGCCAGAATTGTAAAAATATATTTCATCATATGAATATCTTATTTCATATGTGACGCATCGAACCGCGAGACATTTTAGCAAATTGCACAACAAATATAAAATGCAACATTGATATCGATCTTATCGAAATTGGTCTGCCAAAAATCTTAAAATAGAACTGTGAATTCTTAAAAAGGTTAATTCATGGATGAATAGGTAAATATTAATTCCCACTTGCACCTAAAACGAAATGAAATTGTTTATTCTGTAAATAGGATATCGGAATAACTTTTACACGTCATGTAAAAAAATTATTAAAAATAGATGAGTTCGGCATTTCCTATCTGACTACTCTGAGAAGAAAGGCCGAAACAAACTCAGAGGCCGCAGTCTCGTTTAAAGTCCAGACATAATCTTGGTCAGGCCATATGAGGACCATGTAGATTGGTGTCTGAAAAGGTCTTTTGAGGAAATAACCACACAGATTTGAGTGGACCTGTCCAGTCAGTGCAAGCACTTGTCAGTAATCGTGGAGCTCAACTCAGAACTTAAGGAGCTCAACTCGACGAACAATACCAAAGAAAGGACATTTGGGTAGGCCGCATAAACTACTCAAACTGCCAGACCATCACTAAAACTAGCAGAGAAATAAAAATAATATCCACATGGCCCTCACATTCACAATAGTTAAAATAATAATTATAATACTTTACAAAGTAATCATGTCATTTTGAATATAATTTTCAACAATGTCAATGTGTTTATAAAACTGGTATATGTTAATTTTACATAATAATTAAAATGTCTAGTTTTATGGTTTATCACAAGGCTTAGCAGAGCGAGCAGTTCAATCCCAAGCTTTTTTATCTTCTAAATAATCTGAAATTGTATAATATTCTTTTTTACAAACATCATTCCGTCTCTGTCATCTTCAAACGATTGAGAGGACAAGAAACGATGCTTTAAATTCGTATAGCGCTAAATGCATTTAGTGATTTATGGTGCTAAGGTTAAGACTCATACTAAAACATCGTTTAAATCGTCACGGTGAAGCATCCAATCGTAATAAATTTTTGGCTTCACCCTTTTTTGCCTACTTTAGTATTCACATTGTTTTTGAAATTGCGTTTATCTCTCAACACTTTATAGTTTTTCGTTTTTATTTTTGTCTGTTTTGTTGATAATGTTAATTGCTGGGTTTTTCCACCTGGAATTTCTCAGTAGCAGCCCGGAGTCTGGATTGGTGTTCGATTGTTGGCCAAAGACTCGCCCCTTATTACATGGGACTTAAACATAACTTATGAATATGGACGTGGGTAAATCTCTGCCTAACCCTTTGGGGAAAACAGGAAGGGTTTTATGTTATGTTATGTCTATACTATTCTATAGTCCCGAAAAATATTATTGCTAGCTTCTAAGTTATCTTTGGCAACATCATTATCATCCTCACCAATATTAATAAGAAGTACTAGAGAAGTACTACCAGCAGTCTCACATCAGACTATCTAATTATGCACTACGTACATTGACCCAGATGCGATACTACGAAAATTGCCATCCGCATCCATAAAGGGTAATGGACATCAATATTCAAGAGATGATCGGATAGTTTGCTATTAATGCCACACACGTATCTAATTGGCGTCAGCGATGCTAGCGGGTACGTGCGTTATGGTAAGAGCATAACTATCATATACATTTGCTGTGGAACATTCACCTGTATTACTTAAAGAACTAGAGCTTCATTACCAGTTGGATTTTCTTCAACCATTTCATTATTATTCAAATCTATATTACTTTTCTCTTCATTGTGTTGTTAAAAACGGCTAGCACAATAAATTCAAACTTATTTTATAGTAATATTTCAAATTAAATTAGCTTGCAAAATTCCGCAGACGTAGTGGGTATCGATATCTAAACATGATAAAACAAAAAAAACTTTTTACAAAAAAAAAACAACCGACCTCCAAAAAAAACACTACAAAGTGAAAAATAACTTTAATTTCGGAAGTGTCTTGGGTTTTGTATTTTCGTTTTTTGCCACCGACTTCCGAAATAAAGTTATTTTTCACTTTGTAGTGTTTTTTTTTGTAAAAAGTTTTTATTTTTCACTTTTAGTTGTGGTACCTACCCCACACATATTCGAATACCACTACCTGCTACCAGTAACAGAAACTTATCATATCATCTACATACTAAGTGGGAAAAAAATACGTATTTTGTAGCTAACTCGAAAAACTATCCAAGCAAAGTTAATAAAATTTATATGGGACCAATTCGAGAGCACACCCATTCAAAGAAAAAAAGAATTTTCAAAATCGGTCCACAATTGACGGAGAAATCGGTGGACATACATAAAAAAAAAACAAACATACGCGACGAACATATAACCTCCTCCTTTTTGGAAGTCGGTTAAAAATAAAAGATATTTAAGAAAATTTATGAAATTTTACCCTTATCTCCGAAACAACTAAGCCGAAAATTTTGAAAAAAAAAAAAAATACAAAATATAGTTCTATACTTATAGATTACAAGAAAATCTATAAGAAGTCTATATGGTCTTAAAATATGGTGTAGGTGAATCTCCCAACATTGTACGTACAAACTTATATTTGCAGTTAGAATGTATGGGAGAACATGTTTTTCAACTACAATGCTAAGTTTGTCCTTGAGATAAGTTCATCTCAACTACGGAACCCTTCATTGTGCGTAGTCCGACACGCTCTTAGCCAAGTTTTTATTTTTGGGGTCTACGACCGCTGATGGTGTTGTTACTTGAAGTAGTTGAGAAAATCTGTATTATTTTTTGCTTTATCGTGTTTAGATATCGATATACCTATCACCTCTGTGAAGTTTATACAAAGAAAACTGATTTTTTAAACTGATATTTCAAGTGATTACATAACCTGCATTTGATGACCCAAAAAAAACTCATCAAATTAATATATGTCTAGATATTGATACCCATCACGCCTGCACAGTTCCGCTAGCTTATTCAATTTGACCCTGTAGTGTAGACTGTTAAAAAAATATTTGTAAATACATACTAACGACAAATAGGCATGTTCGCTGTAGAGATAAGACTGCAATGTCATTAGCTTAGATAAGTGCTAAATACACTTGAGCCAGGTAACATGAGTTCAAAATAGATAAATACGTTCATTTGGAACGTTTCGAACAACTTTTTTGTAAACAGTTCGTTGGACAAAAACTTGAATTCGAATTGGAGGGCATCAATGAAGCAGTGAATGAATCATCGCGCCATATAACGACTATTTTATTGTGGCCTCTATGGAATAACAAAATGTTTCTTTTTAAAGATTTTAAAATTTGCAATGTTGTGTAATGTTTGTGAATTCTTTGATTCCTATGGGGAAGAATGGGCAGAAAACGCCAAGGACACTCTTATTGTGGATTTTGAAATATTTATTTGTTTAGGCTATTGTTTTTGTTTTGAAAGATTTTACAATGCTGAATGGATCACCTTTTAATGAATATAAATTAATCATAGTTACATAACCTCAAAATTGGAGGTCATTGGTGCCGATTCCCTTGTTCATAAACTAAACTAAATTTAAGTTCAGTGCATCTTTTTCTTTCTATTTCATTAAGAAAAGGACAGAAGATAAATTTTAGTTTAGTCCTGTCAAATTAATCAGCGCCTGTCACTCTCCATACAAGTTTAGACGTGATTAAAAACATGCCGACTAAAATTACGTCAATTTACGTCAAGCGCTGATTAATTTGACAGGACTAAACTAAAATTTATCTTCTGTCCTTTTCTTAATGAATTAGAAAGAAAAAGATGCACTGAACTTAAATTTAGTTTAGTTTGTGAACAAGGGAATCGGCACCATTGTGTCTTTTAAAGTATCTAAAGAAGAAGCTAAGGTGTGATTATTTGGTTACTAAGCCAACAACAAAGGGCTGAGTGCAACTACAACAGAGTTGAAGCTACAACTGTGTAATCATGCAATGTTTTTGAACGACAAAGAAAGATTACTGTTAAGCAGTATTCATAACTTGCAAAACTGATACTAAAGTTCGCTAAAGTAAGGTTTCTTTGTTCAGTACACTGTCAACTGCCTTCCTCTATTTATATCTCAAGAATATATTGCGGTTGCAGCTCGATCGCTGGTAACAGGTTGGACACTGGGTCGATAAACCCGACTCAGGTCAAGCGGCTCGACATCCGCGCCGCTTTTTACTAATTTAGGGCGACTGGCTATAGTTATCTGATTTATTTATATTTTATACGGTGCTACTGAAGGGTTGTGGCCAGTATCAGTGTTAATATTGTAAGGGTTTTCGTGGATTTCAATTTGGTTTACTGTGATGTTCTTTTGTTCAATAATACAGTTAGAAATGTAGTTGATGATATCGTGGTCGTCATATGCAGGTTGGTGACCCAACAGTTATGACAGCGGATTAAGCTTAACTATATGCATATCTTTGAAGTATTACGATGTAGATTTGTATGCAAATATTGTTTTGTTTTGTTGAACGTTTTACTCACAGCGTTAATAAACTAACTTGTATTTCACACAGAGCTACATTTTATGAGGCATCATAAAAATGATCTAGTTTTTGTACTTTATCAGAATGCATGATACAACCGACGGATGTAACAACCGATCCATCGCGGGAAGTCACGAATTCAAGACGATCTAAAATAACAATCGTGGAGACATTAACTGTAATGTGCCCGTTGATAAATCAATTTATCCTTGAACGGTAAACAAGGTCGCTAGTTATTGATACGAAAGATAAGCAAATATAAAACAAAGTTGTAAAAACTGTTTTGCAATCGGCTCGGTAGGGATTTAATGTTGAAACTAATTGCTATACATATAGGCTTCGACTGACATATTTGTACAATTCTACTCGTGTGTATGCAATAATGTTGCAAAGTATACAAAATTACTAGGTACAGGATAAGATCTTCGAACTGGTTAATGAAAACATTCTTACCATCAAAATTGAAATCCAGGGTGGAGGTGTAAGTAACCTTTGGAATGAATCACCAACTATCACTGTCTCACTCACAGAGAAACTTAAAAAGTTTATTGACACGAATTAGTTTGAAACTCTACGCGAAATACTTTGAATTGAGAAGCGCGTCCGTTCTCTATGAACGTCCAACAGTGACTGAACGCGCCTAAGATGCATCGCACTATAGCCTTCAAAGTTTTGTTTAAAGGAATATGCACTTTAGAAGCAACAGTTCAAAGTAATTTATTGAATAATTGAAGATAGTTAAATTAATGTAGGCTGTTCTAATGCAGTTTTGACATCAGCTTGAACCCACACCTTGTTCGCATTTAAGGTAAATGCGGGTATAATATAACCATCTACGAAGAATAAAACATAGTTTTCAAAACTTTGTTTTAACTGAACTATTGCCTTTTCATCAATGTCTTCATCATTGGAAGACGTATATTTAGATATGAACATAATTTTAAAATACAACGTAATTGTTAATTTTATAGCATTGCAATATAAAACTGGTTTCTCAAGGTTCCATTCAGTGCATCGTATAAGATCGTTGTTATATCTAATAAAATTACGATCATAATAAAACGTAGACGGATATATACGACAAACACCCCAATTAAAATTATATGATAGATAGATAGATAAATCGTTTATTTAGTGCACACAAAAGACAGCACAACATACAATAGCACGATAAAATAATAACTTATTAGCTATTAGGAAATAGCCGCAAAGTGACAATATACAAACAAATAAAATAAAATAAAAGAATGAAAACAAGACATTTTGATGACACTAGGGGAAGATTGGTATATGTTATAATCATAATATATATACAGATTTTTACTAATTTATGTATAAAACATTGTTTATTAATTAAGGGGGAAGCGTCAGGGTAGCCCGCGAAATTCAAATTTTCTTACGTTTTTTGAATTTTGCAGGTCAGTGTCAGGTTTTATGTTGATTAAAATATGATTCGCGGCCGTAACAAATATGGCTTTACTCAATTATAATCATTACAATCAGCAATACAACTCCATAAGTTAGCAAAGGTGTCAAATGTCATGATTTTGAAATCATGACATTTGACTGCAAATTGCAAAAAACGTAAAAAAAATGAATTTTGCGGGCTACCCTGACGCTTTCGCCTTAAAATTATTTATTTATACTGATTTTGGGAGAAAATTGTAGACACATTACAAATCTACGCACGCACACAGTCCCACACTTATACAAGTCTAGATTAGTAAGTAAACATTTTGGTTTGTTTTGACTGTACAGCGGAATTGTGACTGTAATTTACGTAGTTTTAATTATTATCATTGGGATTAAAAAAATCTATATTACAACTGACAGAGATCCATTCAGTAAACGATCCTGAATAAACTACTTTCATAATGTGCATTAATTCAGTTACATATTGTACATACATACTTAGTAGTAGGTACTTGAAGTTTTATCAGGACAAGAAATCCCAATATTAGTATTCACGGGAGTAAATATGCCCAGAGTTGCCATAAAGATTATACATGAAGGTTAAATCTATAAGCTGATCATAATTTAAAATGACTTTACTAGGGCTCATCAATAAATAAGCCATTTCTGGAGGTAATTAAGAGTACCTGGTTTCATTAGGATGTAATTAATTACACGATGAATCTATCCTAATGATCTGCCCACAAATTGTCATCATAACAAAAAGTACCTATGGAATACATTATATTTCATACTTTGCCTGAACGTTATAGGCATTCTATAGAATGCTTCGGTATGATAGAATACCGAATTATACAGATTGCCGATAACATACATATACATACATATAAGTCAACTAGGCTGCTACCCGCGGCTTTGCCCGCGTGGACCCTAATTATTTTTCTAAAATAAATAAAAGTTACATCTTATAACATCAACTATCTGCCAATGAAAGCCCCGTCAAAATCGGCTCAGCCGTTTCGGAGATTAGCGGGAACAAACAGACAATAATTAATAAATAATTATATTTTTTTTAAAGTACCGTATATAATTATGTACTTTTATGTGGATTTAGTAAAAAGCTGTTATTTTGACATTACAAACAGGCACTTAAATTTTATTTATTTGTATGTATTGTATTCTTCACTTGACTTCTTCTATGTTTAAATTTTTGTTGAAAGATAATTGTTTGCAGAGATATATATAATCATCATCCGTAGTCTATCGTTTCGTTGTTAATTTTTATTTCTTGTTTGTTAGTATTATTGTTTTCTCAGTGTTCATTTCTAAACCAACATTTGCACTTACTGTGTGGAGGTCTTTTTTTTCTAGTTGTTTAGCAGATTCAGATACTAAAACAATGTCATCTGCGAACCTTAAGTGGCTGAAATGTTTACCATCTATGAGAATGCTTTTTCGGTACCAATCAAGGTATGACGTTATGTGCTGTAGGAGATATCGGGTCTCCCTGCCTTACTCCTCTTGCTATATTTATAGTATCCTCAGTTCTATCCAGTTTGACTCTACTTCTACTATCGCTACAGATTACTACAGAATTTTGTATAGCACACCGAAAACAACATAAAAGCCCACACGGAAAAAGAAAAGAGGCAAACTTGCACGCGTAGCATGACAAACATAGAAACGGGTTTTCTACGGGTTTTGTCAACGGAAAAATAGACAAAATGACACATTGTGATTGTTTATCTGTCATTTTGTCTATTCTTCCGTCGAAAAAACCCGTTTCTTTTGTAGTCATGTTAAGCGTGCAGTAGAGCGTTGGCAAGACGAGATAGTTCTAGGACTTTTATTTAATTATTAACTACTAGATACTACTTGACATTGAAAAATATTTTTTTAATAAAGATTTTCCAATTTAATAATTTTGTAATATTTATTGTTATTCAGTATGGTATTATGATAGTACATTGTAATTTATGTGTAAAATTTTACACGCCCAAATGACGGCAGAGCATGGAGAACATTATCAAAATATGTATAACATCTATACCCCTATCCAAATAAAATAAAATTGAATAGATGGGCAAATGGCTTGAGAGAGCAAAAAACAGATAAACTGGAAGTTAGGTACTGGATAAATGATAAATGATTTTATTTTTGTAAGTAGGTTAGTACAAACACTTTTATAGGTCAATCATATTTTAAAGCTAGATGAGGTCGGCGTTTCCTAACTGACGGAGGAGGCCTATGCCTGTCGAGGGGTCTTTAATTAGTTATGCATTAATATGAAGTACTTTATTAAGAACTTTATTTTTAAAGTGAAACTTTTATTACATCGTCTCAAACTTTTTCGTCTGTGTGTTGTATGTCGCTTGACGGTCGGCCGCGGAGTAGGGATAAAGTGAAAGGCGCTCGTCAGAGCAGCCAAGGCTAATATGGCGGCGCCTATAGAAGTTTCATTTTTACCGTGGTTTCATAAAACCACACAATCCTTTTTTTGTAATTAAGGAAAAATCAACCCCTTTTTATTATTTTATTTCATTTATTTACTATGTATTGAATAGATAGGTCCAGTTCTCGATATCATCATTATTATCAGTAAATAACAATGTAAATTTTATTAATCCATTTTATTCTTTATCTGGCGTTTGGGCTGCGATAAACTAAACTGATTGATAAAAAATATTCAAAGGATTAGTGAGACAATGATCAAAATAAAAAAAAATGCGAAAAAAGATAATAATATGAAACGACGAGACATATAGTGTAATAAAAATTTAAAAAACAATTTTGGAATCAAAAGCGTGAAGCTACACTGAGAAGTTAAACCATTTCAATTCGCAGTGGTTAAAATTTACGATAAAAAATCCCACACAAGAGTAAAAATATCGAATAAACATCGACAAAAGAAGACAGAAGCAAATTCTATTCTGACAACTCTATCAGAAAATAAAGATAATTTGACTAACAATGATATCCGAAAATGGTTTAATGGTTCATTGTTGTAACGCGATGGCGTGTAGTCGTTAGTAAGGTCAAAACGCAACGCAGTTTATAACTAATGTCTATCACAAAAAAGATTATCGTTAAACTTGAGCGAGGTTACTTTGTTCGTGATGAATTGCCAATGAGTTAGCAAAGAGTCAAAGTTCAGCAGGAGAAAAAAGGGTGAGTATTTTGTAGAACATGACATTGAAAAGAACGATTGATCGCAAAATGCAACTAAGACGCTGATTACTCTAATTTTGCTTATTATTAGGTACTTTATCATTGATTTATAAGTCATTGGTGCCGATTCTCTTGTTCACAAACTAAACTAAATTTAAGTTCAGTGCATCTTTTTCTTTCTATTTCATTAAGAAAAGGACAGAAGATAAATTTTAGTTTGGTCCTGTCAAATTAATCAGCGCTTGACGTAAATTGACGTAATTTTAGTCGGCAAGTTTTTAATCACGTCTAAACTTGTATGGAGAGTGACAGGCGATGATTAATTTGACAGGACTAAACTAAAATTTGTCTTCTGTCCTTTTTTAATGAAATAGAAAGAAAAAGATGCACTGAACTTAAATTTAGTTTAGTTTGTGAACAAGGGTATCGGCACTATTTATAAGGCAACTCATAGCTATTTTGCAGAATTAGTTAGAATTCATCATTAATTGCACTAAATTGAGCTACATCACGCGGTTGTCCTACTTCCAGATACAGAGGATGAAACAAAAGAATAGCAATGACCAAAAAAAAACAAACAGATCTCTTTTACAAAGAACAATAATTACCTTATCTAATCCCTAGGGTGTAGTAAAAGCGAGATAGGCAGCAGCTTCCCCTGCGTTAATAAGATCAAACTGCGAAAATTTGCCATCC
This sequence comes from Agrochola lychnidis, assembly GCA_963680765.1. NCBI lineage: Eukaryota > Metazoa > Arthropoda > Insecta > Lepidoptera > Noctuidae > Agrochola > Agrochola lychnidis. The sequence goes on along the minus strand of OY796856.1, from coordinate 3,318,871 downwards.
CTATTATTCATTGAGGTCTCATGGCTGCTCTCTCGTATAAAATAAATTTCGCTTGCAAATGTATCCATGGTCTTTATGCAAAGCCTTTAGGCAAGATGGCTCAGTGATGTTATACCGCAGTGTAATTTTGGTTCAGTATCGGTGCAGATAACTTACCGAACGCTCGTTTTGATAAGATTATTAACCACGAAGTCAGGAAGGTTGTTTAAAAATTATAGCGGTTCGTGAGTTTTGGTATCGATCCTCTATCGGATTAACCGAAGATTACGTTTGTGCTTGGTTTGCCCTGATAGCAGATTGATATTGTTTTTGTTTACAGCATTTAGGTCACAGCAAAACCAGCTTTTGTTAGTAAGATACCAGTCATATAATGATAACCAGATATATTGTGCAAGGTGATTTGTTCAATATTATAGCAATTGACCAAATAATACATGAATATTATGCTAACTCGTGCAGGTCATTAACGAATCAAAACCATACCTACACAATATAAATTCAATTACCATACGTGTGTTTCTGTTCGTAATGCTTAGGGAAAACAACTTAAAGATGTAATACTAGATAGGAAAACAAACCAATAAAGAGGAAGAACGACTTAGTGAAGGTCGCATTTAGAAGATGGATGCAAACGATTCATAACTATTCGCTGTGGAAATCTATGAGAGTGATATTTCGATGTAGATGCTGCCGATGTAATGATTCATGATGTTATGAAGATAAAAACCAAGGTAAGCAAGGAGCCCGTGTTATTAGGTTCGCCAAAGAATACATCCAGCACGACGCAATAGATAATGGAGAAGATAATCTAAGAATTTACAACACTGTGTTCATTTGTATACAAATACATTCAAAGCTGTTTTTCAAAACGGAAGTTTTGAATTTTAAATATGTGGAACATTACATACAATAGAGGAGACACAGTTCTATAGATTCGTTTTGTGAAATGATTTACATAATTTTTAAATATTTGCATAAACGAGTACACAGTCTGTGTGACAAACAGTTGAACTAACTAAAGAGTTGAGAGTTTTCTGGGTTATAATAAAAAAAAGTTGATAGTGCACCGTCATTCTAAGGATAGAATACAGAACAAAGATGCATTGAAGCCTACCTATAGGCTGGCGACCATTTAGACCATTAATTAAAGTGACAAGTCACAAAGGGATGTCAAAAAGACGTTGCTATAGTGACGCCGTGCAGTCCGGCCGCCGAGAGAATGCGTTCTTGACATCTGTCAGTTTCGTACTAATGAAAAAAACTTTTTTACAAAAAACACAACCGACTTCCAAACTACAAAGTGAAAAAAAACTTTAATTACGGAAGTCGGTGTCTTTGAATCAGATCAGTATTTTAGTTTTTTGACACCGACTTCCGAAATTAAAGTTATTTTTCACTTTGTAGTTTGGAAGTAGGCTGTGTTTTTTGTAAAAAAGTTTTTTTTTCAGTTTTTAGTGGGTTGGTTTGTAATTTATCTAAATTACAATAGCCTTATGTCAACTGCTCATCAAAAATACCCAAATCGCTATAGATGTGCCTTTAATATTTGAAGAGTTCCCTCGATTTCTCCAAGATCCCATCATCAGATCGTGACCAAATGACAAAGGGACCAACTTGAAAGTATACCCTTTCAAACAAAAAAAAGAATTTCTCAAATCGGTCCAGCCGTCTTCGAGTAATCGGGGAACATACATAAAAAAAAAATATCCCGACGAATTGAGGACCTCCTCCTTTTTTTTGAAGACAGTTAAAAATGAGCTTCACTGTCACAAACGAGACACAATATTTTTTTTATTGTTATCGACTTCTAAAGGCAAATCGACAGTTGAGTGGTAATGTGTTTTGCGAATTTGATCCTTATTACTACTAGAAATTGTCCAACTGACTCTCGACGGCCGGACTGTACATATTATCACGGTAACATAGCTAACACGGCGTCGCTATAGCAACGTCTTTTTGACAACCCTTTGTGACTTGTCACTTTAATTAATGACCTAAATGGTCGCCAGCCTATAGAAAGGCTTCAGTGCATCTTTGTTCTGTATTCTATCCTAAGAAACTGTTTGTCACACAGACTGTGTACTCGTTTCTCATCATCATCATCATTTTAGCTGAAAGACGTCCACTGCTGGACATAGGGATTCCACAAGCATCACCATTATGGAATTTAATAAAATACGATTTGAAGGTCTTTAATCTACAACCCTGTAGATTAAAGACCTTCAAATCGTATTTTTTAACTAGCTAGCGAAACTCCACAAATGTGATGGGTACAGATATCTAAACAGAATAAAACAAAAGAAATGAATTTGATGATTTTATTTTTCGGGTCATCAATCGCTTTTAGCATAATCATTTCTTATTAACCGACTTCCAAAAAGGAGGAGGTTATATGTTCATAGCGTATGTTTGTTTTTTTTTATGTATGTCCACTGATTTCTCCGTCATTTGTGGACCGATTAAAAAAAATATTTTTTGTTTGAAAGGGTATGCTCTCAAATTGGTCCCATATAAATTTTATTTACTTTGCTTGGGTAGTTTTTGAGTTAGCTACAAAATACGTTTTTTTTTCCCACTTAGTATGTAGATGATAAGTTCCTGTCACTGGTAGCAGCTAGTGGTATTCGATTGTCTGTGCGGTAGGAACCACAACTATAAAGTGAAAAATAAAAACTTTTTACAAAAAAAAAAAAAACAACTGACTTCCAAAACAAACACTACAAAGTGAAAAATAACTTTAATTTCGGTAGTCGGTGGCAAAAAACGAAAATACAAAACCCAAGACACCGACTTCCGTTTTATAAAATATAAAGTTTTTATATTAGATTAAAAATCAGTTTATTTTTTGGATAAACTTCGTATCGATATCTAAACACGATAAAATAAAAGAAAACCGATTTTCTCAACTTATACTTCAGCAGCGGTCGTTGACCCTAAAAGAAACAACAATTTGTTATTTATGCTACAAGTGCGGAAAGTAGGTGAATCATCTTGTGCACGTGTATCATAATTATAACGTTTTACTATGCATTGTGTGGGGGAAAAAAAACCGAGCAATCCTTACAGTCGTCGCAAATGATGTGTTACATCTGACATCTTGGCTGACGTACATAAATAATATTAACAATATTCTTCATCATCATCATCGCCATCGTCATGACTTTGACCTTGACCATTGTCATCGCCATCGCCATTGTCATCGCCATCGGCATCGTCATCGCCACTGACGACATCGTTATCATCAACATCATCATCTAATTTGTAAAACTTTTCTCAAATAATAAAAACTCTTTGCTTCGGGCTGACGACGGAGTAAAAAATAAAAAAAAAAAAACAGAAAAGTTAAGAGCAATAGTAAAAAAAAAAGGATTGTGTTTTATGAAACCACGGTAAAAGTGAAACTTCTATAGGTGCCGCCATATTGGCCTTGGCTGCTCTGACGAGCGCCTTTCACTTTATCCCTACTCCGCGGCCGACCGTCACGCGACATGCAACACACAGACGAAAACGTTTGAGACGATGTAATAAAAGTTTCACTTTAAAAGTGACACTTTCTGCTCAGTTTGGTTGTTTGGAAAACGCTCTTTTTGAGCACATTCATTGTAAATATTTTTATTATTTTATCGTATTTAGATACTGATACCATCACGTCTGTAAATTTCGTTGGTTAATTAAATGTGACCCTGTATTTTTGGCGTACAGAGGAAGGGCTCGTGGCTAAGTAATAAAAGCCGCACGGGTCGATCCGTCAGGTTAAGCTACGCTTACCTGGGTTGGTCCGTGGATGGATGATGATTTTTATATACCGAGACTCCTCCGTGCCTTGGTGTCATTAGTTAGAAGCCCGAAAGTCTGACAACCAGTCTTACCTAGGGGTATCGTATTACCCAGTTACTGGGTTGCGGTTGTGGAGATCAGATAGGCAATCGCTTCATGTAAAATACTGGTATTCAGCTGCATCCGGTTAGACTGGAAGCCGACCACAACATAGTTGGGAAAGGGCTAGGCAGATTGATTTTTGGCATACTGGAATATGTGTCTAAAATCGCTAAATTGAGGGCAAACTATCTTTTAAAGCTCGTAGATGAACTATTTTAAGAGATCCGAATTCATCTCAATCTAATACATATTCCCAAGGCTTGCATTTTCCGTTGCTATTATTAATAGTGTAATTTCCATATCTACTTTGAGGTAGCTTTGTTTACAGAATTAATTCTGCACTAATAACCAAGTAAGCAAGTCTAAATATACTGCCTGCAGTACCTACTATCAGGAGGATATTATTCTATGCCACTTGCTGCTACAAAGGTTAGTTTGCATGCGGGAAAATTGTTGGAAGCATCCACAAAAAGGTGAGATATGCGGTTATCTTGTAACTATTATGCAGTTGTTTTACTTGTATGCAATTATTTAATTCAACGGTTGTAATTTCACTGTGTAGGATTTTCTTTTAAAGAAACCTACATTTGACATCGCCAAATACAGTGAGCAGGCGAGTTCATTAATGCTTTTTTCATTACTGTATGATAGAAGGCTTTTGCGCAGAGGGTGCTCAAATGAAAGTAAGAAATAATGGAAAATTATTACATAGGACTCGTACGGGAAGTTACAAACATAAAAAAAAATAGTGGCACTCCGGGAGTGCCGACAGCAGTGAAAACTTGAACAATTTTATTGTACAGGAAATACTTTTAATGAGGTGTCGGTAACGGTGTCGCGAGTTCCCATCTTAAAAATACCCAACGTGCCCAAAGAAGTTTTCACTTCAAAAACAAACGGATAGATCTATCTAGGGGCACAGTAGAGCCCCCGCTAAGTCGATACATATTATAAATAGTCACTTTCGTGCTTCCCTGTGTGACAGCGTTCTTCTAAAGTATGCAACGAATTTGATGCGGTTTATGTGTATAATACATTAAACTTACATATAACAAAGAAATCGCGATGTTTTCTCAAGTCGTAAAAACAGTGCGAAGCAGAGCTGCTCGCGAGTTAGAGATAAAAAGACAAGAAATCTATAATAGTCCATCAATTTGTATTACCTATAGTGTAACCACTATAGGTGACACACACACACACATACCCCCCCACACACACCCACGTTACGCTATAGGTGTAATACAAATTGATGGGCACTATTCCTCCTGTCGAACATTCAATAGCAATATTATACCTCAGGTCAGACTGTTGCATTGATTTCCCGACTGCAATGCGTTGATAATGTTCCATTGTCACAAGAGACTGAATATGAATGGCTTTTGAAAGCTGTGGTACATTGTAAAGTGTGTATTGAATAGTTAATTTATCAAAATAGCTTTTAAAGCTTTCATTAAATACTAAGTTTCCATAAACTTGTTGCAGAAAGCAGTGGCGTAGCGTGCCTTGGCGGGGCCCCGTATAAAAATTTGTTTGGGGGCCCTTATGCAGGGTAAAGATTTCTCACAAAAGAAAAAAATGTTTGCATAAAATTAAAAGAAATATTTATTCATCATAATTATACTATATCTGTCACTTTTTCCAAATTTTTTACAAACAGCTCAAATTAAATATACTCTCCTTGCCTTTTTTTCGGCAAACTGATTTATTAAATCATTTATAGCTGATGATGAATTTGAGAAGTTTTTATTAATTTTTGCTTACTCACGTCGGGGGCCCCCATAGCCCGGGGGCCCCGTATAATTGATACGGCAGATACGGCGGTAGCTACGCCCCTGGCAGAAAGCAACATTAGACTCGATTTTAATGGTTCTTTGATAAAATTAATGTAATCATTAGCGTTAATGGTCCATTACATAATAGAGCATTAATGTTTGTCTTTGTGCAACTGGATGTTCTAATAGAAAAGTATTTAATCCTCCTCCTTCCTTTAAAAACTTATTGACTTTCTAATGATGTTCACTTTTTTAATAAATGACCCTCTTTTTAATTTTCTGGCCTTTTCTCACAGTTGGTCACAGTAACAAAGTTAGGGCACCCCGACCTGTGACTAAACACTACTTTGCGACCAAACACTACATCCAAGTTGGTTGCAGCACTAATAATACTTTATATTATACTGCAGGTACATTATAACTCTTAGCATCAAATCTAACCGTCATCAATGTATTTATGGACCGTTGTCAGAGGTCAAACCTATTCAATTGTCACTTCGCGCTCAATAAAGACGACATCTAAGACTAAATCAGCGACACGCCTGACATATTCGTGTAATCACGTCGCTTAGCCCAGGTCGCACGTGCGATTTTTTTCACGCACTCGATTTTCAACGTTCTTCTTAGCGTCGAGAGTTCAAAATCCAACAATGTTTTCTTGACGTACTGAGATGCGCTCTGTTGGATTCTTAATGTTCGGCTCAATTCCGAGAGTTGAAAATTTAGTGCGCGAAAAAATATCGTCGCGTAATAAAATCGCCTGTGCCGTGTGCGTACTTAGGCGTATAGCTCACCAAGAGTATCTTCACGTTAGAAGACTAACAAGAAAACATTATCAAAGTTAAGTGAGAATGAATTTATGTATTATCGGCCATAGATTGCTATACCGCCCTATACTAAGGTTGAATGTCACTTGGAGTTGCACATCACAAAACGACAAGTGACCTGTCAATAGCGTCAATCGTCGCCACATACGGTTTTATTTAAGTAATGTATACAAAATATTGTAAAACATTTTTAAAAGAGTAAGGTGGAGTTTCTTGTCCATTCTTCTCCTAAACATGCTACCATTTGCAAGGGGCAACTAGAATCAATTATATTTTTGTGTATATTTTGACGTTCGAAAGTGCCTTTTATGTGCCTAATTGAAATAAATGATTTGATTTTGACTTTAAACATCCCAAGCATTAGGTAGAAGGACAGTGCAGATAAAACTCACTTCACCTATATATCCATGGTGACATTTTGGCCGGCTGATCTATTTTTCCTTTAAGACCAATGTGTGTGTGTGTGTTTCAATTTACTAAGAGTTTAAGTCAAGAGTGGTAAAAAAATTACTGGATCGACTATACCTACCTTTTTTTGCACCATCAAGAGTGTGTTTTGCACCATCAAGAGTATGTTCTGAACCATCAAGAGTATATTTTGCACCGTCAAGACTATGTTTTGCACCAACAAGAGTATTTTTAAATTCAGTAAATTGTAGATAAATTAAATCAATGTAAACATACGACCTTGATATTTCATCTATATCTGTATTGTAATCTACTTCCATATTTAAATTATTGTTTACGTACACTTTTGGTTGACTTTTGTTTCTATAATAACTAGGTATATTGTACCTTGACATCACATGATTGAATGTGGTAACATTACCTACGGTGGAGCACATTTGGTTTTAAAACAGTGGAAGCTTGTAAATTGCCTTTTATTTTCTATTTTTACAAACATGCTAGCTGTAAGTTTTCCAAATATAATAAAATGAAACTATTACCCTAACTACGTAATACACGATCAATCACAATCTGTTTCAAATTTGAAACAGATTGCTAATCCATTGTTTCATAAGTTGGAAAAAAAACAATGGCACTCCGGGAGTGCCGGCAGAAGTGAAAACTTGAACAATTTTATTGCGCAGGAAATACTTTTAATGAGGTGTCGGTAACAATAACGGTAACAGTGTCGCGAGTTCAATTGTTTTTTCCCATCTCAAAAATGCCCAACGCGCCGAGGGTTTTGAAGGAAATTTCTGATAAAAGTTCGTCTGCTCAACATGACGTAAATAACGCAAAGCAAGTGGCTTAATTATCAAGATGAAAGAAATTTCCATCGATTGCCATTTTATGTGTATTACGCAATTACACCGCAGATATTATATCTCTATTAAAAACCCTCAAGTTCCAATTCCTTCTATGATAATAATTAATTAAACGGACGGAAATGCACTCAAAGCAAAGAATTTAATTTTCCATCCTGGCAAAAAGTACTGAATTAATAATATCAATAGTCTTAAAATATCCTCATCAATAATATAGTCTTTTTACTAGACCGAGGAGTATCGAGGTTCGATACATAATATCTTTTTATTTTTAACTAGTGTTTCAGGCATATTAGCAATAAATGTTTTTACCTTCACTAGTTTCATAAAGTTTCTTTATCGTCTTAAAGTATACTTGTATAATTATTTTTTAATGACCGTTGTTATGTGGAGACTGACTGATAAACAGTGGAGGCAGGTAACAACGTAACAATTATTTATATAATAACGCTTAGACAAGGTGTTAAAAGAACGGCAAATTTGGTACATAGGAGATGTTGCATATCTGACAAAAGTTCTGTAAATTGAATCTATGACATTAAGAGATGCACCAATAACATCTAAATTATAGTTGGCCCAAACACACTGCCTTGGCGTATCACTCCCTACTACAAATCACCTTGCATTTGAATTTTTTACCAATTTTTTAGTTCATCTAATCCTGCATCCGTATTTATCATCCTGAATATAGGTGTGGCCTCTAAAACTCGGAAGAGACTGTGATGCACACTTATTATAAACGAAGACACTAAATGTATATTGGACATATTTACAGCATTAACTACTCTACATGTTACCGATTTATACACATATTTATGCTGCTTTATTTCCTCTTCATATTCCCATGATGCATAAACAACGAGACATGAGTAACCAACAACCGAAAGAGCCAAATGTTCCAACTCCCCCAAAATGTACTTCACCATTTCATTCCATCAAAATCTCATCCTAATCCTCCCTCCCTAATAACGCTTAAACGCATGTCAAGGACAACAATCAAAGCATAAATCTCCACAAGGTTACATCCATCGCAAAATCTATTAATATCGAAAATAGGACGGGCGTATACCGCATCTGTATTGCATGACGTTCAATGAATGAAGTAGTGGGCTAAAAATAGGCACTGTGTGCAGGGATTAAACCTGAATGGGACACACCCCCCCGCCACGGCCGCTTGGAAAATAGGGCACTGTGTCATTGGTGACGTCGCACTATGACGTCAGGACGCATCCCAGGTGAAACAGGGAAATAGGTCAGTTTGTACGTCAGGCGCGTATGATTTTGTAAGTGGTGTTATAGGATTGTAGTGGTGTTTGTATGTAATGTACGTCAGCTGGAGATGAATTGACAAATAGATATAGGCTCCTAGACTTCTAGTTAACATATTTTTTTCAAAATCAACCGAACTCATGTAAGCTTTTACAGTTGCACTCCGACTTAGTCTAACAAAATTATTACGATTCTCATAGGTTCTTTTAATAGGCAAATTATTTACCTAACTATACCTACATGGCAGGGGCGAAATGTCCATATAAGCCGATTCCTACCGGCTTCCCTTCGGAAATTCGGAACACAACCACTCTATCGTCATTGAAAAATCAAACTATAAGTATTTGATACACCATAAAATTAAAATACCCATTACAAAACGCCAACATACATTAAAAATTGTCTTAATAACCCAACAACAAAACACTACGCTAAAATAACTCGTAGGCGCGTCCGGCTTATGCTAAATTCAATTTCCTTACAAAATAAAGTCCATCATGACGTCACTTCGGTCACGTGACACCGCGGTTTCTATGAGCCGGGTAAGCCGGTATGTGACGAGTTATTGTAGGCACCTAATAGCAGAAACGTGCGCGCGGTAGCGAGAAGGAATTAGTGCTATTGCACCACCTCTTTCTGGCACACGCATTTGATTCGGTAGTTTTCGTTGAATTTCGTAATACATTCGGCTAGGAGTTGAAGGAGTTCGGAGTTCGTAAACATTTCATTAATCGTATGACAATGTGTGGTTGTTTTTTGACGTAATCGCATTAGAACCGTGTTAATAGTTATAGGACAGTGATTATAGTGTTTTGAGAATGATTAACATGGTGTTTTGTGTGTTGTGAATGTAAAGTACGTTGTAATTAGGTATTTGGGGTAAGTAGATAGTTTAATAAGCTGAAATTACTTATTTAAAGTAGATTTGAAAACTAATTAGTACGATCTTATTAGGATGGCGGCATTTATAGTTTTAGAATGAATTACTTTGTAAAGAAACATGCTTTTCAAGGTTAAGTTTTGAAAATACGTGCTCGCCCAGATGTGACTATAAATTACAAACGCCGCGATGGTTTTTTCAAACATTTTAATGTTTCCCTTTACGATAAATTTTAATGACTGACTGGCAGTCGTTTTAATAAAATGTATTGATCCCGTATTTACTTTTCTCACATTGTAGTTGTCTATAGAATATAGGGTTTTTTTACATTTTAATCTGACGAATTCATCAAAAAAAGATGTGCAGATTGAAAAATATTCGTAGCTGTTTTATGAGTTCGGGACTGGTAGGAATAGAATTATTTTAACTAATTTGCATGAAGCTCATAATAGAAAAGTAGTATATCGGAATTGAATGAATTTTTTTTTTTGCTGCTCCGGCTTACTTCCTCCATAAAATCAGCCTTCGCTACTGCTACATGGTATTAGCTACGTCTCTTTTTAATATGCAAATGATTAGGTGTTTTATCATTGAAACTTTTAGTGATAGTAATTATAAAACTCGGCCCTTAGTCTTGCATCTTTGAAGCATTTGGGCTGCGTCCATCTGAATTTTTGTTGAGTCAATCTGACATCTCCTATAAATCCATTTACTATTATTTTGTTTGTTGTATTATTACTTCATGCTCCGTTATTCCAAGTTTTCCTCTACTCTGTATGCGGCTGGTTCGTCATACTTCATTCAAAGTGAAATAGCCGTGAAGATAAGAGTTTCTATTCTCAATTCATTTCGTATACAGCGAGACATAAATTAGGCACGTGCTGCACTGTTTTAAAGTGCATGTGCATTTTGCTTAACTAGGTGCATGTGCATTTTGCTTAACTAGGTACACGTACAGTCGTACATATATGAAACTGGAATTAAAATTGATGGCAGTTGTTTCTTTGTTTACTGTTTGAATTGGCATTTTAACGTCTTTATTGCTCTCTTTAAGACCTTTATTTAATATGCAAATATAAACTTTTTTTTAAATTGTTTTATTTTTCATATTTTACACAATACACAGGTTAACTGAGATGGTTCGTATTATTTGCGTATTTGGAGCAATTTGTTGAATCTTAACAAGGTGTTTAGAATGAACAAATGATTGTTTGTGGTCGTTGCGAACTAGCAAGATCAAATCCCATGATGGTGACACAATCTCTGACTATTGCATAAACTTTCATAGAGAATATCTGTGATAATTTTAAATTTGTGTGAAGTAATTTTGGATTGAATTCAATTTTATTTTAGACGTAAATCTACAAGCTACTTCTTTAGGGTGCGCTCATATGACACGCGCGCTGTTCGCGTTCGAGCAGCCTTTGAATCGTGCACACATTGTGGAGTCGCCTTTAAAATGGCGCATCAAGGCAAAAAAGAGTGCTTTATTAATGTCATAAAGTGTCAAATGCCTTTATGACTTTTGATGACAAAAGGCCCATCTTTATTATGCCTCTTTTTCTTATTCGGGCTCTGAGCGTCCGCGGCGTGGTTGGTCATTAAGGAAAACATGTACGTTACGACAAGAGGCATAAGTGATATGGACCAAAAAAACCCTCTTTTGTCAATTTCTTATCTAATTGTGAGAAAGCTTGAAAGCATTGAAACAAGTCTGTGTGACAATAAAAGCAGTTTCGTAGCACAAAACCAGTCGTGGCGGTCACTGCACCCGTTAATAGATTATTTACTTTTTTGCTATTAAAAAATATAATTAATTTCGCTTTTGATTTACTTAATGAAGATGTAGTATTTGCATAATTTAAAATTTTGATTTTGTTTTAGGATAGCTGAAGACTAAGTAATGTGTGATTTTTAAATTTCGTGAAAGTTTTGTTAAATCTATATGGAAATGTTGTTCATCGGTACTACATATACAGGGTTACTGGTAACTCGACGTATTCCTTGCAGGACGTCATAGTAGGGTTAAAATGCAACAAATTAAGCCACCAAATGTTCTACCGAAATTCAGTAGTTTTTGAATTAGTTAAGAGTTTTAGTTTTTTTATGAAAAATCCCAGATTAAATCATTTGAAACCAATTTAAAAATGATTTACGGCGCGACTGTACTGAAATTTAAGTTATTATCATAGTTGACGCCGTAGCAGACCTTTGTTAATAATTAAAAGTTCAATAATGCCTAAAACTTTGGCAAATATCACTAACCAAACATTTAATTTTTTGTAATTTTTGCTATTACTTCATAAAAAATGTAGTCTAGTGCAAAAAAAAAAAATACTACACCTGGTGTACAAATTACTAAGAAAATATCCTTGTCTTATCAGCTATCCAAAAAGGTATGAAAGTTAATAAAAAATCATGGACTACATTATGAAAATCGTTTTTGATTTAGTACAGGCGTGCATTTCACAAAAAGGTGATTATTCGAAAAATCAAAAACAAAATCGTGAACATTATTATTCTTTTGAATCAATATTAAAAACTTTAATTACACACATTTCAGACGTCTTGTTCGATGTGCTGCCCTCGGTTTCGAATACATGTTCTTATTCGCTTCCTTACTTCGGTTTTTGTTATTCTTGATGTGATTGTTGCCCTCATCTGGTCCGCCGCATTTGTAATTCTCTCCCTTAGTTCTTCAATTGAATTTACTGGGGTCACATAAACTAGATCTTTCATATGACCCCAGACGTAAAAGTCTAGCGGCATCAGATCAGGGCTTCGTGCAGGCCACGGAATCGGCCCACCGCGCCCTATCCATCGGTTTGGATAGTTTTTATCCAGCAATTGTCGAATTGTGATTCGGAAGTGGGCTGGACATCCGTCATGTTGGTAAATCATGTTTGCTCTTCTTTCTTCCGGTACATCCGTGAGCAGTGCTGATAAATGATTTCTGAGGAAATCTTCATAAAGTTCCCCATTTAGTGTTCGGGGTAAAAAATGTGGGCCAATTAATTTGTCGTCAATAATACCCATCCAAACATTAAGCGAGAACCTTCGCTGGGATGCGGTTGGTTTCAGTTTTTTAGGGTTTGCTTCTGCTTTCGGTGCCCAGTAATGTAAGTTGTGGTAATTTGTGATACCATCACGATCAAAACATGACTCATCGGTCCACAGAATGTTTTTTTAAAAGTTTTCGCTGTCGGCGTCGGCACTTAGCATAAAACGACAAAATTCAAGCCGTCTCGGCGGATCTCCTTCTTCTAATGACTGGACTGGTTGGTAATGGTATGGATGTCGGCCTGACAAGTGAACTACAGACCAGACTTTCCACTGTGACATACCAAGCTCACGCGCTACGATGTTTGTCGATGTGTTAGGATCGTCAATAAAACGTTGAAGAATAAGCTCCTCGTCCTCAGCCGTGTATCTCCGGGAACGACCAGTGTCAACTTGCCTGCTTCTTTGGACGCTACCAGTTTCAGATATTCGCCGATAAGTCGATCCGAAGACACTAACGTGGTGGAGTCGGCGGTTGGGAAAGCGAAGTTGCTATTCTCGCCGCGCCTCAGCAGCGTTACCGTCACAAAGTCCGTAACAGTACATTATGTCAGCGTATTCAGGATAAGAATATGCAGCCATAGTCAGCGCTTATGAAGGCACAGCACAGCACAAGAGCAAGATACGCAGCAACAGTTAGGGAAATAGCCAGTAACAAAACACGAGCTTGCGCGACGTAGAGTTGAAACTAACTAACGCTGACGACCAAATTTAGCAAAATCGCACCCCCTGTCATGCCGAGAGAACAATAGCGACCAATCACAAAGCTGCCCGAGTGTTTGGAGTTCAAGCGCAGGTAAAAACTACGAATAATACGAATACGAAACAATAGATTGACCGTCTCGCAATTTTACCTGCCCCCCATAAAACTCTTCTCTTCCCTGGCACACATGCAAAAGTATTGACAATCATACCTTTCTGAATAACTGATAAGACAAGGATATTTTCCTAGTAATTTGTACACCAGGTGTAGTATTTTTTTTTTGCACTAGACTACATTTTTTATGAAGTAATAACAAAAATTAAATGTTTGGTTAGTGATATTTGCCAAAGTTTTAGGCATTATTGAACTTTTAATTATTAACAAAGGTCTGCTACGGCGTCAACTATGATAATAACTTAAATTTCAGTACAATCGCGCCGTAAATCATTTTTAAATTGGTTTCAAATGATTTAATCTGGGATTTTTCATAAAAAAACTAAAACTCTTAACTAATTCAAAAACTACTGAATTTCGGTAGAACATTTGGTGGATTAATTTGTTGCATTTTAACCCTACTATGACGTCCTGCAAGGAATACGTCGAGTTACCAGTAACCCTGTATTACGTCTGGCTATGCTTTTAAAAGTCAGAAATAGATTTTTATGGAAAGATAAATTGGGAAAACATCCTAGGAAAAAATTCGAATTCGGGAAAATCTGAATGTTCTTTTTCTATGGGATTTTTTGTATTAATTATTGTTTGGACAGGACAACGTCCGTCGGGTCAGCTAGTAATAGGATAAAATACATTAATGAAAAGAATGTTTAAAAAAAAAAGGTTTTTTCCATGTAATTTTTCTTATATTTTATAGATGTTTAAAAAGTGGTCAAGTAGACCATACAATAATGTTGATGGTATTTTAATGTTCATAATATAAATTAGTTTCTTATCATCATCCGCGTAATTTTTCGGATTTATTTTTCGAATATAATTAGAGATTTTCCATTAATACTTAAGTTATTTGATAAATCTCTTCAAGCCGCCTGTAAAACTAAGAATTCGAGTTTTCAAATAAGAACAAATTTTGTTAAAATTATTTTTGCCTTTCTCATAGTAAGTAAACAAACTTGATTAAAATCAGTCGATTTCGTGGACGGCTCCATAAAGTATGAATTTCAAAGTCTCTGAGAAAATAAATTACCAAAAAAATTCGCGCTCGTGTGATTGCGTCCTTATTCTTCATCGTGGTACATTAGGGATATGCTAAAATGACCCATTTGTGAACGAAACAGGTGCATTATAAACAAGTAATGCCCGTTTTCACTAACACTAGGAAACAGCTAAATATATATTATATTCCACTGCATTTTCAACCATCGGCGCTGAGCCGAGCGTTGAAAATCAAACATTTCTTTTTTATATGCGGGTTGTTAAAAACTACAACGGTAACAAGTTTTCAACGCATACAGAAGAAGGTTTCAGTATTTCCTGGAGATTTTATGAAGATTGTTGGTTTAGCTACAGGGGTAATCTCCGCTCGTGACTTCGCCGTATAAGAAGCCGTTGATTCCAATAGAACTCGATCTTCTTAGCGTCTCGATGGCGATCAAAATGGAGTCAGCCCCGAGTTTTGCGCCTTCAGTAGCGTCATCAGTCGATTGTAAAAATGTCACCGTGAAAACTAAGCTAGAATGACAGGTCACTTCTCCTAAATTTTCCAAAATTTGTCTTCATAAGTTGTGAAAATTGAGAGCCGCAGGCCTCTGCGGTTCTTGTAACGTGGGGATATTAGGACATGCGCTAGGCAGAATCATAATTTGTGGGATAGCACCACATTTTTACCCTGAATAGAAAAATCAATGGCTGATGAAAATTAAAAGATAAGCTTTTATTTTTCAGGAATAATAAGAATGGCTTTATAATAAAATACATACATCATGTTCTCAAAACGGTGGGTGAAGGAAAACATCGTAAGGAAACCGGCAATTCCTAGAAACAATCATTCGAAGACATGTGACATCTACCAACCCGCACTGGGCCCGCGTGGTGGATTACAGCCCACTCCCTCTCACAGAGAGGAGGCCTGTGTCCCAGCAGTAGGAACATTATAGGCTGATTATGCTTATGATACATGCTTTGTAATAAAATATAGGGCATTTCTAGTACGCCGTTGCAACTTTGCTATTGTCTGTCATGTCGAGTGATTCAATCGATGCTCATGCAGCTATCTCGACCTTGAATAGTATCCGCTTAACTTGAATTTAAGATTTAACTCTGATTCGATTATTATACAGGGTGTTTGGCAGAACGTTGAACATACGAAAATGGTGGATAGGTGGGGTCATCTGCCACTTACTCAGCCCTAATTTATTTGGCCCTGGCGCCCTGGATATAAATTTTTTTTTTTTTGCTTTCTTCTAGTTTCACAACTTTTTTAACTTTAAAGTGTAATTTTTATTTAAAAAATGGGTAAAACAGGTTTTTTTTAATCTTTAGTATTGGCAGATTCTTATAACAGAAAGATGTAAAAAATACTTAAATCCTAATTTCAACCTGCATTTAAAAAAAATATCCAGGGGGCCAGGGCCAAATAAATTAGGGCTGAGTAAGTAGCAGATGACCCCACCTATCCACCATTTTCGTATGTTCAACGTTCTGCCAAACACTCTGTACAATGAGTATATATATCGCTTCAACTCGATCATAATCTGCCGCAAATGTACACCTCACACACTGTCATACAAGTTAAACTCATGATCGACGAAACTAGGCTAAGCTGTAATTCTTATTAATATAAGTTAGTAGTTAGCATTAGTATCTAATAATAATAATGTTAAGTACAAATTGTAGGTCTGTACCTATACGTATGTATAACGAAAATGTAACTAGTTTGTACACGCCTTGGGTTGACCTGTTAAGTCTACAAAATGTTGAATAATATTTTTTTTTTCGATTTAATTTCTTGATTCGGTCGCCGCGCTCAAAGCCCGCGATAAAAGCTATGCAATAGCTTAAAACAAAATATTCAGTTTTCTTTTTTCTTTAAGTTCCTATTTAAATTTCGTTTAGAAAATGGCTGTTGACCGCGTCGCCACGCCAATAGCTGCTCTGACCCGCCGCATTAGATAAAACTTTCACATAAAAAATACAGGACATATAGGACAGACACACCCCTTCGCTTGCTTCGTACGGGTGCAATCTAGCAACATATCAAAACAGATATTTCTGAGCTGTCTAACTATGCGTTCGCACTGGCGAAACATTTACAACGAAACATGTTGGAATCTCTATTTTCTGTCAATTTTCCATACAAAGTTTGACAGGCACTAGAGATTTCAACATGTTTTGTTGTGATGTTTCGTCAGTGCGAACGCATAGTTAGTTAAGCTATATTAAAGGTGTTATTAGCATAAAACTTCTGGAATAAAAAAACCTAAGTGATGGTGGAAACCATATTAAAATCCATTGAGTTGTTTAAAAAAACTAAGCGGTCACACACAAAAAAAGCCATCTTGTATTAGCCCGGGCGACTTTTTCCCGCGACGATTTTAATTTCGCACACTGGATTTTCAACCTACATATTAGCCCCGAGAGTTGAAAATACAACAGTTTGTTTTTTCGACGCGCTAGGATGCTTTCTGTAGGATTCTCAACGCTCGGCTCAACACCAAGAGCTGAAAATCCAATACGCGATAAAATCCCGCCGCGATATTTTTACGTAAGTGGGTTTATAATCTAATATCTTGCCGGTGTTTACTTTTATTCATTTTCGACGTGAGAGCTTGTATTTAGTCAGAAATAGTAGATATGCTGATATGGAACAAATTATATTGACTTTGTTTCAGATAATCAGTTGCCGTATTTTGGGATTCGCTAAACCAAATGACTGAATATGTCTCAGCGCTTTTCTTTAGCAAATTCGATGTCGAAAGGGCGCGAAGGCGGAACGTTTTATGTAACTCTCGACCTTGTTCCCGAGAAACCGGGACAGTTGGCTGCTTCCGATGTTCCTTATCCCATAATGTGTGATAGGATCAAAGGACCCCTAACTTTCTTCCTCAAAGTAGGTAGCACACTTTGCTTTTACTAAGATTTTGGAGATAATAGGAAAGAGGAAAATGGATAGTTGGTATTGAATCCGGCCGGTAAATATTGCTCATTGAGTTTTAGGTAAGGAGAGCAGTGGTGGGCCAGTGGTAACGGCTTCGACTTACGAGTTGTAATTCGTGGGTTCGAACCCAGACAGACGCTTTACTTTGTGTAAATACTTATCAACACTGCTCTTAGTGAACGATGAAGGAAAACATTGTGAGGAAACGTCCTTGAACGAAAATTTGAAGACATTTGAGATCTACCAACCCGCACTGGGCCCGCGCGGTAAATTACAGCCCACTCCTCTCGAAGAGAGAAGACCTGTGTACCAGCAGTGGGAATATTATAGGCTGATTTTTAGTTTTAAATTCAGCTTTTTAAAACGCCCGGTTCTGTCACTTTACTTTTCAAATTAAATTAAACGTTTCATGCGAATATGAAAATTATTCGTACGGAACGCTTGTTCACATTCGCTCATACAAAATTGAACATTAAACCCATAAAAAATAGGTTCACATTATTAAATTTTTATTTCTGCTTGAGTATAGTTTTCTATGTTTGTGTTGGCATACTTGGTATAATGGCGAGTGGTAGCTGACATAAGGAAAATAATTTAATTTAATGTTTTGTTTTCTTTGTTTTGTTATGTAAATTACCTACTTTGCATAGGTACTATTGTATAGAATTAAGTTCTTCTAATTGAACAGACAGCTGTGCTGCTGGGGAGCTTGTTGCTCCAATTCTTCTGCCAAGCTAAAGCTCTAGGAAGTGGTGAAGGGTGGGCGTTTTGGGGGACTGTCTTATGTAATTTTGATGTTTGAAAATGCTGATTTGAATGTATGACTTTTGATTTTATGAAACACTCACTTAGCTTAGCAAAGCAAAGTAAAAAGTAGGGTCTGTAAATTATGCCTTTTGTGGTAGTCTTTATCTAAACAATGTGTAATATTATTGACCGATTACTGTGCCTACTGTTTTATGTATAGTTTTTTTTTAGTTCCTCTGTCCCATCTTCAGGGATCAAAGGAAAGACAGTGTACTATCGATTCAACTTGCACTTCGCCTAAAACAGATACCATGTACCTCCGATTTATGCAAGCGCCGGTTAACCCCTTTCTGCGGTCTCTTTTGGCAAGTTTCCAACCGCTACGGTCCGATGTCATTTTATTTTATATTCAACTAGACATGGAAGGCGTATGATGTCGCCAGTTTGCATGTCTGGTTTAGCCTTTGGATTTGTGTTCTTGTATTGATTTTCTTCAGTCGTTACGGGTCGCCCGAAAGTCAGAGAAACAGTCTTCCAAAGGGTTATCGTATTACCCGTCGCTCCATGTAAAATACTGGTGTTCAGCTGCATCCAGTTAGACTGGAAACCGACCCTAACATAGTTGGGAAAAAGCTAGGCAGATTGATTGAATTGATTTAATAATGATTGATAATGGATCTAGCGATCCACCCCTGCTTTGCACGGGTGTAACTTATGTGGTAAAATGACATACAGACTTGTCTGCTATATCTAAGTTAAATATTAGTGTATTAAACATATACCTCTCTAAATGATGATGAAAACCCCATCGAAATTCATTGCGCAGTTTAGTAGAACTAGGCGGTCGCATCACAGGCAGAATAGAAAACCGATTTTGTTAAATAATATTTAGAGATTGATAGATATATTATTAGATTGATATTATGTAAAGTAGATAGGTTCTACCTCAAGTGTTTCTTTGATCAACACTGTATGGCGAATATTGTATTAACAAATCTACACTTTGAAGAAATCCATACCTTGAGGACGAAGATTAATTACACTAGGTATAATAATTACTAATAACATGCTCATTAAAGAAACCACTGGCTGGTTCTGTGTCTCATAACCTCGTATGGTTAAGTAACCATGACGTAAATATCCATCACGTTAACACCAGTTTCCGAAAGACTTATCAAGATCACACACCCAAAAAAGCAAGTTCAAAAACACGAAAACAAAACCAATGACGCGAATGCAAATCCCAAAGAATGAGTTTCATTCAAATGTTCATGCGGATGTTACCTTTGTCTTCGTAACGAGAAGTCAAGAAAAAGAAAAAAGGCACTAAAAAGTAGGTCATCTAGCTTATTTTTAAAAAAGAAAAGGAAGAAAAAAGAAGGCTTTCGTGAGGCTGCGCTAGTTAATGTTTGCTCCATGCATACAGTAGGAAGACTTGATGAGGTCGACTGAAATGAGGTCTTGTTACAAAGGTGCAGGCACCGCAGAGCGGAAAAATGATGTAACAGCTTTTAGGGTACCGTGCCAAAAGGTGTAGGGGATGCGTTGGTATCATGTATGTATTAGAGAAGGGATGAGGCTCTTATGTAAGCAACGTGGAAATTCTTCGAGGTCTTTGTTATTGCGATGTGCATATTTTTTACTAGCGACCCGCCCTGACTTCGTACGAGTGTAATTATTATTATTATTTTATTCAACAGACAACTAGATCCAATTACAAAAAACATTAAATACTTGCAATTCTAGATGTTAGTCAAAAATTTAACTTATTTGCTATGTGTACTTATATTCTACTACCGACACAGTGGTTTTAATAAGATGCCTCACTATTGGGCTTTCGTCAGACGCATCAGCAATAGCTTTCAGGAGGCTGTTGCCACTGTCCCGCAACCTTGTGAGAAGAGAACCATTCTTTTTCCGCTCGAACAGCTGAGAAGCTATCTCTGGCTCGCGCAAAAATTGCAGAAGCACTGCAATAACGGCAATAATGTACTGATGTGTATGATATGTGGCTACATATCGAAACATCGCATGTCTGTGGTATAATCTATATTAAGTCACAATGTCTTAACACTTTCCGGAATAAATTCTTTGAGTGTTGGTGTTAACTGCATGAAAATCCATTGTGTAGTTCACGAGAACAATGCGGTCATACAGAGAGACACGAGAAGTGAATTTATTTTATACTATGTGGGTATAGATTAGGTAGGTAGGTGCTACATCGTGGTAATTTCTTGATATAATTTCATCAGTTTCGTTTTTTAAGGATATCAATTACCAATCTCATAATTAGCCTATAATGTTTCCACTGCTGAGACTCAGGCCTCCTCTCAATGAGAGGGAGTGGGCCTTAATCCACCACGCGGGCCCAGTGCGGGTTGGTAGATATCACATATCTTCGAATTTTTGGTTCTGGGACATGCCGGTTTCCTCAAGATGTTTTCCTTCGCCGTTTTGAGCAGTGGTGCTGAAATAATTTACACAAAGTAATGCGCCTGTCTGCGTTCGAACCTACGACCACAATTCGTAAGTCGCGGCCGTTACCACTGCTCATTCTTTACAAATAAAGTTTTTATTTTATTTACTCGTTTATGTAGCTTTGAAGTTGTTTTCATGCATAATTATCCACTAATGTTGCATTTTCTTTATGATAAACGAAAATCCGTAATGCCCGGGATACACTAGGCTAGTTTTTGAAGAAGCTAGGATAGCAAGCTAGTAACTGGCTTCGTGTATACAGAACTAGCGTCATTTCTAAGCTACTAAGCTAGTGAGATAGCTTACTAGCTTTCTCCCCAACAAAAAAATCCAAAATTCTCCCCAAAAAATAGATCTACAACTTATTAAACTATGCTGGCTTGAGACGCAAGATTATTATCTTGCGTCTCAAGCCAAGATAGTTTAATAGGTTGTAGATCTATTTTTTATTTGAGCTAGCAGCGCCCTCCACCACCGATTTTACTACCCTGGCTTATGTATTAGCTTCGTGTGGCCGGTGAAGATAGTACCCAGTTGGATCATTTTACTCTACGGAATTAGAGTCGCCACAATAGTTTAAAATTTAGTAACAGCACTAGCTTGTGCCAAGCCAGGATAGAAAACAGAGGTTCTACCTTGAAAAACTAGCCTCGTGTACCCGGGCATTATAGATGAGCATAGCCGTCTTTTTTATCTCGAGGTAAAGTCTCGCCTCTAGTTTAGCAACTAAGGCTTCCAGTCTCGGTATATTTTCGAGTCCCGGGACAAAAATATCGAGACTCGGTTTGGTTCCGGGATTCCCGGGAAAAACGAGACTTTCGAGACTTTTTAAAAATTGATTTCTGTGCCCTTATGTAGGTAGTCTAGGTAGGGATTAGGTAGTTAATTGATTCAGGCGTGACCTTGCGGAAATCCATTATAAAAAAGCGCTGTCTGCACTCAGCGCTCGGTGTGGCAACACGCCGTGTTCGAGTTCGCAACAAGTCCATCGTCATCCTGAGGATGCCTCGTTGAGAGGTGAAACACGTGTCGATTTATTTCAGGAGTTTTTTTTTGGCTCTTTAGAAATAGATAAGCGAAACAGGTTACTAAATATATCCACGTCTATTGTATTTTTTTTTAGGGATTAGGTATTTCGTTAGTGAATACCTACTAGATATTTCGATAGGTCATTTATTTTTCAAAATGTTACAGTGAACTGAAAATAAACAAAATTAAAGGAATATAAAAAAATTATCAGATTTTTTCATTTTTGTAGTGGGCTCGTAAAAAAACAAGAGCATTCAGTGTATTTTCTGATAGAGAGGACTTATTTTGTTACAAAAATAACCTGCAGTGGAAAAGGCCCTCTCTGCTTCCACGCTTGTGGGAGGGATACATATAAGGTAACTGTAGCACTTGTTTATGAATGTCCCCCTATCTCCACCATTTTCAAACAATGCTCTTTCGACATGCATAGTTGTTTTTATGTCGTGGATAGAAGTACCCTTATTTTTGGGGTTTGTCAAATTACTTAATTCGTATTCAAGCTGGCCTTTTGTTGTGAGTTCCGAAAGCGTAATATCATTGGAATCACTATTAGTTGTCACTTGCCACATAAGCAGGGTGAAAAAAAATATATTGGTGATTCCTCAGGGTGATTCCGTACATTTTTGAATAATGATAATAATTATTTTATTGGAATCTCGAAAGTCTCGTTTTTCCCGGGACTGGAAATTGCAGTCTCGAGTCTCGAAAATACGAAAAAATCGTCGAGACTCTCGATATTTTCGAGACCGAGAGTCCCGGGATGGAAGCCTTATTAGCAACTGGGGCGCACACTTGAAAAAATATTTTTGCTCTCAAATAAAATATGAATGCAGAATGACAAGAGTATTTTAGGGTTGATACTATTTTGAAAGCTGGAAAATAAAATGAACCACGTAGCTGTGTAGGGTTACAAATTCCGTATCCTTGGTAGCTAAAAGACAAAGGAGGAGCTCGTGGCTAAGTAATAACAGCCGCACGGGTTTATCGATCAGGTTAAGCTACGCTTGCCGGGGTTGATCCGTGGATGGATCTTAACATACTCCTCCATGCCTCGGAAAGCACGTTAAGACGTTGGCCCCGGCTGTCATTCGTGAATTTTGGACAGTCGTTATGGGTCGTCAGAAGCCCTAAAGTCTGAGAATCAGTCTTACCAAGGGGTATCGTATTACCCATTTACTGAGTTGTGGAGGTCAGCTGTGCAGGTTGTCAGCTGCATCCGGTAAGGCTGGAAGCCGACCCTAACATAGTTGGGAAAAGGCTAGGCAGATTGATTGGTATCTAAAAATCTACCTATTGATCTGTTTACAAATTATATTTAGTGGGAACGAGTCTGATCCCGAAAATATAGTTTTAGAATTTTTGTCTGTTTGTCTGGATCTATGTTCCGGATTGGCGCAAAAACAGCTGTATAACTTTTTAGTGAAATTTGACACACAGATAACCTGGATTTACACATAGGGTAGGTACTTTTAATCCGGGTAGTACGATTTCGTGAGATATTTTCCGACATCCACGCATGCGAAGCTAGTTTAATATTAACTGATAAATTATAAATGGTTGATGTTTCTGAGTAAACAACTGCAACAGTTTTCAGTGTTTTCACAACAGATTTAGTTACTTATTAAGTAGAGACTTAGAATTATAGGCTGATTGGGGTAAGTTTACTTTGTGTAAATAATTTCATCAGCACTGCTCTCAAAACGGTGAAGGAAAACATTGTGTTCCAAACCGGCATGTCTTAGAACCAAAAATTCGAAGACATCTACCAACCCGCACTGAGCCCGCGTGGTGGATTACGGCCCACTCCCTCTCGAAGAGAGGAGGCCTGTGTCCCAGCAGTGGGAACATTTGGGACGAAGTTAAAGAGCCAGTTAAAGAGACAATGGAGCCGATTCCCTTGTTCACAAACTAAACTAAATTTAAGTTCAGTGCATCTTTTTCTTTTTATTTCATTAAGTAAAGGACAGAAGATAAATTTTAGTTTAGTCCTGTCAAATTAATCAGCACTTGACGTAAATTGATGTAATTTTAGTCGGCAAGTTTTTAATCACGTCTAAACTTGTATGGAGTAGTGATAGGCGCTGATTAATTTTACAGGACTAAACTAAAATTTATCTTCTGTCCTTTTCTTAATGAAATAGAAAGAAAAAGATGCATTGAACTTAAATTTAGTTTAGTTTGTGAACAAGGGAATCAGCACCAATACTCGTAATTTACTTTAAAACACAAACAAAGATGGTTACAAAAATGCTATTATGTAAAGGTATGATGTTATTACAAATAAATAAAAATTGTAAATTTTGAAGTGTTAAGTCCATGAATAATTAAGCACCTGTATCGATTTCCAATATGAAAATTCCTATATACCTACATGTTTTGTGTCAACATTGAAATCTTTACCAATGAAATTAGTCATATCGCGCATTTTTATTTAAGCATTCAATGAATAACCACGAAATGAATTCATTAGAGTAATTATAATAAAGTAGATACATAGAACTTATCTTTAATTTAATAACAATATCATTTCTCCTAACAGCAGAAAAGTACTCAAAAGTATACGTAACTATTCGACATAACTAGCAAAAACACGCGAACATCAGACAATAAACCTCAATTCTTAGAATGCACGCAACTCACCATTCTCACCCCTACAAAAAGGCTGACATTGGCCTTTGGTTGCTAACACAATCAATACAACTTGTAAAATATACATTGTAAAGAAAATAGAGCGAATACTCACATTTTATAACACGAAACTCGAAGGACACAACACTAGCACTAAGGAACAAAGCCGTGAGTTCAAAATATTAATGTTATTACAATAAAATATTAGGAAAAATTCTACTTGAAACTATCTACCGACGACTAGCGGCCGCCCATTTTGTTTTCTGTCAGTTGTCAAATTGCCAGAGCAAAAAATACGCCGGAAAATTGCGAAGGCGTTCGGAAACATTCTTAGAAAATTGGTGTTCTGCGAAAATGCTGAAACTTTTCATTTTGTTACGGAATACACTTATAACACATTGTATGTTGTGGATTGATCTAAGTTTTGATTTTATTGAACATGTTTAGTGAAATTAATGGAAGAGCAAATAATTTTCACAATGAATGTGATCTTGTCTCAAGAAAACCATTAATCCCGTAAATAGTATTTAACTGATAAATTCTATTATTTAACAGTAGTTTGTCTTTACTACCTTCAAATGCTAATGTAACATAAATCATTAATTCCAGTTTACTCATATTAACCTATTTATAATCCGCAATTAGATTTAAAAACATTAATCATTTTAAACAAATCAATTGGCTCTAAAATAATTATTAGTAGGTACCTATTAACGACAATATTTCTCAACTTATAAAATGAATCAATATCATATTATTGTAAATTATTTATGCCATACTATGCCTTCATCAATAAAACATACCTTTATGAAAATGGTGAAAAAAAAAAACGTCACACTCGTTAAAACACTTTCAAACATACATGTGGCGCCATCTAGCGAAAACCACAGTAAATGTTTCAAGAAAAACGCTTTCCCTCATGTACTCGCCAACCTTTGTGTGCAGTACATAACTGAAGTTGTATTACACGTATAAGTACTCAGTGACTTCGATAGATGTCGTTACGTTTCTCATGTAAGACCATGTAGACCCATGATTCGCCAATAGAGGGCTAGCAGAAAACAGTATGTGGACTAAAATAATCTCCTTTTTGAGTTCCATACGTCCGAATGAAAAACAGAACCCTTATAGGATCACTTGTGTGTGTGTGTCTGTCTGTCCGTCTGTCACAGCCAATTTGCTCTGAATCTAATAAGCCGATTCAAGTTGAAAGGCACAGATATGAATTTCTGTGACCCAAACACAGACGTGAAACGTAATTAAATAAATTTTGAATAATAAGGGGTTCACTTTTGAAGAAAATAAAAAAAAGTTTTGCAAACTGTACCACGTGACATATCAAATGAAAGGGATATATTATGAGAATATCAAATATATATTTTTTATGGTTTTAAAATAAATAGTTTTAAAGTTATTAAAGAAAATAGATGAAAAATTACCAGTCCCCCTTATCTCCGAAACAACTGTCTAAAATTTTGAAAAAACTACAGAGAATAGTTTTTAATTTATAGATTACAGGAAAACCTATAGGAAGTCTATGGTTTTAAAATAACATGGTAAACCACTCAATTTTGTGCGTACAAACTTACATTTGCAGTGGGAATGTATAGAAGAATATGTTTTTCAACAACAATGTTAATTTGTTCTTGAGATAACTTCATCCTGACTACAGAAACATTTCATTGTGCTTGGCCCGTCACACACAAGCCGGTTTTTTTTAAAATATTTGTTTAAATATAGTATGTGATGTTTGCAATTTTGGTTTATTTGTTGATGATGGTGGTGGTTGTTTAAGACACCCTACGTTATTTTTAAATAATATTATTTGGTGTTTTATTTGCATTTATGCCTATTTTTTTTTTAAATATCATCTTGCGATCGGCTTGAGAAGCCCTTAGCAGATTTGTTGTGGGGGTTTTTTGACAGGAGAGAACTGTAGTGCTATTCTGTAACCATCTCACCGTGTATCTTAGGTGAAGTGAGCTGTCAGTTGCTAAGGATTGACACTATTGGCAGCTCACTTCACCTAAGTTATCACGGTGAGATTTTTGCAGAATAGCACTACTGTTCCTCCAGTGAGGAAGTTGTCTCTTATTAAATTAGGAATTGTTAGTGAACAAGGTCCCATATGTATTGTCTTTTGAGCCTTCTGTGGTTTATTGGTTCACATGTATTTTTTGCTTTATCATATTAATTAAAAATAAACACGCATTAAAGTTGGGGAGTGGGGGCTCACTACGTCACAATGTCGTGTAAAATCTAGCACGGCGTGACGTCATGCCACATTTTAACTCAATGTATAGCCGTAATCTTTTGATTACGTCAAAAATTAAAAAATACGTGTCTAATATTTTTTTATTTTCAAAAAGAGGGATTAAAAAAAAAAATTGGACACAGGCCTATTAGGCTTAGCGTATGCTGAGACGTAGGTGATGCAGCACAGCGCAGTACAGATTTTGCAGGCGAGGCAAATGTAGGCCGCGAGCGCATGCTGCGACACAGCCAAACAAACATTCGCGTCCTAGCTAGTACAAACAATCTGTCATTGAAACGAAAATTATGATTCAGTAGTAGTAAAATACAAGTGACGACCTGCACGCGTCGCGCAGAAATCTGTGCCGGCTTTACGAGACGCAGAGCAGGTCAGACACATGTCTGCGTCGCGCGTGCCTGCGCCGCACAGTGGTCTGAAAATTGAGCTCCATACTCATAGAAACTTAATATCTGGAATTCCAAAAAAAAAAATGTAATGACTCTGGTATATCTTCCTTTATGTGATATTAACGTATAGATGGTATTAGTAGCTCGACACGTGAGAAAAAAAGATTTGTGTTTTTTTTGTATGGGAGAAAACGCTTAACATATTTTTTTTTGAAACTGAATGGAACTGAAGGGCTGGTGCTCACACCAGCTATTGTACCATATACGGCCATCAAGATGACGTTCAATTCATGGACCTTTGGGTGCCGCTTTGGACATAGTCATCATCAGCCTATTAATGTTCCCACTGCTGGGACACAGGCCTCCTCTCTGTGAGAGGGAGTGGGCCGTAATCCACCACGCGGGCCCAGTGCGGGTTGGTATATGTCACATATCTTCGAATTTTCGGTTCTAGGACATGCCGGTTTCCTCACGATGTTTTCCTTCACCGTTTTGAGAGCAGTGGTGATGAAATAATTTACACAAAGTAAAGCGCCTGTCTGGGTTCTTTGCTTTGGACATAGTAAGCTTTTGAAATTTTGAATTTTCGATATGTGATTTTTCAAATCTTTGACGTGGTTAAATGAAGTTGCCCATCGATTCACTTATACTATCGTTAGTTTATAGCCTGCTTATGACTTTAATGATGAGACTGCCTCGTTGGTCTAGTGGTCGCAAGCGCTACTGCTGAGCATGAGGTCCTGGGTTCGATTCCCGGGTCGGGCAAAGTGTTATTGGGTTTTTCTATCTGAAATTTCTCAGTAGCAGCTCGGAGTCTGGATTTGTGCCCGGTTGATGGCAATAGGCTCGCCCCCTATTACATGGGACTTAAACATAATTGGCGAAATGTGGGTGTACCTGCTACAGGGACACCTCTGCCCAACCCTTCGGGGAAACAAGGCGTGATGTTATGTTATGTAATAATTAAAAACGATACGAAAACACACAGCTTTACATAAGAATATCACTAGTCTGCGATGAGGTATTTGATAGCTGTGAAGTGATTTTGCCATTGTTAAAGCCTTTTTAAAGCCAACAAAAACTGTGCCTATATATTCCGCTGATAAAGCTCTAGGTATTTTGACCTCATTGAAGCTTTCGAAGTGGCAATATGTAATAATAGGGTATTGTATAAAAGAAGAAGGAATACCACTGTATCCTCCTTATACTGCCATCCATGTGGCGATGAAGGACTGCTACCCCTCAAAAACCATAGACTGTGGCTAGGCTTGGAAAATTCCTACGTGAATCTTCGCTCGATGGCAAAAAGTTGGCACTTATATTTGATGGTGCTTCAGGGCGAAGTTTGTATAAGCAAACTATAGCAGACGATTCTAGTATTTTTATGTGTTCTTTTGTGCCTTTGCGCTTAGTTTGTGGCGAAGAAAACCTTATGGGAGAATCCAAAGCCATCTTCTACAATGTTCTGCAGACCTATTCTATTTTAAGTTTTCAAATGAAAACAGTTGAACATCGTGGAAGAACAGGCTCTGATTAACGCTGAGATTGCAGCACTGCAGCCTTCTATTATGAGAAGCCATGCTGTTGAGCACTCGATGCTTATGACCATGATAGATGGCAAAATCACTTCACAGCTATCAAATACCTCATCCAGATTAGTGATATTCTTATGTAAAGCTACTCCTTAGGAAATGAATAATTTGGAAAAGATCTCAGAGTGAGTTTTTGTATCGTTTTTAAGGTTCCGTAGTAAACAAGGAACCCTTATAGTTTCGTCATGTCCGTCTGTCTGTCTGTCTTTCCGCGGCTTAGCTCAGAAACGCTTAGTACTAGAAAGCTGTAATTTGGCATGGATATACATATTAATCACGCCGACAAAGTGGTACAATAAAATCAGGAAAAAAAAATTTTTTTTCATGTACCTCCCCTAGACGTAAAGTGAGGATGACTTTTTTCTCTCAATAATCCCATAGTATGGGGTGTCGTTGGAAAGGTTCAAAAATATTGTGAGTTTGCACAGACCATTTTTGGATTTACGGATACGTTAACGAAATATTAAGCTCCCCCCCCCCCCAAGCCCCTGCAAGTTTAATGGTTGGTTTTGGGTATATGAAAAAATTCACAGCAGTAGCATATATAACGAAATTAAAAGGAAAACTATCACAGCTAAGTAGGCTATACAAGTTAACGAGTAATAATCGACCAACTTACAATTGCGGTTGCAAAAACATATTCTCGTATACAGAATGTATCGGAGAACATTGTTTTTCAACTTCAAAGTTAAGTTAGCTCTTGGGATAAATTCATCCAAACTACGGAACCCTTCATTGTGCGTGGTCCGACACGCACTTGGCCGGTTTTTTAATTATTCTCATCATTAAAGTCATAAGCAGGCTATAAACTAACGATAGTATAAGTAAATCGATGGGCAACTTCATTTAACCACGTCAAAGATTTGAAAAATCACATATCAAAAATTCAAAATTTCAAAAGCTTACTATGTCCAAAGCGGCATCTAAAGGTCTATGAATTGAATCGTCATCTTGATCGCCGTGTATGGTACAATAGCTGGTGTGAGCACCAGCCCTTCAGTTCCATTCAGTTTCAAAAAAATGTACTTGTGTTTTCTCCCATACAAAAAAAACATCTTTTTTTTCTCACGTTTCGAGCTACTAATACCATCTATACGTTAATATCACATAAAGGGAGGTATACCAGAGTCGTTACAATTTTTTTTTGGATTTCCAGAGTAAGTTTCTATGAGTATGGAGCTCAATTTTCAGACCACTGTGCGTCGCAGCGTCGCAGCGTACGCAGCTGTCAGTACGTTTATGCATTATAAAATCTGCTCTGCCCTGCGCTGCGTGGACCTTCGTCACCTGCGTCCCAACATACGCTTAGCCTTTGTTTTTGCGACGCTGCGCGCTTCTGCAGTGTCTACGCGGTGTCAGAGCCCGAAACCCTTTTATACACAGGAATAATAAAGATTATAAAATCAAATTATCAAACCATTTATTAATCAAACAACAATATTTTCGATCTGTATACGTATAGGTTGAGATTTTATAGTGCGATTAGGGAAGATATACAGCTTGGTGACGTCAAAGCGATGGCCGGTGCAGAACTGGTCATATTGGTCGTAGGCTAGCTTGGTGCCGATAAAGGACACTGCGAAGATACATACAAGGAGGAGGGCGCAGACTGTGGGACATAGAATGGCCCCCAACTTGCTTGCGCGGTCCCCTCGGATCGACCCTATCTCCGAGTCGGTTATGCTTTGTCTTGCTGATGCTTTTGTCATTACTGTGAAAAAACAAAGATATGAGACAATAGTATCTACATACATACATAAACTCACGCCTTCTTCCCATGCGGGTAGGCAGAAACTACAGAACGCCACCTGCTACGATCCTTACATACTCTTTTTGCCTCGTTTACGTTCATACATCTGGTCATACACGCACGCCGGTTGCGAGTACTACGCACCTGGCCTTTCTGAAGAACATCACCAATAAGGTCAGTATATGTCTTCCTAGGGCGCCCCCGCCCGGCCTTTCCCTTTACATCATCATCTGCCTAGCCTTTTCCCAACTATGTTGGGGTCGGCTTCCAGTCTAACCGGATGCAGCTGGATATCAGTATTTTACATGGAGCGACTGCCTATCTGACCTCCACAACCTAGTTAGTACTAGGTAACACGATACCCCTTGGTAAGACTGGTTGTCAGACTTTTTTGGGCTTCTAACTACCCGTAACGACTGTCAAAGATCTACAAATGACAGCCGGGACCAACGGCTTAACGTGCTTTCCGAGGCACGGAGGGGTCTTGGTACGTAAAGATGGTCACCCATCCAGAGACCAACCGCGGCAAGCGTAGCTTAACCTGATCGATCGACCCGTGCAGCTGTTGTTACTTAGCCACAAGCACATCACCCTTGTAAATACATTTTGTTAGTCGCCTTTCATTCATCCTCTCAACATGCCCAAACCATCTCAGCATATCCTTTTCAGTTTTTGTCACTACATCTTCTTTTAAATCACACCGCTGTCTTATCACATCATTCCTCAGCCGATCATTCATAGTCAGACCACACATGCTTATCTATTGCCTAGAAAATAAGGACTTTCATGGCTCCTGTACTGTTAACTGTAGGTAAAGACATGGTGGTTTAATATCTCGTTAAAGTGTTCTTTTGTGGAATAACCTATTTCTGATACCAAGCAGCCTTCCTGTTTCCACTGATAAGGATATAAATGCCAGTAGCATTAGCATAATCAGCCTAAAATGTTCCCACTGCTGGAAGACAGGCCTCCTGTCTTCGAGAGTGAGTGGGCTGTAACCTACTACGGGGGTTCAGTACGGGTTGGTAGATGTTACATGTCTTCGAATTTTTGGCTCTAGGACATACCGGTTTTCTCACGATGTTTTCCTTCACCGTTTTGAGAGCAGTGGCAATGAAATTATTGACATAAAGTAAAGCGCCTATTTTGGTTCGAACCCACGACCTAAAATTCGTAAGTCGGGGCCGTTACCAATGAGCCATCACTGGGCCTCCACTGCAGATGCCATAAGCCATAATATGTGGATCATATCATATTAGTTTGAGAAGTTTATTGATTATTGATGGGTGTTTGACGTGTCGCGCAACAATGGATAGGTATTAATCGTGTGTCATTCATTACAAATTTTAAAGTCTTAAGGTGTTCCCTCACTTTGTAACGTAATGCTCAAAATATAATCTGAACTGTTACATTACAGGCAAATGCTCGCGGTGAGGGAACATCTTAAGGCTGCCTGTCCACTGGAGCGGAGCGAGGCAGCGGAGCGGAAAAATGTGTCAAAATTAACCAATAGAATCTAAACTCCACTTCAGAGCTCCGCACTTATTGGTTAATATTGGCATATTTCTCTGACCCGCTGCCTCACTCCGTTCCAGTGGACAGGCAGCCTTAGGATACAATCAAATTAATGTCTATAACATTTGTTGCGACATACCTATTTTCCCTAAAGGGTTAGGCAGAGGTATACCTACAGAACACCCACATTTCGCCAGTTATATTTAAATCCCATGTAATAGGGGGCGAGCCTATTGCCATCAACCAGGCACAAATTCAGACTCCGGGCTACTATTGAGAAACTCGTGATGGAAAAACTCTATAACCTGACATGGAAATCGAAATCAGGACCTCATGCTCAGTAGTAGCGCTTGCGACCACTAGGCCAACGAGGCAGTTAATTACTTAAATAGGTACCTATAATTTTATAAATTAATAAAACTACAAGTAAGAGAAGATACGCGCCTAACTATAATATTACAAAAATCTTTACATACCTACTTTTTAGGTACCTCCTGTGAAGTAAATTTTTAGTTAATCAATATTTATATCCGTAAAAAAACATTTTCTGAAAAAATTACGTTTGTATAAAAATGTCACTGTTCTTTTATTTTAGAGCAAATAAAGTACTCTTTGTTTTTCAGGCGACAATTCTTGCAGAGGTTTTTATCAGAATATCTAATAGATGATAGAGTTTTTATTAGAACCGATTCCACCACTGCGGCTTATTGCTTGATTCGCACGAATTTACTCGCCCGAAATGGGCGAATCGATACAATTGGCACATTTTGAATTTTATGCAATTAAGCTAAGAAAAAAGTAGACTAACTATTACAGATTGGGTCGGGAATTGCTTTATTAGGTACATCGATTGAAAATAAAAGGATCACAGAGAGATGTAGAATTCATACATATTTTCTATAGTGACGGTTTTATCATTCTAAAAAACAAATACTTCTTAAAATGGAATCAAAGACAATTTCACAACACGAACTAGTAGGGTAAATGCCTAGGTAAAAAAAAAGAAATTGTATTTAGTCCGTCTTTTAGATAGTAAAAAAATATTAGACACGTATTTTTTGCTTTATCATATTAATCAAAAATAACTTAGAAAACACGCGTTAAAGTTGGGAAGTGGGGGTTCGCTACGTCACAACGCACTATTAAATCTAGCATAGCGTGATGTCATGCCACCTTTTAACTCAATATATCGCCGTAATCTTTTGATAACGTCAAAAAATAAAAAATCTGATTATATATGTATATTTTTCAATAATCTACAAGAAGGACAAAAAAATGTTTAGACAGACCTATTGTTTAGTACGTATTTAGTTATCAATTCGCCCACAAATAATATTATTTAAAAGTGTCGATTCGCCAGGGCCCTCTTAGATTGCTTGTTCTGTGCTGAGCTCACGCAACGCGTTTTACGTCCAGCCAGCAATACGACTCACCCATCAAAGAGCGCTGTCCCAAATTAGACGTATTATTAATTTATTATACATGAATCAAAAGGTAATTTAATAAAACACGTATACTAAAAGATAAATAATTAAATTATCTTTAAAAAAGTGAAGGTTTCAGAAAAATTGGCTTGATAGTTTTTGCGTCATTATGTTTTTTATCCGCGTTATACATAACTTTACAGATTAATAAAAAAAAACTCTTTATTCCTTAATTACAAAATAAATAAAGTTCTTAGTAATGTACTTAATATTAATTAATTAAGGACCCCTCGATGGGTATATGTTCCACTGGAAATTACTCTTCCAGTAATTTCTAGTTTTTCTGTTTTTTGCTTTCTCAAGTCAATCAATTTTATTCAACTATCTCGTCTTGCCAACGCTCTGTTGATCTGCCTCTTCTTCTCTTTCCGTGTTGACCTTACCTACAAATTAATTACACTATGTAATATAAAATAATCTAAAATATTCACATACTAAGTTATTAAGAAAATGCTCTTATTTAACATTTTTTTTTTTTTAATCATTAACACTACTCGTTTAGACGTGATCTTCAGTAAAAAATAATTAAAAGTCGCTTAGTGTCGTCTTAAATCTTTGTAGGTAAGTAAATGTTTGGGAAAAGTTGTTTTTACGTTTTGTGGTTTTTCTAGTACTCTTACTTATCTAGAAGAGTATTTTAATCTTTATACGAAACTACGAAACTGCATCAATTGGCGTCATAAAAATGAAACGTGAGAATTGATTTTATAGCCGACTGTTTTTTTTCTTCAAAAGCCTGTGAAGGCAGTTAGCAATCACTCAAAAAGTTAAGGACAGTCTCCTCAGTACGTATTTCTGTAGCTGCAATGGTTAAGGTGACATCGCAGAAGCTCATAACTAACCAATTTGAAAACAAAATCCCGTGCACACGATGACCACATCTGTTACTGCCCCGGTTCTATAGCGGCCGAGTGCTACAAGCAAGAATAGTCCTTACGGTGATTAGTTATGGCACAGATAATATAATACTACGGTTATGGCTTTCCACGATGGTACTCGTCCTATTGCACTGTCTCAAAAATATATGGCGCTATACAGGTATGGCTAAGTATGGTGAAAAGTTAATGGCTTACCTACTTTTTAACCGACTTCAAAAAAGGAGGAGGTTCTCAATTCGTCGGGATATGTTTTTTTTTTTTTTGTATGTTCCCATATTACTCGAAGACGGCTGGACCGATTTGAAAAATTCTTTTTTGTTTGAAAGGGTATACTTTCAAGTTGGTCCCATTGTTATTTGGTCACGATCTGATGATGGAATCTTGGAGAAATCGAGGGAACTCTTCAAATATTTAAGGCACATCTATAGCGATTTGGGTATTTTTGATGAGCAGTTGACATAAGGCTATTGTAACTTAGTTAATTACAAATCAACCCACGAAAAAGTGAAAAAAAAATTTTTTTTTACAAAAAATACAACCGACTTCCAAACTACAAAGTAAAAAATAACTTTAAACTCGGAAGTCGGTGTCTTTGGATCAGTATTTAAGTTTTTTGACACCGTCGGTTGTATTTTTTGTAAAAAAGTTTTTTAATAAATGATGATGTATTGAATTCTTGTTCCCGTTTTATTTTACCTGTATTCTCTATAATTTTACAACAATGTCTAAGGCCGCGTCCTATTTAAAAGCGATCCTCGTCGAGCGAATACGCGACCGGTCGCGTGCATGTCACTTTTTGTTCGAAAAACCGGAAAGCGCCCTCTGTCGGTGCGACCATGCTTTCAGGTTCACCGAACAAAAATTTCGAACGATCGTGTATTCGCGCGACGATCGCTTTTAAATAGGACGCGGGGCGCTTTCAAATGACGCGCGTTGTAAGCGTGGGTCTTCCACTTGTTATTCTAGGTATACCCAACTCTTAGAACTAGGACTTCAAAGACCCTTTTCTGGGAATACTTGTTAATGATCAAAAGCAAAATAAATACATTTTGACACCGTCTATTTATGGAGCGTTTTTTGAATTGATTAGTTTTTTATATAATTATAGTATTTGCATAATATATGCTTTAACAGACTTAAAATAATAATAAACTCACGCCTTCTTCCCATGGGGGTAGGCAGAAACTACAGAACGCCACCTGCTACGATCCTTACATAGTCCTGGGAAGAAGGCGTGAGTTTATGTATGTATGTATGTATGTAAAATAATAATATGTACATGTATTTAAAAAAAGGGAGGGAAAAAAATCATAGAGCATCAAAATTTCAAAGACCTTTTAGTAGAAATTCTAACTAAAGATAGTACTTAACTGTGGATGAAAAAATATAGGCAGTATGGGGACTGCTGAAAGAAGTGAAACTACATGTATGCATAGCTACAGATAATTATACTGTTAGCATTAACATGTCAGTGACACGAATCCATTAGATTTTCCTCAAAGTACCCAAAATCGCTCATGGCATCTTAATAAGTTTTCACAAAAAAAAGGCGAGTTCTTAAAAAAAAAGGATTGTGTGGTTTTATGAAACCACGGTAAAAGTGAAGCTTCTATAGGCGCCGCCATATTGGCCTTGGCTGCTCTGACGAGCGCCTTTCACTTTATCCCTACTCCGCGGCCGACCGTCACGCGAAATGTAACACACAGACGAAAAAGTTTGAGAATGTAATAAAAGTTTCACTTTAAAAAAAACAATAATGATAAATGATATTATTTGAAGTCCTCTAAGAACTGGTCTGGCTTAAAAGAACATACCTACAACATTTTGCAAGTATATGTAAACTTGTACTTCACTCTAATCTTTTTGGGTTAGAAAAAGAGTAATGGTAAAACGAAATTTACTCACACTTTAGTTTTGATAGCAATACTCTTTTCTTTTTTTTTTTTGGGTGGGAAATTATCAAATAACTTCTCCCGCTCTGGGCGGAGCGGGAGGGCGTGTCAGACTCTTGCTGACTAAAACCCACCCGTGTTCCTTCGGTTGCCTTGTTGCCGGGGGCCACGATGTCCCTATCGGTTTTCTTCGAACCCCCGGCAGGCATTGGCCCTAGCGGACCCCGTCAATTCTGCTGACATCTCTTTGAGGCGCGCGTGGAACACAACGCGCCGTCGACCCGGGCTTGGTCCTTATCGGACGGCGAGCTACCCATAGCGATACTCTTTGATGGCTCTTCTTGAACTTAACGTAGAGAAACTACAGAACGCCACCTGCTACGATCCTTACATAGTCCTGGGAAGAAGGCGTGAGTTTATGTATGTATGTATGTATGTAAAATAATAATATGTACATGTATTTAAAAAAAGGGAGGGAAAAAAATCATAGAGCATCAAAATTTCAAAGACCTTTTAGTAGAAATTCTAACTAAAGATAGTACTTAACTGTGGATGAAAAAATATAGGCAGTATGGGGACTGCTGAAAGAAGTGAAACTACATGTATGCATAGCTACAGATAATTATACTGTTAGCATTAACATGTCAGTGACACGAATCCATTAGATTTTCCTCAAAGTACCCAAAATCGCTCATGGCATCTTAATAAGTTTTCACAAAAAAAAGGCGAGTTCTTAAAAAAAAAGGATTGTGTGGTTTTATGAAACCACGGTAAAAGTGAAGCTTCTATAGGCGCCGCCATATTGGCCTTGGCTGCTCTGACGAGCGCCTTTCACTTTATCCCTACTCCGCGGCCGACCGTCACGCGAAATGTAACACACAGACGAAAAAGTTTGAGAATGTAATAAAAGTTTCACTTTAAAAAAAACAATAATGATAAATGATATTATTTGAAGTCCTCTAAGAACTGGTCTGGCTTAAAAGAACATACCTACAACATTTTGCAAGTATATGTAAACTTGTACTTCACTCTAATCTTTTTGGGTTAGAAAAAGAGTAATGGTAAAACGAAATTTACTCACACTTTAGTTTTGATAGCAATACTCTTTTCTTTTTTTTTTTTGGGTGGGAAATTATCAAATAACTTCTCCCGCTCTGGGCGGAGCGGGAGGGCGTGTCAGACTCTTGCTGACTAAAACCCACCCGTGTTCCTTCGGTTGCCTTGTTGCCGGGGGCCACGATGTCCCTATCGGTTTTCTTCGAACCCCCGGCAGGCATTGGCCCTAGCGGACCCCGTCAATTCTGCTGACATCTCTTTGAGGCGCGCGTGGAACACAACGCGCCGTCGACCCGGGCTTGGTCCTTATCGGACGGCGAGCTACCCATAGCGATACTCTTTGATGGCTCTTCTTGAACTTAACGTAGTTAGTTGCTGGACATAGAGCTCTCCCAAATTGCGTCACAACAGCCAGTATTATAAGTAACAAGCAAGAAGCGTGTAATCCTTTTTGTCTCTGTGTTTTGCCTGGCAGAACCATAGATAGTACACTACGTGTCTCTGTGGAACGTGTCATATTGTCAATGTTAATTTTTGAGGAACACAATAATTAAAAGGCAATTTTCAGTTTTAATTTTCTACTGCTATCGATTATATTTATATAAACATCTAGAATTAAGTATTCTATATTTATTACATAATTATGCCGCTTATCATTATATGTCAGACCGGTCGACGTCATCACGTCACCGCTGGTTAACGCAGAAAACCAGGGCTGGGGGACTTTGTTTCGCATATCAAATCAAATCATTTACTACTTTGCATAGGGTCGCAGCATTATGCTGGCTGAGCAATGTCCGTTTTGCGTGGATGCAACGTATGTTTTCCCCAATTTGTTAGTTTTTGTGTTTGTGTTCTTTCTTTGAGTCATGTTTACCGCAAATATCTAAACGTTTTTTTTCTTTTTTTATTAATGGTAAATAAATAAAGTGAGAAGGTTTTAGGATTTTAAGTGTAAGGTTTGTTTTCGTTTTTCAAAGATTAATAATGCTCCTTTGAAAACTATGTATTTTAATCTTGGACTACCTATATATAAGATTTTAATACCTATTTATTCTTCCATTATTTAACTTAATTTGCCAGTCATTATGGTAGACTCAGAGGGTATAGATGAACCACCAGAGCACGGGATCGCCGCTCCACGGAACGCCCAAACGACTCTGATGGCGTTCCGTGGATGGCGTTCCGTGGTCTAGGTTAGGAATGTACAAAAAATCTATTGCGTTAGGCGTGCTATCACTGTGCTTGGACAAGAATCCAAGACCTGGTCCCTCCATCTTGACGGGCACGACGCATCGCCCTACACTCCCTCTACCGCGCAACCCCCACCACAGCACGCGTAACGTATTTATTAAACGTCACAGTGCCTAAAGGTTCCTATAGTGGTTTGTAAACGTCATTAGGCTACCTGTCCACTGGAGCGGAGCGAGGCAGTGGATCGGAGAAATGTGCCAATATTAACCAATAGGAGCGGAGCTCTGAAGCGGAGTTTATATTCTATTGGTTAACATTAACAGTGGACAGGCAGCCTTAGTGTTTGCGAGTAAATGGTGACCACCTCTAGCAGCGGCCGCCGAAGTTTCTCCGTGCTCTGTGAGATAAACAATTACAATAAATTTTTATTAACTTTTTCTAGCTAAGAGAAAATGCGATTCATCCTCTACTTCCTAGTATACTCCAGCCTGGTTATTAGCCTGTTTGTCACGTTCCTGTATCTGATGACTGTGGTGGACCCTGATCTACTGCAGCTCCGGGAGAAAGCAGCAAAGATGATAAAGACCAATGCTGAAGGTGTGCGCACTGATCTGGAGGAACTGGTAGGAACGGTGTTCATCTGTGGATCTTTCTATTTTTAGCCTCCACTCCCAGGGTTGCCAACCATACTGTAAAAACATAACCGTGACTTTGCTATCGCGCAGTCAAGTAAAAACAGTATAAATACTTTATTTCCCCATTAAAATATACCTACTGATTACTGTTCAGTAATAATTAAGTATAAAAAATACTGTTTTTGACAACTATCCCTAGTATAGAACCTTGTATTAATTAATTCAAATTGAGCTTCACTGCGTGTGGTGAGCACATTATTGTTTTAAACGTTACGTAGTATTAAAAACGGGTAGTGATAAAAGATCAGAAAAAAATAAATTGTATATGAGCATATTCAAAGTATGAATTTTACTGCCATTAATACTAATTTTCCAACAACTTATATATGTGCGAATACAAATAAAGAAACGAACGAATAAAATTCAGAAAATTCTGGAAAATCATACAGCATTTGCTGACGTGATATTTTTCAAACATGCAAACAAGCATACACCATGTATTCAGCATGCAAGTGAGCATGCAATATGCAGCAGGCTTAGTTTCTGTCACAGCTCCGGCACTGCGAAGCTCCGGCGGTCCCACGCGAGCTTATCGTCGCAGATGGTTTTAATGCTCACCTCACTACCGCAGCTTCGGCTTGCTGGCCGGCCCTGCTCCTCAGCTTGCGGGTCGCTTCGCTCCTCCGCGCCTACACGGGCTTAAATTACACTCTAGGAGTAGGGCAGACAAGACTACGTGGAGTCGGTTTTGCAGTGATTCGTTTCTGTCAATAACTTTTGTAGCACAACATTTTGACTTTTCGGAGACTTAGTATTTTTTTCGGAAGTTTAGTATTTTTTTTGGAAATTTAGTATTACATTTAACCACAGATTTTCAAGTTAATTTGTTTTTCGGAAGCTTAATCATTTTACATTAAAAACAACGCGGAACTATTAAATAAGGTTCCCAGTTTCGCAAAAGCTCAAAAACTGTTCATATTCCATTGTTTTGTAATAATAAGTTGGCAACCACTTCATCCATTTACTGGTGGAACCTTTTATCATACCATAAATACGGTGCTAGGCAGCAGTCCAGCTAGTAAGTGGATAAACTCACTTCTGTCTACAGTGTTCATAATAATAACTTGTCTTTTTTGAAGTCGGTAAAGTGAAAATCGGGATCGTTCAGGGCCAACCACTACACTCTTATTACAGTATTATTTTAATGTTACTTCAGTGTGAGAAAGAGATGGAGCTATACAAGACGTCTAGCTCCATCTCTTTCCCACACTTAAGTAAGATTTAAAATAATACTGCTTTTGAGGTGGTGGTTAGTGGCGGTTAATAAAACGTATAGCGCCAAAACATAGCACGATATGTGTACAAAGTAGGTAGCAATAAAGTTTTATAGTCTGAGGTGTTGGTGTGAATTTAAAGTTCATGAAAACCAATTTTATTCCACACGTTTTTAATCGCGATTAGAAATAGATTTAGGTAGACAATCAAAATTTTAACACTTTTCACCTAAAAGTTAATTGATTTCTAACGCTTTATGAGAAAAATATTATATTCTTTCGTGTACAGCGTGTTGTGAGATAACATTCACCGCGCAACATTAAGTCTATCTAGCGTGTAGGCAAATAAAATGATAACGTCTCCGCGTTCCGACTGCGGCCGAGTTTTGTAATAACGTGTTATAATGATAGCGTATAAAATAACGCGCTAGAAAAATATATTTTATAGTCTATAACACGTCTACAGTTTCTAGCGGATTTGAACATCACTAGCTGGTGGTATAGGTCGCCACTCGTCAGTGGTAACAATAAGCTGACCGATGATAGAATAAGATTCTATAGAAACTCCGTACTACGCTAGGCCAGCTTTAAGTCAAAGTGTTAGGCTGACTGTTCACTGGAGCAGAGAGGAGAGAAGCGCTTCAGTGGACAGGGATTCGTGAACTAGTTTTAAAATTATATGAAACTGGGAAGCGAAGCTGGTAAGCTGAGCGGGGAAGCGGAAAAAAACCAGCCGCGAGGCATTGCAGCCCACTCAAATTACTCGTCTTGTGAACTCGGCCTAGCTCCGCACAGTCCGCAACTCCGCCCCGCATTACTCCTTCGCTCCGCGTAAATGGACAGG
Organism: Agrochola lychnidis; assembly: GCA_963680765.1. Classification (NCBI taxonomy): domain Eukaryota; kingdom Metazoa; phylum Arthropoda; class Insecta; order Lepidoptera; family Noctuidae; genus Agrochola; species Agrochola lychnidis. Next base: position 3,277,442 of record OY796856.1, on the reverse strand, counting down.
TAGGCTTAGGTCCGGACTCCACCAATGCGGAGACGAGATGAGAGGAGAGGAGATGTGTTTTAAATAACCAATAGAATTTCGTTATTCACACATCTCGTGTCCACTCAGCTTCAGTGGATATCACTGAGCGGAGATGTATCATATTTGTATGGCGTGATCGACGCGGAGATGTGAGCTATGCCTCGCCGAGATTGAGAAGAGATGTGAGCGGCGTGCAGTGAGCGGCGCCGCTAGTCCCCCTAGCGTCACATCATACACATCTCAGCTCAGTCTAGCCAGTACACATCTCCGCACAGCTTCGGTGGATACACCCTAGCTAAAAAACATCTCTTCTATTCTCCGCTTCGAACATCTCCGCACAACTCCGCTTTGGTGAAGTCCGGGTCTTAGGCTACGTTTCCACCTGAGATGGGCGAGGTAGCTGAGCGGTACGAGAATGCGTAACGAAGTTGTGAAACGATGTGAGTGTTTCCACGAGAGATGTGCTAGACCACTGAGCGGTGCGAGGATGCGTAGTGATGCTATGAACCGGTGCGCAGATGAGCGCTGCGAGGATGTGTAGCGGGCTCTTTTCAGATACGATTTCTCAATCGCGTCCATCCCTAACACACATCCCTCGCACACATCTCTCGCACACATCCCTCGCACACATCCCTCGCACACATCCCTCGCACACATCTCCCACACACATCCCTCGCACCCATCCCTTGCTTGTTTTGTACGTACAAAAACCTCGCACCGCTAAGCTGTTTCCACCGGAGCTGCGCTGAGCGAGGCTAGGTAAATCAAGCGATTCTATTGGTTCTTAACCAACACATCCCTCGCTACGCATCCTCGCACATCTCTGGTGGAAACGCAGCCTTACCGCCGGCAAGCGGTCTTCTGTACTTAAATGTACTTACAATTAGATATTTTTTAATAATTGAATTTATTTTTTCTTTTGCAGCCTTCAGCAATGTACATTGACTTCTCCGAGCTTTGGAACAGATCCAGCAACATAGTATAAATAAATTAGATTTTATTATGTATCTGATATTAATAATTATGTGAAAATAAACTTTTGATAGAAAACTTGTCTTTTATCCCTCACAGAACTGCAGCGCTGCAGCCACGCTGCTGATGGCTGCATATCTGAAAGCACCTTAAGGCGGACACTGAATTGCAATGTTTGCTTGTGATGTATCATTCGAGACGAGTTTGGTTATAAAGGCAGAGACTTGTAATGTATCGGGTGGGTCTCACTATTCTCATTACCAATTGCAATGGTAATACTGACTGTACGTTTTAATGTCTCTTACTATACCCATTGCCTTAAGAAACAACGAATGGATATTTCTATGAGACTCAAAATGTCTCCGTATTTCCATTTAGAGAGTTTTTTTAAACGACTGGTGAAAAATACATTACACCCGTTACATCCTGATTGTATCAAATTACGTATCATAGACATTATTACAGTAAATATAAATTTACTTAAGTCCACTTTTTAATTACATTTATTCTAAATTCTTCGAATTTTCGTGATGGTATTTCCATTACATTTTACAATATTTTCTTGGTCACGAATAGTCACGGTATAAAAACGCATTACCGTTAAACGGGAACGGTGAGACCCATCCAATATATCGAGTGTTTGTAGTCAGTGCAGCGACTGTCTGCTATTTCGTGAATTTCTTTGAAATGGAAAGATGAGAACTACGAAAATTTCGAAGCGGACGTTCGCCGCTACTTTTTGTGTTCAAAAGTGCCTTTTATGTGCCTAATTGAAGTACATTATTTGACTTAGACTTTTGACTTTGTAACCAAGCTCGCCTCTAATGATACATTACAAAAAAACATCACAAGTCAGTCTCCGTCTTAAAACGTCGTTACACGAGACGCGGCGAACGCTCGCTTCGAGCACATGGCTCAAGCGTGCTACATTCCTTGTTGCAAAACGATGATCCATTAAACGTGGTGAACGCTTACTTCGAGCACGACTCAAGCTTGTTTCATTTTTATTCAGAATGGCTGACGTAGAAGTTGACATACGCTCTCAATGCTTGCATCGAGCGGCTCGTTTCCCTGCACTGACTTCTGTAACGCGTTACAAAAACTCGATACATTACAAACAAACGTTGCAAGTCAGTCTCCGCCTTTAAAAGTAGCATGTCCGTTTCTAAGGACCTGCGCCCACTGGTGGTACGGTACGACACATCCTTCGGAATCACTACATGCAAGCGCATACTGACAGCAACGATGCCGCGGTATTTTTAGGTATAGTTTGACCAATACCGCTGTGCCACGCCTTAGGAATACGCGGCGAGGCGGGGGGCAGTGTTGACCAATGAGCGGCGGGCGGGACGCCATGCGCCGAGAGCTTTGACGAATTAGTGGCCTGCACTGCTCCCCCGTCTCGCCGCGCGTCTTCCCAAGGCGCGGTACAGCGGTATTGGTCAAACTATATGCCGCGACGTCCTTTTAAGCATCATCACTGAAATTTTACTTTTATTGTCGTTATTCCTATTCGTCGTATAACTAATAAGTTATTTTCTTATGTAGGTTTGTACAAACACTTTTACACGTCTGATTTTAAAAACTAGATGAGGTCAGCGTTTCCTATTTGACTACACTGAGAAGAAAGGCCGAAACAAACTTAGAGCTCACAGTTTCTTTTAAAGTCCAGACATAATCTTGGTCAGATCATGTGAAGGCCATTAGACTGATGTCTGAAATGGTCTTTTGAGGCAAGAACCACACAGATTGAGTGGACCTGCCCAGTAGTGCCCAGTCAGTGCACGCATTTGTCATTAATCGTGCAGCTCAACTCAGTACTTAAGGAGCTCATCGATTTGACGAAAAATACCATAGAAAGGACATTTGGGTAGGCTGCATAAATTACTAAACGTCCCTTGCCGTGCCGTGCCGTGCCACCAGTGGGCGCAGGCCCTTAGGCTATGGCTATGGGTTGCGCCCATGGCTCAGCCAGGCTGAATATAGATTGTATTCTTGTCTTAACTCTAGATTGTCTCCGGTAATTTTTCAGTCCGTAGATAGAGAATATCTATCATGTCACTGTTGTGCGCAAACTCACCTTACGGCGAGGCAGTCTTTAAGGTTCCACTAGTCGTCGGCTCGAACTCGTTGGTGGCGTGGCTAATATGCATGCTATTTAGAACAATTATTTATTTATTTAGTGTTTACTTATCTAGTTTTTATGTAATTATTGATTTAGTGAAATAGACAATGATTTTTAACGAAAACGACCGCATACAATTTCGTGACTTTTGGGCGTATAGATATAATGGAAAAACTGCTGTATTTATTTACTCAAAATAAAATTATTTTAACTTTCAAATAAATTATCTAACCTTTTACGGTTTCTATTTTGCCATTTTCATACTACATACGTTATTTATTTACGCCCAAAAATGAGTTTAAATTAGTGTTGAAATATGGAAGTTTCGACGCTCATAATTTTCAAACGATTTTTTTGGAACGAAGTTCTTTAACGCGGCTTGTAAACTTTCAGAAATCGTCACGCTAAAAAGTGTTAATACTTGCGACTGTCTTTTTCTAATTCAAAGAGAAAGAAAGAGAGAGAAATAGAACGCCGGCAGAAAAGCAAAAGAAAAGAGTAAAGTGATTACAGTGTCGTGGGATAAAATTGAAGTACACATCGGCCCGAGTACGCTTCATGAGAGAGAAAGCGTGAATTTGGTCAAAATGAAAAACTAAGATGGCGGCTCTGAAAATTTTCTTATTTTTCATCATGGGTATCGTTTTCATGGTTTTCAAGGGTGCAAAAGCCAATAGTGAGGTCAAAATGTAAATCCAAGATGGCGGCCCTGAACATTTTCAAATTTTTCATCATAGGTATCGTTTTCATGGTTTTCAAGGGTATTAAAGCCGATAGTGGGGTCGAAATGTAAATCCAGGATGGCTGCTGCGAAAGTTTTAAAATTTTTCGTCATGGGTGTCGTTTTCATAGTTTTCGAGGGTGCTAAAGCTGATAGTGAGGTCAATATGTAAATCCAAGATAGCGGTTGCAAAAAAAATTGTTTTTGTTTTAAATCACATAACAATTATACGAGATACGTATACCTAAGGCGGTATGGAGTATATCCCTTTTACCCCTTGATGCATTCAACTTTGTTCGTGTTGGGCATGGTTGGATACAAGTTGGAAACAAGGAGGGATCTAGCACTGGTGTAGTATATGCTCCGAGTGTTCCGGGGTAACATAAATAATACGAGTGTGCTACAGGGGATAGGCTTGTGTGTGCCAGATGGGTATGTACAGGGCTGACGACGGCCCAACTTGTTCGCGGTGCCGCGTGGTCGAACTAAACTGTTGGACAATGGTGTCGATTCTCTTGTACACCGAACTAAACTAACTAAACTATCACAATTTTTTTTTACTTTTCACTATGAGAATCTCAAAGCTATTCTGCAAAATAAATTCTCTAAATCTAAAAATAATTTTGACACATAGATGTGTGAATTTATAATCAAATTTGACAATCGCGACTCCACACGTGATACCTAACTACGTGAATCTTTTTAGAGCCGGAGGCGCACAGGGGGGGCAGCCTCGACGTGTTTTATATGGAATTTTTCACTTTTTGTATGGAAAATAAGAAAAATATCACCTACATGTAGAGTGTTAGGGGTTTAAGGGTATCACAAAGGGGGTCGAAAAATTCATTATGTTTGCGATTGGACACACTGTTTTCGAGATATAAGCAAAAGAAAAAAAAAGATTCAGTACTGTTTTGCATCTGAAGTCGAAGTGTTGGTGTGAATTTAAAGTTTATGATAACCAATTTTATTCCACACGTTTTTAGTCGCGATTAAAAATAGCCAGATTTAGTTAGAAAATCTAAATTTTAGGTGTAAAACGTCAGATTCAGAATAGCAAAATTGCCTTTTTCACTAAATTAATATCTCAGTACCATCTTAGTGCTGTCAAACTAAAATATAGTTAAGATGTGTCATTTTAGTCTATTTCAGAATGGGAAATCGTCGTTTGACAGGAATAAAATAAATTTTGGTGATTTTTAGTCTAGTTTAGAGGCATTTGTGACAAGAGAATCGGCACCAATGTCCCTCTGACGCTAACAATGCGCACACTAAATTTAGTTGCCCACAGAATAGATCTTTTCTCATGTTCACTGAGCGAGTTCGCAAGGGTAACGTTATACGTGTTATGTTTTTAATTTGTAAATATTATGTTGTTTTTATTTTATTCCAATTCTGCTTCCATACTACATAATGACAAAACAAATTGATGTAATTTTTAGTTTAGAACCTACACCGTCAAACGGACGAGTAATCACCATACTACGTTTGAATGGAAGAATGACTGACTAGTTTAACCTTAAGTGTATTTATTATCTATGGAGGCAGTGCCATAGATAATACACTTAAATGGCAGTGCGCCACTGCAAAAAAGTGACAATTGAAACAGATTTGTTTTATTATTTTTTATATTTATTATTGAATTTATTTTGTATAATTTATTATTATGAAACCAGTGGTGTAACATCTTTTCAGGTAAGCGATGTGACGATTTGTTTGCGGTAATAATGTAAAACTCTCAGATCTGTATCTTTTGAACATATTTTATGGGTAACAGGTTGCAAAGTGTACTCTTATAATCGTTTTAGGGGGAACCCTAAACACGCACAATGAAGGGTTCCGTAGTTGGGATGAATTTATCCCAAGAACATACTTTGTAGTTGAAAAACATGTTCTCCCATACATTCTGTACGGGAGAACATGTTTTTGCAACCGCAAATGTAAGTTGGTCGATTATTACTCGTTAATTTGTAAAGCCTACTTAGCTGTGATAGTTTTCCTTTTAATTTCGTTATATATGCTACTTTCGTGAATTTTTTCACATACCCAAAACCAACCATTACACTTGACTCTAACAAAAATTAGCACTAGCTTAATATTTCGAAAACGAATCCCTTAATCTAAAAATGGTTTTTTTTAAACGACCTTTCTAACGACACCCCACACTATGGAATTATTGAGAAAAAAAAACATCATCCTCACTTTACGTCTAGGGGAGGTACCTGAAAAAAAATATTTTTCATGATTTTATTTTACCAGTTTGTCGGCGTGTATCGACGTTCCTCCAGTGTCTATAAGCGAAATATCTTTGCAGCGTGTTGCTCAGTTTAAGTACCTAGGACATTTGGTCACGGAGGACTTATCTGATGATGCAGATTTGGACAGGGAGCGTAGGGCGTTGGCGGTTCGGTGCAATATGTTAGCCCGCAGGTTTGCACGTTGTAGTAGGGATGTGAAGGTATATCTTTTTAAGGCCTACTGCCAAACCTTCTACACGTGCAGCTTGTGGGTAAAGTATACGCAGAGGGCCTACAACGTCCTGCGCGTTCAATATAATAATGGGTTTAGGATATTGATGGGGCTTCCGCGCTTCTGCAGCGCTTCGCAGATGTTTGCGGAAGCCCGTGTTTGAAGATGTTCATGCCTTAATGAGAAAGTGGGCGGCGTCAATAATGGGTAGGTTGCGCGGAAGCTCCAACAGTATCCTAAAAATATTGGCCGACAAGGTGGACAACCCCTTTATTAGGCACTGAATGCGGAGGCACGTGCACATGTGTTGAGCCACGTAGTTATTAGTTGTTGTGAGGTTAGTTTGTAAGTTTTACTAACATAGTTTCTAAGTCTTTGTTACTAATACTATATGGATTGTACCTATGTACCTTTTATGTGTGATTCGCAATAAATGAAATATACAGGGTGACTGGTAATTTGACGTATTCCTTCCAGGACGTGATAGTGTGACCCATTTGCAACAATTAAGCACCCAATAAAGCCTAGGCGAAAATTCATGGGATTCGAGAAATCCCAATTATTTGTAATTTTTGAAAATTTCCCAGAATTTGTCACTAAATATTAAGACACTAAAAGTTAAGACATATTTTTTGAACCTTTGTACTTCGTTAGATAACTGATTAAATGAAGATGTCTTCCCCCTAATTTGTACGCTTAATGCCTCAGTAAAATTTTGAGATAACTGGTGTCAAAGTTCATGTACGTTTAATTTTTTTGAAAATGTTTAGTAAACTTCTGTCTTTAACTTTTAAGTATTTGATGTTTTGGGAAATTTGGTTACATCGAAAGGTTTGTTAAAGTATTAAGTTTCCAATCAAATAGCAATGAAGGCTATTCAATTTAAGAGTTTGGAGAAAAGTAATACTTAGTGAAAAATTCTGGGAAATTTTCAAAAATTACAAAATATTGGGATTTCTCGAATCCCATGAATTTTCGCCTAGGCTTTATGGGGTGCTTAATTGTTGCAAATGGGTCACACTATCACGTCCTGGAAGGAATACGTCAAATTACCAGTCACCCTGTATATATACGCCCTCTGCCTACACTTTGCGGAATTTAGGCATAATGATATGTTACATTAGTCACGTATTTAATCATACCTCAAATAATCCCCATTTTGCTTCCCTTAAAATATTATTGAACACTAATTTAACGAACGCGCCTTTTTTAGTGAACCGCTAAAAAACATTTAAATAAATGGAATCTATGATGTCGGTCACAGTTCCAACCTAACTTAACCCGTTGGCTCGTGGTACCCTAGCTTAGTTACTGCAACTTATAGGCCTGTGTCCAATTTTTTATTTTTTAGTCCGTCTTTCAGAAAATAAAAAAAATATTGGACACGTATTTTTTATTTGTTGACGTAATCAAAAGATTACGGCGATACATTGAGTTAAAATGTGGCATGACGTCACGCCGTGCCAGATTTTATACGACGTTGTGACGTAGCGAGCCCCTACTCCCCAACTTTAATGCGTGTTTTCTAAGTTATTTTTGATTAATATGATAAAGCAAAAAATACGTGTCTAATATTTTTTTATTATCTGAAAGACGGACTAAACAGAATTTTATTTTTTTTACTTAGGAAACTACCCTATTGTGGGAAAAGCTCTGAAAGTTAAGAAGAAGCTCATTTATTTTAAAAAAGTTTGCATCATAAGATACCCAAAATGTTTTTAGAGGTTAATTGATTAAAAAAGCATACATCGTTGGACGGTTAATAAGTTTTTTGAAGGATCAGTTTATAATTCACCTTATAAATGTTCTTGAATAAGTTTCCCTAGTCTAGCCCTGCCTTCTTTTTTTTAAACCCCACCCGATGCTTTAGCGTTGGACAAATAACGGCTAAATAACGACAGTTATTGCGTAATATTGTAGAAATAACTGCACTGTAGAGTTATTTTTTAAATGTAAATTTCTTTGCATTTATCGTGAAATAACGGAGTTTATTATACGTTTATATCGAAATGACGAAAGGGTGATAACCGTTATTTATCTAATGTAATTTTCTTCTTTTCGTGTGGTTATAGACTAACCAGTACCCTAATTGCGTAATAGAACACAATCACAATTTGTTTAGATTTGTAACAGATTGCTAATCCATTGCTTCATAAGTTGGAAAAAAAAATCTGCTCAACAGCGTAAATAACGCAATGAATGTTGTTGAACTGTCAAATCAAATTAGGCAAAATTGTTTACGAAAATAAGTTACGCAATTAGGGTACTGGTGACAGAGTTTTAAAGCCGCCCATAGACCTCTAACTTGGCTTCACATGCCGTCGAGAAACATATCTCTCAAGCATGCCGGTTTCATCCCGATGTTTTCCTTCAGCGTTTTTGAAGCATGTGATAATTATACAATACGCACATGAATCTGAAAAGGCAGAGGTGCGGTGGTGGTGGTGGTGTGTGGTGTCGAATGTTACATACAATGTCGTCCATCGGTATGTGACCGATATTGAAAAATGATCGAAAAATAACTTTAAAAGGGGGCTATCTTTACTACTTTTCATGTTATTCAATTTTTTATGTTTTTAGTAGCGTTTGCCGTATCTCCGATCTTATTGGCTCGATTCGGATTCTGTTTATTATTTTTAAAAGCTTATGAGTCATTTTATTGGATTAACTAACATTTTCATTAAAATTTGTCAACTATGCAAAAAACGGAAGTGAAAACATTCAAAAAAAAAAAAAAGAGGATTGTGTGGTTTTATGAAACCACGGTAAAAGTGAAACTTCTATAGGCGCCGCCATATTGGCCGTGGCTGCTCTGACGAGCGCCTTTCACTTTATCCCTACTCCGCGGCCGACCGTCACGCGACATGTAACACACAGACGAAAAAGTTTGAGACGTTGTAATAAAAGTTTCACTTTAAATACAGAAAAAAAGTCAAGATAACCCCCTTTTAAAGTTATTTTTCGATAATTTTTCATGACAATTCAAAAAAATGCGGGCGTGTACATGCCGACGGGCGACAATGGTGCCGATTCCCTTGTTCACAAACTAAAGTAAATTTAAGTTCAGTGCATCTTTTTCTTTCTATTTCATTAAGAAAAGGACAGAAAATAAATTTTAGTTTAGTCCTGTCAAATTAATCGGCGCCTGTCACTACTCCATACGAAGTTTAGACGTGATTAAAAACTTGCCTACTAAAATTACGTCAGTTTACGTCAAGCGCTGATTAATTTGACAGAACTAAACTAAAATTTATCTTCTGTCCTTTTTTAATGAAATAGAAAGAAAAAGATGCACTGAACTTAAAGGAGATGGAAAATGTTGGGCCCAAGTGTAATAAGTTGAGATATGATCTAAAAATTAGTTATATTTTTTATCCTTGAATATCAACAATCAGCTCAATTCTTTGTCTGGAAGCGGAGAAATATGATAAAGATAATTTTCGTAAGATCATCGATTAAAGTAATCGATTACACAACTACAAAAAGAAAACCTACCCACTAGGTAGCACTAGGTAATATAATTAACTCAAAGTAATTAAATGCACTATACATATATACTTTTATACAATATAGTGCATTTAATTTAAATAAAACATCATTAATTACTGAAAAACCAAAATAATGATTATCAATTTCATATCGATTAAAATCAGTTTTTTTTTTATCTATGTCACTGGCAGTACATATTCTGCACGTGCAGGCTGACATTGACAATTTGACACTAGACATTAGTGGTGGGTCATTCTAGAATTTTTGGCGACTGAAACCGTTTTCCCGACGACGAAAACGGTTAAAGGACGAAACTTATCCAACATAGAAAAGAATTGCGTTTTCGTCGAGCGTAGTTTCTTAAAACTTTTAACGATTTGAAATGTATGAAATGGTTTTTTCGCATCACGAACGACAGCATTGACAACTGGTAATACATTACTGACTGTATTTCATTTCAAAGAGTTCACTTTTTATTGGAAGGACTGTTTTACGAGTGTGATAGATTGTACCCGACTGTATTTTCTTAGATGTAAAAATCGCACCAAGTAATTCGAAGACTGGTTTGTGCAATGAAGACTGAAGTTGAACTCAGGACGTAAAACGATTTCATCATCACAAAACCGGCCAAGTGCGTGTCGGACCACGCACAATGAAGGGTTCCGTAGTTGGGATGAATTTATCCCAAAAACAAACTTAACTTTGTAGTTAAAAAATATGTTCTCCCATACGGAATATATGGGAAAACATGTTTTTGCAACTGCAAAGTTAAGTTGGTCGATTATTACTCGTTAACCTGTAAAGCCTACTTAGCTGTGATAGTTTTCCTTTTAATTTCGTTATATAAGCTACTGTTGTGATTTTTTTCACATACCCAAAACCAACCATTTAGCCGGCAGGGGGGGGGGACACTTGACTCTAACAAAAATTAGCACTTTAAAGCTTAATATTTCGCAAACGAATCCCTTAATCCAAAAATGGTTTTACAAACTCGCAATATTTTTGAAGGACCTTTCTAATGATATCCCTCACCATGGGGTAAAAAAATAAAAAAAATAATCATTACCACTTTACGTGTATGAGAGGTACCCTAAAAAAAAATGTTTTTCATAATTTTGTTTTACCACTTTGTCGGCGTAATTAATATGTATACCTATGCCAAATTACAACTTTCTAGTACTAAGGGTCTCGGAGTTAGACCGCGGACAGACAGACAGACAGACAGACAGACGGACATGACGAAACTATAAGGGTTCCTTGTTTACTACGGAACCCTAACAAAACGGTATTTGTAAACGGTTCGTTGTCGCAACACCCATCCCTACTAGAACTAGACAGCTGTCACTTATTTCGTGTTTTCCGATGTATTTTGAGTGTTTTCCCAATTATTTTTCATTTTCAACGATCACTGCTTTGATTTTTACGGATTCTGACCATGCCTACCTTGTATGACCCTTGCTTTCACACTGGACACCAAAGATCGCTCACACGATTGACTTGGAATAAAATTGTTATAATGGATTTTACCGCCGCTTTGTGGATATTCTTGAAACTATGGATCGCTGTGTGAATTGTGGGATAGCAACTAGTCACTGCAATACACTAATGTATGTATGAATCTATAAATTCACACCATTTACATCTCGTTACTATTCAGGCCCAAGAGTGTATGTAATCGTTTACGTCTCCTTTAGTTTAGTTTGTGGACAAGAGAATCGGCACCATTGTATAATAAATGGAGTATAGGCAATAGCTATTAATACTGTATCTCACTTCCTTAGCACGATGGAAAAGTTTCATATTGTTGTTGCAATAAGCGCCGTATCTACAATTGTGCTATTCGGAGTAATGCTGTTTCTCATGAATTCCGTTAATCCACCGCTACTGCCTGAGATCGGCGCTACAACAAAAGACGCCGCGGTAATAGAATCCTTTTTACTCTATACTATCTACATAAATTTATTATTATATACTAAATAAAGCTGAAGAGTTTGTTTGTTTGAATGCGCTAATCTCTGGGAGTACCAGCCGGATTTGAGAAAAATATTTTTGAATTTGGATACCCCAATTCTTGAGGAAAGGTTATAAAGGCTATTTAATAAAGGCTATTTAACATCATGTTACGACCCTAGGAGCTGAACAAAAAGAAAAAGTCCGAAAGGAAACTGAATGAAAACGAAGTAAAGGGCAATTCAGACTACGCTATAGTATTTCGCTATGTAGTAAAGCAAATTGCGTCATAAGTTATTACTATACACGGTGGCAGGGACATCGACGCGAAAACGGACACCATGGATTCAGTACCTACATGATTCTGAAGCCCCCTGCGTTGAAATTTTTCGTCAATTATTTAAAAAAAATCTGCTGTTCCATACATTTTGACCGCGTAGGTATTGCACTTTTCTATGAAACAGCAGATTTTTTTTTAAATAGTCGGCGAAAAATTTCAATGCAGTGGGGTTCAGAATCATGTACTGAATCCATGGTTTCAGTTTTCGCGTCATTGTCCCTGCCACTCTGTATAGCATGATGTTCACACTATACGCTCTACGCAAGCCAGTCTACTGTGTAGCCAGTCTACTGTATAGCAAGTAAGGTCTAACTATTATTATTATTTAAAGGGTCTTTGACATTTCTCAGGACCCTGGGGTCTTGAACCTTTGGAAGGCGTACGAGGGGCCGAAGCCAACTCGCAGAGGCCTGTTAGACGTTTTCAATGTGATGAATGAGGCACCAACCGACGATTATCCCTGTATGCATTATGCAAGTGCACCCAAGGGCAACCCTCGGTTGGTGTAGGACTATTGCAGGATATGGAAACAAAGATATTGGACTATGAGTTTGGGTGGCTAAAGTGGACTGGTTAACTGGAACTCAATCTGCCTAGCCTTTTCCCAACTATATTGGGGTCGGCTTCCAGTCTAACCGGATGCAGCTGAATACCAGTATTTTACATGGAGCGACTGCTTATCTGACCTCCACAACCCTGTAACTGGGTAATACGATACCCCTTGGTAAGACTGGTTGTCAGACTTTCGGGCTTCTGACGACCCGTAACAACTGTCAAAGATCCACGAATGACAGCCGGGACCAACGGCTTAACGTGCTTTTCGAGGCACGGAGGAGTCTCGGTATGTAGAAATGGTCACCCATCCACGGACCAACCCCGGTAAGCGTAACTTAACCTGACAGATCGACCCGAGTGGCTTTTAGTATTTAGCCACGAGCTTCTCACGACTGGTTAACTGGAACTATGGTTTATTATCATTTATTTATATAAAATATTACATGATGGATGTTTGATACTCTTTCATGGGAAATCTACTGAACGGATTTGGATAAACTTTGGCACACAAATAGTTTATAACTTGGATCATGTTTAATACATAGAATAAATAATTTTTATCTCGATATTCTCACGGGATCGAGACCTATGCTGGTGAAACCGCGGGGCGTTACTAGTACTTTATAGCATAGCGTTGTGTGAATGTGTCCATGTTAAATATATGCTGAGCGATATTGTTGTGCTGTACAATATTTGCTTTATACTTTATAAATATAGCGTAGTCAGAACTTCCCTTCATAGCGCGGGCGGGCGATGCGCAGAGATGCAGTGGGTCAGGGGCCGAAATTTCACGCAGACGAAGTCGCGGGCAGAAGCTAGTATTATAATAAAACGTAATTTTTTTTGTTATGCCATCACGCATAAACGACTGAACTGATTCTGTTAAAAATACTTAGTGAGAGAAACAGTTTAAAATTAATCATTTTAATTCTATCAGAAATCTGAAAGTCCGGTTATTAAGTTGAACTGTAATAATGATAATTAATACTTAATCTTAACAACGATATTAATATTTTCAGCTATATGAAGATTTTATACGCGTAACATCGGATCCACAAACGGCCATCAAGAAAACCAAAAGATTACGAGACCATGAAACTGAAAAGGATCAAAAACTTTTAAAATATTCGATACAAAGAGTCGAGCCTCCAGTTTGGCCACCTATCCCTAAGCCACCCATTAATGAGACAGTTGGATCTCCAGGAGCCAGGAGAGTTTTGAATGAAACACAAAAAGTTAGCGCCGAAAATACTACATCCACTATAAACGACACCTTGTTAGTTAGTAAAAGATCCGTAAATGATGTCAAACAACTTGGAAATGATCTAAATTCTATTGTTTTAAAGATTATGGATGACAGTGGACAATTCAACATTGAAATTAAAATAGGCTCAAATGATGCAATCGTAAAGAAAAAAAATGAAACTATGGAAAATAAAATTCAATCGAAAGATAAATCTAATAAATACAGTGTATTCTTGAAGACAAAAGAGAATGATCAGTTAAAAAAAACTAAACCAGGAAAAAATACGATAGTAGGAGTAATGCCGAACGATGTTGTTACTGTTGTTGAATATGGTGAACATCTAGAAGCAAAAAACACAATAAAAAATAACAATATTCAAGCAAGTATTGTAGACTTTAACAATATCACAAAATATAACATTACAGAAAACAAGGCTACAGTAATGTCGATGCGACCAAAATCCATTTACAATTCTGACACAAAAACCAAAAAAAATGAACGAAGAGATTTATTAAAGAAACCAAATGATGCATGCAAAATGAATCATAACAGTTTTAAGACAGCAAATATTACAATTTACAATGTAATAACACAGACAGAAAAAGGGGACAAAAAAACTGAAAAAGGAGATTTATTAAAGACAATGAATGACGCAAAAAAAATGAATCATAACAGTTTTGAGACATCAAATATTACAATTTACAATGTAACAACACAGACAGAAAAAGGTGACAAAAAAACTGAAAAAGGAGATTTATTACAGAAACGAAATGACGCAAGTGACGAAAGCAAAACGAATGTAAACAGCATTAAGACAGCAAATAATACAACTTACAATGTAACAACACAGACAGAAAAAGGGGTCAAGAAAACTGAAAAAAGTGATTCATTACGGAAACCAAATGACGTAAGTGACGAAAGCAAAACGAATGTAAACAGCATTAAGACGGCAAATAATACAACTTACAATGTAACAACACAGACAGAAAAAGGTGACAAAAAAACTGAAAAAGGAGATTTATTACAGAAACGAAATGACGCAAGTGACGAAAGCAAAACGAATGTAAACAGCATTAAGACAGCAAATAGTACAACTTACAATGTAACAACACAGACAGAAAAAGGGGTCAAGAAAACTGAAAAAAGTGATTCATTACGGAAACCCAATGACGTAAGTGACGAAAGCAAAACGAATGTAAACAGCATTAAGACGGCAAATAATACAACTTACAATGTAACAACACAGACAGAAAAAGGGGTCAAGAAAACTGAAAAAAGTGATTCATTACGGAAACCAAATGACGTAAGTGACGAAAGCAAAACGAATCTAAACAGCATTAAGACGGCAAATAATACAACTTACAATGTAACAACACAGACAGAAAAAAGGGACAAGAAAATTGAAAAAGGAAATTTATTACAGAAAACTAATGACGTAAGTGACGAAAGTAAAACGAATGTTAACAGCTCTAAGACAGCAAATAATTCAACTTACAATTTAACAACACCGACTGAGAAAACAACATTACAATATTATGTCGTAACAACTAGAAATGAAAATACTGTTGAAGCAAAAATTTCAACCATTTCAACAAAAGTTTAGAGTTTAGACTTCAACGACGTTAGTAAACGGTAATAGTATTCAGAACGATACTAGTGATTTAATTGAAATGAAAAAAGTTGTGCAAAGCCAAAACAGAACAACAATTTAAAACGCTGGTGGAACAGTATTTCCAATTCTATACGCTCTGTCAATATCTCATGATATTTTAAATAATGGTGAATAACATCAGATTCATAGCACAATCAATCTGCCTAGCCATTTCCCAACTATGTTGAGGTCGGCTTCCTGTCTAACTGGATGCAGCTGAATACCAGTATTTTACATGAAGCGACTGCCTATCTGACCTCCAGAACCCAGTTAGAGTAACTTGTACCCCTTGGTAAGACTGGTTGTCAGACTTTTGGGCTTCTGACTTTCGTAACTATTATTATTAATTTATTTCATCGAGTTACAATGACTCATACACAATATATGAAATACAATACATCACACATAACTTCATCAAACAATACATTAAACATTACAATAAAATACAAAACAAAAATCACCTTACATACAACACTTACATTATCACAACATAAAATTACCGACGACTGTAGGTGACGTGCAAGTCACTGCAGCGTCGCATGTACGGACAGTCGAGCCTGTCAGCTATCATCACCAGAACGCTGTTGGGGCTGCCGCGCACCCTGCGCACCAGAGACGCGCTCCGCTTACGCACCGTAGCATAAAAGCAGTCGACGCTAGCATCGGCAAACATGCCCGAGGCACTAGTGTCGCAGCAGCCCCATCAGCGCTCTGAAGGCGTTGTTGTAACGACTGTCTAAGACCTACCAATAACAGTCGAGACTACCGGGCTTAACGTGCTTTTCGAGGCACGGAGGGGTCTCGATATGTAATGGATGATCACCCATCCACAAACCGACCGCGGCAAGCGTAGCATAACTTTCGACCGACCGTTATTATTTAGCCATGAGCCCGAGGTTCATAGCAAAATAACGATGAATATAAACCTGCTGTGTTTGTTAAGAATCATTTAATTTTATGACTATGTACTGTGATATACAATTTTGTTAATTAATTAAAGATTTTATTTCAGACCATGTGTCCATTTTGTTGGTAACAATGTTCTTATGGAGTGTTAGTAATACTTAAAACTACTCACAGCAAAAACATATAAAAGAAAGTTAACTCAATCACTACTGCTCCATTCCATGACAAATGGCGCAGCCATGATTGATGTAACCACAGTCCAGCCGACTAGCGATCATACTAAGTACGCTGTTGGCGTTGCCACGCACTCTACGCACCAGGGATGTGCACCTTTTACGCATCGTAGCGTAAAAGCATTCTACGCGACGTTCAGCAAACATCCCTGATGCACTACAGTATCGCCGCAGCCCCATCAGCACCCTGAACGCATTATTAAATTGGACTCGGAGGGCACTGTAAGACTTTTGAGCATAGTCGGTCCACAAGCTGCACGTGTAGAATGATGTTCAATAAGACCTAAAAAGTGTGATTTTGACTTCTGTCGAACAACGTGCAAACCTGCGAGCTATCATGTTTGCCCGCACTGCCAGTGCCCTCCGTTTCCTCTCGATGTCATCATTGTCCCTGAGGTCAGAGATTAGCATATGTCCTAAGTACTTACATTTGGATACCCTACGCAAAGCTGTACCATTAAGTGTAATGCTGGGAAACACGTTACCTGTACTGTTTCCTCTGGCCTCAAAGACCATGACTTCACTTTTGAGTGGATTATATATTAATCCGTGTTGCTCGGCATATGCTTCACAGATAGTAAGCAGTTTCTTAATGCCACATTTCATTCTTAGTGCTCAGTAGCACCATGTCATCAGCATAGCTTAATAGTGTTGTTTACATTAATTCCGTCTATGTGACAACCTACCCCGGTGCTACTGAGTGCCACAATCAGATCGTTCATATACAGGTTAAATCGGGTTGGCAAGGACAATCCCCCCTGCCTCACCCCGCACTCCAACCTGTACGACTGCGATATGGTTCCCGACCAACGCACGCCATTGACCTGGTTTCCGTACCAGTACTTGCAGATGTTGATGAGTTCTATTGGTAGATTAGTGTTTTCTAACTTTTTCCATAGAATACCATAGGAAACCAGGTCAAAGGCTTTTGAAAGATCAAGAAAGCATGCGTGAACTGATGTTTGACGTCTTGTGTAGTATTTGACAGCATGCTTATTACACAAAACTGCACTTTCAGTGGATAGTCCGCCCGGAAGCCGAACTGATTGTCATGAAGTTCAATGTGTTTGGTCAGCTGTGAGTTCAACATGCTGTCAAATACCTTCGATACCACTGTGGCAAGAGAGATAGGCCTGTAGTTGTTCCTGTCTGATAGATCAGCTGTCTTATTTAACGATAGGTATAACAATGGTTTTAATCATCTCTTTAATGTCTGCTGTTCGTTGGTAAGCGCATCACTTCAGAACGACTGGACCGATTTGGAAAAAAATTGTTTTAAAATGATCGTAATAGTCTTAATCAGATTTAAACGATAAGAAAAATTTTAAATTCGGTAACACTGAAAGTGCATTTTCTATGGAAATTTTGTATGAATGATTGAAATTTGGATGGGAGAAAGTCTGTCGGGTCTGTTAGTTTGTAATAAAACGATTATGTTATTTGGTCAAACATATTGTATTTTATTATATTGTGCCTCTACAGTCGAGTTAATTCTATGCTGATGATGGAAGCACTGCTCTAAATGCTGTTGTTATGGATCTCCTCAATTATACGTATTTATTTAGTTTATTATTTATGTACACACAATAAAATACATAGAGATACTGTGAGCGTTATGGGGCTCACACACTGCGCTGGATTGGAGGATACTGCTGCGTGGATTCTTGAATAAAAACTCATTAACTTGAAGAACGTTGTTTTACTTGTCTCACCAATTGTTCGAAAATTACAGCCAGTGCAGTTGGCTCAATTTTTTTTTTTTTCTGTTGGGCATCTCACAGCTGGTTCCGAAAACCGTGGCTGTTTAACCGGTCAATCCTGTGGTTGCCTTAAGCTACTACACTCAAAGCCTCCAGCCAGGGCACACATAAACTAAGCTAAAAAGCTTAGGATGAACGCTCGCTAAGGGCACCCCCTGTGGGGTACGAACCTCGGCTTAGGGCGTTATCCAGAGGGAGGACATCAAAAGATGGGACGGGCTGAATCAAAAGGTTTTGGTCATTATTATTAGACGGGGAATTAAGCTACATGCACAGCTGCAACAACTGCTGGCACCTCGTTTTCGAGCAAGGGTCGGGGGGGAGTATTATTTACTCGGGGGCGCGGCGGTCGAGATCGCAAAGGACCTCGGCGGCGAGGTCGGATTGACGGGAGGCGTTTGTGTTTGTACACTGTACTTGTTTCCCTATTGCTCTCCTGGAGGAGGGTTATGAGGTCATCGGGGTCTACGAGGATATGCCTTGGACGGCGAACATGACTGATTCTACTCGGGACATAACTGGCGGCCTCGACAACCAAAGGGTTGCGATGTTTGGCCGCGGACTCAAAGAAACGCTTGGAAAGGCGTTTTAGAAATTGGTGGATTGTGGGAATCTTTAGGTCGAGGTGGAGTGCCTCGTTCCTAACGAACCAGGGGGAACCTGTGGCCCTACGGAGGAATCTATTTTGGACTGTTTGCATCCTATGGATATGACGGGGTTTTGCATGAGCAAAGACGGCACCCGCATAGGTCATGATTGGTCGAATGCACGCCGTGTAAACGCGAAATTTGCACCTAAGTGACAATTTGCTACATGCATTCACCAGGTAAAAGAGTCTACCGAGAGCGAAAGCGGCTCGCGAACGAACCATCTTTATGTGCTCTGCGAAGGTCAAATGATGGTCTAGAACGACACTGATATATTTTTAGCTCGCTTTTCCCAAGGGATCGGCTTGCCGAACATGGTGATTGGTCGGGGGAGGGGGTTTCTAAGCCTTGTACGCGGTTTCGTAAAGAGAACCGCTTGGCTTTTATCAGGGTTGACTTCTATCCGCCACTTTGTAAACCATGCGGCCAGTCTATCGACTGCGCGTTGGAGATTTAGGCGAATAATGTCGGGGGATCTAGATTTGAAGTAGATGGCAGTGTCGTCTGCGAACAGAACCAACTGCGACTTACCGCAACCTTTAGGGATATCGCTTGTGTATAGCGTGAATATAAGGGGTGACACCACAGAGCTCTGGGGGACACCTGCGCGGATGGGACGGGGAGTGGATAACGCTCCTTCGATACGATAACGGAAGACACGATTCGATAAAAAGTCTCGTAAGATGAGTACGAGACGATCTGGCACACCGAGTTGGTACAGCTTGTATAATAAGCCGTTGTGCCAGACTTTATCGAACGCTTTCGCTACGTCGAAGAATACTGCACCGGTCATAGAACCGCGTTGGAAACCAGCGCTTATGAATTCTACGATGCGGTGGGCCAGATGCACGCTAGAGTGCTCAGTTCGAAAGCCGAACTGTTCGTTGGGGATGAGGCCCTTGGTCTCGGCGAAATCTCTGAGGTGCTTATATATAAGCCTCTCATAGATTTTTCCGAGAACCTTGAGCAAACTGATGGGACGGTAGCTAGAGGCCTCGGTTTTGGGCTTGCCGGGCTTAGGGATACCGATAACCGTGGCTTCTTTCCACGTCTGGGGGAAGATATTGTTGCTTAAGGCACCATTGAAGATGGTGGTCAAAAGCATTATTAGGTGGGCAGGGAAAAGTTGGATCACCCTATTGGTGATACCATCTGAACCGGGGGCTTTACGGGCTTTAAGACCTTTGATGATGTCGTGCACCTCGTCCGGGAGGACGGGGGGCAGTGGACAATCAGGGTCGTCAACGGGAGGGAGGGAGGCTCTACGTTCGACTTCAGCGTCGACCATTAATAGGTGAGCTTGGTCTACTGGTAGGGAACTGGGAGTGCATTGGGCCTCGAGGCTGTCTGCGAGGCATTCAGCCTTTTCGGCATCGTCGAATGCAATGGATTTATCGGGACGGGTCAGGGGGGGCATGGCTGAGACCTGGGGAGACCTGAGTTTCCTCTGGAGCTCCCAGAAGGCCTGATGGGTGGGCTCTAGTTCGCCGAGTAACTTTCCCCAGTCGCGTCCCGCAGCTCCGCTACACGTGTCTTTACAGATCTCTGTAAATAGCGCATATGGGCTTTGTTGGCGTGACAGGGAAAGCTATCGTAGGCACGTATGGCCGCGTTCTTCTCAGTCATTAATGCACGCACATCGTTCGGCAAGCTCCAGCGACGGTCGTCCGTCGCTGGAACTTCCCTTGAACAATCGTTCAGGACGGTTTGTACGTGATCAGTGAGTGAGTCGATCGCGGCCGTGGTGTCGGCGATAGAGTCTAGTTGAGGGGACGTGTTGGATTTCAGCTGTGTGCTTACTTTCTTCCAGTCCGTGATCCTCTTAGTGATAGGGGGGGCATTCGGATCGGGGAGACCTATGCGGTGGTATAGTCTCATGACTACCGGGCGGTGATCAGAGTCGAGCTCTTGTACCGTTTCTATCGATTCTAACTTTAGATTGACGTTCTTAAGGAGCGCCACGTCTAAGATATTGGGGGCATGATTGGGGTTCATGAGCGATGACGTCAAAGGTCAAGGAGTTTGAGAGGTCGAACAGGTGTTGACCTCTGGCATTGGTTACCGAACTATTCCAAGAGGGATGTTTGGCATTGAGATCGCCCGCTATAATGAGCGAGTTACTCATAGCGAGTAGAATCGAGAGATCGTTTGAGAGGAGTTGGTAATGCCCCGGGGTATTACCGGGGGGATTATAGACCGATACGAGAGTGATCGGCTCATGACCTGACATGCCAAAGCGGCAGGCGGAAACTTCTAATACCGAGAGGGGAGGAGGGTCTAGTGGGATGCAGTGAAGCTGCTTTCTATAATAGATCAGGGTGCCACCCTTGTGACAACGCGACCTGTCATTGCGAACTATCCGGTAATTGGCAAGTGACGGATCACGATTGCAAGGCTTTAGGAAGCTCTTGTATTAAGAGAACGTCTATTTGATGATCGCGGAGGAAGAGCCCTATCTCTTCCCTTTGGGTTTTAGGACCGTTGGCGTTAAAGTAACCTATTATTAGGGATCGGGGTTTAAATCTAGCTAAAAAAAAGTTAGTGTTAAGTTAGTCATGACAAACGAACTTATAACTAGAGAATCAACTTATAGCTATGTATCACTGGCTGCGTATCACTACCTATTTACACTGATTTTCTTTAAGTTCATTATGGTGCGAGTGGGCATCCTGCACAGATACGACATAATTATAATTTTTGAGTACAAAGGCAAATCTTAAGAAATTTCTTCCAGCAGACCTGCGAAAGGAGAAATGAAAAAGAAATGTAGACAAAGGTGTGTGAGAACAAGAAGAGAAAAATATGAATATGCGAAGTCTTAATCTAAAAAAGTAAGTTCAAAAACTAAAACCCGACTACTGATAAATCACGTTCTATAAAGTATGAAACAAGAAAATATTTCAGACAGACATGCATGCGACCACGGCTTTATCTTGACCATTTTTGTTCCTATATCTTGATTTCTGTCTAAAATATTTTATGGGATATGGCCCATATTACATGGGACTTAAACATAACTGGCGAAATGTGGGTGTACTTCGTTATAAAATAATTAGTTTATTATAAGAATCTGGAAATATCAAGTCACGAAGAAACCAAAATACAAAAGTAGTATATTGCACAATCAACCATACTCTTAGCTTTTCAAACTGCATTTACGTGCGAACTCGGCCTTGCAGTACATTTTTAAACAGTTCAATACGATAAACTGCATTTAAATTGTACTATAAAATTAAAATTAATAGGTGTTGTGCGAGACACGTGTTCAATGCCTGTTGCACGTAGAACTTGATCAATCAGTGAATGTTGGAGCGAATACTTGCGAAATATTGTACTAACCTATGTTTAAATGTTTTGCTTGGATTGGCCTTAAATACTTTATGGGGTTTTAAGTATACAGCTTATGCGTATATGCGTCATGTTCGTGAACGGGCGCCGTCAGTAGAGACTGGTCATCTTTTAGCTGCCACGGTTTATTTTAATTTATTTAAATTGTTTTTGTTTTATATTTTTATTACGGACGCTTTTAACGTGCACGTCTTTCTACGTTGTTCTCACATGTATAATTTAAAACACGAATGATGTAAACAATATTTTGATTTAAAAGAGTGTTCGTGGAGTTTCTTGCCCGTTTTTATCCATAGGTACCTACTACGCTTTGGAATGGGCAACTAGCTTTATTTTTCTGACCGATCGACCCCTTGACAATACAAAAGTACCTGTAATTGGTTTATTTGAAATAAATGCTTTGAGTTTGAGTTTATAGCTGGTCATCGCCTCAAATTTTTATGTTTTCTGAGGGCCAAAACTCTAATAAGCTAAAACTATAAACGATTTAATATATATCACGCTTTGTTTCTCCGAAGGGCTAGCCAGAGGTGGACCCATAGCAGCTACACCCGCATTTCACCAGTTATGTTTAAGTCCCATGCAGGGTAAGTTTTTATCCAGTGCTAAAATAAAAAAAAACAGCTGTTCCCTATATTTATGTTCGCATAACTCGTCAAAATGTAGCAGCTGATTTGTTTTTCGCGATTTCAGGTTTGGTCCCGTAGTAAAAGTTGTTCATAATGATGAGTGAAGTCACTTTGTCAAGTTTTAGTTTGCGCACTGGATAATAACTTATCCTGTATAATAAGGGGCGAGTATATTGCCATCAACTGGGCTCAAGTCCAGACTCTGGGCTGGTACTGAGAAATTCCTAATGGAAAAATCCAATATCACTTTGCCCGAGTTTTTTTTAGGGTGAGAATTTATCAAATAACTTTTCCCGCTGTGGGCGGAGTGGGAGGGCGTGTTAGACTCTTACCGACTAAAACCCACCCGTGTTCCTTCAGTTGGTTGTATGTTGTCAGTTATCCCTTTCGGACTTTTCTGCGACCCCGGCAGGCATCGGCCCTAGCAGACCCCGTCAGTTGTGCTGACATTTGTTTGAGGCGCGCGTGGAACACAACGCGCGGTAGAGCGTGCAACCACTAGACCAACGAGGCAGTAAGAATGTTTAATGAATGTAGTTAGTCCCAAGTTATATTATAAGTGCATACTTCTGATGTATCAGTAGATGATATAGCAGCTTGCCAGAAGAATGACAAGTGATATATTTGATTTGAAGTTTCTTGAAAATACGTAATAAAAGATGTTCCACTGTTCCAGACAGATTTCTCTCGAGTTGGTATGTAGTATGTAGGTACACCAAAGCGCCTGAAGTGACATCTTTTAGAACAATAACCAAAATCGCTCCGTATTTTTTTTTTTTTTTACTTGAATCTGTCTGCCTTGCCAACTTTTGGTTAAGAGTGAAGTTTAGAGTTTTAATACTTTAGATTTATACATGTGACGTCTCACACTTTCACACACAACGTGTGACGAAATTTCTGGATGGTCTCGTATCAACTCAATTGAAGACTTCGGTATGGATGGCGCATTGGATATTGGTATAGGAGCCATTCATAGATGTATTTTGTATTTAAAACTAGCGTATATCTATGGAGTCATTATATTACGGCAGTTTGACAGTGACAAGTTGATGACCTATCGTTTTACTGTCATTACATTAATGCCTTTAATAAGAAACAACCTGTGAAGTCTCAGTTGTGAGAAGACATTATTATGTTGTCTATTGATCCAAACTAGCAATTTGCTGCGAATGAAACCACCGGAAATATTTATTTATTAAAAAAATAAAACATATTTTTTTACGAAATAGGTACTTGATCAGTAGTGGAGAGGAGAGCAGTAGTAGCCCAGTGGTAATGGCCGCAACTTACGAGTTGTAGGTCGTAGGTTCGAACCCAGACAGGCGCTTCACTTTATGTAAATTATTTCATCACCACTGTTCTCTAAACGATGAAGGAAAACATCGTGAGGAAACCGGCATGTCCTAGAACCGAAAATTCGAAGACATGTGACATCTACTAACCCGCACTGGGTCCGCGTGGTGGATTACGGCCCACTCCCTCTCACAGAGAGGAGGCCTGTGTCACAGCAGTGGGAATATTATAGGCTGATGATGAGGTACTTGATCAGACTTTAATTAACAAAATGTTAAGGAGCGTCGATTTATTTTTAAATTCATGTCTGCTTTTTAATTTGCCAAAAAAATTACAAAAAAACTTCCAATAAAAAATATCGTTTAGAGTCTGTCTAATGAAAGTGGAGAGTGATTTTTTCACGTTTTCATAAATTGACAACACTGCTACAAGTGTCACTTGTTGTCAGTTGTTTTATAACCTCTTAGGAAAACATATTTGTGTATATTTTGTCGTATTTCAAGTAAAACATTGCCTAAAACTTTAAGAAGCAGTGCGAGTAAGTTGTTATACACTATGATAAATAATTACAACCGAGTGAAAAGCGCACGCGAGGATGCATTTAATGAAAAAGTAAAATTGTTTACAATAATTTCGAAAATTACTCGTAAACTGGTGAATTCGTTTTGATACTAAGTAAACAGGATTTATATTTATTAGTCCTGTACCCTAATTGCGTAATACAACACAACCACAATCTGTTTCGATTTGAAACAGCTTACTAATCCATTGCTTCATAAGTTGGAAAAAAAAATCTGCTCAACAACGTAAATAACGCAATGAATGTTGTTGAACTGTCAATATGAAACAAATTAGGCAAAATTGTTTAAGAAAATAAGTTACGCAATTAGGGTACTGGTCCATCAATACAACAGTTTTTAATGTGGAATCATAATTGAATATAGCGATGAGAAATCGCGTGAAATCGGTATACAAATCTGTGTTATTATTTATGTAATCCAGTTTAACATCCTAGGTTTTCTGCTATGGAAACTAAGTTGCCAAATTGGAGTAGCAAAAAGTCCAGACATGAATCCCATAGAACATGGGACATGCTTAAAAAGCGAATCCGGTAAAGTCTCAACCTTCCTTAGATCCTCCATGATCCATCCATTTGAAAACCGCTCTGGTGGTTGCCTGGGATGAAATTCCCCAAGTAAACAAGAACATCATCCAGAGCATGTCTGATCGCATGCAGGTGGTGATCAGAGCCAGAGGTGGAAACACGTTATTAATTTTTATAACAAAGCCTTTATTTTAATGTGTGTTAATTGCCATTTTTGTAATTTAAAGTTTAATAAAGTATTTTTTTTTTCGGTATTTGTGATTTAAATTTAGGTATCAGACTATCCTCTAAGTTTTATAAAACAACAAACATGTCCTTCGTGTTTCATTTTGACAATAAACTTACAACAATTATTTCTTCCCCTGGGTGTCGTAAAAGGCGACTAAGGGACTAACTAAAGAATGGCCAGCAACGTTCTCTATGCAATTTATAACACCATACTGTGATCCCCAACCCACCTGCCAAGCGTGGCGATTATGGCATACCCCCCAAAAATTACAACATCAAAAAAAAATTATTATTTGGTGTTTTATTAGAGGGAATATTTAATTAAACAAACGTGCTCGACTGCGAAGACGGAAGGAAGTATATTCTATCATTTCAGACATTGGCCCACATTCAACAGACTATGAAAGTAACTCATACAGCCTACAATTAACACTGCACATTTTAAGTGGCATTAGTAACTACTTAACCTAACACATGGTATTTTGAGTAATTTCCAACAGTCACGGTGAGGCAAGGGGTGCAAAGAATCCCCGGAAGAGATCTAGCTACTACAATCAGCGGAAACTGGACCTGGCAACATTCAACACGCGTACACTCCGGACCGACTAGAAGATCATCGATCTCAAAGAAAAACTGAGCAGGTTACGATGGGGTATAGTAGGGTTATCTGAAGTCCACGATAATCCTCAAATCCGCGAACTTGCTCTATTTCCGGGAGGACGCCCAGCAGTCCCAAGGTGGTGCCAGGTTTATCGTCCATAAGTCCTTTGTGAGTAACGTGGTGAAGATCGTGTGTCGACCCAGGATGGTGTACCTTATACATACTCAGAATATCCACAAGGTGGACCGATGACCTTGTGAAGGCCGCAGGAATCCGTTGCATGCGGGAAGCACAGAATCGGTCGAAGTGGCGGTGCTTGGGGGAAGCCTATGTCCAGCAGTGGACGTCTTTCGGCTGAAATAATGATCATAAAAGCTTATCTACACAATTTTTGGAACGAAGTTCCTTATCGCGCGTTGCGAAAGCGGGCTAGACGGAAAAAATTAAGACCAAAAGTTGTAACGACACTTTTTGCTATAGTTGTAAGCCATGCGGCGTGCGTGTGTTTCTCTGTCTGTCTCTCTCTCTCTCTCATAGAAAGCAAGCCAGTTATTTTCGTTTCGTCTTTCTATTTCGCATTGAACAGTGAATAATAAAAAAAATATTATTATAACTTGAAAAAAATAAAATTTTACTACAATTCCTTCAGTAATTAATCGAAAGGAACTTCGTTCCATCCGGGTGTCCCTTGACACCTCTCAAGTTTTTTTGCTCTATGATTTCCTGTTAATCTGTAAAAACAAAAATAATTATTCTGCATAAAAATATTCAAGTATCAAATACGTTTTTCCATAACCACCTATTTTTTAAAATTTGCCGCCTTTTTCACTCTCAGCTTTCAATAGACAGACTGTAGCACTCAACATTAAAAAACGCGCGTTTCTTAATCATAAACTTTAAAAAAATATCTCCAATCTATGTAGAGGCAGAGTTTCGAAGTGAATTGCGAAATAAGTTTTGAAACATTCGAAGTGATGAACGCTCACTTCGTAAATACGAATTGGGATCATTGTTCTCTTAGCTATAAAGATGGATCTTGTACTAAAGTGTGTTACATACTGCGAAGATATTCTTCAAATATAAAAGATCGTACTACGGAGCTTATTCCTGATGCCAGTTGCAAATCTTATACCTCGCGTTGCTAGTAGCTATGACAAATCTAAAAAAATGCATATAAAATCAGTTTCTTGTAACAGAGTTTTACAATAAACGCCACGAAAGATGAGACGACCGCACCTCCCGCGCTCTTTCCGCCGCCTCGATGACGCCCCGGGGCGCAGACCTCATACCGCTAAAGAGACCTTATAAATCGTCTACTGCGCAAATCAAACCACGTGGTGTGTCAAATCTCATCTTTAGTGGCACGCACTGTATTACCATCAATAGTTTAATTTATGGAACACTTATTGTTTATTACATAATACAAAAAAACCGGCCAAGTGCGTGTCGGACCACGCACAATGAAGGGTTCCGTAGTTGGGATGAATTTATCCCAAAAACAAACTTAACTTTGTAGTTGAAAAATATGTTCTCCCATACGGAATGTATGGGAAAACATGTTTTTGCAACTGCAAAGTTAAGTTGGTCGATTATTACTCGTTAACCTGTAGAGCCTACTTAGCTGTGATAGTTTTCCTTTTAATTTCGTTAGATATAACGAAATTGAAAAATCACAACAGTAGCTGATAAGCTACTGTTGTGATTTTTTTCACACACCCAAAACCAACCATTTAGCCGGCAGGGGGGGGGGACACTTGACTCTAACAAAAATTAGCACTTTAAAGCTTAATCTTTCGCAAACGAATCCCTGAATCCAAAAATGGTTTTTACAAACTCACAATATTTTTGAAGGACCTTTCCAATGATACCCCTTGCTATGGGGTAAAAAAATAAAAAAATAAACATTACCACTTTACGTGTATGAGAGGTACCCTAAAAAAAATGTTTTTCATAATTTTGTTTCACCACTTTGTCGGCGTAATTAATATGTATACCTATGCCAAATTACAACTTTCTAGTACTAAGGGTCTCGGAGCTAGACCGCGGACAGACAGACAGACAGACAGACGGACATGACGAAACTATAAGGGTTCCTTGTTTACTACGGAACCCTAAAAAGGACAAAGATATTTAGGTTCTGCTATTATGACATGTTTTTCATGGTAGGTATCTGAGCGAAAATACCAGTCCCACGTAACCCTCATCCAGCAGATTCCTGCAACCTTCACTAGGTCGCCTATGTACCTGTTGTCATCATCATTATCATCATAAGCCTACAGCAGTCCACTGCTGGATAGGCCTCTCCAATTGCACGTCATTCAGCTCGATGCTCGGCAACTCTCATCCAACTGCTACCAGCCTCCCTGCGAAGATCGTCGCTCCACCTAGTCTGAGGGCGTCCTATTTTACGTTTGCCGATTCGCGGTCTCCACTCAAGAACATAATTATGTCTACCCCAACGGTCATCGGTTCTACGGTTGATATGGCCGGCCCACTGCCACTTCAGCTTGCTTATTCTGTGAGCTATGTCGACAACTTTGGTTCTCTGTCGGATTCTATTCCTCTGAGATATTCCATGCATAGCTCATTCCATCCGCTCTGTAGGTGACCTTGAATTTATGGACCAGTCGTAGAGTGAGTGTACCTTTTGAGGGCTGCCAATTTTCCCAAGTATTTTCAATAAAGATAAAAAGAAAAGAAAGAAAGATGAGGTAAGCTTTAATTTATATCAACATCTTCCTTCATGTTGAACAACATGCTCAAATGGCTTACATTGAATAATGCGGTTAGGTCTCGTAATAGCTGATGAGCTAAAATAATCATGATGTTACGTTGTTTTGTGTCTGTGTTAATAATTAACATTAATAGATTATTGAGTTTATTGAATTGGAGGATTTACTTATAAATGTTTTATAGAGTAACATCTACACTAATATGATAAAGAGAAAAGATTTGTATTTTTGTTTGAAATGAATAAACTCAAAAAATTACTGAACCGATTTAAAAAATTCTTTCACCAGTAGAATGCTATATTATTATCATTGAGTAACATAGGTTGTAATTTATAAAGATATCACGCGGGCGAAGCCGCTAGCGAAAGCTACTCTATACATAATGTT
Organism: Agrochola lychnidis; assembly: GCA_963680765.1. NCBI lineage: Eukaryota > Metazoa > Arthropoda > Insecta > Lepidoptera > Noctuidae > Agrochola > Agrochola lychnidis. Next base: position 3,248,034 of record OY796856.1, on the reverse strand, counting down.
ATAAAGAGGTAAAATTTGTTTGTTTGTAGGTAAGTTTGTATGTAAAGAGTAATCTCTGGAACTACTAGTCGGATTTGAAAAATTCTTTTCGCATTGGATAGGCCAATTCTTGAGAAAGTCGCAGGTAGAAGCTATTAGTTAATAAACCAGGTATTGAGTAAATAGAGTACACTGAGTAAACAGGTAAAATAAAACCAGAAAAAGTATGCGCTTCGATAAACTTCGTACTTCCCTTGTTGCAACAGCTCTTATCAGCCCTATCTCCTGTCTACTTCATAATCGCGCGTTCGTATTTTCGAAGGCAGACGATGATTGCCAAAGCGCACACTTTTGCTGGCAGATCTATAAGTACCTTTTGGATTTGAGTGAGTTATATATATAATTATAACCTAAGTCATAAAGGTCTTATTACCAAAGCTCAGGTTTGTGAAATCTTTCAGTTTCGAGATGGACGGCTCTAACGGGATTACCAAGCTGGACTCTTAAGTTTATAGTCTTTTTAGTTTCCACGCAGATTGATTTTTCTCTCATTAAAATATTGTCATATGAAGTAGAAAATCAGCAGCATCCAATCGTTTTACAATCAATATCAATATTATAGCTCAGAGATGATTAGGTACCGGTAAACACAGGCCTCTTCAAGAATCGTATTAAATCAAAGTTTGTGAAATCTTCTAAAGCCTGGAGTGCGTCGGCACGCACACCTTCCAAACATATTCCCATGGATGACATAAAAAAACCCACAACATTAGTCTCTTAAACATCTCAGAATAAATACTTTGTGTTTAAAACACACTGCGACACAAAAAAAAATATTTACCACATACAATTTCAGTCCTCTCAATCCACTATCAATCATGACTACCTCAACAAAAACTGCACAAAGCCGGGACGACAAGACGTTCTTAAATAATTTGGGTGTACCAATTTTCCTTTTCAACAACCCTAAAACAAAGACTTTGTAACCAAAACACTCTACAGACTTTACGCACAAACAAAATCATTTACCCTATACAATGCCACTCCTCATAATCCGTCATCAATAATGACTACCTCAACAAAAACTGCATACAGCCGTGCATAGCAACAAGACGTTCTAAAATAATTTGGGTGGCGCTGCGCCGGCGCAGCCGAGAGAGCGGCGCGCGTTCCCACGTGCGCGCCGGCCTGCCTTGAACGACCTTGCCGGTCGCCTGGTTTGGAACGTTCGGATGATGATGGAGAACGCTTTTAATTTTAATTTGTATTCTTCATTCAAAGCATACTGATCATCATTATTCTCTTCCCAATTTATTTGGGGTCTACGTAACATTCTTCTTCTTCCATATTTCTCTATTACTCGTTAGCTCTTTCTAGCCATATCATACTTCACACAGACCATCCATTGTTTCTTTGGTCTTCCCCTACTCTTATAGCCATCCTCATTCATACTAAAAACTTTTCTCACGACATTTTCTCCATTCCTCCGCATCACATGCCCATACCATGTCAACCAACCACAAGCATCCTAATCCTCAGCAAATAAAGTATTTGTTTATTGGTTTGAGATGCTTCCAGTACCATCGTCAACCGCATCATTTTCACTCAATTTATATATACATTATTTATATAGTCTTACTTATCGATTTCCTTATAAATCACTTCCTTGCATGTGCCCTTAGATGGCTCGCTAGACCAAATTTTGTTTTGAACGGGAGTCACAACTGGAGCAATAAAGTTGGTCTGCTATGTTGTATGTATACGGGTAGAAGAGCTTAGGTCTCTCTGCGTATTTGGCGCTTCTCGAAAATATTATCGTGTCGCTTTTTTTTTCGAAAGATTTAATACGTGGTAGAAGCAAGCTAATACGAAGCGTGGATGGAGAAAACCAAGAAAGCCGACTCTGGTAAATGGAACTATAAAGAGAGAGAACATTGCTTCATATGATAAGAATTAGTCCAAAGATTGGCAAATTAGAAGTACCTAATTCTAGTAATAAAATGAAAAAAAAAGAAAATGAATGAAAAGGAAAATGTGAGGTTATTTTACGCCAGCATTTGAAAGTGGATCCGGCATTGCCATTCATTACGAAGAGAATATCCATAATATTGTTTCATCCATTCATGAAGGGGTTAAAGAATTTGTTACAGACAAATTCTACTGTAATAATACATCTGCGTCGACATTATTACGGAACGAAACAAAAGCTAATAATACCAGGTACGTAGTACCTATAGGTGGATTGTGGCGTAGGAAAAAAAAGATGTATTCTTTTTCCGTTCCTCGTGCCAAATGGGACGTGTATGAAGCGTGGGTGCTGTGACGTTGTAGATTCGATATATTGTCGGAGTACTCAGAAAGAAAGATTTGTGGTCGGAAATCTTCTCTTTGATGTCATTTAGATATTATCTGAATATGAAATACTGGCTTGTTTTGGTTATGTTTCTAATAATAGTTGGTGTTTACCAAATACACTATCATCTCGAATCTTAATAAAGCTTCTCAATCCTTTAACACTTAATTGATTAGTAGTTATTATTTAGTGATCTAGCTCAACATCAACACCATCAGCTCTGTATCAACTTAGCAAAGGTTAAAGAGTCAGCTCGGCAGTAGTAAAAAAGGTCACTGTGAATGTTTTTCGAAAACTATTTAGAACGGCATGTCTTCGTGTAAAATACTGGCGATTTGAACCAACATTTTGGTTGAGTATCTACCTCTGTGTCTAGTACCCGAATTCTTCACACTCATTAATGTGGTAACATAATGACGCATGTCGCCTTCGTTCAGTGGCGTCTAATTCCGTGAGTCACGACTGTCATTAGTGCCAAATTGTCCGCCACTGGGTCATCTCGTAAAGACACATGACTGATTCTAATTTCATATATTTTTTCATTCATATCAAGTCCAGAGAAATATTTGATCTTTTTGTGGACTGTAAACGTTGTGCTGGCAGTCTCATTGTTTAACGGGATTTTCATTCCATCGATGTTAGTATACCTACTATTGCTGAATGATATCGTGTACTGCTGACTGGTCTGAAAGCAGATTCCATAAGGCACCACCAAGGAAGGTCAGACAATTCAATTTGCGACGATATATTTAGTTTTTCACCTGTCATGTCTACCAGCGTCCGAGGGAATCAAGAGTACAATTTTTTTTTATCTTAGCCATTGTTATCCCACTGCTGGGCAAAGGTCTCCCTACTCTCTTTCTACCTCTCTCTGTCCAGAGCTTTCAACGACTAATCTTTATTGAAGGAGTCCAGCTCATCCCGCCATCTCCATCTGGGCCTATCACTATGACATCTGCCACTAAGCGGGACCCACTGGGTCGTAAGTTTGGCCCATTGATCATTTGACATGCGGCAGATGTGTCCAGCTTAATTTCATTTAAGCGTGGCAGCTTTCCGAATGACATCAGTTATTTTAGTGATGGAACGGATTGTTGTATTCTTAACCCGGTCCACAAGTTTAATACCAAGAATACTCCGTTCCATGGCATAATAATTTATTACTAAAGTATTTTGTACTTTTTTATTATACTTGCTCATTAGCTTAAAGAATAGCAATAATATACATCATAATGCTTCTTACATTATCACCTTGTAAACAAATCACTACATGTCTATTTATGATCCCCTATATTTCCATCCTCTCCTTTTTAACCCCCAACGCAAAAAGAGGGGTGTAATTATATACATGTAGGTACTTAATATTATTCTAAAACTGTTGGTTTAAATAGTAAGTAAACATCTAGTTGTAAAATAAACTGTTAGGCTTCCTGCCGCGTGGATTTTACAATAATTCTGAAATATTCTGATTTTTTTTCATCTTGCGGTCCAGCACCGGTGCTGTGGGCGGGCGGCGGCGGTGCGGCGTATGGGTGATTTTCATTTGTACATACGTACAAACATGCGGTCCTGCGCCACCGGTGCGACTCCGGCATCATGTACAGGAAGCCTCAAGATGTTTGATGTTTTCAAATCTGCCCATTGAAATCTAACCGTTGAAATAACCTAGCGAAAAGAATGTGAAACTTTTAAGTGCAGTATTATTTAGCGAACGTATTTTAATGGAAGTTGCTGCTAATAGAAAATAATCGTTGCGACCCCGTTTCTTTGTCTTAATTCTTATTTTTTGCGGCTGGTCTCGTTATGTCTAAAATATTAATATTATCGTACTTTCAGAATTATTATTTGTTATTGATTATGTATGATATTAAAATGTCAATTAAGTAATGTTGTGTTAATCGTTTAGTATTTTAACGTTGCACTTTATGTTCTAAAGTTTGCAACTGATTTATTTCTTTACTGGTTAGGCAGATATTTCGTAAGAAGTCTTTGAAAATAATCATTTGTAAGGTTCCTATCAGGGTTGTAACGGATGTCGTATAATGGATGAGGATGCGGATGAGGATACCGAGATAATCGAGTATGAGGATGCGGATGAGGATACGGATATTGGAAAATTCCTTATTGAGGATGCGGATGTGGGTGCGGAGATGTCGTATGAAAAATAGCTCTTGTTTTGACACCTGACACCACATCATGCCACCACTGCCACGTGCGGTCGATCGTCTGTCATAGAAGAGGGATACTGCGAATTTAGGCAATAGGAACGCGTCACTTACACTCCGGCTCACACATTTATCTCGGATCGAGTTTAAAAAAAAATACTATTTGAGCGAACAACGTAGGTAGGGTCACATCCCCATAAAAATTATGAGGATGCGGAGCTTTTAAAATCAAAATTTGAGTAAGCGGATGTTTTGCGGATATCAAAATTTATGCGGATGCTCCGCAGTTGCGGATGCGGATACGGATATTCGTTACATCCCTGGTTCCTATTACAAATACATTGTACTCTATCTTTATATATATAATTCTTCTGTGAGTGTGTATGTCACTGAACTTCTCTCAAACGACTGGACCGATTTTGATGAAATTTTTTGTGTGTGTTCAAGGGGATCTGGGAATGGTTTAGATTCACAATTTTGTCCGCTGGACAATGTTTTGACAGGACAACGTCTGTCGGGTCCGCTAGTGTACTTATAATTAGCCTATATAGGGTGACTGGTAATTAGTGACCGATACTTCAACACGTGACTTTAGTCATCAATAGGAACAACTTTTACTTAGGGACCAAATCTGAAACCGCGGAAAAAAGATCAGCTGTTCCCTAAATTTATGTTCCCATAACTCGTCAAAATGTAGAAGTATGTAAAAGTTGTTTATGATGATGAGTAAAATCACGTGTTTTTAAGTATCGGTCACTAATTATCAGTCACCCTATATGTTCCCACTGCTGGGACTTTCTGTGAGACGTAGGGGGCCACGCGGACCTAGTGCGGGTTGGTGGATGTCACATGTCTTCGAATTTTTTGGTGCGAGGACATGCCGGTTTCCTCTCGATGTTTTCCTTCACCGTTTTGAGAGCAGTGGTGATGAAATCATTTACACAAAGTAAAGTGGCCCGCTTGGGTTCGAAACCACGACCTACAAACTCGTAAGTCGCGGCCGTTACCACTGGGCCACCACTGCTACATAACTTTAGGTGCCTACACCTATGCCAAACTCTGTTTGTTTCTGTTAAGATAAATTTAAAAATTAAGTAAACAAAAGCCTTGTATAATTTCCTCTCTAATATATGTCAGGGGTTTTAATTGGCTAATTAAAAGTTGTGACCATTTTGAGAGGTTTCTGTTTTCATTATTATGTTGTATGGAGCAGATACAAGGCTTTGAGTGATGAGCAAGCTGTCTGGGGAACAACAATACGAACCTATGCAAAGTTTTTTGGAGTTCCCCAGGGCATGACCCATGAGCTGTGCAAAGATCTCACAACATTTTACTAAAATATGACAGCGTCGGTACTTACGAGGCAGTTTGTTTTGTTTTCTAAATTTGAAGTAGGATTTAAAGAATCTGTACAATATTTTACTAAGTTCATGATATTACAGTGGAATGCAAATGAATAAATTCTTTGAACTTATTTTTTGTTGCTGCTTTTTAGAATTAGGAATTGATACTTAATACCTACAGTTGTTCGTCAATCTGCCTAGCTTTTTTTCCCAACTATTTTGGGGTCGGCTTCCAGTCTAATCGGATGCAGCTGACTACCAGTATTTTACATGGAGCGACTGCCTATCTGACCTCCACAACCCAGTACCTGGGTAATACGATACCCCTTGGTAAGACTGTTGTCAGACTTTCAGACTTCTGACGACTCGAAACGACTGTCAAAGATCCACGAATGACAGCCGAGACTAACGGTTTAACGTGCTTTCGGAGGCACGGAGGAGTCTCGGTATGTAATCTGATACACCCTCCCGCTCCGCTCAGAGCGGGAGAAGTTATTTGATAATTTCCCACCTAAAAAAAAATAGGGACAGGCTGGATCAAAGTTAGATTTTCATTATGATTATTATGCGGTGTATTTAAAGCTACGTGCTCAGCTGCAACAACTGCTGGCACCTCGTTTTCGAGCAAGGGTCGGGGGGAAGTCATATATGCAGGTACTGATATATGTGATAGGTGCGTAAAAGTGAGCAAGTCCTCTTAAAATAAATAGCGAAAATTCTACATTGCTGAATGCGCCTGCCCCGCAAAGGATCCAGTTCAGTTAACGTACAGTCTTAACATCACCTATACTCCATTTGAAATAAGATTAGACATTTAAATAAACTTTTTTTACTGTCCGTTCGACCGATTTTGACTTCTATTGCGTTGGTGTCATGACAAATGGCAGCTGCAGTAAACAGTTGGTAATGTAACCACTTTTTTGCTTTTAATGCCATCCTTATTCTTACGGTATAGAAGTCAAAATCGGTTGAACAGACTTTAAAAAAGATTTGTTTATATGTCTAATCTTATTTCAAATGGAGTATAGGTATATGTGTGTAAATACAAAAGCAGTATTCTAGTTATTTTTACAGCTCATAATATCCCATCTAATCTTGTTTACAAAAAATACTTGTATTGTACATCTAATTCACACTTTCGGTGCTAAACGTCCTCAAATCAGTTCAGTGAATCTAATAATTATTAGATCAGTAAATAAATAACAAAAGTAGGTACACACGGCTACACATCAAGCTATACATATCCAGTATAAGCTGACCTCGCATTGTACCGAAATCCTATACAATGCGAGATTAGCATAAACTGGAAATTTATAGCTTGATGTGTAGCCGTGTGTACCTACAAGATACATTATTTACAATTAATTAGCTTCATAACATTTTCTGTAAACTGTCTGGTTTTTATTTGCAGAAGTTTCAATAACACACCAAAATGAAAATTACATTATGTGAGTAGTTATTTACGCTCATAGCGTAAACTTCTTATTTTGAAAACTACTACTTAACTCAATAGAAGATCTAGGCACATTGTATTCAGCTGTATAATATTTTAGTTTAATTTTTTAAGCACACTTAGACATTGCTCATTAACATTGGCAGAATGGTCGACATCGGCTTTGCTTGCTCTATTAAAACATAAAAACGTACCAAATCCAAGTTTTATTAAAACACACTTCCCCTAACAAATTAATGCTTTAATAATAGTTTATGAAACTGTTGCGTAATGAGGGGTATTAAAATATATAATGCTTATGTGGCTTCTGGCATTAGGTACGGAATTATTTTCTGGGGCAACTCCACTGACAGAGACATTGCTTTTAAAGCTCAGAAGAAATGCTTGCGATCGTTTACCAAATTACAATTGATTGATAGTTTAAACCATTGTTAAAGGAATTTAGTTCGCTGTAACCTGCATTTATTTGAAAAACTGCGCTCTTGCCGTTATCAGAATACCATTCATGTTACCTCTCACAAAACCGCATTTATCGGCAAAAGTGTGCTAGGTATGGCCCCAAAAATATATATGTCGCAGACGGGTATGTAACTTTCGTTATTATCAGCGATATTTTAACTACTGTGGGCGTAGTGTGGGTAGTGTTGGTTAATGCGCAATAGAAAAACAGTTTGCAGTTCAGATCACATTATAATTTACTATCAAATGAATCACACTAGCTAAATTATACACACACTGGGTGCGACGGCGTTTATTAAAATCACCAATTAACAAAATGATCACAAATTACAACTAACACAATAACTGAGCACCATGAATCGAGAACAGTTCCGCGACGTCTTGACTCCAATGCGACCAGAGGCTGAATGCCCTCCTCGCCGTGGCCTTAAAACATCACGACTCTGTAGAAGCGCGGCTTTTTTGGTGTAGGTAGATCACTCTTAATGTCGCCAGTGGCGCTCTTGCGATTCGTTTCGTGTCCGTACTAATGACTGGATCCGACATATAATAGTATACTAGCAGCTATTAGAAATACAGAGTGTGTGAAATCCTTTAAGAGGTATTTGTTTAAATTCCTTTTAGATGTTACTACTCTATCATTGAGTTTACTATTGATAAACATAGGTATGACGATTCTGACTTGCTAATTAGACACTTATGATTTTATTTATTGACCAAGTATTAATTGTGTTTATTTATCTAAAATTGTATGACCTGTTTACATAACTGACATATTTTACTTTTACTTTTTTTATGTAATCTATTGGCATGCCACCTTAATTGTAATTGCTTGTTTATGTTAATTTTGCACGCCATAAATATTGGCAAAACATAGTGCACATATTTTAGACAATATATTATCTGTAATACCTATATTTAACAAAATAAATAAATGATTGATTGATTGATTGAAAACATGTACGGCTTGTTTTTTAATAGTATCACACGACTGTTGGTGTATCTTTCATATAAACAATTCACTTTGAAAAATATCATAAATAGAACAAGGCACCTACAGGTCCGACAAACTGAAAGTGACTTTTAAAATTTTTCCTAACACAAAGTCACAGCCAGAGCCTTCATAAAAATAAGTGAAAATGTTATAAAAAAAATCACTAAAATAACTGACGCCTCCACGTTTGCCAACGGCAAGCTATTTTGAAAAGATGGGCGGGTGTCGCACGTAACTTTTTCAATTTCCACGAAGGTCACGTTTGAAAGCTCTCACCCTAAAAGATGGATGTTTTATGTACCACTTTGGATGTTTGATGGATGTTTTTATTTTGAGGCATCGTGATTTATGTGTCTCGTTTGATAATTGGCACACAAAACTCGCACTCTTTTGTTTTTTTTGGTGTAATCTGGATGATAGGCACATGTTGAAATCATACCCAAGTATGGATAGAAATAGCCCAAAGAGAGAATCCAGAAAATTTATTTTCAGAGCCAAAATTCGGACACACTATGTCCTAGTATTTTATTGAATGCTAATTAATAATTATATATAATATAAATCTTTATTTTCAGACCAGAGATACATAACATACGAGTAAAATAAGTTGGTGCTTACTAACTAAAACACGTTTAATAAACTTATTATGTCACATATCTGAATGACGGTCTGTGTGCCGCCATCCAGTGACATATTATTTTGCCATCCACCCTGCTGGCTACAATAGCCACGAGGCTGTTGGGGCTGTCGCGCACCCGACGCATCAGTGATGCGATTCGCAGACGCAGTAGCGAGTCGAAATCCGGAACGCGTGCGTCCGCGAACATCACTGACGCGCTACAGAAGCGCAGCAACCCCAGCATTACCCGGAATGCATTATAATATTGGATTCGTAGAGCATTTTACGAGCCCTGTGTATAACTGACCCACAGGGCGCACGTGTATTCCGGCCCTGGTTCAGGCCATGGTACGAAGCGAGAGGAAATGAGAGGCCGTCACCTCGCTGTGAAGCGGTAATGCTTGTGAAGGAGGAGGCGGAACACGTGAGGGAGAGGCAAACTTCGCACCCTTACGCTCCTATCCTCCGCAGGAGGAGACGCCCTGGGCGTCGGGAATCGCAGGCCGCTTTCCGGCCACCGTAGGCGCGGGCTTGCGGACGGTGAGCAATGGGTAGCTCGCTGTCCGATAAGGACCAGGCCCGGGACGACGGTGCTTTGTGTTCTACGCGCGCCTCACAGAGATGTCAGCAGAATTGACGGGGTCCACTAGGGCTAATGCCTGCCGAGGTTGCGAATAAAACCGAAAGGGAAATCGTGGCCCCGGCAACATGACAAATGAAGGAACATGGGTGGGTTTTAGTCAGTAAGAGTCTGACACGCCCTCCCGCTCCGCCCAGAGCGGGAGAAGTTATTTGATAAATTCCCACCCAAAAAAAAAGGGCGCACGTGTATAGCGACTGGCAGTAGGCCCTGAAGCAACTGAGTCTTTGAATGCGACTTCATTCGCGTTGTTTTGGGATTCCTTCCAAGCAAATTTCAACAACTCATTTCGCCCCTTAGGAATTATTTTTTATAATCAGCCTGTGACATGAAAACATGTCAAACATACAGACAGAGACACGCATTATAATAAATATTTGTTTAGAAGATTTTCTCTACTATGATCTATTTACAAATAATAAGATACGTAGCCCCTAAAGATAATAAACTAATTAAAACATAATTTCATATCAATAGGGGCAGGTTTCAGTCAATGATCTGCAACATGTTATTGTAAGACTGATGATCAATAATCTGCGTACTCTATCGTGTTAAGGATAAAGTTCAAATTACAATGAAAATGTAATTTGTTGCAGTTATCAGTAACTCGTGTTGTTGTTCGGATCAGAAGATTTGCATTTAAATCGGATTTGAGGTCGAAATTACTGTTGCATCTACATTGCACTCTGATTATGACGATTTTACTAATATTCGGAGTAGCTAAACAGCTACGTATAAATATATAGGCATATATACAATGTGATTCTTCATAATGTGCACATATCGAAATGAGGGAATCTATGTTTAATTTTAACGACAAAAAAAAAAAACTAAATATATTTTTATACTTTTTATGGAATTAAAAAAAAATTGTAACAAAACTGTGTAACTTTTAAACTGAATCAACTATCGCGATGAAACAAACTCCATAATGATTGGAAGTAAAAAAACTACCCTCAATTCAAAATAAACATGTTTTTTTAGTAAGAATCTGTATTTTTTTCATAAATTTTTACAATATTTGTAAAATTTATAAATAAGATGCCCAAGAGAATAAAAAAAAGAAAAAAAAAATTTTGACCATGTTTTCCGTCGATAAAATTAAGCATAGATTCCCTCATTTCAATATGTGCACATTATGAAGACTCAAACTGTATAAGTAGCATATTTCATAATTTTATTATACAATAGTAAACCATGATTTCGATTGCTTTGGTTCAGACAGATCTTAAAGCAATGATATATAACATGAAAATGATTTCGATTGCATACATTTTACACTCGATATAAATAGTTAAGTACTTATAAGATGATAAGGGATAAAAAGACAGGGCCGTCGAAGGCTTTATCCTGAAGATCCAACGAACCGCTTAATGTTGCAAGTTGTGGAGATATGTGTAGTGCTAGACAACAGTCGGTGCTAGGTGCTGGTGTCGGCAGCTGCTAGTGATTGACACGATTGACAACTCTCTTCACTAAAGTTTTCACGGTTTTTATAGAATAGATTTTCCAAACAACTATTCCGTTTCTAACAGGGCTCGGAAACGTTATTTAAAATAACGTTTCTAACAATTCTTGTTCTTCTTTGTACAACATTTTGTTCGGAACGAAAACGAAATGAGAACGTTTTCAAAAACCGGTTTTTCCGCAGTACGCAGCCGTACGCGGGGCGTACGCCGACAAGCATGAACTTGATTAGTTAAATTGTGCCTTATCTTTATTTCATTAAATCATTGATTCCAATGCGCTTGCCGCTTACGTATTGATTAGGGTTGTGTTGTGAGTTTCCTATCGATAAACCCAAAAATGGAAAAAAACGTTTTATTAACCGTGAACAATTTAAATTTTGTACTTCTTCAATAAAGTTTTTATAACGTTCCGTTCGAACGTAATCGAAACAAATCGTTTCTTAGGTTTTTAAAACGAAACCGTTTCGAAAAACATACCGTTATCTGAGTCCTGGTTTCTAAGGAAGAAAGTTTTCAATTTCAAATAAAACCTAATCGGGACAATAAACAGTGAAAATGCTACAATGTCAGCAAGTTTCATTCAACCTAGTATCTTGTTAAAACCGACGGAATTTGTTTTGTTCATCGTAAAAACGAATGTTATTCCTTGGAGGTCGTGTTACACAATTTTCACTTACAATTCTCGCGTTTGTACCAAACCTTATAATAAGTTGTGCAAATATCAAAATTCTTTAAGAAAATATTTTCGACATAGTCCTTTACCTACGTCATTCGATGACGTCATTGTAAAAGATATTCAGTAGCTCTATGAAACTAAAAAATGCGCCAAAGATGCAATTGCGATTTGATTGCATCATGCTTCTAGTGACGAGTGCGAATCGCCTTGAACGTTTCACTATCGTAAGAGTGACTTGCTAGATTTCGATTCGGTTTTCTTTAATATAAAACTTTTGTACAAATATCACAGATCCTTAAAAAAAGAGAAAAACTGGTCAAGAGCGAGTCGGACTCGCGCACCAAGGTTTCCGTACCCATTATATCGCCATAGTAAAATTGGTATCAGTTTAATTGGTAAAAAGATATTGGCGAATTTAGATTTTCGCGAAAACTTGTAAGTAACAAAATTTTCCTTAATTTTCAACATTTTTATTTTTTGGAATTTTCCCTTTATTTGTGCTGTAAGACCTTGCTTTTTGCCAAATTTCGTGATTCTAGGTCAACGGGAAAACCTATAGGGTACTTCTGGTTGACCTACAATTGTCAATTTTGGTTAAAAGCAAGGTCTTACAGCAGAAGTAAAAGGAAAATTCCGAAAAATAAAAAGTTGAAAATTAAGGTAAATTTAGGTACTTAGAAGTTTTCGCGAAAGTCAAAATTTCCCCATATCTTTTTACTGTGGTGACTCAAGACCTTGATTTTTATATACCTAATAGGGACGATAGACTTCAGTATCTGGTAAAAATTTCAACTTGCTAGGTCCACCCGTTCCTGAGAAAATCGGTAGTGACACACGGACAGATGGACAAGAGAGTGATCTTATAAGAGTTCCGTTTTTTACCTTTGGAAGAAATGGGAGCAATGGTGGCCCAGTGGTAACGGTCGCGTGGTTGTGGGTTCGAAACCAGGCACTTGACTATTTCATCACCACTGCTCTCAAAACGGTGAAGGAAATCATCGTGAGGAAACCGGCATGTCCTAGAATCAAAAATTCGAAGACATGAGATATCCATCAACCCGCACTGGACTCGCGTGGTGGATTACGGCCCACTCCCTCTCACAGAAGGCTGATTGAGCTGTATGCTGCTTAAAAATCAAGTTGTTGTTGTCTAAAATATATGCTTCAAGAATTGCGCAGTAGTTTTCGATGTTTGTCTTAATACTGCAGACAGTTGGGGGCTGAATGTTATCAGATCTTTGATAATCATTTCGGGTCACGAGTCTAAAACTCTGACAACAGGTCTTACCAAGGAGTATCGTGTTACCCAGTAACTGGGTCGTGGAGGTTAGATAGGCAGTTGCTCCATGTTAAATACTGGCATTCAGCTGCATCCGGTTAGACTGGAAGCCAACACCAACATAGTTGGGAAAAGGTGTGGCAATTGTTTGTCTTGATATGTGCTGCCAGGCAAAAAAACACACACACTTTTTGTTTGATACATTTTCCACATATCCACATTATTATGCTCAATTACAGCATATATTTAAGATAATTTGAAAGTAAGGCCGACATTGAATTAGTTTTAAAAACATAATTGTAATGAATTGCAAATTCTTCATCATTAAATAAATACGGCCTTTGTGCCACTGAGAATTTGGTAAGAGTTTACTTGAGATTAAAATTATTTCTTAAATCTTACATTGGAATTTGGTTACTAATAAAGTTAATAACTTTGTTGATCTTGAAGGAGTGCTTCTTTGATTTAGAGTTTTCTAATTGAAGAATGGATAGTATCTTGTCGAAAGCTATTTTCAGGAAAGTCGTAGGTAACTCTAAATCCGTGGTCTAAAATATTGTTACAATTTGACTTTTAGGTTATCGCCGGAAATATTACTTTGTCTTGTGTATCTGCATGAACTGCAATAACAAAATGCGATTGGAAAATGGGTTTGATGCTGTAGATACTAATTTCTACTGTTTTTATTACCAATTATCTTAGTCTATCAACATCCATGCCATCGGGTTAAAAGATTTATTTTATTTTTTTATTATTGTTCTCAAACATAGGTACATTATTTATTGTTTCTACAGTGTTACTCGCCAAACTTTGCAGTTTGATGGCGAGAAGCGCTTGTTTACAGGTATAGGTACACAAAATCTAGCAAAATTAACCTTAAAACTATCAACTATACACTAATTTCAGTCAAGGATCAATCACACCGGAACGGACAGATTGCAGACGAGCCGCGGACATCGGACACTGCCAGATTCTAAGTACGTAGGTACCTATCTGTCTGGAGGTGTCCGCGTCCAAAATCCACCCGCGCCGGCTCGACCAAACCCTTAGTGTGAATCACAGATTAGTTATAATAAATTATAATTATACTATTAGGTGTTTATTTCTCGATACAGGCAGAATCGCCTTTATCGAGAAATAAACTCCTTAATTTTGACTTTAACATGCCTTTACTTACTTTAGGGTTTTGTCTTAACAGATCTAATTTATTAAATACCTTTGGGACTAAATATTTTGAAGTCCTTTCCCCGTAATAACTTGTTACCTTCGGTTCAACCATTTTTCTCTCTCTTATACTTCTTGTATTAAATTTATTTTGAATAGGTACCTTAAATGTTGTAGAATGTTCAAGTCAAGTAGATTGCACGAAACGAAATTTGCCTTTTTAAATATTATATTTATATAAACATTTAGGGACTAATTGTTATTATTGTATTTGTTTATTTTTTGTTTCATAACTTGTTATTTCACTGTATGCTGCACCGGTTGACGTCAATACGTTAACGCTGGCTATCGCTGAAAACCAGCGCTGGGGCTCTGTCTCTCCGTTTTGCGTAAATGTGACGCATATTTTCCCCGAAATTGTTATTTTCGTGTTTTTATTCTTTTTTTGCGTCATGTTTACCGCAAATAAACGTATTTTTCACTCCTCTTGCTCAAAAAGGCCGTCATTGTAGAGTACCAGAGCGGGGAAAAAATAGCATTTCTTGCTCTAGGGGAAAAAGTAATTTCTTTTTAATTTTTGTCTGTTCCAACGAGCCTTGAAAAATGAAAAAGTCATTATTCTTATGTAGAATAATCATGATTGACTCGACTTATTACTGGTTCACAAAAAAAAGAACATTTCATTTTTGAAAATGGAACTAAATGCGGCTATCTCTTCGGTAGAATACATGCATTGCGTTGCGGCTACAGAAAAAATAAAAAAAGGTATTGGCGCGAAATCTTTAGAATTTTTCAGTAATTACGAATTGAATTGGTGACCGTAACATAATTGTCAACAGTGAAAATGTCATCATCTAGTGAAAACATCTTCACAGTGGACTGAAATTAAGTTGCCGGAAAAAACATCTCGTTAAATATCCAGAATTGTACAAATTGTACATTTAAATAAAACAAACTATTTAAATAGTATTGGATTATTTTATTTTCTCGCAATCGTAGTCAAAAGTAGAGTGTAACACACGGCGCTAAAACCCATTATAACTCGGTTTCTATTTACTCCCTCGCAAAAGCTCGGTAGTAAAACTACCTCGTTACAATGGGTTATTTTAGCCCCTCGTATAACAATCTACTATTCTTTCTTACCTATAAGTCGTTTTGCGCATCAATCACGTAAAAATTGTCAATTGAAAGAAAGAAAGAACTGATCGTTTCGGAAACCCTTTACTCGCTAGCTTTCAAAGCAAGCATGAATAGGCATTTTTTGGGCACGTTTGTTCCATTGTAAACCTCATCTATCGCTTCCCACCAGGCGAGATCGAGGTCAAAGGCAGGCCCGTTCCGCAATAAAAAAAACGTGTGGCACTCGGGGACTGCCGCGGTAAAGCTATTGCATTGCATTTGTAACCTCCATACTTTCTATTTGTCAACGCTACACTTGGGATGATGACGTGATGACATAAAACAAAAATTACGTTCCCATGACAACATCACGTTTCCCATGACAACATCATGTTGTCATGGGAACCGTCATTACATGGTAGGCGGAGTGGGGGTGTTAGGTTTTATTTTCGTTACGTTACGGAATTTCTTTATTCGGTTGCCGCGCTTAAAGCCCGCGATAAAAGCTATGCAGCTGAGCTGAGCTTAAAACAAAAATCCTTCGTTTACACCAAGTTATAAAATGCTGCGCGGTTTCACCCGCATAAGTCTCGATCCCGTGGGAATATCGGGATAAAAAGTATCCTATTTCCTAACCCAGGGCATGGTCTACTGCCCATGTGCCAAGTGCCAAACAAACTCACTTTCGCATTTATAATATGAGTTAGGATTAGGATGTAGCCATTCCTCATGTTGAGTCTACCTTTTACATCTAAAACAATTTCTATCACAAAACTTGTCAGAGGTGAACAAAATAGTTAACAAGACATGTGTGAAACGTCAGTCAATACACATATGATACCTACATGTTTTACAGACGACATGTTTTTGGTAGGTAAGTCTTTTTTACGACTTGTTGAAAACAAGTATCATAATTATCTTGTATATCGCTGCAAAGGCGGGGCAATAGGTAATATATTCTCCCAAAATGTGACATGGTATTAGCTAATACTCTACGGCTTCTTTTTAATAAATGCAAATTAATAATTTGATGTTTTGGCATTGAAATTATAAGTGATGGTTATTAAAATATTTCCGAGTTGCAGAAGAACCAAGTTAACCGACAAAGCCTGAGGAATTGCCAAACTTAAATGGCAGTAAGCATATTTCACGCAGAACAGATGGCCGTCGGGACCGAAAGGTTTTGGAGTGGCGACCGTGTACCGGAAGATGTAGCGTTCGAAGGGATTGATGACCTGGTGAATGCTTCAGAAATCCGCTGAATATGAGAAGCACAGAACGGTTGAAGTGGTGATGCTTGGGGGAGATCTATGTCCAGCAGTGGACGTTTTGAGGCTGAAATGATGATGCTCAACTATAATATTTATCGATTGTCTACCACACATATGTTTATCAAGACTTGTGAGACAACTGCATTTTATATTTCTCAATAGGTACCTATTTATTAAAATAAGATAACATTTTAATTATATTTGTATTTGTTCAGCAGTGTACTATTATTTTACCAGCATGAAAATGATGTTTATATTTAACTGAGTAAAGAGGTATAGGATATTGAAACAACTGTTTTTTCATAAGGAATTGAAAATTAAGTGCAATTTGGTATTCATAATTTAAGACGTTTACCTATTTATTATGTGAGTGACTGAAAGAAAATGCGCAGCAGAAAGCACGAAACCAATGAATTTGAAAATATAGTCCTTAGGTATACAGTGTGTGTGCCTGCCGGGGGTTCGAAGAAAACCGATAGGGACATCGTAGCCCCCGGCAACTGGGCAACCGAAGGAGCACGGGTGGGTTTTAGTCAGTAAGAGTCTGACACGCCCTCACGCCCTAGAAGTTATTTGATAATTACCCACCCAAAAAAAAAAAAGGTATACAGTGTAGGTACCTTTTGTATTGCCGCGTAGTGTATCCTGAAGAGCCTTTTCCCAAATATGTTGGAGTCGGCTTCTAGTCTAACCGTATGCAGTTGAATACCAGTATTTTACATGGAGCGACTGCATATCTGACCTCCACAACCCAGTTACTGGGTAACACGATACGCCTTGATAAGACTGGTTGTCAGACTTTTTGGGGCTTATGACTACCCGTAACGACTGTCAAAGATCTACGAATAACAGCCGGGACCAACGGGTTAACGTGCTTTCCGAGGCACGGAGGGGTCTAGTGCCGTATAATCTCATACTGAACGAGAACGAAGTCTAGTCAACACCTACCTCATTATAAAAATAATTAAAGTAGCAGAGCCTTAATGTTTGTGTTTATGACTAGCCCTTAAGCGCAGCGACGGGAGACAATACTCCCGCCAACACCCTCGCGCCCCGCCTTCGGACAGTGGACGAAAGAACTCGAAAGCGTACGTTACGACTCGCGAAACGCTCGTGTTAATTTTAGTTTAAAGATTGTTTTACCCGTTTGTGCTTTTATACTGTGTTTCTCTATATTCTATAATATACCTTTTACTGATAACGTGCGTCAAAATCATTTAAAGACCCAACATTACCCTGAGTCAAAGTAAAATCATTTATTTCAAATACTCGTAGGCCCATGTATGGCACTTTTGAACGTCAAAAATTACAAAATAATAAAGTTGATTCTAGTCGCCCCTTCCAAAAGGTAGTTTTCGTATGGAGAAGAATGGGCAAGAAACTCCACCGTTACTCTTTTAAAATGTTTTACAATATTGTTTGTATATGTACGTACATTTGTTAAATAATTATTATATGTGAAGACGATGCACCTAGAATAAAATTACTATACCACAATAGGTAAAAAATTAATAATGAAGCAACGATAGATAATTTAATTTGTGACAGATACATGGTTCTCACATATTTACAAACATTGTAAAAGTAGACGATTTTCCTAAAATGTTACAATTAATAAGTCAGTGTGTAAGGAAGTAATCACAGAATGTAAAATCAATGTCATACTTAAAACACAAAGTAATAAATTTTACAATTAAATTAGCAACCAGTTTGATTTTGTCTTGATTCTAAATTGTCCTATGGAGCAGGACCAGCATGTTTCCAAGCACTCTTATCTTGGATATAATGCTCTAATTTGTAATATGCTTGTTTACAAAGTGTACTTTTTATATGAGTTTTAAATTTTCTTTCATTTAATTGCAATATGTCACAAGGTATTTTGTTGTAACATTTGAAAGAACTTCCCTACATTAGCAATTTCCCCAACTGACTATTACAGAGTTAGAATCTCTTTGACCCACACACTTGACCATGCTTCACATATATTATTTAGATCTATTAATGACACAATTAACAACTGATACTAATTGCATTTGAACTACCAAGCAATCATAACAGCTAGCTGATTGAAGAAAAGGACATCGCTATACGACTTTTCTATCCGCATCTCTTTCATTCCTGAACATTACACTTCATTATGCAGGATAAGGTTATCAAAAGTAGCAGAGTTTATCAATATTTGGACTTTAAGTTCTAGTTTGTATTTGTCATCATAGACTGCATACTAATGTGTATGTTTATCGTAGGAACCACGCGCGATTGGCTTAACGCAGCATGTATCGTAGATGTTTTGTTAAGACAACATGTGTCACTTCTTATCTTATGTTAATTCTAAGCGGGAAATCATCACGTGGAGGGTCAATAAACTATAATTATATTTTCCTGTGTGACTTGCTGTTTACAATAATTTACTCTCTTTTCCTTGTGTTGCACTGGCTGGCTAGAAGCTGGGTACTGCAAGAATGAAAGTCAAGAGGATGTTCAGAAAAACAGCTCCCTACGACTACAGTTCAATTGCCAAGATCTAAGATTATGTCTATTTATTTTTGCAATGCTGGGCAAAGGTCTCCCCTTTTTCCGTCCAAATCTCTCTGTTATGTTCGATTTCTGGCCATGTTGGCCCTGCAAACATGATTAGATCGTCACACCACCTTCGCCACCGAGATGAAGATCTTTGCTCATCTTTCCGGGGCATCCATGCGACATGGCCGGTCCACTCCCACATCAACCTGGCTGTTTTATCTCAAACATCCGCTACTTGAGTTATGAAGCGCTGTGTCTATATATTATCCTCTCAAAACTTTTCATTTGCAATCTCCATTCCTTAAGTGAAAAGACACTCATTATCTACAGCTGAATAAGATCAGTAATCTAGGAAATGCCGGTGTCATCTAGTTTTACAATATTGACCAAAAATATTATGTTTATGAATATCTTAAAAGATCTACTTACAGAAATAAACATCATTTCAACATCATTCATTTTAAGATTGTCGCAGACAGGCGCGAGGCTACATCGGTTGAACAATTTCCGTGAAGTTTTATAGAAATTGTTCCACCAGAGTCACGTCCTGCCTATCTGCGGGAGCCTTCCTTTCATTTCATTACGTCGTAGTAAAAGTCTCTAAATGGAAATTACAATTTGACTTTCCAATCCAATAAATTAGTATAAATAGTCGTACTCCTAAAATAGATTCGAATTCTAATATCCATCTAGTCTGTTCCTGTTGTCCCGAATACTAAATCACACATTCGGAATATTAAGATCTACGGTACCAACCCATCCATCCCATTATGCTAAAGCGGCCTAGATAAATAAAGAATTGCCTGAACCGACCGTTGAACCTGAACTGTTAAACAATAATGTATGGCATAAATATCCTGAATGTAAGGAGTTTACGGTTGGGACACGATAAAGAGTGGTGAAGGTGTGGCGTGTGAGTTCCTGCGTGATTTATCTGGCGTTTATTTGGGCTAATTTGACCGGACTAGTTTACAAAGCTGCAGTAATCGTAAGCAGTTAATAAAAAGGATTGTGTGGTTTTATGAAACCACGGTAAAAGTGAAACTTCTATAGGCGCCGCCATATTGGCCTTGGCTGCTCTGACGAACGCCTTTCACTTTATCCCTACTCCGCGGCCGACCGTCACGCGACATGCAACACACAGACGAAAAAGTTTGAGACGATGTGGTAAAAGTTTCACTTTAAAAATAGACCTCAAAGAACTACTAATAAAGTGTTACAAAGAAAATTTATAAATTTTAACATATACGTGTTTTTTTACATATTTTGCCCCGTCACCAATCGATCATTATTCCAGAATCCGGACTGCTACTCTCAATTTCCAATACAAAAACTTAAAAACCCAACAAAATTGGTAAATTAAAGAGATTGTTGATCTAGTTTTAGGTCGTTTTTCAATTTTAAAGACAATTCTGTACGAGCGCATGATTTTTTTTCAGAAAAATCCTGCGTTAGTAAAATGTTATATCGGCACAAACATTCAATCAAATGGTAAAACCGATGAATAATTTTCGGTAAACCAAAACACCCTAGAAGTTTTCATTAGGAAGACATTCTTTAACAGTTTAAAAGTATCGTATTGCAATTTAAAGTACGCCTGAATAATAATAACGTCGAAGTTAAAGCGCTAACACTTCACGGGAACGAACTTTGAACTTATGAACTCCCTCCAACTTAGCGGTAAATAATGAGTCCTGGTTTTCTTTGGCTGGATCAAAATTCTTAATAGAGTTCTCACTCATAATAATAATTATCGTTATTTCAAAAATGCTAACGAACCTAACATTTTTCTGGGATATAAAGTAATATATTTTGTCACTCTTGCCCGTGAACTATTTTTAAGCAAAAAATCACGTCGATCCGTTGCTCCGTTGCTGCGTAAAAACGTAAAAAGCATCTAACGAAAAAAAAAAAAACACTGCCGCGTTTATAATATTAGCAGGATAGGAAAAGTTTGGTTCTCGAAGTTTCTCAAATAACCAATGAAAATTTTAATAGCATAACAACAGATTTAGGTCAAAATCCATGATTTGCTGTGCACCTCACGTATGCTCCGAGGGCTTAACTATCGAAACATGACTTGGGAAATCTCGTTCAGGGCTGCCATGTTTACCCGATATAAGGCGTTGGTACTTGCACGACTTAAATTCAGGATTGAAGGATTTGGAAGTAGCTTTATGAAAATCTAATTGAGCCAGATATTCATCATTATCATCATCAATAACATAAAGTTATTCAAATCAAGACTGACTTGGATGTCAAATAATCAAATTTTGTGACTGCTACTTTCATTAATTCAGAATTTCAGATTTAAACAAGTGGTGTCATCCTAGGTAATTATGAAATTTTAATAAGAGTACTTTATGAATGAATTCCACTTCCAAATATTCTCTTGACATTATATGTGTTTATAATATTATTCACATTATTTTCGTAGCCCAGTGCATGTTCAATGTCATTCACAAAAACCAAGGTTCAATCGATTATGAAAGTAACGTGCCTCTCTAATGACGCAATCATAATTATATCAATGTTGATAGATATCATCTTTCTTACAATCTATATCGATTATATTATCGATTCATCGATGCCCTATCGAGGCGCGTGTCGGGAAGTGTGAACTTCTATTTTGAATCGATTGCATGATTGTATTTAGACCACTGTACAGTTACATCAGTCGATGTCCCGTTATTGGATTTCAATAAATTGTAATTCTAATGTAATAGACTGATAACAAAAACATTAGATCATCTTTTCATATTTTTGCTTTTATAATCTCTTCCCAGGTGCTATTTTTGTCCCATGTTTGTTTTCGAATTAGTAGTATTTTTATTACAAGTAATATTTTTGACCTGTAACCGAAATTATTGCAGATGTAAAATTGTCAGCACGTTTCTCCGTATCTTCATCACGATATAAATACCTTGATGGTGCCTTCAACATATGCGGGCACCAAGGCAAGTTTTCTCTAGTTCTACGAAAATATCACAAACCGATAATTTAATCATAAAAACCAATGTGAGAAATCCCTCTTATATATTCTTCGAATAAAACATTGTGTATCTATGCACTCATTCAATCGTTTTGATTGATGTAAGACGATTCTTCTACTTCATACTGAAGAGGTGTAGATCCTTTTTATTATTCATAGAACATGACATCGTGATATCATAATTATTATTAAGAACGTCATAGCTTTTAATTTACATATCAATGAAACTTATCAAAGATTATCAATAGAATCTATTTGATAATATCGTATAACTAACCTGATAAAGAAACACGATAAGTCATCAAAGTCTCCAAGCTAATAAAAAATGCCTTTTAATTGAAACCTTCATTATTTATGAAAAAGATAATTAATGCCAACGGCATTTCCATAGTAAATTAAGGAAAGCTATCTCTTTGTTACTCTTACAATACAAATTGCTATTAATTAAATGAATACAGTTAAAGAGTAACTCATGATTCCTTGACCTTTAAACTTAATTCTGAGACAATAGAGTCTACGAGATGATCTTTGCCAAGGCGTAGAAACGGATAAACGACTAACAGAATTACATTGAAATACATTTCTTTAGTAAATGAGTTATAGTTGTTTCATCATTAAAAGGATCTCAGTAGGTAATTAATTCAATTTCAACGTATAATCTACAGTTGGTAGCCGTCTAGCCGTCTTTGTTAATTAAGTAGTCTTAATTTTTGCGTAAATGTCAGAAATTAATTTTTCAGCAATTTGACTTTTAACTTAAATTGTCCGTAGGTATATTTAAATCATTCGTGACAATTATTGTATGAAAGGGATTTAGCACGGCAAATTGACGTGGGATGTCAATTTGCTTAATAATTAGTTTTCCAGACTGTACCTACACTGCACTGAAATTATTACCAATAAATTTCAAATTGCGTTATTATCTTGAAACTTTCCACTATAGCTTGATAGCTGTGTGCACAAAAAAAGAACTTTTCGGTTGGGCTATTCCCTAAATTGTAATATAGAGCTGGGTATTGACTTTATGATTAGGGGCATCCCCTATCTCTAAATGCATTAATTGTGCTTCATTTAATTTGAGATTGTATTCACTAGTGATATAGAATGTTAATAATATGATTTTCCGGTATTTTCTATTAAGTTTTGTTTAAATAAATTGATTATTTTCTTTATGGTTATTTTATTCACCAACCAATTTTTTTTTCCATTAGCTGTAAGCAGGACAGGCAGCTGTACTAAATCTGTGTAGTAGTAAAAATTGCTTCTCGTTCATTAACTTCTGTAGGGATTTACATCACATTGCGATCATTGTTCCGCTTATAAGCACGGTTTTTTCAGCAGTACCTCAGGTCAGCTCTAGAGATAACTGCTCATTGACCATGATTGGCCATGAATATCATTGTATCGTGTTTTTTTAGCTTATCCAAAAGGACTCTCCCTCCCATCGGACATCAAATAAAAGACACAGATTCACTGTTTATATCACTTTTTTATAATTTATTTTCACAACATTTTTTATTTCTGTAAAATTTACAATAGCTTAAAACTCCTCACAAATATAATAGTAATTATGTATCGTAACAACACATCGTCGCTATTCGTGTAACACGAAACAGGCAACTTGGAAGAGAAAGAAAAAAATAATAACTATAATGTAATTATACTTGAAAATAACCTAATATAAGCTTATTTAACGTAAGGCCTAGCAACCCCTAAACTAGAGAGTCGGTGTGTCGAACATTCGCTTTTAACATATGAGCGAGGGCTGCGACACGAGCGCTTCGGAGAATTTGGAGAGTGGGCAAGAAGCAGCGCTGC
Source organism: Agrochola lychnidis (assembly GCA_963680765.1). Lineage (NCBI taxonomy): Eukaryota > Metazoa > Arthropoda > Insecta > Lepidoptera > Noctuidae > Agrochola > Agrochola lychnidis. Next base: position 3,223,718 of record OY796856.1, on the reverse strand, counting down.
GGAGAGGTGGTAGCGTTGTTGTCACGGTGTGTTTGTGTAAGTGTGGGTTGGAGCTACTGATATTTTTGTGACTAAGATGAAGTTTGGTTAATCAGAAGGGCATTTGTGACATTTGATTAGATTCTGACTAATTACTTAAATTGTTATCTAAATTGATTAAAAAATATGGAGTTTGGAGAAAAAATGCTTTGAAATATTACGAACTTTGAAGGAGTTCATGGCAAATTGCGTATTAATTAATCAACTGGATTTTAAAATAATCAGTAGCTTCTGTCAGTATAGTCACACACACATAGTTATTACAGTCGTAAACATTTGTACTGACAGATTGTAAAACAGTATAATAAATGCCACACCGCTGCTAATTGCCGATGCCTCCAGTTCTGCAAAACCACGCTTTTAATTACGGCGTTCACGTGCTATACTTCCACAAGAATCAAATCTTCTTACACATATTTAAGACCAAGTTCTATATTCACCGAAACAAAAACTCAGAAAATCACGTACTTGACGTTAGCTTTATCAATGAAAACTTTATCAATGTTTTCGTTTCGTTGAACAAACAACACAATCTTAGTACCAACATTTTATAAATAGTAAATGCTTCTAGTGTTTGATTGTATTTAAATTATAATTACTTTTGCATATTAACGTTTCTGTTTCGCCAAATTGCACGCTTCATGTCATCGAAGTATACAAAAAAAAAAAATCTTAATACCATTATAAAAGTAGTCAATATGCTGAGCATCTTTTTACATAAATATATTGAATTGTACTGGGTAATGCAGATATTATGGGATCAAAGTCAATAATTTATTTCATTTCGAATTAAATTGTTTTGATAGAGAACCGCCATGTGATAAAAACCGTTAGGCAAGTCAACACTTTTTTATTTTTTAATACTGGAGGCAAGTATCGTTTGGATGCTCAACATAAGGACTATCATTAAAATAGTAAACTAAGGACAGAAGTAACAATATTTATTAGAAAACTTGGTACTTTCAAATTCAGAAACAAACTCTAAGCTAAATCTCACAAAACTTTAAGATACTTATTCTGATTTATCTCCTTAGTTCTTTGTGATACTTTGCCTTTTGTTTGATTTGAAATATGGAAAGTTAAGTACAATCCTTCAGAAATTTGAATAATATCTCAGAAAAGTATCTTAAATTCACAAAACCATTATCCAACAATATATACATATATAGCAATCAACTGTTGCACGAGAACGCCTTTGACCAGTGCTCATTAGAATTAAAAATTAATTATAAAATAAGGCTAGCTGAAAACTGATGGTAACTTTAGAAAAAATAATAAAACCCTAAACTATATTGCAATGTCTCTCTTTGCAAGGAATTTAAAATATTTAGACCGTTGTTTTTGGAAGCGTTTAGCCACGTCACGTGGTGTATATAGAAGAGCTTTATGAGCTAACAACAAGCATCTCTCGGTACGTTTCCACTGTTCTCGAATTGAACTCAATATTTACGAATGTTTTGAGAGTTGGAGTGTTTTCGAAATTCGGAATAGTGAACTCGGCCCAGACCAAAGAAACAATTATGTAGATGAGCCAAGTTTCTGTGTAGAAACTGTAGAAAGCATGTCATTTAGAGTTCGCGATTAAAATGTCTACCAACACGTTTGAAACTACGTTTTAAGAACTTACACACAAGACTGGTAAATTACTGATAAGGTACCCTACGGCTAAAATACCTACATAATTATCTCCATAGTTGTAGAGAGAAAAATCACAAAAAATATACCATCGAATATCGTTTTTTATTTCACGCGAGGAGGTAGTTCTTAACGGATTTTGCCAATAGCTTTACAAATAGATATAACAATCACAGATATTATATAATAAATATAGTGACAATAGAATGACATTTAAAATACCTGTCGAAAAGACTACAAATCACAACTTAGACGCCTGTCTCGATATAGCAAGTAACACTAGTGATAATTAACTTACATTCACTCTTATTACATATGGAATAAAGTTTAGATTCAGTTAACTATGTTTATGTACTTCATTTATTTCTAAGTACAGACGACTGCGTACTATTTCTAATTTTAGGGCTACCGTTTGACGTTTACCGTGTTCCGTTGCACTCATGGTGTTGCGTCGTATCTTTAATATTCCAAAATGTTCTTTCTAGTGCTGTTACTATACCATTCCAATACAATTTGAAGAAAATATACACAAGACGAGCTGCACTAGACTGACGCACAAGTGGAACGGATCACTGAACATGCTTAACTTGCATCAAATGTTTTATCACCTCCAAGTCATAATATGACGTTCATCCAAGATAACAAGCATATGATAACAGTTAAAGTGTTTATAATACAACACTACAATCCCAAAAGAATTTTTGAAGAGTTTAAAAAATGAGATCTTAAATTTTGGTTCGACAGTGAGCAAGTCAGGAAAATTCGTTTATAAACTCGATAAATTGTTCCGAAGTTAACTTTAAAGGTTAACTCTATAAGATGATTGTACTTGATTATTTCGGATATATCTTCCGCTACTCAAATATACTACATAACAAACTGCTTAGTAAAAGCCCTACAAAGTTCAGCAATGTGTATAAATATAGTATTTACTCTGAATATGCATTTGGCAAAATATCTAACACATTCACGTATTGGCCGGACACTGTTTACACCATCGTTCATATATTCTCTATCTCATTAAAATACAACAATAGTAATATATCTCTCTATTGGATTTAACCTACATAATGTTATGTAAGTAGATAATATAATCATCGACAACATGGTTAATTAATACAACAATTAAATCACATTTTCCATACATCTACAGCTTTAATATAAACTGTAATTGATGAGACGTTAAAAGTAAAAAAAAAAAATGTTCATAAGTACTCTGTTACTAAACGTGACTTCGCTACTTGTAAATGTTCTTAAAATATTTTTATAATGGTATTTTTATATTATTTAAAAAAGCGTGAACTTTAATATTGTACACACCTTAGTAATATATTTTTTTGGGTTTTTAAAGTTTTTTTTATCATTTTATATTTTTAGGTGTATCTTAATTTGTTACTCGTTCGCCAAGCCGTATACAATACTAGAGCGATCACGAAACGTGTAAGTGTATACATACATCCTTTCAGATTGATAAATACATAGTAAAATAGTTGTTTACGAGTGAGAGAGTGAGGAGCGGAGGCGACCGCGCTGGCTACGTTCTAACGTTCGTGATCTACTAGGTACTATACTCAACGGATTTTCTCGCGTTTAAGGCCGTGTGACAAGGCCGGACTTGTTACTTTACAAATTGTTCCTGCAAAAAGTACGCACGCTCCTCCGTTAGCATCCGTAGTTCAAGTGAACCAGTTAACATTTCTCGCAATAAATTTACTCACTTAATTACCAATAAAACTCGTATCCGACCGTCCGCTTCTCCGTGATATTTCGACGGCGAGAGACATGCCACTACTTTTATGGAGACGACTTCTATACATAAAAGCTTAAAAATAACTAACTAGTCTTTTTATATAGGCAGACCATCGACTCGGACTCACTATCTAGCGGCGCGTCCGTCACAATCCACGTGAACGATAATTTTCGTACTGCTAGCATATTAACTTATCAACACGAAAGGAGTACGACTAGAAATTACTTCACGTCGCGGCGGGCCGAGCGGCCGCGGGGGACAATTGACGAGCGAATTGATCGGCGGACAGTGAGCAACTTGACGCGCGGGGCGCCGCCGCCCGCTCCTACGCGTACATACATTTTTTTTATCCGTATTATATACATTTGGCACTAAATTCATCGTCGGTCGAACAGGAGGGCCGGTCACGCCGGGCACGACGCGGCGTGGCAGCACTCGCAGTAGGGTGCGGGGGGGGCGGGCATTGCGCACTGCGCGCACGTGACGCACTGCGCGCACGCGGCACAGCCGGGGCAGCCCGCGCACGCCGCGCACACGCACACGTAGTACTGCGGCGCCATCATGACGGGCGGGCGCGCGCACAGCTCGCGGCACGCCAGCGCCTCGATCAGCGCCAGCGTCTGCCGCCGCTCGTGCCCCATGAGGCACACCGTGGACTCGCGCACGACGCCGTGCAGCAAGGTCAGGTACCTGCACCGAGCGACACCGCCAGTTAACGTCAACTGTGTTATACAGTATCTGCAAATATGGACAAGAAAGTTAATAAAGTACTGAATACATTCAGGTGGTTAGTGGACACACAGGGATCCAAAGTTACTCTTAAACCAGATGCAAGAAGTTGATCTGCAGTATGATTCTTCGTTCTTTTAGTTCAAATGTTAAAACATTATAATATAAATTATGTATATTTTTAACATGCATTATGGAGAAATAAATTGTTAAGATGAGTTTTTCTGGCGTCAAGTTTCAGAATAAATGGCAGAAATAAAAGTAATAAGATCCGAGTTGTAGTTACCTGTGCTTTAGAGCTTCCTCCTCTCTGCCGACGAAGTGGTTCCGCAGGTAGGCCTCGAGCTTAGCACGCTGCTGGCCGAGCTCAGGGAAGTCGATGAAGAACCTTGAGCACATGTATCGCTCGAGGGTTTTGATTTTATCTGGCCGCGCCGGTCTGTAGCCCTTTGCGAGGAGAGCGCAGTATTTGAGCAGACCGCCGCCACGGATCTCTTCAGGCTGCCGCGTCGCGATCAGTTTCTCGGCGAGGTGACTCAGAGCCTCATTGAAGTCGCCGTACACGGACTCGCCAACGACGGTCGGGTAGAAGTTCTCGCCGATGGGCAGTTGAGCACACTCGTGAAAGGCGAGGAGCGAGTCGAGAGCGATCTGGAACGAGTCCACGGAGAACTCGAACTGGCGACGCATGTTGTCCACAAACTTGAGTTCGACGGACTTGTGTCCGCGTGAGTGGCCGAGCGATATCAGGGACCAGCGGTCACCGTCTGAGTTCACGCGGACCATCTTAGACACGTAGGCCTCCTTGAGGCCGGCCGGGGAAGCGCGGCGGCGCGGGGTAGCAGGTGGCATGAGAGTGGACAGATGTCCGAGCACAGCGTTCTTTACGCGGTCGCAATGACGCGCGGTGGGCAGCTCGGCCGTGAAGATAAGGTCGATGTCGGAGTAGGGCTGGGCCTTGTCGGCCAGTACATGGCTGGCAGCGCCGCCATTGAGGCGCACGTCGCGCACGTTAACGCCGGCACCACCCACGCTCTGTGGCGCCTCAAGGCGCGCGCGCACGCCCGCCACCAGGTCACGCAGGCGCACGTGCAGTGTGGGGAAGTTGCCGCGGCCGTGGATAGCGACCACCTCGTCCATGACGTCACCGAGCCGCCTCACTTGCTCGTAGCTGAGCACGGCGTGACGTTCGCCTCCACCGCAGCCTTCTTCTGATGAAGTATAGCTCGACTCGCTCTGCAACAAAAATAAACAATGTCTTGTTAATATTAAGATTTTTCACAGCTAAGAGGAATTTTTGGAGTAGTTTGGCGTGTCCACAGTACTTAATGACTCAGGTCCGTCGTCTCAAGGTAAAGTGTAATATAACAGGAATGTTAACCATAAGAAAACTGAGTAGTATTACGATGGTGTGATGGTGTGGTGTGGTGTGGTGTGGTGTGGTGTGGTCGGTGTTGCGTATGGTGTACATAATAAAGAATATTCTATCTATCTATCTATCTAATAATAACACCGAGAACGAAAACGAAATCTCTTGGTTACATTACAAATTACAATTTACGCGTTGCGATGAAAAATACGCGCGAAACAGCTGGTGAGTGTACGGTTACGACAGATTATCTTAACCCTAGTAATCTTTGTTTGTGAACACGATGCATCGGGTTTATTGAGGAAACACAATGTAATGACTCTAGATTACCTAAAAAGGAAATATAGAAAGCAATATTGCTTGGTTATTTTATCTATCATTGGCCACCTTTGGTCTTTCTTACCTAATCTCATCTTCATGTAAATTCGTAGGAATTTTTGTTACTCCTATAGAACATAACGTTGTTAATGAATGATTATGAGCATACAAACAGTGCTAATAAACGCCTAAATATAAAAGTACGTCGCAGACAAATGAATGACATAATTGAGGAGCTTCCGAGAACTATTTGAATTGATGGCTCACAATATTTTTTTGCTTACGATTCATTACTTAGCAATGCTATCAAGGTTAGCAATAAGCAAATAGGATATAGGTGCGTTATTTGTACAAACGAATGCCATTATTTGATGCACAGTGATTGACTATAGTTTTACTACGCAGAATATTTTTTTAAATTATTTTTTCGATTCTTCTTCTTCTTCTTCGTATCGCTCTTGACAGAGCGGTCGTGGTCACAATAAACTATGTCCAATCGCAGGTGTAGTCGTTGCCCGCCTCACGATCTCCTTCCATCTGGTTCTGTTACATGACAGTCTAGCGCATTCATTAACAGGGCCTCCAACCGCGGATTTTATTTGATCGGTCCACCTCATTGGTGACCTCCTGCGTGGCCTATTACCTTCCACTCTGCCCTGCACCACTAGACGCTCTATGGAGTCATTATTCCGCCTGGAGACGACCAAAAAACTTTAGTATTCGAGCCTGTACTAGTGCTAATAGACGATTCTTAATATATATTAAATTGGCAATTTAGCCAAAGCGGGTTCGTTTCCAAACTTAGCTCTTCTACTTTGTGCTTATTTTTGCAATTTGAATGCCTTCACGAACTTATCTGGCACGTTGCCATGTCCCAAAATGCAAGATTACCCACTTACCCATATAGATCAATAAAAACTAACAGATTTGTTCAATGACCATGCTTTTTATGTAGTCTAGATAGTTTATTGTGTCTAAATAAGGCAACATTGAGACCAATGAGTTAGTAATAAATCTTTGTCCATTAGACGTTGTAAAGCGATTCTATTTAAGTGGTCCATTGTTGGAGTTCAATGGTCTTTGAACAAAAATTGTGTAATATTAGTCTTGTCTGCTTCTACATCTGTGAATGTGTTTGTTTGGTTTCGATTGATTTTGTTGCTGACACGTGTATTTTTATGTATTTTTCTTCTATAAACGTTCTTACACATTCTGTACTATTTTGCCATCTTAACTTATATTATCTTACAAGATCTACTAACGTTTTGTGATGTATAAAAAAAACCATCAACTTGCTTAAAATAACTTTCATAATATCAATAGACAACATTGGCAGGAAAAAAAATTACATTGATAGTTACGACATAAAAAATATAAAATAGCTCATAGACATCACGACTATTCACGACAGTCTTTAAGTGCACACGCTTCGTAGCACGAATATGTTATATTGGTTCTTTCACCTCTAACTATACTCCGTTTGAAATAAGATTAGACATTTAAACAAACCTTTTTTACAGTCCGTTCAACCGATTTTGACTTCTATACCGTAGGCATAAGGATGGCATTAAAAGCAAAAAAAGTGGTTACAATACCAATGTTTACTGCAGCTGCCATTTGTCATGCTACCAACGCAATAGCAGTCAAAATCGGTTGAACGAACTGTAAAAAAGGTTTAGTTAAATGTCTAATCTTATTTCAAATGGAGTATAGAGTTCTATAGCTACCAGATTATCTCCTAGTATTGAGTTTGTATAAATTTTAACTCTGATTAATACACCGTGGGTCAGCTCCTTATAATGTATTTATGTTTGTACCTAAGTGTCACAGGTCAATACATTAGTAGTATACAAACAAGCCAGAAAATTACATCTCTGAGTTTAATACTTGTAAATAAGATAATGAGTCGACTGCGCAACGAAATGGTACCTGTTGACTACTCATACCAAAATAATGCGTGAGACGAGACAACAAATTATTTACAGAAAAAAAAGTGTCAGAAATTGTTTTTCTTTCCTTAAAGAGGTTAATAAATATATTTTATGTGCATATTTAGTAGTTGTTTTGTTTTAAAATGAATTGGAAGCGAATTTTCATGTTAGTTTTATTGTTATAATTCTGGACTGCTCTTTAAAACGATTCAAAATGTTCTGTAAGTAATACTTTGGATGTAAAGTAACATGAAGATGGTGACGACAGTAATAAAATAAAAAATTAATTAAATAGTAATTACTATATAGAGAAAACAGAATCAACAAATGACGAGACAGGTAACAGATCGAAAACAATATAATTTCGAAAAACAGACGTCAAAACGCAATTTCGAAAACAAACATAAGTTCCCACCTGTTCAAATTACTTTTAACTTTATCTAGACAAAGTATCACCCGCTTACAATACCAATCTATCATGAACTGCCCACGCCAGCTCGCTGGCTTTATCAATTCTATCCGCCTCGTTTAGACTATCGTAATTTAATTCTTGTCACACTGGATAATTATGTCCTGCTGCGCTACTTCCCATTTTATTGGTGTCATTATTGATAATAAATGCAACAGGATTCGTGAACTAGAATTTCTAAAGTCAAGTTTGTGCGATTAGATTCTGTGAATAACCAATGTCCGTTTGATTGCGAGGTTTATTTTTCATTGTCATGAGGTGTTTTTTTGTTCAAGTCCAATACCTACTTATTGCATTCATTTTATATATACACGGAAATAATATTTTATTACTTGTATTCCATTTATTTATTCAGCTGATGTTCTTGCCAATATAAGTTTGAAAACACTGAAAGGCAATTTAAAGTCATCAAGTGCATATGCCAATGCTCAATGCTCAATACTCGTGCTCAATGTCCATTGCAACAAAATATTTCGAAACATCAAAGTATTGCGTAAGGCGAATAAATGAGGCGCCTTCTTTTAGAAAACTTTGGAGAACTATGTCTTCATAGCTGATGCAATTGGTAATACTATTTCGGTGATAACCACATAGTAGTCCATCCCGACCACAAGGTAATAATAAACTCTAAGCAATAATTATCTACATCTATTTATTAAACCTTCAAAACAAATGTCAAGAGTACATTTTAATCATAGATGTATTATTAAAACTAGTGTTATTTTAATAGACTGCCAAATGTTTATCTTGTTTCAGAACGCAACCTTAATTAAACCACCAATCGGAAGCCTTCGCCGATCAATCATCGTGAATTCAAAAAACCTGTAAAAGTGTCATTGTCATTGTCACGGCGAGGTGCGCGGCCGCTCTCATGAACTATGCGAAGTGACCTTGTTATGGCGTCCGATTAAAATACGAAATTTTGTATTGTTTTTCCTCGTCGATTTGAAATCAGTCGGTAGCTCGTTGAGGTCAAATGCGCAATCGTAACAAATCGTATCGGACACGAGCCGTGTTCTCTATAAACTTGAATAAGAATACTTTAACTTTTTTACTGAGACGTAGAAATCAGCTGTTCTCTCAAGGTCGAATGTTGCGTGTAGTTATTTTGTTTTACAGTGAATTATGTATAAACACTGTCTTAACTAGAACAATACGTGAGCAAACTGAGGAATAATACGTTATTATTTGTAGAGAGAACAAAAGAGAGACTGGTGAACGCAAATTGAAATAGGATTCAAAAACAAATCCGAGGTTAGGCCGTTCAGCTTATAGATTGGGTTATGAAGGTTGTCGTCACCATGTTCATTTATAATATTTTAATATTTTCCAGACTACGCTTGAGTTTAATAATGATATCCGATTGAATTTTTGACATTTCTCCAAAGGATCAATAGTTTTTCATTTGATACTTGTGTGCCATTTTGCTGAATATTTCTACGAAATATTAATTACTTATTATAATTTATGAAGTTATGCGAAATTAAATCACTTTTAAAGTGTGAAACGTTTAGTTTTACCAGAGTCAATACATTAATCAAACATTTGGTCAAGTCACGGCATTCATACATACTATAAAAAAATGATTATGTGTATATTAGAGGCCAATAGTCTGTGTGTCTGTTTGACATGGGTTTGTCACGCAACCATTAAAAAAATGTTTTATTGTTCCGTAACACTGACGTTTTAACATTTTGGTTGCTTTTATATATTTAGGGTATATATATGTTTGAACATAGATATGTATTTAATTGAAGCAAGAAATTAAAGTATAATAACGAAAATTCTAAAAAGAAAAACGTTTTAATGAAGTCATAGGTAATACCAGAAGTATAAAAATAGCAGCCAAGCTTAGCGCACAAAAGACGTTGTGTAACAACAGTAATTTTGAAACAGTCACATAATTGCCATGTATTATTTAAAAATCATAAACAGTAGCAAGAAAACCCGTGACTAAAGCCGCATGCCGCGTGTCACACGACATAGATCGTGAACTTGCCAGTTTTTGCGTGCAAAACAGAACGAGCTCGCGAATTCGCGATACGGAACGGGAATGTGAAATTATGAATTAATATTTTCGAACTGCTCAATCGAATTCCTTACAACGAGAAAGTTGGTTTTATAATCGTCACATTATCTGCCTTGCTAACAATTTCTATTTTCACTTTATGCGTTTTTCCGACGCATTAGGATACGATATTTTGCGATTGATATCAAAATTTAAAACGCAGTTAGTCTTCGCAGTTAGATGAAAAAATACATTAGGTATAATATTTGAAAAATACATAACAAAACAGCTTTGTAATCTCTTATGTAAAGTACCTACGTATTACAGAGCGGATGTTTACCGGAAAAGTGTTTACAAATCTTCGCACCGTTATCAGATCTTAGTACAACCTCATCTGTGTTAACGTTAAACTATTGTTATCAGCCGCAGAAGAATGTGAGACGTAACAGTCCGCGTCACCGAGTACGACACACAGGTTCAAAACATCATCACGCGGCAGCGCAAAGAGTACAATAGGTACAATACAAACTGGACTAACATTGAACAAGTGGTCTTACAATGAGACAAGCATCTACCGTACGTATGTACTTACGTTCATAACATTTCTTGGTCATTATCTTAACAGCAGTTTAAAAAAACTTTTTGGATAAAATATTCAAGTCAAACAAAGGATAGACTAGGCTAGACTGTTGTAGGCATTCTTTAGGAAATGCCAATATGGCGCCGACGCTCGTCTGTCAAAAGTTAGCCGTCGACCTTGCAACGGATAGCGTGATCGTGAGCAGACAGACAAAAAAACATCTCAGCACAACAATTATCTCGGAAATCCGCAATTAGAGACTGACGTTTGAAATTGAAACAATTTCGATTTGATCTCGGTTTTATTAAGATCTCCATCGATTGCTCGTAACATGTACCGAGCGAAAGGTCAATTGTATTACCAAACGTTGCACTCATGTTATTGATACTGACGAGAAAAAAAGCCTGCTTGTTTATGAGACGAGTGGTATTTAAATCGAGATTTTTTTTGTCGACTAAAGGCTTGTGCAGACCAGCGCGATACGCGACGCGACACAAAGGCACCGCTCGTCGCGCGACGAGCGGTGCCTTTGTGTCGCGTCGCGTGTCGCGCTGGTCTGCACGAGCCTTAAAGAGAACAATACGCGATCGGAATATTTCAAAGTAGGATATGATGTTACGTTTCTTTATACGATCGCGTCCTACATCTAGACAATCGAGTGACTTTCGATTTCGTGAGGCTAGTAATTAGCATGGCCTCGGCATACGTGTGCTGCGTAACACGGAACGGAACTAGCTCGCGGCGCGCGGGATCCGTCATGGCGCGGGAAGGAAGCCATTTTCACTTTCTTTTTAAATTATATCGACGTTTTATTATTCCAATCGATTCATTAATATTGCAGACGAGGTCTTGCTTGCGTCACTCCGCCTATACAAACGAAATTAAAAGTAACCCTTGTACATTTTAACGAAAACGTTTTGTAATAAAGATTGTATTTTACGGCTACCTTCATTTGAAAGTCTAAAAGTAACAGTTGGCTGAGAATTCTTTATGTAACACTGGAAATAGAGAATTTTAGGCTAAAGCCATTAAGTGTGATGAAGTCCTCCATTTAGCGGTAATCACTGTCGCATTGGAATTTATGAAGCGAATTGTTTGTTAATTACGAAGGGTCGCGCGACGAGATACCTTTGCCTCATTTAACTATAGGAAAAAGGTATACATCAATTATGTATTTAACGTCGGAGGACGCTTAGCGATAAATGTTTTGTAATCACGATGATACCGAGATGCTACTGACTATTTTATAGATAATAATATTAGATATCACACACTTGCCGTTCATATAATTAGTATCCAATACCTTAGTGGTCCGTATTCTGATTAGAAAGAAACATATGTAAAGTAAAATTATCATAACATAACTTCACGCCTGTAATCCCAGAAGGGATGGGCACAGGTGTATCTATAGTACATTCACATTTCCCCAGTTCTGTTGAAGTCCCATGTAATAGGGGGCGAACCTATTGCCATCAACCGGGCACAAATTCAGAGTCCGGGCTGCTACTTAGAAATTCCAGATGGAGAAATTCAATAACGGTTGACCTCATGCTCAGCAGTAGTACTTGCGACTACTAGATCAACAAGGCTGTCAAATAAAACTAATCTAATTGAAATTTCTCATCAAAATGCATAACTCAAGATACTAAATTTCCTTGAATCGAGGTGTTAATTAATTTCATTTACATAAATAAATTAGGTCCATTAAATAGTAAAAAAATATAATGTATTGCCAGGAGGCTTTTCTGACCTTAACCAACTTTTAAATGTGAGTTTTAATTAATTATTTTCCGTATAGTTGTTATGTAGTGTTGTTGGTCAATTACAATAATAATAAAAGATTTGATACTTGTTTCGTGACTTAGTAAAACTAAATAAGTATCTAATTTTGTTAATAGCCAATGCTTCATTTGTCTTCTGATCATTTATAAATTGAGTTTCAACGCGATTAAATGATAAAATCGGTAATGTCTACTTTTACTCTACAAAATGACCTTAGTTTCTCATTCAGGTACCAACCAAAGACAATTATGGTTGGCGTCATAATTCACAGATTAAAACCAGAGACAGAAAACAAGTTTTTTATATCTTTATTTGTCGTCTTGTTGACATTTATTTCTATCAATAAGTACGATTTTAATTGTTTTGTTCAATTCATTGCACATTTATTTATTATTACTTTGTAATTTACCTACTTGCTTAAGGCTGTACAATCACTTGACGACATTTGCATTTTTCTGACCAGTGTTTTACGTGAAATTGAACGTATTTTTTTATTAATTCGTTCTGTTTCGCGGTGGTTTATGCGATTTCTGTTACCTAGCGATTATGTAGGTTTTTAAATATTAACACTTTATAACACCACTGAATCGTATAACTTCTTAATAAAAATATTAAATGAATTTAATACTGTATATATGAATATTAAATGAATTTAATATTTTTTGTATATATGAATATTAAATGTTTTTTTTTTTAATATTCATTGACAGGCAACAATCGTTGGGTCTACCAGAGGTATGACATTTTACACAATGGTTCATTTTGTAACGAAGGTGAGCACAAAGAACTTTTGAAAATAAAGGGAATAAATAGGCGTTGAATTTGAAAGCTCGTATTGAAGTTCGACATTTTGCCGATGGGTAATTCCATTGGACACAGGTTTGTACCTAGATAATTTTAAATAAACATTTATCTACTTATGTCGATAGAATTCAAACTTTTTACACCTACCAGCACGATTAGCATGACCACAATAGAAACGGGTTTTGTCGACGGAAGAATAGACGAAATGACAGATAAACAATCACAATCTGTCATTTGTCTATTCTTCCGTCGACAAAACCCGTAGAAAACACGTTTCTATGGTTGTCATGCTTCGCGTGCTGACTGTTAAATCAGTTTCCAAAATTGAATTACACAATAACGTTAATAACCAACATATATATTTTTTTAATGAATACAAAACAATTTACATATTGCGTGTATTTTTTTTTTCAATTTCGAAAGTGCAATGAACTTTTAGAATATTTATTTATTTTCAAAAACAGACTTATGTCACGGTCGCCATGTTACGTTTCCAGATAACATCCATCGATTAAAGATTTGACCGATTGTTAAACAATAGTTGCGTCCAATGACTTTTAGTTCACCATTATATGAATGTAAATCTAATTTTGTGGCTTTTGTGGTAATGAAATGGTAAAACTATTTAATGATTCTTTTGAAATGTTGGCCCTTGTTTTAATTCTTTTTGTTGCTTGTGACTTCATTGGCAAAAAAAACTAATAACTCCCTGTCCAATAAAAAAATAGCAAACATTGTCACAATATTTGTCAGTCCGTCTAGCCTTTTCCCAACTATGTTGCGGTCGGCTTTCAGTCTAACCGGATACAGCTGAATACCAGTAATTTACAGGGACCGACGGTCTATCTGACCTCCACAACCCAGTTATTGGGTAACACGATACCCCATTCCAAGACTGGTTGTCAGAATTTCGGGCTTCTGACTATCCGTAACGACTGTCAAAGATTTACGAATGACAGCCGGGAACAAATGCTTTCCGGGCCACGGAGGGGTTTTGGTATGAAATGAATGGTCACCCATCCACAAACCGACCGCGGCAGGTGTAGCTTAACCTGCGATCGATCCGTGTGGCTGTTATTATTTAACCACGAGCCCCTGACGTTGGCACAATATTTTAAATAAGTACAAAATGGTATGCTACAACCTCGTAAGTCAATGTTTCCGAACGGCGACCATACACCATTATTATAATCGAGAGAAAAATAAATCGATTAACTTATCGACAATTCTAGATCAAGGGCTTATCAAGTAGAAGGCTCGGGTATCGAGCACAGCAATTATTAACATTAGTACGTCAGTGAGCGCGCGCAACGTCGCATACAAACTACGTCCTCCGACATTCCCTTGTGAAGCAACCGTTGGCAGCACATACGTGTTTCAATAAATTCTCTGTAGTAACGACGTGTCGCTTCTAGTATTTAATGCTTGTTAGTTCTGTGGCGTTTTAGTCGATTTATGCTAGCCTTCAACGTTGATCGGAGGATAATCATTGGTAATATTAATGAGCTTAGATTTGGAATAAGACGTGTAAACGTGGTTAAATTTATTGTGTGATATACATATATACGTTTTATTTTTGTGATTTTTGTTATTCATGATTTTTTGATTGATTATTTCAAGTTTAAGATTGATTGATTTATGGAGACAATTTTTCTTGTAGTCTTTTTGTTTGAAACAGCAGCTCATTTTGATTGTTTTACATGTATCTTGTTATGTTTTAGTGTGAATGTACTTCATTATCTTAGTATTTATGAGGGGTGTGGCGCTTGTCTCTCGACCTCGACAATTGCATCACATTATTTTTGCCTGAGCAACCGGCAGCAAGTTTGTCATGTTCCTTTAGATGTTACCGTTTGCGGTAGCGTCGAGGGTCGGGTTGCTTCCTTCCCTCAAATATGGCGAAGGGGGTAATGACTGATCTTTGCGATAAGCTCGTGAAAGGGTGCTACTTGTGGTGACTAGTTATCTTGTTGACCATGTTATTGTTATTAGTAATTAACTGTTAATTTATTTTACTTCAATGGTCCTAATTCATCATTTATGACTACGAGTTACAGCTTTAATAGACATTTATGTAAGCGGGCACGCCCTTTATGCCTGGAGGCTTTTATTCGGGTATTAAGTTCTGTTTACGTTTTATTTTCGCTTGAGTATAGATTTATTTCGATGTTTTTTGTTGGTATATTGGTATGTGCTAGCAGTCATTTGGCAAATAATTTAATTTAATGTTTTGTGTTGCATAATGTAATTTTTTTGCATACTGTTGTACTTATAGAATAAAGTTTTTCTAACTGCAGTCCTGCTGGGGAGTTTTTTGCGCCACTTCTTCTTCCCAGCTAAAGCACTAGGAAGTGGTGCAGGGTGGGCGTTTTGGGGGACTGTCTTGTGTTATTTTTTTTGGTTCGAAAAGTGCTGATCCTCAGCCAAGTTTGAATAAATAACTTTTGATCTCTCACTCCAAATTATTAACGACAAAGGAGTTAACAAACAAAAATAGTACGAATCGAGTAGTGTGAACAAAATTTACTCTAAATCAAATTATTTATGTGAAAAAAACATGTTTATTATGGTCGTAGTAGGTACCTACTGGTACTACGGTCGTAATAAAGATATTTTTTTATTCCACAAATGATAACAAAGAGTTTAATTAGTAAAAATAAAAAATAAAGTTAGAAACAGATAGTACATTTTATTTTGAGTTCAGAGGTTACAAGATTTTGGTTTAAAATTTGTTGTTACAATATTCTTTTTCAAAGTTACCTACATGATATTTTTCAACAATATTGTTATAATTTTTTTTTTAAACCATCCCTTCCCTTTTTTGTATTTGCAGATGCAATAAATACCATAAGGCACTCCCACAGTTAAGACGAATCTAACGACACCTCATAATATCATGCTAAAATCCATCAAGCCGTTTAGACTACAGAGCGTGACAAAGACATACATACTCTCGAAAAACATTACCCTCCTTCTGGGGCAGTTGGATAAAAGTGAGCCTTATCTTGTTTTTTGAATTAGTACCGTCCATAGATAGGTCTGTTTTGTTGGTATCGTATTTTAAATGAGTGAAAAAACAAGTCATAATGAGGATTTAACGCCCTAATAATTATAGTGACAATCTTAATTAAGTACCGATAGATAAACTCACTATGTGGGGGTAATCATACAAAAATGAAAATATAAACAGCACCTAATTCTAATTAATGATATAAATAAACAAAAAAAGCGAAAAATTTGTACCATACGAGAATTGTATTTACGGCGAAGTAAAAAGGAGGGTTATGATTTTGACAGACATGTATATAACTTCTAAACTCCTAATCATAATTTGAAAAACGAGGTATCATTGGAAGCGTCTTGATTTTCCGCTGGTTAAAGATTATATGACGTCACATTAATTGAAGATATCGAGCTAATAATTCCGCAAATAACATGGTACTAATAATTTTTAATGACTAGCTTTGACTGGTCATTGTAGGATATTATGTCAGGCAAAAAAAGGCAGGCAGGTGAATAATTGCCAACCTTAAGTGGCAATGGGCAGGGCATATTGCTCGCAGCACGGATGGCCGATGGGGCCGAAAGGTTCTGGAGTGGAGACCATGTACCGGAAAACGTAGCGTTGAAAGGTCTCCCACAAGATGGATCGATGACCTTGTGAAGGCCGCAGGAATCCGCTGGATGCGGAAAACACAGAATCGGTCGAAGTGGAGGTGCTTGGGGGAGGCCTATGTCCAGCAGAGGACGTCTTTTGGCTGAAATGATGATGATGTTAGACCCAAGTTTAAAAACGAATGATGACACTTCCAAACTAAATTCACGTGTTTCAGCAAAGCGTCTTGTGCGCGATACGGACTAATTAATTAGAGCTAGATTACCCGAATACCGTCAATACAGACTTATCAGTTTTGTCAGAAACGTGACAATAACAATTTAAGACAGAAACACTTAAAAGTGAATTGTTGGCAGCTTTTGAATTCAGGGTTTTCCCAAAAATGCCTGAAGTGGAGGTGTTAGTTAAACTAGATAACACCCGGATTTTATGTTTTAAATAAGTGATACAAAGATTTAAATCGTAAGATTCGACTAGAATCACGAAGATACATTTAGATCGCTGTACCTCATCAAAAGATGGTCGCGTTGTTTCGTTTTGACACACATGTCTCAGAGACTTTACTTGACTGTCACGGAAATGCCAGTATTATTGTGATAGCTCATACTTCTCAGTATGAACCATTTTTCGCGTCTTGGTATAGTACGGTGAGGACACATCTAACGATTTCAATCTTTAAAGTGATATAAGCTGTTTTTCAAGTCACATAGTGACCTTATGCTTACAGAAAAAACCTGTTAAAATGATTTATTTTGTAGCTCAAGATACCTGGTTACAACTACTTAGGTATACTACAAATTAAATTTATAGCTTGTATAAAAACTATTTTATATGTAGGTAGTTATACATACACTATTTCTATTTTCTTAATGTCCCTCGGGAATCATCGCATTTCCGAATACAAACGAATGCTAATTTCCATGTCCATCAATTATTAAATTTATCTTGTATAATCATTTGAATTCAGAACTAAGTACTTTATTGTTGTTTTGTGTTGATTTTCGTGTGAGCTGTAAAACTATTTTCCTATCTGTCTTACCTGCGACTTTAGCAGTTTTCTTACCATTTTTAAATAAAATACATTAATTAAAAGAGTGTTAACAACTCTATATACTTCCAAGTCCGGTCTGCACCAAGTGAAAGAAAGAAAGAAAGAAAATAAATTTATTTGACACAGGTTAAGGCACACAGTTTTCAAAAAAAAAAAAAAACAAAGTGCAAAGGGCAATTGATGGAAATCCGACGACTGACGAAATATGAGGTTTACCGAGGGACATTTAGAACATATTTGTACTGTACTGTACTTATATGTTATAGCAGGTGAAGATAAACAGACAAACAGTGAATAATTTCAAAATCTAATGCACCCACATGAACTTTATAAACAAAAACATAGCAACACAATCAAAACTACATCACTATGACAACATTAAGGCCCGCGCCCACGTGGTGTCAATCACCACAAAACACAAAATGTCGATAATTCCCACGCACCGTCCTGTTTGACCGGTCACTTTGACATTATCTGTTCTGACCGCCATTTATCATGGTGTGGTCTATTGTGGTGGGGAATAGGTTAAGTGATTGTGATTTGTGTTACTTGGTAACTGAATAAAAAGTTTTTAGTTAAATTCTACTATCCTAAATCAGCTTAATATAACTACTAAAGAAAACGTATTGTGGTATATGTGTGATTATTATGTTCAGGAGTATATGTAGTAATAGATCAATCAAGGTTTGGTATTTAAACTACAACAAAAAAAATGTAAATGAATAAAAAAAACATTTTAAAACTGTTAAGGATAACACCAAATTATATTCTACCGTCCGCGAGTTTTTGTTACTACACTGCTGCTGCTTTTACCAAAATGTTAACCTAATATTATTTTACTTATATAAATGTTATTACCATTAGGTATAATATCACTCACATGTGCATTTACACACAATGATGAGTTTTTAATTTGTTTTCCCATGAATAATAAAATATAAGTAAATAGGTAAGCTACCTATTGATCAAAGTAATCAATTGGATATTATTTATAATAGCCGGTGATTACACAGTAATTTTCAACACATAAATGGAAAAACCTCGCACATCGTACAGTATCATAATTTAATTTAATTATCTTTTAATGCAATATTATAATAATTACTAGATGTCATATTTTTCCTATATGAATGAAATGCCACAATATGAATTTATAATTATAATGCAACCTTGAAAGTCGTTGTTATGTGCAGTTTGAAAGTTGTATGTTGATAGTATCATGTATGATCACTATTCCCGCTGTTTATCGTATGAATGACATAAATTCTTATCAGATTGTTAGTTGTGGCTTGTGGCGTTCTATGGGGGAATTGGAGTCGTGTAAGTAGACATTAATATCTCAAAACTAACTCTTCACTAAATCATGATAGGTATTCCTAAGTAGGTGCAAACAAAGATAGGTAGAATTTTATAAAACGCCGCATTTTGTGTTAATAACCTTGAATTTTATACAAAACCAGTTCACTACTTTATCAAGTGAAAGTAATTTATTATCACGCGGCGATAAAAGTTGATAAGGTTATATTATTAATAATAATACCTTTATATAACGCAGTGTTATTATTTATGGACTAAATTAAACTTGACATGAATGTTACGGGGCTAAAATGGTTACTTGTGAACACAAAAATTATTAATCTAATCCAATTTTAGATTATTTTATTAATGTCTTTAATAAGGGATGTGTGAGGCGCGTTGTGTTCCACGCGCGCCTCAAAGAGATGTCAGCAGAATTGACGGGGTCCGCTAGGGCCAATGCCTGCCGGGGGTTCGAAGAAAACCGATAGGGACATCGTGGCCCCCGGCAACAGGGCAACCGAAGGAACACGGGTGGGTTTTAGTCAGTAAGAGTCTGACATGCTATTTGATAATTTCCCACCCAAAAAAAAGGGATGTGTGATAATGATCATTGTTCAATCTGCGCCTGCGATAAAGAAATATAATATAAGTAAATCCATAAACGGCCAAGATTAGCATTGGACTGGTAATGCTGATAGCATTTTGTTCATATTAGTATTATTACTCTCACGGACACACAACCTCCAAAGACACACACAGCACATCTTTTGTTTTGTAAATTAATTTCCCTTCCTCTCAGTACTTGGAGCTTTTACAATATTGTATGTAGTACGTAAGTGGAATTTAATGTTGTAATTTTAAGAGTGTGAGCCTGGAGATCTGTCATACAGGTCCCGAACCCAGTATAGACTCCAGCTCTCACAAAGGTTTGAATCTGCCTGTAACCTATATACCATGTACCGAATTTGTACCTTTTTGAGAGAAATAAAATTACTGTTACTATTACGATTACGAAACTGGAGAAAATTGCTGCTCATTTTCTCAACATTATTCAGATATCTTTTAGCGGCCGTTCATTACCAGGATCAAGCAAAGTTAAGAAAACGGCGACAAAATTATAACAACGGTTACATGATTAATCCCTACCTCCGATATTGTGAAACTTTCGTCCTAATGATTTAATTTAATTTCCTTTCTACTTTGGGAACTAGATGAACTTTATAGTAGAAGTTTTGAGATTCAAGATTACAGTCGACTTCTGCAAAATAGCACTTAATTAATTAATTGAAAGTGCCAGTTTAGGACGCTTATTTTAACATAAAATATCGCTATGACTCATAATTAAAATTAAAATCAATCAAGTCATGTCTGAATTGAGTGATCGATTGTAAAAGTAAAATAATGATGACTAAACGAAAGTAAATAAATGTATTATCGATAATAGTCCCATTAAAATCGTAGGTGTTTTGTTTATAATTTTTAATGCAATCAATCACTCAACCAATCAAAATACTAAACATAGAATGTGCGTATCCATATGGCTACCTTAAATATGTATGTAGGTTCACGCACAATTATACAAGTAGGTATCACTTAGAACTTAAAACTGTCATGTATAATGTATCAACATGCATACAATTTGTCCCAGATACATAACATTTAAAGCTCTCAATTTGTAAGAGAGACTAGGCACCTTTAAATTATATAGCCTTCGGTATACATTGTATACCTAAGAGTGTACTATCTTGATTGCTAATAATCAATTCGAATATCAAAAGGCTAAAAGGCCACTTACTAAGTATCTTTTTGGATACCCACACATTGACAGATGATACCGACGTAAGAAAGGGGTTGTCTAATAATAGGCGAGGGCCACACCTTCATTGTAGACGAATATAAGAAAAGATAAAATTGATAAGGAATCTTAACATTGTCAAACGGTTAGATAATTTTCGATATCAAAACCCCTGAATTTTTTTCTGTACTAGCGTGGAAACTTCGCTTAAAGTGATCATTTTATCTCAAAAGATAAGATAATGTCGTATTTATAAATATCATGTCAAGGCCTAGGTTGAATACAACTTTTACTTTTGTACATAAAACTGTGTATGTTCAATGATTAGCTATACAAGTGACATACTGCGCATATTGGTAGGAATAGGTTAAAAGCGACGGGTTGCCGACCGATCACCTATTTACCTACTAACAATTTTCTTTTTATATAAATAATTTGGAGATTTTGAGGTGTTTATTTATTTATTTGACAGTTTATATGTACAAACATATAAACAGACAGAAGGAACAGAAAAATACGTACAAAGGTGAAAAAAATAAAACTATTCACAAATTCTTTAGTATAATGAACAATTTTTTCCCGAAATTACGCACCGCAGTTTTAAAATATCACAAATTAATTATACGCTCTGCTGGATACGATAATAAATGAGATCATATTAAAATGACGACGCATTTCCATTTTCCATGACTGTGATTTCTAGGAATTTACTGATAATAATAATAAAGCAAACTACATAACATCTATAAATAATAATAAATACCGATAGTTTATGATTACCTATACTGGAAATCAATGCAGACAATGGCAAGATTAATACTCGTCATAATAAAATGTAATATTTATAAATTAGATTATCAAATTTGAGTAAGAAATGAATTTTTACTACAAAGCCACAATTAAAATTATATCAAAAACAATAAATCCAAAACGTGCACATTTACCAGCAAGGCGCAACGTATACGAGGCCGCGATAAACGCTGCGACATTGAGTTGTTTCAAAACTCATCGCGACCCACATTCTCGCTGCATCCGCGAGTGCGGGCAATATAGAAAATGCTTCAGTTGTTAATATCAAGGATGGTAAGCTCACGAGTGAGCGCGTACGAGCGGCTGTGTGCGACGTAGTTAGAACACGTTTTGTTGATAAGTGATTTTGACTGGAAGATTCAATAATTGCGTAAGCTATGTGAATGTAGGCTTGGAATATATTTTAAAGAATTTTTGTGCCTTTTAGGACCTGTACCTTACTCTATAGCGAAATAATAAGACATATCAATATAAACAATCATAATCTGTTTCAAAGTTCTGGGTCAAAATTTAAGTCGTCTTAGAAAATCAATGTCCTGATTGAATAGGTATTGAAATACAGGTCTATCAAATAAGAACAAAGTGTAACGAATGATATTGCTCTGTATCCAAAACGAATTGGTTCTGAACACGCACCATTAGTCTACCTACATACCTATAACGAAAGCCATATATATGGATATGGCACAACTGAAAGGACTATAATATTGTCTGAGCTATGTACGTATACATATGTAAATGTTTCAGTACAATGTGAATGGCTGACCCGATTAGGACGAATAAGGCTAGGGGTTAAGTTGAATACTTAAACATTGTACGTTATCAATCAGGAG
The DNA here is from genome assembly GCA_963680765.1 of Agrochola lychnidis. Classification (NCBI taxonomy): domain Eukaryota; kingdom Metazoa; phylum Arthropoda; class Insecta; order Lepidoptera; family Noctuidae; genus Agrochola; species Agrochola lychnidis. Next base: position 3,200,900 of record OY796856.1, on the reverse strand, counting down.
AAGCAGATATATTAAAGAGAAGCCAGTAGGAGCTCATGATGACACGATAGGAGTAAAAAAAAAACTTGAATTTCTTTATCTGATGACTACTTCAATGAAATCGACATTATTATAAAATCAAAATTTAATTAAATACAAATAAAATTACTAAGAGCAATAAATTATAATTAATTGTATGTTAACCAAGGTAACATTTTGTCTGTATTATTATTAACTTCATTTATATCACACTGGACAGATTTCTGGCAATCATTATACCCATCTTTAATGAAATTAATGTCACAATTATCACCACTGTCACAAGTAATAAAACAATTTATATTCAAATCAACCAGCCCGACATTTTTATCAAGTGTTTCAAAAATATTTTGTGTAATGTCAGTACGTTTCTAAACAGCTGATGTAAATTCCGTTGAACATGCGTTTTTAGCTTCATCTAATTGGATGCATCCGTTTGTAGTACATACTAATAGAGTAAATACAGGAGCATTTAGGTACGTAATTACTTAATTTGAATCAAATAAATTAGAAAATTTACGAGTTAATTTAGATCCTGTTGCTAACAAAGAATAGAGACTAGATATAGTTAATAGTGAAGTTAAACTTTCCAATACTAATGATGCTCGAGTCGATTATGTTAATAATACCCAATAGTCAGATGTTGAAATAATAAAACAAAGAGATAAAAAAATAATGCTAATTTTATAATAGATGTAGATGTGATATTTAAAAAGAGTGTTTCTAATAAAACGACATTGAAATAATCCCACGCAATCACGTGTTATGTTCACATGTAAATTTTTCTCCATTCAACTACGGTTTGCATGAGTGGCAATGCGAAATACCAACATGTTAGGTTAGACTAGTAAATGTATTGGAAATTGTAACGAGAAACCAACGGAAAGAAATCGAAGTCCAACTCGTAAAGACAAAGAAAAAGTACGAATATTTGTGAGTATTGAATGTTTAAGAACCGTGTAGTATGAAATCGTAGGACCGTAAAAATTAAATTCATTCGATAAGAATTCAGTCTTTAGAATTCGCAGAATTCAATAAACTTTTTGTCACACTAAAATTAATCAGTTCATAATATAGAATTTAATAAAAATCCGGACTACATAACACGAAATTAATTTCGAAGGTCTGCCAATAAAATATAAAAGCAAATAAAACTAGTCAAGTTTGGTAGATCAAGCAACAGACGAAAAAAAATCTGGAAAAGTAAAAAAACGTTAATGTAGGTAACTAAGCCAGCTCGAACGCTCCACCAATATCAATATGTTTGAACACACACAAAAACAAAATTTATCTTTCGATACCAATGTATTTTTATTACGATATTATGTAAATGATATTAATTTCGAGTCCGTACCTATTGTATGCTAAATATCTTTAATGAGCGAGCGTTACGTTTCCACATTTTTAATCGAAACGATATTTCTAAATACGTTCTCATTTTGACCATGAAAATGCAATAAATTGGAGTCGTTGAAACTTTAAAGAAAAAAAATTAAACACAAGGAATCCTCGCGCATGCGCACGAAGCGTGCACTGTTGCTAAGCATTGCGTGCAAGACAACACACTCGGCTAGACACGAATTCCTACGATTTACGCATATTGTAACATTGTTGCTATGGACGATACAATCATTTTATTCTACTCTTCTACATCAAATTGCTCTTTTAATTCTTTATTAATTTTTACATTTTGTCATTTTACATTTTGTTGCCATTTCACAATAGAAACTTTTCACGCATTCGCTATCACGAGATTACATTATCGTCAAACAGCATGCCTCGTCCAAACTAGCATAATCAAAACAATTTTTAACGACATTGCGTCATTGCGACAATCTTCGGATCTCCGTGTCGTCTACCACAAGCTTCAGTGGTTTTATTACCATGAATCATTTGTTATATGTACGGGGGAACTATCAACATGAACTAAAACAATTGTTACATTGAAGTTCTAATCAAACATTAATTTATTTAAATAAAAAAATCCAACCCACTTTTATTTAATAAACTTGCGGTGGGTATATGAGAAATAATTTCTTTTCATTATCAGTTCACGTTTTACGTACAAAATCATAGGCTAAAAACTATGTGAATGTTCTCACGTAGCAATTCTAGTTATAGCAATCATGTCACAAACAACTGATAAGGGCACCCGCTTCCGTTGACCGTACGACACGAGTTTTCACCGCGGGTAGAAAACGCGCGCGATCTGCATTAAGTCGCCCGGCGTGTGCGTCGTGCCGAATGCCATCGCGTAAAAGCGCATAACATTACAAATTACGCGAAACATCGCGTAAACTGACGAGACGAGACAAATTCTGCGCCCACGCATCGATTCACAATATGTTTTTCACTAATACGGAACTAGCCGATTGGAACGACGCCATCGCAGTCGCTTTTGGACATCACATGATTTTCTCTCCTAACACTTACCTTCATGTCGTCGAGCATGTCGCAGGCAGAATATAGGGCCACGGCGTCCGGGCTCACTTTAATGACGCCCATGTTGCTGCTGGTGTCAGTCAGGAGTGAAGATCCGAAGTCTACAGGAGCGGTAACACACGGAGGACCGAGCGGGCCGTTTGCGTGTGAACTATTTTCCTGACGAAAGTTGGCTTCGATATTTTTTACGTATTCTTTTAGCGAGTGACGCGTGAGTCGGTGAAGTTTAGGAACACTAAGCGCGAGACGTGCTCACGCTGTGACCGAGCCGCGCGGACTGAAGTCTCCGACGCCAGAACACAACTTCGGACAGTGAAAGGGTCGTGACGTCACGGACACGATAACGCGCCCCCGCGCCTCGCGCCCGCGACTTGTTGCTACACTTCTTGTCTTCCTCACACTCGCTAATATATACGTCTGTTTGCTTCACTCACTCATTGACATGACACCTAGCCGTTTGATTAAACATATTCGTGCCTCCAGAATACGCGCGTTTTGTTTTATCGTTTTGTATATAGTATAACATGTTCTACTCTGCGATTTTATTAATTTCGAACAAAGAACTAAATGGTATGTAAACGACCTTAACACTCCGTTAAGTGTTTTAAGCGGTGTTATTTTTACACCGATGCACTTGTATGAGAAACTAGACAAATGAGTGTAATTTGTTTACGTAGTAGGGCTTCAATGTTAGCAGTAGTTACTCTGACGTCAGAACAAACAAATACTCGTAGAGTGCTACGTTTGCGTAGGCGTTGCGTGCGGGGGCCCGCTACGAGCGTAGGCGACTACGGACGTAGAGGACTCGTAGCACTTTAAAAACCACCCTCTGAATATAGATTGGATGTTTTATAAGTTACAGTACAGTTTGTTTGAAAACCTTATAACGGTCTTCGTTATAAGGTTGTCAAACAAATTGTTATAAATTCATAATATTAAAAAGGAGCGATGAGAATATTGAAAAACAAAGTAAATTTAATATATTATGAGGTCAGAATAATAAATGCGAGGGGTAAAAATGAGCGGCGAAAAATAGAGGCTTTTTTATTTTGAAATTTTCCTGTTTTTCCTCTCGCTGGCTCTTTAGAATATTCAATTAAAGTAAGCCGTTTGGTAAATAAATTTGTTGACGCTACTTTTTTTGTTTTCGTATTGTGTCGCAAATACAATGGGTTTATTTCGGCGAAAATTCATTTAGTCGTTATCTGATTGTTGTATGGAACAAATTATTTAGCTTTAATGTTTGGTAAAAGCCTCCCAGAGGTTGGTTTTATTAAGAGGAAAACGTAAAGTATTCAGTAAATATGAAGGACTTTTAAAGAACTTCTTTATAGGACTTTTTGTATTCAGTGAAAACGATTCTTTGGAAAGTGTCTTATTTCCGACAATGTATGTAGGTGCCGATGCGGTTAATAAATAAATATTTTGCAATTTCATCAAAAAATTACTATGAGTGATTAAGGGCTTTAGTTCTTCTATTTAAATTGTCATTCTATTAATTATCAAGTATTCAATTGTTTTAATATCCTTATTCATTGCAAAACAGACTATTTACTTAAACGATTTCTATCACTAAGCATTTATTGTAAAGTTATTTTCTATAAAATAAAAGAAAAATATGCACCCAAACAAAAAAGGCAAAACACAATGCAAATAGAAAACGATTTCGTACCGAGATAGCGTGAAATAGATAAAATTAAACCAGTCTAAAAAGTATAACAAAAACCAGTGTCATTCCGTCGAAAGATAATGAAAGACCAATTCGTGTGACCCTGACCTTATCGTCGGTACGCGCGAGCTGACACACACAGCATCACAAATGCACACACATACATAAACATACACTCACTCTCACATGCTAGGGTCGTGCGTCGTCTCGGAATAGTCACACACACACACACATAAAAATAGTTGCCGTGTTAGACAAGTTCTGTTGATACAAGTAGAACTTTGATTTGGATCAGTCTGTCTGTTATTAAAATTTAATTTGTCAGCATTATGCTGATTTGCAAATTAGTGGATGTGACGCATATTATACCTCAAATTGTTCTTTTCATGTTTGTGTTCTTTCTTTGCGTCACGTTTATCGCAAATAAACGCATTTCCTTTTTTTCTTATCTTTCATTTGTAAAACTGGCATTTTTACAGGATCTATTAAATTGCCCTTGAATTAAGCAAGGTTTATTTATGATTTGGTTTTTTTTTTTGTAAATTATTTTCGCTCACTGGATGCCTGAGGGACGACATTGATGTCGAGGTAGACCACGGCGAAGGTGGTGTGTCGATCTGGACATGGTTGCAAGGCCAACTTTGCCATAGATCGCACAAGACAGAGTGGTTTGAAAGGAAAAGGGGGAACGCCTTTGCCCAGCAGTGGGACACAAAATAAGCTAGAAAAACAATGGTCGGTATAACTTTTCGTTTCAAATTATATGCTCGTATAGGATTATTATAGCTAATTAAGCATGATTGATTAATGTATATGCGTTTTTTTTCCTCAATATTATTAGATAAAACATTAGAAAGCTTCAAGCTTTCTGATGTAAAATTGGGGGATGCATTCAAATATCAGGTGGGACTCTCCACTGTTGCGCCACTGGATACGTTTGCATACTGCACTGTGAGCAGTGGACAGTTCCTCCCGGTCTTAATGTGTGTAACTGTGTCCTTGTTTTTTTTGTTATTTTAGCCTACACTGTCCCACTGCTGAGCAAAGGCCTCCCCCAAATCCTTCCAAGCATCCTTTTCCAAGGCCACCTCCATCCAACCCTTGCGGTACGCGTCTAGGTCGTCTCGCCACCTCTTCCTGAGCCGACTGCGGCGCCTGTTTTTATTTTGTGTATGTTGTTTTGTTTGTTTTATTTTAATGTGAATTAGTTATTTTTAAAATGTGTGTGTCGAAATATGGATATTTTCCGAATGAAATGATTATATTATATTAAAATAGTCTCTCCGAGTGACTAAATTTCGGCTGCCGATCCTGGGCAGTCAGTCCTGCTCAAAATGTAGCTGACTGGCAAATCTTCATGCCATAATACAAAGTGATAATAATATAATACGAGGAAAAAGAAGGTTCAAATTAGCCTACCAGTCTATTAAAAGTTCCTGTTTTAATTAACCGTCGCTTCGCACCAATTCGCGAATTTTCGCGAACTCTCGGAATGTTGATAACGTGATAAGGAACACGTGAATATAATTATTTATAATTTTAATTAAGGATGTCATCGGGTAAATCAATTTAAGATAATGATAAAAAAAGATTTAAAAAATGATACAAGTTATCTTTGAATGCGAATTGCCAAATGGGGACCTAAAGAATTTTAATAACTAGCTGACCCCGGCAAACGTTGTTTTGCCAATTATTTTTTTGGGGTGGGCAACCCTTATCACTTAGGGGTATGAAAAATAGATAGTAGCCGATTCTCAGACCTACTGAATATGCATTTAAAATTTGGTAAAAATCAGTAAAGCCGTTTCGGAGGAGTAAGGTAACTAACATTGTGACACGAGAATTTTATATATAAGATTATCTTTTTGTAACGTGTTTGGACGAATTTTCTTTTAGGTTTATTTTCATTTGAATGGGGTCAAAAGTGAAGCGTGGAATTTTATATGTTATGATGACTGCATTTACTAATCGATTTTATTTATTTTTAGGACCCTACTTGTATAACTAGTTTAACAGAGTGCTCAAGATTTATAGTTTAAGTTATAATAGGTGTAACTTACTTGTACAAGAATATTTGGCAAAACTCAATTATGCAGACACGGAAAAACTACTAGAAAATTTTAAATAAAATTTATATCTACCTACTCTATCTTAAGTTTATACTCTATATTAAGTCTCTTCCTTTATCAAATTAATAATACTTTGTCTACTTTAATATTATTCGTTAATTTATTTAAACATAATATAGGTATATATAATAATATACCCAAATAGTTACTGTTTAAGTCATTGGAAATATTATGTCTTCTTTTTAAATGTCTGATGTAAATTGATGGCCTGAAATACAGGTTTTCATAAACCTAGATCAGGCTAGTCTACATTGTCCTCGCGCACATTTGGGAGTGGCGCGAGGAGGCGAAACGCCGGGGCTTAACTCCGATGCCGCAAGAAGTCGCGGCACAGCGGACAGAGCTCCGGCGGGATCTCATGGCGGAATGGAGAGTGCGATTGTCGCAACCCAGCGCTGGGCACGCCACAATTGCGGCGATAAGACCCCTCTTTGAGGAGTGGCTAGAGAGGCGCCACGGCGTCCTCACCTTCCGCCTGACACAGGTGCTCACCGGACATGGCTGTTTCGGGAGGTACCTGTTCAGGATAAAGCGGGAGGAAACGCCCGGGTGTCATCACTGTGTGGATCGCCCGGAGGACACGGTGGAGCATACGGTGGAGGTCTGCCCGGCTTGGGCAGAGCATCGCCGTGTCCTCGTGGAAGCGATCGGCGGCGGTGATCTCTCGCGTCCGGCCCTGATTCGGGCCATGCTACGGAGCGAGAGGAAATGGCAGGCCGTCACCTCGTTCTGCGAAGCAGTAATGCTCGCGAAGGAGGAGACGGAGCGCGTGAGGGAGAGGCAAATTTCGCGCCCTCGCGCCCCTAACCGCCGCAGCAGGAGACGCCCTGGGCGTCGGGAATCACGCGAAGATTTCCGGCCACCGTAGGCGCGGGCTTGCGGACGGTGAGCAATGGGTAGCTCGCCGTCCGATAAGGACCAAGCCCGGGTCGACGGCGCGTTGTGTTCCACGCGCGCCTCAAAGAGATGTCAGCAGAATTGACGGGGTCCGCTAGGGCCAATGCCTGCCGGGGGTTCGAAGAGAACCGATAGGGACATCGTGGCCCCCTGGCAACACGGCAACTGAAGGAACACGGGTGGGTTTTAGTCAGTAAGAGTCTGACACGCCTTCCCGCTCCGCCCAGAGCGGGAGAAGTTATTTGATGATTTCCCACCCAAAAAAAAAAAAAAAAAAAAGGCTAGTCTACATTAGAGTTAGAATTAAATTTTCCTCGATTGTAATTTATGTAAATCATAATTTTACTTTATACTTGAATAAATTTCATTTATTATTTAATAGGTTCTTTGTTTTGCAATGAATAAAATTATATAATTTAATATAATATAATAAAATGTCATATAAATAACTATTTTTACAGAAATGCTTATAAAAAGAAAACTCGAAAATACTGTGTTAATGCTTTTGAACCATAGAACTTTAATTGATCGACTGCTTAAAATAGCTCTTCAGCTTGATGTTCGTTCGAATAAAAACAAAATAAAAAAATAAACTTGCGTAACTTATCTAACACAACTTATAACTTGTCAGCAACATAAACCACAATTTGAATACTTGAATGAAGACTTTGAAGCGTCAAGTACTTGAATACAATTAATGATATTATCAGACTATCAAGTGTAGGTAAGGGTGCGTCCAAGTAGGCTGTAAATAATATTTTTATGTCATATTTACAGACCGCAAGGCTGCAGCAAAGGTTAATTCTTGTAACGGAATTTCAATAGGTGTTAAGTACTTGATGTATTTACAAATATGCTGTTGCGACATCGTGCACATTTATCAAAGTTTCAGTACTATTTTTAAAGTGAAACTTTTATTACATCGTCTCAAACTTTTTTGTCTGTGTGTTGCATGTCGCGTGACGGTCGGCCGCGGAGTAGGGATAAAGTGAAAGGCGCTCGTCAGAGCAGCCAAGGCCAATATGGCGGCGCCTATAGAAGTTTCACTTTTACCGTGGTTTCATAAAACCACACAATCTTTTTTTGTAAATATGGGCTTAAAAAAAAGAAACACTCGCCCCCTATTACGTAGAACTTAAACATAACTGGCGAAATGTGTACTATACGTGCACCTCTGCCCAACTCCTTGGGTAAACAAGGCGTGATGTTATGTTAAGGACGAAGTTCTTCCAAATACACCTGTTTCATTTGTTTATTGAACAAATCTAATCTTTTTCTTTGTTTTTTTGTTTTTCGAACTTTTTTGGAAGGTCGTTAAGCAGTTTTCAAACGTTTTACTCGACTGAATGTTCATATTTGTTTCACTTCACGTTCACAAGACATCGGCAAAATTACATAGAAATGAACGTTCATCTGTTCCTGTCATTTCATTTTGCGATCCAGTAGGCGAGTGCCGATAGCCAACATCGATGGATCGGTTCACTAATGAATTAATTTTTATTGTGTTCAGACGTTTCAATTCCGAGTGAAATATGCTGAGTGAGAGACAAAAATGAACAAAAAATGAAGCGTCTGATATATGCTCTAGATATTCCCTCCCTCATATATTAGATTTATCTGAACTTTCTAAACTAATATTAGAAAGAGATTTTTTATGTTGGTTTGTAATTAATAAACTCAAAAACAACTGGACTGATTTTAAGAATTTTTCATCAGTGGAAAGCTTTATTATCACTGAGTAACATAGGCTATAATTAATAAAGATATCACTAGGGCAAAGCTGCTGGCGAACGCTAGTGTCTTGATAAATGGAAAGACTTGCTACTAATTTAATGTTTTTTAAGTGTAAAACCCACATTTTTATCGATGCATCGTTACCAATCACTGTCGATATTTCCTTGATAAAAGTATAGTTTGCCAACATGCATCCTAGCCACAACAGGGCACAATAATGACTAAACGGTGACGTAGATATTATTATTGTGTAGTTCCAGGATAATAATTATGAAATACAAATAATTAGCAGGTTATGTCATAGGAATATACAACACGGAAAATCCATTTCAAGTTTTTCCATTCGGTTTTAGAAAACAATGGAGAATTCGTCACTAAAGTAATGTAGCTTAACTGTGGCTAGTATAAAATTATTATACCTATACCATACTGGTTTTTCTGCGATGGATCGAAAAAGAACATACTAGAATATCATAGTTAACAATGACTTTGGACATTGAATAAACTAAACATGTACCTACTATTAAAAGAAGATGTAGTGACAAAAATTTAAAAGGGTATGCTGAGATGGTTTGGGCATGTTGAGAGGATGAATGAAAGGCGACTAACAAAATGTATTTACAAGGCTGATGTAAAGGGAAAGGCCGGGCGGGGACGCCCTAGGAGGACATATACTGACCTTATTGGTGATGTTCTTCAGAAAAGCCAGATGCGTAGTACTAGCAACCGGCGTGCGTGTATGACCAGATGTATGAACGTAAACGAAGCAAAAGGAGTATGTAAGGATCGTAGCAGGTGGCGTTCTGTAGTTTCTGCCTACCCCCATGGGAAGAAGGCGTGAGTTTATGTATGTATGTACCTACTATGGCCGATTTTCCTTTCAGATAATGCTATTACAGCGTGATTAACTACCTAATACGAAAGACCTAAGGGTTTCGACAAAGTGACATTCTACCAGCATAACGATGTTGGAAAAGATAAAAATGTATGAGACTGACATCAATCAACTATCTCAGTCCGTTGCTAGACATAGGGGTCTGAGCCACAATACCCTGTCCTCCGCCAGCATGTCCAAGCCAACTTTTAAGGTCGTCGGTCCATCTAGCTGGGGGCGTCCCACACTACGCTTGCCGATACGCGGTCTCCACTCCAAGACTCGTCTTCTTCACCGGCCATCGGTTCTTCGACAACCATGGCCAGCCCACTGCCACTTCAGTTTGCTTACTCGGCAAGGAAGTCGGTAACTCCAGTTCTTTTCCGGGACTTTTTCTGGGACTGACCTCAATTATCCACGCCAAAAACCCAATTCTCTTTATAAGCACCGCACAGTTTTTTTTTATTAAATCGCTGTGTGTATGTTTTCCAAAAAAACAATTCTCTTTATAAGCACCGTATTGATTTTTTTTATCGCTTTGTGTATGTTTTCCGAGAAGTGACGTATCAATGAAATTAGTGCGTTCGATAAAAGTATTTCAGTTTAAAAATGATTCATCATGACATTATTAGCCTGTTTCCTGATAAAAAGTAGATAATGGTGATGACTAAATTAATGAACTTACTCCTAAAATATAATAATTCTAATCGTAACTAATATTATAAATGCGGAAGTGAGTTTGGTTGTTATGCTTTCACGCTAAAACGACTGAACGAATTTGGATAAAATTTGACACATGGGTAGATCATAATAATATAATAATACTAGCGGACCCGACAGACGTTGTCCTGTCAAAACATTGTCCAGCGGACAAAATTGTGAATCTAAACCATTCCCAGATCCCCTTGAACACACACAAAAAATTTCATCAAAATCGGTCCAGTCGTTTGAGAGAAGTTCAGTGACATACACACTCACAGAAGAATTATATATATAAAGATTTATTCAAAAAATTATTACAAGGCATAAAAATTATTACAGATTTGCTTAAATGTAAATTATATTCCTAAGACTTACGTGCCTGAACTAGGTAATCCTGAGTTTCAGGCGAGAAGACCTAGGTTAGGACATAATGATACTTTTCATTCCTCTAGTACCTTCCTCGTGGGATAATTTTCGACGCTGGCTAAGCCGGGGGCAAAAGTTAATAATATGTACTTCTCAATTAGAAGAGGACTGATGTAGGTTCTGCTCTTAAAAGGAGCTTGAGAGTCCTAAAACCGATATCTATAAGCGTTATTTAGCACGTACTTTGGCTAAGCGTTATTCTTATCACTGTCGCACAACTGTCAAACTATAAGTGCAAGATAGAGACGGGAACATGTCTAAGCCAAAGCAATTGCTAAGAGTCATTTATAGATATCACCCTAAGGTATAAATAAAGAAATAAACTATTCAAACTTTACATATTATACTCAACTTAATTTCGCATTTATTTTATTTAACTTTTAAATGTATTTTTGATTGCAGCGTTTTGAAAATACATAAATCAACAAGTTAGATCATTAACATTCACCAAAAAAATATTTGTTTTCAACAAATCTATCGTTCAAGGTGATGCCGTGGGAAATATCGTACATGTAAAATATTAGCATAGGTACTATGTTAGTAAATTAAATGCCTTGTATTGACTGCACTTGATTCCTCATGTCAGGTCTCAACATGAATCCAAATGTTCTTCATTTTGTTGTAAGTAGAGCAAAAAATTACTCGTATAGGTTTAACTTGGTCTCCAATAACATTGTATCTAAATGCCTTTTGTAATTGAAATAAACATTTTTTTATTGGGAAATACAAATTGTGACAATGGAAAACCCGAACATTGTTGTACAGAAGAATAGAAAGTTTTATCAATTATCATGTTTATCAATGACAAGCGATTTAAATACCCACTGATTATTTGGCTTGGAAAATTGAAATGGAAAGCTGAGAATAAAATATACTCAAGTGACGATTTTATTTGCATTGCAATAATTTTTATTATTGTAACAATAAAAAAATTATAACATCTTCTCTTAATCAAAATTTCCACGTCATCATAAAATTTAACGTAGACGTTCTTCTTTAAAAAAACTGCATGTGATCAAAACTCCGTCTTCTTCAAATTCAAAAACCCATAAACCAATTCAAACCAAACCATCAATTCCGAATTCCTCTTTGATAGAAAATCGTTAAGAAAATGTTAACAGTTCGACGTCTAAAATGTGCCTTACGTCAAAATGAGAGGGATTATCGACCGAAATCGAAAGTACTATCTATTAATCTGGGTCAGTGCCGAGTCAAGGTGAGATATGTTATGTTGATAATTTACGTTCATTCACGGCGTTTACTTGCAGGGCTGGCATCCATACTAATATTATTAATGCGTAGGTAACTTTGTCGGTCTGTTTTCTATCTTTTCATGCCACAGAAGCTATCGTTATTAAAACTGATAGATGGGTAACCGCCAAGATACCTATCTGTCAAATTTCTGATGTACTTCTTTCCAATCTGGATATTTGTATTATAAATAAAGTCATAGGCACTCGTGGGCCACAGTAACTAATTTATAAGCGGACTTGAGCTGCAGCTCAGTTTTAATTTGGTAAAAATTGCTGGTTTAGTAAAGCAAATAAATTTTTATCTCTGGGCGAGAAAATTTTTTCAGGTGTCGAATAGATGTCATTAATGGTGACTACGATATTTGGTAGGTAGCAGTAAATTCAATTATGTAGGTGCTTGCGATTCAAACTCCGTTTTCCGACTGTGTATTTTCAGTAGTGCACTTTCGATAACAAGGAAGGTAAGAAATACACAGACGCATAACAAGAAATATCTACCCATTTTATATGTGGTCTGTTTTTTTGTGCATCGTCTTCACACATAATTACATAAATAATGTATACAAAATATTGTAAAACATTTTAAAAGAGTAACGGTGGAGTTTCTTGCCCATTCTTCTCCATACGAAAACTACCTTTTGGAAGGGGCGACTGGAATCAATTCTATTTTTTGTAAATTTTTGACGTTCAAAAGTGCCTTTTTGTGCCTAATTGAAATAAATTATTTGACTTTGACTTAATAATACAAATTCTGGTTTCTGTAATTCGTCAATTCAATTAAAAATATTTCATTTCACATAAACCTGCAAGGGCACTTATGAAACATCAAAAGTTAGGTGCACAGTCCCAATTAGTCGTTTCCTATGGAGAAGAGCCGACAAGAAACTCCACGATTACTCTTTTAAAAATAAATGGTTTTTACAATGTTTTCAAACTACAGTGTTAATAGGTATGAGAGGACAGTGTAGACCTATCAACAAGTATTAGGTACTTAGCAAAATAGAAAATGGTCCACAAATCTACAATCTGTTAAGCCTACAAAGTTCTCACATTCACAAGATCTTATAGAAAAGAATCAAAGTACTTAAATAAAATAATACAACCACGTCACCACGTGAAATGTAACCAAAAGCAAGCCTACAAAAAATATGTTGATGAAATTATGCTACATTTCCATTGCCAACCCTACTAGCACACACTCGTCGTGATCATCGTGACACGCTTGCCATTTCGGAAGACGCAGGTGACTATTAAATAACAACATTAGAACAATCTTGGTTATATTTTTGTGATTTATTGAGGTCATTTCTATAAAGTTCGGCTGTATTTATATTTTCAAGATGAACATGTGCTAGGAGTTTATAATTATAGCCAATAGTGCAAACGGTTTGAATCGAATTCAATGTTTTTTGAGTGACCAATCAAAACCTTACGACTTCTTGTCACTTACCGTCAAAAAATCTTTGCCCACAGACCTATATCTGGATTGTCTTTATTCTGGAAAACCTTCGTGTCTAACCTAACCTAGTTATTTTTCTGCCAAAATTTTGCAAAATCCTTACATATTATAAAACAAAGTCCCCCGCCGCGTCTATCTGAACGCGATAAACTCAAAAACTACCAAACAGATTTTCAAACAGTTTTCACCAATGGACGGAGTGATTCATGCGAAAGGTTTTAGTGTATAATTCATTAGGATTTTGTGTAAATTGGCTGAAATATAACGATTATTGTTGAAGAAGTCGGAAAAAATCATGCCAACTGGGAGCCTTACTGGCGTGCGCTGCGTTAACCGGAAAAGATACATCAAATTTATGTTCTATGGTATTGTTCATCTTAAAAGTTCAACAAGAAAGTCCGCAATGGCATATGTCTATCTTCTAAGGATGACCCACAATAATCATTTTTATATTTCAGAATTTGATAAAAATTTAATTGTTATTTCCGAAGCTTATTTTCCACGCGGGCGAAGTCACGGGCAAAAGCTAGTACGTAGTAAATTACACTTCAGTTTTAAAACTGACACATAGCTAGCTATGCGTTCTCACTTATTATATTAGCAAGAAAGATAATGGTAATTTTTCGGCATATAAAATATGTAATGTTGCTTTACAAATAAAAAAGGATTGTGTGGTTTTATGAAACCACGGTAAAAGTGAAACTTTTAAGCGAACTATAGGCGCCGCCATATTGGCCTTGGCTACTCTGACGAGCGCCTTTCGATTTATCCCTACTCCGCGGCCGACCGTCACGCGACATGCAACAAACAGACGAAAATTTTTGAGACGATGTAATAAAAGTTTCACTTTAAAATTTAAAGTGGCCAAGCAAATAATGTTATACACTTTTTTGCTTACCCTTTTCCAGATGGTTTAATGAAAAACAACGTCATAAATTACAAATTCATTATTTTTATTCACGATGCATCAAATGCGATTTAAATTAATCACGCAATAAAAACTTAATTGCTACTACTTAATTATATTAGTTACTTTTGAAAAATAGTTTATTCTAGAAATAACAGACATATTTTTAGAATATGACAGACAGTAATCCTATACCATTAAACGAGCAATATTTATTTATTTATTTATTTAATACTTCAAGCACAGAAATGTACAGAGGCGGACTTAATGCCACAGGCATTTTCTACCAGTCAACCTTTGGGTGATGCAGAGACAAACTGTGGTAGGTGCAATTACGAAAATGGAGAAAAATATTTGTATATATATTTGCACTCACGTTATCGGCTCTAACGATTTCGATGAAAGTTGCAATGTAAGGGTTTACGGAGGCGAAAAACCGATCTAGCTAGGTCTCATATCTGGGAAAAATTATTTTCTCTATATTGTTAGCCAAGCTGTGCTCGGTCGCCCAAAGTTTAGAAAAAATAATGAATAATGACATTAGAATAATGACGGTACAATTATGAAATTAGAATAATGGCATTAGAATAATGACATTGGAATAATGACATTAGAATAATGATATGACAGCATGGAATTAGTAAGTACTTATTATCATGGCAGCATGGAATAAGTAGGTACTATACATGGATTAGAATGAACTTTTCTATACTACTCTATTTTCACCAGAGCAGAGCTCGGTCGCCCAGGTACTAAATACCTATTTGACGTGGTACAGTCAATGGCACAAAAATAGTGACACTTGAAATTTGAAAACCGGCCTTATTACAAAACATCACGCCTGTTTTCTCGAAGGGTTAGGCAGAGGTGTACTCATAGTAAACCTACATTTCACCAGTTATGTTTATGTCCCATGTAATAGGGTGCGAGCCTATTGCCATCAACCGGGCACAAATCCAGACTCCGGGCTGCTACTCGTAAAATTCCAGATAGAAAAACCCAATAACACTTTACCTGACTTGGAAATCGAACCCAGGACCTCATATTCAGCAGTAGCGGTTGCAACCAATAGACTAAAGAGGCAGTCAAGTCAGAAATTAACAACAACGTCAAATCCACAAAGTCAAATTGGACATATGGATACTATAAAGCTCAACACACACACAAAGCGGGTACATGTCGGGCGCGGGTCGGGTCGGGAGCGGGAGCCGCGCACGCGTTTAGGCGTGATGACATTCATATAATACAATGAATATTACAATATATACAAGCCCGCTGTACTGCCGTCACGAGCTTTAAATTTACTTTTGGTGACGTGCAGGTAAAAAATATTAAAATCAAAATTAAATCATATCATTTGTATGGAATATGGAAATTATAAAGATAAATAACTAATTCATTTCCTATATTAAGCTTAAAAGTCACCAGGAAGGAAACTTTGTAGACTAGTTTGATTAATTGACATAACATAATATAGATTTGAGAAGGTTACTAAGATTTGTATTGTTAAAGAATATCTGAGTGATGACCAAATATTCCAAGCTCCCAGAAAGGCTGTATTTGTTCCGAAACTTGTCATGAAACAAGAAACAGTTATGATAATTTAACTTTATTAGACTAGATGACCCGGTGAACTTCGTACCACGTGATATCGACGATGTATTTTTCGGCTGTTCCTTAGGGTTTTTCCTAATTTTCTTTTTTCCTAAACCAGTGTTGAGGCGGACAAAACAAAATCAGTCGAGCCATTTTCGAGTTTTTGCGATACATATGCACGGTAATTGATTTATTTATATATACACCGTGAAATTTTAATCACAGTTTTGCTAGAACAAACTTTATTCAGACCATGGTCTACTACCATTCTACAGCATCCAATTAAAAAAAAAAAAACAATTGGTTTTTGAGAAAACACAAAAAGACAAAGTTTAAAATGTCAAGATAATCTACTGCTTACTAAATGTCGTTTAAGGAGGTACATTTCCTTGTAAACAATGCTGTGTCCCATGCGTGGTGTCTGTGTTGTAGGGAGTAACGATAATCTTGACATTTAAACTTTGTTTTTTTTTGTGTTTTTCAAAAACCAATTATGTTTTTTTTTTTATTGGATGCTGTAGAATGGTAGTAGACCATGGTCTGAACAACGTTTGTTCTAGCAAAACTGTGATTCAAATTTCGCGGTATATAGAAGATTGAAGATATCTGTAGAAGATAAACTAAGTCCAAAAGCTTTGATAACGACACTAATCCTCAACGGTCAAACAATCAAAAACAGGATATAGTTTAAATGCAAATAAGGCGCTGCAATGTAGCTATCGTAAACCTTTATCCAAACGAGCTACAGACTTCAAACATCTACATAATTTATTATATTCTAATTCCCGGATCTACTACATTATATATCCCGGATCTTATTAACGAAAGGTTTCCAAAACTCAGACAAAAATTCCCATTTTTTTTTCATCGTCCACGCAAAGTGGACCAGCGTTTGGTCTCCTTTCTTTCTGTCGCTTATTTGGCCACAAGGTCATTGGGTCTTTGTGCTCATACGGATTTGGTCGAGAACCGGTTGACGGCTGACGTCACCCAATATCCCGATGTATCGATGCAATGTTGTAGAATTTAGAATAATATTTACTATGATATCCTTGTAGGATTAGATGTTTTTGTTTTAATAGATCTTGTAGTAGCAGGATGTGAGAATTGTAGTGAAATGAAAATGTAGAATTAGCTGCTAAACATTTTTTGCAAAAAGTAAAATTTACAAAAGGAGAGTATACGTATACAATGTCGCCTATGGGCATGTGACAGCCCGTATTTTTCTGAATATTAATAAAAAATTATCGAAAATTAACTTTAAAAGGGTCTATCTTTAATATTTTTCATGTTAACTATTCAATATTTTAGCGTTTGCCATATCTCCGATATTATTGGCTCGATTTGGGTTCTATTTATTATTTCTAAAAGCTTATGAGGTATTTTATCGGATTAATTAAAAATTTTGGTTAAAATTTGTCGACTATGAAAGAAAAAATGGAGGTGAAGACATTTTTTTCTAAAAAAATTGTATTTATTCCAAAAAAAAATATTTCAATAGTGATTTCAAGTTCTGCTTTAGGAACGTTATTAATAAGCTATTTTTGCTAAACATGGCTTATCATTCTGTAATGTAGTTCGTTACTAATTTTACAATAATCGACAATTGTACAGAAAAAACCTACGCGTAGCAACACGTATTCATCAACATAACGTCATATTTATTTATACTCTGTCGCAATAACTTGTAAAAGAATCCTAGTAGTATCACTATTTTAATAATAACCGTATGCATTCATTACAAAAGGTCTACGATTGATGAAACGCTTCAATATGTTGTCGTAACTTGTTTAGACTGTACAACAGGTTTTGTTCAAAAAATCTTAGCTATAATTTATATTTCAATATTTATAGCTTCCTCTAAATCATTGTGATTATTATCTATTGCCGCCATCGCTATTTCAATGTGTGTAGTACATGTGCGAAATAGTTTTTAAATACGGAGTGTGCGAAATTTTTTGCACGTTTCTGTCTTGTTAATTGAGACTTTATATGCGAAATTATTGCTGCGGTTTATCGTGTAATCAACACGTGAGGTATTAAATATTTGATCACTATCTGTACGATTAAGTTGATGTTAAGTAATTTCACTTATTTACGCATTTGGCTCTCAGTCTTGGCTTATACTTGATTCAGTCTGCATCAACGTTACCAGAACAACTCTATTACGAAATCAGCTCCATCCTTGCCTTTTCCCAAATATGTTGGTGTCGGCTTGCAACGAGCCTAATTTTATCTACCAATAAATTACACCTACAAAAAATCTCCTTACATAAAAACTCAGTGCACCAATTTCAGTAGAAGTTTAACAAGCTTGATGCCATATACGTATAAACTGATTGGTACGTATGTATAATAAACAAAAAATAATGTAATCGTTGCCATGTGGCCAATTACTCGAGATCCGAAACAGAGTATACATAAGTATGAACGACGTGTTGTACGATTGGACTACGCGACTGAATGTCGGGCCGCTGGACGACCAAATCGGCTCGTTAAGAAAGTGGTTGAAGGGTCAAATTGAAATCAATGACAAACTTGAGTGAAGCAGTGACGATTGACTTGGATATGTTGAGTTTTCTTTTCACTCTAGGACTCCGACGTCATATATTTACGGCAGTTCGTAAATCAAGATAACCAGTCAAAACGCCTGAAGATATAATTGAGCCTCCATGCCTGAAAAGAAAAGCTGCAGACTATTAATCCTAATCAAGTCGGCAACCAACAGAATGCGAATGCTTTGCAATGTCATTCGGATCATCTAATACTATTCGTTTTAATACCTTATTGTAGTAGTTTTACGGCCCTGCGACAAGGACGAAACACATCCGTGAGTGGTCTTAAAACAGCTGCCAAAGACACTTGATTGCTATATCTGTCATCTGGCGGATAAAACGATCATTTACAAATAATTCAACTGGGAAGTAAGCTGGGACTGGCTTCAAATCCGCTCCAAATTCCAAGTAAAGGAGTGTTTCATGTATGTGTGTGAATGTATAGCAAGGGTGTCAAGTATTTTGTTTAGCAATCCGTGTCTATTACATGTACTTGGTCGAAGTAGTTCGGCGGCCGGCCCTGCGTCAAGGACGGTCCACATCCGTGAGCGGCCAGCGCTGCCTACATACATTTTATAAATAGACCGCTTAATATCTTGCGGTAATACCCACTGCCTTTATTTTGTTGGTTAAGATCGTATATTGCAGTTAAGGAAGACGTTTTTATATCTGTTATGTTGATGGGAACGAGAAAGGAAGTTGAATAATGAAATGTATACAAAAAGTCTACAAAAGGTATGGTGAATGTTTTTGCAGCTGCGTTCCAATTTAGAGGAAAAATATATTTTGCCTACTCCGTGCCATCGTTACCTATTCAAGAAAAGTAAGGCTAAGTTATGATTTCTGAGATAAATAGATTAGGAGTTAAAGATCTGAAGGAAATCTAAATGTTATTTTATTTATATGTCGTACTTCAATCCATGACTAGTGCCATGACCGGAATTATATTATGTCGTGTGCCAACTGCAACATGCGTGCCGTAGGCTCATCATCCCTGGGCTACGAAATCTAGCTCATGTAGACATCTTACAAAGCAATTGTAAATATTGATAACGTCTTACTAAAACAATCTGCAACTGCAGTTCCATCGTTAAACCGATTTCAATGGATTCATCTCCGAGTGTTTTATTATTAATAGACTTCATCTTTTTATTTTTATTTAATGATCATTGATCACCCTTCTTATTTTTATTATTTCGTGTAACATTGGACTTTATTTTGTACCAAAAGGCTATAAATATAGTGCAGTTTTCACGGAAGACATATTAATATTCATCGGAATCTGTTGTTGAATCGAAAAACATAAGTAAATGGCGATCACTTCTGGCTCATAAATTAAGGGAAAAGGATTACTTAGTCCCTCGTGTAAGCCCTTTACATTTTGCCGTGTCATGTCCAAGTTCTTGTTTAAATCCATTTAAATACAGATACTTATAAATCCAATCTTGAGTTTAATTTCAAGGGTAAGACGGTAGACACCATTTTACCCTTGAAATTAAATTCATCTAACTTATAAATGCCAAATCTAAATCCATTTAATATAAGCGGTCGCGTTATTAGTATTGGGCAAGAGTTGCTAGTACTGTAATATCTTCCAAACATAGTCTTTTCGTAGGTCCTATTGAACAATAAGTCAGCATTTTTGCAAACAAGTTTAAGGTTTTAAATCTCATAAAACATGCACTTATTTCTTGAAACAATAACACAGTAATAAAAACAAGTATCGACTGATGCGTCTCCATCGTTTGTTTACTAAAAGATTGCATAAACTTAGTGCCATTGACTTTGGTTGCTAGGGAGCTATATTGGTACCTACTATTACAAACACAGCGTACGTTTTGAAAAAAAAAAAATTGGGACAAACAAAGGTGAAAAATGTCTGAATAGTATTTTACGAGGGTGTGCCGCAGGGGACAATATTAGGACCCGTTTTCTTTAGCGTTGGTTATTACAATTTAGTTTATTTTGGATGCCAGACCGAAGTTCATTAATTGAACCAGATTCTAACTTGAATAACAAAAATTGAATCTAAAGAACAAGTACTACGGAAGTGATTGCTAAGAGACGGTTCCCATAAAGCAAAATGAGTTAATGCGTTTTCAGTACAAGTAGCAATAAAGAGTAAAGTTAAAAGTCTCCAATAAGGCTTTATGGGATATGTTGTATGCCATAGCTTACAAATTACGATCGACTTCATAAACAATAAAAATGTATTTGCCTTTAAGAAAAGTCTTGGCCCTGACAGTGAACTTTATGGTGACAACTTTCAGACTATTTATTAAATGGTTTCGATTTTTTATCTTAATAATATATTATGTTTTTATCTGAAATTACTTTATTTCTTGATTATCTGTTACTAGCGACTCGCGCTTCTAAATGAAAAACCGCATCAAAATTTGTTGGGTAGCTTAGAAGACCTAAGTGGTCACACAGACAGACATGAAAAGTGACTTTGTCTTGTATTGTTTTTTAACCGACTTCCAAAAAGGAGGAGGTTATATGTTCGTCGCGTATGTTTGTTTTTTTTTTTTTTTTTTATGTATGTCCACCGATTTCTCCGTCTATTGTGGACCGATTTTGAAAATTCTTTTTTTGTTTGAAAGGGTGTGCTCTCGAATTGGTCCCATATAAATTTTATTAACTTTGCTTGGATAGTTTTTGAGTTAGCTACAAAATACGTATTTTTTTCCCACTTAGTATGTAGATGATATGATAAGTTTCTGTCACTGGTAGCAGGTAGTGGTATTCGAATGTGTGTGGGGTAAGTACCACAACTAAGAAGTGAAAAATAAAAACTTTTTACAAAAAAAAACAACCGACCTCCAAAAAAAAACACTACAAAGTGAAAAATAACTTTAATTTCGGAAGTCGGTGGCAAAAAACGAAAATACAATACCCAAGACACCGACTTCCGAAATTAAAGTTATTTTTCACTTTGTAGTGTTTTTTTTTGGAGGTCGGTTGTTTTTTTTTGTAAAAAGTTTTTTCTTATAGGCATTTATTGACCCTTTTGAATCAATAAACGAAACTCAATGTATTGTGTAATGTTGTGTATTCTATTTATTGTCTTATCGTTGTATTTATTATATCTCACTGTTAAGAATATAAGCTGCTTTATAAATTGAACTTATCCCAATTTAAAATTTATTTATTGATTTATTTTCAGAACAATTCATAAACAACAATCTTCTTCTTTCTCCCGTTCAACCAAAACTTTCATTTTAATTTAGCTAACTAGTTTGCATTGTGATTAACGTTATCAAATTCAGAGTGTTCACAAGCCGGGTTTGAGTCAGAGTGAATGTTATCGAGAGCTTGTTTGAAGTCACCGAGTGCAATCCGAGTGTGACCCGAGTGTGTGCGAGTGGTTTGAGATTGATTGAAGAATTCAGTTCGGTGCAATTGCACTGGTACTTATTTGTTTAGAAATTAGTGTAAGACATTTTTACGTATTATAAAACGCAACTTCTTTCCGTCTGTTCGCATCAAATTTTTGTTACAGATAATTTCCACTGGATAGTTTTCAGAATAATATTTTGCCGGTAGTTTTGTATATACACATGGATTCATTTGTATAATAGTTAATAATACAATGTACATTTCTGGTGTCATAAAATGCAAAAGTAGCCATATTTTTTTTGTAGTTAATACATATTTCATGTTTTATCGTCAATTTGTTTACGACGACATAATTGCAAATTAACACCAACACACAATGTATTTCATACTCTATAGTTTCAGTATTAAAGTTCCTTATCCTGTAGTGATAGTAAAATAATAATTTCCCATAAATCGTAACGCACAGTTGTGTCATGGATACAATTCGATTGCTGTAAACAATGTGAAATTAATTGATGACCTGAATACTGACGTGATGACGGCAAACAACATAATAATTATGTGGCTGGAAAGGTATTTGGAATAAATATAGGTAGCGAAAGAGAAGTGTGTCTTTAAAGAATATCCTAGGTATTGTTCAAGGTGATTAAAAGTAGAGTAGACCCAGTGGGTTTTAATACTAATGTGACTTTTTTAATTCATATATATGCACTTTCTGAGTGAATCTTGGACATTACTGAAATGGGACCAGCCCGTCCCATCCTTGATGTCCTCCCTCCGGTTGACGCCCTAAGTCGAGGTTCGTACCCCACAGGAGGTGCCCTTAGCGAGCGTTCACCTAGTTTTAATTAGCATAGTTGAATAACCCCTGGCTGGAGGTTTTAAGTGTAGTAGCTTAAGGCACCCACAGGAAAGCCCGGTTAAGTAGTAATGATCTCAGAGATCAACTAAGAAATGCACTACAAAAAAAAAAAAAAAAACTGAAATGGGAAGAGAGAAGCGGGATAGTGGAACAAATAGTAATAAATAGTAATCAGACCGATTTGTTCAATAGCGTAATAATAGTAACAACAAAGTAACAGTTGATTATTAGTATACAGTGTGTTTTGACGACCATTTTGCCTTTGATAAAGTAATCAGTCAATGTTAAGAAATACACAACTTTAATATTGAGAATGTTTTACTGTTTATTATTTAAATGTTACCCTACTGGTACCGGTTACTGAAAAGTTGTGTGGAAATCGTTTGTCATGGTATGGGGATGTAATTTATTTATTTATTTATTAAAAGGTAGCTTCACAGCTGACAGTAAGTATAACATTATTATTATTCTAAACATTACGCCAATTACGAAGTACACAGAAAAATATGAAATACAGAGAGTGACACAATTATTGATATTTATAGTATGTGCGTGCATCTGTGTATCTGTGCAGTGTAGGTGTTGTAAATGTGTGTGAAGGTGTGTATTTTTGTGTACGTATGACTAAACTGGCACTACTGAGTTCGCTGGGTATCTGGTGTTTGGTGGTGGATGTGGATAATTTCTTTTTTAAGTTTGTTCCGTGTGGTATTGAAAGGATCCAATATTGGAAATTTATCATTATATAATGCAGGTAGACGTAAGAATGGTGACATCTTTGGTAAGAATGGTAATGTGGAGGAATGAGGAAAATGTTGTGAGGATAGTTTTGAGTATAAATGTGGATGGCTTTATGAGTAGAGGAAAAACAAAGAAACGATGGATGGATTGTGTGAAAGGTGATATGGCTAGAAAGGGGGGTGACTATCGAGATGACGCCTAATAGAGAAGTATGGAAGGAAAAGACATGTTGTGCCGAACTACCAACCACCAACAAACTAACCAACCAACTAACCAACCAACTAACCAACCAACCAACTAACCAACCAACCATCTACCAACCACCAACCAACTAACCAACTAACTAACCAACCGACCACCTACCAACTATATACATTACGGTACGCAATAAAGAATTAGATATTTGATTTGAGCTCAAATAAATTGGGATTAAAAGAATGATGAATGATTTAAACTTTCCTACGCAATATTTTCTCAAGTTTACAAATTGTCATAAGAATTTTTGTTTAATTAATAAATTGTGCTTAAAAACCTTTAGTTTTACTTTTAATCTTATCATTGTTCTCGTCAATATGTACATTATCATGCCTATATACACAATCAATAGCATTCATATCAGATTAATATAATTCAAATAAACATGAAACTATATTAAAAGTATGATTTTTGTTAGACACTTGTCACATTTTGTAAACATACATGGCGTACTGAAATATCAATATTGAGAAAAAAATTGTCTTTGAATGGGTATTTCGAAGCCGTTTTATATCGTTCATTCTGTATGTGTTTCTCACAAAGATCGAAACAGTCACACCTAACGTAAAGAGTATGATCGATACGAAATGTCATGATTTTTGTCAATTTTGACATTTAAGGAAAAATACAGTACACCTAAACTGTTTAGGTATTTAGGTATTTCCCAAAAAAATCTTTATCAGATTAATATGATTCGTTCACTATCGACATGCACTTATATTATGTGTAGATAGGCTAATAGATTTTGTGAATATGATATATTCACGGTATTGTCTTTGATAAGATATTTTGATGTGCTTTTGTTTATTTACGTATTTTGCACGTATTCTGCGGTACGATAGCAGTAGTGGAATATTAACAAAATATCAATTTGGACGAAAAGCTATCGTTGTGGTCAATGGTGGTGTGCAAAACGTAATAAGTACAATGTTTTATCGCTTACTCTGTATTATCAGGCTGTAAACGTCAATGGTCACTATGTAAATGAATGGTAAACAGACTAGGTTTTCCGAGTTTATTGATATTATTAAATACCTATCCCACTGAATTAGTTACCTACAATAAGTAGATTAAACAAATTTGTAAAATAGTTACAAGAGTTGGTCCTTTGGTCTGGAAGTCCACGATAAATGTAAAACCGATGTTCGACAAATTAGAGGATTATTATATTCTGGATAAGAATGCTTGGAAGCACTGGTCTAGCTCCATAGGACAATTTAGAGTCTAGACAAAATCAAACTGGTTGCTAATTTATAACATTTTTTTTTACATTCTGTAATTACTTGAACTCACGCACTGACTAATTAGTATCACTTGTAATTTTTTTAGGAATATCGTATAGGTACCTACTTTTATAATGCTTGTAAATATGTGAACACCATGTATCCATTACATAATTATTTTTTCTGTCATTGCTTCATTTTTAATTATTTTTACCTATTGTGGTATAGTAATCTTATTCCAGGTGCATCGTCTTCACATATAATTATATAATTAATGTATACAAAATATTGTAAAATATTTTAAAAGAGTAAAGGTGGAGTTTCTTGTCCATTCTTCTCCATACGAAAACTACCTTTTGGAAGGGGCGACTAGAATCAATTCTATTTTTTATTTTTGACGTTCAAAAGTGCCTTTTTGTGCCTAATTCAAATAAATTATTTGACTTTGATTACCACCACCTAAAACCATTCGGTAGCAATTGCCAGCACGTAAGAAGACCTCTCTCTTCTTGTACTAAGGAAAATTGCCAAGCCCACAGCCCCACGCGGCTACATTATCTATTCTAAAAGAAATTTTAATCAGTAATAGAAAAGATACCGATATCTCTCAAAATAATCAACAAAATAAATAAAATCAAAAACACGTGCTTAAGACACGTGTCTTTGAGATAGTATCGTGAATTTCGTCTCAAATAGATAGAGAAAATTCTTATAAATCCACCAACGAGAAAAAAACCATTGCATAATTCAGATAAACAATATGTCAGACGTTTCACGGCTTCATTGTACTTGAACTTGACATAACAATCAATATTTTTAAAAAAACAACTTTTCATTGTCTCCAGATTGTTACAAATAAGATAAGATTTAGTTTTACTTTTCATATTAGGTAGAGTGGCTTTCTTCGAGTGCAACCAAAGGTATTTAGTTGAAGATTACCGGTTTTAGTCTGACAAACCCCTCCGCCCCAGGGAGGAAGATATCCATAAGGAATTCCATTCGCAAACAAAAAGATTGTTACATAACTATACATACATACATACATAAACTCACGCCTTCTTCCCATGGGGGTAGGCAGAAACTACAGAACGCCACCTGCTACGATCCTTACATAGTCCTTTTGTCTCGTTTACGTTCTACGTTACATAACTATACTCCATTTGAAATAAGATTAGACATTTAACTAAACCTTTTTTACAGTTCGTTCAACCGATTTTGACTTCTATTGCGTTGGTGGCATGACAAATGGCAGCTGCAGTAAACAGTTGGTTTGTAACCACTTTTTTGCTTTTAATGCTATCCTTATGCCTACGCAATAGAAGTCAAAATCGGTTGAACGGACTGTAAAAAAGGTTTGTTTAAATGATCTTATTTCAAATGGAGTATAGGATCGATTGACCTGCTAGATAAATCATTTAGATCTTTCTCTTGTTTGTTCTATGGTGGACACAAAAGTCACTTGTGTCCGCAATTTGTTCAAAATCATTTGTTTCAGTCAGTGACACATTGGACAGGCTATCATTCGGCCATGACTTTAAAAACGTGAACTGTTATCAAAATGATTTGATAACGAATACATAACTGATAAGAAAAGACTGGAAAATGGTGTTTAGTAAACAAAACTTTTGCAAATTAAAAATAGTCTGGTTTGGTGGAATTTTTCTAGAGATTATCAATTGTAGATTTAGATATTTCCATGATATCTTTTTGCCGCGATCCATGCGTCACCTTAGCAATGCTCCTTGCACATGCTAAGGTGACGCATGGATCGCGGCCTCTTTCTAAAAGGTGATAGAAAGATTATGAAAAGGGAATGGGGGCCTTCAGTTACTGAAACACTGCTCTGAAAAACTCAGATCAAGCCTCATGCTTTGTACAGTGCTACATGAATCTTTTGACGCTTGAATGACATTGACAGGCACCCCCCTGTTTCGTGAAATTGCTTCGATCACACATCGCTCTAGTGGCCGCGATTGCTTATAACTTGATTATAAACCTTAATAATCAAACATAAAGTTTATTATCATTTGCAATATATTTGCTACGAGTACTTCTATTGAAAAGTAAACTTTTATGGAAAACAAAACATAATTTCCAAGCAATAAGGTTTCTCAACGCCTCGCATCGCATCGGATCGGAAAGGATACGCCTTTCCGATCCGATGCGATGCGAGGCGTTTTGTGGAAATCATCCTTTATGCCTTCGAATTAAAAGAAGAGGTAGGTATAGCGGACCACTCGCCAGTGGTAACAAAACCAGTGTAAGCTGGCCTCTCACTGAAACTACGTAAGTACTCAACATTAGCTCAAGGTCAAAGTGTTACCACGGACGTGCGTTCTACTGTACATCATTTAAAGATAATTCTGTCAGTCACAATAAGATGGTACACTCGTGAAAGACCTGCTAATTATTTAAAACGTGTCGGTATACTGAACTTTGCAATGGAAAGGTACAGCACGAAGGCCGAACAGCAAGGCCATGCTTTTATACACCTGACCATATAGTAATTACCATATATTTAACTAGTACAAAAAATAATGATCGACCAATTGGGGTGTTATTTTTTTATTTGGACTCTTTAAAATTAATCTTCCTGTATTGTAGGGTAAGGTGAGAACATTAAAAACGAAGCTTATGCCATTTATCGCATTGCCTTATGGCAATTTATTTATTTACTTCAAAATACATACATACTGTGTGAGTCTTCATAATGTTCACATATCGAAATGAGGGAATCTATGATTAATTTTAACGACAGAAAAAATATTTAAAAAAAATCTAAATATTTTTTATAGAATTAAAAAAAATTGTAACAAAACTGTGTAACTTTTAAACTGAATCAGCTATCGCGATGAAACAAACTCCATAATGATTGGAAGTAAGTGGGCGTCCAAATAAAATTAAAATTAAGAAAAAAGAAACTACCCTCAATTGAAAATAAACATGTTTTTTTTTGCAAAAATCTGTATTTTTTTCATCAATTTTTACAATAATTGTAAAATTTATAAATAAGATGCCCAAGAGAATAAATAAAAATTTTTTGATACAAAAAAATAAAAAAAAACGAAAAAATTTTTGACCATTTTTTCCGTCGATAAAATTAAGCATAGATTCCCTCATTTCGATATGTGCACATTATGAAGAGTCACACTGTATAAGAGAGAAAATATAAATTCATAAAGCTGAGATCAAAACATATAAAAGAGTTAATAACAGTTTCATGAACTCCTCTTTCATATTAGTGTGCTAATGGTCTAATTTAAGATGTATCTTCTAGTAAGTGCATATTAAGAATATATTTTTTAATCAATTTCGACTTCTTCTTTGTTCAGCTGTCGAGTGGTACAATGACTTTTGTAGATAATAAAATATATTTTGTACGTCTTTAGCACGATTCCTAATACGAAGCATTAGAGAGTGCTCTGCGATCGAAAAATTTGTTTTGCCTCGTTTCTGCAACTGTTTTTTTTTGTTACACTCCTGCTAGTACATAGAACCTACTTAATTGATATACCATTGTATAGATAATTTAATGGAGACGAATTCTGTACTTTCAAAAATTGATTTAATGCAGCAGATACGAAAAAAAAACATCAAAATAGTTTTAAAAAAGTTCCATTAATCAAGTGTGAAATTTGAAAACATTGTAACTTGCGAAAAAATCAATTAATTGAGTTTTTTTTTTTAAATAGATTCGTTTTATCCATAGGAGGAACCCTATTGAAAATGGCTCTTTTATTCAAAGTAGTTTGATTGTAATTAATAAAAAAATTACTAATATTAATATCTATATAATATTTCCAACTTCGACCCTCTTCCGTTGCCTAGCAACCAACAAAGCAAATCTTAATAGTCTTTGACAGTACGTAAAGATTGCGAGGTGAGAAATTTATAAAAAAAATAATCAAAACATACTTCATGAAAAGTCGTTTAAAATATGTTTCTGTTTTTGAATGAGCGTTATGATGCGTGCACTTTTGGTTTTCCAAATATTTACAATAACGTTTTCATTATAATTGGTTATTAATAACCTAAAGTTTCACACTTCAAAAACTCTGTTTATTATTTAATTAAATGTACTTACTTATATTTGTACGCCGTTAAGGCAAAACATGACTGTGGTAAAATTTAATTGTAACATCTTGCATGCCATGTGTGTGTATACTCATGTTTTGGACAAATAAATGATCTTTATCTTATCTTTACATTACAGATACAGAATACTTAAGTATTTTACTGTAAACACTGCAGTTTGCAGGTCAAACGTTTTACGCAATGTATCGCGCAACTGCAGAGATATCGCAAGGTCATGCCGCCGCCGATAAATAAAACAAATTGGTCGACATTATCGAGTTTGAAACGAAATAATTGTGTTACACGCATCTCTATTTATTGAATTATGTATTTATTTGGCAATGTTTAACAGCCTGACTCAATGTTTTGAAGAATTTGTATGTGTTTCAAATTAAGTTTTATTTCATTAGATGTGTAAAGTTGGGCTTACGTGCCAGACAGGTACCTAGAAATAATTAAACGCGAGTCGGGCTGGGGGATTTTAAAATTTCAGTGAATTCGAAAGTAAGTGTGAATGGGGCAGTAGACTTTATTTAATCTCGAATATACAGGCTGTGTGTAACGTTAAATGCGCAAAACCTGAAAATAGTTTGATCAGAATAACGAGCAGAATCAATTGAACCACTTTTTAATATAGGTCACATTTAAAAAAATCTTCATTAAAAATGTTGCCGTGTCTATTTATTAATAGGTCAAGCCATCACATGCTCAAACCCGCCAAAATAGGTAAACAAACACAAATTGTTGTCGACCAATTTAAATTTTCTCAAATAAATAATAGCTTTTATTTCAATGCAAATACGAATCTTACTAACTAAAACAGCACATAAAACCATTACAATTTTTTCAATGATTTTTTTCTCTCTGAAATAGGTCAATTGAATTAAAAATCTGTTGGGGTGTCTGAGGTTTTGCGCATTTAACGTTACACGTTGTAGAAACATTTCCTTTTATGATATTATGTACAGCTAAAAAATTATTGAGAGCAGAGGTGGCCCAGTGGTAACGGTCGCGACTTACGAGTTGTAGGTCGTAGGTTCGAACCCAGACAGGCGCTTTACTTTGTGTAAATTATTTCATCACCACTGCTCTCAAAAACGGTGAAGGAAAACATCGTGAGGAAACCGGCATGTCCTAGAACCGAAAATTTGAAGACATGTGACATCTACCAACCCGCACTGGGCCCGCGTGGTGGATTACGGTCCACTCCCTCTCACTGAGAGGAGGCCTGTGTCCCAGCAGTGGGAACATTTATAGGATGATGATGATGAATAAATTATTCGTTTTGACATTGTTACGGTATTTTTTTTTTTTGAAGATGTGAATGAAGTTGTTGAAAATTAATCATTAAACTTATGTTTACTCGTTTAATTCAGAATCACCGTGATGATGTAAAGGTTGCGTTCTGCACGCGAAGGAACGTATAGAAATACATTGTGATGGAAATAGAAACTGTAGTATATCGGTCAGTGGCCTACACGATACGTAATGATGAACAGTTTATTATGTGTGAGATTACATAAGGATTTAGTAAAAAGGTGAGATATGGCTGTATAGATTGCATTGTAGCATGTAAAATGTCAAATAATAGGCACAAAAATTTCATTTTTGAATGTCAATCAATATTTACAAGAAAAAATAATTGATTTTAGTCCAAAGTTAAGGATGCAGTTTTTGCAGTATTTGGCGGATATAAAATAATGAAAAAGACCAATTAAGTAATTGAACTGTCTTGTTCCAGGTTTCAGCACAAGAACACTGTGAGAGATAGAAATAAACCGTTGCATATTTTAAAATAACACCGACTTTAATTTATAATATGTATAGATAATGACTTTATAAAAACACGTCGGCAGGTTTATAAGTTACAAACAATAATAAAAGGCGTGTAACCGTTAGAATTAAAAGGCCAATCAGGAAATCAAAACGGAAGGTAAGCAAACGTTTAATTATGAATCAATTAAATTGCATTATAATAGAGCTTTAAATTAATTTGATTTTAATATGCCAGTCAGCACTCTATTATAAAAATAAAACTATATATACGAGCCTACAAACAGTAATGAAAAAACTGGCAACATAATTAAATATCAACCTTGGTCAGGACCTGCCTAAACTAAAAGAAATTCGCTCTTATTTTGTGAGCGATAAAGTTTATTTTGTATAAAAAGAAGTGACCTCGAGAACAGTACTGAGTTACTATGAAAGTTGACATGAAAGAACTGCTTTCGTGTGACAAAAGGACGAGGTAATATAATACGCAAATTTTTCAAGGGTCAAAGTAACTCAGTAACTCTATCTTTCTAGCAGTAAAAGAGGAATTTCATGCAAATTAGGACAGGTACTGGTTTTGGTAACTGCCCTTTTTAACCGACTTCCAAAAGGAGGAGGTTCTCAATTCAACTGTATGTTTGTTACGCGATAACTCGGCCAATTATGAATTGATTTTAATTATTATTTTTTTGTTTGGTAGGTAATACTTCAGAGGTGGTCCCATATAAATTTTAATAACTTTGCTTGGGTAGTTTTTGAGTTAGTTTCAATAATACGTATTTTTTCCCACTTACTATGTGGATGATATGTTAAGTTCCTCTCATTGTAATTTACATAGCAAGTAGTGGTATTCGAATTTTTGTGGGGTAAATACCACAGCTAAAAAGTGAAAAATAAAACTTTTTACAAAAAAAAAAAAAAACAACCGTCTTCCAAAAAAAAACACTACAAAGTGAAAAAGAATTTTAATTTCGGAAGTCGGTGACAAAAAATGAAAATTCAAAACCAAAGACTTCCGAAATTAAAGTTATTTTTCACTATGTAGTGTTTTTTTTGGAAGTCGGTTGTTTTTTTTTTTTGTAAAAAGTTTTTTTGTGAACATTAATGTACTTATATCGTACTATTGTGATGAATTGCTCAACCAAAATGCTTGAAAAACATGAACTGCTACTATCATGCTTTGCATGCAGAAAAACATAAAAGAAATAAGACTCTAAGGACCATTACGATTAGATCTTGGCTTACCCATTGAATTATGTTTTTTCTTATTAAACACAGTCTACATTTTTTTTCTTTTTTACAATAACAGTTCAACATAATATCGTCTACTCAATATTATGTGCATTCGCTCAGTCACATAAATAACTACTTCACATAGGTAAATAAACATAATTATTAATATTATATACTTCTCCAACGCACTTTATTGTCGATCTAAAGACCAAAATTTTCCCGCACAAATGATTATCACTACATTACTAGAGTAAATACCAACTGCACACTTGGCGCTAAAAGTATGTGACCAAACTGTTGTATGTATCCAAAATCACGCTTCTTTCAGCAACGCAGTACAAAAATAAACCTTACATCATCAGTATACAGTTCAATATCAATAAACAAATGAACTAAGATGTGACGTTCTAAATTCGGAACCTATTGGGCCCATTGCCAGACACCTAGAAAAAATTACGACCAATATAACTTGATCTTTATGCGTTTGGTGACGTTTTCCCCGTGGGCCCTGAATTGATTGAGGTAGTAGAGGGATGGAAGGTCAAAGAAAGCTGGTCGTCTGAATTGTTAGGGATGTATATGACTTATAATGGTCTTTATAAGAAGTGAGTTGAACACTTTTATAACGCATGTGCAGTGCAAAGTTCTGGATGCTAAGCCAAAATATTTATTGTAGTACTTTAATAGTAAAATCACGAGGACAGGCCATTATGTTGACTGTTGTTTTTAGTTCAATTTTGGAGCCAAAATATTTGTGAAAGTATTCATGGCTTTACATCCTTCTAGCTCTCGGTTGAGAAATTAGTCTTTCTTATCTATCTTTAGCTAGACGAATCACATTGAGGTAGATATAAAAATATGGCAATGAACTTAAGTTCACGACTAGTTCATGCTTCTTATAAACCATTTTGTTTAAAACAACAGTATAATATTAGCCTTTTATTTTCTTACTGGAGGGCAAAGGCCTCTTCTCAAACAGAGAAGGCACGAGCATTAATCACCACACTTGCTCAAAACAGGTTGACGATATCAGACTTATAATGATTAGAAGTTCAGGTTTCATCACGATTTCAGTAATATCCAAGATAAACTCAGAAAATCCATATGATGATTGAAAACGTCGCATTGGTACCTGTCCGGATTTGAACCCACAACCTCGTGCATGCGAGGCGAAGCCATAATCACTGGGCTATAACGTATAGAACACTGTACAGGGTGACTTGTAATTTGACGTATTCATTCCAGGGTGTAGTAGTGTGACCCATATGCAACAATTAAGCACCCCATAAAGCCAAGGCGAAAATTTATGGATTTCGAGATAACCAGTATAAAATCTACATACTTATACTCCATAGGTTTAGGTAGTTAAAAAAAGGTAAACAAATCTTAAAAAGGGTTTTTATAGATGACACTTTCTTGTTTAAAAATACGATTAAACCAAATTAAATTTATTTTAGTGTTTTACTATAGTTTCCTCTTTTATTAATGATGTTAAACTTTATCGTTTATTCTTAAACTACTTTTCGTAGATGTAACTGCTTGTGCACATTTTTTTTTTTGTTAGATTTATAATATTTTGTAATCTGTCTATTATAAAGAGCCCAATTTCTAAACGTCAACGAAATATAACGTTGCTAAATTGAAGAGTTCAACTGTGACGTAGCATAACAACTAAAGTGACAGGTATTACGTTTAGTCGGTTACTTGACAGCTGTCTCGTCACGTGGTTTTTTTTGTTTACCTTTTTTTAACTACCTAAACCTATGGAGTACAGAAACGGCATGGCATATTTTAACTCAATGTATCGCCGTAATCTTTTGATGACGTAAAAAAAGAAAAAATATGTGTGCAATATTTTTGAATAATCTACAAAAAGGACAAAAAAAATGTTTTGTCATCACGCCTGTTCTATTAATGTTTACTACAGTTTTAATTAGTTCTGTAATTGTATAGCTAAGATGCGATTAAGAATTTTTATACTGTTTATCAAACGTGAGCCGATACCTTCAATAATATAATTATAAATAGGACATTGTTAGCATCGTGTGCCGTTTGTTATTATAAAGCTGTTACATACATACAGACATATTCTCACGCCTTCTTCTCATGAGGTAAGCCAGAAACTACAGAATGCCACCTGCTAAATCCTTTTGCCTCGTTTACGTTTATACATCTGGTCATACACGCACGCCGGTTGCGAGTACTACGCACCTGGCCTTTCTGAAGAACATCACCAGTAAGGTCAGTATATGTCCTCCTAGGGCGTCCCCTCCGGCATACCTACCCTGTCACATCTTCCTTGTAAACTATTGTATTAAATATGTAATACTTTTTACCCAAGTTCCCATTGCAATATTCGTTTCCATCTAAGGAAATTCTATCTAATTACATTTAAAAATGGTTGAGTATTTGAACCGTGATTTTATAGACACGATTGTTTGGTAAGTGTTATTGGGTTTTTCTATCTGTTATTTCTCAGTAGCAGTCCGGAGTCTGGATTTGTGCCCGGTTGATGGCAATAGGCTCGCCCCCTATTACATGGGACTTAAACATAACTGGCGAAATGTGGGTGTACCTGCTACAGGGACACCTCTGCCCAATCCTTCGGGGAAACAAGGCGTGATGTTATGTTATGTGGTTATTTGGCAACCAGTTTTGAGTAATTTGTTTTTTAATTTTTATTTCATTTATTTTAAAATGGTGCATTTGCATAGGGGTCATAAAGTGTAATTTGGTTGTAAATGACTTCTCCTACATCCCCTTATAGATTGCCGACATATTACCAATAACTCGGTATAATGACAGATAAAAGGATTCATGTTCATATTAATAGATAACCACAAATGATAAGTAACTAGTGTAAATAAAATATTAATTTTTAATTAACTTTGTTTTCGTTAATCGTCGACTTATCGATGACCTAGGTCTTTTTACTGTTGTTAGTAGTTTTTTAATTGACCTATAGGCAAGGTAAGTGAAATCAGTGACATGTGTGTGTATGAATTGACGTTATAAATTGACAGAATAGGGATGAAGAAAATAAAAATTCTCCGTCATGTAGATTATCAAAAAATATTCGAAAAATATTTTTTTACATAGTCAAAAGATTACTGCGATACATTGAGTTAAAATGTGCCAAGTCACGAGTATGTAGATTTTATACTTACTTGTGACATAGCGACCCCCACTCCCTAACTTTAATGCGTCTTCGAGTAATCGGGGAAGATATATAAAAAAAAAAAAAACGTGTGGCACTCGGGGACTGCCACGGTAAAGCTATTGCATGGCATTTGTAACCTCCATACTTCCTATTTGTCAACGCTACACTTGGGATGATGACGTGATGACATAAAACAAAAATTACGTTCCTATGACAACATCACGTCATTACATGGTAGGCGGAGTGGAATTGAATCAAGAAATTCCGTAACGAAAAAAACCTAACACCCAGGTTTTTTTCGTTACGGAATTTCTTGATTCGGTCGCCGCGCTCAAAGCCCGCGATAAAAGCTATGCAATAGCTTAAAAAGTGTTCACCAAAAGTGTGTGTTAATTAAGAAAATAAAAAGATTCCGTTGAACTGAGAACCTCCTCCTTTTTTGAAGTCTGTTAGAAATTAAAATTTCCTTCACGATACTAAGATAACTATATCTACTAAAGTCACCTGCTATCCTAATTCAGTTACGTAGCAATTCGGAGCTCAGAACTTAATTAAAAAATTACTTAATTTAAATTTGTTGTAAGTAGAAGGGCAGTTAACAGTTTGATACAATTAGTATACCTGGCTGTAGGTACTGTTCACAATTTTCGATGTCACGATCCTGGGATGAATATTCATTTTTACCTGTAACAAAATTAGTTGGATTAATTAATGAGACACAAGAAAATTTTGGATAAAAGGACAAGGTAAGGTTGTGATTGAAGACCAGGATTTGCAATTAGTAAAATCAAAATCATTAAAAAAAGAAAACAGTGCCACTCCGGGAGTGCTGACAGAAGTGAAAACTTGAACAAGATCGCTTTGGTAGAAGAAAAATACTTGCATAAAACATTGATTCGTAACGTAATATAAATAAAGAGCACAATCACGTTTTCAAAAACTAGGTGTTGGTAACGGTGTCGCGAGTTCAATTGTTTTTCCCCATCTCGAAAATGCTCAACGCGCCTAAACAAGATTTCACTTCAAAAAAATATCCTATGAGATACTGACTTGATAGGGATACAAGCAAGATACGTAAAATATGTTGTAGGATGTAATTATTTTTATTATAAACTAGCTGCACCCCACGGCTTCACCCGCATAAGTCTCGATCCCGTGGGAATATCGGGATAAAAAATATCCTATGTCCTTCTCCGGGTCATGGTCTATCCATATGCCAAATTTCATATAAATCCGTTCAGCCGTTTTAGCGTGATACCGTGATCAAGGAAAATAGGGATTCATTTTTATATATATAGACTAGCTGTGCCCCTCGGTTTCAACCGCATAAGTCTCGATCCCGTGGATATATCGGGATAAAAAGTATCCTATGTCCTTCTCCGGGTCATGGTCTATCCATATGCCAAATTTTATACAAATCCGTTCAGCCGTTTTAGCGTGATGCCGTGACCAAGGGAAATAGGGATTCATTTTTATATATACAGACTAGCTGTGCCCCTCGGTTTCACACGCATAAGTCTCGATCCCGTGGATATATCGGGATAAAAAGTATCCTTAGTCCTAACCCAGGTCATAGTCTACCCATGTGCCAAATTACATCCAAATCCGTTCAGCCGTTTTAGCGTGAAAGCGTAACAAACAAATAAACAAACAATCTCACTTTCGCATTTATAATATTATTGTAAGGATTTTTATCCTGATGTTGATGGTAACATAATATCAATACCTTCTTACCAATCTTATTTATATTTCAACTAAAACAGTTGACGTTTTTTTTTTCAAGGTTCTAAACCACATATTGTCAAGATTGTAACCCATGTTCCCATGTTCCCATGTTCACGTCAGTTAGTCAACTTTGAACAAGTTAATGATGCACTCTCTAAAGTTGTGCATTGGTTTAATGTAAATAATCTTCTCCTGAACGAAAAAAAAACTAAACTCATTAAATTTTCAATGCCAAATGTCAGGCAGCTATCTACTAATGTTCAGGTTAATGGAACAGAGTTGGACCCTGTTGAATCGACAGTTTTTCTTGGAATCACTATTGACGGTAAATTACAATGGGGCCCACACATAGAAAAATTGTCAGGAAGGCTAAGTTCGGCCGCCTATGCTGTTAAAAAAATTAGACAGATAACTGACGTGGATACAGCCAGAATTGTTTATTTTAGTTATTTTCATAGTCTTATGTCATATGGGATTCTTCTCTGGGGAACCTGTGCGGACATTAATACTATCTTTGTTCTACAGAAAAGGGCTGTTCGAGCCATTTACAACCTAGGTCCAAGAGATTCCCTTAGAGAAAAATTCAAAGAAATAAATATTCTGACTGTAGCCTCACAATATATTTTTGAAAACCTATTGTATGTACACAAAAATATATCAAATTTTAAGAAAATGTCCGATATTCATAGTTTAAATACCAGGAATAAACACAACCTTGCTGTACATCGCACACGTCTCCACAAAGTAGGCAACTCATTCATGGGTCAATGTATACGCTTTTACAACAAACTCCCCATTGACATTCGAAACTTACCCATTAAACGATTTAAAATCTGTATTAAAACCAAACTTTGTGAAAAAGGGTACTATACAATTTCAGATTATTTAGAAGATAAAAAAGCTTGGGATTGAACTGCTCGCTCTGCTAAACCTTGTGATAAAACCATAGAACTAGACATTTTAATTATTATGTAAAATCAACATATACCAGTTTTATAAACACGTTGACATTGTTGAAAATTATATTCAAAATGACATGATTACTTTGTAAAGTATTATATTATTTTAACTATTGTGAATGTGAGGACTATGTGGATATTAGTTTGTATATGATACTAGTTTTAGTGATGGTCTGGCAGTTTGAGTAGTTTTTGCGGCCTACCCAAATGTCCTTTCTTTGGTATTGCTCGTCGAGTTGAGCTCCTTAAGTTCTAAGTTGAGCTCCACGATTACTGACAAATGCTTGCACTGACTGGACAGGTCCACTCAAATCTGTGTGGTTCTTTCCTCAAAAGACCTTTTCAGACACTAATCTACATGGTCCTCATATGGCCTGACCAAGATTATGTCTGGACTTTAAAAGAGACTGCGACCTCTGAGTTTGTTTCGGCCTTTCTTCTCAGAGTAGTCAGATAGGAAAAGCCGAACTCATCTAGCTTATTTTTAATATTTTTTTATATGACGTGTAAAAGTGATTCCGATATCCTATTTACAGAATAAACAATTTCATTTCATTTCATTTCATTTCATTTCATTTCATTTCATTTCATAACCATTCCAAAAATACATGACGTACTGTGTAAGACCCCAGAGGCTGAAGCCAGGATTAAATTTCTCACGTAAAGCAATTTGGAGTTCCAAGGTTAATTAATAATAGAACGGCAACGATACCTCCGTATAACAAGTAATCACGTTTATAAAATGAAGAAAATCCAGGTTTTTTTTTTTTTTTTATCTTCCTCCCTTTGAAGGGATAGTGCGTGAGGTTAACTTCTAAAAGTTTTTGGCAGTATGGTTGGTATTTTTGAGGGAAAATTCTTGACCGAGTATGTCGTAACAATCAAGTGAGGGAATTGGATAAATGCCATGCCCCTCAGATGTAATCGTAAAAACATGTTGTGAATGAATGAGATTTATTTATTTATTTATTACAGCATGGTCGACTTACAGCTAAAAAAACGTGTGGCACTCGGGGACTGCCGCGGTGAAGCTATTGCTTGGCATTTGTAACCTCCATATTTCCTATTTGTCAACGCTACACTTGGGATGATGACGTGATGACATAAAACAAAAATTACGTTTCCATGACAACATCACGTTGTCATGGGAACCGTCATTACATGGTAGGCGGATTAGGTTTTTTTCGTTACGGAATTTCTTGATTCGGTCGTCGCGCTCAAAGCCCGCGATAAAAGCTATGCAATAGCTTAAAAACAACAAAAAAGGAAACAATAGTCAACAAAAGCCAATTACAAGTCTTCGCGTTTAAACTTATAATAGAATTTGTGTTGTGAACGTACAAGCAGTAACATATCACTATATAATAGTTAAAACTATTAAAATAATGTTGAGAGATGTTTGTGTTTGTACAAATTACTGGAAATTTGTCGTTTTTCCTAACAACGAACATTAAGGCGGAAATATCAAGAACGAGAAACTATGAAAATGTATTTACAAGGCTGATGTAAAGGGAAAGGCCGGGCGGGGACGCCCTAGGAGGACATATACTGACCTTATTGGTGATGTTCTTCAGAAAGGTCAGGTGCATAGTACTCGCAACCGGCGTGCATGTATGACCAGATGTATGAACGTAATGTAAGGATCGTAGCAGGTGGCGTTCTGTAGTTTCTGCCTACCCCATGGGAAGAAGGCGTGAGTTTATGTATGTATGTATGAGAAACTATGAAATACCTACTCACGAAAAGAGGAAGGTACTGACATATTTTGCCTGTCAAATAAAGTCCAGAAAATATTATTTTGCTAACCAAAACATATTCAAAACCTTCCTTCTCCTCCTTTGCTCCTTTGTCCTTTGTTAAGATTCTGGATGAATGATGAAAGCCGAATTACGAGTAGGTATTTTTTTTGAATCTGTAACGAATGTTAAAAATGAAAGAATAGATACTATGTAGGTACATCGAATCAAAAATCTCTCTCGCAGCGCAACCACAATCCGACACAGCCTTCAAACAACCGTAAAATACTTATAATTGACTTCCGAAATAGCCTAATAATAACTTTTAAAACAATAGAGAACATTATTAATAATAATTGGAAGCTTTTTACCTAACAAAGCGGTTCGTTACTAGGAAATCATGTTTTTTAATGTGACCGCCAAATGTATGGAAATTAATGTCGAATGAAGTTGTTCGTGTATTATGTGTTGTATTGTTCCTACTTCTGTATTTTATCGACTTCTGAATGTGTTATTTGTCATAAATATCATATTTAGAAGCTTGTATTAATTATTGGGCATAAGCAGAGGTGTACTGTTTCAAACTTTTTAACCGACTTCGAAAAAGGAGGAGGTTATATGTTCGTAGCGTATTTTTTGTTTTTTTTTATTTATGTCCGCCGATTTCTCCGTCATTTGTGGACCGATTTTGAAAATTCTTTTTTGTTTTACAGGGTATGCTCTTAAATTGGTCCCATATAAATTTTATTTGGTAGGTACCACAACTAAAAAGTGAAAAATAAAAACTTTTACAAAAAAAAAACAACCGACATCCAAAAAAAAACACTACAAAGTGAAAAATAACTTTAATTTCGGAAGTCGGTGGCAAAAAACGAAAATACTAAACCCAAGACACCGACTTCCGAAATTAAAGTTATTTTTCACTTTGTAGTGTTTTTTTTTGGAAGTCGGTTGTTTTTTTTTTTGTAAAAAAGTTTTTTTTAATTTACTGCTTCTGAAGCGTAAATTATGACAAGCCGCGGGGAAAAGCTAGTATAATATAAGTGTAAAAGTGTGGATTCCAGACTTGTTTACCAACTAGTAATATGAGTACCCAATACATTAATCTTTTGCGTAATGTCATCCGAAATAAGGTATATTCGAAAGAGAACGATGGTAAAATTAATTTATTGCTTTTAGCAGGCACAGTTCGATGACACAGACTTCCCAGTATTAAATGTTTCTAAAGCGAAAAGCTGAAAAACTGTCTAGACAAGGAATCTAACGCAGAACCTTTACTTATTTATGGCCCTTTCAAAGGCGATGTTTGCTACGCCTTCGCTGTTCTTTTCAAAGCAGCTTATAGCGCCCACACGAAAGTAACACCATTAGTCCGTGTTTAATCACGGCCGCAAAAACAAAAAAATACCTCTAAAATGTCGCTTCAATTTCCAAGATTAAATCTTTTTATAAAATGTAATTTTCATTCATTAAAAATAGCTGGCTGGTTTAAAAATAGCGCTAGAATGTCGCTTTACCGTAATTAGTGTGGGTGCTGGGTACCCACAATTTGTTAAGGAATTAATCCATTATGCAGGCAAGCGGAGTGTTTTGTGAAATGAAACAAAAGGCTGTAGCGAGGCATTCACGAACTTCGGGACAGAGGCGCAAAGTTGTACCGTAGTACGTTGTAAATAATGTTAGCGAGGAAAGTAGCGGGGAACACTTTTTTAAAGGGAGAAAAGCCATTTATAAAAAAAACGTGTGGCACTCGGGGACTGCCGCGGTAAAGCTATTGCATAGCATTTGTAACCTCCATACTTCCTATTTGTTAACGCTACACTTGGGATGATGACGTGATGACATAAAACAAAAATTACGTTCCCATGACAACGTCACGTTGTCGTGGGAACCGTCATTACATGGTAGGCGGAGTGGGGGGTGTTAGGTTTTTTTCGTTACGAAATTTCTTGATTCGGTCGCCGCGCTCAAAGCCCGCGATAAAAGCTATGCAATAGCTGAAAAAGTGTTCACCAAAGAAGTTCACGAAAAGGTGCGGTTGTGTGAGGCTTTACCTAACAGTTAGAAAAATTTAATGGTTTACAGGAAGAACCGGTAATTAAGTAGTTATTTGAGGCCGACACTTTATAAAAAAATCGTGTAGGTATGTAATTTGCATTGAAGCTCTGACAGAAACCTATTGCAGAGGTTGCCATTCTGTCTGCACCGTATATCTTTAATAGCGTAAAAGAAAATAGCTGTCATTATGAAATTTCCAAAATAACAATTATACCATGAAAAATAACTTTAATTTCGGAAGTCGTTTTGTATTTTCGTTTTTTTGCCACCGACTTCCGAAATTAAAGAAATTTTTCACTTTGTAGTGTGTTTTTTTTTGGAATTTGGTTGTTTTTTTTTTGTAAAACGTTTCTATTTTTCACTTTTTTAGTTGTGGTACCTATCCCACACATTCGAATACCACTACCTGCTACCAGTGACAGGAACTTATCATATCATCTACATACTAAGTGGGAAAAAAATACGTATTTTGTAGCTAACTCAAAAACTACCCAAGCAAAGTTAATACAATTTATATGGGACCAATTTGAGACCATACCCTTTCAAACAAAAAAAGAATTTTCAAAATCGGTCTAAAAATGACGGAGAAATCGGTGCACATAAATAAAAAAAAAAACAACATACGCTACGAACATATAACTTCCTACTTTTTGGAAGTTGGTTAAAAAAAACAAAACCAATAAGCTTGCACTGTGAATACAAAGCGAATTTTCGCTTATAAAGTGCTACATTTCAAATAGTACGCCCCATTTAATATACCCCCGGATTGAGGTAGAGGTTGTCATAAAAACGTCCAGTCGCGGACTAGCAATAAAGTCCAATTTACTGGAGTCTAAGTTAACGTCCTTGCCCTAAATATTCCCTCAGACTTAAGTTATCGTGTCCTACTTAAAGTATCTTAACTTGGGTCTGACTGAAAGTAACATCGACTTCGTTTTAAGTATGAATATTTTTTGAGCTGTGTAGTAGATAGACTGGTCCTGATTTTGGTCTTTTGAGTCTTGATCTAATTTGCCTGATGCAAATTGGCATGTCTGACAGACTAGGTTAGATGAAGATAGAAGTTAAACTCTTTTTGAGATAGACAGGCAGAACACATTGAGTGTATAAGTATATCAAGTAGGTACAGTACGACACAACTTAGCTGTAACATCGGCAAAATTCGTAAAACCGATCGCCATCCGAACTGAATGCGCCTTCAAAATTACCAATCTTTATTACTGCTTTAGATGAAAATGATCTTTACGTAAACGCAATAACTTGTAAAGTCATATAACCAAATACATTCGTAAAATGTAAATGAATGAACGCAAATGTTCACATTTAAGTTAGGTCGTACTGTACCTAAATAGTTTTACAGCTTGAATATAGAATTTGAATGAGTTATGTTAAATCGCAACTTATCATGTCTCTCATCAGCTAAAACAGACAACCTATTAATACAGGAGAGGTGAAAAAAAAAAGAAAAAAAAAAGATGTGGCCCTCCGGGGGTGCCAACAATCACTCAATCACGACAGGCATTGGTGGAAGAAAAATACTTGTATAGAACATTAGTCCGTAACATTTTCTAAATAAAGAGCACAATCGCGTTTACAAAAACGAGGTGTCGGTAACGGTGTTGCGAGTTCAATTGTTTTGTCCCATCTCAAAAATGTCCAACGCACCTAAAGAGGTTTTCACTTAAAAAATAAAATAAGCCCTCGCGGGACGCCTGGCAGATGTAAAACATCGAAATGATTATGTTAATGATATACCTAATTATGTATTTTATGCATATTACTTGAATATGCATAAAAGGACAGTTTACCGACGCCAACATTGGCGTTGACGTTGGTTTGGCG
Source organism: Agrochola lychnidis (assembly GCA_963680765.1). Classification (NCBI taxonomy): domain Eukaryota; kingdom Metazoa; phylum Arthropoda; class Insecta; order Lepidoptera; family Noctuidae; genus Agrochola; species Agrochola lychnidis. The sequence goes on along the minus strand of OY796856.1, from coordinate 3,157,259 downwards.
TTGGCACTGTTGGTCTGACCCGCTGTTCAAAGTTGCTCAAAGTTGCAAACTTGCTACGCAGTTCACAATTAAATCAACGTTCTATATATAAGTCAAAGAAGTAACAAGCCACCAAATAACAAAAAAAATAAGTAAGAACAACCAAATAGCCAAAACAAAAGCGAAACACAGCTACAACCCACACAAACTTCTCAGAACCCAGCTTCAATTTCAGCGCACAAACAAACAAAGTTACCCCTGACAAACTCTGCAATAGTTACAATATTTACTGTACTGAAACCTGTAGATACCAAAACCTGAATGAACCGCCTGCCCTTACAAACTACGCAATTTGCACAAAAGACCGCAACCATCTCTAGTACAAAACAGAAATTTCTCCAAGTTCCCTCATAAACGCAGCTATGTATGTTGTGTTTATGTTTTGGGTCATAGTGCCGAACTTTGATATTTCGTGGTGTATGGACAGTAGCATAATGTCGGGGGTCAAGGTGAAGGTCGAAGGTCATTGCAATTGTCCAATGTAAGCTTGGGGGTTGCAACGGATCGATTACGGTAGAACAACTATTTTATGAATGTGGTAGGTCTGTATTACGTGTTGTGAATGGAATAGTAGTTTCTGGGAAATTAACGAGTTGGGTTCTGGTTTTAGTTTATTTGGTAGGAAGTTATGTGCGATAGTTGTATTACGTATCACAAGTTTAATTTATAGAGTGTTAAGGTTAAAGTCAAATAATTTATTTCAATTAGGCACATAAAAGGCACACTTGAACGTCAAAAGAAGAACATTCACCGTCCATACATTTTTGGGCTAAATATGAAAATCTCCTTTACAAAAAAATTGAATTGATTCTAGTCGCCCCTTCCAAAAAGATAGTTTTCGTATGGAGAAGAATGGGGAAGAAACTCCACCGTTACTCTTTTAAAATATTTTACAATATTTACACAATAGGTAAAAAGAATTAAAAATAAAGCAATGACAGACAAATTAATTATGTGATAGATAAATGGTGCTCACATATTTACAAACATTGTAAAAGTATATGATATTCCTAAAAAAATTAACAAGTAATACTAATAAGTCAGTGTGTGAGTTCAAGTAATCACAGATTGTAAAATCAATTTTTATTAAAATAAAAAACGTGTGGCACTCGGGGACTGCCGCGGTAAAGCTATTGCATAGCATTTGTAACCTCCATACTTCCTATTTATCAACGTTAGGATGATGACGTGATGACATAAAACAAAAATTACGTTCCCATAACAACATCACGTTGTCATGGGAACCGTCATTACATGGTAGGCGGGTAACAAAAATAAAACCTAACACCCCCCGTGTTAGGTTTTATTTTTGTTACGTTACGGAATTTCTTGATTCGGTTGCCGCGCTCAAAGCCCGCGATAAAAGCTATGCAATAGCTTAATAAAATTATACAATTAAATTAGCAACCAGTTTGATTATGTCTTGTGCTGCTTCAGCTCAGCACTTTTAGGAAACTTAATAAAAGACGAAGGCTCTCTTTTTATTGTTTAGAGATTAATCATAGCTAGTATTCGCCTAGAGTTATCAATGGGTAATGTATTCTAAGCCACGTGGTGTTCCATTAAATAAACACTGGGAACTAATAATTGAATTCGCACTTTCCCTATGCTACTGTATTATTTCAAACCTTGAAGTTTTCATTTACATATTTTCTCAATGACCCAAATATGTTCAACAAATTGCTCAGAACCGTAATAAATAAAACCTACAAGGCGAATAATTAAAATTACTTTTTCCCACAATCTAATCTGTTTGACCCTAAAAAGCAATTACCCCCATTATACTATAATAACAAAAACAAAACATGTGTGTGACCAAACAATAGAAGACCATATTTTGTTAAACCTTTTTGTGGTCACCCTGTGTGGATACAAGTTTAATAAAAGCTGCTTTTTCACTTAATTAATTTCTGAAGCTTAAAAGATAAGTGATAAAATGGGTTCCGTTTAATTCCCCTTTTTGTCTTGTATTGGCACGACTTATCAGATATTAGCTCATTTCTCGATAAAAAAAAAACAATGGCACTCCGGGAGTGCCGACAGAAGTGAAAACTTGAACAAGATCGCCTTGGTGGAAGAAAAATACTTGCATAGAACATTGATCCGTAACGTAATATAAATAAAGAGCACAATCGCGTTTACAAAACCTTTAAAGTAAAAATACTTGCATAGAATATTGATCCGTAACGTAATATAAATAAAGAGCACAATCGCGTTTCAAAACCTTTAAAGTAAAAATACTTGCATAGAACATTGATACGTAACGTAATATAAATAAAGAGCACAATCACGTTTACAAAAATGTGGTGTCGGTAACGGTGTCGCGAGTTCAATTGTTTTTTCCCATCTCAAAAATGCCCAACGCACCTAAAGAAGTTTTCTCTTCAAAAAAATTGCCAGCTACCAAAGTGGTAGTGCAGTTGACTACCTAGGGTATGCCAGATGTACCTTTAAATAAAATCGCCATTCCTGGATTGCGCCATTGCATCTTTTGACTGTCGTATGTTGAGAGTGTAAACACATAGTACCTACATATACAGTAAGCACGTCCAAAGAATATTCTGCGGCAATGTTAATAACGACCTTATAGGTATAATACTCAAATCATAATCACGGCACTAAGCACATCAAATACGTATTTTTTTTTTTTTTTTTGTTAATAAGAATTGACGTTCTTAGTAATTGATTACAAATCTAGCCTAATGGACTAATAAGTAATTTAATTCTTACTTAATATTTTACGAGATAGATTATGTTTTATCTAAGAATAGTGTCAATTTGCACTTTTACACAAGGTCAATTTCGTAGCACTTTCTTAGGGTCTGATAATTGATAAAACACTTTGTTCTTGTGTTATATGTATAGCACAGCATTGTTACTATTTATTATTAATTCACTATTTACACACTACACTAACTCAAATGGTTTAGTTCTCTTTAGCTTACGTATTATGTCCGTGTTGTCTAAGCAGCTGAATTGCCTCGACATTCACATGTCGGTGGAGTGTGTGTTTTAAATTTTTGGATGATGGTGGTGACGAGTTCCTTTTAGTTATTAATTGATTCTCCAAAACAAATATTTATTTTTAAATCTATTCCATTTTTACCCTCAATAAAACTACGCATGGTCCGCTAACAAATGAGAGTGACCACACCTCATGCTCGATTTTCATGATATTTGCCGGCAATCCTAACATGAAAGGGTTAACTAGGCGCTGGTTGAATGTACCCTTTATTTACATAATTACGTACAAGCCACGAATTTAGTACGTCACATTTGCATATTCAAATCACCACCAAAATGTATTAGTTAATTTCTTTCAGATATTAAAGTGTGGTTGGGACTTTGTGATCCATATTGTTGTAACCACCAAGCTTGGTAAATGGATAGGCAGTAAGGTTTTATTACAACAATGGAGGATCCTTATTTCTTGCATAATTTCCAAGTCACTATTTGTACCCGACTGCGGCGAAGCCAAAAAAGGAGGGTTATGTGTTTGATTTGTCAGTAACTCATAACGGATTAGCATTCACTGGTAATAGATAAACATATTATTAACTTATTAATCTATTAAAATCTGACATTATGATATTCAGTTGCTACAACTGAGTTACAGAAAAGTAAAAAAAAAAAAAACGTGTGGCACTCCGGGACTGCCGCGGTAAAGTTATTGCATAGCATTTGTAACCTCTATACTTCCTATTTGTCAACGCTACACTTGGGATGATGACGTGATGACATAAAACAAAAATTACGTTCCCATGACACATCACATTGTCATGGGAACCGTCATTACATGGTAGGCGGAGTGGTGTTAAGTTTTATTTTCGTTACGGAATTTCTTGATTCGGTCGCCGCGCTCAAAGCCCGCGATAAAAGCTATGCAATAGCTTAAAAACCTTCATTCATGTGCTTTACTGTAAGCTTCAGCACAAACTTTAAACAATCATTGTTATTTTAAATGCATATGACCCATTTAACAAAACCAACTGTTCCCAACCACATTTGTGTTATATTTATTTATCAATTTCTGGTCAATATCGTCACAATTATTATCGTGGCCGAGCCGCCCACGCCATCGCCTATGCGAAATAATAATTATGCATTTCCCATTACAATTCCCAACTTTAATTGCTGCGAACTTCATTAAAAATGTTTGTGGGCCAGGACACTTGAAGCTTCGTGCAGACTGACGCGACGTAACACAGGTAATTGTTCGACCGTGATGTTTTCTCATAATATGTTTTGTTAGAGTCGAGTCGCGTCAGTCTGCGGAGGCTTAATTCTTACTTTTAACAAAACTAACCATTTATTTATTTATTTTATTATTTATGTACAGAAAGTAAAATACATAGAGATACGACAGAATTATAATTATTAATAATAATTTAATTTATAAATTTGGAAATATTTCGACTTAGCACATGAGGTTGTTGACATGTGGAATGTGAGCTCGGCTATCATTGTGCCGATTGTCGTAACGGCTAATGGCCTGATGGCCGAAAGCCTCGACCAACATCTCTCGAGGCTCTTGTTAGGCGGTTGGATCAAGCGCTGTTTCAGAAGGCAGTACTCCTCGATACGGCTTGCATTGTGATGAGGTTTCTGTCTCTGCAGCCCTAACCACCGGTAGCTTGGACCCTGCTCCCGACACCGGCGGACCTCTATTTTTTATATTTTTAAATGTTTTTTTAATTAAGTATTTTATTTTACGAAATATTTAAAAATGTAATTTAATAAGAACAAAAATGAATGAACGAAATTTAATTTGTATTAATACGTGAAATATTTATGTAAGACTAGCTTTTGCTCGCGGTCTCGCCCGCATGGATGTTGGAAAATATCCCACGGGAACGTACTATCGGGATTAAAAGTAACCTATGCGTTAATCCAGGTCATAAACTATCTGTGTGCCAAATTACATCTACATCCATTCAGCGGTTTTTGCGCCAATCCGGATAATACAACCAAACAAACAATTTTATCAAATGTATAGATATTGCGTTTTGCCGTTATCGTGCATAACTTTATCAAATCTATTATTATCTGATAATGTTATAATAATCTAGTGATACAAAGGACATATAAAGGACGGATAAAATTCTTTAATTTATTATTTCGTGATTGTTTGTTAAGATAACAAATGCCCACGCTGGCTGTAATTTAATAGTTACCTAAAATTTATACTTTTGTGTTTGGAATTAAGACCATTTATCTATGAAAAATCATTACTCAAAACAATACTCAATTCTTTATTGCATGCCATATGTATTACATAGATGGTATAATAAAGTAAAAGATCAATATGGACCCTGTCGGGCACAGCAAAATTAGGAGAGAGGACGAGGGCTAAGTAGCAATTCAATATTACTATAAATTATTAGATGTGTCAATCAATCTGCCTACCCTTTTCACAACTATGTTGGGGTCGGCTTTCAGTCTAACCGGATGCAGCTGAATACCAGTATTTTACATGGAGCGACTGCCTTTCTATAAAAAATATAATAAATAAATGAAGTCGGAACAGAAACTCTTTAGGTATGGTATCCTAAGATTTAATACGTATAAGCCCAGTATCCTAATTGCAAAAATGATTTTGAAAGAAATTTTAATCCATTATTGATAATGAACAAAGCAAAAAGTAAATGAAACTACGGCCGCATTCCGAGTTAAGCCAAAAGTGATAATATCGCGAATCCGACCAAAGTCCAAAGTTACAATTATTACTCAATAACCCAAATATTTTGTGACTATTAAATTTGATCGGATTCGCGATATTATCACTTTTAGCGTAACTCGGAATGCGGCCTACCTTTATCCCAGGGCTTCGCCCGCGCGAATGTCGGAAATTATCTCCCATGGAGGGTGATTCTACATAAACGCTGAAACACGGAATTGTTTTATTTTTTACCAAAAGCATAAAGGCTCTTACAAGGCTCTCTTCTCTTTGTCGCGCGACGAACGGTGCCTTTGCTTCGCCTTGCGTGTCGCGCCTGTTTGTAGGAGCCTTAACTTTGTTTTTCCACACAAACTTTTATCCCTTATATCACCCCTTTAGGATTATTTTTGAGATATAAATATCCTTCCCTAGGATGCTATGCATCGCCTTGCCAAATTTGATCGAACTCCGTTTAGTGGTTTAGACGTGAAAAGGTAACAGACAGACGGACACAGTTACTTTCGAATTTATAATATAAAATATAATATAATATATATACTATATTATTATAGACACTATTTATTTATTAATAGGAAAACCAACAGCTATAACAAATGGATAACAGTTTTTAAGAAACATAGAGCCAATTACAGGTTCTCACGGTATTTGGTATATAATAATTTGGTACTATAATAATATAGTATATACTAGCTGACCCCGGCAAACGTTGTTTTGCCAATTATTTGTTTGGGGTGGACAACCCTTATCACTTAGGGGTATGAAAAATAGATAGTAGCCGATTCTCAGTCCTACTAAATATGCATATAAAATTTGGTAAAAATCAGTAAAGCCGTTTCGGAGGAGTAAGGTAACTAACATTGTGACACGAGAATTTTATATACAGGGCGTCCCAAAATTATGGGACATGAAGGGAAAGTACCTTAAATATCGTAGATAGGATATTTTGCTGAAAGAAGACTTTATGTTATTTTTAAAAGTTAGTAGCTCTTGTCTTACGCAAATCGCCAATCTTTTAATGAGTCCTCTGTCTGTTGATTTTGTTACCATTTTATGGTGAATACTCGATATGATATGGCACAATTCTGTTTGTAACTCGCCCACGTTCTCGTATCGCTTTTTGTATAACATATCCTTCATGTATCCCCAAAAGAAGAAATCTAATGGTATAAGGTCCGGGGATCTGGCCGGCCATCTAATCGGTCCATTCGTACCGTACTACCCGTACCAGACAAGAGGGATCACATTTTGAGCATTTAATTAATTAATTTACAAAAAAATACCCACTTAATTGACTACGGCAGTTTCATGTATGTTTTCAATTTGATTAAAATGATTAATTTCACGCTGTTCCTTTCTTTTAAAATACTATGTTACTTAAGAAGAGTTATTATTTTTTGGCCATTCTTTCGATTGATATCATAAAAGTAGGGGTGTTTTTTTTTACATTTAAGTCGGTTCGATTCCCAGACGAGGCAAGTAATTTTTAAAAAATCTTTGAATGCAGAATTACTAACTTTTAAAAATAACATAAAGTCTTCTTTCAGCAAAATACCCTATCTACGATATTTAAGGTACTTTCCCTTCATGTCCCATAATTTTGGGACGGCCTGTATAAGATATTATATTATATTTTATATATACACATATTTATTATGGATTATCAAAGCAAGTAGCTTTTTGAAGTTTCTGCCTACCCACATGGAAAGCAGACTTTTATGTATGCATTTTCAGCAGTTCCTATACACATTACCTACCCTTATGACCACCAAAAGCAATATCAAACCATAACTAATCCTACGATCCCTACAATAAATACCCAACGGACCCATTTCCCTTCATACATTAGAGGAAGGAAACTCGCACATAATTCAAATAGCCGATGAACCATCTACATACAATACCATACTTGAATGGAACGTAGGTGGTGAATGAAAGCGTGGGCAGACAGAGAAGGATGGCGATATGGAAGAGTAGCAAGTGTAAGAGGGAAGGCGCGAGGGTGGCGGGTGGCCGCCCACGCTTCATACTGAATGGGTGACGCAAATCTGTTGCTTCACTGCTTTTCACGTCATAATTTTTTGAGGCGCAGTCAGTTGATTAGTATGGGAGAAATATTGCCTCAGAGATGTAGGTACTGGGTACCAAATGAAAATTATGTGGTATGTTTTCAAACTACAGGTTCTGAGGAAAACCTATAAGGACCATTTTTTCCGGAGTCTCGAATACTACCTAGGACTTTACCGTCGCGATTGAATAAATGAGGCAGTCTGAATAATAAATTCTCTTTATAATTCTAACAAAAAATGGCAGATGAAAGAAAAAATGTCTTTATCGATTGGTCCCGTAGCGGGCTACTATGTAGTAGGTTGTCGGCTACGGCGTAGCTGCGTAGGCCTCGTGCTACGCTTTCCGTGTCAATTTGCTACGATATTTGGCTATTTTTTGATACTACACTATGCTAATCGTAAAAATGGAAGAAAACTTTTTCCCAGCATTTGCAAAACGTGTATTTATGTGGTAAATAGTACATTACCGCCTGGTTGCGGCCAAAGCTTGTATAGTACTTTTTTCAAATAATTTAAATTGTTTTATTTCGGACACTAAATATCCATATAGTGTTAGTAACATACAAAAAATAACTTATTGCCTAGTGTTAGTAAAAATCAACCTCCGCACAAACTGCTGGACAATCGGAGAGCCGAAGCTCTCGGCTACAGTTTTCAGGATGCTGTTTTGATTGCCCCTCACTCTCTTCAGTAGCGACGCCGTTTTTTTGCGTATAATTGTATAAAAGCCGTCGGTGCGGGCTTGCGCAAACATTTCTGACGCGCTACAGTAACGAGGCAGCCTCAACAACATCTTGAAAGCATTGTTATACTGGACTCGCAGGACATCCAGCGATCTCTTAGTATAATTGACCCATAGATTGCCCGTGTACAAACTTTGGCAATAAGCCTTGGAAAAGTGTTACTTTCACTTGGTCTGTACACCGCGCAAATCTACGGGACAACATATTGCACAAAAAAATATGCACAGAAATTCAAATAAAATAAAATAATTATAAATTCCAGAATCAATGACGAACAACGATCATTTTTCAAGCGTCAATATGTTTATTTGTTTAACACGACAGTGTTTTCATAGTCATTTATTTGGCCGCCAAACACTACAGATATTAATTTTCATACAAAAATTGCCGGCCGGGCGCTCGCATGGATTCGACCAGTACCGCAATTTCGATTTATCTCAAAGAAGGTTGTCAAAATAATGCTCGAATTTCCAAGCATGTTTGAGAAATAATTATTTTCCTAGATTATTATTATGAAATCGAGGTCACATTGATACGTAATAAATGTAAAATGATTTGTTCTTCATTTAGTATTCTATGCCAAACATTTGGGATGATAACGTAATCAATTGTTATGTTGATGTTCGTATAGAATGTTGCCTTTGAGCAATGTATTGTGTATTAATTGGGGTTAATTAACGCATGACACGTTTATTTGAGCAATTTACATATTCATAATCGAGAGATTGGTAATTACAAGTGTAGCCTACTTGATAGATGTCTACGGCAACACTAATTCTTACATACATACATAAACTCACACCTTCTTCCCATGAGGTAGGCTGAAACTACAGAACGCCACCTGCTACGATCCTTACAACTTTACATCATCATACATAGAAGTTAATAGGTATTTATTCATAACCTACGAAATAATACTAACATGATAAAAATATCCAATTGAAACTTCGGTGAACCTACGAAAGTACCATTTTCGTAAGTTTGCCAGGGTATGAATCTTTATATATATAATTCTTCTGTGAGTGTGTATGTCACTGAACTTCTCTCAAACGACTGGACCGATTTTGATGAATTTTTTTGTGTGTGTTCAAGGGGATCTGGGAATGGTTTAGATTCACAATCGGACCCGATAGGTGGCGGTATTCGGTCAGGACAACGTCTGTCAGGTCCGCTAGTAAACATATATTTATTTCTTTTATTTTAAATTTACTACGCTAAAACACCCTATATGAATTTCGTAAGTTTACTATGGGTGTATTAACATAAAACGCGGATTCGAACAAGTTGAATTCTGTAACCGTCAGAGATAAAAATTCGTAAATTTTCCACGGTTCTTTACCACACTAGGTAAAGTTTCTGATCAAAATGTCGATTTCACTAAAACTGCAGATTCGTAAGTTTGCAGTGAAGGTAACGATATTTACTTTTAATTCCTAAAGAAACATGAAGATTGAAAGTTGATTTTTCCCAGACATCTCAAAGATCCCGCAAAAAATTTAACCACCATTAAAATGCCAGAAGTGTACCCAAACCCTCAAAATATCGTGCCAAGAATAAAGCACAGCCGACGCGGTAGGTGTTAGAGTTTGTACCACACCTGCTTTTAATTTTATTATCGGGCGACGTTAACTTTATTATACCAAATGCTGCTGACATCATTTTGTAGTTGCGGCTAAGTCAGTGACATTATTATGTCAAAATAAGTGTCGATTATTCTGGTGTAGACTGTTACATTAATGTTTTCAACCTCAACCTAATTTTCCTATCATCACCATTCTTTTCCCCTTATCCCAATTTATTTAGGCGCATCGTAACTTGGTTTTTCTTCCATACTTCCATATTTTCCTACAAAATATGATGTAAAAATAAACACGATCCTTTGAGAATTACACGTAAGCTGAAATGCAGATCAAAGGACCTCACAATAATTGACCAAGCTTTCAACTGTGGTATCGGTAACGCAGATCACTTTCTTTCTTTCCAAAATATAAATCGCCCGATTCCTAAAATGTGCACAGTATTGGCAATAACACCTTTGAAAAGTGTTTTTTTATTTTTGATGAAGATATGTTCTTGATAAATAATAATAATCCATTTAATTCAGTCGACGCAGGCCCATAAATAAATACCTTAATCTAAACATACATATACGTTTTATTAGAATTACAACAAATAATTATTGAACACGAAGTGATGACTGTGTCGGCGTCGTATTACGTTACGTGGTGTCGCGTAACCTTCCACGAACCAGAACTCTTCTTTCATGAAAGTTTCTAGGTACAGAGTTGGAACCCGCACCACAAACGACTTGTTATGTTATGGCGCGACTCCAACTTCTCTACTCTCAAGGTCCACTTGGTCTTGGTTCTGATGTATTCCACGATGTCTTCAGTCATCGTGGAGTGATGCAGACGGGATACGTACAGCTGCGTCAATGGTATAGCAGCACGCAGCAAAATATTCGCTTGGATTCCACCGCCACGAAGCCTTCTTTGTCTGGCTGCCCTTTTTTAAGGGCTGGGGACGAGTTACCGGGAGCCCGTACATTACGGCTCTTAAATGCCTCGGTTGTTTTTGCACTTTTAACAAAAACTTTCTTTTGTTGCTGCTCCTTTTGGATGGGAGGTTGTACGGCCGCTGCTGAGTAAGCACAGCGAGGTGTTGGATCGATAGAGGCGGGATCGGCGGGGCGCGGTATTGCATCGCTTGCAGTGACAGCGGCCGGCGACGAGTCCAATTTCGCTGACTCGAAACTAGACAGCGACGCGTTGTTTGCACCACGACGAGAGTTCACCTTCGATACGAACTCAGGTAACCTACATATCGCTACAGTATTGCGTAAGTCAACCGTATCGGCACGATACTCACTGATGGTGTTTTGAGACGCATCCTGCATGAACTTCATCTCGGCCAGGCTTGCCTTTAGAGTAACAATATCCTTCAGCAACCTGGTGACGTCGACGTGGTCAAATGTAACGGGGGGTAGCTTCCGCGACTCCTTTGCTACAAAAGACGGCACGTCGTCAAGGTGTCTCCTTAAACACCCGAAACATGTCTTGGAGACTCCTCTCTTCTTTTTTGTCCCTCCTGCGGGACGGCATTCGGTCGGCTAAGTCGAGCGATGTGTACAGTGTCATCTTTGCACTGCATATCTCATCTTCAGTTTAGCTCGAGGTGCAGATCTGCATGAGGCTAACTTCGTCCATGATGTCCAGTTGATGTTGCAGGAACGTCAGGAGCTCATTGACTATGATTTTTTCGGAACCCATGACAGCGACGGTTAGTGCCACGCTAAGCACTAATTAATAATTCGTAGCGAAGAGTGATGCGCGACCGTTTCCGAGCGCGCATCGCACTAGTCTGATAAAACATAGTGATAGTGGATCCAACCCATTGCTAAGTTTTAGTACAGTTTTACATTCGTTTTACGAGGACCCCATGTTATAAGGTCAGTATTACTTTGCTCAATTGGAGTGCTCTGTAAGTCGGAATTAGGGTAATGCACTTAGTTGGAAAAGGTTATAAACTGCTGAACAGGGAATAAAATGCATAAGTTAGTGTAGGAATATGTATATGTCATGCGGTAAAAGGTAAATTGCAGAGTATTTTTCTTGTTATTCGAGTTTTTGTTAAAGCGGGCTTTTGGTGTTTTGGTAATTAGGCAGATTCTTTATCAATGGTCAAAAATAAATGAACAGCACAATTAATTTGGAATGACGTCAAGACAAAAGTTACTGCCCATCATGATCTAACGTGCCTTGATGTCTCCAGCTAATCCCACGTCATCTATACAAGACAATAGCTTACTCAGTTAGCCGTATAACATGTCAATACTAAACTAATTAATTGCTCTATTGAATTGGAAATTATCCGATGACTAATCTTGTTCAGGAATTAGTACATAAACCCTATTAGAATAACTATAAGACATATATTACCTATTCGGGGCTAACCTTCATGTCTTTTGAATTTCCCATTAATCGGATAGCCTCGGTCCCTATTATTACCTCTTGTACCTACAGCCATCTTGCTAAAGAGTGTAGATGACAACCGAACGACCTAACCACCTAACCTACCCGACCATACTAGAATCTATTAACAAGACAAACGATATTAATACTTGTGTTGAAAGGCCTAAGGTTCAATATTGCTTGGGGTGAGTTCTTTCACGGATTGCGGTGGTACTTTTAAACGACGCATTTACGCAGTACGCAGCTGCCTCCCTCTTCTTTGGGTGGTGGTGGTGACGTCACGGCACGGAGCCGTCTGACGTCATCGTCGCGTCACTCGCAGGAGACTATCGCGATTTTCTTCAGGCAAACATGGAAATTGTTTGTATGGAAATTGCAAGTGATTTTATATTCAATCTTATGTTTAAATTGTAGAGAATATTATGCATTAATGAAGATGAAACAGAGGCCATAGTATGAGGAAAATACTAAGAACGTAGGAAGTAAATAATGAAGTCAAACTTGGAACCCAAAACCTACACCTACTAGTTATTATGACACAAATATTGGGTATTTATTCACAACACAACACACACACATGTATGTCAATACAGTATATTTGATTTTGTGAGCTATTTTTTATATTATCCTATCTTTTATTACATTATTTATTCTGATACCTAATTTATTAAAGCGGACACACACTTCCCTGTTTATTATTCTAGCATATGGCACTCGTGGGTTGCAGCTGAAAATCAGCGTCAGGTGGTAGGTACACTTTGTGTTGTCATCTGACAATATGCTGAGCTGAGGCCCTTTTGGCATTATAATCATTGTTTTCTGTTTTTATAGTTATAAGGTGTATTTTCTCTGCTGTAATGTCAATAAACGCATTTTTCTTTTCAAAAAATGCACGATAATTAACTTTTAAAAATAAAACTTAACAAAGCTTCACTAAGCGCTTCCACAATACGTACCGACACGATGGGAACAAAAAAAAAAAATCCAAAAAATAGTTTTCCTCAATTCCACTGAAAACTTTTACATAATATAATGCGTAGTGAAGTTCTCAGAATTAAGTAGCTCTTTCTGTACACGAACCCTTATTTATTTTTAAACTAGAACATCTCAACGCCATTGCTATGCTGAAGTGGAAATGAAATACAAACATAAAGCACAAACTGTTTCGTGTTTCAACACGAACCTAGAGTCTTTGGAATACTGGTCCTTCTTTAAACTGATGGTCATTGTAGACACAAAATCTATTAAACTTACCTTTTTGTGGACAGCAATGAATTTGAAATTTCTTTACATAATACATAAAAACTTTTAAGCTATTGCATAGCTTTTATCGCGGGCTTTGAGCGCGGCGACCGAATCAAGAAATTCCGTAACGTAACGAAAATAAAACCTAACACCCCCCACTCCGCCTACCATGTAACGACGGTTCCCATGACAACATGATGTTGTCATGGGAAACGTGATGTTGTCATGGGAACGTAATTTAGCTTTACCGCGGCAGTCCCCGAGTGCCACACGTTTTTTATTTTATACATTAAACGTACGTTTTAATTTTTCACTTTTTAGTTGTGGTTCATACCCCACACAAATTCGAATACCACTACTTGCTATGTAAATAACAGTGACAGGAACTTATTATAACATCGTCCATAAATAGACCAAGTGGGAAAAATACGTATTATTGAAAGTAACTCGAAAACTACCCCAGCAAAGTTATAAAATTTACACGGGACTACCTCAAGTATGACTATCAAACAAAAAATAATCATCAAGATAAATTCATAATTGGCGGAGTAATCGCGTAACATACTAAAAAAAAACGTGTGGCACTCGGGGACTGCCGCGGTAAAGCTATTGCATAGCATTTGTAACCTCCATACTTCCTATTTGTCAACGCTACACTTGGGATGATGACGTGATGACATAAAACAAAAATTACGTTCCCATGACAACATCACGTTTCCCATGACAACATCACGTTGTCATGGGAACTGTCATTACATGGTAGGCGGAGTGGGGGGTGTTAGGTTTTATTTTTGTTACGTTACGGAATTTCTTGATTCGGTCGCCGCGCTCAAAGCCCGCGATAAAATCTATGCAATAGCTTAAAAAACATCATACAGTCGAACTGAGAACCTCCTCCTTTTTGAAGAAGGTTAAGAATTGCCGACAGAAGTGAAAACTTGATCAATTTTATTGTACAAGAAATTCTTTTAATGAGGTGTCAGTAACAGTAACGGTAACAATGTCGCGAGTTCATTTGTTTTTCCCATCTCAAAAATGCCCAAAGCGCCTAAAGAAGTTTTCACTTCAAAAACTCTTACTTATGACTTTTTTCTTCTTATCTTTAACATTCACCGTCGTAAATAATATTTCACACCTTTGCTTAATTCAATTACCATTTATTCACCACCCTGCTGTTTAAAACAAATTGCTTGGGGGACATAGGTTCACTTTACATTGCAATACGCCCGTCTATTAGACGTGTACGGACTTACGTGCGTGTGTTATTGCATATGTATGTAGGTTTATTTCTATTACTAGCGACTGACGGCGATTGCAGGCTAACAAGATTATCTGTAACTTCCTTACGTGGGAGCTGAAGGTGATTTCAGGATTGTAAAATAGTAATAGCTTATACAATACTCATGTTATTTTTTTAATCCTGTTTACTTAGACTTACTATAGTTATTTGCATACAAACACGAAATTAACACCGATCAATTTGGTATTCTGTTTATTGCTGTTTTTTATTGGTCCTTTGGACTAATTTCTCTTAAATTTTTAGGAAACTGTTGTGGCGGTATTTACATCGTCACATGCTACTACGTATCGAAGACTACTACGTCACACAAAATCCTGGCGTCACACAAATCCTGCATCTCGTAATTAGAGTTTACCGCGCGATATCATTCGCGCGGTAAACTATATATGACTATTCGACATCAATCGGTGGGCAGTTGTTCACCAGACACGATACCCGTCTGGTCGGAGGATACTCCCTTTTCTGTAGAGGATGAGTGAAGTTTACACCCTGTTCCTCATGCCTCTAAAACTTTAATACATAATTTTAAAGTGAAACTTTTATTTCATCGTCTCAAACTTTTTCGTCTGTGTGTTGCATGTCGCGTGACGGTCGGCCGCGGAGTAGGGATAAAGTGAAAGGCGCTCGTCAGAGCAGCCAAGGCCAATATGGCGGCGCCTATAGAAGTTTCACTTTTACCGTGCTTTCATAAAACCACACAATCCTTTTTTTCAATAGAAGTTGATCAACAGACAATCAAAGCCATAGAAACTAATGAAAATGACAACAACAAGAAAGATAACCTCAACTAGAAGAAACACAATACATTGTGTACTCAACCCACCCAGACCAAAAAAACATTTCTCAAGTCAAATAAACGTCTTAGCAAAAAGATGTGTGTAGAAGTAATTGTTTATCAGCGTAGGCACAGCTTGTAGCGACCTCTAACGACATAACCAGTGGGCGAACTAACTCAATAAGTGCTTGAGGAATAAGTCTGAGACACTATGTAGGCGGATTGCAGTAGAAAAAAGTACATATATGCAAAGAAAATTTTCTAATAATTTTATTTTTAGAATTTCTTCATTCCCAATCATTCCACAAATAAAATCTATAAATTGATGTATATTATTGATGATAAAACCATTCCCAGAATTTCATTACGATTTCCAAAAGATGCTCATCACATGTTTCTCATCATGTGTATATATAGTGTAATTGGCTTCAGTCGTTTTATTTAAAATAAATAAATCACATGACTGTGATCTTAGAAAAAACATTTTTTTTCTTAAGGGGTCGATAGCTGACTTTTAATGATTTTATACTGAAGATGACGTCTGAACGAGTAGTGTTAGTGATTTGGAAAAAATATATGTTAAATAAAAGCATTTTCTTAATATTTTAATATAGGCATATTTTTGATTATGTTTATATTACATAATGAAATTAATTTGTAAAGTTATGTCTAACGCGGATAAAAAACTGAGAATGACGCAAAATCCATCAAGCGTATTTTTCTGAAAACTTCACATATTAAAGACATTAAATTACTGATCTTTTAGTATGTTTTATTAAAATACCTTTTGTTTTACGTGTAATAAATTAATAATGCGTCTAATTTGGGACAGCGCTACTTGATGGGCGAGTCTTATTACTGGCTGGACGTACGACGCGTTGCGTGAACTCAGTACAGAACACGCAAGCTAACCATTCAAGGTCACTGTCATATATCTGCGTCTTAAATATGTATACGTAGCAAGACTGATACAAATGAACCAAACTATTTTCTATCAATTAGAGCCGTAGATATTTACCTCTCTCCTATCTGCAAAAGTAACCAGAAACACTAAACAAACTCCACCTTCTGCTACCAAACTCCTCGCTGCCTTCACAGACGGGGCACGTAGAAGAAGCGTTTAATATTCAATCCGGCTTCACACAATTACTGGTCCTCAGGCCTCCGTATTGTTTCCCTCCTCCCAACGTAATGCGGTTTAGATTCTTGAACAAGACTGGAATATTATTTGAAAGAAAAATAAACAGAGTGATTAATGATGTGTAAACAGTCTTGTTTTGGATGAAAAGATTGAAGCTAGACAAGTTAAATTGGTGTCGTTAAAATTTGAATAATTAACATAACCGTTGAAAGTTTTGATGGGGATACGTTTGTCAATTTGGCATTTATGTTTCTTAAGATATTATACCCAATAAGGAACCATTGGCTAAGTAATAACAGCCGCATTAATTGATCGATTAGGTTAAGCTACTTTTGCCGCGGTTGGTCCGTAGATGGGTGACCATCTCTATCAAGACCCCTCCGTGCCTCGGAAAGCACGTTAAGCTGTTGGTCCCGTCATTGTGAATCTTTGTCAGTCGTTACGGGTCGTCATAAGCCCGAAAGTCTGACAACCAGTCTTACCAAGGGGTATCTATCGTATTTCCCAGTATCTGGGTTGTGGAGGACAAATAGACAGTCGCTCCACGTAAAATATTGGTATTCAACTGCGTCCGGTTAGACTGGAAGCCGACCCCAAAATAGTTGGGAAAAGGTTAGACAGATGATGATGAAGATATTATATCCAATATTAATAAAAGTAACACCCCTAAACGACACAGCTCCTAATAATGTAATCGCATAAAATAAAAATGTAAGCAATCTATCAATACAGAAACAGACCTTTAAATAATTTTAGATAAAGATACATTTATCATCAAACCATCTTCACATAATGAATAAACTTCTGCTCCTAAACTTCAATATTTCCTTCCCCATTCTAAAACTCTTCCACAATCACTCCAACCATTATTTTCCGTCGTTAAATAAACTCCAACTCTTAATAAGTATCTCCTCAAAGTTCTATAACAAATAAATTTCAAAAGCGTAGCCATCAGAAGCTGTTGTACAAACAGACAATGAGAGCGACCGACTTTGTTCTAGTGAGGGGACGTTATCGCAGCTAATAAAGCTTGAGGTTAAATATCGATACAAACAAATACTGATACGTTTCATCGAGCGCTCGGAAACGAAACGTAGGGATGGGAGTGCGTGAGACTTGTTTTTTTTTATCGATACTGAGTCTATGAGACTGGTTTTTGTTAACTTTTTTATAAAATATGGAAACGTTTTCAGCTTTAAGTTTTTGTTACTAAAGTGATAAAGTCAAATAATTTATTTCAATTAGGCACATAAAAGGCACTATACACCGTGAAATTTGAATCACAGTTTTGCCAGAACAAACGTTATTCAGACCATGGTGTACTACCATTCTACAGCATCCAATAAAAAAAACATAATTGGTTTTGAAAAAACACAAAAAGACAAAGTTTAAAATGTCAAGATTATCTACTGCTTACTAAATTTCGTTTATGGAGGTACATTTCCCTGTAAACAATGCTGTGTCCCAAGCGTGGTGTCTGTGTTGTAGGGAGTAACAATAATCTTGACATTTTAAACTTTGTTTTTTTTTTGTGTTTTTACAAAAACCAATTATGTTTTATTTTTTTATTGGGCCCTGTAGAATAATATTAGACCATGGTCTGAACA
Organism: Agrochola lychnidis; assembly: GCA_963680765.1. Classification (NCBI taxonomy): domain Eukaryota; kingdom Metazoa; phylum Arthropoda; class Insecta; order Lepidoptera; family Noctuidae; genus Agrochola; species Agrochola lychnidis. Next base: position 3,138,692 of record OY796856.1, on the reverse strand, counting down.
ACGTTTGTTTTAGCAAAACTGTGATTCAAATTTCACGGTGTAGAACGTCAAAATTTCAAAGGTTTGGTACATAATCTTTTCAAGGTCTTAATTTACCAAAAAGTGTTATCCTTTTATCAACACTAAGCTACGCAACGTTAATAAACCCAGTATCACGAAAAAGATCCCCAACGTCAGCATAAATTGTAATTAAAAATTCATTTTCATCGATACCTCTCCCTCCCTGATAGTCGCCTGGTATGAGGTTCTATTTAAAGGTTCTCCTTGAATGGTCCGCCTTCCCCCCTTGAGTCGACGAAAGAAACGTTACACACAAAACATTCCTTCACCAATTTGTACCTTAAACTTCAGTTTACTCAGTTGATTGATTTTAATATTTTTTATTTTATATTTTCCTGTTTCAGGATTACGGCTTTTGACAGGATTTTGATGTTTTTCGATTGAAGGTTTGTTTGTATATTGTCTCACTTTGAAGCAATCGCGAAAAATACATGAATTCAAATATTTTTATATTTGAATTGATAATAATTGGCTCCGTAACAAAGGATCAGTTTTTTACTTTTATACGATTGATCACGAAATAAATAAAGGGTCTATTTTTAACGATCTAAAAAGGATTTTCCGAAATACGTTTTGATTTATTAAAAGTTTTAATACATCAGTCCACGCTCCGGAACATGAGACATTTACGGCTTGTATGTAAAAATAAATCCAAGCCAAAAAATAATTCCAAGTTTTTGCAAGCATTTGACAAACAGATGTGGAGGCCACATCCTACGCATTTTGAACATTCCTTGCTTAGAACTTCGAAGAAATATGATCTAAAAATAGATTACGCTCAAATATTGCAAGTTATGAGAATCAATATTTATAAAAGTAGAATTTCCTGAAATTCTTCATAACAGAAAAATATAAAGAAACATAACATTATTATTTTTATTCATTTCTATCTTCAGCTTTGAACAAGTAAAAACCTCATTACCTAACGATTACTTTTCGTCTCTAGAGACATCAAAATAATGTGGTTCTTATGACTCCAATTTATTTCTGTGTGTAAGACGATTGACCTCAGAGACCCACAAATAAATAAATAAAAGATTCTGAGCACATCAATCACTATAACATGCTTTTAGATTTTCTATTTGGAACATCGGATTTCATGAGAATCCCTCATGAATACACTGACAGCCAAATTTACTGCCCTCTAAATATTACTTAAGGTGAAATGTGTCAGAAATAGCCCTTTATGTCTTTTTACTTCAACAAAGAATAGATTTTTTTGCAGCAATATGTTGTAAGACTAGTACAACCCCCGAGAATAGACGAAAAGTGAGAAAATAAGGTTCAAGTAGGCATATAAGTAATAGAATTTTCTAGACCGTTGGGTTTGAGATAGATGTGTTGAAGGGAAAGCTAACATTGACAAACTTGTTCGAATACCCAACGGAGGCGTTGGAATTCCATTTGATTGAACACTATCTATAATAATACTGGTTAAAGTATCCAAAATAACAAAAGACTAATATTCTGCGCCTCATCCCTCTATAAATATTTAAGCAGTCAATTATGAAAGTCTAATGAAATGGATGTAAAATAATACCTTTGCAAGTCAAAACCGCGGCACAAAGGACCAGAAAAAACTGAGCAGACAGACAAAAAGCAAATTTAAACCTTAGTTTTAACAATCCAACTTATTACAATTTTTTGTTTCCGTAAATTGCTAAAAATAGCTCGGTCCCCCTACCTCCCTATTTTGTGGCGCAGTTGTGTGACGTAGACGGGTGTGGGGTTCTATTCTGAGTTGTGCGTGGGTGTACCCCAACTGGGGATGATTGAGGTAGGGGTGCAGGGGGGCATAGTAGGCCTAATGGGGAAAGTTGGCCAGCTAGGTAATAAGTGTGATTTTATGTATAATATGTTAGCGTTTGGAGTAGATTTTTAGTGTTTTTTTTTGTTATTAAAATTCTTTGGTCGTAGTGTTATTTAATAATTATGGATGACAATTTTTAAGTGCAGCTGTAGCTTTTTCCTTTTTGTCGTACATCGACAATCATTATTCTACTTTTGTCGTAGTTTCCGAGTCTTTAGAGGCAAAAACGTATCGCTGTCAGCAATAGCGTGAGAATTGATCCTAAACAATCCGATATACTGTAGCCTTTAGGGACTCGTACAAAAAGGGACCAGGGTATTAGGATTACGTAGATAAGGTCAGTACTGATAGGGGTCCGAAACAAAAACAGAGAGAGTCTACACGCGGTAATGGATTAGGAAGGTACTTGAGCGGACGAGAGGCTCACATTCGCGATGAATTTTGGATAAGAGATTATACAAAGTAGGTTGTTAAGTAACAACCAGTGAATTTTTTTTCCAACAAAAACACTGGTTCTGCCATCTTTCTTCGCCAAAAGTGCTGAGGCAGTTTTAATTAAATAAAACGAGTTTAACAAAATGAATTGATTTTGTGCACAAATACGTGTGTTTGAAAATTACACAGCTGTGTTTATATAGCTGTTATAACAATGTGATTTAATCAAATTTTCGGTTATTTAATGAACATTTTGTGCGTATGCTTACTGTCAATAGAAAGACGCAATGCCTGTGAATTATACCTAAATGTTATTTGATTTTCTTCATGAATTTTAAAGATAATTTGATACGGTAGGATAAATGAACTGGTATTATTAGTCCGTTGTTATTTCATTTTCAAGTTTCATGAATGTTTTTAGTGAAAATAAAATGAAAACCAAGTTCTAATATTTCATATCTAATAATTTTCCTCAGAAAATTCATCGTTCATCGTGAGCGATTTTGATTTGCATCACAATTCGAACGTTCAGTTTAATTCGGCTTTTGAAATTCCACACTATTTATTGGAGAATAAAAAAACCTTTAACATTTCGCTGATTTAATGTATAACCTAACAAAAGATATTTTCGGATAACCTTTAATAAACACAAAAATAAAATTCTACCGTCTCTCTCATTGGCAAACAAATTGCTTTATGAAACTGATCGGGGGCATTATATGGGTTCTTATTGAAGCTTGTAATTTTCGGTTTCTTGTTGATAAGCGCGGGTTTGGTTACATTTCTGGTACCTACGGCTTTGTTAATACCTTCATCCAATATAATTTGATGAAAGGTTTAAGAGTCAGGTTGATATTTAAAATTGCTGAGTCATTAGCTCATTGTAATTTGTTTCTTGAATCATTGGCGACGGAGAAAAAACGGAATTTTTGCTTCCGCTTATCACGATACATATGTTATCACAAGCATAAAACATAAATAGTCAATAACATTTATTTATATATACTTTATTGGACACCACAAAAATACATAACCAAAAATACATCAAACACTACAAAATATACAATGGGCGACCTTATCGCTTTCCAAGATCTCTTCCAGGCAACCTTCGAATGGACAGTGATTTGCCTGGATATAAAATGGGGCTGTCGTTGTTGCAAATAATAAGTATACTATATACTAGAATAGATACACAGATAAATATATATCCTAAATAATAGACACATAAATACATACATACTTAATAAATACATAAGCAACAAAAATAAATGAAGACTATAGATAATTACAGTTACGAGAACAAGATCACAACGACAAGTAATGTTCCTTTACGAGTCTCTTAAATACAAGTAACGATTGCGCGCGTTTTATTTGAACTGGCAATGCATTCCACAAACGAGCGGCCTGGACAGTAAAGGACTTGTCGAGGAAAGTTGTGGAATGGATAGGCATTTTAAGCTTCAAGTTATCTGATGACCTTAAAAATTTCGTGTAGGAGTCGCAATGAAACTGGAAACGTTTCTTGAGATAGAGAGAGGTGGAAGAGGAAAAAAGCACATTATACAAAAGGAAAATAATATGAACATTCCGGTGAACGCGAATTGGTAACCTTGAGCTTCACACGAAATTCAGAAACATGGTCATATTTACGCAAACCGATAATAGATAGATAGGGGGGTATTGGCGGATGAATGGATAGATGAGAATGGCTGAAAATTGAGTTCAGTCGCGTGTAATTTGAAACCTCAAGGTATGAAGGTATGAACTGATAATGACGATAAGTATACAACTTTCCGGGAAAATATAGTAAAGGTCACTTCTGAAAAGATACGATAACAACGAAACTTTTAAAAGTTCTCAACTATGACCTTTAAGGGCACAAAGTTTAATTAGTTCTATTGTAATCCTTAGGCGTATATAAACGTGTACACAGAGCTAAATTAAATCTATTACAGCTTACACAAACTCGTCAGCGTGATGGATGGTCAGTATTAGCAAACAGTTTTGTCTCCAGAGATGTTCTAGTTTCAAAAGTTGTTAAGCGTGGGTAATTACTGGCTGAATATAATTGATATTGTATTGAAAGGCCTATGTTAAGCAGAGGATTTGGATAGGCGAATTGACAGGCCAATAATGATATCTATCAGCCAGTAAAGATCTAAATATTAGTCTACAAGGATCAATTAAACGCTACAATGAATGGTCTTAGCCGCCGTTAGTCCACTTGGCTGTGGGATTGGTCCTCGTGGTTTGTCGTCACATAAAAACGAAGACACTGTTACACATCTTCATAACCTATCTTTGCAGTCGCCTTAAAGTTATTTAAGGATGGAAAATGGATTGTCACTGGAGACATTTCAAAGTTTGTTCGATTTAAAGTTCCACAACCGATTACAAAGTTAATTAAGTATCTCGTTAACAAAGTTCTGAAACCATTTATGCGTATGAGAGGGCAAGTGATCCCACGGGGTACATGTGGTCCTTTGGATGTGAAAGGTCACTGGTTCAGCAAAACACGTGATTCAAGGATAATAGATACGAGTTAAAGATGATTATGGCATCGTTACATTTTCTGAAATATGGCTCAATTTGATTTTGATTTAATTTGTTAAAGACCAATAAAGATACAATTCAAGTGCTTGAATCGTCTCTCCTAACTTGTCTCACGGCATTTTATTTTAAATTAAACTCTATTTTGAGACAGGAATTTAGAATTTGAGATGAATTTTTAAATCGTTCTTTACCTGGAAAAGTATATCTGTACAAGCAACAAATTGTTTCTCCGAAGGCCTCTACAATAAAGGATCCCAAAGTAAGTCACAAAGTCGAGAGGAGTTGTAAATTTGTGTGTCAACCGGCGAAACGTAAATATAAATAGATACGAGAGGGCCAGAATAAACGAACCGTTTCTTGAGTTCGTTGGACAAACCGTCGGTAAAGTTTGGACGGTTTACGTTACGTCCAAGTATTCTTTTAGGTGCGACAGAAATCTATCGAGGACTTGGTATTATACTTAAGTGGTATTATTTTAAGTGGTATTATATTTTAAGTGGTATTATACTTAAGTGGTATTATATTGGTATTATTTTAATAGCTTTGTCGTTTAATCGATTTATCTAGATTCTGTTTTAAGTACGAGAAAAAAAAAAGATGCCACAGACTACGAGCATTTCAGAAGGATCCTCATTCACAAAACACTAGTATTCGAGGCAATGGTACGTAAAATTTAATCGGAGAGGCAACTGGATGGCGAGTGGTAATCTGGGTTTTGAAGTGATACCGAACCTCCCCCCTACCATCCGAATGGACTCCAAATGGACGGGGGCTGAGATATGGGGGGACTTTAAAAAAAAATGGATTTCGTAATTTAAGCTCTAATAGTGCAAGGAATTTGTGTGTATCAATGCCATCCGGTTTTGATAAAATTCACCCTCATTTTCCGTGATAAATCATTGGTAAGGAGTTTCAAGAATTATATGTATACAGCGTAAGACATTATTTCAATTATAACGATGTTGGGTGTGGTAATTTAAAAGGGTATAAACTTCAACGCAACTGCATTTCCATAAGGTTGCCTAGTCAAAAAAAATAATTTGCGCCCCCCATATCTCCGCCTCCGTCCATTTGGGGTCCATTCGGACGGTACGGGGGGTTCGGTATCACTTCTAGACCCAGATTACCACTCGCCATCAAGTTGCCTCTCCGATTAAATTTTACGTGCCATTGCTTTAACTATAGGTCAGTGGATTAATTAAATAAGTAAGTAACTAATTTATATAATTTCTAAAAAAGGTCTACTTCTTCTACTCATTTACCCCTTCGTGACTCAAAAGACCAGCATTATTCCCAAGTAAATTAACGCGTAAAAATATTTAAAATACTTCTACATAATGTTATAATTTTCATGATTAATACATGACGGACAGCATCATAAATATTAATGTAAATTCAAGAAGACGCCACGTTGTAAACTTCTAAAATAACATTTAAATATATTTTCATATTTATATTTAGACAAAATTCGTCCTCTCATTATGAAGATGGTTGTCTGTTGATGAATAGGCAGAGTTCTGAGCCTGTTTTTAACGCTAAAAAACTCTTAAAGAATTTAAATAGGTAATTTTGCTGAAGCGACATTAACCATTAAGCCCCATTTTTTTATAACCAAGAAAACTTTTGCGTTAAATAACGGCAACAGTCCAACAATAAATTCAAATTGTAAAATGCGTAGTAAGTCATAATAATATACGAAAGCATATTCACATTCGATGGTTCAAAGATGATAAAGAAAAGTTGCAAAAATTGTCCCTTCAATGTAAAAAAAAATCCGATAATCACTCAAAGCTTTCAAATTCAATTATTACCGTTCCTAAAACAACGAATTAAGATGATTCGCTTTTGAAAGGAAAAGGTTGAAACAATAAAAAGAAACTGGCTGGCAAAGGAAAAAAATACACGGCTCCCATTCTGCCTCTTACAATTAACTAAAAAGCTTCGCGGTTTTTCTCTGGCCGTTTTGTTCGTATCCGAATGGCAGACTGTTTTTTAGTTTATTTATTTTGGTTTTTTGTACTATTTCGATTTCTGTTGTGTTTACCTGTAGGTCATTTGATAACCGCATTCAATGCGAACATTTACTTCTGAAAACGACTCACAGATTTTTACTTTTGTAAAAAAAAAATGACTAGCTTTTGCCCGCGGCGATGTCGGAAAATATCCCACAGGAACGTGCTACCGGGATTTAGAGTATCCTGTGTCCTAACCCAGGTCATGGCCTATTCATATGCCTTTCATCTAAATCCGTTCAGCCGTTACGGCATGAAAAGGTAACAAACAGGCAGATAATAAATCTGTTTTAGAGTTCCGTGTCTCAAAATGAAAAATTTAAACCCTTAAAGAACGACTTCGTGGTCTGTCAAGACCCTTTATCAGGAACGCGTGGAGCCATCAAGTTGAAATAGGTATCAAAAATTTAGATCTACGGTCTCTTTGAGCTGTAACGAAAATCAAACTTCCAAGTCAATGCAATAAAAAATATGGCCATTTACGCAGCATATTTTAACACGCACAAATAAACCAGACTACTTGGTACTTCCCGTTGACCCAGCAGCATGAAGTTTGGCGAGAAGTAAGGTCAAGTAAAGAGGAAAATTGCTTATTTATAGTTATATGTAGGTATATGAACTGCAAAGTTAAGTTTTTCTTCAAACTGGGATGAAAAATTTATAGGCCGTGTCTTGAAGTGAGATTTAGTCTGTATTTCATTACTCTACTATAAGTTCTTTTTTAATTGAAAAGTTAAGTTTGTCCTTAAATCCAGAAGAAGAAATTCGAGCAACCGAGTAAGCACAGCTTTGAGACGGAACCCTCAGGGCGCAAGTCCTGTTCAGACTTGACCGGATTAAAAAAAAACAGGTTTATAGGATTCTAAATGCATTTCTTAAAATACTAATTATTCATTTTACTATTATTATCACCATTGATTTGTAATACCTACTCTTGCCGCCATTGAACACATAACACCTACATGTTAGAAAGGTTACAGGTTAGTTTATGAATTTAAATTGTGATAACTTTTGACCGAGTGGGCGATTTTAATGAAATAAAGACTGAATGTTGATTCAAAATACGGAACTATGACTATATTTCCAATCCCATTAATTTTTTAAAAAGAAGAACAAAAAAAAATTACATACCGAGAATTTTAAAATCATCCCCTATTTTACCCCTTTGGGGGATGATTTTTGAAAAACGCAGAAATACGTAATTCTTTATTTGTTCCCAAAAGCATAAATTTAATTTTCATAGCCCTATCTTAAGAAATGATAGGTTTCCCATACAAACTTTCATCCCCTTAGGGTTATTTTTGAGACATAAAGTACCCTATGTCCTTCTCCGAGATGCTATCTATCTTCTCAATTATTTATACCAATTTTCCAGTTAATCAAGCCACACAGTAAAATCCTCCCCTGTAAAAATGAATACCCCGTTTCACGCCGTTAGGGTAGATTTTAAAAAATCCTGAGTTTCGAGTTAATCAGACCGTTCGTTAAAATTCTTCTAAACAAACTTTGACCCCCAATCCTCCTTTAGGGGGTAGTTTAGAAAAACTAAAAATGACAAACTTTATAATTTACATAGACTAGTAGTTCTGCGAACAGTATACCTCGCGAGCACAAACTTTTTTACAACAATTAATATTCCACTAAAGTTACTTTTTTAAATGGGTAAAAACATTGTGTAAGGCATCGATTTACATGTGTAAGGACAACAGACTGTCAAATTGTGCTGTCGTTGATCGGGCCCCAAACTAATCCGCACGTATCTTCGGCCGAATCTTCGGATTTCGTATTTAGGGAGTAGACCTGCGATAGTTCGTAGTTTTAGCATTCGAAAATATTTTATGCTACCAACGCACTTCTATAATTTGACGGCGATTACTTATTTTTTTTTCTATTATTTCTATTAGAAAGAAAGAAAGAAAAATAAGTTTAATTGTCACAGACACACGTGCATAAAAAAAGAGAACAATACAATAAAATAAAACAATACATTTTAATATAATAACGAGCACAAATAGAAATATGCGGCAGCTGCTGGCACGTCATGACTGTGACAAGAAGGCTTCCACTCAGCATGATGCTGTGCTATGGGGACCCACAGCACAGCGCTGATTTTCAGTGGTCACCCGAAAAAGACGTACGGAAACCAAGTTAGGTTTAATGAATTAAATATAAATAAAATAAAACAAATAGTACTTAGAATATAATGCTACTATACAACCAATTATATGAATAAATATGATTAAATAACATAGAAAATTATCCGCAGGCATAACCGTGAGTGCATTAAAAAAATAAATAAAAAATTAAACAAAAATACGCAATTATTTTAAGTTTTTCGCTAACGCATCCGCATTAAAAAAACATGACATCGTTCAATACGTCAAATTCAAATTTAAAAACTGGCCAAGCGCGTGGGCCACGCACAATTAAAGGTTCCGTAGTTGAGATCAATTTATTTCAAGAACAAACTTTAACATTGTAGTTGAAAAACATGTTCTCCCATAGATTCCAACTGCAAATGTAAGTTGGCCGATTTTTACTCGTTAACTTGTAAAGCATACTTGGTTGTGATAGTTTTCCTTTTAATTTCGTTATATATTATATACTACTGCCGTGATTTTTTTCACATATCCAACAATAACCATTTCGCTTGCAGGAGGGACAACACTTGACTATGATAAAAATTAGCACTTTATAGCTTAACTAGCGGACCCGACAGACGTTGTCCTGTCAAAACATTGTCCAGCGGACAAAATTTTGAATCTAAACCATTCCCAGATCCCCTTGAACACACACAAAAAATTTCATCAAAATCGGTCCAGTCGTTTGAGAGAAGTTCAGTGACATACACACTCACAGAAGAATTATATATATAAAGATATTTCGCAAATGGATTCCTGAGTCAAAAAATAGTTTTCAAACACCCACACGATATCCCATAACATAGGAAATCATCCCCAATTTACGTGTAGGAAGGAGAGATACCCTAAAAACATATTTATCGTGATATTATTTTACCACTTTGTCGGCTGGCGTGTTTAATGTTAAGGTACCCATGCCAAATTACAGCTTTCTAGTACTAAGATTCTCTGAGCAAAGCCGCGGATTGACAGACAGTCAGATGAACATGGTGAAATGATATTGGTTCCTTGTTGACTACAGAACCCTAACAATCAGAAAAATTATAAGTAAAAATTTGTAGGAAAAATTAACTAATAGGTTTTAATAAATAGTTAGCAATTTACTGCATTTTGAGAAGCTATTCTGCTCATCATGCCGAAGGTCCTCATCAGATCTTTACCAATTTTTAACCAACATGTAGTTACCACCTTTCAAATAAAAAAGAACCATTGAAATCGGATCTTACAAGGCGGAGATATCCAGTAGCCTCCCTTTTTGCCCCATTTCGGAGGAAGTAGCCCTCCAATAAAAAATCACCGACGATTAAAAATTACAAAAAATTCGTTAAACCTGTACACCGAATTTCATCCAGATCGGTTATAAAATACGACCTGTAGACTAGTACTTACAAATTGATACACGAAAGCAAATTTTGCCAGACTTGATCCAGAGACGCTTCGCTCGCTACGCTCGCTCGGTCAATAAGTATTCGTGCCAAGTTTCAAGTATATTAGCTCAAGGAATAAGATTTTTCATACAAACAAAATTCCCCCTTTTCACCCCCTTAAAGATCGGATTTCCAAAAATCCCTTCTTAGTGGACGTCTACTAACTATAAACTACCTCCCTGCCATATTTCATCCTTATACGTCAAGCGGTTTTCGATATTTCGTGATGAATGAGTGAGTGAGTGAGTGACCTTTCGCTTTTATATATTCAGATAAATGATTTTATTTCTGTGAGTACTTTTGTACAAACATTTTTACACGTCATTCATATTTCAAAAAGTAGACGAGGACGGCGTTTCCTATCCGACTACTCTGAGAAGACAGGCCCAAAACAAACTCAGACAATTTCAGACATAATCTTGGTCAGATCATGAGAGGACCATGTAGATTGGTATCTGAAATTGTCTTTTGAACCATTTTATTTCGCATACATTGGTGATGTAGTAAGTTGTTTTATGATTAAAGCTGAGATTATTGATGAATAGAATTAAAGTCTAATCAATGATCAATAATTAAACTGACGACAGAAAATGCAATTACAGGATGGTAAACAGCCTGGTCGGTTATTTTATACGCTTTCTTTCATTCTACTTCACTACCCAAGCTTTTTTTCTTGGAGCCTCATCTCTAATAAGTTTGCACACTAATTAAAATTCCCTGAAACCTTTGTGAAGGAACATTTATTTCTAGAAAAGAGTACCAGCACTGTATTTATTAGTCTCGACGACATTTTTTTCAATAATTCTGATTAAATTTCAATTTTGTTGGTACAGAAATAGGAAATCTGTTAAATTAAGTGTGCTTAATTTTTTTCACTTTTACAGGAATGCTGGGATTCGAGGAAAGCTTATTTTTAGATGCATCATTAATGTTTATTTTTAAGCTCTTTAAACTAAAAACAAAACAAATAAGCAAATTAAAATAAATTCAAAATAAATAGAAATTAGTATAATTTTGTTAAGCCAACCAGGGTGGCATAATCGCATGTGCGATAAAGCATTCTGAATGAAAAAAAAACCTCTTCAAACTATAAATAGTTAAACTTTTATTGTTATAGAATTCCAGGTTAAAAGTTAGGGGTAGGACTAAAACGTTGCACGTTTTGTTCATACATTGAAACCTTGTATTATTCTTTTATTCTGAGATATAAATAGGAAACCCATTCAAAATAAAAACAAAATCACTGATCGATTAATTTAAATAATTAAATCACACTTAATATGAACGTAGCCCCAAATTCTTATTAAATGCTACGCGTTGAACTAGCCATTGGCTAAATGTCACAGTTGCAAGCTTTGTCTTCAAGAATCCGGATATTTTCATAACACACATTACATTTAAATTAAACCCTATTTTAAGGATGTAGGGTACAGAATTGTCTTGTTCAGTTTACGTGAGTTAAGCCGTTATGTTTGTGTAGTGTGGGAAGTCAATGAATGTCAAGGGTAGAACCTACGACGCCGCCGCCAGTGAGAAATGAATGTTTGTCGCTAATCATTTGATGGTGAGCGTTTAGTGATGGGCGGAGCACGGGAAGCATGGCGATTAATTATGTACCATCGTGGACACTGGCCGTGAACTACTTTTCAACCTTATTACTAAGGGTATGAGGATGAAAAGTTTTCAAACGCAAAAATGTCCGCGGTTGTATCTAGTTACCTTTAAATATTTACTAACGTCAAATGAACAGTAACTATTTTTCGGATTTTAACCTTTAAAGATTAAAAACACGGGAAATAAGACCTAGTCGAGTTGGTTTTATTTCCGTATATGCGACAAAAACTGAAATCTATAATGCATACCATTTCTGGGTTTTTATTATCTTTAAATTACCATTTATCTTATGACAGTTTGTGTGTTGAATGTATCAAAATATTTAAATAAAAACTATTAATACATTTTATTGAGATCGTAAAATAAAATTAAAAATTAAGGTCCCGCAGACAGGCGCGACGTGATTCTGGTGGAACAATTTCTATAAAACTTTACGGAAATTGTTCCACCGGTGTCGAGTCGCGCCTGTCTGCAGGAGCCTTTGAAACATTGTGATAAAATTAGGCACGTGCTCTTACGTGTGCCATGTCACATGCATTAGATATTAAAATAAAATCGAATAAATTATAAACATAAATTAATAAGTGATTTCCTACTCGGCTGATACAATCCATGAAACTGCTACATTAATCACCAAAATTTTAATTTTTCAATTCGTTTATCAATAGATAACAGAGTGCCAAAATACCAATTAATGTCATTTGTTATTAATGACTGTTATTAATTATTATTTCATGCAGATTTATGCAGTTTTTTTAAAGGAAAACTCGTTATGGTTGCTATAAGATTTATAGTCTGATTTTCAATTTAGTGGAAATTACAGAGATGAATGGTTTCTTAGGCGTTTTGCAGATGGAGCAACTTTACTTGAGGCAACTATCAACTTTTAAAAAGTTTCTTTTAAAAGTTGCCAGTTGCTGCAACCAAATAGCCTGGTTTACGGTTGCCGCAATTTTATGGCAATCTGTGAGCAACCTTTATAGCTGAGTTGCTCAATCTATGCTACGTACAGTGTGATGATGATGGATATCGAAGAAGCAATACTTTTTCTCATTATAATACGTCGCTGCTGTCGACGGCGTCAACAACGAAACCAGCAACTTTACACAACCGATACAAATTTGACAGTTACTGGTTGTGGCATTTAGAAACTAACTTAATCATCGATTGCAGCAACTGAAAATTTTTGTCTATCACTGGAACATGCAACTTGAGTTGACACGTGTGCGCAGTTCCATTGAGATATAATGTAAACAGGTAGTTGCCAGTTGCTGCAATAGTTGCTCCATTTGCAAAGAGCCTTAGATACCTAATGACAAGATGATACACGCACCAACCACCGGTTCTTAGTAGAGAAGATCTTGATCAATATTTTATCAAATGAGATTATGCAACTTTTGTAACTAATAAACGGGTTTTGTAGCTTAAGCTTTAAATAACATCACGCCTTGTTTCCCCGAAGGGTTGGGCAGAATTGTATCTATCTATAGCACACCCACATTTCGCCAGTTATGTTGAAGTCCCATTCCCATGTAATAGGGGGCGAGCCTATTGCCATCAATCGGGCACAAATCCAGACACCCCCGGCAACATGGCAACTGAAGGAACACGGGTGGGTTTTAGTCAGTAAGTGTCTGACACGCCCTTCCGCTCCACCCAGAGTGGGAGAAGTTATTTGATATTTTCCCAACCAAAAAAAAAAAACGGCTGCTGCTAAATAACACTTTGCCCGACCTAGGAATAGAACTCAGGGCAAGAACCTCCAAGGACACTCTTTTCAATGTAGATATTACAAAACCCTGGGTACATTATTCTTGTTGCTTCTATATGTGAGAACAATGTACAAAAAATAATCAAAAGCAATTGAAAATATAAGATTATGTGGTGGTAAGCGGTGGTGAGTGTACTGGTACCGGTCGAGTGGAAGGATCTGCCTTAGTAACGAAATGGATTTTGTTCAAGAGGGCCTAGATTATTGACAATCGCTTACAAAGCGTTTCGTATATATATCGCCGTAAGATTGTGAGAACCGTTAGTTTATAATCTATCGGTATTATTTCCGTTAGATTATAAACTGTCAAAAAATTGTGAATTGAGTGAAATGGGTTAGATTAGGTTAGAACTGTGACCAATCGCGCGCGAGCCGAGCGAGCGCTACTTCCAAGTTGCTCACAGCTAGGCAGGCTATTTAGTATTAGCGCAAGGTGCGTTACGTCGCAAGCAAGTTTGATACCAGTTCACAATTTGTCGGTTTCCCATGGAAAGATTATAAACTAGCGAAAAATAATGCGTTAAATTGTAAATGGTTCGTTGCAGTTCAAAATTTTTCGACAGTTTATAATTTAACGGAAATAATACCGATAGATTATAAAATAACGAAGTTCATAATTATACGGTGACATATATACAACGACTAAGACTGGTTTCACAGCTGTCGATGAGACCCGTGCGGGCCGCCCGTACGGGCTCCCGGAACGGAGACACACGTGAGGCATTAGAATATTGTTTCACAGCGACGCGGATTGGTCCGTACATGACCCGCTCCGGGTAGAGCCCGTACAACGCTAGCAACCGTATCGTACAACTCCCTCGTTACAGAGTACTGTGGGTGCTACCCGTGCGGGTCTCCCGGACAGCTGTGAAACCAGCCTAAGCACAATAGGGTCGTGATACATTTTCCGTAGCTTGTTGTCAATCCAATTTTTAAGCTATTGCATAGCTTTTATCGCGGGCTTTGAGCGCGGCGACCGAATCAAGAAATTCCGTAACGTAACGAAAATAAAACTGTAGTAAATACTCAAAGTATGCATTAAATACTTGTCTGTATTTATTATTCTTAATAATCTAATTTCGTATTGACATTGTGTTCTTTTCTGATTGTCACAAAAATAAAAAACATGACGTTTACTACTTTGGCTCTTATTTAACTTAATTATTCAATATACAACATTCGTTATCAGCACGAGGTAAAAAAAAGTAGAAAAATGTCGTGTGGACCTGCTGGTATATCGATAAAACCGTTGTGCGAAAGAGCCGGCTATGGCATCTGGAAATTCAAAATGCGTATGTATTTGATGCATGAGGATTTATGGGAAACCATAGAAGGTTACTCAGGTGAGAAGCCCTCTGATGCAAATAAAAGGGATCAGAGAGCTTTAACCAAGATTTGTTTGACAATCGACGGAGGCGCAATCGCACATGTTCGGAGCGCTGAGACTGCCAGGCAAGCATGGGATGCTCTTAAAGATGCTTTTGAAGATAAGGGAATGGGCAGAAAATTGGCCCTGGAGCGCAGGCTGTATAGATATAACTTGTCAGACTTCGATAATGATGTTGAGCGTTATATTGGCGCAATCGTAGCTACTTCGCAAGATTTAGCAGACATCGGGAAGAAGATTGATGATGAAAGTTTGGCAGCGATTATGCTCGGAGGTTTAGGACCTCGCTACGATCCCTTAGTTATGGCTCTGGAAAACTCCAACTTAAAAATCACAAGTGAATTGGTGAAAAGTAAGCTATTGAATGAGTTCTCGAAAACCGTAGACGTTCAAGCTCCGGAGAACAAACCGACGACTTCCGCTCTGAAATCTTCTCAAGGTAAAATTTCTTCCAATAATAGTAAGAAGAAAAGAATTATCAAATGCTATGGATGCGGTGAACCAGGTCATAAAAGGCCCGATTGTCCTATAAGGAAGGACGAGAAGGACAAGCACGTAAAAAATGTTACTCTGAAGACAGCACTCAATGGTGTAGAAGGAGAGAGTACCACTTTTTTCATTGATACTGGAGCGACCAATCACATGTGCCATAATACTGATTACCTAGAGAACGTAAGGTTGAATAATGAAGCAGGTAGTAATGATACTGTAACGGTTGCAAATGGAGAGAAGATAAGTTGCAGAGGTATAGGTAATATTTCTTTTTCTACTAAAGATTGTGAAGGAACAATGACTGGTGTTGTTGCCGTGCCTGACCTGAATTGTAATTTACTCTCTGTTAGGAAAGCTTGTGAAAACGGTTTACATGTAGTTTTTGATAAAAATGGTTGTATTTTTTATGAAAATTTTTCTTGTACTGGAAAGGCTCTTTTACGTGGTTCTGTAAGTAGTGGGCTGTACACTTTAAATTGTACTGTAAATGTTCCTAAGAGAATTGCCTCTAATGCGCTCCTTGATACGTCAGATTGCAGACTTTGGCATAGGCGTTTAGGACACCTTTGCCGAATAGGTCTGGATAAACTTAGAAAAGGTGAGGCTATAGGTGTGTCTTATGATAAGGTGGACAATGAACCATGTATACATTGCTTGGAAGGCAAGCAGTCAAGAAAACCATTCAAAGCAATTCCATTTAAAAGAGGAACAGCTTTGTTGGAACTAATTCATGCGGACCTGTGTGGTCCGATGTCACACGATTTTCAGGGAAACAAATATCTTTTGGTTTTTATTGATGATTTTTCGAGAGCGATTTTTCCTTTCTTTATCTCGTCGAAAACTCAAGTAAAAGATAAATTCTGTGAATTTCAGAATGCAGTTGAAAGGCAGAAGGAAGCAAAAATTAAAATTTTCAGAACAGATAACGGGACTGAGTTTGTGAACCAAGGTATGAGAGACTATTTGACTTCAAAAGGAATTAAGCATGAAACGACAGCTCCTTATAGCCCTCAATCTAATGGCGTAGCTGAACGTGTAAATCGCACACTGGTTGAAAAGGCGCGCTGTATGCTTACTGAAGGTAAACTTTCCAAAGTATATTGGCAAGATGCAGTTCAAACTGCTGCTTATTTGAAAAACAGGTCTCCTCATCGTGCACTCGAAAATAAAACTCCTTTTGAAATGTGGTATGGGAATAAACCAAACCTCTCACATTTAAGAGTTTTTGGCTGTCGAGCGATGGTTCATGTCCCCAATTGTCAAAGAAAGAAGCTTGATGTCAAATCTACGGAGCACATTTTTGTAGGATATGCTGATGATATCCACAGTTACTTCTTTCGTAGTTCTGAATGCCCACGTCGCTTAGTTAAAGCGAGGGACGCAGTATTTTTTGAAAATTCTTTTACAAGTTTAAAAGAAAATTCAGATTCTTCTAGAAGCCAAGAAGAAACAGTAGTTCCACTACGATTGAGCACTGATCCTTGCAATGCTGTTGAACAGATAGTTAATTTGGATGTTCCTACAGCAAGCACTTCCATGGATGTTCCGGACGTTTCCACTGATCGTTTTCACGATGCTTCAGATGTAGAAGTAGAACAAAGCAACAGTGTTCTCGGTGAGTCAGTGGAAGAACGTCGCTATCCAATGAGAGAACGGAAGAAACCAGATTTCTTGTTATACAAGACCTGTACGGAAGAGGTAATAAATGAAGATCCATCTAGCTACTCAGAAGCCATGCACGCAGAAGATAAAGATAGTTGGATTGCTGCGATGCAAGACGAGTATGATTCCTTAAAAGAAAGAAAAACTTGGATTTTAGTCAATAGACCTGAAAATAAGAAAGTTATTCCTTGTAAATGGGTCTACAAATTGAAACGAGATGCTTTAGGAAATTCTGTAAAGTATAAAGCAAGACTTGTAGCTAAAGGTTACAGTCAGGAGGCAGGAGTGGATTATTATGAAACATTCTCTCCTGTGGTGAGGAATTCATCCTTACGTATGCTGTTAGCTTTTGCCGTTGAGAACGAATATAAGCTAAAGCATTTGGACGTGGACACAGCATTTCTTAATGGCAATCTAGAGGAAGAAGTGTTCATGCTACAGCCTCCTGGATTTACACAAGAAGATGGAAAAGTTTGTCTTCTGAAGAAATCCATCTATGGGTTGAAGCAAGCTTCGCGAGCTTGGAATAAAAAGCTCGACGAAACTCTTAAAAGTTTGGGTTTCAGTAGGACCTCCTCAGAGTCATGTGTATATACGAAACTTTTTGGTTCGTCTGAACTAGTTATACTAGCTGTCTATGTCGATGACATTGTCTTGTTGCACAAAGATGACTTGACGTATGACAAAGTCAAACATGACTTGAGACAATTTTTCGGTATAAAAGATCTGGGAAATCTAAATTATTTCCTATCTCTAAATGTAAAATACGATAATGGGATAATTGAAATAAACCAAAAAACTTTTATACTCGATTTATTAAAACGTTTTAAAATGCAACAGTGTAAAACGTTTGATACACCTTTAGCGAGCAGTAAGTTGGAACCTGGAATTGGTGAGAAACCTGATTATCCTTATCAGAACTTGATTGGCTGCTTGATGTACCTCGCTGTTAATACTAGGCCAGATATAGCGTTTGCTACCAGTTATTTGAGTCAGTTTAATACGACTTATGACAAAACGCACTGGACAGCAGCGAAGCGTGTACTTCAGTATCTTAAGGGTACTATAGATTATTCCATTGTCTACAGGAAGACTGGTGAATATATCTCTGCATACGCTGATGCCGATTGGGCTAACTGCACAATTGACCGCCGTTCGTATACAGGCTATTTTGTGAAATTGGCTGGAGGACCAATTTCTTGGGAGTCAAAGAAACAGCCAACGGTTGCATTATCTTCAACCGAGGCTGAGTATATGTCACTGAGTGCCGTAACCAGAGAAGTTGTCTTTTTGCGCAGACTCTTGCAAGAAATTAGTGGCAAGGTAAGACAAGTTATTATTTATAACGACTGTCAAGGGGCGCAAAAGCTGGCGTCAAACCCTATTCACCATAATAGGACTAAGCACATAGATACAAAACATCATTATATTAGAGAGATTGTATCTAAGAATATTGTGGACTTACGGTACATTCAGACGCATGATATGAGCGCTGACATTTTGACAAAAGCCCTAGGACGTGTATCACATTTAAGATGTGTTAAGGGTATGGGATTTAGTTAATTATAGGCTTCTTTAAATCTTAATGTCTCGCTAATAGATCTTAGATTATTTCGATTAAGTGGGGGTATGTAGTAAATACTCAAAGTATGCATTAAATACTTGTCTGTATTTATTATTCTTAATAATCTAATTTCGTATTGACATTGTGTTCTTTTCTGATTGTCACAAAAATAAAAAACATGACGTTTACTACTTTGGCTCTTATTTAACTTAATTATTCAATATACAACAAAAACCTAACACCCCCCCACTCCGCCTACCATGTAATGACGGTTCCCATGACAACGTGATGTTTTCATGGGAAATGTGATGTTGTCATGGGAACGTAATTTTTGTTTTATGTCATCACGTCATAATCCCAAGTGTAGCGTTGACAAATAGGAAGTATGGAGGTTACAAATGCTATGCAATAGCTTTACCGCGGCAGTCCCCGAGTGCCACACTTTTTTTTTTTTACTTTTCCTTCATTGATATCGCTGATAAAATGTCGGTTTATCTACACCCTTTGGTGTCTAAAAATATCTTCTGTTCGTAGGAAAGCCAATGAAAATGCTTTTCCTCTATTTTGTCATGAATTTTACTTTTCACGGGTAAAGCAATTGTCATCGGAACAACGAAGCTGTTATTTAATTTTAATTCATGAAGAAACTAGACATGAGCAGTATTAAATTTTTTGCATAAAAACGCTATCTTACTCAGATCAACCATCTAATTTTTAACTGCGGATAATAGTTGACATCATAAATTAAAAATTGATACCAATACATAATCGCTTCAAGTTATCGAACACGTTATTATTTAATTAAGAAACTTTAAAATAAAACTACTAGACGTCGACATCGATTATGTCAAAAATATCTTAATAGGAGCAAAAAACTTAAGTGTTGTTAAACTCCTAGTAGATTTTAATCTTACCCGAAGGCTATACAGATTATGTATCAGGAGTATGATATAATTAATATTATAACTGAGTTGAGCAGAGGTACTACAGCTGTACACCCACATTTCGCCAGTTATGTTTAAGTCCCATGTAATATGGGGCGAGCCTATTGCCATCAACCGGGCACAAATCCAGACTCCGAGCTACTACTGAGAAATTTCAGATGGAAAAACCCAATAACACTTTGCCTAACCCGGGAATCGAACTCAGGACCTCATGCTTAGCAGTAGCGTTTACAACAACTACACCAACGACGCAGTATATTATCCTATACTATTAAATGATCAATATTTGTAATCACGTTCGGCTCGGCTCCGAATGGCTCTAACGATTTCGATGAAAGTTGCAATATAGGGGTTTACGGGGGCGAAAAATCGATCTAGCTAGGTCTCATATCTGGGAAAATTTGTTTTCTCCGTATTTTCACCCGAGCTGAGCTCGGTCGCTCAAAGTTTAGAACAAGATGGCCACCTTAGAATAATGAAATGGCAGCATGGAATTAGTAGGAACTATCCTATACTATTTATTAAATGAGCATTCTCTATTTTCACCCGAGCAGAGCTCGTTCGACCAGATACTATAATTATTATAATGTAAGTAAGTATATAACGATAATACCAGAACTATTACTATGCAAATACTCCAATATTATTAGCTAGCTCACGGGCTTGCCTTTATGAAACTGCTATCATTACTCAAAATGTTAATACACATTAATATTAAACTGAAACATTAAATACTAACAATTTTCACAATCCATCGCTGCTTACATTCTAAACTCTAAATCAAAATGCTATGGAAATACGGTAATGTAAAACGTAGTGTGCTAAAACTTCGTTCAGTCCAGTCGAGTCGGTAAATTCATGTCAATCAAGGGCTGTAAAATTTGTCGGCGTTGTTTACCGTTTACTAGTGATAAATTAGTGTGCATTAGACTGTGGCGAGGTAAAGATATAGTTCCCCGATAAGGCGGCAATGTAAGGCTTTATACAGAACAGAACATGTAATAACGATTAATATGAGTACATACAATCAGGGCGGGGCGGTTGTGATATTTCGCTGAGATTAGCAACTTGTGTGATGGTCTTTATTTACTTTTAATATGCTCATTATAGTTCTTAGTGTGGCTGATTAGACATGAAAGATGCAAGTATAATAAATATATACATATTTCTTCGATGGCATATACGACGTGTAACGTTAAATGCGCAAAACCTGAAAATAGTTTGATCAGAATAACGAGCAGAATCAATTGAACCACTTTTTAATATAGGTCACATTTTTCAAAAAATCTTTATTAAGAACGTTGCCGTGTCTATTTATTAATAGGTCAAGCCATCACATGCGCAAACCCGGCAAAATAGGTAAACAAACACAAATTGTTGTCGAACAATTTGAATTTTCTCATACGCGGGATAATAATAGCTTTTAAACAGCACATAAAACCTTCACATTTTTTTAATGATTTTTTTTCTTCCTGAAATAGGTCAATTGAAGTAAAAATCAGTTGGGGTGTCTGAGGTTTTGCGCATTTAACATTACACGTTGTATAACTACTGCTTATAAGAACAGCATCTGACCGTTATAAGTGGTCAATATAGGATTCTGGATCAAAGGACCAATTTTATTTTTATTAACTTCGTTTTCCATTTTTAGGGTTCCGAACACTAAGGGTGGCAAAGGAAACCCTATTACTAAGCCTCCACTGTCCGTACGGCTGTCCATCAGCGGGCTGTATCTCATAAACCATAATAGGAAACAGTTGAAATTTTCACAGATTGTGTATTTCTATTGCCGCTATAACAATGTATAATACAAATTAAACATAGTTATCAATTGAAGGGGATACAAGAAACGTATTTTTTTGCCCTTTTTTGCTAGATCTTAAACGGAACCCTTCGTGTGTGAGTCCTACTCACACTTGGCCGGTTTTTTTATTAACTTTATATTTTTAGATTTTATTTGAGTCTACGCTAATTGAAAATTCAAGTTGTATTTAGTAGATCAGCCGCGTGAGAAAAAGAGGTTAAATAATCCATATATAATTCTGGTTACTAGCTTTTATTTTAACTTGAACTAAACAAGTTTAGTGTATCGGCGATATCAAACGCGTAATATTTATGGTTAATTTAATTTAGTTCAAAGCGCCGACGCGACGGTGCTGTTGTCATAAAATATTACTTGAGAACTGGGTAATTGGTGTAATAGTATTTATGGGAAGTTGGTGCAAAGATCGGCTGTTGGTCTATGTGACGAACATTTGGCGAAGTTAGTGAGAAATTTTCAGTCATAGCTGAAATTGTTCTTTTGGAAGAATACGGTTGTAATCACGTAAAAAGTTAAAGATAGTTAATTGATTCAGACGTGAACCTGTAGAAATTCATTATAAAATACAATAGACGTGGATATATTTAGTAACCAGTTCCGCTTAGCTATTTCTAAAGAGCCATAAACTCACTCTCTCTGCCTTCAGCGCTCGGTATGGCAAAACGCCGTGTTCAGGTTCGCGATAAGTCAATCGTCATCCTGAGGATGCCTCGTTGAGAGGTGAAATAAGTGTCGATTTCTTTCAGGAGTTTTTTTATGGCTCTTTAGAAATAGCTAAGCGGAACAGGTTATTAAATATATTCACGGCTATTGTACGTTAAAAGTTAGTGAAAATATACTGTGAATGGATTACGCTAGTAGGATGCAGAATTTAATAAAGTAGTATGAAGAAGGTATTATACCAAAACAATAAGTACGGTAGGTATCAAGTAAAAAAAACAAACTGCCAATCATTTACCGCAGGTCAGTGTTTTCAATTAATATAGGTACCAATCAATTAAATTGAATTAAAAAGAGACGTGTTAAGTACCTCGTGTTAATTTGTAGACAATTGATTGATGCGCATCCTGTTATAATTATACCATATTATATATAGCAAATTAAACCCCGTCAATATTTATGCCAAACTAAATTATATGAATGAACATTTAAGACATTCATTCATTTAGAAGATGCTGAACAATGTATATTTATCATTTCCCAACTATGTTGGGGTCGGCTTCCAGTCTAACCGAATGCAGCTGAATCAAAATCAAAATATTTTATTTCACATAAACCTACAAGGGCACTTATGAAACGTCAGAAGCTAGGTGCACGGTTCCAATTGGTCGTTTCCTATGGAGAAGAGCCGGCAAGAAACTCCAGGGTTACTCTTTTAAAAATAATTGGCTTTTACAATACTTTCATATAACAGTGTTTACCAGTGAATATCAGTATTTATTTTTCATGGAGCGACTGCCTATCAGACCTCCACAACCCAGTTACTGGGTAACACGATATCCCTTGGTAAAACTAGTAGTCAGAATAAAAAAAAAACAGTGGCACTCCGGGAGTGAAAACTTGAACAATTTGACTGTGCAGGAAATACTTTTAATTAGGTGTTGGAAACAGTGTCGCGAGTTCAATTGTTTTTTCCCATCTCAAAAATGCTCAACGCGCCTAAAGAAGTTTTCACTTCAAAAAGTGTTCTGTTTTTAAACACTAGTCCGTTTACCGATTGCGCACGCCGACTTGCGCAACCGCACGAAGGCTTGCACTGATAAACGGTGCAGTGATAACGAGTGGCCGGTCGACCCTGATAGCGATTTGAAAGGCACCTGGCCACTACCGAACTATTTTTCCATACCATATATGTATACATGCATTCTTATGTGAGAACGAGTTATGCCCGCGGGTTTGAGTTTGGAAAAGTTTTTGTTGTGATAACATCTTATTGCCTATTGGTTGCCTTTTCTGGGCAATGATATGATATGAAGTTATCGAATAAACGTTTGAAGAACACAAAGAGAGGTATGGAGGACTATGAGGGATAGCTCAGTCTACGTGTGGGAAATACAATATTCTTAGAATGTGTTAGTTATTGGAATATTGTATTCATATCCAATTATAGACCATACACTATTTCATTAAATTCAGCCAAAACGTTGAGTTATAAAAGGGTCATTCGAAATGCCCACTCGGTTGTTACCGGACAATTAGGCTAAACGTATGCTGAGACGCAGGTGACGCAGCACAGTACTGTACAGATTTTGCAGGGTAGGGCAGGCGAGGCAGACATAAGCCACGAGCGCATGCTGCGACGCAGCTACACAAAGACATTTGCGTCCTAGCTAGTACAAACAATCTAGTGACGATCTGCACGCGTCGCGCAGAAATCTGTGCCGGCTCTACAACGAGACGCAGAGCAGGTCTGACACATGTCTGCGTCGCGCGTGCCTGCGCCGCAGCGTACGCAGTTGTCAGTACGTTCATGCATTACAAAATCTGCTCTGCCCTGCGCTGCGTGAAACTGCGTCACCTGCGTCTCAGCATACGCTTAGCCTTAATATTGACGTCTTGGTTGAAGTGTCAAAAAAATCATCGGCAGGTTTATAATAACTATAATCCAATCAGAGTTGCTCATATAACTAATAAATATCTATAAATTTTTTACTCCATTATAATTTAATCGATACTTTCAATACCCATTCTCAATAAAGATTAACTCGATAGGAGCAGTTACAAATAATACTTTGACAGACACCACGCCCTTGTTTATTAACATTGTTGTCTGGATTTAATAAAGATATTTTATTACAGCAATATCAATAAATCATTACAAGTCCTGCCTAGTGGACCGACGACGCACAGACTTGGTGGCCAAAAAAATAAATTGAAACAGTTACTAAGAACCATGACCATTATAAGGTGGTACATGGTGGAATATGGAACTAAATAGAAATGTATTCAATTTGACGTACTGTGATTACAACCAGCGCCATCATAGAGTGTCTAGATATAATAGTCACTCTGCAATCTTGATTATTTGAGTCCAACTGGCGCCAAAGAGATTATTGTGTGTATGACCGTGACCGGAGTGATTGAGCTTAGCTACAGCCTACAGAGAGCAATTGAATGTAGATCCGCATCCTTTAAGTAATAAAGAAAATGGAGAGTAGTGAATGGACAGATAACCCAGTCAGAATTGACACAAAAAAGGCAAACGTCGCTAACGCGCAAGTAACTACGACTTTTTTATAAGTTCTTAGGTCCCTTTTTTTGGGTGGGAAATGACGGTTCCCATGACAACGTGATGTTGTCATGAGAACGTAATTTTTGTTTTATGTCATCACGTCATCATCCCAAGTGTAGCGTTGACAAATAGGAAGTATGGAGGTTACAAATGCTATGCAATAGCTTTATCGCGGCAGTCTCCGAGTGCCACACGTTTTTTTTTTTTTTGTGGTAAATTATCAAATAACTTCTCCCGCTCTGGGTGGAGCGGGAGGGCGTGTCAGACTCTTACTGATTAAAACCCACCCGTGTTCCTTCGGTTGCCTGTGTTGCCAGGGGCCACGGTAACCTTTTCGGACAAAACCGCAACCCCAACCGCAATTCTTAGGTCCCCTGAGAGTAGTTTATACCCAAGTTTGCAATCCTGAAAACTTTGTACAATTCCCATGGTGCTCGAAAAACTGCGAAATTCAAAGGCCTAATGATTGCGAAGATACAGCTTGTTAAAAATGGGCATTTTTTTCCAAAATGGAAAAATTATCGGACTATACATGTCATTGATTTACTAAAAAAAAGAAGTATATCTCGCCCACATACATGGTTAATTGCCGTGAACGTTCTAAAAAGTCCTTAACAAGTTTATCGTCCAATCAAAAGGTCGTTCTAATAAATCGTTTAGATTTACAAAGCGTGGGACTTAGGAAAATGTTGCTACAACTTTTGCAAATATCTCGGGTACAAGCGATACCGCCGATTAATATAAATAATATGTGTGTTCTAGTTAGTGCGACCCAGATCGACGTGTGTTTGTTTGATGATGTCCATCCAATCATGAAATGGCTATCAAATATTAAGTATATCTTTACTTAAAACTATCTTCTGCCCGCGACTTCGTAGTTCCGGAGATTACCCCCCTACATAAAACTTTATAATATTAGCATAGAATTAATCCAAAACTCTTATTGATATAAATATGTTTAAAGAAAATATCGTGAACACCTGAACTTACGAGACCTAAAGCTGCAAACAGTCAAAAACGCATTGAACAAGCGTAGTGGGTTTTTCCAATACTTTGAGCATCATCTGCCCTTAGCCTTTTCCCAACTATGTTGGGGTCAGCTTCCAGTCTAACTGGATTCAGCTGAATACCAGTATTTTACATGGAGCGACTGCCTATCTGACCTCCACAACTCAGTGGGTAACACGATACCCTGTGTTAGACTTGTTGTCAGACCTTCGGCCTTATAATAATATAATACCCGTAACAACTGTCAAAAATCTAGATATAACAGCCGGAACGAACGTTTCCGAGGTACGGAGTGGTCTTGGTATGTAAAGATGGTCACCCATCCACGGACTAACTGTGGCAAGCGAAGCTTAACCTGATAGATCAACTCGAGCAGCTGTTATTACTTAGCAAAGAAAAGTTTAGTGTAGTTTCTAAACTAAGAGAAAAGATTAGATTTTTTGTATGTTTGCTTGTTACGCTTTCACTCTAAAACGGCTGAACGGATGAAATCTGGCACATGGGTAGACCATGACTTGCGTAAGAACGTAGGATAATTTTTATCTGAATATTCTTACAGGATCAAGACTTATGCGGGTGAAACCGTGGGGCGCAGCTAGCCATCAACTCTCGTTGCGTGAGCTTTAGCTATAGACAGTCTATTTGTGTGCATGCATATACGGTTAATAGAGATATGTGTGCGTGATGTGTCTGTAATATCAAGGCCGTATGCTAATCGATGTTAAATAATAAACATCGATAAAAAGGTTTACCTACCTATATTTAAACGTGCTCTCGATTTAATGGGTTTTGTGAAAAAAAATGGTAGTCACATGCGTTGAGATCTTTTTCATTGTTAATTAATCGTTTGTTAGGGTGGATTTTGTTGTTCCTTTTACATTTTATGACCGATTGCCATAAAGACCTGTAAGCTATTGCATAGCTTTTATCGCGGGCTTTGAGCGCAGCGACCGAATCAAAAAAATCCATAACGTAACGAAAATAAAACCTAACACCCCCCACTCCACCTACCATGTAATGACGGTTCCCATGACAACGTGATGTTGTCATGAGAACGTCATTTTTGTTTTATGTCATCACGTCATCATCCCAAGTGTAGCGTTGACAAATAGAAAGTATTGAGGTTACAAATGCTATGCAATAGCTTTACCGCGGCAGTCCCCGAGTGCCACACGTTTTGTTTTTTTTTGTGGTATATTATCAAGTAACTTCTCCCGCTCTGGGTGGAACGGGAGGGCGTGTCAGACTCTTACTAACTAAAACCCACCCGAGTTCCTTCTGTTGCCATGTTGCCGGGGGCCACGACCTGGGATTTCGGACTTCTTCGCAACCCCGGCAGGCTGTAGTGACAGCTGTTTGAAAGAAAATTAATTGTAATGACTGACGCTAGTGGTGCCATAAACTGTATTCCGTTTTG
This sequence comes from Agrochola lychnidis, assembly GCA_963680765.1. Classification (NCBI taxonomy): domain Eukaryota; kingdom Metazoa; phylum Arthropoda; class Insecta; order Lepidoptera; family Noctuidae; genus Agrochola; species Agrochola lychnidis. Next base: position 3,111,341 of record OY796856.1, on the reverse strand, counting down.
ATTGATACACGAAATATTGATAATAATACTAACCTACTATTGTCCCACTCCAGGGCAAAGGTTGCTTCTCTTTGATCACCAGGCTTGCTCAAGGCGGATTGACGATTTCAGACATATTAATTAAGTTTAGGTTTCCTCACAATGAACAAAGCCCCCAAAATTATAATTTGCTTCCTTATCTAACTAAACACATATGTATAAATTTCAAACATTACCATTTTTTACCCATTATATTTCAACATGCCTATTAAAAAAATAAAAAATAAAATAAATAATTTATTTGTTCTAGTCCAATTATCTAATGATTATCCATTTTATGCAAATGTGACTTTCTCGGGCAAAAACGTAATGTTTGCGTTATTATGTGTTCTTAATGCGTCTTTGCTGTATGTAATAAATAGTGATGTCCCATAAAATGACGGAATTATTGCTGGTATATCGGTGAAGCAACTATTGATTGCTTATGATATGAAAATTAGGTAACTGCATGCAAGAAGTAATAGACTTTAATAATCGACCTAAATCTCTATCAAATAATAATACTGTTCTTTATTATTATGACAGTAAAAACGGTTTTATAAAATGACTTTGATTTTCACCATCGGCATAGTTATTATTTTTTGTGCAAAATACAATCTTGTTTACTAAACGGAGCATATCGATATTTTGATGGAGTCTCTGTGGGGTGGGGTGATACTAAGAAATTGTTTCTTTGTATGCTAGGCTCCATCTCCACGGACGAGAAAACCGCGGCGATAGTCACGCTATGCCTTCAAATTATCGCTTCGATGATATCGCCGTGCGGAGATTGATTCATTCAATAGAAACTCTTATTGAATTTGATGGCATGGCGCCGCGATTTTCTCGCCCGTGAAGATGGTTTACTAGTATGAGGAACAGGGTGTAAAGTTCACTCATCCTCCATAGAAAAGGGAGGATCCTCCGACCAGACGGGTGTTGTGTCTGCCGGGCAACTGCCCAATGGTTGAAGTCGGAATCTTGTATTTATGTCGATCGCTCGGTAAACTCTAACTGCGCGATGCAGGATTTGTGTGACGTCATGTCTTTGATGCGTAGTTTGTATGTGGCGGTGTAACCGCTACAATGGCGCCTTACGTTATGTTTGTATATCTGACAAATCAACTGTGTTTTAAAATCATTGCCTATCTAATCAAATTTTATGGCATGTAGTAAATGTAGTAATACCAGTAAAATAAGTACGGGTTGGAATTTATTAAGCTCAGACAGTGCTCCATTAATCTGTTTTTTTTGTTTTTACAGACTTCATTATACTACATAAATGTGTTCGAGAAATTCAATCAAATAACCAAAATTATATGCACACTCTTAACAAAAACAGTACACGAAGGGTTCCGTATCGTACCACCGTTCAATATTTACCAAAAAACACCTTTCTTGTATTGTGGACCGCCCCCCCCCCCCCCCCCGGGACCCCCTTATTTTTTTACTTTATTTTATTTTTATTATTTATTGTTATAGCGGCAATAGGAAAAAATAATCTGGGAAAATTTCATTTGTCTAGGTACTTATTACGGTTCATGAGATACAGCCCGCTGACAGACAGACGGACAGTGGTGGCTTAGTAATAGGGTTCAGTTTGGTATCCTTCGGGTACGGAGCCTTAAAAAGGAAATATGCAGAAGTTGGACACTAATATCGATATGCATATCTATTTACTTTTGTAAGGCAACAGCGTAGGAAGGCTTTAAATAAAATTCCTGCGCTGCCCACGTGTGTCCGTGTGTGAAAAACATTAAAATGTGTAACAGTTGCATAATGCATGCATGTGAGCCGAGTGGCCGGCGTCCTTGCCACGCCTCTTGTGCAATGCGTTCGTTGTAATTATAGGCACTACCTTGCCTTAAATAGTTTTGTTATAAATATATTTTAAGAAAATGTTATTTTTGAGATTTTGTTTTTGCTTTTTTAGTGACTGGTTGTGAGTGGTTCGTAACTTATTTATATAAACGGAAAGTTTTCGTACTGAAGGACCAATATTGAGACGGAAGATTATTCTTAGCTTCAAGCTATAATCTTTGTTTTTATCATCAATTCTAGTTAAATGATTGAAAAGGATTAGCGATTATAAAAGGATGACAATACGACAATAAATTAAACTGCCTACCCATATCTAATGGCGTTCATAAGAAGGCTGAAAATCATCCAAAGTGCAATGGAGAGAGCTATGCTTGGAGTTTCTCTACGTGATCGCATAAGAAATGAAGAGATCTGTAAGAGAACCAACACAACAGACATAGCCCGAAGAATTGCCAAACTTAAGTGGCAATGGGCAGGGCACATTGCTCGCAGAACATATGGCCGATGGGGCCGAAAGGTTCTGGAGTGGCAACCGCGTATCGAAAGACATAGCGTTGGAAGGCCCCCTACAAGGTGGACCGATGACCTGGTGAAGGCCGCAGGAATCAGTTGGATGCAAAAAGTGCTGAATCGGTCGAAGTAGAGGTGTTTGGAGGAGGCCTATGTCCAGCAGTGGACGTCTTTCGGGTTAGGTTTCTTTGAGAGTTCCAAAATACTCTCATGCTAGTGTTTTCATTTGTTGTCTCCACATTGTATGTCTAGTAAATATTAAATTACGTGTCACGTTGTTTGTCCGCGATGGACTCCTAAACTACTCAACCGATTTTAATCAAATTTGCACACCGTGTGCAGTTTGATCCAGCTTGAAAGATAGGATAGGTAGGGTAGGTAGGGTAGGTAGTAAGTGATAAAGATGGTCCACCCCAAACATTTATATGGCAAAACAACGTTTGCAGGGTCAGCTAGTTATATATATAACTTAATTTTAAAACAAGTATACCTATTGTTGGACTGAAAAAGAATATTTCTTGTCATTTAGAATATTTTTTTCTCTATCTGACATAATTTCGTAAAAGTTATGTTTAATTTACTTTAAACTTCAAAAACTAGTTAGCCATTGTTTCTAAGTATTTCGAGAACTACCTACAAGTTGCCTTAACTAAGTCTAGATCGTAGCCGCCTACAGTACATTGATAAGGCATATTGAAATTGTCATTTCCATTTTAGAAACCATTATTAATTAATAAATATAATAAACATGACAAAGAATATTAAAGTACCCTGAAGCTGTTTATTTGACACATTCCTTTTGGAAAGGGCGACTAGAATCAATTCTATTTTTTACTAAATTTTGACGTTCAAAACTGCCTTTTATGTGCCTAATTGAAATAAATTATTTGACTTTGAGCAAAAAGTTCGTAAGACAGACCTTATTGTATCTTTAAATAAGACATTGATAAGTACATAAATAATGAATTGAAAAGTTTCAACAATTCTTCCAGCAACGAAAAATGTTTGAAAAAACAGTCGTTCGTTAAAAATGGTTTAAATAGTCAATAAGATAACGTACTATTAATTAAATGTGCCTACGCAAATAGGGAACCAATTACCTATTAATTTGTATATCAACTTATTCCTTTACGCGGAACTATTCGATACATGTGTACATATTTATATTCTATTTCTATTATTAATAGTTTCCTATCAATATCCACTTAACCACTCTCTTTCATTACAGTAATATCGCCACATTATCTAACGGGAAATTACTTACTAATTACTTCAATATCTCAACTTAAAAGGGAATCCCTAAATACCAAACAGTTGTCACAGTCAACCAGCATGTATAACTAATGTTTCTGATAAGACGCATAAGTGCAAATTATATGATAGCACTCCATTACCGTCTCGCTGATATCGGGTACATTTTCCGCAATGTTGTGTACCTGTAAACAAAACATAGTGTCGTTAGTAGCTTATCTAGGTGTTGTAAATACTAGCGTAATAGGGCATGCAGTGTTGGTTTAGTTGCGCGAATGTTTGTGACTAATTCTTCCTTGTAAACGCAACGTTGTCTTTTCAATTATTTAGTTCTGCTTCGACTGCTACTATGCAATATTAGTTTTAGGGCTGCGACTTACATTGTGGGATATTGAAATTATTTTCGCAATTTGACAAAAATCTACGAAAATTAATGAGTATTCATGTATGAAACGGGGTAGATCTGATTGTGAGTGGCTTCCCATTTGGTTCTTTGAGACACAAGAGTCGACAAAGTCACCACCAGTACCAGCACCTGACCAAATCCCTTTGTCACCTCCACAACCGGGACATACAGCGATCATTATCTTATCTACTGGTTGATCAGGTGTGTTCCACATGAAAGTCGAAACTCACGTGTTTATGGACTGGGGTAGGCTCGTGTGGCCTTTCAGATTTATGATAAAACAGAATAAGACCCTTGATAAATATCGAATTAAATGTCGTCCTAAATCGAAAGATAATTAGTAAGTAACTAATTATCTTTCGATTTAGGACGTCATGACTTCCTGACTTTTTTGAATAGTTGCCTATTCGAAAAAGTCAGGAAATCATGACGTTCTAAATGTTTAATGTGTTACTTTTAGTTTGTTATAGAACTTAATGTATTCCCGTTTATATCTAAATATAGGTTAGCGATTTAGACACCTACATCAGTCAAGGGGGTGATTCTACCCGTCATGTTAAACAACTTTCACTATTAAACTCATATCCCATTCCTGAAAAAATAATCTAATTCTATACAAAAGTATTTCGATACACGTATGATTTTTGAAGGGAAAACTTCTTTAGGCGCGTTGGGCATTTTTGAGATGGGAAAAAACAATTGAACTCGCGACACCGTTGCCGACACCTCATTTTTGTAGACGCAATTGTGCTCTTTTTTTTATTACGTTACGGATCAATGTTCTATGCAAGTATTTTTACTTTAATGGTTTTGGAAGAATTTTTTTGTGTAAACGCGATTGTGCTCTTTATTTAGACAAGGTTACGGACCAATGTTCTATTCAAGTATTTCTCTTCCACCAAGGCGATCTTGTTCAAGTTTTCACTTCTGTGGGCACTCCCGGAGTGCCACTGTTTTTTTTTACCAATATTATTCATGTATGAGTTTCATAGCGAAAGTTGTTTAGTATGACAGGTAGAATCACCCCCTTGACGGATGCATGTCACAAAATCGCTACCCTGTATATTCCCGTACCTTAGCAATCGTCACAAAAACTAAGCGACAAAAAGCTAAGCCCCTAAAAACTCAATCGAGCGAGACTCACATTACAATTTAATGACCTTTATCCACGAGAATCCCCTTTCCCGTCACGAATAAAAATAAATAAATATCCAAATTATAATTACGTGTAAAAAAAACCGTGAAATATAAATCAAGTATCGCGTTGTATCATAAATTTCATTTGATGTTGATATTAGATATCTCCCGTGGGTACGTGGGGATTCCGGCCGATTGGTTTCGATTCAGAATATATTCCTCCGATTGGCTGTAATTTCAATATGGCCGACGTTTGGTATGTACCTTTGTACCTTTATTCAGAGAAAGTAATTTTAAAACGTATTTATAATCTGAACCTTAAATAAAAATGTAAGGTTTACATTATAACGATCGTTGAATGAAAGCTTTCTTATGAAAGCAGAACCTTTATGCTCTTCTATTGTTATATATTTTTCTCTATTAAATGTTTTGTGTGTCCATGAATAGATAAAGGCACTGAATAATTTATTAACTTTTGAACATAAGGACCAAGACCATCATTTCAATAAAACTACGTTGTATTATTTCATAGCCATATTTTATTGAAAATTTTCTACTAAACTGAGCCACGTTTTTGAACTTAAAATAGATGGCATACATTTTCCCACAAGGCCGGAAAAAGAACATACGTAGAACTAACCACAATGTTAAAATTGTTCAATGTGCTAGGAAACTGTACAACGGCAACGGCTCGTATCCACTATCTCTACCGAACACTCCGGTATAAAAGTAGAAATACATGTAGGGTTGCCACAACCAAGTTTTCTGGTACTTGTTGATAGGCCTACACTGTCCTCCCATACCTAGTAACACTGTAATTTGAAAACATTGTAGAAACAATTTATTTTGAAAAGAGTAACCGTGGAGTTTCTTGCCGGCTCTTTTCCATAGGAAGCGACCAATTGGAACCGTGCACCTAGCTTCTGACGTTTCATAAGTGCCCTTGTGGTTTATATGAAATAAAATATTTTGATTTGATTTGTTTTTTTTTTCTTTATTTAGTGAATAATTTTTTAGCGAACAGTACTCTAATTGCGTAACTTATTTTTGTAAACGATTATAACAAATTTGTTTAATTTTTACAGTTCATTGCGTTATTTACGTTGTTGAGTAGATTTTTTTTTCCAACTTATGAACCAATGGATTAGCAATCTGTTTCAAATCAAAACAAATTGTGATTGATCCTGTATTACGCAATTAGGGTACTGGTCGGTGATATTATTAAAATTTGTTCTGCTTTCAAACCAACTTATTTTTATTTTCTGTTTTCTTTCTTTTTTTTCCTTTTCTTTCGTTTTCTTTCTCTAGCTTCATCATGCGTTTTCACATGGATAGTCCTACTTACACCAACCATCGGAAAGCAAAATTTTCGAAGTAATTTAAGATCGAGATAAAGATATCAGCCATATTAATAAATTTTAGTTTTGAGTGTTTCAGATTCTCTTCGGGATACCTTAGTATACGTTATGAATTTTATTACCTAAGTCCTTAATTATGACGAGATATGCATAGTAGACGGTATTAATATCTCCTAAATTAAATAATTTATTTATTATCATACATAATTTATTTATTATCCAGTCAAATATCATATTCAATTAGTGCTAAGAACTTTAAGATTATCATAATTATTCAACTATATTTAGGTAAGTACACCAAAACAACTTGCATAATTAAATTACTTTTTGTCAGATTAAGAAATCCCGTTAGCATTTACGTGCATATTAATAACAAAAACAACTGCATTAAATTACCAATATTATCATAAATTAAATGTAACTGTACTACAAAAAATCGCGACAGCCCTGAACGTTTAAAGGTCGTTTCATTCTATTTTTGGACTCGTTTGTAAGATATCCATTTTAGTGAAAAAAAAAAGGTACATTTACTGTGATTCTCCTTGTTTTTGAGACCTAATTCGATAACGTGGAAGTTATTGGTGGACTAAGAATTTTTTCTTCTTTGTTTCTTGAAATACCTATTATTTTGAGTTAACTAGAAGTGGGCAGGGTAGATAGAAACTTTGGAACGTTTGAACGTCTGGTCATTCACTGCTGTTTGACATAGGAATTATTTTCTATGCAAGAGCTGTCAATTCACTGTTTTCATGCCTCAAATAATAATTATGTGAAAAATTGAGAAATCGGCCCTTAACCCTTCGTATCGAACATGGATTCACGCGAGACACCATGGCTTTTTCTACTAAAAATTACATTGTTTTGAAAAGCTTTTATGTCATTATTCTCATTAATTTTATTTTTATTATCTAATCGTTTTCTTTTTCTGAGAAAGTGTAAATTTGACTTGCGAGAGTAAGTTGCCAATACAACAATATTGTCTGTGATTGATCGTTCCTTTGAATATAAATAAATCCAATTAATAAATTTATCACTTGTCTAATAATAAATTGTTTGATTAAATATTGGTTTAAGTTCCGATTTCTAACACAGAAATGGCTTTCGAAACTCAAACTCAATTATTTTAATTAAACTATTTATAGGGCACTTTTGAGTCAGTTAGTCAGAAATATGAAGCTAGTTGCCCATTCCAAAGCGTAGTAGGTACCTATGGAGAAGAACGGGCAAGAAACTCCACGGACACTCTTTTTCGGTTTTGTTAACTAGCATAAGTCAAGTGTACCTGTAGATGATACTATTTAATGTTAACATTATTATTTGATTAAATAAATTAATTAATTATTTTAATTTTTTTAAACTGCGATTCTATTGCGTAACACATTTGCAATCGAAATAACTTTCATTTCCACAGTTCGAATATTAGAAACACTTTTAAAATACTTAAGTGCTTAAAAAATATCGATATATAAACACTATTTAGAGTGTAGGTGAGTAAGGCAAAAGAGATGGCAATATTGGTTAAATTATTTAGTTATATCAGTCAATGGTGCAGTCTAACAAAGTCAAATCATTAAAAGGCAAGAAAATTTAATTGATTCCAGATGCTCCTTCTAAAAGGTAGTTTCATATAGAGAAGAATGAACAATAAACTCTATAATTACTCGTACTTAACATAGGTACCTAATACCTATTTATAAAACCCCTAGGTACGTCCCAAAGTCAAAACTCCAGTAGGTATGTGTTCTAGTTAGCAGTAAAGCCCCTGTGCTCCTTACTTATCGACTAAAAGTTTAAAAACCAATCATAAACCAAAAAGTAACTACACCAGTAAAGTAAAAAAATGCTCCACAATCGCAGAGCGCCGTAAAGTTGCCAACAACACCGCTTAGGCGTACTGCATACAAAACTCAAACAAAGACAACTCCTGATAGTTAAGGCGGGTTCTCATACTGTGGTGTGGTGTGTCGTGATGTGTTATGACGTTATTTGATGGGTATGCAATCTGTAAAACAATAATTGGTTCATCACACTATTCTTGTATGTTGTGTCGTGTCGCGATTAGTCAAAGTAATATGTCGCGGCACAGCATGCACAATACACCACACAATCATGAATGGATGTCAATTTAGCAATTGTGAGCAACAGTTTTGTAAAACAAAATAACATACACTCCTCATTGGTGTGATCAGAGTGTCACAATATACGAATCACAAAGCACCAAACTTGACATGTCCAATGTGGATCTTTGATCTGATTTATCTAATAAAATGATGACATTTCACACCACGAAGTGTGATCACGGAGCATCATAACTACTTTCTGCGCCACGCCACAGCACACACAATCTAAACCCGCCTTACACACGACACGACAGATGTACCCGACGCGTATGTGCGTCACGACATCTATTGCGTCGCGAACTTGTTACACCTAATCCACGTTAAAGGCACGGGCTCACAGAAGCGTTACTTATTTCACTTTAAATAAAGGTCTTATTTTAAGTGAGAGAGTAAGATACTCAAAGAGATGCAAATGTAAGGAAGGAGGAGAGGAGGGGGGATCACGTCAGACGTAAACGTTCGGAGTACTCTTTATTAAGGTAGTGGATTTGCTTTTGATGAGAATTAAAAAAAAATACATACATAATACATAAAATAATATAAAAGTACACAATACATGTGTGTGTGTCCGAGAAGAATATCGGAGTACTCTTTATTAAGGTATTGGGTTTGCTTTTGAAGAGAATAAAAAAAAAAAAACTTGTGGCACCCGGGGACTGCCGCGGTAAAGCTATTGCATAGCATTTGTAACCTCCATACTTCCTATTTGTCAACGCTACACTTGGGATGATGATGTGATGACATAAAACAAAAATAACGTTCCCATGACAACATCACGTTGTCATGGGAACCGTCATTACATGGTAGGCGGAGTGGGGGGTGTTAGGTTCCATTTTCGTAACGGAATTTCTTGATTCGGTCGCCGCGCTCAAAGCCCGCGATAAAAGCTATGCAATAGCTTAAAATACATACATATCCTTAATATTATAAGCGTGAAGGCGTAACAAACAAACTTTGTTACGCCTTCACGCTAAAACGGCTGAACGGATTTGGATGAAATTTGGCACATATATAGATGATGCCCTGGAAAAGAACATAGGATACTTTTTTTTTTTTCCCACGGGATCGAGACTTATGCGGGTGAAACCGCGGGGCGCAGCTAGTATAAAATATTATAAAGATACACAATACATGTGTGTGTGTGTGTCCGAGAAAAATATATGAAAATTGTGGAAACTCAGTGACGAAAATTAACTTTAAATGATTAAAATTTAATCATTTATAGCTTTTTAATTACTTACGTTTTTGTGGTAGCTATGTGAATATTGAAAATTAAGAAAATGTCGTGAGGAAAGTTTTGGGTAAGCATGTCGCTATAAGCCGACTGTGGACTGTGATGTATGGACGAAAACAAGCTGCGGAACCCCAAATAAATTTAGAAAAAAAAAGGTATTTATGTAAATAAATAATAACATCATCACTAGCGTAACGTTACGATAATGATCTCAAAAAAAAAAAAAAACAATTCAAGGAAGTCAAAAATTGTTCCCAGTATCTACGTTATAACTAATCCCGACTTTAACGTTACAATTTTTCGGTACATTATCGTGTTTCTTTGCCCGCGGGTAATATCGCCAGCAATCATGTCGACAGTCATGTACGGTATATGTGTTTCTTTATTACGACGTACGGGTAATATGGCTCCGTGGATTCAGTTGTAAAAATGAAGGTTCATTTTGGTAAAGATAATAAAACGTATTGCTGGGAGTTACGGGTTCATTTTGTTAGTGAATAACTAAATTGTTTTGAGGAAGTTTAGCTTTTGCAGTTAGTATTTTATTCAAACTCAAACTCAAAGCATTTATTTCAAATAAACCCATTACAGGTACTTTTGAATTGTCAAGGGTTCGGTCAGTCAGAAAAATGAAGCTAGTTGCCCATTCCAAAGCGTAGTAGGTACCTATGGAGAAGAACGGACAAGAAACTCCACGGACACTCTTTTAAATCAAAATATTGTTACAAAATATTGGTTACATCATTCGTGTTGAACTTATACATGTGAGAACAATGTAGAAAGACGTGCACGTTAAAAGCGTCCGTAATAAAAATATAATAACAATTCAAAAAAATTAATAAATTAAAATAAACCGTGGCAGCGAAGAGATGACCAGTCCCTATTGACGGCGCCCGTTCACGAACATGACGTATTTTGGATGGAAACGGAAAAGCAAAAGGGTTATTTCAAATACATTGTATGCAGTTTCTTAATTATTAAAGGCCTTTTGATATATCCTATAATATATTGCTCGTTTAGAGCAATATATTTTTTGTAATGGCGTTCTCGAAAACGGCTCTACCGATTTCGATGAAAGTTGCAATATAGGGGTTTACGGGGACGAAAAATCGATCTAACTAGGTCTCATATTATAGAGCATCGGGGATGTTCGCGCTGTTTCGCACTGATGGCTTTCATGCCATCATTCGCAAAAGGACGGTATCCCTGATCTGCAGAATGCGTGGCAGTCGCAACGAAATCTTGAAGACAATAGCCGATAGGATCTCATACCCGCTTTGGAGGTCACTTGTTAAATCAGTCATCAAGACTTAGTTTGACTGATTCTGACTTTTTATTTTTAATATTTGTAATTTTATACTTAATGAATTTTTTTGGATTTTAATTGACATAAATTTTAATGAATTTAAAGAATGTAAGTTATTTTAAAGATTTGAATTAATTTAAAGATCAATTTATTTTACAATTAGATTTTATGAAACTTATTAATTAATTTTATAATTTGATTTTATGTACCTGAAGTGTTACGGGAATAGGCACAATAAAAACTACTTTGGACGTATATGACCTGTATTATTGCCTACCTCGGCACTTCCTTAACATATAAAGGTACAACACAATGAAGACGACTAAGGACAAGATGTACAGAAGAAACAGATATCACACAAACGACAGAAAGTAACGTAGAGAGATCTAGGGCTTTGAGGAAGTCTAGATTTCGGAGTTTAGCGAGCCGTGCGTTCGAATCCAGATGAGATCGTGCACTGAGGTCAGCTGAGGTCGCTGAACCCTTGGAATGATTTTCTGCAAATCATGTGTGTTTCAATTCACTGTCTGAACGCACGCTCCGTTTCTCCCACATATTAACATTTACATTTTAATTAATAGATGTGGAGTGTAAATATAATTGTTAGATTTGTTAAATATGTTTGTAGATATTATGTGTGTTGTAAATATAGCAAATAAGTAATAGTTGTAAATATATTTTTGTTAGTCATGTTAAGCCATAGATAATGATATTATTCCTCGTTTGTTGTCTATGTGAATGAAGTATGAATGTGATAGGTTGAAATGTCAAACGAGAAAATATTATGTAAGAGGTTATGAAATGTGTAGTGTTTACAATATAAGTAATTCTAAATAACATTGGATATCAATTACTAAACTAAACATGGTAACCGCTACACTACTCCCCCCCTGAGACCGTGGTTGGTAAATTACGGGCGATAGTAGTCCGGGAAATGTACCGTTCGCCCGGAACGAGTTTTTCTTTTGACGGTAGCGTCTGTTGGCGGAGCTACCTGCGTGTCTGTTGGTGTCGGCGAGTTAGGCGTGTTGCTCTCATTATTGAGGTAAGCGGGTTTCAACCTATCTATTGTGACGGTACTTTCTTTCCCTTTTACCTCAATTTTAAAAGTTTTCTCGCCCCGTTGTAGCACCTTGAATGGCCCGGTGTAAGGTGGGTCGAGTGGTCGGCGCACGGCGTCATGACGTAAGAAAACGTGTGTTGCTGTCGCCAAGCTGCTGGGCACGTAAAACGGTTTTTCGCCGTGTCGACTCGCCGGTTCTGGTGACAGCTTCGCCATTTGATGTCGGAGTCTCGCCGCGAAGTCGGTGTAGTCTACGGTGCCGGTGAGTGAAGGATTGATGAACTCCCCTGGGAGTCTAAGTGGCTCCCCATAGACTAACTCGGCTGCTGACCCCTTTATGTCTTCTTTCCAGGCGCTGCGGATGCCCAGCAGCACCAGAGGAAGAGCCTCGGACCAGTTGGTGTCCGTGTGGCATCGGATGGCCGCCTTCAGCTGGCGGTGTAGGCGTTCGACCATGCCATTGCAGGCTGGGTGGTACGCCGTGGTTGGCCGGTGCTGGCTACCGAGCAGCGCTGCGATGGAGTGGAACAGCTTGCTCTCGAACTGCTTGCCCCTGTCGGTAGTGATGCGATGGGGGCAACCGAAGCGGGACACCCAGCCTGCGATGAAGGTGCGGGCACATGTCTCAGCCGTGATGTCGGCGATGGGATATGCCTCAGGCCAGCGAGTAAAGCGGTCGATGACGGTGAGGCAATATCTGTAATTATTAGAAACGTTTAGTGGCCCTACTATGTCCATGTGGACATGGGAAAAACGTTGGGAAGGAACAGGGAACGGAGAGGTGGGAGAGGATGTGTGCCGCGAGACCTTATTTCTCTGGCACTCTATGCACTCTCTGGTCCAGGCCCTGCAGTCCTTCTTCAGGCCAGGCCAAACGAAGCGTGAGGAAATCAATTTGACCGTGGCCTGTCTGCCAGGGTGGCTCAGCTGGTGAAGCTTCTGGAACACCTGCCTTCTGTAGGGCTCTGTAACATAAGGGCGGGTGTTACTGGTGGAGACATCGCAGAGTAGTTCCACATGTGAGTCCGGGAAGCGCACTCTTTGGAGCTTAAGTGACGTGGTGTTGCTCTTCAAGTAACCTTGCAGCTCAGTATCGCTCTCCTGGGAACGTGCAAGGGCCGTGTAATCAAAGGTTGGCAATGTTATTGCCTCCAGACGCGACAGTGCGTCCGCTACAACATTGTCCTTGCCTGCGACAAACTGGATGTCCGTGGTGAACTGGGCTATGTAGTCCAGGTAGCGGAACTGTCGCGGTGAGCAATTTTCCCGGCTGTGTGCGTACGCGTATGACAGGGGTTTGTGATCCGAGTATATGGTGAAGTGCCTGCCCTCCACCATGTGCCGGAAGTATCGGACTGCGTCGTAGATGGCTAAAAGCTCCCTATCGTACGGGCTGTACTTGCGCTGCGATGTGGACAAACGTCTGGAGAAAAATGCCAGTGGCTGCCAAGTATCCCCAGCCTTCTGCTGCAGTACTGCGCCTATTGAGGTGTCCGACGCGTCTGTGAACAAGGCAAGCTCAGCGTTGGGGTTTGGGTGCGCTAGCAATGTAGCCTGGGACAAACCATGTTTGCAAGCAGCGAAAGCGTCCAGCATTTGTTGTGTCATGCTAATTGGCTGGTTTCCTTTTGTTTTAGGCCCTGCGAGAACGACATTAAGCGGAGACTGCAAGCGAGCGGCTACTGGTACAAAGCGACGATAGAAATTGAACATACCCAGGAAGCGACGCATCTCCTTGACGGTCTTGGGAGCTGGGTAGTCCTGGATCGCCTGTACCTTCTCCGGCAGGGGACGAACACCTTCTGCGGACAGCTCGTGTCCTAGAAAGGTAATGGAGGTCCGGCCAAACTCACACTTTGCAGAGTTGATGAGGATGCCATAGTCGGACAAACGCTTCAGGAGTTGGTGCAGGTGTTCGGTGTGCTGGGCTGCCGTCTCTGAGAACAGGAGAATGTCGTCTAAATAGCAGTAGCAGAATGACAGACCACGGAGTACTTCATCCATGAAACGCTGGAACGTCTGTGCTGCGTTCCTGAGTCCGAATGTCATGTATGGGAATTCATACAGCCCGAACGGTGTGGTGATCGCAGTCTTGTGGATGTCAGCTGACTGGACAGGTATTTGATTGTACGCTTTAATTAGGTCAATTTTACTGTAAATTCTGCTGCCAGCCAGCTGATGAGAGAAATCCTGTATGTGCGGAATGGGGTACCTGTCCGGGACGGTGCGGGCATTTAGTGCCCTGTAGTCTCCACATGGCCGCCAGCTGTTGTCCTTTTTGGGAACGAGGTGGAGAGGGGATGACCATGCGCTCTCAGACGGTCGTGCTGTGCCGTTCGCTAGCATCGCCTCGAACTCCTTCTGAGCGACCTTGAGCTTATCCGGTGCGAGTCGGCGAGGTCGACTGAAAATGGGCGGACCTGGGGTTGTGCGGATGTGATGTACCGTATTGTGACTAACCTGTCTTTGTTTTCCCGCAGGGCGCGTGATTTCCGGATACTGCCGAAGGAGCTCATGATACTCCGTGCTACCACCAATGGACTTGACTGAGGCAATGTCTGCTGCTGAACCGGCCGCTGGTGATGCCGTGGAGGACAGCTGGGTCAGCCCGTCGATGAGGCGGTAATGTGTCAAGTCTATGAGCAAGTTGTAATGTGCCAAAAAATCTGCGCCTATGATGGGTTTTGTGACGTCCGCGACCACGAATTTCCACGAATAAACACGGCGGAGCCCTAAGTTCAAGTGGAGCTCGACCCAACCGTATGTGTCAATGGCGGTACCGTTGGCCGCGAAAAGCTGATAAGTCGTTTTGCTGCGCCGCTGCTGTAGTGCTGTACGTGGGTACACACACAGATCGGACCCTGTGTCCACTAGAAACGTGGTTTTAGTTGCCCGGTCAGTCACGAATAGGCGGCGTGGTTTATTGGGGCAGCCATTTGCCGCTACTTCCGGCTGCCGGTGGCATTTCCCGCGAACGTACAAGGCGAGTTACACCGCCTGGCCTTACTGCCGAAATTGTTGTGGTACCAGCAGTGCTCCTCGTTCCACGGGCTTCTGGAGATTGAGCGGCTACGCCGGCCTGGGGTCGTATCTCTGCTGCCACGCCTAAACCTATCTGACGATCGCGAGCGGTGATGCACCGGACCACGTGTTTGCAGAGCCGCCACCTGTCTCGTTAATTCCGCTATGCTTTGTTTCAGCTCGCTGATCTCGCTGCAGGTGCTTGTACTTGCCACGGCGGGAGGTGATGTGAGCGCCGGTGCGGGCGCTGGCGCGATCTCGTGCACGCGGTCGGCCAAATCTGCGATTGACTGGAGAGCGAGATTAGGCTGCGACGCGATCACCGTCTGGATGTTGGTTGGCAATCTGCTCGCCCACAACGTGGACAGAAAAGCCTCCGGCACGTTCGTTCCGGCCAGGGTCTGAAGGTGTCGCAAAAATTGAGAGGGTTTGCGGTCGCCTAGCTCCTCGTGGGTGAGGATTTGCTGCACCCTTTTTTCGCGCGAATCCGAGAGCCTACGTATAAGCTCGGCCTTCAGCATCACGTACTTGTCCTGGGCCGGCGGGTTCTCTATGATGTCCCTCGCTTCCACCATATAACGGTGGTCCAGCTGGCCCACGACGGTATAAAATTTAGTACTGTCTGCAGTAATACCGGCGATCGTGAACTGACCTTCGACCTGGGCGAACCAAAGTGCTGGCTCCTCTGGCCAAAATGGCGGCAGCTTCACGCTGACTCTGCAGACGTCCTGCTTCTCTGCTGTCGCTCCTCCAGTCATCGCTCCTGCTCCGGCCGGCATGATGGCTTCTGTGTTCTTTATCGGGGTCACCAATGAAGTGTTACGGGAATAGGCACAATAAAAACTACTTTGGACGTATATGACCTGTATTATTGCCTACCTCGGCACTTCCTTAACATATAAAGGTACAACACAATGAAGACGACTAAGGACAAGATGTACAGAAGAAACAGATATCACACAAACGACAGAAAGTAACGTAGAGAGATCTAGGGCTTTGAGGAAGTCTAGATTTCGGAGTTTAGCGAGCCGTGCGTTCGAATCCAGATGAGATCGTGCACTGAGGTCAGCTGAGGTCGCTGAACCCTTGGAATGATTTTCTGCAAATCATGTGTGTTTCAATTCACTGTCTGAACGCACGCTCCGTTTCTCCCACATATTAACATTTACATTTTAATTAATAGATGTGGAGTGTAAATATAATTGTTAGATTTGTTAAATATGTTTGTAGATATTATGTGTGTTGTAAATATAGCAAATAAGTAATAGTTGTAAATATATTTTTGTTAGTCATGTTAAGCCATAGATAATGATATTATTCCTCGTTTGTTGTCTATGTGAATGAAGTATGAATGTGATAGGTTGAAATGTCAAACGAGAAAATATTATGTAAGAGGTTATGAAATGTGTAGTGTTTACAATATAAGTAATTCTAAATAACATTGGATATCAATTACTAAACTAAACATGGTAACCGCTACATACCTATTCAATTTCTATGTAGTTATTTATTTTGGTTATAATAATTATTATTATTGCGGCATGTATCTTTGATTAAGTACTAACGTAATTTTTAAGTAGGTATACTGATAGAAATATGGATCACTGTATCTTATTTAAATAAATAAATTAAAAATTAAAATATTATTTGGGAAAATTCGTTTTCTCTTTGTTTTCACCCGAGCAGAGCTCGGTCGCCCAAAGTTTAGAACAAGATGGCTACTTTAGAATAATGACAGCAGCATGGAATGAGTAAGTACCTACTATCATGGCAGTATGGAATTAGTAAGTACCTACTATCATGACAGCATGGAACTAGTATGTACTATACATGGAATTAGTGTGAACTTATCCTATACTATTAAATGAGTATTTTCTATTTTCACCCGAGCAGAGCTCGGTCGACCAGGTACTATTTAAAAGATATGTAAACACGAGAAGCTTGGTGTGGTGATGAGTTAATGTAGTGATATAATCAGCTTCAAAACGGGATCAACAGAATTGTAGGCCTGTTTCAAAGTCTGTATAAATAAGTAATATTTACCAGGTAAACTGCAAACTGGCAATTTGTATGATATTATCTCATATCTGCTACATATATTATCGAGAACTAATAGCTCAGTAAGGCCGATACCTATTAGAAAAATTCTCAAATCTCGCTTTATTTTTATTTGAGCCTTGATACCATAAAAGTAGGTACAACCTGAAGCCCACATATTTAGTGATAACATCTATCGTCTAGCGGGCTCTTTTGAGACTGATCTGATGTAAGTTAGCTTCTGTTCTGCATGAACTGGCTACGTGACACGAATATTCAAGGTTTTATTTAGTTAAATAACGTGGGTGTATTAGGTAAGAGTTATTTTACTGTGTTTTAGTGTGGGATATTTTGTCATAAGGTACGTAGAATGACAAGCACCATTTTTAATATAAATTATACCTAACATGACGCCTGTATTTCCCTGAAGTGGTGGGCAGAGGTGTATCTATAGTAACTACACTCAAATAGGCCTGTGTCCAAACATTTTTTTTATTTTATTAAAATATTGAACACGTATTTTTTTCTTTTTTCGCGTCACCAAAAGATTACGGCGATTACATTGGGTTAAAATGTGGCATGACGTCACGCCTTGCTAGATTTAATACGACGACGTTGTGACGAAGCGAGCCCCCACTACCCAACTTCAGTGCGTGTTTTCTAAGTTATGTTTGATTAATATGATAAAGCAAAAAATTCGCGTCTAATATTTTTTTTTTGTTTTCTGAAAGACGAACTAAATAGAATTTCTTTTTTTACCTAGACAACTACCGTATTACGCCAGTTATGTTTAAGTCTCATGTAACAGGGAGCGCGCCTATTGCCATCAACCGGGCACAAATCCAGACTCCGGGCTGCTACTGATAAATCTGAGGTCTTAGAGTACAATATAATAAAAAATTTAGGGCACTGTTGCGGCTCCCGCGTTCTTGTAGTGCTTCAGGCATGTTTGCTGACGCGCATATAGATGATTTTGATACAATTATGCGAAAGAATACCGCGTCACTTTTGAAAAATGTGCGGGTGAGTAGCAGCATCCTGAAAATGATAGCAGATAGGTTGGACGCAGCTGTGTTCAAACGATTTATCAATCTGCATGTGAGAGGTGCGGGTTGATGAATCGAAATTAT
Source organism: Agrochola lychnidis (assembly GCA_963680765.1). Classification (NCBI taxonomy): domain Eukaryota; kingdom Metazoa; phylum Arthropoda; class Insecta; order Lepidoptera; family Noctuidae; genus Agrochola; species Agrochola lychnidis. The sequence goes on along the minus strand of OY796856.1, from coordinate 3,092,929 downwards.
TATTCACTTTTATTTCTGTACCTACTAACATACTTTGTATGCTTTTCGTACTTACACTATGGGACTCGGATGTCAGTTTTTTTAATATTTTTATTTGAAATAACTACATATAAATTAGGTGTACCTACCTGCACATTCAGTTTCAATTATATCTAGTAGGAAGTGCGGAAGTGCTCACCAGTAGTGCTATTCTGTAAAAATCTCACCGTGATAACTTAGGTGAAGTGAGCTGCCAATAGTGTCAATCCTTAGCAACTGACAGCTCACTCCACGCTCACTTCACCTATACTCCGTTTGAAATAAGATTAGACATTTAACTAAACCTTTTTTACAGTCCGTTCAAATGATTTTGACTTCTATTGCGTTGGTGGCATGACAAATGACAGCTGCAGTAAACAGTTGGTTTGTAGGTAAACACTTTTTTTGCTTTTAATGCCATCCTTATGCCTACAGTATAGAAGTCAAAATCGGTTGAACGGACTGTAAAAAAGGTTTGTTTAAATATCTAATCTTATTTCAAACGGAGTATAAGATAACACGGTGAGATGGTTACAGAATAGCACTACTGGACATTGGGGTAAGTATGCCCTTTTATTGAAAATCGGTTCGGAATCATTTGTATTTAACTGCTTCGTTGGTCAGTGGAAAAGTGTTATACTAGTGTTTACCATCTGGAATTTCTCAGTCGCAGTCTGAAGTCTGGATTTGTGCCCGGTTGATGGCAATAGGCTCGCCCCCTATTACATGGGACTAAATGATAAATGATTTTATTTCTGTCTTAAACATAACTGGCGAAATATGGGTGTACTATATACACCTCTGTTCAACCCTTCGGGTAAATAAGGCGTGATGTTATGTTATTTAAGATATTTATGTATATATGCAAAATATATTCATAATTATTATTGCAGAGCAGTGGTGGCCCAGTGGTAACGGCCGCGACTTATGAGTTGTAGGTCGTAGGTTCGAACCCAGACAGGCGCTTTACTTTGTGTAAATTATTTCATCACCAATGCTCTCAAAACGGTGAAGGAAAACATCGTGAGGAAACCGGCATATCCTAGAACCGAAAATTCGAAGACATGTGACATCTACCAACCCGCACTGGGCCCGCGTGGTGGATTACGGCCCACTCCCTCTCACAGAGAGGAGGCCTGTGTCCTAGCTGTGGGAACATTATAGGCTGATGATGAATAATTATTATTACTAAATTAACTATTAAATAACAAGTTACCATAATAATTTCATACTCATTACATTCCTCATCACGTAGACTTAAAAAAACCACATTAAATAAAATAATAATATTCCTGTTGCACGAAAGCAAAAAATCCCACAATAACAAGCCACATCGGTTTTTCCGACACTCGATAACAATATTACCAGTAAGTCAGAACTGAAAATGGCATTCAAATTACATAAGTACACGAACAATGATTTTCTAAGAAAAAGAAAAAAAAAAACATTTACTTCGAAGTACTTACGTAAATTACTAGTAGGTACACGTTTATGTTGTTAATGTCTGTAGCGGATTTAGCGGTGCGGTGGCGATAATAACCTACTCTTAGATAAAATAACATACGGTTCTGGAAAAAGAACGTGGCGTGTCTTACCTATATACTCGTATATAAAATTCTCGTATAACAGTGTCAGTTGCCATAGGTACTCCTCCGAAACGGCTTGATCTATTTTTATACAATTTTACATGTATATTCGGTAAGTCGGAGAAGCGGCTAAGTCATAACAGCCGCACGGGTCGATCCATCAGGTTAAGCTACACTTGCCGGAGTTGGTCCGTGGATGGGTGACCATCTTTACATACCGAGACTCCTCCGTGCCTCGGAAAGCACGTTAAGCCGTGGGTCCCGGCTGTCATTCGTGGATCTTTGACAGTCTTCATGAGTCGTCAGAAGCCCGAAAGTGACACCAGTCTTATCAAAGGGTATCGTATTACCCAGTTACTGGGTTGTGGAGGTCAGACAGGCAGTCACTCCATGTAAAGTACTGGTATTCAGCTGCATCCGGTTAGACTGGAAGCCGACCCCAAAATAGTTGGGAAAAGGCTAGGCAGATTGATTGGTAAGTCTGAGAACCGCTTGTAATCTATTTTTTATACCCTTAAGTGATAAGGGTGGTTCACCCCAAACATTTATAAGGCAAAACAACGTTTGCCGGTTCAGCTAGTATATGATAAAAGTTGGCTATGTTCATAGGCCTCCCCGAGAACCGTCACAGAAATGGTGATTACAGATAATCCTTATTTTATTGGCAACACAACCTTTAACACGAAATCTGTTCAGGTGGAAATTCATAGACGACACCGCTTTGAAGTGTACATGTGGTTCTGTTCACTAACGATGGGTCACAAAGGGCTTTGTTTATAAACATTGCTTAAAGTTAAGCAATGATTTGCGACTGTTTAACCATACATTTTTGACGTTTGAACGTCACTTAACTTTAAACAACGTTTATAAATTCCTACGTGTCTTGTCAGCTGCACGCTACACGAACTGATGGACGCTAGTGATGGCGCCAAACACGTGGCCGAATTCTGGGCCGAGTCTATTTAGATTGCTATCGACACACTAAATGAATCTTAATGTTATGTTTCAATTTATTAATACGTAATTACTAAGGTAACCTATTAGTTTTATGGTAAATATTAAAATACTGATTGACTTGTAGTATTATGTGATGGTATGGTGTAGAATATTGAATTTGATATTGGCAAAGAAATATAAATGACTGACAAAATATTTTGGTGTTTCGTATTATTTTCCTTATCCCTGAAATATTGTAAATATGTAGTTTTATTAAACAGTTTTAAATTATGATATTGGTAACGACTTTAAGATTAATTTGGGGGATTAATATCTATTTTGAGGTTAAATAATTATATTCGAAATTAAATTAGATATTTTAGAGTAAGGATGGTTCTTATTTCACAAATAACTTTCGATTTATTTCATATCAATCACTATAAAACAATTTAAACAGTTAAAATTGATGTAACCCCGACACATATATTTCCTCATTTCTCTTTCCTACTCCATCACCAGACCCTGTTCACCATCTATCTATAATCCATTCATTGAGACCATTCCAATGAGCCCAAACACGATATTTGTGCTGTAAGCTGGTAAGGGATTTGGGTATCCTGCAAATCCCAGGTGATGCTGCAGCATCAGTTCAAGGTTACTATGTTCTTCTAATATCATTGAAGTAACAGAATACCAAATTGCAAATCGATCAGACCTGTGGAAGATACTCACGTCATTGACCTGCGGAAGATACTCACTTCATTCATCAACCAGAAAAGAGCTGATAATCTTCAAACGGTTGATAAAACATGTCTAAGAACCATTGCTAGAAAACCAACCTCGGCCTTCAACCTTCATGAACCTTCAGTCGACCCAATCAATCTGCCTAGACTTTTCCCAACTATGTTGGGGTCGGCTTCCAGTCTAACCGGATGCAGCTGAATACCGTATTTTACATGGAGCGACTGCCTATCTGACCTTCACAACCCAGTAACTGGGTAATACGATACCCCTTGGTGAGAATGGTTGTCAGACTTTTGGGCTTCTGACGACCCGTAACGTCAGTCAAAGATCCACGTGTTTTCTGAGGCACGGAGGAGTCTCAGTATATTAAGATAGTCATCCATCCACAGACCAACCGCGGCAAGCGTAGCTTAACCGACCCGTGCGGCTGTTATTACATAGCCGCGAGCCCCTTACATTCAATCAGTATAGACGAAAAAACATTTAGATTTTCTATCAGGAGTCACTTTTAATACCTAGGGGCCATCCAAATCGTCAGGCATACTCTAAATGCATAGCTTTGCATGACCCACGCATAGCACTATCATAAGCTATGATGACGTCAATCAGGGAAGTACCTATTTATCGGAAATGCGATAAAACCACTCAGCAGCGGCTTAGGAACTGAGTGCCGTCGAGTAAGTGACATTTGACCAAGTACTCTCGACTTGCTTGGTAGTGATTTCGACGTATTATCATAAAACTAAGCTGTTTATGTTAGGTTACTAAATTTTAATATGTAAGTCGATTTCCCAACAGCCATGGAAAGTACGCAGTTCTTGCTCCTGGATGTATAACTGGATCAAAATTCTGCCTAGCCTTTTCCCAACTATATTGGGGTCAGCTTCCAGTCTAACCGGATGCAGCTGAATACCAGTATTTTACATGGAGCGACTGCCTATCTGACCTCCACAACCCAGTAACTGGGTAATACGATACCCCTTGGTAAGACTGGTTGTCAGACTCTCGGGCTTGTAACGACTGACAAAGATCCACGAATGACAGCCGCTAGCCGGGACCAACGGCTTAACGTGCTTTCCGAAGCACGGAGGAGTCTCGGTATGTAAAGATGGTCACCCATCCACAGACCAACCCTGGCAAGCGTAGCTTAACCGGATGAATCGAACCGTGCGGCTATTATTACTTAGCCACGAGCTCTTTACGTATAACTGGATGAATGGAGAAATAAATTCAGAGACACAATTTCGAAATTTTAGACCTCTTCAAATTAGAAGACAGTAATTCTACTTGGCCTATGTCCAGTAGAAGACTGCTTTTGCCTAATGATGATGAAGAAGCTACTTGGTGGTTGAAAAAGCGGTTTGGTATTGGTAGTCTGAGACGTGGAAGACAAATACTTAATACAAGCAACACAATAAGCAATAATGACAGCCTGATACGAATTAATAAAGGCCTCATCTAGTCTCAACATAGAATGACGCATAAAACAATAAGATGTAACCTACTTAAGGCCCGATCAAACGTAGCATGACACGTGTATAAATATGAATAGTTTGTTCACACGGATCACACGTAGCCATCAAAACCAATCGTGAGAGAGATTCCGACCACATGAAGACCACGTCGCAGCCACAACGCAACCACCATCGAAACCGTGCACTAAGGGCCGGCCACATCGCAAACACATACCGCGATCTGACTGTCTACAAACACTAGCCACAACGTCACCACATCGAAGTTTTGTATTTACCACAACGCAACAGGAAAAAGCTGCAGCGACAGTATTCACGAGTAACCACCGCTTGCTGACATTTTGTCGCTGTGATGTGGTGTGGTTGTGGTATGTGTGATCGGGCTCATAGTAAATGAAGATCGATTAATAACCAATCAACCTTTTTGCATACATAACATCCTATTGTCCTAGGTCAGGCCCAACTCATTACATTAAACACACTTACATTGAGGCACCACCATTCATTTCTCGATGATATTGAGGTACTTAACTGCGCAGAATAATCAAATGATGTAACGGACATTGTTACATTTTGTTTTTTATGTCTGTTTGTTTAAGTGAAGATGTAGCAGTTTTTTAATTGGAATTCCTGTGAAACGGTTCTTCTAATTGATTTATTTATTTCTTGTTTGGAATAGGTTAAAAAAAATTGACGAAGCAAAATTGAAGCAAAGAAGTAAAGCTGCCTCTTGCATTTTATTTGGATTTTGCAACTGGTTTTGTACAAATCGAAGCTCTTTATGAGCTGGAAATAACATACTCGTAATCAATTTGAGTAATTGATATACTCTTTATTGTAAATGTATCCAGTAACTCCGATCATGTGCCACTATACCCTTCAAAGATACTTGCTCAACAGACAGCTAAATAGGATGTACCACATCATTCGCAGATTAGGCAGTTTAAATCTAATATAGTAATAATCTAGACAAATTGATAATTACCAAGACTCAAATTAACATTAGTAATTCTATACCTACGTCAAGTTAGAAGTTTGAAACTAATAAAGACATCAGAAATTATGACATAATTAGTACTGAAGCTAATAATTTGTCGGGAACTATCTGCAATCGAAATTGTTCGCTAATTCGATCATACAGGTGCCTAATTGTTGCGGTGAACTTATTAGCTAAAGGGCAGTTCACAATAGTATTAACGTTTAGTTTTGTTTTTACTAGAGATTTTATTTCTAGCGTTTTTATTTCATACAAGAAAACTAAACAGCTTATTTAAGTTTCGTTTTACTGATAATGCGTAACTCGCTTTTCAGAAAATGATTTTCTGTTTAATTGAGAAGGTAGGGAATTCTTATTCAGTAATGTTTAAGTAAAAATCAAACCAAAAAAATTGTCTTTACACAAAATTGTATGTCTTAATGAGATGAAACCGTAGCTTAAGAATGCGGCGACGCATGAATTCTTCATACAAACGTAGTACATAAATAATTTGCAATTTGAGCATATTTCCACCATATTATGTTAATATTCGGATTGAGACAGTATTTATCTAGGCTCCTACGTCTTTTTATTTCCAAAAACTTACCTTTAAATGAAGTGTAAGCGAATTGCATTTAGTACATTTTTACAGCGTAAATGACATGTTTTCATATTGTTTTTTCTGTATTTTAAACAACAATATTTATAATATTGTTTCCGCAGAAGCATAGTTTATTTTATTTTATTTATTTATTTACCTCAGACACAATGATCCATATTTTTGTTAGTAGATATACTTAAGAGTTATGTTAGTATTCAAATACACACCACAATCATACTATTACTAAGACAAAAATAATAAATAAAAAAAATCTGAAACTAAATTATTAAAATGTTTAAAATTATCAATAATATTACAAATTAAAATTAAAATTCATTGAAATCTTTAAATTAATTAAATTATAAACAATAAAATAAATGCATAAAAATAAAAATAATTTAGTCAATTAAAAACATGTAACTGTATACAATGCCACAATATTGGACAGTCAATTCTGCCAGCCACAACGCTAAGAATGCTGTTGCCACTGGCGCGGGCACGGCTTAGCAACGATGCAGCTCTCTTTCTGAGGATGGCATGGAAACCATCAATACGAGCGTCGGCAAACATGCCCGACGCGCTGCAGTGCCTCGGCAGCCGCATCAGCATCCTAAAGGCATTGTTGTACTGAACGCGCAGGGCGTTGATTGCCTTTTGCGTATAATTGCCCCATAGACTGCACGTATAAAAAGATTGGCAAAACGCTCGAAATAAAGTAACTTTTACTGCTTTACTGCAGCGTGCAAATCTACGAGCCAACATATTGCATCGGACAGCCAACGCCCGGCGCTCTCTCTCAATATCCTCGCAGTCTGATAGGTCATCCGAGACCCAGTGGCCCAGGTATTTGAATCGCGAAACTCTGGGTAAAGGAACACCATCTATGAGGACGGGTGGTACTTGAGTGACCTTATGACCTGGTGATTGGAACACCAAAAGCTCGCTTTTCTGTACATTGTACCTGAGCCCATGGGCCCCGGCGTATTCCACTCAAATCGCGAGGAGTTTACGAACGGCGCTTATAGAGGGACCCAGCAACACCATATCGTCTGCGTAACTGATGTTGTTGATGAATTTTCCGTCTATAGAGCAGCCAACATTGGTGTTGCTGAGTCTCTCGATAAGTCCGTTTACGTACAGATTGAAGAGACGAGGCGAGGTTAAACCTCCTTGCCTTACACCACACTTCAGTCTGTACGCATCGGAGATCTCGCTCGCCCACTTAACAACATTAACTTGGGTGTTTATGTTATCAAGTTACAAATTATCGAAAAAAAAATGGAAATACATTAAGTTTCCATTCATAATTTTTTGTATTACGGAACACATCCAAATTTATCATAAATTTTCGAAAGCTAGTAGTACTATCGCGTCAAACAATAATTGTCAATGTTTGCGTGGTAGTATTCCTCACTGTAGGTGTATATCGCTCCGACAGGCACTCACACTAGCGCAACGTGCTTGGAATTGAATTTTGCAAACATCTCGGTTTGTAGTTGCGAGCAGTGTCGCCGGCCTCTTTATACTTACCAATCGGTAGGATATTGAAATCCAGGATATTTATGAGTATAGCTGTAGAAGTGAGTTTTTTTTTTCAATTCATAATGATCAAACCTTTAGTATGGATGAACGTGGTAAAAATCAACATAATCACAAACAAGTGGTTTACGCACCAGTAATTACAGCAATAATGAGCCAACTGCATTAATAGGCGCATTGTAGCGACGCAAAAACATAGATTTCAACACCAGAGTACGAGCATTTTTAATTACTGTGCGTAGACTGTGTTTTGTTTTATTTGTTAGGCCCATTGTAAGCATTATAACTTTAATTTATAGATACACTAGTGATCCACCCCCGCTTCGCGCAGGTGCAATGTACTGATGTGGTGACCATGTCAAAGTTAAATATTTCATCATCATCATCATCATCAGCCTATAGCAGTCCACTACTGGACATAGGCCTCTCCAATGGCAAGCCATTCAGCTCGATTCTCGGCATCTCTCATCCAGCTACTACCAGCCACCCTGCGAAGATCGTCACTCCACCTAGCCTGAGGGCGTCCTACCTTACGTTTGCCAATTCGCAGTATCCACTCAAGAACACGTGTACCCCAACGGTCATCGGTTCTACGGCTGATATAGCCGGCCCACTGCCACTTCAGCTTGCTAATTCTGTGAGCTATGTCGATAACTTTGGTTCTCTGCCGGATCACTTCGTTCCGAATTCGATCCCTCAGAGAGACTCCAAGCATAGCCCGCTCCATGGCTCGCTGAGCAACCTTAAATTTATGGACCAGCCGTACCGTGAGTGTCCACGTTTCGGCTCCGTAGGTCATAACAGGTAGGACGCACTGATTGAAGACCTTCGTCTTTAGGCTCTGTGGAATACGTTAAATATTTACATATTATTATTACTCATAAATTCTCTGAATGATGACGAAAACCGCATCAAAATCAATTGTGTAGTTAAGAAGAACTAAGCAGTCACACAGACAGACACAAAAGAGACTAAACTGTTTATATTATAGAAGATTTTAGTTTATAAAGTAGATTGAAGGAATACTTTGACTGATTCGTTGCATGTTCCACTGGTCTCAAGAGATACTGCAGAGCATCTCGTTGTGTCAACGGGTCAGGCATAGTTAATGGGTGTTTCATTTAGAAAGTTCTCAAAAGCTGATTGCAGAATTAGTGCCAGTTTAATAGTAATAGAATCCATCCCTATATCATGGAATGTTAACTCGCCAAATGTGGGTGTTCTAAACAGCTTTGCCTATACTTTTGGAAAATTCAGACGTACTGTTACGTTATAACATTATATTGCCAAACTTAGCCCCGGTTATATCGCTAGAACAACTGGAACAAACAGACAGAAGTGAAATAATAGTTTGAACGGCGCAGGTGTTGGGTCTGAAAAGAAATCGATTTAGCAAACGTTGGTACTAATTCCACTTATCCATTTAGTACAAAAAGGTTTCAGACTGTTTTTAGAAGTACTATTCATGACATTGTAGAGGAAAATATTTCTTAGAAGAAGACACATGGGCAAATAGTAAATACGGATCAGTGGACCTAGTGACGCGCGGAGTAAATTTTTTAACGCAAATCCGGACGATTTTACAATTGAAAATACTTGTTTTGCACACAATATTTATTTAGTTTTAAGAATTTACTCTTTTCTATGGGTGATATTTATTGTGTTTATCGCAAAAAAATTAACCAAAATGCTATTTTCCAAAAATTGATCGAAATTACAATACGTTTACTTCGCGTGTTCGTGCATGGACCCAAGTTCTCCAAAGCATGAATTGTTCCTGATAATGCAATAAGTACGTACCTAGTCATCAAGTATGATAGAGATAGAAAAGCATGGGACTCATACCTTTTCCAATCTTAATTTTTCAGTCGATAGTCGGGCAGAAGATAACTATTCTATCTTATATTTTGTCGTGTACAAAAAGGAGGCAATTCTGTAGTCACTATACTAGGCTGGACTAATTTACCCACTCCAAGATTTTATATTCCCCCCTATCAGAGCTCTACCATTTTTTGCTCAACAATGGACGAAACTGACTAAAATCTGTCGTTACCATGACAACCTAAAGTGATCTCATTTTCTCAAATTCTATGAACGTTTAAAAGTTTTACCACCCACCCTCAAAACTTTACGCCTATAATCACGAATACACAGTAACAGTTTGTTAATCATTCGCCAGGACGTAGTTACACCGCGATGAATAGAAAATTAAGTGATTACATTTGCTAATTTGCGTACAGTCCGCGTTTGAATAATCCATAACTTGATGTTTGGCGCCGGTTCACTGATTTATAGGCAGTTTAGTGAGAATGTTCTGAATAGATGCGGTTGATTGTCTATATTTGTCACTTCAACTAGAAATATGTTGAACAAAACGAAATGAGAAAATCGTCCATTATTTTGAGCTACGGAACCATTAAAAACCATTCACTTATGTGAATATAGCATATGATAAATATTTAATGAAGATGTAACACAATTAGCAGATTAAATCAGATGAATTAATAAAAAGAAAGATGACATAGAACAGAAAGAAAAAGGAAACGAACCGAGAAATTTGAAAGAAGTAAACGTTGAGGTAATATCTAAAATAGGTGGATTGAAGAAAGAAACAAGGGCTGAAACTTAAGACCATTCAGAAAGAAGTACATAAAGTTATTCAATTTGTAAGTACTACAAATACAATTAAACTTCCCTACACTGATTACACTCTCAATATTCATGAATCATAACAACGAAATCAGTTTCGTATTACACATGCTTTTCAAACTCCATACCTTTCCTAAGAAACGGTTTATCAAATGATTAGATTATAATGTGTGGGTATGTATCTTTGATAAACACTTACTTTTGAGTGTTGAATCAGAGCCACTTACACTTTCTTGAATACCTTCTGTAAGATTATAAAACACTTGGTTTGAAGAACTATGTCGTTAAGTCGAAGAGTACTTCTACAGTCTCTATTTCATAGATACAATGAGGCAAATTATGAAAGAAGATAAAAATAGCAGTATTAGTTAGTTGAACTCACCTTCGGTTTGCCGACGAATATAGTAGTCATGGCTGAGACTATGGAGGACCTCAGTACAGTGCTCGATGACCTTAGTAGAGCTTCCGAAAGAGTGGGTCTTAAAATAAACATGGACAAAACGAAGGTCATGACAAATGCCTATGTAGCACCCACCGCCATGAAGATCGGAGACTTTACACCCGAATTAGTGGACGGTTATGTTTACCTATGAAAAACTGTCCAGTAAGGTAGTCCCAACTTCGAGAAAAAGCGGATCAATTGTCGAACCTGCCTCGGTTGGGCAGCGTTCGTGAAGCTACGTTATATCTTCTCGTCTCATATACCAGTGTCGTGTGCGTGTTGCCAATGATGACCTATGGCACTGAAATGTGGTCGCTCACAATGGGCCTCATTAGAAGGCTAAAAGTCACCCAAAGGGCAATGGAGGATACGTAATCGAATCAGAAATCACGAGATCTACGGATCTCGTAATTTCTCCGTCCGTCGTTTGTCCTACGGGACGGCCAAGGTAACCGACATAGCCCGAAAAATTGGCAAACTTAAGTGGCAGTGGGCAGGGCACATTGCTTGCAGAACAGATGGCCGATGGGGCTGAAAGGTTCTGAAGTGGCGACCGCGTACCGGAAGACGTGGAAGGCCTAACAAGGTGGACCGATGACCAGGTGAAGGAAGCAGGAATCCGCTGGAAGCGAGAAGCGTAGAACAGGTCGAAGTGTAGGTGCTTGCCTATATCTACCAGTGGACGTTTTTCGGTTGAAATGATGCTGATGATGAGTTAGTTGAATAAAAATACATTTTTTTTTTCACGAAACTACTGATGTCTGATAAAATTCACATATCTATTGTAGGTACTAAATTATTTTTAATCAAAATCACTGCATGCACGAAAACTTCTAATCATTTCCTTAATTCCAAAATGGCGGTTTAATCATAAACTTCAAAGCCGAGATTTAATCCCGTTGCTACAAACGGCAGACGTGATATGAAATCAATTAAAACCATCTTAGATACATGATAAGAACGGGAAAGTATTACTCGTAGAATGCATAACGCCAAAGTAAAAGTTTCATTCTTTATGTAATTATAAAATGTAGGTTCATTTTATAAAAATCATCTTTGCGATGAACATAAAATAAATAGATAGTACTTTACATAAGTCTTCAAACGGTTGGTAAAGTAACAGACATAAATGACGCAAAGCTTACTGACAGTAAGTTAGATATAAGAACTCGTCATCGCGATGTTGGCATCATAATAATTGCTTGATGTTATTAACGTAACGCTAGTAACTTCTAATCATTATGACAGGAGTACTCATAATTTTATTCTAGAATCATAAATTCTGCATAAAACGTGACCTGCTCTAGTCGTCCATGTTCAGAAAAAAACTATTTTCCTTGAGTAGTCGCTTCTCATGTTTTCGCTAACTACTTAGAATTTTTTTTCACACGTAACCTAGGATGGGCTAAATAAGTAGAATAGTTATGGTGGTATACAATATAATGCTATGTAATAGGTTTTTTAAAGACACGTCTTGAACAAGTTAATGATTTTTGTTTTGGACTTGTTTGTGCGTTGCCGTTTTCCATCTTACGCTGTCCATCAAGAAATGCTATAACAAACCCAGTGGTGTCTCTTCTAATCGGGAATTTTATGAGTTTTAACATGTAAGTCAAAGCCTCGGAAGGCTTTAGAGGGAAAACTAGCAAGCAAGCGTCTTAAATCGTCGATATATTTCATTTATTTCAATAAACTGTTTCAAATTCCATAATATAAGCTGTTGATTCCTTAATTACTCCTCCAATAATACTAATTGCTATATTATTCTATTGTCGGTTTAGCAGGATGGGAAAGCGAAGGTTGGCGAGACTAACGTACAAACACCTCTGTTTAAACTAAACCTAAATTGAAGTCCTAATTATTATTCGAATCCTGAGGTTTCACTGACGTGATTTTAATCTCCGCCTAATTTGAATTAGTGTGTATCTTGATCCGATTGCCTCCTCTTCTTCTATTTCTCTGGTCTCTCTTGCTGAAGTTTATTTTCAAGGGATCTTACTTCTAAAATTGTGATGATGAGTTTTGCAATTTTATGATCTTAAAAATCAACAGTTACTTTAACGTGTTCAGAAGACAGTTAATCCGCTTTATTAACAACATCCTTTTCAATGGATCCCAGCATTCTTATTCAGTGTAAATTAACTAACTTAATAAAGACTAAAACTCTTCCCTGTAAAAACACGTATTTTTCTGACAAGGATCTCTAATAACACTTTGCTTCTATCATTAACATCGAAGACATTTCATGAATTCTTACATAACAAGCTTCTGTACGACCATACGTACGCAAATGCATAGCATTGCATGTCTCGAGCAATAAAACAAAGGCGACCATCACAATTGTTGCAAAAAAAAAACGTAATTATAAACTATTATAGTGTCTCGGAATTGTACGTCTAATCACGTGCCCCGATAAATGTACGTGCTTGCGTATACTTTTTTTTTTATTTATTGTTATTTTTAGTATTAAAGGTTGATGCGTTTTGTATAAATTTAAACTGACATAATGCACCCAGAGAAATGGAATAGGTATCGAAGGGTGACGAATAAATTATCGACTGTTCTCGTACTAAAAATCTAATCAAAACCGCAAAGGAATATTCCTGATTTCTCTTTAAAACAAGATGTAAAACGAAATTACAAGTATGATATATTTTCCTTTCGATCATCGAACAATTTGTAATCACTTCATGCCAAAATCCAAATACCACACCTTTAGGCACATCAAATATTATTCAACCGGTTTCAATTATAGGTAGTAGGAACGTCCAAACACAAATCAATCAATTTAATCAATTAAAGACCTAACAGTTACCAAATGCCATTAATTTACAATATACATGAAACGTTTATACACAAACACTTCATTCGTGGCATGTTCAAATAATCTAATCCTTATAAAGACCATATAGGTAATATTCAAATAAATTCTGAGCAACTTTCTAATCATAGTTGGAATAAACATTTTGACCCCTGACTGGTTAGGACATCGAATATTTGTAGAGATGAGTCGTCGGGTCATTTAGACCTATGTAATTGGTTTCTAAGTACTTTAACCAGGCGTTCATTGGATACCAATTAGAATTAGTGTCAAGATATGCGAGTTGTTAGGTATTATAAGGTTACTTTAGTTAAAATGTTTGACTGTGTATTTACAAAGTTGCTTTATAGACTTATATTTAGCATTTCATAGATTAGTGCAGACGACCCTTTGATCCTATACACGTAAAACTATCTGTTTATGGATATTGGCACTAGGTGTGTAGTGGATAGCACAAGATGAATAGTATTGTGAAGTAATCCAAGCTGAAAATCAGCCTGTGAAAACCATAACTTGGATTCTAAAGTGGGTGTTTCCCAGGGCTCAATGTTAGGCCCATGTTTAGTTAACGACCTTATACCATTACCAAGAAACCATCACTGTCCCACAAGACAAAGATCACCACATCCTTTACCTACAAAACTTCAGATAGTCGATTTAAAGTATTATTTATAAATAATATATGCATGCATTTATCTCTGACCGTGCCATGATCTCTTTTAGTGTCTTCAAGTTGACTAAACTAATACAATTTCATCAGAGAAGAGGACCGCTTTCATAATCTCAGTTCATCTAAAAATATTCCGCGCAGGCGTTTCCTTAAAGCCGTAAACATTAAACAAAGAGCCGCAAACGTTCAGGGCTGTGCTATAAACTATTCGCTTTTTCTCGTAAAAATGTGTATCAATCGAAATACACTCCTGGACTCCTAAATGGAGCTCCTAGGCGATACTTGCACGCACACACACACTCATATATAATAGAAAGAAACAGAGAGAGAGAGAAAGTCCCTAGTCACTTGACGCTTTTTCCTTACGTGACGTTTCTACCAGTCAACTCTTACCACAAGCCACGTTAAGGAACTTCGTTCCAAAAATACAGGGTGGTTCAATTTAGAAGTTTGGAGGTGTATACCTACTGCACATGAAGTCCTCACGGACTACTTAACAGTGCGTAGTCTGTAAATATTTAGGCTGTAACCCATCGTCACCGATGAATAAATATTGTAGGTGGTTTTATAACTAGCGCAACTTCAGAGGTAGATTTGTTATTAAGGACTCCACAAGTTTTTAACGTCAGTTTTTAATCTCTGCTTGATTTAAGAATGGGGATAGGAGAGGAAACCCTTAATATTTTCCAGTATGCCAGAATTACAGCCTCCAGTAAATAAATAAATTCTCGCCTGTCTAGCCTCATAGTCAGACAAATAAATTCTCGCATAGCTTAAGGCAGCACCCCTACCTATCTATTCCGATCACGTGGTGTACAGCGGCAGACTCAATACAGCGAGACTCGTCTTATTATGCGCAGTCGCAACTTATTACTATAGCAGCGATTAAAGGAGATTTATATGACGTAAGTGCGCCGTACTTAAGAATACGGGGATTTGATTGGTGATCGTGATTGATTGGATGTTGTGAAATCCGGGATTATATTGTGGGAGTTTATTTATTTGAATAGGAGCTTTTTGCATTTCGGTGAAGCAATAAACTCCATGTTTGTTTTAAGCAAATAAAAACTAAACTATTACATGAACCCTGTAAGCAGATACTACCAGAATACACGCGAAACTTCGCGGACATATGTTTTTCTTTGTTGTAAGTTGACTTTGCCACTATTTCAAACTGCATTCGAGTTATTTTCATTAAAAAGCTATGATCATTTCTGATGGCACGAAAGCCAGAGGTTCTTTGAAAAACCATTGCTTTAGTATATATAAATTCGGAAAAGCAATAACAGTTGAGTCGTGATGTGATCTTAAAGCAATAGTATCCTGTCTGTTGCCTTAAACGGCAATCAATGGGCAATCACCTCAATTGCATTGTAATTTTGACCTGACGATATTATTAAGATTTCTTCACTGCTGTATACTTAACATTGGCAAGTAAGTATTTAATAGAATCTCAGTCAATACTCAGAATTGGTTAGTGAGGAAAATTAAACACATTATTGACTAGCAGTGCTCCGCGATTTCACCCGCATAAGTGTCGATCCCTTGAGAATTACGAGATAAAAAGTATCCTATGGTTAATCTAGGTTATAAACTATCTGTGTGCCAAATTTCATCCAAATCCGTTTAGTAGTTTTTACGTAAAAGACTAACAAACATCCATCCATCCATCCTCACAAACTTTCGCGTTTATAATATTATTAGTAGGATAGGATAGGATGTGTAACAAATTTCCTCTCGCTTTTCTGCAATCTGTGGAAGTGATTTCGTGAAAATGGACTGAAGTATATAACAGGAAGCCGGAGAAGCGCGCGCTATTTAATTTGACCAATGAGCGCGCGCGGTGCTAGAGTTGGCGTTCAGAAACGACCTTGACGAGGCCCCGCCCCTTTAATGTTGCTTATTGGTGAGGTGTCAGATGTTACATAACATATGCGACTATTGTAAGGTTCGTTCGTTTGTTTAACCAAATGATACTGGTTAATACCTAGATAGTCGTTTTACAATCTTCAACCGGCTGTGATTGTTACAAAAGTATTACTCAACTTCATGGTACGACTTTTAATTTTTATTTTTATTCGCCACTATATCCATCTCGCCAGAGACGTCGTACGTTTTAATGTTGTAGTTACATAACATACACATAATAACACAACCCTGACTGCCTACCTGCAATCCCCTAAGGTAAGGCAGATGTGTACCCAAGTACACCCACATTTCGCCAGTTATGTTTAAGTCCCATGTATTAGGGGCGAGTCTATTGCCATCAACCACCACAAATCCAGACTCCGGGCTGCTACTGAGAAATTCTTAATAGAAAAATCCAATAACACTGTGCCCGACCTGGGAATCGAAATCGAGTCCAGCACCTCATGCTCAGCTGTAGCGCTTGCGACCAATAAACCAACGTGGCAGTTAATTACTTAATTGTAATTAATAAGTGTTTATCTCATCATAATTTAACTTTAAACTCATGACTATATAGGTTACAAATACTTCTTAACAGTCATAGTGTTGATTCATCTCAGTTAAATTAGCATCTTGTTAGTATTTAAAACTTTAAAAGAAAATTTTACATCAATAGTGTCACTCCGGGAGTGCCGACAGAAGTGAAAACTTAAGCAATTCAAAAAAATACTTCCGAAACCTTTAAAGTAAAAATACTTGCATAGAAAATTTATCCGTAACGTAATATAAATAAAGAACACAATCGCGTTTACAAAAATGAGGTGTCGGTAACTGTGTCGCGAGTTCAGTTGTTTTTTCCCATCTCAAAAATACCCAACGCGCCTAATGAAGTTTTCACTTCAAAAAGATACATAGCACCGACCCCAAATAAATTGAAATACGAGCAAGAGATTGATGATGACTAAAACTTATTCACAATACTTTTAAATAATAGACGGCCTAAACGTGGCCTAATTTCTTAGACATTTACAGCCTTCAGAAAGCAATAAACGGTAACAAGGCTTGAGTTAACAATCAGCTCGAAGCAAGAATATGAAGTGACGAAATAGAACATCTTCATAATAAAATGCTTTCGACCATTGCTGTAACCCAGTTGTGTTTAACGAGTAGTTAACTTTACGATGCCTAGATATCAAGAAGTGTTTAGTGGCACATTAGGAACGCGTAGTGAAATAGGCAGTCGAGCGTTTTGCGTTCAGATAAACCTAATTACAAGGAATTTAGAATAACATTGAGTTGCTAAAATGAGGAAATAAAGTAAGGAGGCCTTTGCACAGAAGGGGAATAAAAAATCTATATTATAAATGTGAGAGTAAGTTTGTTTGTTACGCTTTCACGCTAAAACGGCTGAACGGATTTGGATGAAATTTGGCACATATATAGATGATGCCCTGGAAAAGAACATAGGATACTTTTTTTTTTCCCACGGGATCGAGACTTATGCGGGTGAAACCGCAGGGCGCAGCTAGTATATTATAAATGCGAAAGTAAGTTTGTTTGTTACGCCTTCACGCTAAAACGGTTGAACGGATTTGGATGAAATTTGGCACATATATAGATGATGCCTTGGAAAAGAACATAGAATACTTTTTTTTTTCCCACGGGATCGAGACTTATGCGGGTGAAACCGCGGGGCGCAGCTAGTAAAAAATATATATTCGGTCTCTTTCTATTCAGGAGATACATATGTAATCTACTCCTAATTAGATTTATCTCAATATTATGTTTTGCAATCACAGAATTTCTTTTAAAATCGTGAAAGAAGGCGTGTGATCAAAAAAAAAATACAATCTGCCTAGCTTTTTCCCAACTATAATGGGATCGGCTTCCAGTCTAACCGGATGCAGCTGAATACCAGTATTTTACATAGAGCGACTACCTATCTGACCTCCACAACCCAGTTACTGGGTAATACGATACCCCTTGGTAAGACTGGTTGTCAGACTTTCGGGCTTCTGATGACCCGTAACGACTGTTAAAGATCCACGAATGATAGCCGGGACCAACGGCTTAACGTGTTTTCCGAAGGCACGGAGGAGTCTCGGTATGAAAGATGGTCATCCATCCACGGACCAACCCCGGCAAGCGTAGCTTAAGAGGAGGCTCCTTAAATTGTATGTTAATTTGCATTAATATGTATCAAAATGGAACTGTAGTATGTCATTTATTGGATCTTTTTCTTTCGAGATATAAGACGGTTACGTAATTGAAACATTTTCGCTCGATTCATGTTTTATTCGAAAATCTTGTCTTTTTAAATATTATCTGAAACAAAAACAAGATTACTCGGCTTGTATGTCTAAAATAATTATATTGACAATAAGAAAATATAGTTGACTATCCAGATGTAAGATGTGTTTTCTCTAGATCAATTATTACTTTAGAAAACGAAATAAGAATTGAAACTTGCGACATTTAGTTCCATGCTCGAACACGACTAAAGAGCGCACGCGAAATTCAACTTTATTACTGATGTGTTAGCGTTTAGCACATAGTGGAGTGGTGGGGTGCACGAGAGCAGAGTTTGCGTGGCAATTGTCTTTGGAGTACCTAGTCTTAACCTGTTGGATCGACCCGTGTTCCTGTAATTACTTAGCCAAAAGCTCCTCGAAGAACGTGTGTGATCATATTTTTCAATTATTGTGGATTTTACGAAAAACTTGCCCTTGTCTCTTGTTACTTGAGGTCGGCACAACACGTTTTCTTTTTCCACTCTCCCCTGTCAACCGTCACGCTATCATTCACTCCCTTCTCTTTCATATCATTCCTCACAAAATTCATCCATCTTTTTACGAAAATCTATGATAGGTAATTAAACACAAAGAAAGGAAGCTAGTAAACAGAAGAAAGGAAGATTTTTTTTTATATTCTCATAGAAACACGTGCATTTATCAAACAGATAAGGTAATTAGAGGAGTAGGTATATGTATAATAGTATAGGATACTGATAACATAGCCTTCAAAGGCGCTGAAGCTTACCAAGAAAAAATTGATATTTGTGATAACTTGATAAGCAATAAGGAATTGAGTTGAATTGAAGACTTATTTTCTCGCCGCAGTCTTTACGAACTCTAACACGTACCAAACAATCCCTAAGTAACATCATCAAACCTTAAAACTCGCGGTGCACTAAATGCACTGATATTTTGTTCTCTACGACCCGTCGATAGACCGCTCGTATTCGATCGTGCTCGTAATTACGCCGTCTCGCCGGCTGAGCCGAAATGTCAATAAATCACCACTGCAACCTCAATGGCGCTAGTATCGCAAAATAGATGTAGAAGGATAATATAATCTAAGCCAACAACAATAGAAAGCAAAGCTAAAATATTACAAAAAAAATATTTAAGCTATTGCATAGCTTTTATCGCGAGCTTTGAGCGCGGCAACCGAATCAAGAAATTCCGTAACGTAACGAAAATAAAACCTAACACCCCACTCCGCCTACCATGTAATGACGGTTCCCATGACAACGTGATGTTGTCATGGGAATGTAATTTTTGTTTTATGTCATCACGTCATCATCCCAAGTGTAGCGTTGACAAATAGGAAGTATGGAGGTTACAAATGCTATGCAATAGCTTTACCACAGCAGTCCCCGAGTGCCACACTTTTTTTTTTTGCATATTATTCTCGCTCAACTCACTCAATGCATTTATTTCAATTAAAGGCACTTTTGAATTTCAAAGCGTAGTAGATTCCTATGGAGAAGAACGGGCAAGAAACTCCATGGACACAAATGTTTATTCTATACCCATACGGGGCATCCTTGTGAAACAACTTTGTATACGGGAAGCATATGACTGGTCGTTGTTCCTAGTCCAGCAGTAGACGTTTATCGGTTGAGTCGATAATGACGTACAATGCTTGTTTAGACTCTGGCTGATACCTCTTGCAGACAACTCCGTAGTTAATTAATAAGTCACATTCAATTGTTTTCACCTCGTCTGGCGTTTCTTTCTCACAACCCTGTAACTAATGTCTCAACATTACTAAGTTCACATCATCTAATAGACGTCCACTGTAGGATATGGGCTTTATCTACTAATCTATTATGACTCTTAAACAGGGACACAATGATATTATAAGTAAAATGAGATAGGTTATATACACACTCTGCCAGAGGTACGTTAAAAGTTGGTTATTTAGTAAACCTGAACTGAGTGCCGCTACGTTACGTTACGTTATTTATCTGTGCCGTTTTTAAAGATTGATCTTCAGTAACGGCACACAATAGATCACCTGGCAACGTCTGAATGTTGCGTAGGTGATCTGTCTACCTTAACAAATAATATCATTGCAGTGACACATAAAATGTACAATCGTATTGCTACTTCTGCATAAAATCTTGCTCTGTTCCTGCGCATACCGACCTGGCTCAGTTGCGAAACTATCAATTTTTGCATGCCTCCTGATATTTAAGGCTTCACAATAGATTCGAATTGGTATTTCTACAGTAGGTATAATATTTTAGTTAGACGCAACCAGATCGAGGTGATAAAGGGAACAGCATTGTTGAAAAGGTCTATTAGGATTTATAGATGAAGTTTATGTAAATTATGTAAAGAGATCGGCGTTGAAGACATACGGCTTCAAGGAATGTGTGAATGCAGGTTCAATAAATAGCTCTTTAAGTTCTGAGTTGAGCTCCACGATTACTGACAAACGCTTGCACTGACTCGACAGGTCCACTCAAATCTGTGTGGGTCTTTCCTCGAAAGACCAGACACTAATTTACATGGTCCTCATATGGCCTGACCAAGATTATATCTGGACTTTAAAAGAGACTGCGACCTCTGAGTTTGTTTCGGCCTTTCTTCTCAGAGTGGTTAGATAGGAAACGCCGAGCTCATCTAGCTTATTTTTATATTTTTTTTAATATGACGCGTAAAAGTGATTCCGATATCCATTTACAGAATAAAAAATTTCATTTTATTTCATATAATTAAATAGATGTCGAAATGTTTCTTCGATAACGAGTTACAGAAGCGGCTCAAACAATTCAATCATCAATTCATAGTTCCTTCTAAATTAACACCGTATTGTTCGTACCTATTAAGAATTATGACCACGCCGGGTATACACAGCAAAATGGTAATGATGACCGGCGAACTTCTATTGACTCGCAAGCATCTGTAACTGCATTATGTATCAAATAACCTGGCCATTCACTCTCAAATTTAGACATAGCTCTATGTCTATAAACCTACTATTACCAACCGTCTTGCTTTACTCACAGCAAAGAATAACATCACCAATGAAAAGTTCAACAAAGATACAAATAGGCTTGTGTCCAAATTTTTTTTTTTTTAGTCCGTCTTTCAGAAAATAAAAAAATATTGGACACGTATTTTTTATTTTTTGACGTAATCAAAAGATTACGGCGATACATTGAGTTAAAATGTAGCATGACGTCACGCCGTGCTAGATTTTATACGACGTTGTGACGTAGCGAGCCCCCACTCCCCAACTTTAATGCGTGTTTTTTAAGTTATTTTTGATTAATATGATAAAGCAAAAAATACGTGTCTAATATATTTTTTTATTATCTGAAAGACGGACTAAATAGAATTTTAATTTTTTTACCTAGGAAACTACCCTATTGTTTTATAGCCATACTATCTCAATCAAACACAAATCTCCTATAGATTCACCTCTAACATATCCTGGGTACGTAAAGACATTTAAACTAGGGTCAGTCAGCGCAGCGCGCAGCGTGGCAAATATTATGTTATGTGGCATGTTGCGCCGCTAAATCATGTCAGAGTGACGGCTAGTTTATCGGTATTGCATATTAGTATTTATTAAACTTGACTATTTCTTCATGATTGGAAGGCGATAAATATGAATTAGTAAAGGTATATCAGGTTTAGGTTCAATCATGGATTTTATTGCCTGTACCCTAATTGCGTAATGCAACACAATCACAATCTGTTTCGATTCAAAACAGATTGCTAATCCATTGCTTCATAAGTTGGAAAAAAAAAATCTGCTTAACAACGTAAATAACGCAATGAATGTTGTTGAACTGTCAAAGTGAAACAAATTAGGCAAAATTGTTTACGAAAATAAGTTACGCAATTAGGGTACTGGTTTCTAAATTGATCCTTTCATTTTAAAGACAGTCTTTAAAATTAAATGGAAGCCAACTGTCCATGAGGTTTTTAGGCTTACGTATGTCCGAATGAAAAAACTCTGTCTGTTACAGTCAATTTGTTCAAAATCTAAAGGACCAAATAAGTTGTGGTACAAAAATACAAACGACAAACGGTACAAAAAATACGAACTTTACGGGTATGGTTCATGCAGTGAAAAAAAGATATAGAAGTCAGAAAACTGGCAGCAAAGCTCACCCAGGATGCACTGGAGGTACAGTATTTCTATTTTCTTAATGTCCCTCTGGAATCATCGCATTTCCGAATACAAACGAATGCTAATTTCAATGTCCATCAATTATTAGATTTATCGTGTTTAATCATTTCAATTCAGAACTAAGTACTTTATTGTTGCTTTGTTTAGTTTTCCGAGCTGTAAAATTATTTTCCTATCTATCGTGCCTGCGACTTTAGCGGCTTTCCTCCCATTTTTTTGATAAATTACATTAAGTTAAAAGAGTATTAACAAGTCTATATACTTCCAAGTAGATTGAGAGCGTCCGGTCTACACCAAGTGTAAAGGGCAACTGATAGAAATCCGACGACTGACGAAACACGAGGTTTGCCAAGAGACATTAAGAACAAAGTTTTTCTGTACCTAACTTAATACTCACTAGCTTTCACCCGCGACTTCATCCGCGTGAAATTTCGGCCCTCGACCCACCGCGTCGTATCCCATCACCCGCCTGCGCTTTTAATTCGTTTTCACTTAGCGTTCTTTCTACTCGGCTCCTAAGGGTCGTAGCGTGATGTTACATAGCCTATAACCTTCCTCAAGAATTAGGCTATCTAATGCAAAAAGATTAGATTCAAATCTGACTGGTACTTCCGAAGATTACCCTCTACATAAAAACTTATAAAAAAACAAATTTTACCTCTTTATAATATTATTAAGTATAGTATAGACTAGCTGTTGCGTGTATTTTGTATTTCATAATTTTAGTATACAAATATCCTTCTTCAGGTCCCACGCAGACAGATCTCACAAATTTCATAACGATCGAAAAGGCGTGAAAAGGTAACAGACAGAGTTACTTTCGCATTTATAATATTAGTATGAATGAAGGCTTATCATCCAGCAAATCACATTTCCTTGTCGAGGTAACACCTTTAGCTTTTAATCCTTATCATACACCAACACTTCTTTATCACTTACGATCAAATTACTTGAAATATTACATCTCCAGACCTCCTTTCGCAACCCACTGCTTTCAAAGTCACCAGTTCCAACTAAACTCATTGTCAGCGCAGTCATTGTCACCACATTGTGGTCTGTCATGGTCATTATTGTCCCCAAAACGTCTCGCTGTGACGAATCATCGGTTTAGGAAACAGAAAACCGTTACAAATTGTGAAAAAAATGCGCACCCACTTTGTTTAGGTTAGTTGGGTAGTGGGTGATGCGCTATGCTATTCTTTTTTGATGACGAAGACATGGTTTTCAACCAAATTGAAAATCATGACGTCTTTCGTTATCAAAAGTCAAGATCAAGGCGGATCAAAATCTACAAATAAATAAAAAAGTGTCTGTTTGTAATGTCAAAATAACAGCTTTTTACTAAATTCATGTGAAAGTATTATACGGTACTAACAACAAAAAATCGATTTTAAAAAAAATTGTTTGTCTGTCTTTTTGTACCGGCTAATCTCCGAAACGGCAGGACTGATTTTGACGGGACTTTCACTGGCAGATAGCTAATGTTATAAGGAGTACGAGTAAGTGTTATTTTAACCATTCGTGAATCCACGCGAGACACAATGGTTTTTTTATTGTTTCTGTATTTACAACATACGAGAAGTTAATGTCCGCGTGGGCCTGCTCTTTACATAGTATATTACATAGCTTCAAAGGTTTAATTAGGCTAACGTACCAAACAGAGAAATATTCACATTAAGTAAATAAGTAAGAACGAAGCAAGATGGTTAATTGATTAACTAAACGAAATAACTTTCTCAAAGGTATTTACTTCGTTGCTCAGAGGGAAATAACGATTGACATTATGATGTTATCAGCACAAGTAGGTGCTCACCATTTAGCTGACTTAACCCTTAGTCACCTCTCATGACAGTTCGGCTAACGATCGCTTCGACCACTCGCTGTGAAGCTGGCATTTCCACAATTTATATCCAACTAACATTTCTATTTTACAATCCCACCATAAAATTTTACGATAATCTAATGAATTTCAAATTAATAGCGAATGAGGAACCTGCAACGTATTCCATGTACTAAAGACTAACAAGCGACTTAACTACTTTTACAGGAAAAATATTCATCTTTTCACAACACTGCCTACATTGTATGCATAATAACTTTTAAAGCTTATGGCATACATAGCCGTTGGTTCCGGCTGTCATTCGTGGGTCTTTGACAGTCGTTACGGGCCGTCAGAAGCCCAAAAGTCTAACAACCTGTCTTAATACCAAGGGGGTATTACTCAGTAACTGGGTTGTGATGTAAAAATGGTATTCAGCTGCATCCGGTTAAACTGGAAGCCGACCCCAACATAGGAAAAGGCAGTGTAAAACAACATAATGTTTAAAAATAGCTGCAAGTTTAAGCTGACTGTATATCAAATACCTTGTCCGACTGTACGCGATCTTGCTAAAGAAAGGCGATCGTTCAGTACAATCGACGAGGCTGCACAGCTAGGCATTTACATCCGGCCTTGCTTGCGATTTTAAGAGAGCGTCTCGTCTCTTGCTAACACCTGACCTTCGGATTCCAGAACATCTCACAACAGTGATTATAAAACGGTCGTGTTGTAAGCTTCCTAAAGTCAAGTGTTGGAGCGGAACGATGAATGATTATTTTGTTAAATTTAATTATTGGGTCCGGTGGGTTTGTGTTTTATAGTTGCTGGTTTACGTAAAATGAGAGGTTGGCTGTGAAATAGAGACGGAATTTTTGTCGAATACTTTATTAGCGAAATACAAATAGCTATTTAAAATTAGAAACCTAGTGCTTAGTTATAAATAGACAGATAGGTAGTGCTAAGTGCTTGCTGTGCATTGACAATAGGTAAGTTGTAGTTGAAAGATTTATTTTTAGAAAATTGGGATGTGCTTTCACTGCTTTTAATTCGCTATAACAGTGGGAACGAAAACTTAGGTAATTAAACTAGACTATAGGAAACTATTAAAAAAAAACGTGTGGCACTCGAGGACTGCCGCGGTCAAACTATTGCATAGCATTTGTAACCTCCATACTTCCTATTTGTCAATGCTACACTTGGGATGATGACGTGATGACATAAAACAAAAATTACGTTCCCATGACAACATCACGTTTCCCATGACAACATCACGTTGTCATGGGAACCGTCATTACATGGTAGGCGGAGTGGGGAGTGTTAGGTTTTATTTTCGTTACGGAATTTCTTGATTCGGTCGCCGCGCTCAAAGCCCGCGATAAAAGCTATCCCAATAGCATAAAATTTGGTTCATCACGAAAAATTCCAATAATAACGAACACAAATAAATAATCTTCAAAAAAAAAAGAAAAATAAAATAAAACAATAACAACTAAACGAATAATCAACACGTTGGAACAAGTTAGAAACATTACGACATTGGAGTCAGAATTCAGAGCCGGGGGGAAATCAGGACGAGAACGTGACGTGTCGTGGACGCTGGAGATTATAATGCAACACAAAAGGCGCACTTCAAACAAAATGTTATGTCTTCCACTAAACAGAAATTTCGGTAAAATAGCACCAATATTAACGTGCGGGAAATAAAATTTACCTATCCGCTGTCAAGCTTATCATCGAATGACAAATACGACCTAGGTTTCAAGCCTTGTCAACAACTTGTTAACTAACTAATCTATGCACCATGTTATGGGGTTTTGAAATAAAATACGGCCATCAATGTCATCCGTGGAATGACAGTCGTTACGGGTAGACAGTAACTCGAAAACCTAACAACCAGTCTATGCAAGGATTATCGAGTTACTCAGTACCTAACTGGATTGTGGAGGTCAGATAGGTAGTCACTCCATGTAAAACACTAGTACTCAGCTGCATCCGGTTAGACTGGAAGCCGACCCCAACATAGCTGAGAAAAGGCTACCCAGATGATGATGAGCACGCAGTGAATACCGGCTATTCACTTTGAAATATTTTATGGAAAATTTAACAGAAATGGGCCTTCTGCATTTTTCTACACTGTGCTAAGAGGTCCGCTGGACGTCAGAGCTCGGACCTCCTATTTGACAGCACCGTAATAGAACATTCGCTGAGACTACGTCCATTTGTACATGTTTATTGCCTCCAGGGGACCTTAAACTGGGATATTAATGACAATGATTATTTAGATAGATGGCTTTTCTCGGGATATTCACCTGGAGAGTTTGTTCCTATGTAAATGTATTATGGTAACATTTTTGTGGTTAAGTTTTCTGTCCGGACCTAACATGAATTGATAATACTCTATTGTTACTAGAATGCTGGGGAGAGGATGTATTTTTGAAGATTTTAGGAAACTTACACAAAAGTAATATTGACAAATAATTCACTGAAGGTGGCACGATTTTTTTAACTTTTTCAGCCTCATTATATTGTGGATTGCCACATGCGAACTACGCATCAAAGACCTGACGTCACATAAATCCTGCATCGCACAATTAGAGTTTACCGCGCGAACACCATAAATATATAACTTCCTCGACATTAGTGATGGGTAACTCATCATTTTTACATGAGGTTGAGGGAGTACCTCATTTTACCTCGCGAGGTCCTCACGAGGTACCCCTCATTTGAGGCGAGGAGTCGTACGTCGGCGTATTCGCCTCACGAACCGAGCCCGAGCCGAACTCAGCCGAATTCAGCTGATAGTCCGAGGCAGCGGGGCGGACGGGTGCGTCGACTCATAAGTACTCACGATTCCGATTTTTACGTCTCCCTCATACACATAACTTTCTTTCACTTATAAATTTTTGATCGTCAAAATAAACGAATCAATGATACTTGATTACCAATCTAATGATGATATTTTTAGAGTTCATAGTAATAGCTGCTGTAATGTTTACTGTGTTTTCAAAATTTCGAGACCTCACCTCACTCATTCTATAGCTCACTCAATACTCTACTCACTCACGAGTACTCGCGTCAATAATATCAATGTCAAAATTTTTAAGTGAGGGAACGAGTGAGGTGGTTCAATGTTGAAATTCGAGTAACTCTTTCAATTTGCGATCACGAGTACCTCAAACGAGGCACCTCATGAGTGAGGGACACATCTCTACTCGACATTAATCTCTGGGCAGTTGCCCGCCAGACACAACACCCGTCTGGTCGGAGAATCCTCCCTTTTCTATGGTGGATGAGTGAACTTTACACCCTGTTCCTCATGACTCTAAAATATTATCCTTGTCAATTTACATGTCACTTACGGAAAGAGAGAGGGTTAGCATTTCGGAAAGTAATAAAAGCTCGTTTTTGAGAGCCACAACCAATGCTTATTAATATTTTTACGACAAACATAGTCTTTAGCTAATGATCGTACAGTATAACTATTTTCTTAATGTCCCTCGGCAAATGTCGTGTTCCGTCAGTCGTCAGATTTCTATCAGTTGCCCTTTGCACTTGGTGCAGACCGGACGCTCTCAATCGACTTGGAAGTATATAGAGTTGTTTATACTCTTTTAACTTAATGTTATATATTTTTTAAATGGAAGGAAAGCTGCTAAAGTCGCAGGCAAGAAAATAGTTTTACAGCTCTATATCACGGAAATCAAAACAAAACAACAATAAAGTACTTAGTTCTGAGTTCAAATTATTATACACGATAAATCTAATAATTGATGGACATGGAAATTAGCATTCGTTTGTATGGATGTTCGGAAATGCGATGATTCCCGAGGGACATTAAGAAAATAGTCAGACTGTACACTTAAATCATATGAACACAGCATGTTATTACTGTGTAAATAACCTTTAGCAACAAGTTATGGATAGTAAGTTGTGATGCTGAGCCAGGAAACATTCGCTATTTATGGCACTCATATGCCGTAAGAGCTAGTAGGTACTACTTATTCATAATTATATTTGAGAAACTGCATATTGCCAGAGTCATTAGCCGCTCTCAGCATCACTCTTACTGAGTGATGTCACACAGAGCGGTTTGAGTTTTAATTTTGATTGTATTTTAATTTTGACTTAAATCTTATTTTTATTGAATTTTACATTATTTTGTTTCAATTCTTTTTTAATTTTATTTGTAAATGTGTATGCTTATTCTAATAATAATATGAGTCAATGTTACTCGAAATAAATGATGTAAATATTAATTTATTTGATGACATTCATTTCAATCAAGTATCACTATTTTTCAATACGAATTGTTATACTTAATAGAACTTGTTTTTGATAAAAGAAGACCATCACAGAAAATTATCAACGAATAAAAATTTCTTATTCGTTGATGGTTTTAAGGTAAATTAAGCGACAAACTTTAATTACCCGACTATGGCAAAGTCAAAGGAGAGTTATGATTTTAATTTGAAAAATCTGTTCTGAATCTTTTTAGAAATCAAAGACAAAGACTACGGCAGAACATTGCTCATCACTATTTACGTATAAAATAATATTAGAATAATAAAATACTATAATTATATTCAATTTACCTCATTTTATGCGCTTTTGACATTTCCAAAATGTCAAGCGGTGACGGCGATGCAATTTAGTGATTATTACCTGCAACAAATTAATAATAACATTAATAATTATGTATTTGAAACAAAACCAAGATATAGAGGAACAATAATAATTCTAAGAAATACGAAAGTAATGTCAATGAATGATGCAACGTTTGACACTATGGTAAGTGTCATAGTGCCCTACCTGATTATTTTATGGACAGTTTCTGAGCATTCGTGATAATTCGTGTGACACATTCATCTACTTATTCTTTAACAAATAGAAAATGTTATACACTTTTAAAGAGGTAAATCGATATTGATGATAAGTAGGAAAAAGAACCGACATTAATAAATAAAATTGATGTGAATGTCACCATAGCCCTACAGCCCTAAAAGAAGATTTGGTGTCATACAAAACATCATAACACAGAAGATAGTCACCATGTTTCAAGAATACGGACAGATTTTTTAAGTAATCCTTATTATGTGATTTTGATTATATTGAGGGTTTCTTGGCCTACTTTTCGACTCTACCCCCCTCAGACCACAGTACCCCATTATTCGAATGTCTAACTCATTATCTGTTATGATGCCTCATCGAGGCAGATAACAATTAAAAATCCTATTGTGTCTCAATTCAATTCTCAATTCTTTATTGCATTCCATAATGTTGGTAAAACAGTTGGTAGGCTTAAAATTATTGAAACAATTATAGACCTTGTTGGGCACAGCATGGTAGGAGAGAGGAGGAAGACAATAACAATGACATGACGTTAATGACAGTTGAAAGGTTAAATAAATCCCTCCAAAAATAGCAATATTTAACACAAAATAATCCTAGGACATTGAACCGTTACCAATACAGTAACAAAACGGACGATAATCGCCGATAGTAACACCGCGGTCTATGAAGCACGCCCGATTTACGTACCAATACCACGAAATTGATGGATACAGAAGATCAGCTCCATACAACGAACGGTAACAGGCGCACGCACAAAACCAAGGCGTATACAAACGACGCTTAAAAGCGCCCATACGGATATCTCAAACGAATGTCTGTCTGTTCCAATAGTACATACAAAGTGGGCACAAACCCTGCACCCTAATTGCGTAATACCTACACGATCAATTACAATCTGAATCATTTTGAGATTGATTGCTAATCCATTGCGTCATGAGTTCGAAAAAAAATCTGCTCAACAACGTAAATAACGCAATGGTATGTTGTTGAACTGTCAAAATGAAACAGATTAGTCTTTATCGTTTACCGAAAATCTTTACGCAGTTTAGCTGTTCAGGTTAAATTCTTACGCAATCACTCTATAAACGGAATTAGTACCACATTGATTCTGTATTGAGAAGGTTTTAACTTTAAGGTGTTCCATTCGTCTGTAATGTATTTCAATTTTGAGCATTACGTTACAGTACTGCCTCCCTGACTGACGAGCATTCACCTGTAGTGGTGCGCATTGATGTTACAAGTTGTATCAAAATATTACAGACATTGTGCTCTGTAATGCTCGGTTCTCCTCCCTCACTGATCTAGTGCTTGAATTGTATCATTACAGGTTGCGCACTGTAATGTTCGGTTCGCCTCACTCATTCATAAATCCTCGACTTAGCACCTTTATAACGCACCACTTTTTCCAATAATTATTATTCGAATAACATTATTAAATTGTAACCGAAAAACCAGCGACAAAAATTTAGTTCGAATTGTCAAATGAAAAACATCTTTCAGGTGGTTTACAATTAGAATTTCAGGGGGCCTAAAACGGTTGCTTTGGCAGAATATTATTTATCACACAAACTGACAATTCATAATATTATCTGCGTTCAATTCATATTACGCAATTCATCTGTTTGACATTTTTGTATTACAAAGAAATAACATTTAAATTGTAGAAATAAAAATAAAAATCTCATTTGATTAATAAAAACTGTAACGAAAAACTATCCGGTAAAATTACGGTCTTCATTTTTTCATGAGGCAATATTAACACCAAATATGATTCTGATATTAATTGAATTGAATACGATTCAGCTAAAGTAGTCCCTATAGAGGAATTACTGGGAATTCAGAAAATGTATTGTTTTTAGAGGAATTGCTTAGGCGATTAATACACTGTCACGCACCACGCAGCGTAGCGCGTGAATGCGTGTTTTAACGTTGCTTGTAAGTATCTCCGTTTGTATAGAAAACACGCACAGTCCAACACACAGAAAATGCATGCGCGTTCATTCAGATCATTGACACGCAACATGCAGCGTGATGCGGTGCAATGTGATAATTGCCTTAATGTGGCCGTTTTAGACCCATAGGTTTGAATAATCAAATCAATGCCCTTGGCACAAAAAAATTGCATCCACGTGTACGTTTTCTAATCCCATTGTTTACATTTTCCTCAGAAGCTTTTGCAACGGATCATATCTCAAACGAATGCCAATCACAGCGCACCCGTTGTACCTACGTGAAGCGTGTCCATGTCTGCGTGCGTTGTAATTGTCGCTCGTCGTACAGAACCAACCTATAGGCAGGTAATATTCTGTGACAATACTATTCATTGTTTGTTCTCAATTTATATTGAACAATGAATTACACCTGGTGTATTTAATTACTGGGTTGTGTTTAAAAATGTATATTTATTGTACGGTTCGTGTAAAATAACGGAGCGTATGGAAGTAATTGAGCTGAAATTTAAATGTTACTCTGGCATTTATTTATTGGAATATGCTTGTGTCGGTGCGTATTCAGTTACCAATGGTTATTGATTAATGTGTCCATAATAATACGAGAAAGCCGAGTGGCCGAGTGGTAACGGCCGCGAGTTACCAGTTACTTATGAGTTGTAGGTCGTAGGTTCGAACCCCGACGCTTTACTTTGTGTAAATTATTTCATCACCACTGCTCTCAAAACGGTGAAGGAAAACATCGTGAAGAAAACGGCATGTCCTAGAACCAAAAATTCGAAGACATGTGCCAATATCAACCCGCACTGGGCCTGCGTGGTAGATTACGGCCTCTCACTGAGAGGAGGCCTGTGTCCCAGCAGTGTAAACATTATAGGCTGATTATGATTATAAATACCAGAAAAAGTTAGTGACATTAATAATATTAGCTTGAAATTTCGATCACAGGATATACAGTCAGTGGTCAGGATATACAGTCATTGTCTCCAGAAAATCCAACTAATTCTAATTGCCTCTTAGTAAAGACAGTGTATGTATACTTCATATTCAACTGAGTTCCAAAAGCCAAGGTTTTTACCCAAAGTTCTTCTGCTCTCTAATTGGTAAATCAAAGGACAAAAGATTTGCCAATCAGAAAAGTTGGTAACAAAGCTGGCTGGCCATGGTAAGCCAGACTTAAGTAAGTAAGTAGGTTTCACCACTCCTAAAGGCTAGCTAGTAATCTATTCACACCACACACAAGAACATCAGTCTCGATCAGGGAATAAGCCTCACATTCTCAAATACCTCAGTATCGATAAAAAATTGAGGTGTTTGTTATGTTAAGTGGACGCTTGTATAGAAACGTTTTCGGCGCCCGCATTACGATGTTATCGTGAACCGGGCGGAACGTGTGCTGAACTTTGAACAGGGAAATTTAGGTAACAAAATAGGTAAAGTATTTTTGGTTTAGACTAGTTTATACTTTGGTAGAAAACTAGATCTTTCAAATAGAGTCCGATCGTCGAGAGATTGAGTTCTTGACAGCTTCAGTTTCTCGATTATAATGTGTTTTGCGAATTTGATCCTTATAGTTACTAGAAATTTTCCAACTGACAGGTAGTTAATTGATTCAGGCGTGACCTTGCGGAAATCCATTATAAAATACAATAGAAGTGGATATATTTACCGAGCGCTGAACGCAGACTCAGTCTCAGTCTGCGTTTCGAGCGCTGAACGCTCGTGGCAACACGCCATGTACGGGTTTGCGACAAGTCAATCGTCATCTTGAGGATGCCTCGTTGAGAGGTGAAACACGTGTCGAATTCTTTCAGGAGTTTTTTTATGGCTCTTTAGAAATAGCTAAGCGGAACAGGTTACTAAATATATCCACGTCTATTGTATTTTTCAACTGACAGGTTTCTGGAACGCATTCTTTCGACGGCCGGACTAAAGCTTTAGTAATCATTTGCATACAAGACGCAGTGTATCTGTTATTTGACCTCATCATCATCATCATTTCAGCCGAAAGACGTCCACTGCTGGACATAGGCCTCCCCCAAGCACCGCCACAGCAGATTCCTGCGGCCTTCACAAGGCCTTGATTTGACCTAATAGTAGTAAATCACAGGCTTTCTGACCCTGTAGCTACAATGATTGTCTACCTGATTGTGTCAATCATCGCAGCATCATAATTATAACGCGATCTCCTTCTCTCATTTCGTCATTAACTATAGACAGAGAATTGGACTGAGCGTTAGCCTCACTTAAGTGACCACTCTCTAGAAAGAGACAAAGTAACTGTGCGGCCAATATCTATGGTACTACTAAAGAGACAACTACTGGCCGCGAATTCGCTTTGTCCCTCTCGTACTTTTCGGTCTTTGTTCACTGTGCAATTGAATATGGAACGCAAAAACAGCTGTAGTAAAAGCATATGAAAGTCAGCCAGGTGATAGCTTGGTTGACTACCCAGGGTTAGACATAAAAAAGTATCAATACTTTGTGGTATCGAGTACATTTCCATTCGATACCGATACTTTCACTCAATGAGTACTTTTTAGCAAGTATCGTATCGAATAAGAAATTAAGTTTTAAATGGGTAATCTTAGAAATTATCGATTTAAAACTTGCGACCTTACGGCTTATGTTTATGGTTATGGCAATGCCCCATCTAGTTCACTCGTTCTGAACCTTCTAAAACATTGCATCGATCTTTGCTTGAAATCGTTCTCTCCGTTCACAGTTAAATTCCTAACCTTTCCTTCATTCATTTACTACACTAATCAATCACTCATTCACTCACTCGTTTACCGTTGTCATTTGTTTTTCATGTCCTACCCTACTGAAGTTAAACTGACGTTATTTACTGACTGAAATTGACCTATGCTCTAAGCGCATTAGGCCCTAAGAAAAGTGCTCGATACCTTGAAGTATCGATACTTTTATGAGCACGATATATTTTTTTTCGATACTACTCATGAGTACAGTATCGATACTTTTTATTCGATACCGTGTCCCTACCCAGGGTAGACAAAAAGGTATACAATGTACCATTAAATAAACCCACACGTAGATACTATTAAAAATGCACCCCATTAAAGTTACAGATGAGCAATTAACGTTTCAAAACTAAGAAATATCCCGATTCATTACCTCCGCTGTCACACATAAAGCTCTAGGTATACACGCTAATTTGAGCTGACAAATGAGTTGAGACAAGTCTTAAAACAGGTTCAGATAACACAAGAGAACATGGCGCTTAAAATCACGCTCAGTTTAACATGGAAACTAGTTTGACTGCTTAAGATTTCTTCCGTATCTTCCTTGTTTGTAATATATACCAATATTATTTACTTTAGTTTATTTAGTCTTATTTTTCTTTTCATATCAACAGTACTGTGTTGGGGTCGTTCAATGAAAGGCTATCGCGTAATTATTTCATCAAATTAATCAATATACTTGTAACATATTTCATGATCCTGTAAGCTCTGTAGACCCTTTGTACACACACGGCTTTTTTTCCGTGAAAACTACGGTTTATACTCCTTGTGTAGCAACGGTCATCAGTGTTGTATAGATGACAATGGAAGCTTGTTGACGGACACATTTTTTCTACGGCGCGGTTTGTACACCGTATCGTAAAGAAACCGTGTCGTATACAAAGGGCCTTACGCTGTTATTGTTTAACTTTCTAAATACGAAATAGTGTTTGTCTATCAACATATTACCATAAAATATTCATAAAGGTTGCATAGCAAAAACTAAGCAGGTAATATCAAGAGTCATATCATGTCAACACAAAATAAGAACCAACCATAGCGCTCCCAACAGTGACATGAGGCCGGTTTTGTAAACATGTGTGCACTTAGTGAGGTGTAGTTTGATGTTTGTAAATGTGTGCGTGTGATCGTGAATGCACGGAGCGGAGGTGTGGTTTAGGCATGCTTCACTGTATTGTTTGCAGCACTATATCTTGGTTTTTTATTTGGTCTGAGTCTCCACAGTACATCTTTATTTTGATATTTTAGGCCCAGTAAGTGGCCACGTTGATTGTGGTGTCGAGACTTGTTGTTCAGATCGTCAACGGTGCAGGTGAACTGACATCCGGGACACTCCAGCAGATGTGACATGTATTCTGATCAGTGGCACCGCAATGTTGAATGAATCGATAGTACCCCATTACGGCAGCATTATGTTTGTAGCAGCCTACTTGGGTACGCAATCGATTCAGTGCTTATAATTAGTGTCTATCAAAATTGGCGCCACACTAAGCACTAGATTGTCCTTTGAACACTGTATTTATTGTGTTTCGAAAGAACGATTAGCATTGCATATTGCATGGCAACGATACAACCTTCTACATTCTGCCAAGTTTCAGTTATATACCATACATATGCTGCTTAGAAAGGTAAAGTTATGTACAGAAGTTTGCAATAATTGAGTACCACCTTTAGCACTAAGGTAAATTACAAATATGGGGATATAAGTTGTGTAATTATGATTTTAGTGAGGAGTTCTCAATAAAATTTAAATTTATTATGGCAATAGCAAGTATATTGCTATAATAAATTTTGCATTAATTGAATACCACCTTAACACTAAAGTAATTACAAATATGGGGATATAGTTTGTGTAATTATGATTTTCGTGAGGAGTTCCCAATAAAATTTAAATTCATTATGGCGATAGACTCGCCCCCAATATTTGGAAAGTTATTATTGGCTAATAAGCACATAAAAGGCAGTTTTATATGTAGAAATTTTCAAAAATGTTTAATTGATTCTGGAAAGTGCAACAGTACTTTCCAAAAGGTAGTTTTGTATAATGAAGAAGGGACAAAAACTCTGCCTATCCCTTTAGGGAATATGGATAACACATAACATAACATAACATCACGCCTTGTTTCCCCGAAGGGTTAGGCAGAGGTGTCCCTGTAGTAGGTACACCCACATTTCGCCAGTTATGTTTAAGTCCCATGTAATAGGGGGCGAGCCTATTGCAATATGGATGTGATGCTATTTAAGTCATTATTATTTATATCTATTCTGATGATGAAGGACACAGATGGCCACCGGAACTATTCAATAATATGTATTTCACGGGTTGCGATTCGATTACTTTAATATGGTTGGTAAGCAATTGATGCTCGTCACAATTCATATGGTGTAGTGGAGCAGATGGTGAAGTACCTGGAGAACTCCTCAACAATTAAAGTCCCTGCATCGGAAAAAGCAATATTTTGTAAAACGTAATGAGCAGTTGACATTAGGCTATTGTATTAACTTAGATAAATTGGCAAAAACTAAAATACTGATCCAAAGACACCGACTTCCGAAATTAAATTTATTTTTCACTTTGTAGTTTGGAAGTCGGTTGTATTTTTTGTAAAAAAGTTTTTTCTGTTAAAACCCTCTAAAACGTTGAAAAATTTAAATCTTTCAGATCAACCTCACGTATAATCTAGTTTTTTCCACAAAGCGGAATGGCTATTATAAACTCATTCCCTTGTCTCTAAAGAAGTTTCTTTCTCTATCTTTTTTATTGCTCGACGTTTGAAATGTTTAGTCTTTTTTACCGATATTCGCATTCGACGAGCTTTAGGTACTATTTTTCGTTAATAATTCATGCATAAATGTCTGTTTCTGGCTCTCGTAAGTGCTATTAGCACTACAGCTGATATCACATGTTTCCCTTTTTGTTAATTATTGTCTTTCATTCGGTATTTTTCACCTGAAGTGAAACATCTGAACTCAAAATAAATCATAAGTGCAAAATGATTTCTTTAATGAGCTAATCCTACGATGTTGCTTTCGGCAACATTCACTTGCGTTCCGAATGATCAAAAAATGTAATTTAATGAGCAGATGAACGTTCATTTCTATCTAATTTTGTCGTTTGAATGTGGAATGATTCACTTGAGAGAACCTTTAGTCGATTGAAGCGTCTGATATCAGCTTTACGGATCAGTGTTCGTCCGTTCAGTGAGAAATAAAGAATATTTTTCCAACAATTTTCTTCTGCCATTCTGTTGACCTTTTCAACAACAAAAATATAGAGCAATCTATTATAATCCAAGTCTATAAATAAACCTGAAAACCTCGACGTAACCATTGTCTACGTAAAATAGAAAGGGCACGCTATAGAACAGATGAAACAGATCTGAAACGTGTCTCACGAAGGGGTCGAATCGCAGCGGGGTGCCGCGTGGTAGTGAGCTTCACGTGATATTGACAGTTGAGAAAACTGGTGTAGGTAAGTAAGAATTGTGATAGTGAATTTTAGAAGAGATGGTGGTTTTAAAAGGGTTTATCCTAAAAGTTGGCAACGTCGTAAATAGCTGTCAAATATTTACCTGTTTTGATTAATTTGGCAATATTACTGTATGGAATTAGTGATGACCTATGGTACTAAAACGTGGTCGCTCACAATGGGCCTTATCATAAGGATAAAAAATCACCCAAAGGGCAATGGAGAGGAGTATGCTTGGAGTTTACCTACGTGATTGAATCAAAAATGAAGAGATCCGCAAGAGAACCAAGGTGAGCGACATAGCCCGAAGAATTGCCAAACTTAAGTGGCAATGGGCAGGGCACATTGCTCGCAGAATGGATGGCCGTTGGGGAGCGAAAGGTTCTGGAGTGGCGACCGCGTACCGGAAGACGTAGCGTTGGAAGGCCTCCCACAAAATGGACCGATGACCTTGTGAAGGCCGCAGGAATCCGCTGGATGCGGGAAGCACAGAATCGGTCGAAGTGGCAGTGCTTGGGGGAGGCCTATGTCCAGCAGTGGACGTCTTTCGGCTGAAATGATGACTGTACGGAATTAAGAAATGTGCGTAACTAGGGAACTAAAATATTAATTACAAAATGTAATAATTAATATCGTAACACCGAATATTTAGTTTTAAATGTAAAAAAGTATTTGGAAACTTTTCAAATGCCTTTTTTACACGTAAAACGGTTACAACATCAAATTCAGTGTTATAATTGCAATTCATTATTAATATTCCAGTTCGTTACTTAGCCACATTTCTTATTTCCATACAGTAATATTGCCAAATTAATCAAAACAGCGAAATACTTGACATATAATTGCGACGTTGCCCACTTTCAGAATAAACGCTCTTATTTCTGATCTGTAGTTGTAACAGTGTTTTGGAAGGTATAAATATTATTGTTTTTCTTCTCATCTCAAATTCAAATTATCAGTATGCGGCCATAGAGGAGGCATGTGACGTTTTAAAAAAAAATCGGATTTGCTGAGCGTCGTCATTTAAATTGCAGTTACATACATGCCTGACAATTTCTACCTAAAGTCCATCCACCTACTTTACGGCCTATGTGTAGGCGTCAATCTCGTCTCGCCATCTATGTGGATAGCTAGGCAACTCTAAAAAAATTGTGCTTAAAATACCTAGTATCCACTAGTGACTATTCTTAAGTATATCTGGCCCGCCTTTTTCTAGTCTTTTCATCATGCCAAAAGCTAGCTTCAAAAAAGAAGTTATTGCTAAAAATAAACCAATGATCGCTAAATACGTTACAGTGGTTAAAGGTTTGTAATGACCATGCCTGTCAAAGAGATTGGTGATGAAAGATAATGATTAAAACGACGTCAAGTGAATGCGGTTACATAGCCATGCAAATTATGTGAACGAAAACATTATCAGTATACAATCTTAAACGTGTTCCAAAACAAAGTTGCAACTTTACTACAGCAATAAACAAAAACAAGTTGCAATATTATTCTAATCAATATCCAGCTGAATTACGTTGACCTACCCTGCTCCTCACTACGGTACAAAATATAACTAAGACGAGAGCAGTTCACCAAACCTTCAGGGATTTTCTTAAATTGGATTATCTTTTCACTGTGTGCGTGCAATGTAGGTAAATTAACTATGTGGGTGGATTCACGATACGTCGAA
Source organism: Agrochola lychnidis (assembly GCA_963680765.1). Lineage (NCBI taxonomy): Eukaryota > Metazoa > Arthropoda > Insecta > Lepidoptera > Noctuidae > Agrochola > Agrochola lychnidis. The sequence goes on along the minus strand of OY796856.1, from coordinate 3,053,607 downwards.
TCCATTATGCCGCCAATATTTGGGCCAATAGTCGTTTTGTTTATAGGTTGGCTGAACTTTTGGCACAAATGTTGGTTAAATGGCACCAACACATTGAGTTCGTTGACCGGATATGCGGGCGGTAATAACCTCCCGGAGCGTAGTGAGAGGATATTAGTCGATGGAAAATCGTTTTATCGATAATTAATTTCATTTAGTTCTCGTTTGTGTTGTCAACAAGATTTTTGCTTTATTTTAAGAGCAAAAAATAACAATATTAGGTGACACAGTACCGACACATAAAAAAGATTGAGGTAAATAGTGTTTTTACATTTTAAGAAAAAATATTTATGTCGAAATTTCTTGTATATTTGAGAAAATGTAGGTCAAATAGCATTAGGAACTTTGTCCACTCCCCGGATCATTAACAACCATTTTCTTCATAAAACTTTGATGGGTAAACTTAAGGCAAAGAGTACTACAAAAAATGCATAAAATTCGTAACGAAGTCAACGTCACTAAAACTTACAATATTACAGTTAAGGTCGGACGCTTTGCTTCAGTTTGAACCACTAAACAAAACTTATGTTTATTAACTGTCTTTGACGTAAGATGAACTTTGTGTTCGTATTGCCATGCATAAATGTAGGACGCATCAGGACAGATGAGCCAGAGTCGTCGCGCAATGGGAACCAGAAGACGGGCGTCGTCGCCGAGGGAGGCCGAGGAAATGTAGGCGCGATGACTAGAGGCGTTTACTGGAGATAGGCTGGATAAGGCAACATACATGGAAGAGTGGGGGCGACCTTTGCTCAGAAGTGGGAAAAACATGTAGAAAAAAAAAACGTGTGGCACTCGGGGACTGCCGCGGTAAAGCTATTGCATAGCATTTGTAACCTCCATACTTCCTATTTGTCAACGCCACACTTGGGATGATGACGTGATGACATAAAACAAAAATTACGTTCCCATGACAACGTGAAGACCGGGGTTCCAAGTAAACTGACTACCTAATGAAAGAAGAACATAGGTGGCACAAACAATTTAATTTTAAAATCTAAATACATACTAACACCTTAACAACTACAAATCTTCATTGGAAACGAAAAACTAACAAAATCTTTAACAGAAAATTAACCATAACAATTAAAAACAAAATAAAAGTAAACAACATGCAATAAAATATCCTTGAACAAATACAAAAAAAAAAATCACTGTGGCCGGGACCCAACTCGAGGACAAGAAATGTCGATCCACCGCTGTGCCTCGAGACCGATCGGTTTCTTATTGACCGTGGCGAATATGTTGAACCGTCATTACATGGTAGGCGGAGTGGGGGCTGTTAGGTTTTATTTTCGTTACGTTACGGAATTTCTTGATTCGGTCGCCGCGCTCAAAGCCCGCGATAAAAGCTATGCAGTAGCTTAAAAATTGGGCATTCACCACCTTTTAAATAGAGAAGTTCACCACGCTTACTCACCACATATTCTTTTTTTTAATTAAAGACCGTTTCCATCCTCTATTTATGAACTCAAGATATTGTCGTATACGTATACAATTTTACCTTCAATTTATGTATTTATGGTATCATTGATTTACTTGTAAAAGAGAGGAGTTCGTGGCTAAATACTAACAGTCGCTCGGGTCGATCTGTCAGGTTAAGCTACGCTTGCCGGGCTTGATCCGTGGATGGGTGACCATTTCTACATACCGAGACTCCTCCGTGCCTCGGAAAGCACGTTAAGCTGTTGGTCCCGGCTGTCATTCGTGGATCTTTGACAGTCGTTACGGGTCGTCAGCAGCCCGAAAGTCTGACAACCAGTCTTACCAAGGGTATCGTATTACCCAGTTACTGAGTTGTGGAGGTCAGATAGGCAGTCGCTCCATGTAAAATACTGGTATAGCTGCATCCGGTTAGACTGGAAGCCGACCCCAACATAGTTGGGAAAAGGCTAGGCAGATTGATTGATTTACTTATAAAAGTCACATTGCTTCTTGACATTTCAAGTTTTGAAGCGGACAAATGTCAGCGACGATCCGAGCGGCAGACCTCCAAATAAAATTAAGTAAGACGAAAAGAGACATGAAATCTTATCATCATCAGCATTTGTAAGACGTCCACTGCTGGACATAGACCTCTCCCAAGCATCGCCACTTCGACCGATTCTGTGCTTCTCGCATTCAGCAGATTCCTGCAGCCTTCACAAGGTCGTCGATCCACTTTGTAGTTCTATCGTTGCGTTTTCCAGTACACGGTCGCCACTCCAGAACCTTTCGGACCCATCGGCCATCTGTTCTGCGAGCAATGTGCTAAAATCTAAAATGTTATACTATCCGAGAATTACAAAGGTCGTGCGAAAATACATATTATTTTAAATTAAATTATCTATGCTAATTGCTTGCCGCCACTTAACATGCAGTTGACATTTCTAAATGTCAAAAAGGTTTTGTCAACCTAGGAGTGGTTAAGTGAGATATCCAATTACAGAATGATATAATTAAGATTTTAATTTTAATTATATTCGGAAGTTCGGATTAATTCCTATTTTATTTAAGGTACCTATTTATTATTTTAAGGTATTCAGAGCTAGTTTTACCAAAAATTTTGTATCAATTACTGTATCCTGACAAATTCCACATAGTTTTAATGGTGTCGTCAATGAATATGTCCGTAAATGGATTTGGTTCTTATATTTACCCGCTTCATTAACGAGTCGTAGAGTTATGGGGAAAATGTCGGTATCCGCTTCTCTTCCTACGGATATCTAATTAAAAGATAATATTTAGTATGTCACTATAAGTTAAAAGTGCTAATTGCTAGTGTAAGAAAAAGAGTGGAGCCCAATAACGTTATTTACAGTGAGAAAAAAAATACTGACGATTGTTATTGATCCTTTTTTTTAACAACAAATAGTTTTATTATTTACACACACGTATTTACATTATTTAAAAACTATCATACTTAAAATAATAATTAATATGTACAAGTATATAAAACCTTTGCCCAGCAGAGGGACAATAACGGCTAAAAAAAAAAAAAGTATGTAAAAAGGGGGGGAAATAATCATAGGGCATCAAAAAATTCGTCCGCATCGCTGTCAGTAGGAAAAGTGCCCAAAAGGCTGGCAGCATTGCCACGTTGTATGGCAATGCTGATTCTTTGACCAAAGAATAGGCCAGCCCTCTGGTCACGTGTAGAGTCGACCAGCCGCTTGGCGATGTCTTGAAAAACAAGGTGGCCACTCGGACCCCATGGCCCTAATGTTTCAACCCCAAACGGCTCAAACATATAAGTCCCAATAAGATTGGAGTATTTGCGCCGTTTGAGGTTTTCCGCACCTGCAGCAGCAGCCCCAGCACAGCTCGCCGAGCTAGGAAGATGGGATAGCGCAAGGGTGTTGACACACGTTGCATCCCACACCAAAGGCCTACCTACCTTCTAAGGCATTATGGTCATTCCGTCTGGTCTCTTCCCATCGTAGCGTGCCAAGCCATTGGGTTCTAAAACAGTTTTTTCTTATAGGAATCAAGACCCTAACTAAACATTAGTTAGCCGAAAATCTCCTCGCGAAAGTCTCCTCTAAATGTTCTCTAGCAGCTTAGCCCTATGCAACTTTATGCCCTTTCTCAAATTTCCAGCCTGTATAACCCAAAAAGCAAGACTAATTATACTCCTTAACGCATCACAAATCACAAGTTTTCATACCAAAGGATCCACGATATAATCCAATAATTCAACTAAGTATACTCCACTATTTACCTAATGCAGCTTACTTAACTTGCTTAGTTAGTTAATCAGCGTCTTTCATCTGCGTATAATAATTTAATTAATTACTCGGTATTACGCAAAATGCAATTATGAGACTGACTGGCGACTGGGCGAATATAATTAGGAAAATGTTTTCTTTAAGCACGCTTCTGATAGTAAGCTAAACACGTTTTTATTACACGTGGGATTTAGTTCTTTTAGAAATAGTTTTAGTTTTTGTTGTTTCAGTCTCAAAAATGAAAGAATTTTCTTTGATAGGTCTCCTGTCAGTTAAAATCTAAATCTCCGAGGCTCGACTGAACAGGTAAGCCAGCATATCAGTCAACCTCTTGTCTTAAATTAAGTCATAAATAAAGTAATAAAATTTTACACAATGCTTACGGCATTGCGTAAAAAAACCCCGCCAAATGCATAACCTCCTTCTTTTTCTTAAGTGGTAACTTCGTTGGTTTGGTTGGAACTCCGTTGGTGATTTCGAATTGGGCCCTTTATCGATTCAAAATCAAAATCAAAAGTCATTTATTCAAACTAGGCTGAGAGTCAGCACTTTTCGAACGTCAAAATTACATAAGACAGTCCCCCAAAACGCCCACCCTTCACCACTTCCTAGTGCCTTTAGCTGGGAAGAAGAAGTGGCGCAACAAACTCCCCAGCAGCACAGCTGTTCAAGCTGTTCTGTTCAAGTTAGAAAAAAAAAATGATTCTATACAATAGTATGCAAAATAATTTACATTACGCAACACAAAACATAATTTAAATGATAAATTATTAGCCATATGTCAGCTAGCACACGCCAATATATCAACCAAAAACATCGAAAACTTACTCAAGAAGAAATAAAAATAAAAACTAACGTAAACAGATCTAAATAAAAGCCTCCAGGCATAAAGGGCGTGCCCGCTTACATAAAGCTATTTAAAGCTGTAATTGGAAGTTATAAATGATAAACTAGGACCATCGAGGTAAAATAAATAAACAGTTAATTACTAGTTACAATAACAAAACCATGACCATTAATTTCGTACTCGAACTCTCAGGACCAGAATGACCCAATCGACTCAATTTTGTCAATACAGTGTGAGTTTTGAAATGAGGGAATCTATGCTTAATTTTACCGACGGAAAAAATATTCAAAAAAAACTAAATAGTCTTTAAGGAATTTAAAAAAAATTGTAACTTAACGGTGTAAACTCAAACTGTATGTTATTCTGCTCTCAATACTTAAATGATCAATCGTGAATTATATAACTAATTATGTGAAATTAGATTTAAAAATAAATTAAGTTTAATGTGCTCTCTGTTACTAGGTTAAGGGTTGTTAGAAATAGTAGTTTGTTACTTAACTCCGGTAGATAAAATTTCTTTATCTTTTGCATTATTTTTCTTCGTAAAGGCGAGCACCAAGCGGTCTTTATCTTAATGCAGTTTACACAACACAGCTTCAAATTATAAAAAAACAGAAGTAAAACCCAAGATAACACTTATTTAAATCTAGAAAGAACTAAGTTCAAGTTAAGTAAGTATTATAAATAAACCTTTTGTTGCGAGCGTAGAGAAATGGAGACGTGGTTTTAATATTTATTTTTTAAAGGTTAGAGAATGGCATACATTACCGATTGAAAAAGGTCACCCAACAACACCAAGGAATTCCGTTTCCAAACTGAAGACACAAAATGGCGATGTCTTTTAATATGCCTTGCAAGTTTCCGGCTTCTTTATTGAACGCTGCAATTGTGCATAGCGACAGAAATTCCAAGCGACCGTTTCTTCGAAAATGTTTAAATATACCTAAATGTTATTAATAAAGATTAATAACAATTAGGTCATCATCATCTGCCTAGCCTTTTCCCAACTATGTTGAGGTCGGCTTCCAGTCTAATGGAATGCAGCTGTCAATTTTAGTATTTTACATGAAGCAACTACCTATCTGACCTTTAAAACCCATTTACTGGATAATACGATACCCCTTGGTAAGACTGGTTGTCAGTCTTTGAAGCTTCTGACTACCCCTTTTTTGTTTTTATTGTTTGGGATATTACCAAATAACTTCTCCCGCTCTGGGCGGAACTCCCGGGCGTGTCAGACTCTTACTGACTAAAACCCACCCGTGTTCCTACAGTTACCATGTTGCCGGGGGCCACGGTATTCCTTTCGGACTTCCCCGCAACCTTGGCAGGCATCGGCCCTAGCGGACCCCGTCAGTTCTGCTGACGTCACTTTGAGGCGCGCGTAGAACACAACACGCCGTCGACCCGGGCCTCCGGTCTGCAAGCCCGCGCCTATGGTGGCCGGGAATCGGCCTGCAACGACTTTTATCAATTAGGTATAATTGAATATTTTCAAACTAATGAAGATAAATTCAAAAACACCAAATGTTAGATTAAGATATTTTACCGTTGCATAAAAAACCATATCATTACGTCACTTATTATATTCGTATTAACTATGTAACTCAATATTATCGATATCAGTCGCCCAACACTAAACATTTGATTGAAAAACATTGCAGTGTGAAACGTTATGAAATAAGACGCAAAAGGACCAGTCTTTACAACAAGGGTACTTGTATCACAAGTAACCTGTGCGTATTGACAAGCCTCACAAATAACAACACGACTGTATTTTCTGAAGGGTTGGGCAGAAGTGTATACCTATAATACACCCACATTTCGCCAGTTATGTTTGAGTCCCATGTAATAGGGGGCGAGCCTATTGCCATAAACCGGGCACAATTCCAGATTCCGGGCTGTTACGGAGAAATTCTGGATGGAAAAACCCGACAACTACCACGGGTTTCGGATGACCATTGAAAATCAGCGCTGTGCTATGAGTTCCCATAGCTTAGAATGCTAAGCTATGGGAACTCATAGCACAGCGCTGATTTTCTGAGTGAAAGCCTTCTTGTCACAGTCATTACGTGCCAGCAGCTGCTGAGTATTTCTGTTTTGTGCTCGTGATTATATTCAAATCTATTGTGTTTTATTTTATTGTTCTACTCGAGTCTATCTTTTTTTAAGCACGTATTTCTGTAACAAATAAACTTATTTTGCTTTTTTTCATTACACTTTGCCCGACCCGGGAATTGAACCTAGAACCTCATGCTCACCAATAGCGGTTGCAACCACTAGGCCGACGAGGCAGACCCGAGTCTCACAAATAATGTCCAAAAATCTTCTCTTCTCGTGCAAAGTGTTATTATAAGTGTTGATATAATGTATGTGTTGTTGTGTGGTAAGGTAGACTATAGCCGATCTCATTAATTTATGTACAACATTTTATACATGTACCTAAATTCATAGCTAATATAGGTCTGATTCTGATTCTGACACATGACATTCAACTCAGTCGGCTTTACATCATTCAATACCTCAGGAGCACAAATAGGTCGAGCAATGGTTAGCTCACCGTCCGATAAAGACCAGGCCCGGGTCGATGGCGCGTTGCGTTCCACGCGCGCCTCAAAGAGATGTTAGCAGAATTGACAGGGTTCGCTAGGGCCGATGGGTTGCGAAGAAGTCCGAAAGGGAGATCGTGGCACCCGGAAATATGGCGACTGAAGGAACACGGGTGGGTTTTAGTCAGTAAGAGTCAGACACGCCCTCGTGCTCCGCCCAGAGCGGGAGAAGTTATTTGATAATTTCCCAACCAAAAAAAAAAGGAGCACAAATAGATTCACAGTGTATGTAAATTATAGTGGTGGGGTATTTTTGAGATGGGAAAAACAATTGAACTCGCGACACCGTTACCGACACCAGCTTTTGACCAATAAAAGACATCAACGCGCGATACATTTTCTTTGGGATTAATGACATTCCAAACACGAGACGTGACAACGACATGCTTGGCACTTTTTTTTACCGAATTCAAAAAAGAAAAATATGTCGTGCACAGTAAAATTGTTCAAGTTTTCACTTTTATGGGCACTCCCGGAGTACCATTGTAGTTTTTTGGTCATATTTTTCTTTGCCACATGGCCACAGGATTAGACCTTCTGCATATTTCTTTCATGGCATCGATTACCTCTCAATGACGTCACATTGCAATAACAATTTGCGTCCACGCATCTCTTGCGTTGCCCCAGTTATTGATGAACTTGTTACAAAAACTAGTCTGCGATGACATATTTTAGACTAGCTATTGCCTTCTGCTTCACCCGCGAAGGGTATCGCAAATTATCCCAAGGGAACGCACTACCGGGATAAAAAGTATTCTATGTCTTAACACAGGTCATGGTCTATCTGTGTGTCAAATTTCATTAAAATCGGTTCAGCCGTTAAGGCGTGAAAAGGTTACAGACATACAGAGGTACTTTCACATTTATAATACTACATCCCGTGGGAATATCGGGATAAAAGGTATCCTATGTCATTGGGCACGCCGCAATTGCGGCGATAAGACCCCTCTTTGAGGAGTGGCTAGAGAGGCGCCACGGCGTCCTCACCTTCCGCCTGACACAGGTGCTCACCGGACACGGCTGTTTCGGGAGGTACCTGTTCAGGATAAAGCGGGAGGAAACGCCCGGGTGTCATCACTGTGTGGATCGCCCGGAGGACACGGTGGAGCATACGGTGGAGGTCTGCCCGGCTTGGGCAGAGCATCGCCGTGTCCTCGTGGAAGCGATCGGCGGCGGTGATCTCTCGCGTCCGGCCCTGATTCGGGCCATGCTACGGAGCGAGAGGAAATGGCAGGCCGTCACCTCGTTCTGCGAAGCAGTAATGCTCGCGAAAGAGGAGACGGAGCGCGTGAGGGAAAGGCAAATTTCGCGCCCTCGCGCCCCTAACCGCCGCAGCAGGAGACGCCCTGGGCGTCGGGAGTCACGAGAGGATTTCCGGCCACCGTAGGCGCGGGCTTGCGGACGGTGAGCAATGGGTAGCTCGCCGTCCGATAAGGACCAAGCCCGGGTCGATGGCGCGTTGTGTTCCACGCGCGCCTCAAAGAGATGTCAGCAGAATTGACGGGGTCCGCTAGGGCCAATGCCTGCCGGGGGTTCGAAGAAAACCGATAGGGAAATCGTGGCCCCCTGGCAACACGGCAACTGAAGGAACACGGGTGGGTTTTAGTCAGTAAGAGTCTGACACGCCCTCCCGCTCCGCCCAGAGCGGGAGAAGTTATTTGATAATTTCCCACCCAAAAAAAAAAAAAAAAAAAAAAAATCCTATGTCATAACCCAGATCATGGACTACCCAAATACCAAATTTCATCCAAATCCGTTTAGCCGTTTTAGCGTAACAAATAAACAAACTCACTGTCGCATTTATAATATTAGTTATGATAGTATGGATTGAAATTTAATAGCGCGTGTATGAGGTTTAGGTGTAAAAACTGCTGGATAGTAACGATTATGATGCTGTACGCTTCTAAGATTGCGGTAGTTTGGATTGCGTATAATGCGTAAGAGTGTGCACACCTGTAAACGTATCTTTCTCTATATTGAAGGCACCATGGTTATTCTGTGCATATTTAGTGCGATTGAGGTGTGATTTTAATGCGCCTACGGTGCAGTTTTAGTGCGATCTAAGTGTATTTAGGTCACTTTGGGTACATTTTTAGTGCGATCTAAGTGCATTTATGTCACTTTGGGTACATTTTTAGTGCGATCTAGGTGCATTTAGGTCACTTTAGGTACGTTCGTAGTGCGTTTTTGGTTTATTTTTAGTGTGTTTATTTTTTAGAGCGCGTGAGTGTTGTGACGTGTGAAAAATACCCGCTTTATGGAAAATACAGTTTCTCAAGATATTCCTTAAACAGTTTTTCTATCCATCCACGTCCAAATCTGCATTTACAAAGCAATCTTGAACACATAAATGTAATTTCAGTGTGAAACAAATCCAGCTGGAATCCATCTTTTCACGAGGGATTTTCCTTTATTACTATTATGATTCAATTCGTGGAGCAAGCGCGAAATGCAAATGGTTTAGAACAACGAAACTGAAAACAGGGCCCTAGGGATCTTGCCTCGCGTCATTAAGGCGATTTGTATAGTGGCGACTTTTCGACTTACGACGTAGTACCCTGCGTCCTAACCAAAAGCGAATACGCGATTACGCGATCGTTTACCTGAAAAATGATGTAGGTATACACGGCTATCGCGCATTGTATAGGATCTCCGTACAATGAGAGGTCAGCTTATACTGGAATTGTATAGCTTGATATACAATGTGGATACAACAATACGACAATAAATGAAAACACTGGCAATATTAATACATAAGAGTATTTTGGAACCATCAAATAAATCCTAGTATGAAAATTAAAATAGTGATTTTTTCAAACAAACTAAATAGTAGTGATGTGCCAACCTTTGACTAGCTATAGTGACTAAAATTGGAAATATTTGATTGAATTTTCGTATGCGGACTAAGAACGTCATTAGATATACGTAATGTAGTAATGTCGTCTCCACCTTGTATAACTGTGTGTGTGTGTGTGTGTCGCTTTTGGTTAGGTTAGCGGCCGTAATGCTGCAATTTTTGTCTCTCCAATTTGTGTGTTAAGCATGACTATCTCGTTGCTTGGAAGAAATCTTAAGCAACAACACTGGTTAAGTTAATGTACCACTCCTGGAGCACGCCACTTCTAATCATAATAATATACTGGACCTAAATACTAATACTAAAAATAAACGAGCTAGTAGGAACTGACACAATATGCATAAGTTTCTGCTTCCCGAAAGCAGAAACAAGCTCAAAATTTACCACAACATACACGATCCCCTATTTTACATTGAACGTGCAACTAAAACCCCACAACATGTCGCATAGTAGCAGTTTTGTAGCCGCCCTAAGCTCCATATTAGCGCAGACTGAAACAAAGCGGAGCTTACACGTAATGGTAGTTAATGAATCTTTCGCTGAATTATGTATGTCGTGTGTCCTCGCCTTAGCTTTACAATTTACACTTCATTATTTGTTGTTGACTTCAATTTATGTGTGATATCTGATATCATGTGGACTAGTTGTTAGGCACTCTATTTCAACACACAATAATGTAGGTACCTACTGTTTTTTTAAAGGTTTTAGTTGGTGTGCCCGTTTCACAGAAGGATATTTGTGATAGATAGAATATTATTAACTTTCTGTGCCCCGCGGTTTCACTCGCATAAGTCTCGATCTCGTAGGAATATCGGGATAAAAGTATCTTATGTCTTAACACAGGTTATGGTCTACCCATGTGCCAAATTTCATCTAAATTCGTTCAGCCGTTTTCGCGTGAAAGCGTAACAAATAAACACAAAAAATCAAAACATAGCACTTCACTACACTTCATAATTTTAGTTTAGATAATATGTTTGTTTGTGTCTCTAGAAACCGTAGCTTATGTCTGTCTAAATTACATGTCTTATTGTGTGCTGGATTCCACTCTAATCGGAAAAAGCGTGAAATAAGCCTACCAAATAACTTTATAAATCATTGTGGACTAGAAGTAGGTTTACTATGCATATCTCTGCCTAACCCTTCAAGGAAAACAGGCATGATATTACATGCATTATATAATATTTACTGTTCATAATGAACAACATAGTTCATTATGAACAATAAATATTATATAAATATATTATATTATATAAATACAAAACATTTAAATATTATATCATATTATATTATTATTAATTATATAAACTTGACTGCCTCGTTGGTCTAGTGGTCGCAAGTGCTACTGCTGAGCATGAGGTCCTGGGTTCGATTCCCGGGTCGGGCAAACTGTTATTGGGTTTTTCTATCTGAAATTTCTCAGTAGCAGCTCGGAGTCTGGATTTGTGCCCGGTTGATGGCAATAGGCTCGCCCCCTATGACATGGGACTTAAACATAACTGGCGAAATGTGGGTGTATCTGCTACAGGGACACCTCTGCCCAACCCTTCGGGGAAACAAGGCGTGATGTTATGTTATGTTATAAATTTATTTTAGTGTCATCAAGTCATGGGCAAATAATTTTGCAAGTATTATATTTATAAGTTGTTATTTTTTTGGCTCCTTTTATCCGCGAAAATTGTGTATTCATATTTCAGACATCACATGCACCAAAATGTAAGTCACTTTCTAAAACTCACTTCTATTATATGAGAACATTCTCCGAATCTATGTTTAAGTTTCAGATTCAGGTTCCACGTAATGCCTGAACACACTGAAAACTATGTAGACGTAAGATGTGGTAACTTTACATATTCCATTTTATAGTTACCCGAGATAGAGAACTCTGTGAGACAAACTACAAATTAGTTTTTGCTGTTCACTGCCATTTTAAAAAATAATTTGAATTTACTTTGACGTAGAAAGCGTAACTTGCTTAGGGTTTTACTTAAATAGTTTTTTTTTTTGTTGGTTTATAAAAAACTTAACAAACAAATGTATTTATTATCAGAATACCAGCGCCGCGGTATTTATTAAAATATCGCAGCATTATGCTGAGATATGGGCCTTTTTGGCCTCGCACAGGTCGTTACTATTTTTTGTTAGTTTGTTAGTTTAAAATGCTCTTTTCTTATTTTAATTTAATTTTATTTTTTATTTCTGTCTGTATTTCCTGTGCGTGTCCCAAATAAAATATTTTTCTTTCTTTCTTTCTATTATGGTAGCGCAATAACAGTTTTGAATATGTTTTTGTTAGACGCAACCACATCTCAGCATCTGACATCCCTTTTAGTCATGTTTATAAAGTACCTAACGTTATCGAAAGCTATGTAAAGTAAGTAACGCTTCTTAACATTTTTTAAAACCTTTCTTACCTATTGTACCCATGGTCATGCAGTAAATAGTGGCAAGAAATATAAGGACCAGAAAAAAAACGTTCCCGTTTCTAAGGACCAACGCCACTTCAATCTTCTATTGCAGTGGGCAGAATAATAATTAGTAGAGGAAGGCTTAGGGCAGTTTTGAAGGCGTTCAAATTCAAGTTATTTAATCCTTAATATTATAAATGCGAAAGTAAGTTTGTTTGTTACGCCTTCACGCTAAAACGGCTGAACGGATTTGGATGAAATTTGGCACATATATAGATGATGCCCTGGAAAAGAACATAGGATACTTTTTTTTCCCACGGTATCGAGACTTATGCGGGTGAAACCGCGGGGCGCAGCTATCATATAAACCAACAAGGGCACTTATGAAACGTCAGAAGCTAGGTGCACAGTTCCAATTGGTCGCTTCCTATGGAGAAAAGCCGGCAAGAAACTCCACGGTTACTCTTTTCAAATTACAGTGTTAATAGGTATGAGAGGACAGTGTAGGCGTTAATAATTATTACCACTCACACTACCCAACCTATTACTATTAAAACTCACATTATTATAATTGGCGCCCAACCCTACTATTAAAACTAACGTTTCATTGCCTCACCTGTCGTTTCAATTCAAAGGCCCATCAACCTTATTCTGAGGCGATAATTACTGTGTTATCAGTAGGATATTAGACCGGTTGTCTCTGATAACGTTTTAATGATACTAGTACTATGTAGGTTTGAGTGACACGGTATTGGAGTAATGTTGTAACTTGGAAAGGTAGTCAACTGTTAAGTGATTAACTGATTATGAAGAAATTGGTATTAAAATATATTCTGTTTTCTTGTTAAAAAAAATATTATGCTAAGATGGTTTGGTCATGTTGAGAGGATGAATAAAAGGCGACTAACAAAAGGTATTGACAAGGAAGATGCGAGTGGAAACCCCGGGGGGACGCCCTAGAAGGATTTATAGTGACCTTATTGGTGATGTTCTTCAGAAAGGTCAAGGCGTAGTACTCGCAACCGGCGTGTGTGTATGAAAAACATCTCAAAAACTTTGTCAACCACAACTAAAAAGTGTCAAATAAAAAATTTAACAATAAAAACAACCCACTTCCAAAAAAACACTACAACGTAAAAAATAACTTTATTCGGAAATTAGTGGCAAAAACGAAAATTCAAAACCAAAAACACCGAATTCCGAAATTAAAGTTTTGTAGTATTATTTTTAGAAGTCGGTTTTGCGGTTTGGTTTGTATGTTTGGTTTTTAAAATATGACTTCGGTCTAGGCGATGCTGAGCGCTAGGTTCTATATTCGATCCCCGGATCATACAAAGTATAATTATATTTTAGTTCAAGTAATTTTTTAAGTATCAGGGATTAAAATGTTGTCCGATATGTAGTCAGTATGTAGTGGTAAAAAAAAAACAACCGACCTCCAAAAAAAACACTACAAAGTGAAAAATAACTTTAATTTCGGAAGTCGGTGTCTTGGGTTTTGTATTTTCGTTTTTTGCCACCGACTTCCGAAATTAAAGTTATTTTTCACTTTGTAGTGTTTTTTTTGGAGGTCGGTTGTTTTTTTTTTGTAAAACGTTTTTATTTTTCACTTTTTAGTTGTGGTACCTACCCCACACACATTCGAATACCACTATCTGCTACCAATGACAGAAACTTAACATATCATCTACATACTAAGTGGAAAAAAATACGTATTTTGTAGCTAACTCAAAAACTATCCAAGCAAAGTTTATAAAATTTATATGAGACCAATTCGAGAGCACACCCTTTCAAACAAAAAAATAATTTTCAAAATCGGTCCACAATTAACGGAGAAATCGGTGGACATACATAAAAAAAACAAACAAACGCGACGAACATATAACCTCCTCCTTTTTGGAAGTCGGTTAAAAAGGCAAAACACCTGGCTATTTTTTGTATGAATACAGAAGCAATGTTAGTATTGAAATATCGAAGTAACAACATAAAAATTACATAGGTTATAATGTAATGTACAAAGATAAATAAATATATATTTCTAAAGAAAAAACATACAAGCATATTAATCATTTTCCCATGGTTATTTTTCTTTATGTACAACAAGCTATAAAAGTGCCATAAATGTTTTTCAAATAATACAGTAAATCACTTTGGGCCGATAATATTGTATGGTTTTATAAAGAAAACATTGTTCGGTTTTTTTGTTCGATGTGCGTGTGAAAAAGACATAAGTGAACTCGTTAGTTTTACATAGAAACTAGGTATTTACGTACTGAATCAATATCTTTATCTATACAAATAATAATGCTGAAGAGTTTGTTTTTTTGTTTGTTTGAAAACGGTGAAACTATCAGTCGAATTTGAAAAAAACTTTTTTGTAAAAAGTTTTTATTTATCACTTTTTAGTTGTGATATCTACCCCACACAAATTCGAATACCACTACCTGCTATGTAAATAACAGTGACAGGAAGTTATCATAATATCATCCACACTAAGCGAGGTAAAAATACGTATTATTGAAGTAAAGTTAATAAAATTTATATGGGACCACCTCTGAAGTATGATCTACGAAACAAAAAAAGAATCATCAAAATCAATTCATAATTGACGGAGTAATCGCGTAACAAACATACAAAAAAAAAACAACACACAGTCGAATTGAGAACCTCCTCCTTTTGGAAGTCGGTTAAAAATTATTTTTAGCCCATTCTTCAGAAAGGTTATATGCTCACACTTAATACCACACTACGACCCTTATTTAGGAGCCGAGCAAAAAGAAAAAAGTCAGAAAGAACCCCAAGCGAAAACGAAGTAAACCGACGTACGCACGGACGTATTAAAATCGTGGTGGGATTTTATCGCGCACTGGATTTTCAACTCTCGGTGTTAAGCCGAGCGTTGAGAATCCAACGCGCTGGGATGCAATTTCGTCCCAACGCGTTGAAAAAACACACTGTTGGATTTTCAACTCTCGGCACTAAGCAGAGCGTTGACAACCCAGTGCACAAAAAAAAAATCGCCGCGATTTTATTACGTCTGTGCGTACGTGGCTTAATAGTGCGGGTGGGCGATGCGATGCAACGCGATGAGTCGGGGGGCAAGAAATACCACGCGGACGAAGTCGCGGGCAGAAGCTAGTCAATGATATCATAAATGAAGATTCTAGACCTGAAATTGAATGAAGAGTTAATATTATAAACACTGCAAATAATCTTGCGCTTCGTGAAAAGTGGATAATTTTGTCTCAACTTAAAACTAGTAGGAACAATTTTTAACTTAGTTTTTAAGTAGTTATTTTCTGTTTTATAATCTGTTTTATTAAATGGTTTTAGTGTACAATTTATTTTTCAAAACTTCATCCATATTAAATACCAATAATATATCACTTTCAAATAGTATATATTCTTAGTAAAATGAAAAAGTATCACAGCTTTGGAAAAACCCTGTAAAACTGAAAACAGATCCTTTCATCCGAGAACCCTGTAAATGACGAATATAAATTCGTATCGGATACCGTTGAGACGCGACACCCAAATAGTGGTCCAGACTGGTTCCATAGTACTAGGGTTGGCACTGCGGTACAAATATTAAAAAAATTCAGGAGTCTTTATGAAACGATGGATGGACTGTCTAAAAGATGATATGGCTGAAAAGGGGGTGACTACTATTAAAGAAATATAGAAGAAAAATATAGGTTGCTCCAACCCCAAATAAATTGGGGTCAGTGTAAGGAGAATGTATAAGAAAGAAAGAAAGAAAAATAAGTTTCTATGAATGAAGATGTAAGTGAATCTACTTCTTACACTTAAGTAGCAATAAATTTTACTGACTACTAAATTTTCATCAGAATAAATACATAAATAAGAAACAAAAAGTTAATAAAAAACAGTGGCACTCCGGGAGTGCCGACAGAAGTGAAAACTAGAAAAAAATCAGCCCCGCGGTAATCAACGCGTTGATGTCTTTTTAATGGTCAAAAACTGGTGTCGTAACAGGGTCGCGAAATCGATGGTTAAGTCCCATCTCAAAAATGCCCAACGCGCTTAAAGAAGTTTTAATTTCAAAAACTAATCTAAGTGAAAAACGACATCTTATGTGAACAGAGAAAAAGCAGTGGTGGCCCAGTGGTAACGGCCGCGGCTTACGAGAAGGCACTTCACTTTTTGTAAATTATTTCATCATCACTGCTCTCAAAACGGTGAAGGAAAACATCATGGGGAAACCGGCATGTCCTAGAACCAAAAATTCGAAGACATATGACATCCGCCAACACTGGGCCCGCATGGTGGATAATGGTCCACTCCCTCTCACAGAGAGGAGGCCTGTGTCCCAGCAGTGGGAGCATTAAAGGATGATTATGCTATGTGAACAGAAACCCTCTTGTGTATAAAGATAAAGAGACTTTTTCTGGATTACAAACAGAAAACATCGAGTTTAAATGCAGATTGTCTACATATTAGCAACCAAAAACCTCCTGTTTACTGCCACACAGTTAACAGGCGACCTTAGACTCTTCCTACCTACGGTAGGGTCAACTGCAGTTCAAGCCATAACTTTTTATTCAAGGAAATAGGTCAAGGAAGCTAGCTGCATTGTCTTGTTCTATTAAATTAACCTCAGTTTGTACTGTCTGCAGAGAGACATGGCGAGCACAAAGGAAAAGCTACGTAAATTAATTTTGAAGTAGAAAAATAGTCCTAGGTCTTGATGGAAAGGCAAACGATTTTTTTTTAAGCGAAAACTTATTTAGGCGCTTTGGGCATTTTTGAGATGGGAAAAACAATTGAACTTGCGACATCGTTACCGACACCTCATTTTTGTAAACGCGATTATGCTCTTTATATACCGGATGATTTTTTTTACCGTTTCGAAATTTTTACAGGGTGTTCTACCCATGAATATACAACTTTCACTATGGGAGCAACTCTGAAATCACGAAAAAAAAATCAGCTGTTTCATACATTTTGGTCAAGTAGGTATTGAACTTTTGTATAAACAGCTGATTTTTTTTTGTGATTTCAGAGTTGCTCCCATAGTGAAAGTTGTTTATATTCATGGGTAGAATAGCCTGTAAAAATTTCGAAACGGTAAAAAAAATCACCTGGTATATTACGTTACGGATCAATGTTCTATGCAAGTATTTTAACTTTAAAGGTTTTGGAAGTATTTTTTTTTTGTAAACGCTTTTGTGCTCTTTATTTAGTTATGGTTACGGACCAATGTTCTATAGAAGTATTTTTCTTCCGCCAAGGCGATCTTATTGAAGTTTTCACTTCTGTTGGCACTCCCAGCGTGCCACTATTTTTTTTTTATGTCACCATGTTTTATGTCACCCATATTTGCAAAATAAATATTCTATCTATTTTTCTCAACTGTACCAGCCCTAGCAACAATCTATCACATGTCAAATTTCGGTGGATTTTTTCAGAAGCCGATTTTCAGCTAAATTGATTGCAAGCTTTTGGAAATATTGCTCCATGTTTTGTTTCATTTCGCACTCAGAGCTACAGAATCGGAGATTTAAGGCCCGGTTCGACCAACGCGATTGTATGTTGCAACAGATGGAAAGTTTGATGTTTGTAGCTTGATAAATGGCTAGGAATACATTGCTGCAAAATGTTATTAAGCTGAAAATTGTACTTGTCAATTCATCGTAGATTTTCTAAGTAACAATTGTTTGGCTTTGTTGTGCTTATATTATTATGAGCATGTAGTTAGTTTATCATCATTAATTAAAAAATTATGTATTCTATGTTAATTATTTCCTCTACAACTCCAAGAGTTCCCTATAAAAAACATTAATAACTGTGAACAATAAAAGAACAAAGCAGTTAACATTGTGATTGACACATTACAATCTGCCATCCACCATCTATCAACTACACGATTATTCTTAAGACTGATGCTTGGAACTTCTGCGGAGCGAGGCGATAAGCGTGGTAGGACTCAAGTTTAGTGATGGTACGAAAAAAAGTATTTTTTACACCACTTGTTAGATAATGTCAAATTATATGTCATGAAAACCTAAGTTATCATAGCCCTAGGAACTAGCTGAGCAATGTGGAATTGTACTGTATTTCACTATAATCCGCCCCGTCAATAATGTGATTATAATTTAGAACCTCAATAAAAAATTCCTATGAAAGCTTTTACTAACAAAACTTATTCAAAAATCATTTCTGCTTTTTATTATATCGCAGAAGGTGTGACTGAGAAGTAGATTATTTTCCTCGGGAATAAAGATATCTTCAGTTGGGTGAGCTAAAATCTCTCGCTGCACTGAGGATTACATTTAGCGCCGTGACATAAGACAGTGTTTTATCCCCTTGATGAATAATCTACTATTATGTAATTCATGCTACTCTGTATCTGCGGCACAGATGAGTAAAAATGTATGTTTAAATAATGCAGCTGAGACTCGTCACAGTGTAACATAAATCATGCTGCACTGCGTCTATTATGTAACACTATTTCTGAGGTTCGGTCTCAGTGCCAGCGTATATTTACTGACGTCAAACCCGCACTCGCTCCGCCTGTACCTAAGTCCACAGCACTACCCCTAATTGAATGAAATCACAATTGACAGTTGATAAAAAACAAAGATTAAAGCCACAGATAACTATCACAATTAAACCCATCACTCATTATGAGACAAGGGAAGAAATAAATCGAAAACAATTTCTGTCAACCAGATTAATTACCTATTGATTCGATAACTAGCGACCTTCCTTGTTTAGCCGAGGTTTTTCAAACAATTTGCGTTTGAACTATAATTATCAACAGCCAGTTATAACGCAAACAAATTGTCTATGATTCGTTTGCTCTAGTTTTTTTTTTAAGTGATATCGTCAAATAGTTTGATTTACATAATCATAGATAAAAAAAGAAGATGAATTGCGTTAACGAAGGCCGTGCGTGCTGATTAAGTATTTATTAATTAGATTTACTGGGAATCGTGCTAAACAGGATCTGAGAGAAATCCGGGTTGGCTTCGCAATGGTGTAGACACCTTTAAAGAGTTACTAAGTCAATCTGCACATTAGGGAAAATGTAAATTTCGGTTAAAATTTGTTTTTATTTTTATTTATTAATTTATCTTTTACTAGCGACCTGCCCCGGCTTCGCACGGGTATAAACCGGGTTATTATACATATAAACCTTCCTCTTCAATCACTCTATCTATTAAAAAAAACCGCATCAAAATCCGTTGCGTAGTTTTAAAGATTTAAGCATACATAGGGATATAGGGACAGAGAAAACGACTTTGTTTTATACTATGATGATGATATGATTCTTTTCTATTTTGTGAATGTGAGAACGCTGTAGGCTTGGTGAACTATAGATTTGTTGACCATTTTCTATTTTGTTAAGTACCTGGTACTTGTGAAAAGACCTACACTGTCCTCCCATACCTACACTGTTATTTGAAAAATATTGTGAAAGCCAATTATTTTTAAAAGAGTAACCGTGGAGTTTCTTGCCGGTTCTTCTCCATAGGAAACGACCAATTGGAACCGTGCACCTAGCTTCTGAGGTTTCATAATTTCCTAAGTAGGTTTATGTGAAATAAAATATTTTGAATTTTGAAATGATTATTTTTGAAAAAGAGAAATGTTACACGATTTTTTTAAATCTATCTATCTATCTTTAACATAACATAAATATCACGCCTGTAATCATATAAGGGCAAGGCAGAGGTGTACCAATACCCACATTTCGCCAGTTATGTTTTTTAGTCCCATGTAATAGGGGGCGAGCCTATTGCCATCAACCGGGAACAAATTCTAACTCCGGGATGCTTTGAGAGATTTCTAATGGAAAAACTCAATAACAGTTTGCCCAACCTGGGATTCGAACCCAGGACCTCATGATCACTAGACTGACGAGGCAGTCTATCTATCTTTTTACATAATGACACACCTAGATATCTATTGGTTATCCAGCGACCAATTACTATTGGGAAGATAAATTTTACCAATAGGTACAGCAGCAATTATGTCGTCGAGGTGAATAAAATCCCATCAAAAACATAACATGTAAAAAAATGCAAGTCTCGCTACGCAGTTCTTCTATCATAAAAAGATGTGAGATCTAATGTAAAACCAAGTCTGTTAATTTATTCAGTACCTATCTTTTTGTCATCTTTATTTCTTCACGCACGGTAACATAATTACATAAGAAAAAACAGTGGCACTCCGGGAGTGCCGACAGAAATGAAAACTTGAACAATTTAAAAAATACTTCCAAAACCTTTAAAGTAAAATACTTGCATAGAACATTGATCCGTAACGTAATATAAGTAAAGAGCACAATGGCGTTTACAAAAATGAGGTGTCAGTAACGGTGTCGAAATGCCCAACGCGCCTAAAGAAGTTTTCACTTCAATAATCTACTATTTTAAATAAAGCGCAGCGCTAATATTAGGTAGATTTTGTTGTACGTAGAATATTTCTATTGTCGTGTGCGATTGTCTGGTCTAGCCTGATTTATACTCAAAAAATTTGTGCGCCGTTGACGGCAAGACATAGCGTTTATTTTTATTATTATTAACATCTGTACTTTTTGTTTACCTATGTTCTACAAATAAAAATATTTTACTCAAAAATGCATATAATGTGGTCATTATTTCGATAACCTTGTTTGAGCAAAGTCGACCTTGCCGTTCTGTTTCAAGGAGCGGCCGGCAAAGTTTTGCTGGCCGCTCTAACAGGCCGGCAAAACATTGCCGGCCGCTATTTTGACGTTTCAACGTTTTAAAAAATCAAATGTAAAAAGATTTTATTTAAAACACAGCTGTTTGTATTTATAGAGATAGGTCCAAAAAGATTTTATTCCATATTTGGCTGTATAGTTCCAATTACCATTGTTAAAAAAAAAGAAGTAATAAAAGCGCGGTTCAGCGAAAATTTTGATTTTGACTTTTTTGCTAAAAAATGAGCTCTCAAAGCGAAAATTCTTCCGATTCAATGTGTTTAACACCACCAATTTCTAGTTAATTAATATATATTTTATTGAAATTACTTTTGAGTAAAGCACTATACAAGCCTTGGCCCACTATGACTGCTTCGCTGGTCACACTATGATTGCCTCGAGCTAGCCTAGCTACGCTCTAGGCCTTCCAGCTTGGCCATCATTGCAGCCCTTGCTATCCTCGCTATAATTTATCTCAGCTCGTCCATCAAGTGCTGCACGCTGACCGCGCTGTGTCGGCCTGGAGCTGCGCTACGCTGCGCTGTCGGCCATCATGAGCGCGACCAGCAAAGTAGTCATTATAGACCGCGGCAGTAATGTACTATGAATTTGACTATATCCACATCAGTGACTCAAAGCATGAAGATCATGCAGATTGTTACAAGGTTTTAATTAGGAACTATAACTACTATCACAAAAAAAAAAAACAATCTCAAAATGACAGGTAACACACAGCTTACAACAGTTTGAACAATCAATTTACACACCCAACTTTAACTGTCCAAGCTGTTAATGTTTTAATTACTAACATACATACAGTATTTCAAAAGGCGGCCGGCATAAATGTTCAGTGTTCGATTTTATACAATGTTCAGTAAATAAATAATTTTGCTCAACATTCGTGCCTTACTTTCACTGTTGCACAAGGGTGATGATTGTTAGAGTGAGTTCACATTACAACGCGCATCTTTCGTTGCAGTCTGCGAGTCGTTTAGAAACTTTAGTTGTAGTAAAAAAAATAAGAAAGAGTATACATTTATTTACGGTAAAACATGATTCAAAAAAAAAGAAACAGTGGCGCTCCAGGAGTGCCAACAGAAGTGAAAACTTGAAAAAAAATCGGCACCGCGGTAATCAACGCGTTGATGTTTTTTTAATGGTCAAAAGTTGGTGTCGTAACAGTGTCGCGAAATCAATCTTCTACGATGTCCTTCTCACCGCTCTGGTTTCATTCACTCTTCTTTCTTCGTCCAGGCTATCTTTCTTTGGGATGCGCTCCCTCTGAACATCAGGATGGCAATCAGTCGGTTATCTTTTAGAGTGAAGGCACGTGAACATATTCATAAGAAGTTGGCAGAATCATCCCAGCGCTGATTTGCTGGATTTGTTTTCTCCTCTACCTATCGTTATTTCTCCTAAGTTTATTTTGTTTAAATGTATGTATATATCTATATATTAATACTAGTAGACCCGACAGACGTTGTCCTGTCAAAACATTGTCCAGCGGACAAAATTGTGAATCTAAACCATTCCCAGATCCCCTTGAACACACACAAAAAATTTCATCAAAATCGGTCCAGTCGTTTGAGAGAAGTTCAGTGACATACACACTCACAGAAGAATTATATATATATAAAGATTTATTCTTTTTCGAGTTATCTATCAATTATGTTGCACCTGCCATGCTTTGTCTCTGCATCAC
The DNA here is from genome assembly GCA_963680765.1 of Agrochola lychnidis. NCBI lineage: Eukaryota > Metazoa > Arthropoda > Insecta > Lepidoptera > Noctuidae > Agrochola > Agrochola lychnidis. The sequence goes on along the minus strand of OY796856.1, from coordinate 3,030,746 downwards.
CCTAAGGTTGACTGGTAGAAAATGCCTCAGGCATTAAGTCCGCCTTTGTACAGTTTTTTAAGCTATTGCATAGCTTTTATCGCGGGCTTTGAGCGCGCAACCGAATCAAGAAATTCCGTAACGAAAAAACCTAACACCCCCCCACTCCGCCTACCATGTAATGACGGTTCCCATGACAACATGATGTTGTCATGGGAACGTAATTGTTGTTTTATGTCATCACGTCATCATCCCAAGTGTAGCGTTGACAAATAGGAAGTATGGAGGTTACAAATGCTATGCAATAGCTTTACCGCGGCAGTCCCCGAGTGCCACAAGTTTTTTTTTTTACTTGTGTATAAAGATTTAATAAATAAATAATATCTTGTCGAGCGTGTTCTATTGCCCCGACGTTACAGAAAGTGATGGACTCTACTGAAGGTGAAAATTTCGTAGCCAAATACTGGGCTAACTCTATATACCTAGATCAGGTACCAACGACACGATAAGAATAGATTGTGTTAGTGCATGCGTACAGACTCTTACGATTCATTACGTTTTATTATCCTGTAAGATGCATTGTTAGTTATATTAGCGTTTAGCTTTAACGAGAAGTTCCAGCGTTACTGTACAATATATAAAGTTGATTATTTATTAAATTATAATTTTACTATACCCTGTCTTAATAATTATCTTGTGATCCTCGTTACAAAATTTATTATCTTGTCTTTTCCTACAGTTATTGCAAACGAGCAATCTTTGTGTAACAATACAAAATAATGAAAATGTATAGTCATAAAATAATATAGAAAGAAAGAAAGAAAAAGTATTTATTGAGACTCGCACAGGAAATCACAAATTAAATTAAACACCTAATAAGAACATTAATAAAAATAATAAAAAAACAAAAAAAAAGACAAAGTAAAATTAAAATAAAAGCAGAAGGTCCTGTACGAGGCCAAAAGGCTCCGATCTCAGCATATGCTGCGACATTTAAAAATAAATAAATGTCGCAGCGCTGGTATTCTGAATATTCTCAAGAGAGAGATGACAGTTCTTATGAAACAAGAATCAATCAATCAACTTAGCCTATCGCAGTCCACTGCTGGACATAGGCCTCTCCCAGGCTGCGCCACAACATCTTTTCCTCCGCCTTCCACATTCAATCTGCCTAGCCACTTTTTAAGGTCATCGGTCTAGCTGGAGGATGCCCCACAACGCTTACCGATACGTGGTCTCCACTCCAGGACTCGTCTGCTCCATCGGCCATCAGTCCATCGACAAACACGGCCAGCCCACTGCCACTTCAGTTTGCTTACTCTGCAAGCTATGTCGGTAACTCCCGAATAATTAACAAAATATATTTGAAACTGGAATTTATTTTAACGTTTGCATTGTTTGATTTAAGACATCCTACATCGAGAATGGTTAAAGTTGGCTATGCACAAAATTAATGGCAAGCCATGGATGTACCTACAATAAAAAGATATATACTATCAGTTGAAAATGAACAACAAACCAACCCAATTCTCTTTTTTTCCCATACCAACACAGTTTAAAAAAGCCTTGAAAAACACTATAATTTACACTCTAAATTACTTCGCAACATACAGCAAATGAAAGTGGTTCGACCAAGGCAAGCGGGTGGCGCGAACCTCTCGCGATAACACGATACCGCGCCGATATATCGATATCGTAATTAGTGAGTTACTAGCTTTATGTGAAGCGGTTAAAAACGCGGGGCAGTGAGCGGTGGCGGAGCGGAATCGGGGATGACATTTTGGTGAAGTCGTGGGGCCTGCCGCGATTCTTCCTACCTACAATACTGATGAACTGGGACAAGTCAGAGTAGTTGCAGACAAGATGGTGAGACTAAGTAGCATGGTTGGTAGAAGACTGAAGAAGCAGGGGATTGTGAAATGTGGCAAGAATGGTGGGAGTGATGGCCGGAATTTTCCCGCTTTGCTTGAGGCTTGGAAGCCTTAGGCGTGTTGAACTTTTTTTACAACATCCACAAGTAGAAAGGTTCTTTTACTCCTTGGAAAGTGTTTTTTGAAGTGAAAACTTCTTTAGGTGCGTTGGCCATTTTTGAAATGGGACTAAACCATTGATTTCGCGATACTGTGACGTAGCGCAATTTACTGACACCGTGGAGTAAAAGACATCAAAGCGTTGATCCGGATTTTAAGCTATTCATAGCTTTTATCGCGGGCTTTGAGCGCGGCGACCGAATCAAGAAATTCCGTAACGAAAATAAAACCTAACACTGTATATAATAAAACCCCCACTCCGCCTACCATGTAATGACAACGTGATGTTGTCATGGAAACGTAATTTTTGTTTTATGTCGTCACGTCATCATCCCAAGTGTAGCGTTGACAAATAGGAAGTATGGAGGTTACAAATGCTATGCAATAGCTTTACCGCGGCAGTCCCCGAGTGCCACACGTTTTTTTTTTTCATGTTTTCACTTCTGTCGGCACTCCCGGAATGCCAGCTTTTTACCCGACTACGGCAAAGCCAAAAGGAAGGGTTATGATTTTAGCAGTCTATGTATGTATGTTTATATGTTTGTATGTATGTATGTATGTATGTTTGCTTTTACGTGTGTTCCACCGTAGCACCTAAACTACTGAACCGATTTTGATGAATGAGGTATCAATACATTTGTAATAATGGTCCGGGTGACATAGGCTATATAAATTTTCCCTAAATTTAATATGGTGGACTTTACACGTAAATTTCTAACCTCGAAAAAAATTAAAATGAGATGATCATGACATGTTTGGTATCAAAAGAAAGGTCTTGACAAGCACATTACAAATATGTGTATAATGTTATACTTTCAAAGTAAATAAATATGTTTAAATTGTTAAAACAAGCAAAAGTGAAACTGCGCTACGAAGTATCGCAAGATGCAACCAACGTGCAGTTAATCAAATCTTAATAAATAGTAACGATTTGTAATTCCACTTTTATGAAGAAAAACAAGTACAACGAAATATTTGTATTTTGGATTTCTTCGAAGCTCGATATCGATATACATGGGGCACTCAGAAAATTTTGCGATAGGTACTAAAAAAAACATACTACAGGTTATGTTTTAGGTATTATTAAATCTTTTCAAATAACTCTCCATTGGCGTCTATACACAGTTTCATGCGTCTAAACCAATTTTCATTACACATTTTCCAGTCCGCATCAGACACCTCCCACCTTTAATCCCCTTCTCAAATGCAGCCAGTGCATCTTCCGGTGATGAAAACTGTTTTCCCTAGAGTTGATTTTTTATTTTGGGGAACAAAAATGATAAATTCATGATTTTCACCCGTAATAAAATCGTAAACGCGCCTAGATGAGCCTGCTTCAAATTTTGCTATCATGTCTCGGCACCGTTCTACCCGAACCTCCTTCTGAGCCTGCATTAGATTGTGCAGTACCCAGCATGAAACTATCTTCCTTACCCGAAGATGTCCGTGTAGAATTTCATGCACACTTCCCGATCCAATCTACAGTATATGCTGAATCTCTTCATATGTAATTCACCTATTCTCATAAATTAAACTTTTCACAGCCAACACGTTTTCTTATGTAACAGCCATCATAGCCCTATGACGGCCACTTCTTTATTCGTCCGTCAAAGTTTCTTGACCATACTTAAATTCGTTGAACTAGCAGAAAACAGTCGCTTTAGAAGGGCTTTTGTCTATGAACACCATTCGAAGTCTTTCAAATGATTCTTCTAGTTTTAGTCGACATTTAAAATCGTACAAAATCATCACGCGAAAATGTTCTCATTGTAAATTAAATTTTCAATGAGACAGAGTATTTTGATTTTGCTCATAAAAAAATGTGGAGGGAATTTCGAATTTGGAATGTTGTTTTTTTAAAAAAAGTGTCTTAGTTTTAATCGTTATCAAAACTAGCCAGTGTCCCATAGACAAAAACTGTTAGTCGTAAAACTTTCTGAGTATGGTGTTGGCGTCGAAATAAATCGCGCTATGGTTTGGTCTAAAGCACTATGCACTGCTATTGGAATTTAAAATAGGTTAATTACTGACCTATTGCATTACTCTTATTTACGTTGTCGGAACGTCTAGCAAGTGTAAAAACTAAAAAATATAAAATAAAAATAAAGTTTAATAAAAACTGTAACCCGACTACGGGAAAATAAAAATGATCTAAAAAGTACGAAACAAGCAAAAATTTCAGACAGAAATCAAGACATAGGTACAAAAATTGTCAAGGTAGAGCCGTGGTCGCATGCCTGTATACCATGTTGGTGCCAGGAACACCTACAAAATTATAATGGCATGCGACGACGGCTTTACCTTGACAATTTTTGTACCTATGTCTTGATTTCTGTCTGAAATTTTTGCTTGTTTCGTACTTTTTAGATCATTTTTATTTTCCCGTAGTCGGGTTACAGTTTTTATTAAACTTTATTTTTATTGTTTTCACGGAAAGTATTTTCCTATTCTCAACGTGTTACGTAAACGCCGTTTTAAGAGCCCAACACTGAATAGGACCGGTGTTGAAGTTAATTAACGTGGATAACACCTCACGTTTTAAATACGTACAGACCCCAGTCTAGAGTAGCCATAATTTTAAGTGCAAGTCATCCATCTTAGAAGTTATCTAGGTGCGAACCATGTGAACAAATTGTTATTAATAGTCAAAGTCAAATCATTTATTTCAAATAGGCCCATGTATGGCACTTTTGAACGTCAAAATTTACAAAATAATAAAATTGATTCTAGTCGCCCCTTCCAAAAGGTAGTTTTCGTATGGAGAAGAATGGGCAAGAAACTTCACCGTTAACTCTTTTAAAATGTTTTACAATTGTTTGTATAGGTACGTACATTAGTTAAATAATTATATGTGAAGACGATGCACCTAGAATAAAATTACTATACCACAATAGGTAAAAGAATTAAAATGAATAGATAAATTTATTGGGGTCATAAAACTAACAAATAGTATCTCTTTTTCTAACAAGCAGCATTGTTATGAACTACAACGTATTTTAGGCTGAGGACAATATCAGTCTGCACACCCCTTATGTTGTATGTATGCAATCTAAGTATATAATCAAATTTCCCTCTATAAAGTTGCAAACGAATTTGTAAAATGTAGAGATCTTGTTGAGCGTATCCAATATTTAGTCCCTTTAAAACCTCCCAGCATCCCATCACCAGGTTTTTTCATATCCCGTTCCGCAAATCCAATCTAAGTCTCAACGCCCCCTGGCTCGAATGATTTTGCAAATCACAAACAGATTTTGTAAATCGTCAGAAACCGTCTTACACGGTGTTTCACTTAACAAGTTTAGAAGATCAGTCTGAGGAACGGGAGTGCTTAAACTAACCAATAAATAAATATATTTTGTAAATTCATGTTCACAGTTCATATTACATCTTAAATATCACTCACACTCATACCCTTTTTTTACCTTCCACCTTTCGCGGTAACCTTATAGATAATTTTATTTAGTAAGTATAATGCTAATATCATTTATTTAGTAGGTATAATGCTAATATCATTTATTCGGAATTTCGTTTCATGATTGTATTTTATGTTTTCCTGTTTCTTTTAGATTATTACGATGTTGTCTTATGGTGTTACGATGTTGTCTTATGGTGTTACGATGTTGTCTTATGGTGAATGCTGTGTATACCTTTATTAGGCATACATACCAGTACTTATATTATTTTATTGTTTTATTTTAATTTTTTGTATCTACTGCTGTTGGTGTGCCAAATAAAAAAATAAGTATGTGCCGCTACACTAAAGTGCCTGCTAAACGGTCGCCAACTGCGTCCCAACAGAGGTCATTTTGGTGGTTTACAACCGCGTAGTTGGTGGTTTACGACCAAATTTCAAACAGCTCTGCCTGTCGCCAACCAAGGTCACCTCTGTCGGGGATGTGGTTGGCGGCCGTGTAGCAGGCCCTTAAGTAATGGTAATCACAAACCATAAACTAACATACAAAAACAAACTTTCTACTCGGCCTATCAAAGTCCACATAAGGACATATCTACCAATCAATTCTGGTTAATTGCGCTCAGTCTCCACAGGTCAAATTCCTATAAGTCACAGACGAAGGAATTCCACATATCGGCCGTACCCGACTAATATACTTAGCAACGGCTAATACCTTAATCTACGAGTGAGCCGTTTACTGTTGCTAGGCAACCATAAAACTAAGGCACCAAACATGTTTGCTTAGGCACCTGTCCAACCGCCGGCGATCAACAAGAAGCGAGTAGAGCTAGCAACTGAAAATGAGTTGGCGAGCAGCGAGTGTGTAGTTCCGATAGTTTTGTCGCTGGGCCGTCCGAGTGCGACGGACGATTACTCGCACCACTCGCTCGGGGCGAAATTACAGCTGTTTGGTTTCTCAGCGTGAATTCGGACCGCCAAGCGAGCATCACTGAGCAAGTATCGCTGAGCGAGTATTATCTTTGATAGTTCTTGTCGCTCAGCGCCAAACTAGTCCTCGCCGGTGGTGTGAATAGTCAGCGATCAAGTGTTAATATATGCATCTCTTTTGTTCACACGGAATGTATATCTATTGTACGTTTCTTGAGCGAGAAAATAGTCGATAGTTAGTCGCTTCCTCGCCGGCGGTGTGTCAACTGCCTAAGGCATCTGTACAACTGTCAGCGATCAACGAGAAACGAGTTGAGCTAGCAAATAAAAACAAACGGTGATAAGCTATAACTCGCTGGTATGCGTCTTATAACCGCCAAGCGAGGGTCACTAAGCCAGTACTTCCCTTGATACCTCTTGTCGCTGTGACAAACGAATACTCGCCGGCCGGCGGTGTGAACAGTCAGCGATCAACTATTAATATTTATGTATCTCTTTTACTTCCGAACAAATAAAAATCCAAGAGATAGCGCTGTCAACAATGCCGTGAGGACGGTTTCGTAAACATGTGTGCACTTGAGTCTGAGGTGTAGTTTGATTGTAGATGTGTGCGTGTGAGCGTGTATGCACAGAGCGGAGGTGTAGTTTTGGTAAGCTTCACCATATTGTACGCAGCGGTATGTCTTGGTTTTTTAAGTGAAAATTTCTTTAGGCGCGTTGGGCATTTTTGAAATGGAACTAAACCTTTGATTTCGCGACACTATAACGCAATTTACCGACACCGTGCAGTAAAAGACAGCAACGCGTAGATTACCACGGTGCGTGGAGTAAAAGACATCAACGCTTGATTACCGCGGTGCCAATTTTTTTCAAGTTTTCACTTCTGTCGGCACTCCCGGAGTGCCACTGTTTTTTTTTAAGCTATTGCATAGCTTTTATCGCGGGCTTTGAGCGCGGCGACCGAATCAAGAAATTCCGTAACGTAACGAAAATAAAACCTAACACCCCCCAATCCGCCTACCATGTAATGACGGTTCCCATGACAACGTATGTTGTTATGGGAACGTAATTTTTGTTTTATGTCATCATGTCATCATCCCAAGTGTAGCGTTGACAAATAGGAAGTATGGAGGTTACAAATGCTATGCAATAGCTTTACCGCGGCAGTCCCCGACTGCCACACGTTTTTTTTTATTTAGTCAGAGTCTTTTTCTTACACGCGACCTACTCTTTGGTACGTTTCTCGAGCGAGAAAATCGCACGACAGTAGGAAAGGTGCCTTAATCTAGCCGAGTGAGCCGTTTACTGTTGCTAGACAACCATAATACCTAGGCACCGAACATGTTTGCTAAAGACCTGACAATCTACGTACGCATATGTTGCAAGTAAACCGACCGAGCGAGTACAATCCCGCACTATTTACATAGTGTGTATTTTTTACTTCCCTTGCGTTAAAAATTAAATATTAATTTTATAGCAATGTACCTAAGTGCGAACTAGTTTCGCAATACGAATTGTTTATTTAAATTTACTTGCGCGTAATCTTGTTCCGGTAATTGGCAGGTTTGTAATTTTTTTTTGTTTGGCAATTAAAACGAATGGAATCTCAAGGTGATCTGCTTTTATGGGATGATTATGTTTCATTGATCGTTCGTTCGTGTCAATATACGACGCCATGATTTTTTTTGTTTATTTGACCAATAAAATGTGCAAATTGATTTTATTTTTATTCCGATTTGTGCGCGGAAATGGGGTAAAATACGCTTCGCAATAAAGCATTACTTTTTAAATGGTACTCAAAAAAAGACTGAAAAACAAAGAGGCTGTTCCTTACCACCACACGACATTAGAATTTTCTGTTTTATTGGACAGGCACTTTGATTGGCAGATTGGCCGGGATTTTCATTCATCCATCCTCGCTTTGAAACTAAAACAATCTCGCGGTTGGAATGAGAGAATTATAGAAAGCAATGCAAATAACTTTACTGAAAACTGACATATTGGTAAAGTTATCGTTTTGAAATACATTTTCAAAACGATAACTTTGTAATGGTTATTATTTATTATTGAAGTGAAAACTTCTTAAAGGCGCGTTGGGCATTTTTGAGGTGGGAAAAAAACAGTTGAACTCGCGACACCGTTACCGTTTTGTAAATGCGATTGTGGTCTTTTTTTTTACGGATCAATGTTCTATGCAAGTATTTTTACTTTAAAGGTTTTGGAAGTTTTTTTTTTTTTGTGAACTCGATTGTGCTCTTTATTAAGGCTCCGTGCCGCCGCACCGCACGAAATCACTGATTTTGATCAATTTTGTTTATTCGTTGTGAGAAAGGGGACGAGAATTTAAACAAAATTATTTGTGATTTGAAAAGTCCAATTCTTCGTCTTGTACATAGGGGAAAGGGATTTTTGAAATAAATTAAGGATTCGTGGGAAATCACTAAAATTCGAAACAAGTTTTCCAAAAAATGACGCGAGACTGACGTTTGATCGTTTCGTTAGAAGAAACTGCTTTTGATGTTGAAAATTAAAAAATATCATCAACATCATTATATGGTCTACTTGTACATAGGGGAACCACTTTTTTCAACTTTCATACAAAATATAGCAGAAAAAAAATGTTGAAATAACGTAACTTTCTCAAAACTTCAAGCCAAATAAATATTTTTTTCTAATACTTAGAAACACTTTTAAGAAATTTTAAAAATTATATATTAATTTTAAGTTAATTGTTTAACAGAATCTAAATTTTATTTTATAAATAAACAATTACTTCATTACGTAAATAAATGGCAAAGTGAACTATATAAACGATCGCGGAAAATCTATTCCGTCAGTAGCGAACGGGCCTTCCCAGCGTGAGGACGTATCACTTTGTGTCGCAGCACGCACACACGCACGTACGTGTCCGATGTTAACATATTCCAGAAATTGTACGTCGACTACCACATTTTGATCCGCATTTTATTTTAAAGTACTTTGCTTGTTTTTGAAGAACATTAAAATTTTGCATGCCTGGCAATAAATAAAATACCGGTGTACGTGTGTTCGTAATTCTTCTTATCCTAAACGGCTTGACTGATTTAGATGTTTTTTTTTTTAATTCTTTTTGTGTAACTTGGATGGTTCATAACTATAGTTGGACTCGCGTAGCGCTGTTGTCGCAGGACAACATCTGCCTGCTGGGTTCACTAGTTATATTTTGACTTTAGATTTCATAGTTTTGAATGATTTTTGGTAGGGGAAAAAGTTATGGGTTCGCGTCACCGATATGCCCGCGCCGATATGCTGTTGTAGCAATAAGTGAAGTATTTTTGGAACGAAGTTCTTTAACGCTACTGAAGACTACTTTAAGTCAAAATAAAGATCCAAGATGACGGCTGCGAACATTTAAAAATATTTCGTCATGGGTATCGTTTTCATAGTTTTCGAGGATGCTAAAGCTGATAGTGAGGTCAAAATATAAATCCAAGATGGCGGCTGTGACAATATTCAGATTTTTCGTCATAGGTGTCTTTTTCATAGTTTTTGAGGATTCTAAAGCAGATTTTGATGTCAAAACGTAAATCTAAGATGGCGGCTGCGAAAATTTTCACATTTCTTCATAACATCACGCTATCAATTTCAAAGTGTTGGGCCCTTTGAAATTGATGGCGTGATGTTATGAAGAAATCTCATTTCCGCAACTTTTTCGCGCAAGTGGGTTCGCGCAAATGTCTTTCGCGAAAATGTCTTTCGCGCAAGTGTCTCAGATCCCTTTATGGACACTGGTGCCAATTCTCTTGTCACAAATTAATGCCTCAAAACTAGACTAAAAATCACCAAAGTTTCGTTCATTCCTGTCAAACGATGATTTCCTATCGTGAAATAATTTTAGAATATATTTTATTTTGACAGCACTAAGATGGCAATATGGTGCCGATTCTCTTGTATACCGAACTAAACTTACTAAACTATCACTAAAATTCCTTACTTTTGGCTATGAAAATCTTGAAGCTATTCTGCAACGAAAATTTTCTAAATTAAATTTAAATATATTTTGACACACTAAAATTATATTTGACAATCGCGAGTCCACGTGGTACTTATTTGCCCTACCCCGTGAATTTTTTTTAGAGCTGGAGGCGCACAGGGGGCAGCCTTGACGTTTTATATAGAATTTTTACTTTTTGTAAGGAAAATAAGAAAAAATATTACCTACATGTAGAGTGTCAGGGGTTTAAGGGTTTTATAAAGGGGATCGAAATTCTCATTATTTTTGCGATTGGACACACCGTTTTCGAGATATATGCAAAAGAAAAAAAAAAGATACAGTACTGTTTTTTGCACCTGAAGCGAGGTGTTGGTGTGAATTTTAGTTCAAGATAACTAATTTTATTCCGCACCTTTTTAATCGCGATTAAAAAAAGTCATATTTAGTTAGACATGGGTGCCGATTCTCTTGTACACCGAACTAAACTAACTAAACTATCACTAAAATTCCTTATTTTTGACTATGAGAATCTCAAAGCTATTCTGCAAAATAAATTCTCTAAATTTAAAAATAATTTTGACACATCTAAATCGAATTTGACAACCGCGACTCCACACGTGATACCTAACCACGTGAATCTTTTTAGAGACGGAGGCGCGCAGGGGGGGCAGCCTCGACGTGTTTTATATGGATTTTTCACTTTTTGTGTGGAAAATAAGAAAAAATATTACCTACTTGTAGAGTGTTAGGGGTTTAAGGGTTTTATAAAGGGTGTCGAAATTTTCATTATTTTTGCGATTGGACACACCGTTTTCGAGATATAAGCAAAAGAAAAAAAAAATTCAGTACTGTTTTTTCATCTGAAGTCGAGGTGTTGGTGTGAATTTTAGTTCATGACAACCAATTTTATTCCACATGTTTTTAGTCGCGATTAAAAATAGTCATATTTAGTTAGAAAATCTAAATTTTAGGTTAAAAACGTCAAATTCAGAATAGCAAAATTGCCATTTTCACTAAACTAATATCTCAGTGCCATCTTAGTGCTGTCAAACTAAAATATAGTTAAGTTGTGTCACTTTAATCTATTTCAGAATGGGCAATCGATTTCCCATTCTGAAATAGACTAAAGTGACACAACTTAACTAGATTTTAATTTGACAGCACTAAGATGGAACTGAGATTTTCATTTAGTGAAAAAAGCAACTTTACTATTCTGAATTTGACGTTTTTCACTTAAAATTTAGATTTTCTAACCGAATCTGACTATTTTTCGCGATTAAAAACGTGTGGAATAAAATTGATTGTCATGCCCTTTAAAAAACCCTTAAACCTCTAACACTCTACATGTAGGTAATATTTTTTCTTATTTTCCACACAAAAAGTGAAAAATCCATATAAAACACGTCGAGGCTGCCCCCCCTGCGCGCCTCCGTCTCTAAAAAGATTCACGTGGTTAGGTATCACGTGTGGAGTCGCAGTTGTCAAATTCGATTTAGATGTGTCAAAATTATTTTTAAATTTAGAGAATTTATTTTGCAGAATAGCTTTGAGATTCTCATAGTCAAAATTAAGGAATTTTAGTGATAGTTTAGTAAGTTTAGTTCGGTATACAAGAGAATCGGCACCAATAGCGAATTTTTCATTTTCACTAAATTAATAACTCATTCAGTTGCAAAAACTGTACTTTATCTTTTTTCTGTTCTTTTGCTTATATCTCGAAAATTGTGTCTTATCGCAAAAATAATGAAAATTTCGACCCCCTTTATGAAACCCATAAACCCATAAAACTCAACATGTAGGTAATAATTTTTCATGTTTTCCATACAAAAAGTATAAAATTCCATATAAAACAGAATTGTTATAAATATACTAAACGAATATACACAAACATTCCAGACTTATTTCATAAGCGTACCTACGTAACTTAACAAAATACCGTCTATAGGATCAAAACTGTTTAAGCGATCACTACGCTCGATGTTTAGGCGTGTGTGCGTGAACGGTGCACACAAACATAGCATCGCAAGAATTTACCTAAACTCTGTCGAGTGAAGTCACGGCCAGGAGCCTTAAGATACGGTTACGGACTAATGTTCTATACAAGTATTTTTCTTCCACCGAGGCGATCTTGTTCAAGTTTTCACTTCTGTCAGCACTCCCGGAGTGCCACTTATAGTTTATAGAAACCAACCTTAATCTTAAGAATAAAACAAAACCATTTTCACGGTTTGTCTGTTTTTTATTTTAAGAGTCATCATCTATCTAGCCTTTTCCCAACTATGTTGGGGTTCAAGAGTACAGTGGTTCAAGTCATAAAATGGTTATGGTCATAGTGGTTCAAGAGCTCGTCGATTCATTTCTAACACTTTACCGACCAACAGTACGTACCGACACTTAATATGAAAATTCAAAACCTCAATCTTATAATTTACCGACGCAATCTGACACCGGGTTTTGTACATTTTAACACAATTACGACATAGGAATTTTATACTTAATGTACATTTGATAACATAGGCAATAATAGCCTTATTACCATACCACCGTCTCACCCACTATGTATGTAGGTCACATCGTATAAATTCATATTTCTAGAACTAATACTGTTCTAGTTAAGAACTAGTAATACTTGCTCTAGATTCAAGTACGTAACGCACGTTTTCTTACAATTTTCTTCAAGGATTTCGTGTTGCCAGCTTTATAAATATAAACGTGTCAAAATTTTCTATTTTGTTTTATGTGTAATTTGCTCTCAGGTACCTACAAAGATGTTCAAAGTATAACCTAATAGTAAATACATTATTTCAATAGATAACAGGAACGGTACGGAATAATTTTGAGGGTTTTTAGGGCTCTGTCCGTCCGTCCGTCTGTCTGTCAGCGAACTGTATCTCATAAACAGTCAAGTTGAAATTTGTTTTTTTTCATAGATTGTGTATTTCTATTGCCGCTATACGAGGCATCCTCAGGAGGCCTCAGGAACGCATGCGTTCAGCGCTCGGTGTGGTAACACACCGTGTTTGGGTTCGCGACAAGTTAATCGTCATCCTGAGAATGCCTCGTTGAGAGGAGAAAACGTGTCGATTTCTTTAAGGTGTTTTTTATGGCTCTTTAGAAATAGCTAAGCGGAACAGGTTACTAAATATATCCACGTCTATTGTATTTTATAATGGATTTCCGCAAGGTCACGCCTGAATCAATTAACTAAACAAAATAAAGTTAAAAATAAAAGGGGGACCCCCTTAATAAATGCAGAGGTGTATCTATCGTACACCTCTGCCTAACCCTAAGGGGAAAACAGGCGTAATGTTATGTAATGTTAGAATAATATTGTGCTTGACAGCTGGACAAATACTACTCCCGAGGCGTTTAACCCAATTTTCGATTTACCCTCCTATTAATCACAAGACGATTCAACTATTAACATTATGCCAATTTAACTCTATCTACGACCATTCGCCCTTTAAAACATCTTGGGAGGGTCGTCGGCACTATACTGTTTAAACTAAGATTAATACATCGCGCAGTTAATCAGAGTTTCGGAATGCAAACGAAGACAAATTAACAAAGCGTAAGTTTTAAAGTAAATTCTTGGATTAATTTGAATTGAATCTGTTAATTGGACTTTAACATTTGCATTAGTAGATTTGAATGTGCATGAGTTTTAAATACGAGTATTTGAGATTAGAGTTCAGTGTCAGTTTGCAGTAGCTTATAATGGGTGTTATTCATTTGACATTTTGATAGTTCGAACAGATTTTAGATAATTCATCATCATCATCAGCCTATAAATGTTCCCACTGCTGGGACACAGGCCTCCTCTCTGTGAGAGGGAGTGGGCCGTAATCCACCACGCGGGCCCAGTGCGGGTTGTGCGGGTTGGTTAGATAATTAAAACAAAAGATTGTTTAATAGTAATACTAATACACCTGCTTGACATAAGCGTTAGTTTAAAAAGATGGCACCTCTTCGGCCATCGTCCACTACATTCCTAAGGTTAATTTAAATCACAGTTTAACCCCACAGTGCCATCTAACCGAACTGATCTCAAGTTATTATTGGTCTGGGACCCATGTTTGCATGAGATAGGCAAATTGACACCGATTTGTACATTATTACTTAGTACCTAGTAATTTGAAATAAATACAGAGATACGTACAAGAATATGTAAAATACGGCCATAAAATAAACGAAATGGAAGGCTTTATTGATGGAGTTATGTAATGGCTTCTTTATATTAGGCTGTACTTAATAAAGATTAAGGAATAACCCCTTTAGCTTCAGACATTGCGTAAAAAATCTTAACGCCAAGCTAAATATTTCTTAGATAAATATTGCTAAGAACTGTCGAGCTTTGAAATTTTCACAAAGTTTTTGAAGTAAAAAGTTCTTTAGGAGCGTTGGGCATTTTTGAGATGGGAAAATACAATTGAACTCGCGACACCGTTACCGATACTTCATTTTTGTAAACGCAATTGTGCTCTTTATTCATATTACGTTACGGATCAATGTTATATGCAAGTATTTTTACTTTAAAGGTTTTCGAAGCACTTTTTTTAAATTTTTAAATTTTTCACTTCCCAGAGTGCCACTTTTTTTTATTGCAAGTACCGTGGGCAAAATAGCAAATATTTATAAAGAAAAAATCAAAGGCAAACTGGCTGTGCTGCGTTCCACTATCAGAATATTTAACTTTAGAAATCATAGCCTCATAGCAAAAGGATGAAGGGCCTGCTCACGTCAATTTGACATTTCATTTACAACCTAAAGTAAAAGCCGGAAATAGGTCACTTTTTTTTCTCCAAGATCCAATTCCTAGACCTGCGTATTTGATATTAATTTCAACTTGATACCTCCTCACGCTCCTCAGAGGAAGGGTCTTGACAGAATGACAAACAGACGGTGATCCTATATGGGTTCCGTTTTTCCTTTTGAAGTACGGAACCTTAAAAACATGATGGTGGTGTTAAGATCCTTGTACACACGGCTACACATCAAGCTATAAATTTCCAGTTTAAGCTGATCTCGCATTGTATAGGTTTTCCGTACAATGCGAGGTCAGCTTATACTGGAAATTTATAGCTTGATGTATAGCCGTGTGTACAGCTACTTATATTCTTTTTACTACATCACGCCAGTAATCACTGAAGAGAAGGCAGAGGTACCTATAATACACCCACATTTCGCCAGTTATGTTTAAGTCCCATGTAATAGAGAGAGTCTATTGCCACCAACCGGGCACAAATCCAGACTTCGGGCTGCTACTGAGAGATTCCTGACTGAAAATTCCAATAACACTTTGCCCGAACTGAGGTTCGAACCCAGGACCTTCTTCTTTTTCTAACTTATAAAGCTATGATCACCATTCTCTCACCTCCTGACCTTCACAACTCAAACTCAGCAGCGCCTGAGTCATGAACTGCGACACGTTAGCTAAAAGAGCTGTGTGTTTTCTGTTGAATTACTGAGGCGTAGTAATTAAACAGGAAACATACAGAACTTTAGTGTTTCCTTATTAATATTGCCAGATAATAAATCCTAGTACAAGATAATGGCGGCTGTAAATCAAATTATATTATAGCTGCGACGGTAAACTGATTAAAGTTAGACACTTATGTAGTACGTTAATTATTTGTGAGATTAAGTTTGCTTGTTAAAACCGTGCCTTAGCTAATCTACTTTGATTTTCTTACGACAACGAAGTTTAATCTTGAAATATCCCTTAGTTTTGTTTAATTTGATATAATAAATAAATTTTTCAATTGGGGAGGTGGTCGATCCATCAGCTTAAGAGTTAAGCTTTAGATTTAAGCTACGCTAGCCAGGATTAGTCCGTGGATGAGTGGCCATTTCTATATACCGAGACTCCTCCGTGCCTCGGAAAGCACGTTAAGCCGTTGGTCCCGGCTGTCATTCGTGGATCTTTGACAGTCGTTACAGGTCGTCAGAAGCCCGTAAGTCTAACAACCAGTCTTACCAAAGGGTATCGTAATACCTAGTAACTGGGTTGTGGAGGTCCGATAGGTAGTCGCTCCATGTAAAATACTAGTATTCAGCTGCATCCGGATAGACTGCAAGCTGATCCCAACTTAGTTGGGAAAAGGTTAGGCAGATTGATTGATATTAATGTTTCAATGCAGAGCTTGTGTTAAAAAATATCGTGGAGCACAAAAAGATGACATAATGTCACCTTTTTAGAGTACAATTTCTATTTTTTATTTAAAGTAAAATGGCGTAGGTACTTACCTGTTGAATCTACAACAAGGCTTGAGGTTTCTTCAGAGCTCCCTTCAAAACGTATTCGTAAACACCCAGGAGGCCTACCACCAGCTCAAAAGCAGTATTATTTTAATATTACTTCAGTGGGAGAAAGAGATGGAGCTATACGTCCTGTAGAGCTTCATCTCTTTCCCACTTCTCTTCCCCCTGATCGGTACGGCTTCAGTAATGTGTGCGTAAGCAGTGATAAAACTCAGTGTGTGTGTTGAATGGACCCGAAAGTGAATAGTGAAAATTAGACATTCGGAGTGAACTTAAATCTGCTGAAATGCCCGCAGATTTGTTAACCAAGGGCTTGTGTAAAATTAAACACTACAGTTTTTTAGTCTTTACCAGAATTCTGCTCCTCCAAACAAAACCTATTGTGTACGACTACAAAGCATTTCAAAACACAAAGATCGAAATTCTAGCTAAAAAAAAATACCCGCACAGATTGTCCGCTGTCACTTCCATTTTCGATCAAATACAGTTTACTCGGAATCGTGTTTGGTGTCACAACAGCACACAGGTGATAAAACCTAGTCAAGTGCGAGTCGGACTCGCGAAGGGTTCCGTACCATCGTACAATATTTAGCACTACATTCGGTCGGGCAAAGTGTTATTGGGTTTTTCTATCAGAAATTTCTCAGTAGCAGCTCGGAGTTGGGATTTGTGCCCGGTTGATGGCAATAGGCTCACCCCCTATTACATGAGACTTAAACATAACTTGTGAAATGTGGGTGTACCTGCTACAGGGACACCTCTGTCCAACCCTTCGGGGAAACAAGGCGTGATGTTATGTAATTTAAAATATCTATAACTCAGACATATCAGTCCATCCATCTAAAGGTACTGAATTCACTGAGGGCGTTCACAAAACTTATGCGCCTTAGATTATGATATTAAAAAAACGTATGGCACTCGGGGACTGCCGCGGTAAAGCTATTGCATAGCATTTGTAACCTCCATACTTCCTATTTGTCAACGCTACACTTGGGATGATGACATGATGACATAAAACAAAAATTACGTTCCCATGACAACATCACGTTGTCATGGAAACCGTCATAACATGGTAGGTGGAGTGGGGGGTGTTAGGTTTTATTTTCGTTACAGAATTTCTTGATTCGGTCGCCGCGCTCAAAGCCCGCGATAAAAGCTATGCAATGGCTTAAAAACCTGTTTAAACATCATCTTCATTATTTTGCGAAGACCTCATTCAAAACTAAACAGACATAACATTTCAATTAGAGCATGCAAACACACGGCCTTCACAAAGACCTTGATTATTAGAAGTTCTTCCTGGACCAATAACTATTGGAATTCCACAAAGTGATATGATCTCGACGTGAACGAGATCACCTCAGGAAGTCATTACACAGCAAGCGATGTTATAGATGTAATGGAGATATGCCTTTATTGATATTGTGGGTAATCTCCAGAAGTATTATGATGTGCGAATTGAGAGAGGAAATGTTAACACATTTCACACATTTTTAACATAGTATGATGTGACGTTGTTTTAGTTGTAGGAGAGATTTTGGAACGGTTGGATGAAAACTTTTAACAAAAAAAAAAAAACAACCGACTTCAAAAAAAAAACACTATAAAGTGAAAAATAACTTTAATTTCGGAAGTCGGTGTCTTGGGTATTGTATTTTCTTTTTCTGCCACCGACTTCCGAAATTAAAGTTATTTTTCACTTTATAGTGTTTTTTTTTAAGTCGGTTGTTATTTTTTTTTGTAAAATGTTTTTATTTTTCACTTTTTAGTTGTGGTACCTACCCCACACACATTCGAATACCACTACCTGCTACCAGTGACAGGAATCTATCATATCATCCACATACAAAGTGGGAAAATAGTACGTATTATTGAAGCTAACTCAAAAACTGTCGAAGCCAAGTTAATAAAATTTATATGGGACCACCTTGAGAGCATAACCTTTCAAACAAAAAAAGAATTTTCAAAATCGGTCCACAATTGACGGAGAAATCGGAACACACGCGACGAACATATAACCTCCTCCTTTTTGGAAGTCGGTTAAAAGTAATAAAATAAATAACTTTAAAATAATCAGATATAGTAACTCACATTTAATGATATGTCATTTAATTCATTCTCACACACATCGCTGTCCCCGGCGAATAAAATGGTAATGTGCTATTACGATAATTTTAACTTTATTGTATATTCGATATTTAGAGGTCCGATTACACTCTGTCAATTTTTTTCATTAATTTCCTACGGTTATTTCAGAACTTACCGAGATTTTAAGGTATTTTGTAATGAATGTAAAAAATCACTTTTCTTTTGGTATTTGAACAATTCCGCTATGTTTAATAGTTAATAAGATATTCATAAAAAACAGTTTTTTATTTTTCCTATAAAATGTAGTTTTTACGATTACGATTTTATTCGCCGGGAACAGCGACATAATGATTTATTCGTTTTCAAGTAGTTGATATTCACAGCAAATTTCAGCCGAAACCACAGATTTACAAAGTACCGGAAAACACTGTAAATAGCTGTTGTTTAATTATTTGAGCAGGTATAACAATGTGTTTGTTTTGACTTAGCCCTTCAGTAACTAATTAGCATGTAAAGTACAATTGCCGAAAATAAAAGTGACAGTTTCTAAAGTAACAATGCTATCTTTGTCGGCAGTACTGTTGAAAGACAAATGTATGGAAAAAAAGAGATTTGGGAACGAAGTATCATCTTCGTGTATTTTTAATGTGATGTGATAAGTAGAAATCGGATATTCGGATGCATATTTGCCTAAAATTAATATTTGGCTAAGAAATTATGGAAGTGGCTCTTAATAAATAAAAAATTAACATAAATCCCGGAATTCCATAACATCTGGGAATGCACAACTAATCAGATAAATGGTATGGAAATGACTTATCAGCCCTCTTATGACGGTTACTTTTGCGGTGTTAACATAAAAATTTTGATACCCACTAAACATTTTTTTACGAAATTTAAGACACCGAGTTGTTTGTCGCTATGTGCTATGCCAATTTGGCAACCTACTTTACAACATCAGCCAGCATTTCTATAGATAAAAAGACTAAATTTATCAATTCCAGAGTCGCGAGACTTTTGCGATGGATACAAAAGTGCATTCCATATTAGCCAACACCTGAACGTTAGTAAATATAATACATTCGATTCTATAATCACAACTCTTAAAGTCGATCCGGGAATCCCGGGGTAAGTGTAGGTTAAGAAAACCGATTTACTTTAGAGGCATTTTGAAATTTTCTTGATCTACCTCAATCAATCATGTCCGTTTATGAAGACTTACAAACTGATACTACTGATCTCCTCCCTATACTGGCAAGAAAACAACTCTAGAACAGGTCCTAGGTGTATTAGATAAGTTGGTCTCAGGCCATTGACCTCACAGCTGGTCATCCCGATAACTGGCGCATTGTGTCATTTGTATTGGCAAGCACATTTATTTTACGATGTTGGTAGTGGAATATGTTAGTTTCCGCATTTCATGTTTGTTGTGGAATAAATTGAGTGGAAAATGTGTTTTGTATTGGAAATAAGTGTTTTTCTGTTCAAGTTATTTATATGGTATGAGTATTTTTAGATTTAGGTTCTGTTTTTATTGAGAATCTGGCTTGGTTGATTTATTTTGCATTCATCAAAAGGATTGTAAATAAAATACAGCAAAGAGATGTAAACTGCTGAAACAAAGTAAATTGCTAACTAAAAAAAGCGGCCAAATGCGAATCGGATTCGCCCATGAAGGGTTCCGTAGCAGCAAGTAACATAATATCGACGCTAGAAAGGCATATTGTATGAACGACCACCTTGGTCAAAATTGAGTTATTTATATCGTTGGAATCGGCAGATTTTTCTCTTTCGAATGGTCTAGGTTTCATTTAAATCTGAACACTTTTTTGGTCGTTAATACAACGGTGATTTCAGTCATTTTCGTATTGAATTTTGTTTTAAATCCAACCATTTTCGTCATTTGTTTCATAAACCGTACATATCGTTAGAAAGTTGGCCTTAATTCATTTAGCTTGTTTTGTTTAATTAAAGATTTAATCTTATGACACTTTACCAAATCATTTTTTTCATTGTTTTTTCAATAAACCGTTTTACTAGTTGCCCACTTTATCAAATCATGAAAATAAAACAATTTATTTGTCCATAATTTTTTGTTTATTGTCCGTTAAAACACTGTACCTTTCTACTAATTACAATAATTTGGACGTTAAGCGCATTTTGTCGTCAATGTTTAATAACAAGTTGGTCGATCATACATTTTTACCTGACATAATTTTGACGTATCGTAAGCATTTAAGCTACTTTAATAAAAGCGAAGTTTTTTGTTTTAGTAAGTTAAGCCTACTTAAAAAATAGTTTTTGTGTGAAATAGTGGTAGATAAGCTGTACTCCGGGAGCACATTTTATGCGCGCGAACCGGTGCGAATAAGGTCTGAGCGTTGTGATGGCGCTTCAGTCAACCACGCACTGTCGATGTCGGTGATCACGCACGAACTGCCCGAATTACTCGAAAATTGTTTTCTCTTAAATACACCAACAGTCAGACATCAATTTATAGTGGCGTCCGAACGATGCAAGAGGATATTAAGAAACGTTAGATCCATTAGACTAAGAAGGACGTTAATGTTTTAACCATATTTAGCTGACTGTGAACAGGTAAGTGTAATATTAAAGTACCTACCAAATCAAAATGCATGAACTGAGAACTTACTATTAACATACCTACCTACATTTAATACCCGTATTTGTTTTTACTTTAGGACGAAAACGTAGTAGCTGACGAATCGAATATTATTAAGGAAACCAGCAATCAAGTATGTTACATTTACATCTGGGAGTGGCGCGAGGAGGCGAAACGCCGGGGCGTAACTACGATGCCGCGAGAAATCACGGCACAGCGGCAGAGCTCCGGCGGGATCTCATGGCGTCATAGAGAGTGTAATTGTCGCAACCCAGTGCTGGGCACGCCACAATTGCAGCGATAAGTCGCCTATATAAAGAGTGGCTAGAGAGGCGCCACGGAGTCCTCACCTTTCGCATGACGCAGGTCCTCACCGGACACGGATGTTTCGGGAAGTTCCTGTTCCGGATAAGGCGGGAGGAAACGCCCGGGTGTCACCATGGTGTGGATCGGATCGCCCGGAGGACACGGTGGAGCATACGGTGGAGGTCTGCCCGGCTTGGGCGGAGCACCGCCGTGTCCTCGTAGACGTGATCGGCGGCGGTGATCTCTCGCATCCGGCCTTTGTCCAGACCATGATACGGAGCGAGAGTAACGCTCGCGAAGGAGGAGGCGTGAGGGAGAACGCGTGAGGGAGAGGCAAACTTCGCGCCTTCACGCTCCTAGTCGCCACAGGAGATACCCTGAGCGTCGTAAATCCCAGACCGATTCCCGGTCACCGTAGGCGAGCGTGGGCTTGCGGACGGTGAGCAATGGGTAGCTCGTCATTCGATAAGGACCAGACCGGGGTCGACGGCGCGTTGTGTTCCACGCGCGCCTCAAAGAGATGTCAGCACAACTGACGGGGTCCGCTAGGACCGATGCCTACCGGGGTCGCGGGAAAGTCCGAAAGGGATATCGTGGCCTCTGGCAACATACAGGCAACTAAAGGAACACGGCTGGGTTTTAGTCAGTAAGAGTCTGACACGCTCTCCCGCTCCGCCCAGAACAACAAAAAAAAAGTATGTTACATTTTAGAAAAAGGATTTAGACAATATTTTTATAAATAAAATACAGCATAAATGACATAACAGCTACTAAAAATGTTGAAGTTTTGGTAAAAATAGATGTCCAGGAGATGATTTGTATAAAAACAGACTTCCTATTACTAAATACAAATTATGCTGATTTGGTAAAGCTTTGTAAAATCTCACGTACACACGTAGGTAGGTATCATGAGGACTATCTTAATTTGAAAACTTGCAACGTTAAAGAATTGTTGCCAGATTTGTAGAAGATGTCGACGATTGAGGTTAGGTAAATAGTAAATACTAAAATGGGATATTTGTACATGTACATTATCGCATGTGAATAACCATGACATTATACAATTTTATAAGTTAGGTATTTCACCAAAATTTGATTTATTAAAAAATTGGTTGCCTGTAAAGTCGGTATACGGGCGAAAGTTTTACGTGACAACGACTTTGAGTGGTAAAATAATTTTAATGTGAATATTCATTCGTATAGTAGGAAGAAGGATGAAATAATAGTAACAATTTAAAACATTTATTTATACAAAGAATTATATTTAAAACATTAATTTATACAAAGATATCCTATCTATCTAGCCTATCTCTCTCACTCTCTCGCTCTGTCTCTCTCGCTCTTAGGCGGGCTAACTGTGCTCGAGTGGAAGGGACGCGTGCCTTTCACTTTTTATGTCTGTCTCTCTCGCTCTTAGGCGGGCTAACCATGCCCGAGTGGAAGGGACGCGTGCCTCTCACTCGCTCTCATTGTGAGCGCATAACGTGAGCGGAGCGTAACGCAGTTTCTTGAAGTGTCACCCGGCAAACCAATTTATAAGACGTTGTCACGTCAAAAAAATCGTGATTTTTTTTTCGCAATTGAACACAGTGTGTTATTCGAGTAGGTACCTATTTGCTAAATGGTTTTACTTTTTATTACACTACCTAGTACCTATAAGAGTCTACTAGGCACATACTAGTAATGTTTAATATTGTTGTATCTGTATAATTTTCATAAGACTGATTGATGTCAAAGTTGAGTAGTTTTTTGTTTAATAAAATTAATGTAAAAAGTTGCTTTATGTTTTGTTACTACATGTCATACGAACATCTGTATAATTTTTATTAGACTTGATCTCAAAAAGTACGTAGTTTTTTGTTTAATTATAAATGTGAATCTCGTTTTTGATTTAGTTTTTTTAAGTTATAAACAAGTTGTTTTATGTTTTTGTTGTTATTTATCAACTGTTTAACTTTGTGAAGTGTGCTGTTGTGTAATTGCAATTGTTATACTTCTTTATTTTGTATTTTATTTTTACCTGCCGCTAAAAACTAAAGTAATATTGGGATATAATACCTTGATCGTAACCGTAACTAAGATTAATGAGTAAGATTAGATTTTTTGGTTTTCCTTGGTTGACTAACTCGGCCTGTTAAAACATTTTATTGGAATATTAAAGTTTACCGAATAGAACATAAGATACTTTAGTTGTAGGTTGTATGCAGCTATTCGATCGTTAAAACATTTTTTACAGGACTTTTAATGTTGGAATTGTGACTTAAGTCAATTTTACCTGACCAAGATTATTCACAATCTTGTATTATCTCCTAAAAATAGATCAAAAAGGCATAAAAAAATATTTTGAGTTACTAATTAAATAATAAACATATTAAACAATAACTATTTTGAATTTCAACAAAAATACTCCAGTTGTTAATTTATTATGATTTTTTTTGTGAAATTTAAAACTTCAAATCAATTTATTGAACAGTTTAAGCAATGGTCGTTAATACAATTTGCCTTTCTAGCGTCGATATAAAAGTTCTTTAATTGAGTTGATTGAATGAAAGGTAAATTGCGGTTTACGATTTATGACGTATTAAAAAAAAACTACTTACTAGATCTCGTTCAAACCAATTATCGGTGGAAGTTTATATGGTAATGTACATCATATATTTTTTTTAGTTTTATTATTCTCTTATTTTAGAAGTTACAAGGGGGGGGGGGACACATTTTACCACTTTGGAAGTGCCTCTCGCGCAAACTATTCAGTTTAGAAAAAAAATATTAGAAACCTCAATATCATTTTTGAAGACCTATCCATAAATACCCCACACGTATGGGGTTGATGAATTTTTTTTTTTGAGTTACAGTTGGGAAACCCCCAAAATGAATTGTTGTTTTTCTATTTTTGTGTGAAAATCTTAATGCGGTTCACAGAATACATCTACTTACCAAGTTTCAACAGCATGGTTCTTATAGTTTCGGAAAAAAAGTGGCTGTGACATACGGACGGACAGACAGACAGACATGACGAACCCATAAGGGTTCCGTTTTTTGCCATTTGGCTACGGAACCCTAAAAACTTCAAATTTCTTACCAAATCGATACAAATCTCATACGGGGTGTTGATTAGGAGTGCGTGGTATTAAATTAGTATTGCACCAGCAAAATAAATTCAACACCCAGTTTTATCATAATAAATACAATATCAGTCATTAAGCTATAACAAAGCTATAAATTCCCGTCTCGCTAGCACTGGTAAACCGACCTTAATATCAATTACTTTTATCGTTATTACTCGTACACACGTAATTGTTACTTGGTAATTATCGGCAATCCATGCTGTTATTTATAATGAGACAGGATAATAAAACTGGTCAAGATGGCGTCTTATAAGCAAGTATTACGAAAACGGACGTAATGAGAAGAAAAGTTTTTGTGATCATTAAAATGACTTGCCTTAACTGGGATATATAAGGAAAACTCTTTCGGCGATTCTGGGTAAATTTTGACTGATAAGGGAGGCTTCTACAGTATAATAAAGTAACAGTATTATGTCTCGGCAGCGACCTTGAAATAATTACCTACGACCGCGCGGTAGAAAAACCTTCCGCGTCCATAAGTAACTGCTGCACACTCTGAGACTGTTGCGTACTGATATACAGTGTGAGTCTTCATAATGTACACATATCGAAATGAGGGAATCTATGCTTAATTTTAACGACAGAAAAAATATTTAAAAAAATCTAAATATTTTTTTATACTTTTTATGGAATAAAAAAAAAAATGTATCAAAACTGTGTAACTTTTAAACAGAATCAGCTATCGCGATGAAACAAACTCCATAATGATTGGAAGTAAGTAGGCGTCCACATAAATTTAAAATTGAGAAAACCTACCCTCAATTGAAAATAAACATGTTTTTTTATCGATAATCTGTATTTTTTTCATCAATTTTTACAATAATTGTAAAATTTATAAATGAGATGCCCAAGAGAATATTTTTTTTTTATTGATACAAAAAAGAAATTTAAAAAAAAACAAAAAAAAATTGACCATTTTCCGTCTATAAAATTAAGCATAGATTCCCCTCATTTCGATATGTGCACATTATGAAGACTCACACTGTATACACTGAGATTTCGAAGCAAATCGTTTCAGCCGTTTTCTATGAAGACATAATACTGTTACTTATTTATACCATACTGTTAACGATCTCTCATAAGTTAAGGCTGGGTTGCACCACAAATCACTAAATGCCATTTAGTGCTAAATGAATTTGAAACATCGTTCTATTTCTGTCAATCTTTTGACGTTGACGGATACAGAATGATTTGTTTAATAGGTACTATGTTTAACGCTTAATGTTAATTTGTGGTTCAAAAGTTCAAAGTTCAAAGCGCAAACCATAGACAAAGAGAATGGACTCCGTATTTCGTATTCAATTGTGCATGAATACAGACCGAAAAGTACCGAGAGAGATGAAGCGAATTCGCGGCCAGTAATTGTCTCTTTAATAGTACTATAGGTATTAGCCGCAAAGTTGCTTTGTCTCTTTCAAACTCAAACCATTTCTAGAGACAGAGAGTGGTCACTTTTGTGAAGCTAACGCCTAGGTCAATTCCCTACGTCTATGGTGCCAACGAACATAGCAGTTGTCAAAACCACATGCAACAAGCAGGTTTTATATTTTGTGGTAGGTATAGAAACTTGTACACAACCTTCTGACATATTTCTTTCTCCCTACATCTCCATAAAACACGGCGGCGCCTCCATTATTCGTAAAAAATATCGGATAAAGCCATTAATCTTGTTATTAGAATGTAGGCTAGTAACAGTCTAACACTCCATTAAAGACGTGTTCCGACACTGTTTCATACAAAATAATATAGGTATACTTAAATGGAAAAAATTTGATGAATATTGACATGATTTGTTTATGGAAAACCCACTGGTAAACCAGAGGACAAAAGCCAAAATATAAAATAGGCCGAGGTAGGCCTATTTTATTAACCGACTTCCAAAAAGGAGGAGGTTATATGTTCGTCGCGTATGTTTGTTTTTTTTTCTTTTTTTTTTATGTATGTCCACCGATTTCTCCGTCAATTGTGGACCGATTTTGAAAATTCTTTTTTTGTTTGAAAGGGTGTGCTCTCGAATTGGTCCCATATAAATTTTATTAGCTTTGCTTGGATAGTTATTGAGTTAGCTACAAAATACGTATTTTTTTCCCACTTAGTATGTAGATGATATGTTAAGTTTTTGTCATTGGTATCAGGTAGTGGTATTCGAATGTGTGTGGGGTTGGTACCACAACTAAAAAGTGAAAAATAAAAACTTTTTACAAAAAAAAACAACCGACCTCCAAAAAAAACACTACAAAGTGAAAAATAACTTTAATTTCGGAAGTCGGTGGCAAAAAACGAAAATACAAAACCCAAGACACCGACTTCCGAAATTAAAGTTATTTTTCACTTTGTAGTGTTTTTTCCTATAAAATATTAATACTTATTTATATTGATTCGTTCCTTACTCCAGCAATGGGACGGTATAAAGGCGAAAAATAACCCATTACTATTTTTTTTAAATCAGCCTTTAACAGACAAAGGTTGATTTAAAGTCAATAAGGCACATAAATGGCACTTTTGAACGTCAAAATTTACAAAAAATTTAATTGGTTCTAGTCGCCCCTTCAAAAAGGTAGTTTTCGTATGGAGAAGAATGGGCAAGACACTCCACCCTTGTTACTCTTTTAAAATGTTTTACAATATTTTGTATACATCATTTTTTTAAACTATCAATTGCGTACCCTTTTTTTAACGAAATTCTCTAACGCGGCTTGCTTTTTACCATTTTTTCCGTCGATAAAATTAAGCATAGATTCCCTCATTTCGATATGTGCACATTATGAAGACTCACACTGTATAAAAGCACATTGATTCAGATAATATCATTTTGTATGGAGCAGCAACGTAAACGCTTACATTAAGGCAGTATACAAAAAACAACGTCTTGATACATTTTACTAGGAAACCACTTAATTTTTATTAACGCCTGGCGTCCACTGATCTACGCCTAATGGACATATTAATGTATATTTTATTGACTAGTGATCGGTCGCTCGAGGTGGGGTAGAGTAGACCTTAGTGGGTGAGTGTTATCCATAAAAATGTGCCATTGGCGCTTAGTTGGTTTTAGCTCTTATGGTTACTAGGTGAAAATGTGCTTTAGGTTAGATGATGTCATATTATTTGGGATTAATGGTAAGGAAGTGTAGAAAATTCTCGCGGCTAACTGATAACAGCTACACGGGTCGATCGAAGGGTTAGGCTATGTTTGCCGTGGTCGGTTTTTGAGTGGGTGACCATGCATTACATATCAACAAGATCCCTCTGTGCCTCAGTGTACACGTTAAAAGTCTTTCGTTAGTAAGTGGTTTGTGGAGGTCAGATAGGCAGTAAAAAAATCTGCCTAACCTTTTCCCAACTATCGTCCAGTCTAAACAGATGCAGCTGAATACCGTATTTTACATGGAACGACTGCCTATCTGACCTTCACAATCCAGTAAACGGATAATACGATACCCCTTGTTAAGACTGGTTGTCAGACTTTCGGGCTTTTGACGACCCGTAACGACTGTCAAAGATCCATGTACGACAGCCGGGACCAACAGCTTAACGTGCTTTCCAAGGTACGGAAGTGTCTTGGTATGCTAAGATGGTCACCCATCTACAACCCAATCCCGGCAAGCGTAGCTTAACCTGATAGATCAGCCCGAGCGGCTGTTATTACTTAGCCACGAGCTCCTCACTCTCTGTCAGATAGGCAGTAGCTACATGTAAAATACTGCTATTCAGCTGCATCCGGTAAGACTGGAAGCCGACCCCAACATAGTTGGGAAAAGGCAGATTGATTGTTTTGAAATAAGCTCTTAATTAACATTCAATGAGATTTAATAAATTAAAGGCAATCATCGTGCTATCAATACCTAATCATTTGATATAATAAATATCACCTCATCATGTTCTAATAAAAATACCTATTATTTTGACCATTTAAATGAAGACATACTTCCAACCAGTAATATGATTCTCATTAAGTTTTATATCAGGAAGCAGTTCTCAATAATTTAAACTACAATGTCGATAAATTAGCTAGGTATCCGGATTACCTCATTATCTTTCAAGACCACGATTTGAATATTTTATTGATGAAACAAGACAAGTAAATTATCACAGTTTTGTTCTGAACATACAAAATATTAACTTGAAAACGTGGACCCTTAGCCCAGTACCCTAATTGCGTAATACAACACAATCTGTTTAAATTTGAAACAGATTGCTAATCCATTGCTTCATAAGTTGGAAAAAAATCTGCTCAACAAAGTAAATAACGCAATGAATGTTATTGAATTGTCAAAATGAAACAAATTAGGCATAATTGTTTACGAAAATAAGTTACGCAATTAGGGTAGGTACTGGTCCGCATGAGATTTCGCACTGAATTTTCAATGCTCTGTTTAGCGCCGGGAGTTGAAATTCCAACGGTTGTGTTTTTTCGACGCGCTGGGATACAATTTGTTGGATTTTTAATGCTCGGCTCAAGACCGAGAGCTGAAAATTCAGTGCGCGATGAAATCCATGCGAACGTGGGCTTACTTCAGAGTTAGCCATACACCCATAAAAAAAAATCACGACATCACACCCAAAATAGCCGAACAAAACAATCTATCAACCGACAACGGAGAAGAAGCAATAACATGTCACAGGCATCAATTATCACGGAACAGCAAAGGTCATGATCAAAAGCTGAATTAAGTAGAAAATAATTTATTCTTCGGCCATTACGCACGGCGACAACATTTCGGCGCCGGCGACGCTACAGCCACCAATTACGCCCACTCGACCTTAAATTCACACCCTGACACCCTTCGATTATGCCACCCTGTATACGTAGAAAGCATATTCTGTACATCCTGTGTAACGATAAGGGAGCGTTTAGACCAGAATAACAGAAAGCTGGAACATTAAAGATTGAAATATATGTAGAAGCGTAATTTGTTTCATGTTCTGGCATTAAGTGTAAAAGCAACTTACACAGACACATTATTAACTATACTCCGTTTGAAATAAGATTAGACATTTAACTAAACCTTTTTTACAGTCCGTTCAACCGATTTTGACTTCTATTGCGTTGATCGCATGACAAATGGCAGCTGCAGTAAACGGTTTGTAACCACTTTTTTTGCTTTTAATGCCATCCTTATGCCTACGGTATAGAAGTCAAAATCGGTTGAACGGACTGTAAAAAAGGTTTGTTTAAATGTCTAATCTTATTTCAAACGGAGTATAGTATATTACTATGAGAGAAAAAACAAGCGGTTTTAAAATATCTATGCTGAACCTATGAAAAATTCGACTCCATATAACAACAACTACTATAATAGGTTTTAGAGTGATCGGGTCGATTTTCCAATGACAAATATGATACCATTTAAGAGTCTATAATACCTCATATTACTAAGCATGATGCTCCGTTATATCGAAAATTCTGCAGCATTAATTTTGAAATAAATATTCATTAAAGTTGAGGATCAATGTTTGATGAAAATATGACTCTATAAAATTTTCTCGATAGAAATAATTACAAATTTACAATAAACCGCTAATATAAAAAAAAAATCTAATTAGATCATGAAACTTTGTATAATAACTGAAGTAAATATAAACTAGACACAATGTTTATTTTTTTAATTACCATTATTTTCTATCGGCGCCTTGGAGCCGCCTGCACCCTCACTCAGTACGCGAGCATTATGGTGCGAGCGAGATTAAAAGTGAATTTGAGCTGAGGTCCTATGGCCCTCAAAAGCCTCTTAAAAAAAAAACCAAGCAAATAATTACACACTTAGATTTATGCACAATTCATGTTAGATACACCCTGTATTCGTAGAGTGATATGGAGCATTAATTAACACTGATCTCAGTATTTTCAGAAGGCGTGGGTAGTCTATAGTCTTGTACTTCTAACTATGTAGTACTAATTCTGGCACGACCTAGATTACTTTAGTAAGGGTGTGCGAAACTGAATATGTAAGAGAAAATATGGATTTAGAAGTTAGTGTTAAAGATAATTGGGTTGGATATAATTTGACGTGTGTGCGAGATTTTAATTACGAGCCATAATACGTCATCATGTTTATAATGATAATAGTTCTACGAAAGCCATATGAGGTCTCTTTTTAAGCTTTTTTAAATCTGTGTATCTACTAATAATAAAGCTGATTAGTTTGCTTTTTTGTTTGTTTGAATGCGAAATCTTAAAAAAGTCGGAATTTTATAAAAATATTTTTGCATTGATAGCCTAATTCTTGAGGAAGCCTTTTTTTTCCCACTGCTGAACAAAGACCTCCCCCAAATCCTTCCATGTATCCTTTTTCAGGGCCACCTCCATCCAACCCTTGCGGTACGCGTCTAGGTCGTCTCGCCACCTCTTCCTGAGCCGACCTCGGCGCCGCCGTCCATCCTCAGGCACCCGGGAAGCTTATAGGCATTTTAATTTCACGCTAGGACCCTTAGGAGACGAGCAAAAAGAAAAATAAACTGGCACTCTAGGAGTGCCGACAGAAGTGAAAAGTTGAAAAAAAATCGGCACCGCAGTAATCAACGCGTCGATGTCTTTTACTCCACACACCGCGGTAATCAACGCGTTGATGTCTTTCACTCTACTGTGTCGGTAAATTACGTTACAGTGTCGCGAAATCAATGATTTAGACCCATCTCAAAAATGCCCAACGCGCTTAAAGAGTTTTCACTTAAAAAAAAAGAACGCTAAGCGAAAACGAAGTAATGGGCGGGCTATGCGATGCGATGCGGTAGGTCGCGGGACAAGAAATTTAGTTATCAATAATAAGTATTATCATTTTACTGTTTAAAAATAGAAACTTATTGCTATGTCACCTTTATTCAAGAGATTTCGTAGCAACAATCCTTTATCGTACCTACTGATATATTTATTATTTAGAACACCGACTCTAAAATTCCAGTTTTAATCAATGTTAGCCTATTGTGCCAATTCTCAGTGTTTTACCCTAATCGCTTTCAGTTCCTTCCTCAAAACCATAAATAATAATATTTCAACCCTCGTCATAGTTTTACTGATAAGTTTACATTAGCGTCATTAGATTAATGAAAACATGTAAATTCAGCGATGACCTAGATCGCGCTACACTCAGACTAGAGGAAAAATCAACTAAGTTTATTCTACAGAGTTAGTAAGCGACGAGGGAGTTAGATATATTGATCATAATATTTAAAAGGGCTTCTTAAAAAGCTCTCATTCAAGCAAAATTGGTGAATGTCGCAACAGTTGATACTTTTATAAGTTTATAACAGCGTTGATTAGTTCGAAAGTAAACAAAAATATAACACTCTAGCAGTATTCAAACTCGTAACCATTTCCCAATTCTTATGTAAAACAATTCCCTCGGGTTATAATCACGAGTTCCAACCTGGAAACATGTGACATTGGAATATTTCCTCAACTTCTGAACTTGTTGATTCTTTTACATACATTTCTGATTGTTGGATCAACAAGTATTTGAAGATACTTTGCCCGTTCCTATGGAGTTTTTACGCACCTACTTAATTTTATGATTATTAACTTCTTATTACTTACATCTTTATCAACGAATAAAAAAAACTTTCTACATATTGAGATTTGAGACGGTCTTATTTGTTTTAAATTTACGTCTATATCAACACAAATTATTATTATCTCTATTTTACAATCCAGTACATAACCCCATTATATACCATCACAAGTAAATAACAAATACCATACATAATAGAGAGCGTAGTTAATTGTCGTTGTTTCAGAGTTGCCTTTAATCAGGGGTGCGACGTGTTGGCGCCAGTCGCCATTTGCAATGTGACACATCCAGTGGGGATGAACGAGATAACGCCTGGCTGTGATCATGGGGCATTGATCTCAATTTGCTGTTGATAACGGGATTTTTCCGTACCTAAAGCTACAGTAACAGTGTCGGGTGTTTCAAGAAAATAAATTGGCCTAGAATGGAACCTTGTGGCATTCTTGTGTGGAATGTTGATTAGATGTTCAATATGGAAATTGTCTTAAGTTTTAATGTTCGAGACATGAGTTTTTCAAATGATTAAAACAGAAGCATATCTCAGTACTATTAATTAAGTATTATTCCAATTAATTTCATAGCTTCACTGCAGTCAAAAGCTTTCTTGCAGTTTCTAGTTCAAATTTAGCGGAAAACAATGAAAGAAAATCAATGAATTTTGGAAGATTTTTAGATTTCTATTCTCGATAAAATTTTATAGCCATTTATCGATATAATTTATCTTGTTTGTCCATCTTAATTTCTTTGTTCGTGGTAACCAAAACTCCTTCTCTCCTCGTCACCAAATCAAGCACCCACACATCTTATTTCCATAACCCCAGCCTAGTAATTCTTTGTAGGCGCTACAATTAGTGACGTCACTGCTATAGACAGCACGTCATAGGTTCAAGTGGCATGGCGTCACCGTAGCAGCCCAGTGATAAATAGCAATCAATTTCGCGGCTTATCACTTATCAGTTACCACCCACGCTTCTAATGATTGATCTGCCCTTTTATATTTATACCAGGTTTTTGAATTCATTGTTGTTTTTTACTAATGATTTGGTGAATTAACGCTCATTTTTTGGTATTACCTAATTTGGTTTTCACAAAGCGGACTTAATTATGTCGTGGATGGTTCAAGATATCCAAATTGCTTTAAATCTAAGGGACAAAATGTAGCTCGCATATTTATATAAATTAAAATAATTGAAATGAGAGCATAATTATAATGTAGTATTTTGTTTGGCAACTTAAACAAACGGTTGGTTAAATGGATTGAGTGCGATATATTCGATTTTTAAGCTATTGCATAGCTTTTATCGCGGGCTTTGAGCGCGGCGACCGACTCAAGAAATTCCGTAACGAAAAAAACCTAACACCCCCACTCCGCCTACCATGTAATGAGATGTTGTCATGGGAACGTAATTTTTGTTTTATGTCATCACGTCATCATCCCAAGTGTAGCGTTGACAAATAGGAAGTATGGAGGTTACAAATGCTATGCAATAGCTTTACCGCGGCAGTTCCCGAGTGCCACACGTTTTTATTTAAATTACTTAATAAACGTTATTTACGCTTTCAACAAACGAAAGATAAAATCTTGAACAGATACAAATGTACCTTTTAAGAGATTATGCAAAAAATATTTAAAACAAGTTAGCAAGTAGCAATCATTTACAATGATTAATGAACATGCTAAACTTGCACAAAAATAAATAGACGATGATTGATGACCGAGGCCGCATTACACCAACTTTATACCGACGAAGGGGATTCGCGCACAATGTTTATATTTTTATTTAACTTGGTGCCGAAATCCGAAAGAAAATGTATTAATTTGACAGTAGAAACTTCTAAAACATTTAAGAGTTTACTGGAGAGAGACGACTCTTCATCTCTATTCAAAAGAAAACTAAGTAACGTATTGTTATATTTTATTGTAAATTAATTCTGTTTACTAAGATGTTAGCCAGACGTAGAAGACGTAATGAAAATAGAGAAAGGTTCGCGAATTTTTAAAATGTGATTATTATTATTTTCGTAGAATGTTGCCAGTCCATATTGGAAACATTTACTTTTCATTTTTGCTCCTGAATCTTTCATAAATCTCTCAATTGTTCAAGGACGAGTATGAAAGTGCATTTCTCGTTAGCCTTGTATACCGACAGCTTGTAGCCTTGCGCTCCTGCATTCAAGAAAAATATAATTGGATTTTCTCTCCAATAAAATGTTAATGCGTACGATTGAATTCGTTGTAGACAAATTGCTGACGTATGGGACTTAGGACCCTTAGTCAACACTTTGAGATTTAAATCGTAACCAAAATCTAGCGTACCTTCGTTTTCTTTTATCAAGTAATATCCATTATTTACTATAAAATATTCATATTTTACACTTACAATTGAAGAAAAGTCACCTTGAATAACCAACATGCGCAATTCTGTGCAAACATTTGAACAAATGTTTGGCTAAAAATAAACAGTCGTGATTATTTATTAATTTACATTTATTGTAAGTTTTGTTTACATTTTTATGTTAATGTGAGATTTTCTGGCTTATTTTCATAGAATATTTTTGTAAATTAAAGTATAAATAATTTGGAAGAAAAGTAAGAAAGAAAAATCTGGTTTATTCGTGTGTAAAAGATAAGTTAACACAAAAATAAAACTAAATATATCTACGAGCACAGAACAGAAAAGGCTTTAATTTGATTGATATTTGAGTGCAGTAAATGTTTGAATCAGATTTGATTGACTGGTTGAATGGCTCATTTCACCAAAAAAGTGCAATTTTTTTTTTCTGTTGGGCATCTCACAGCTGGTTCCGAAAACCGTGGCTGTTTAACCGGTCAATCCTGTGGTTGCCTTAAGCTACTACACTCAAAGCCTCCAGCCAGGGCACAAATAAACTAAGCTAAAGATTTAAGGATGAACGCTCGCTAAGGGCACCCCCTGCAGGGTACGAGCCTCGGCTTAGGGCGTTATCCGGAGGGAGGACATCAAAAGATGGGACGGGCTGGATCAAAAGGTTTTGATCATTATTATTAGTCGGGGAATTTAAAGCTACGTGCACAGCTGCAACAACTGCTGGCACCTCGTTTTCGAGCAAGGGTCGGGGGGGAGTATTATTTACTCGGGGGCGCGGCAGTCGAGATAAAAAAGGACCTCGGCGGCGAGGTCGGTATGACGGGAGGCGTCTGTGTTTGTACACTGTACTTGTTTCCCTATTGCTCTCCTGGAGGAGGGTTATGGGGTCATCGGGGTCTAAGAGGATATGCCTTGGACGGCGAACATGGCTGATTCTACTCGGGACATAACTGGCAGCCTCGACAACCAGAGGGTTGCCATGTTTGGCTGCGGACTCAAAGAAACGCTTGGAAAGGCGTTTTAGAAACTGGTGGATTGTGGGAATCTTTAGGTCGAGGTGGAGTGCCTCGTTCCTGACGAACCAGGGGGAACCCGTGGCCCTACGGAGGAATCTATTTTGGACTGTTTGCATCCTATGGATATGACGGGGTTTCGCATGAGCGAAGACGGCACCCGCATAGGTCATGATCGGTCGAATGCACGCCGTGTAAACGCGCAATTTGCACCTAAGTGACAATTTGCTACGTGCATTCACCAGGTAAAAGAGTCAAAGTGCAATTGTTTTGATATAACTCTTTACATTTTACAAAAATAAACGCCATTAAAACACTCCGCCAGTAAAGGTAATCCACCTTTGGACAACTAGTTTTAGTCCTCGCATCTAAATGTAAGGCATTAACATTTCAACTAAAATTGCAATGGTACGTACGCACGTAATGCCTACATTAAAACAAATTCTTTTGAATCGTGTGCGAAAATCACAATTAATTTTAATAATTTATTGTTATTACAGCTGTTTTGCAAATCATTATCAAACAAAGCGAACCTACTGGTGCTTATTAAAAACATGGCTGTAAATCGTGCAAATCTGTTCTGAAAATTGTTCACAGTCGATACTTTGAAAGTGTCGTAGATACTTTTGATCGTTGCCAGCCTCCATAAAGGGCACGAAACTAAACAAAGATATATTATGATATTAGCTTTTAAGCTTTGTAAGGACCCTTAAATTAAGATTAATAAAGTCTAAGGTTCAATGCATGTAGCTTATCCACAAACAGTCGGATTGCCGACGAGAAGTGAAAACTTAAAACTATGAAAGAATGTCACCCTTAAAGGTACAGATATATTGCTATTCAGCATGTCGGTGACGCGAACCCATAAGATTTTCCCCTATCAAAAATTACTCAACGCGCCTAAAGAAGTTACGACCTTAATTTTTTTAAATTCATAGTCAAGCCTATATTTAGTTATCGTTTGGGTTTGAACATAAATCCTCGCTTTTTTTCAATAATTAATAATAATTTTATTCACCACAATAACAGGTATAAAAAAATTTAATATACAGGAAATAACGGCTTAAAGTTTATAATATACAAAGTTTGGGATTATCTGCATCCGAACTAGGTGGTTAACCTGTATCTCGGGTTACATTTCATCCCCATAAATAAAATGTGAATATTCAATAGCCATGTATAAAGTTGTAAACATGATTAAATTGCCAAGTAAGAATGTATGTGAAAAGTAAGCATAAAGTATGAGATAAAATGCCTTAAGAATTGGGCTATAACCATTTTTAACCTCTTGACAAAAGTGCTATAGTAGCCAAACCAGGACATTTCTTAAAAGTACACACCAATCCGAAAAATGCTCATTTCATTTTACAAATAAACGAAACCCGTTCTAATGAAGCTGAAGTTGAGATTGAACTGGGAATTGGAGAAAACAAATAAAAATGGAATGAAAAGAAAACAAGGAAATCGCAACGAACGTACCTTTCAGTTGGTTTCAGGTGTGCAACGTGTGTTGAAGGACTTGAACTGAACACAGAGGCGGCGAGCAATTTTCTCTTTAATGTTAGCCATTTTTTTATCTTTGTTTTTAAATCCTTTGTTAGCTTACTGATCTCGTAGAAGATTATAACACACTCGACCATATTTGGTACATGCACTCGAGACCTTTTCTGTTTTGACCTGAGAACCCTTTTTTGGAACGAAGTTCTTTAACGCGATTTGCGGTAGGAGTAAACTGGCAGAATTCGTCACGTAACGAAAAATCATTATGCCCGAAAAAGTCAGTTTCAAGTGTTAAAGTTTTTGTTTTTTAAAAACTTATACTAGCTGACTCAGTATTAAAAACAAATACTTCTGACATTTGAAACTTGAGACCATACTAGATGGCTCTTTATTAATACATAATATACAGCGAAAGGAACTTCGTTCCAATTAAAAAAAGTCGGGAGGTTCCCATCGTGGGAGGGTTCCCACGATACCTCCCGAGTTTTTTGAATTTTCGCTGTTGAAGATAGTAGTTGCGTCCAGTACTTGGTGTGGCAATACGCCGTGTTCGGATTCGCGACAAGTCAATCGTCATCCTGAGGATGCGTCGTTGATAGGTGAAACACGAGTCGATTTTATTCAGGGTTTTTTATGGAATACTTAAGAGGAACAGGTTACTAAATATATCCACGTCTATCGTATTTTTTTTTCACTGTTGATCAAACGCCATAAGATTTCAGTAACCCTTTTGTGTGTAGTAAAGTATTTAACATCGAATAGTGTTCAGTAGGCTACTGTGAATACATATATAAACCATGGAATAAAATTTTAAGGTGTTTATAAAATGTAGCATGCAGTTTGACAAATACTCTACTGTCTCTACCATAAAATAAAACGTGTGCTGTCTGGGGACCCCGATCAGGATTGAGGTTCCTTCTCAAGTATGATATAAAAGCTGCGATCTCGGATTTACATTTTGACCTCACTATTGACTTTAGCACGCTCGAAAACTATGAAAACGACACCCATGGCGAAAAACTTTAAAATTCGCGCAGCCACAATCTTGGATTTTCCGCAAGCCGGGTTAAAGAACTTCGTTCCAAAAGCTTTGCACATCAAAATCTAACACAACCAAATGAGCTACAAACTTACCCACTCCAAAGTTACTATCATAACACAAGTTGTACATAAACCAGCAACACAAACATACTAGTTCGATCACACAGGGGATTACAGATTGTGAACAGATTTTGGTACAGTACCCAAAGTTCGCTACAGTGTCTGTGGTAGCCAGTTTTGTAAGTAGGTTATTTATTAGCATTGTGTTGGATGACCTGGGGTCGGGCAAAGGTCAGCTTGGAAAATTGAGATAGTTTTAAAGCAAAGCAATGCTGTGATATTTCGGGTGCATGATATATATATTATTTTAGACTAGCTACTGCCCGCGGCTTCGCCCGCATGGAACCCTAAACTTTTTCTAAAATAAAAGTATCCAAATCTAAGTTACTCCTTATAATATCAGCTATCTGCCACTGAAAGTCATGTCAAAATCGGTTTAGCCGTTTCCGAGATTAGCCGAAACAAACAGACATACAAATGAAAAAATAATTAAAAATTGTTTTTTTTTTAAAGTAACGTAGAAACTTTCATATGAATTTAATTCAAATATGTTATTTTGACATTACAAAAATACACTTCAATTTTATTTATTGTTTTGTAGTATGTATTGTATGTATACATATGTATAGATTGTTTGTCAGCTAACAGGACGCTTAAGGTAGATTTATGTGAAGTCGTTGGGTATGAAAGTCATAAAGGGCTACCTACTTCGTGGTTTTTCGGTCTGGAGGTTGAGTAGAAAGCCATATTTTAATTCGCGGGCAACTGAATTTCCTGCAATGCTAAAAATTATAAAGCCAAATATGATATTAATGCCAAACTAATACTGTGATGAAAACTGTTCCATTTAAATCTTCCATCAAAATTCTTAATTTTCAATTAATTAAAAGTAGCAAGCAAAATCTCGACGACACTAATTCTGCCCTCAGACATTACTAGTCTCATAGCAAGCACCCTCCAGACGGGTAGCAAACACTCGAACACTCGCCACTCGACATGACTACTCGACTGGACTACTCGACCGTCTCGCAGGGAACTAACTGAATTAAATATTTAACTAGGGACTAAAACTTAGAAGAAATGGGTCACGTCACGTTGTTACTGAAATAAATTGAATTAAACTGAATATCTTTCTTGATAAAAGTAAAGATTTTATGGTGTCTTTCTTAAATCTTTTAGAGGTTGGGTAGAGGTGTTTCATATCACCTAAAAATGCTAAAATCAGTAAGTTCAGTGTTAAATTGTGTATTTTATTTGGCTCGACTTTAATTACATGTTATTCGTAAAAAATATGCATGATAAAAATATTTGCTAAAAACTACAACACACCGAATGACAAATCCTTAATATTATATCCTTAATAGGTATTATAAATGCGAAAGTAAGTTTGTTTGTTACGCCTTCACGCTAAAACGGCTGAACGGATTTGGATGAAATCTGGTACATATATAGATGATGCCCTGGAAAAGAACATATGATACTTTTTTTTTTGCCACGGGATCGAGACTTATGCGGGTGAAACCGCGGGGCGCAGCTAGTATTGTATAAATAAGCCAGAAAAAAAAAACCTGTTTCCTCGTTATTATGTGATGTTATTATAATGTTTTAAGAAATGACAAAAACCTTACATATCACTAGAACAATAATATTTCACAGAAAATATGGCAAAAGTACGTCATACCCACGAAAGCTGAGTATAATTTACTTTTCCCTGATATCGATGATTGGATCCCACTTTCCAATTATGTAGATTTTTCCACTTATTTCCACAACAGTGCGTAATATAAAGTTGACGTCGGCCTAGAATTCGTCACTCCAATCAATATTATGTAAAAATTACTTGTAGAAATAAAATAGCCTTCCCCATATCATAACCACCCCGGTACATAATGTTTTTTTTTTTGGTTAATTTAAGAAAACAGACTTAATTTTTTTTAAGCTATTGCATAGCTTTTATCGCGGGCTTTGAGCGCGGTGACCGAATCAAGAAATTCCGTAACGAAAATAAAACCTAACACCCCCCACTCCGCCTACCATGTAATGACGGTTCCCATGACAACGTGATGTTGTCATGGGAACGTAATTGTTGTTTTATGTCAGCACGTCATCATCCCAAGTGTAGCGTTGACAAATAGGAAGTATAGAGGTTACAAATGCTATGCAATAGCTTTACTGCGGCAGTCCCCGAGTGCCACACGTTTTCTTTTTTTGTAAGTTAGACCTCTAACAAAGAAAAACGTAAAAAAAATCGAAAGCACTATTGAGTCTTAAAATCGCCAACAAAAATTCGCCTGACATGGTGACCTTTATCTTGAAAAAAAAAAAAAATACTGCCTGAAAAAAATCCCACTTTTTCCATATTCCACCTCTGTTTCATTTCTATTCTAAAATAACCGAAGTAATTTGCCTCATAATGATACTGAATAAATACAAATAACCCCAATTTTTCAGCAAAACAAATTGAATTTCACTGCTAGTTTATTCAAAATGAAACCAGATTTGAATAATAAGAAATTAGGGTGCGGTTTCAAATGGCTCTAAATGAATTTAGTTGTTAAGGCGAAAAGGGATGCGTATTAAAGTATTTCAAATACTTGCGGGTATTTTAGAGAAATGGGAATCTCGTCGGTATGCAAATTAAAGGTGTGGGTTTCAAAAATAAGAACCCTTTTTCCCCATTCA
Organism: Agrochola lychnidis; assembly: GCA_963680765.1. Lineage (NCBI taxonomy): Eukaryota > Metazoa > Arthropoda > Insecta > Lepidoptera > Noctuidae > Agrochola > Agrochola lychnidis. Next base: position 2,989,864 of record OY796856.1, on the reverse strand, counting down.
AGGTTTCTATGTTGCTTCTAATGAGAAACTGTGATGTTATGTGGGATGGTCAGCGTAATTTGCTGAATAAAATCAGCCCTCTGACTATTCATCTTAATTAAATGAGTGACAAAGCACTACGTTTCATAGATAAGTCAATAAATGTGCACTATGATTTGAAGGACGTTATTAAAGTGCATTTGAATTACCTTGTGACTGACAGCCCATTAATTAGCACCTTATAATGGGATTGCCATTATTAGATTATTTTCGTATTTTACACTCGAACGGAGCCTTTATTGGGGCAAGTTTGTGAGAAGAATTGAAAAATTTATCTACTGAAATAGGTGTTGTTTTCCCACAACTATCCATACTTTTACTATATATTTAGTTTTAGTATACTTTCGGCGTATAAAACTTTCCACTATGCCAACATAAGTAACTACATTAACTACAACTTACTGGACAGTTCCGTTGGGCAGAGGCGTGATAGTACGAACTACAGTCCACATTCATATGAGACGCTTTTATTATTTATGATTAAACGAACTTACCTGTACGTGAAGTTCGATCATAATTATACGATGGCTTCGTCCGAAGAGATTAGCATAAACACAATGTAGTAACACATACGGTGTTGCCTTTGCGCACTGAAAGTAAAAAGCTTTATACCTAAAACTAAAAAAAAAGAAAGCGTTTTTTTTTTTTTTTTTGAAAATTTTTAGGTGAGGGTAGACCTATTTCGTTTGCTCGATACCTACCGTGTTCTATTGCTCATTTAGTTCAGAGCCTAGATCCTTGAATCCTGTTTTTGATATTTCAGGTAATGCCAGGGGATATATTTTTTGGGGAAAAAAATAATAATATGGGAGGGTGGGTTGCTAATCTCTTCGGACGAAGCCATCGTATAATTATGATCGAACTTCACGTACAGGTAAGTTCGTTTAATCATAAATTATACTCAGCTTCGTCCTCGAGATTAGCATAAACACAATGTAGAATTTGAGAGCTACTGAAATATCAATGAAACACTTTTGTGTAACAAGGCAATCAATTTTAATCAGTAGGTATGAGTTTAAAATCATAACTGATGGTTATTTAAAATAAGGTAATAGACATTCGTTTAAGACAGTAATTCATTAAATTAATAGTTCTGCTTACAATTGAATTTTAACTAACTCGGTTGAAATTAACTTAATTAACATAAAAGCCTATGTCCAGCAGTGGACGTTTTTCGGCTGAAATGATGAATATCTAACATAAATACTAAATTATCATGAAACTTATAATAATCACTTAATTGTTATTACAATTGTTTAATATTGATCTTGCAAATAAATCATCTTCCTCTGTAATTTGTACATTTCTATTATAAAATTTCATAAAAACCTGAGACGAACCGCTCCATCCCGCGGTTTTTCTAATCGTTTCTAAGTTAATTCCTAGTTTGTGGGCTTTAGATGTGGCAGCATGTCGGGTGCTGTGAGCTGTAAAGATAGCTATATCTATACCACATTCTCCTAGCGTAGTCTTAACCCACCGACTCAATGTTTGTGCCGAAACTAATTTATGTGGTTTCCTCACACCAATAAATAGACTATTTATATTACCACGAAGTGAACTAGTCGAGTCTAGATAAGCCAAAAGGGTCAGGACTGGACAGATTTCCGGTTTTTCGCGAAAAAATGGTAAAATAAGATTTGGTTGCACGGTTCCTATCTTTGAAGTTTTTATAATATCAGGTATCTTAATAGTTATCTTATCGGCATGAATTTGGATGTTATTTATATAAATGTTTGCTAAAGTTTGCATTCGGTGTGCAGTAACCAAGGATAATAAAGTGACTAATTTACGTGAAAGTTTATTTAAACTCAAGCTATCATTAGGATACCAAGAGGACAAAATGTTTAGGACGTTAGACGTATCCCAAGTTGTGTTATACTTCGGTAAGGGTGGACGAAGTCTAAAGACACCCTTAAAGAAGCGTTTTATAACTTCACTATCGCTGACTTTTTCAATCAGAATTAATGCTAAAGCCGATCGACAACTGTTTAAAGTCCCGTATTGGGCTCCTGAATCAAATAATGTTGTTAGAAATAAAATCGCATCATTGATTGATGCCCCGAAAATATCCTTATTTTTAGATAAACAAAAATTGTACCATTTCTTAAGACAGGTGTCGTATTGTTTTATCGATGTACCGGAGAGGGAAGCCAACATTATGTCTATTGCAGATGATGGAACATTTCTTCTCAGCAACGAGTCCCGGACAAGAGACCGGCAGCCAGGGTAAACCGAGGGTGAGCATTGTTGTTGCTGGAAGGTGATAAAATTGTTTGTTTATTTGGATCAAAATACAAAACAGATGATACAAGAAGTTTCCTGAATAGAGGGTACCAAGGTTGGGTGGGCCATAAGGGCACCACTACAATACCAGTAGCTTTGTCTTTAATAATTTTTCGTAGCGTTTTTAAGACCATTGAAAAAGGAGGGAATGCGTAAAAGTAAATTTGTGACCATGATAAGGTAAATGCATTTATGGCCATAGCGTCAGGATCTCTGAACCAGGATATATAGTTACGACATTTTTTGTTAACACGACTTGCAAAAATGTCTACATCAGGGAAACCAAACACGTTTGTAATATTGTTAAAAACTGAGTCGCTCAATTCCCACTCAACATCTGGATGAATTCTACGTGATTCCGCGTCGGCTATTGTATTATCTGCCGAACGAATGTATGATGCATACACAATAATATTCCTAGATTGACACCATTCCCATAATTCTTTAGTTATGCGTGTTAGATGGGGATATTGTATGCCTCCCATCCGATTTATGTAGGATATGGCCGTAGTGTTGTCAATGCGAAGTAGTATTTGACAACTTTTCATTGTTACGGCAAAAACTTTTAAACCAAAAAAGGCAGCAACGATTTCTAAATAATTTATATGATATGATCGCTCTTCAACTGTCCATGCCCCACTAGCTGTCTCTTTCCCACACGACGCGCCCCACCCCGTAGTCGAAGCATCACTAAAAATTTCCAGGCAGTATTCATCATATTTAATTTTACTAATAGGGTTATCTAATGCATTAAACCACCAATCAATATCAGACGATAAGTATGACGGTATGTTCATATAATTGTCATAGTTTGATGGGTCATTTTTTAAGTTTAAATATTTGCATCTTTCAAAATCTTTTGTGTATAGCCATCCGTATTCGACGGCAGGGCAAGCAGAACACAATAGACCCACTAAACTTGCAAAATCTCTTATTTTACATCGTGACATTCTTCTAAAAGTTTGTAATTTAACTTTAATTTTATTAGATTTTTCTGTAGGTAAACTGATTTGAAATTTTTTGGTATCAATTATGTAACCAAGGTATTTACATGATGTCGTAGGCGATAAGTTGCATTTATCTTTATTTATAATAAATCCTAAAGCTGACAATAGTCGCTGAGTTACCGCTATGTTATCTAAACAAACATCGTAAGAATTGCCAATAAGCAACAAATCATCTAAATATATACTAGACATATAACCGCAGGATCTGAGCAGTCCGACAACCGGTTTCATTATCTTAGTAAATACAAAAGGTGCCGTGTTTAGGCCGAACGGTAACACATTAAATTCATACAAAACATTATCAAATTCGAATCTAAGATATTTTTTATAATCGTCATGGATTTTTATTAAAAAATATGCGTCTTTTAAATCTACCGTTCCCATGAAATTATTTTCCGATACAAGTTTAATTGCTGTTCGTAAATCTTCGAGTTTAAAATGTTGTGTTTCTATAAATTGATTAAGATTTTTTAAGTTAAGTATGAATCTATGTTTACCGTTGGGCTTAGGTATCAAGAATATGCTTGATAGAAACTGCCCTTCACAAGGGTTGCAATGAGAGATAGCACCAGTGCATAACAATTCGTCAATACATTTTTTGAAATTTTGTTTTTCTGATGTTGAGTGGATTCTTTTATTGGGGATAGTATGCTGTATAACATGAGCTGAAAAAGGTATTTTATATTCAGAAATCCATGAAAGAACAGTCGGATCAGAAGTTAGTTCTGACCAGGTGTCATAAAACAGTGCCAGTCTACCAGCATAACAGCTTACCCCGGTAACATCTAGCGACGACTGCGGTAGCTCGCCCGTGTTGCGGGCGTTGTCTGCTGCCGACCTCGATAAGACCCGCGTGAGGTGCTCGCGGGCGGATTTCTCTGTGCAGGTTCCCTCGTCCTCTGAGTCCCCATTTGCCTGCGACTCGGGGGAGGAGCCCGCCAGTTTAAATTATTCCGTTGTTGGAACGTCGATTGAGGTGGAGGCGGCGCTGTCTTCGTTCGGTTGATGGGTGGCCGATTTAAGGTTGATTTAAGTTCTGCTCCGGTTTTTGTTATTGTCTTTGCAATTTTTAATGTTTCAGCTAAATCTGATCCGAAAAGATGTTTGTCAATGATTGTTTTTTGTAGTTGTTCTTTCATCTCCTTTTTTAAGTTGTGTAAAATAAAGTTCCGGCGGAGTGTCGAGTCCGAGTGTTGATTGTCACAAAGAAGGCGTATAGTGTCCATCATCATTTGTATTAATTCTGTGTCCTTGTTCTCTTTAGCAATCATAAGAGTAATAGCATTACTTAAGCATGAAATGGCACAACCTAACTGTTTTTGTTTCATCTCAATACCCTTATCTCTTTTTAAGATAACTTCTGATATGGCTGCTTTTATTTCTAAATTAAGTTCCGGCGAGTCAATTAGCTTGCAATTACTAGGAGGTAAGTATTTTTCTATCAACTCCTTACGAAGTTCGCTGGACAAGCCCTTAGTAGCCAAATGTTGTAGCCGAACAGCCAGGTCGGTCTGAATTTCTTTGCCGTAGATCTTCTCCACAGACGGATCCTCACCAAATATCTCTAAAATTTTCGAGTCCAGCTCGATGCACGGAGGTATGTCAGTTGCAATAAGGACTTCAGTCTCCGAGGAAAGGACCTGTGGTTGTGAAGTACTTGTGGATGGAATTGGGTCTACAGCGCTAGTTGAGAGAACCGGGTCCAAGGCACTGATCGAAGGAATGTGATCCCCAGCGCTCATGGATGGCTCATCATGATATTCTGGTTCCAATTCTACTACTTCCTCAAAATAATCTTCGTCGTAGTATCGACATCGGGGAGAGGGTGTGTCCTCTGTAATGTGTAGATTTCTTTTGTTATTCAAGAAGATAATCAATTCTCATTGTTATTGAAATGTAACGGACTTATGGATAATTAATTTACAACAATAAGACAAGCGCACGCAGGTGGGTCGGTGTATCTATGGATATAGAAATGTACCGCGTGCGGCTTAGTATCTACGGTGAAGTGACAATCCCAAAGACTGCCCGCATCACCCGTATAGCTTCACGTATACTAATAAGGTAACAGTTCTTATAACTGATCGCAATATTAGCCTTGCACGTGATATCAAACAAAATAAGTTAAGTAGATAGGTACTTATAACGTTTACGAGTCCGAAGTGTTAACCCCAAAAGTCAACCGCAACGACTTATGACAACGTTTAGGCGTTGATGTGATATGCAACGTTATTATAATAACGATTTTACGCAATATAATTATGACACTTGACTAACCTCTGGAATGCGATGTCGATCTTGTCTCACGCTGAAGTTTCTTCTCCCATTTCTTTAACTTTTTTGTTATATATTCATAATCGTGTTTACTTTTCCTTTTCCCCATGACACTTTTAAAACTTTAACAACACTGATAATGATTTAAGAAAATTACGTACGCTCCGGCAGAGCACTGAACTGTGAATGAGCAATAGAACACGGTAGGTATCGAGCAAACGAAATAGGTCTACCCTCACCTAAAAATTTTCAAAAAAAAAAAAAAACGCTTTCTTTTTTTTTAGTTTTAGGTATAAAGCTTTTTACTTTCAGTGCGCAAAGGCAACACCGTATGTGTTACTACATTGTGTTTATGCTAATCTCGAGGACGAAGCTGAGTATAATTTATCACTCTGGCATGTTGCGATGTGCCAGTTAAGGGTTCCGCAGTAAAAAAGGAAAAACCGCGAAAAGTTTTCAATTTCGCAGATGGTTACGAAAAAAAAAAACGTTTTTACGCAGTAACTAACAAAAAATAAAAATAATTACAAAACAAAAGATCAACGGTTATACAGATGGAGTGATGCATATTACAATTTAATTTTAACATTTACCTCGACCTCCAAAGTTAAACCTTCCAAATTTAATTTAATCTAAAAATATCATAAATTGGTTCAAAATAACCTTCCGTTGGCACAATATAAACCAGTTTGCGAACTTTAAACTATGACGGTAACACGAGGACCGAGGCAGCTAAAAGTTGAAGCAGTAAACTTGCAATGTTTACTATAGGATCGGGTTTAAACTTTACTCAAGACTACCGTGAACTACACTTATAATATCAAAGAGAGACCATGATTTTATAACAGTGGACAAGAAATGAAAGTACCCTCTTTTTGTAGAGGTAAATAAAAGTAACATAGACTGCTGTATCAGCATATTATTTTCATTTCCAAAGCGATAGAAAAAACATGTTTTGACTCGGATCTTTCAATTGTGCATAAATCATGAAGATAGCTAGAGTTCATCACCATGATTTGGTTGGTACTGAGTACTGCCTAAGCATCTTAATAGCAAGATACGAAATCAAAGGCAGTAAATTCGTCCTACACAAATATACACACCGAGCTCTACCTAAACCGTTGATATTAATCGAAGTAAAAGGAAAATACTATACACGTGTCCCTACTTCTCCAGGAAAATAAGGGCTTGAACTTACGTTAATCGTAAAAAAGGGTACACATTAATTTCTTGTGTTGCACCCTTGGCTACAATTAGATACCTACAAATCACATCCATCTGCCTAGCCTTTTCCCAACTATGTTGCGGTCGGCTTCCAGTCTAACCGGATGTAGCTGAATACCAGTATTTTACATGGAGCGACTGCCTATCTGACCTCCACAACCTAGTGACTAGGTAACACGATACCCCTTGGCAAGACTGGTTGTCAGACTTTTGGGCTTCTAACTACCCGTAACGACTGTCAAAGATCTACAAATGACAGCCGGGACCAACTGCTTAACGTGCTTTCCGAGGCACGGAGGGGACTTGGTATGTAAAGATGGTCACCCATCCACGGACCAACCGCGGCAAGCGTAGCTTAACCTGGTCGATCGACCCGTACAGCTGTTATTACTTAGCCACAAGCCCCTCCTACAAATCACACAAGTAAAAAATAATCTACAAAAAAAACAAATGAATATTATATACGGAACCGCTCCCCAGTTACTTCCCATACAACGAGAGTGGTGACGTAATGGTTCCCTTTGTCACATTACCGTATTGTTACTTTATGACCTTACTTACTTTTACTTAGTCCGACGTATTTCTGTGCTTACGGCTGTAATTGTTTTTATTTCCCTTTTCCTTGTGAGAATTGATGTTATTAACATTTTTATGTGTGTTTAGATTGTCGGCTTTATGTGTGCTTTATTAACGGGATATTCAATTAGTATTGCTTTTGCTGAAAATATCTTAAATCACGTTGGAATCCAGTCAAACTCAAACTCAAAGCATTTATTTCAAATAAACCAATTACAGGTACTTTTGAATTGTCAAGGGGTCGGTCAGTCAGAAAGATGAAGCTAGTTGCCCATTCCAAAACGTAGTAGGTACCTATGGAGAAGAACGGGCAAGAAACTCCACGGACACTCTTTTAAATCAAAATATTGTTACAAAATATTGGTTACATCATTCGTGTTGAACTTATACATGTGAGAACAATGTAGAAAGACGTGCACGTTAAAAGCGTCCATAATAAAAATATATATAACAATTCAATAATTTAAATAAATTAAAATAAACCGTGGCAGCTAAGAGATGACCAGTCCCAACTGACGGCGCCCGTAAACGAACATGACGCATGGATCAGCACCAGTTCTTTGCTATTGACAACATTGCTATCGCTTCTTGAGTCATTAATAACATATTTTCCTCCTCCTTTCTTCCCTTCTCCTGTATTGACCCACATGGTTAAACCCATTCCTTACTTAATGCAGCTGAAGTTCTTTCAGAAACACTTTGCCTTAAATCAGAATTATTATAAGTCCCGCTTATTAATTGATCAGTTTGACCACAACTAAGACGATTTGATTATCTATAGAAACTAATTCTAAACTAAGCCTGTGTGTTACAGGCTTAGTTTAGAATTAGTTTATCACCATCACAATGTCAACACCTCTGTCCCCTCACACGATCCAACACGAACGACATAATATGTACAACATACAAAAACCCGTATATGTACGCTTTCTGCGTCCGCGGACTATGAGTAGATATGATTTCACTTCAAGTAAAGTGATAGCCGGCAACAGTATTTAGTTACGGGTTTGAGACGTTTATAGATTAACGAGAACACGTGTTGGCAAGGGTTTGACACGAGTAGTCGTGGCAAAGAGCTTCTACAGACCCGTGAGTGATTCTTCGAATTCGTATTTTTTGTTCACGGATAAAGAAATTTATGTTTTGGCGAAGTGATAAATCGAAAAGGTTTCTTTAGTGTAGTAATGATAACAGAATATTATCATTTAGGTTTAGTAAAGGCGTAATATAACTGTGTTACATAACTTTATTCAAAACCTAAGCATTACTTAAATCTAGTAAAGCCATTTGATTGGTTCAATCTAGTTTGAAGTACCTACTTAATGCTTGCCTCTTGCCTATTGTAAATAATTTGGCAATAATGGCCGATTTTCAGTTTAAGTTTTGACCAGTTTCAGTAATCTTCACGATCTCTAGGGGTCTAAAAATGTGACTGACAAAAATACCATTTGACAGTTCAAACATTTACATCTCCTATTCAGACCAAAATTAACGTTACTTTTTAAAAATCGATTACAAACACTACGGCCTTCAGTGAGTTCAATTTAAAGAGGCTTCTTATTCGAGACGAAAATAACTCACGAATCCAAAGGCGAGGAAATAACACGATTACCGCACTTCTTTGAACGTGATTACACGAGGTGAGTGTTGATTGGTCGACGCCCACGACATTATCTTTATGATAAGGTATCATGTAAGGGAGCGGACTTCTCGGGCATAGAGCAATTTGATGGTTTCCTGCCACGTATCATCCGCATAACTGCTTACTTATAAAAATAAAAGTTCAACAACTAAAACCCGACTACTGAAAAATCTCGCTCTAAAAACTATGAAACAAGGAAATATTTCATACAGAAATCAAGACATAGGTACTGTAGGACCACGGCTTTGTATTTTTGTACAAAAATGGTCAAGGTAAAGCCGTGGTCGCATGCCATTATAATTTTGTAGGTGTATAGGTGTACAGACTCACATCAAGCTACCCGAAACTGTCAATTTTTCCCAATCAACTTTGAACCTTAAACTTCAGCGATAATGTTGAAAATCTATTAAATAAATTTGACAGATTGTAGTAGCTTGATGTGCTGGCGTCTGTACATACATACATACCGGTCACTTCTTTTTGCTTCGCCGTAGTCGGGTAAAAATTACAAGCGACCCGCCCCGCTTCGCACGGGTTCACATGTCAAAACATCGAGATTTCTGTGGTATATCTAAGTTAAATATTAACACGTAAACCTATTTGGAATTAATGCCCTAAAGGATGGTGAAAACTGCATTAACGTCCTTTGTTTACTTTGGAAGATCTAAGCGGTCACACAGACGGACTAGAAACGTTTCTTTATTCTGTATATAGATATTACTGAACGCTGGCATATTAAATGTATAAGGAAAAAATACTAGCAGCAGACTAATAGTGTGAGACATCGCCATTTACTACATCCCCAGTTAAGTTGGAAGTGGCTAAGCATGACTGAGCAATGGCTGACTTCGCAGAAACAGATGGAATTGTAACACTGCAAAGAATTTGAAAAAAAATTAAAGTGAAAACTGTTTTACACACATGACATTTTTGAGATGGGAAAAAACAATTGAACTCGCGACACTGTTACCGACACCTCATAATACATTAACGAGCGATACATTTTCTTTGGGATCAATGACATTCCAAACATTGAGATATGACAACGACATGATTGACATTTCCCTTTTTTTACCGACTTCAAAAAAGAAAAGTATTTCGTGCACAGTAAAATTATTAAAATTTTCACTTCTGTCGGCACTCCCGGAGTGCCACCTTTTTTATCGTTGAAAATTAAATACCTAAAGGATATGAGAATAACTGGGGCATGAAAGACCGATATGCAGTCGCTCCATGTAAAATACTAGCATTCAGCTACATCCGGTTAGACTGGAAGCCGACCTTCAACATAGTTGGAAAAAAAGGCTAGATGATGATCATGATGATGAGAGTCAAAAAGATCTTCCTCCAAAGAAATTAATGCAACCAAGGAATTTTAATCTCAAATGAATAAGCTACAACCAGGGCACTGAAGTTCCTGCCCATCCTATTAATATCATTCGTCCATCGCCTCTTGGGATCATTAGCGAAAAGAGGGTTAGTCAACATAATAACGATAATATTTTAAAAATAACGATGAAACCCAAAACCCCGGAACTTCCAAACACTGAGAAATTAAAACACTCGTTAACAACTTTTCCGGGATATAATGTTATACAGAAGCGTTTTTCTGAGTACATGTTTCTATTCATCAACAAAATTGTTCTGTGGGCCCACATAGCACAGAACTGGTGCCCTGAGACATTGAGGCGGGAACGCAGCAGACCAAGTAGGTGATGGATGGCAGGACGAGCTGGATAAGTTCCATCAAAACTGGAAGGAGGACGCGCGGGCTTGCCCAAGAGTGGAGAAGCGTAGGTTAATAAAAGAAAAACGTGTGGCACTCGGGGACTGCCGCGGTAAAGCTATTGCATAGCATTTGTAACCTCCATACTTCCTATTTGTCAACGCTACACTTGGGATGATGACGTGATGACATAAAACAAAAACTACGATCCCATGACAACATCACGTTGTCATGGGAACCGTCATTACATGGTAGGCGGAGTGGGGGGTGTTAGGTTTTATTTTCGTTACGGAATTTCTTGATTCGGTCGCCGCGCTCAAAGCCCGCGATAAAAGCTATGCAATAGCTTAAAAAATTGTGTAAGATTTGAAACCAAGACTAAATTCTCCATTTCAATTGATTCTTTACGATTAACATAAAATTGCTCTATCAAGTCTAAATCGAGGGTACTGGAAAATTATAGCTCGCGCTACAAAAACGTTTTCAGACGAAGCAAAGGCAGTTTTCTGTGAAATAGAAACACCCCCACTTGTTGCCGACGTGACACTGCGACAATTAATCACGTTTCTTTTGAAATAAAGCGTAAAAATATACCTACAGACTCAGACTAAATAAAAAACCAAGACATAGCGCTGTCAACAGTGACGTGAGGCTGGTTTCGTAAACATGTGTTCACTTAGTGAGGTGTAGTTTGATTGTAAATGCTTGTAAATGTGTGCGTGTGAGCGTGTATGCACAGAGCGGAGGTGTAGTTTTGGTATGCTTCACTGTATTGTTCGCAGCGCTATGTCTTGGTTTTTTATTTGGTCTGAGCCTTTTTCTTTTTGCTTTCGGGGTAATCCTTCAAAAGGTGCCCGGGCTTTGTGGATAAGACCGGGGAGTGTGGGATTTTACTTTTTTTTGGACTAAAACCACCCCGGTGGTCAAAAGACCAATCCCCTCTGTGCAGCGCTTGTTAGGGCACATCTCTGGGGAGACTCTAAAGGAATCTCCCCGAAACCTAACTGTGCAAATGTGCAAGGCAGCACGTGACCACTGTGCACCGTCTACCCTGAGGTCACTCAGTGGGCGGACAGAGTCCCTACTCTAAGCGCCCGTGATCCCTAATTCCTGCCCTAAAGATTGCAGACGGGGTTTCGGCGTGTTACGCGTCGAGGCGGTTGCCTCCCCGACGCCTTCTCCTACGAGCGGGATCAACCCTCTCACGATCCCACTCGGCAGCCTCCTGAACCATCACGGTCTCACAGAAGGAGGCCAATTTGGTCTGAGCCTACAGAGAGCTTGTTTATTCATACAACAGACGAATAGAATAGAAAAAGTTAATTTGCCTAGAATGTAGGTACCTATAGAGGTGAGTTATTACAAAATAATGTTTGGTTACAGGTATGTACGTTCTACTAACAGGCATGCAAAAATTAGAACGTATGTATTACTACGTAGTAATGTTTTCGTCACCAATATCAGGTGCTTTGCTTCGGTGTTTTGCTTCCTGTTTCTCCATTTAAACCACTTTACTAAGTGCAATTTCTGGTCAGAAACAGTGTCTTAAATTTTTATCAACGTTTAGTCTAGCCCATGATGGTTTTATGTTTTGGGTTGCTCCAGTACTTTCAATCACAAGATAAAGGCAGGTTGCGTTTAGCGTTGCCATCTCTAAAAATCAAAAAACCGGACTTACCCGCTAAAAAAGCCGGACTTTTGGGTCCCACGAACGGACGGACGCAAAAAAAGGATTTTTGACTAAAAGATTTAATCATATTATCTGCCTAGTCTTTTCCCAACTATGTTAAGGTCGGCTTCCAGTCTAACCGGATGCAGCTGAATACCAGTATTTTACATGGAGCGACTGCCTATCCGACCTCCACAACCTAGTGACTAGGTAACACGATACCCCTTGGTAAGACTGGTTGTCAGACTTTTTGGGCTTCTAACTACCCGTAACGACTGTTAAAGATCTACAAATGACAGCCGGGACCAACGGCTTAACGTGCTTTCCGAGGCACGGAGGGGACTTGGTATGTAAAGATGGTCACCCATCCACGGACCAACCGTGGCAAGCGTTGCTTGACCTGATCGATCGACCCGTCCAGCTGTTATTACTAAAAGATTAAATAAAACACATATTTTATATAAGAAAGTTCTAATCGATATTATCATTTTCATTTGCATATTTTTCTTTGGTAGAAAAACGTGCTTTAAAAGCTCAACCTCCTTAATAATTTTATCATAAAATATTTTACAATTAAATTCCACAATTAAAATGTTTGCAATAGTTTCCGATTTTAACCTGTTCCTTTGTTTCGTCGATTGCGAACAAAAAGCTTAACAAAAGTCGGATGGGCCGGACGCAGTCAAATTGACCCGGACAAGAGGTCAAAAAGCCTAACACTGTCCGGCTTTATCCGGACGGATGGCAACTCTTGTTGCGTTTATAAGGCATTTTCCCAGGTCTCTTAAAACCAGTGGTTGTTTATCGTGGAATGGCTCTTCTTTACGTTATTTCACGGTATAAAACCAGTTTTTAGAAGACATTTTTCAAGACGAGATTTCATATTTTTTTGCTAAATGTCATCTTCACGTCACTAAACAAACCCACGGCCGAGCGTGAAATTCTTTGGGCCGAGTCGCGTGGGGCCACTAAATTTAATAAAAAGCGGAAAGTAGGTTAACACATAAATTATTTGACTGTGATAATATATCTTTTATTTAATGTAGAATAATGTAATGAGTGTGAGTAATGTGTATGTATGTGTAATGTAGTTTACAGTTGCTTATTTTATCAATCGGCAAATGGAAAACTCATACGGCCCATCTGTCCACCACCGAAAAGACACCGCCGGATATATAATTTTGTTAAAATAAAATGGTCATTACCTCTTCCAAAATCTTGTCATGCATCAAGATGCATTAAAAACAAATGGGGTCATTGTACAGAATAAATCTTCACATAACCCATCATCTGTTACGACGCCTCATTAAGGTGGATAACAATTCAAATTCTATTGTGTCTCGTTAATGACAGTTGAAAGGATAAATAATTAAATACTTAACTCATTTCCCTGTTATTAAAAGAGATAGTTTAACTACGTCATTCACTGATAACCTCATTGGCTACGCAGTTCTTAAGACAGCCAATCAGGAACGATTATCCTGTTAATGACGTTTCTTACATCACTCCTTCTAGCATTTGAATTTCCCAAGTGATGCATAAGACTGTTACTCTGACGTCCTAATTAATATACCAAGTATACTGTGACTAAATGGTTTTGATACTTGAATGTGGTTTGATGACGTATTAACCACGCTCAATCTAAGTTGACGCTTGCTCCGTTTAATTTGAACAAAGATTAAACTACTCGTAATTAGTTTTCCTTTACGTCATATTATTTTAGTTTTGAAAATAGGTCACACATATTATCTAGGTCAGCGTTTCTCATACTAACCTCATCATCTGCCTAGCCTTTTCCCAACTATGTTGGGGTCGGCTTCCAGTCTAACCGGATGCAGCTGAATACCAGTATTTTACATGGAGCGACTGCCTATCTGACCTCCACAACCTAGTGACTAGGTAACACGATACCCCTTGGTAAGACTGGTTGTCAGACTTTTTGGGCTTCTAACTACCCGTAACGACTGTCAAAGATCTACAAATGACAGCCGAGACCAACGGCTTAACGTGCTTTCCGAGGCACGGAGGGGACTTGGTATGTAAAGATGGTCACCCATCCACGGACCAACCGCGGCAAGCGTAGCTTAACCTAATACTTGAAAAAATAATTTTCAGCTATGATTAATTATTAAAATTAACAAAAATAGAAGTTAATGCTAAAACTATAATGACAAGAAATTGGAAACAAATACATCCATCTCATTGAAATGGCACTCCTTGTATTTAAGTATTAAAATTTTCGATTGAAACTGAATGTATTTTTTTCTTATTTGAACAGTCGTTCATTTAAATAGTCATTCCCATTTTTTCTCCATGACAGCCAAGAGATAAGTCCCGAATTTGGAAGTTTTTGTTAAGTTGGTAACGGTCCAGTCAACTTTGGGAACCACTAATCTAGGTAGGCAATTATGGTATAATTAGTTCTTTTTTTAGTTCTAGTTTTTCCTACTACAAGTAAACTCTAGCTATATAAAATGTTTTATCGGTTAGATTCGTAGGAATATATTATGTGTTCCTTATATAGAAGTAATATCAATAGACTAAAAAAAAAAACAACCGACTTCAGAAAAACACTACAAAGTGAAAAATAACTTTAATTTCGGAAGTCGGTGTCTTTGGTTTTTAATGTTCGTTCTTTGTCACCGACTTCCAAAATTAAAGTTATTTTTCACTTTGTAGTGTTTTCTTGAAATCGGCTGTTTTTTTTTTTTTGTAAAAAGTTTTTATTTTTCACTTTTTACTTGTGATACCTACCCCACACAAATTCGAATACCACTACCTGCTATGTAAATAATAGTGACAGAAAGTTATCCTAATATCATGCACATACTAAGTGAGGAAAAAATACGTATTATTGAAGCTAACTCAAAAACTACCCAAGCAAAGTTAATAAAATTTATATGGGACCACCTCTGATGTATGATCTACCAAACAAAAAAAGAATCATCAAAATCAATTCATAATTGAAAAAAATAAAAACATAGTCGAATTGAGAACCTCCTCCTTTTGGAAGTCGGTTAAACAGAGATAAAATGACAATAGAATTGGAGCAACTACTGGCTAGCTATTAACCTTAAATTAATGATTAACGAACCCACGCGATTATGTAGTAAAACATGTATTGACAACCTTATTTGTAATAATAGGGGCTCCGGATATGAAATACTAGAACTATCGCTGTCGGATCATACTGCTCAATTGCTGCAATATCCAGTCAAAGAAAGTCTTAACATAACACATTGTTACACACATAAACGAGACTATACCGCCTCCAACACGGATAAGTTCGTTGAATGGATACAGTGCAGAAACAGCAGATGATGCTTTTAGCAAATTCCATGATTTATTGAACCTATTCTATGATCTTATTATAATACGTAGGTTAAACTAACCCATTTCTCTCTACACACACACTCACCTACACACTCACCTACACACGCACACTCACGCACAAAATACACACAAACCCTCCCCATCCCCATCCCCATACACATATTTACTATCACGTGAATAATCCTATTTCTGTTCTTTTATGTTAAAATTATTTTGCTGTGGAAGAGCGGAGTCTCCTAATACAGGCATTTTTTGCTTAAAAGGTGGCTCCAATCACCTACCTGTTGTCATGTTTTTTGGTTCAGAAATAAACAATTTTTATTTTATTTTTATTTTATTTTATTTATCTGTTTTCCTTTAATAAAAGTCAAATTCCCTATAAACATACGACCACAATGGATATCAAAAGGTATCAGTTTGCTTCAAGCGTAAACGTCTATTACTTTGGAAATACAGGAAATCACTAAGCCAACAATTTAAAAATTCATACAAAATGTATAAATAAAAGATTAAAAACAATAATTAAATTAACCCAAAAATCTCAGTCTTCCAATCTCTTTTTTTTAGTCCAATAATGTATCTTAAACCGTTTAAAAACTATAGAAAGGAATGTTTTTGTAGTTCATAGGTAGATACTTTCACTAGTCGCGATACATGTTGAGTGAATATATAATTGTATATTGTAAAAGATCGACAAAATTTTCTTAGGGATAGGAATCGTCATATCCTAGTCTTTACCCATAAATCCTATGTCTTATTTGTCATGGTATTTGAGATAATAATATGATTTTTATAATCACCCGACTTTTTGTCACAACGTTTTTATTTGTGCTTGTAATGGAACGCAATAATTTTTCGTGTTAACATTTATGTACAATTGGTTCTAGAAAAGACTCGTGCGCTTCCTAAGTTTTAAAATTGTATTAAAAACTTTTTTTTTAACTATAAAATTAATTAAAATGAAAATTAAAACAATTTTGTGTTAACAATCACTAACAATCACATCCCCAACCACTCAAAAAAATTGTGTCGTTCCTTCTACTAAACACCCTGTGTATGTTTTTATTTTTATTTTGTTATCATAGTTATTATTATTTTGGTAAAATAAGGAAACGTATCTGCAACGCTAAACTTCAGGTATTCACTACTAATTCATACAGATTTCATAGCCCCACATTCATAACCAAATAATTACATTTCAACCGCTGTCCTTATGGCCATTTGTCAGCTCGTAGAACGTGATTCGACTAACAGAGAACATTGTAATTAATGGCTTGGACGCTCTACGGAGACTTCATCACTCACCATACTAATCTTCAGCTTTATAGACACTTGCTGTCCCTTTCTATCAAAAGAAGGAAGAAAGAGAGGGTGTGTGTTTAGAAATAAGGGCATTATTAGGTCTAAGGACGTGAGGGTAAGGTAATAGAATAAATATTTGAATTGGGGATATATTTTTGTAGCTTTGTCAATAAAAATATATACAACATACCACGCCTTGTTTCCCCGAAGGGTTGGACATAGGCGTACCCATAGTACACCCACATTTCGCCAATTATGTGTAAGTTAGTGAGTCTATTGCCATCAACCGGGCACAAATCCAGACTCCAATAACATTTTGCACTCAAAACCAAAAAACACTGCACGACCTGGGAATTGAACCCAGGACCTCATGCTTAGAAGTTGAGCTTGCGATCAAAAAAATGTATATTTTTTTATATTTTTATTAAGCTCATTATTTATATTTTACAAAATAAAATCACCCTGTCTCAGCAATTTGTTAACAAACGATAACTGAAAAGACAGCTGTCAACTCAATCAATTTTAATAAACGAAAATAATTGAATGAAAATAATAACTTGTAAAAGTTTACTTCGTGTCTTTGTATTTTTTTATTACAAAAACGACATTACAGTTTGGAATAATCAGCAGTCAAATTCAATCAATATTCCGGTAAGTATTTTGAAAGACGAAAAAAAAAAAAATAAGTTACTCCATTGACTTTATACAACCATCACTTTGGATTTAGACTGTAAATCCGGAAAATTTTCGAAATCGGAAAATGAAGTTAAAACTACGAGACGAGACTGGTACTGAAATCGAACGAAAATTCAAACATTCTCGTAGTAAAAAAAACGAGGGAGCGCTCGCAAATTCGCAAACAGGACTACAATATGTCGAATGTCGATCATTCCCTTTGCGTAACTCACTGGGGAATTCGACTACCAGCAAGTACTTGTAGGTATCAGGTGCCATTCCTGAACGACACAGGAAAATTGGTTTTTAAGGGCGCTCGAAGACTTGTAAACAACTTTTCACATCTTTTATACTTATTGTTTGTACTTGCGATAATATTATAAACCATTGTTTTCTATTAAAAAAGCGTTTATAATTTAACATCTATTTTAATTTGGTACTTATAGGTTTATAAATAATTTGTGATTTTATTTTTTACTTAAAACCATATCAATAAACCATAAAAATCATAAAAACCACACTTTTTATTATCACTCAATAAAAATTCACGAAATATAAGACAAAAAAAAATTCAGACACAAAATAAGGGTCAGGTTTTTATTACGCGTCGCGTCGCTAGACGTAAACGTAAGTCGCGCGGCGCGGGGGGTCGTGATTGGCGTCAACGGTTTAGCGAACTCAACAGCTTAGGGTAATGTGAAAGCAATTTTCGCAGTGACAAGGCACTGTTTCGCATTTCTAGACGAGATGGTTCAAGATTTTATAAAACAAGGTCGACGTGTTGTGTGAGCGTTTTTTCGGGGTTGAAAGTTTTTCACACATAGGCGTATACTTAAGTAAGTTGTTATCTTTACAGTTCATTGTTACTATACTGTACTGAAACTAGCTAAGTAGTCAGAGTCTGTTCAGGTTCCGTAGCAGTGTGTATGATTGTACTGCCATACGCATTGCGATTATAAAAGTCCCTAATCAAATAAATAAAAACAAAAGAAAACTAGCATAATAACTAGAAACTCTAGTTAGAAAACGAATAAAAATCCTTGTTTTCAAAACAATCGTGCCACTTCACTTGCAAAAAATCCCAACCAGAATTTTCATAATTACAAATTACACCGGTATTATTAAAATAAACATTTAAACAAACCAACAAAAATAATAGCTTACCGGTAACAATGTTCATGTGTTCTCCAAGTTTTAATAAATTCGCTGAGTAACAAAACAACAACACACGTTACGGTTTACGTTTGTTATTTAGAAACGTACTCGAGGACTCATGGAGTGTGCTCATGAATTTGGAAAATTAATTCTCATGTTGGTGTTACTGAAGAGTTTTGAATCGAAAATGTTGTAATTATTGTTTTGCTTGATGACTCCGAATGATTAAAGTTTAAGTACATACATACAAAATATAATTGTTGCCACTGCTGGGAGCGTGACGCAGGCCTCTTCTCTGTCAGAAGGCGTGGGCCGTAATCCACCACGCGGGCCCAGTTGGTGGATAAAAATTCAAGAAAATCTTTTAAAAAATAAAAGATAATAACATTGTTATTAAAATCAAATCAAAAAGTTAAATGAACTATCTTTTTCTTTGAAAAACGTATATAAATATGATAGCAGAAAATTCGGACTACTCTGTCATAAACAACAAATTATCTAGAATTTAGTAAGATAACAATAAAACCTGAACTTGTAAGAAAATCTTTGTTGCAAACTATTTTGATAACAAAAAAGTTTTCCTTGAATTTTCAATGACAAGAAAAGATCACGATTTGCGCGCTTTCAGAAGTTACAGTAAGACCCACGCACAGAGAAAAATTTTACGACTGGAGCCGAGTATACACGATTCAGCGTCACCGAACGACTGGAGCCGAGTATACCTGATTCAGCGTTACCGATCTGAGCGTGACGGTTCACTTTCGTTCACTATTCAAAAATAGCGCAAAGTGCGCCTTAAGAACTTGTGACTTCAAAAACGATTCTCCACGATGTATTGAGGTCATTTCAAACAATAAAGGCATATTTTTTTCTACGCGGCCCACGCGAATCTGTTTCTGCAGTCTTAGTACTCACACGTTTTTCTTGCCCTGAAAAACTACGGTTTTTGGCCATGTGTATGCACGGCCGTCAGTGTTGTATGGAAGCTTGTTCACGGACACGTTTTTTCTACGGCGCGGTTTATAAAGCGTACTGTAAGGCTGGTTTCACTGTCCGGGAGACCCACACGGGCCGCCCGCACACGGAAGACCCGTACGGGTAGCGCCTGCAGTGCTCTGAAACGAGAGTACGATACGGTTGCTAGCGTTGTACGGGCTCTACCTGGAGCGAGTCGCGTACGGACTAATGTTCTAGTGCCTCACGCGTGTCTCCCCGTTCCGGGAGCCCGTACGGGCGACCCGCACGGGTCTCCCGGACAGCTGTGAAACCAGCCTAAAGAAACCCTGCCTGTGCCGAGTCATGTACAAAGGGCCTTATTCTTCGCAAAACGTCGTATCAACCTATTTTTAACATAATAGGTGACAAAGTTGTTCCAAGTAAAGCTTTTATTGTAAAATGTCAAAGGGAGGATGATAGAACTGCGAACTAACTTTTAAACGTGGTTTTGTTCACGAAGTTTGAAAGTTTTAAGCTGCGTAACTAACTACGATTGTTAAATGTATTATGTAGGTCAGGTGATTTAAAAAGTTCATCGTTCTTAAGATCGTATTGTGTAACCTAGGATTAGTAATGACAAGAAAATATTACGTTGTGTTATTATTAAAGTAAATTATTTTATTTCTTCATACCTATTTTAACGATTTTGTATTATATGCTAAACTTACCAAACATCCCATCAGTGCGGCGCAATATTTTGTATAGACAGCAAACATACCTGAAAACAAGAAAGTAATACATAAATATCGCAGAAAATCAAAAGCATATGGCGGGTGACTAATTTTAATAATAGAATAAAAATATGCGTTTACTCCTTATAAACATCAGTTATCTGCCAGTGAAAGTCCCGTCAAAATTAGTACGGCTGTTTCGGAGATTAGCCGGAACAAACAAACAGACAGATTTAAAAAACTGTTTTTTGTTATAAATTCCGTATATACTCTAATATGCATTTAGTAAAAAGCTGTTGTTTTGACATTACAAACCGACACTTTATGTATAGATAAAAATTAGATATTTTTTAGTAAATTGTGCATAAGTGCATATTATTGAGGTTAGTCAACTAGTTTAAAGCAAATTTAAATTTAATTGACTTATAAACGTTTGCACGTCAGTTAAATTAAAAATACTTTTTAGTTTGTATACCCCGACAACCTGTCTTCATCAGGCACTAAATAAAAACTATAGAAGCAATTTAATTACCAATAGACATGATTTACATACCAAAAGAATAATTATAGAGATTTATATATCACCGAAAATTTTAAAACCACAGGTGGTGCCGATTCTCTTGTCACAAATGCCTCTAAACTAAACTAAAAATCACCAAAATTTAGTTTATTCCTGTCAAACGACGATTTCCCATTCTGAAATAGACTAAAGCGACACAACTTAACTAAATTTTAGTTTGACAGCACTAAGATGGCACTGAGATATTAGTTTAGTGAAAATGGCAATTTTGCTATTCTGAATTTGACGTTTTTAACCTAAAATTTAGATTTTCTAACTAAATATGTCTATTTTTAATCGCAACTAAAAACATGTGGAATAAAATTGGTTGTCATGAACTAAAATTCACACCAACACCTCGACTTCAGATGAAAAAACAGTACTGAATATTTCTTTTTCTTTTGCTTATATCTCGAAAACGGTGTGTCCAATCGCAAAAATAATGAAAATTTCGACACCCTTTATAAAACTCTTTAACCCCTACCATGTAGGTAATATTTTTTCTTATTTTCCAAACAAAAAGTGAAAAATCCATATAAAACACGTCGAGGCTGCCCCCCCTGCGCGCCTCCGGCTCTAAAAAGATTCACGTGGTTAGGTATCACGTGTGGAGTCGCGATTTTCAAATTCGATTTAGATGTGTCAAAATTATTTTTAAATTTAGAGAATTTATTTTGCAGAATAGCTTTGAGATTCTCATAGTCAAAAGTAAGGAATTTTAGTGATAGTTTAGTTAGTTTAGTTCGGTGTACAAGAGAATCGGCACCATTGTCTAGTTTAGAACATGATACCAAATTGTAGTATGCTGTTACAATGTAACCACATTATATTTGACAAGTGGTTAACCGAAGGAACACCTTTTTGACGATAGTTATTTAATTACACTAGCTCATAGGAACATACATTTAATTCAGTATCTAAATCAGCAATGGTGTCCTTAACTACAATAGTATTATTTATTACACCATTTCTATAAAACAAAATGGTAAAATATTTTCCTGCAAGAAAGACGCGCTTCACTTAGCTGGTCCCACGTATTACGTTTCAAAAAGCATACCCAACAATTTTATTGAGAAATACAAAGCATTTTCTCATCTTTATTTCAAGAATGAAAAGCTTAACCCATTGAAGCCCATAAACCTATCTCAGTGCTCCTCCGAAGAGGGATTAAAATGTATCAAACTGAATCGAATCTACAGAGGCGTTCAGTGGAAAATTTTCTATAAATATGCATCCAGTGTGACCATTGTGCATAGGATCCGATGCGCCGCCGCTGTGTGGGCGGGACTATTATACTTTACACCCTGTATACGCTGTCGTCGGAACAGTCTGTATGATCTATAAAAGGCTTTGTGTATTTCTCGCGGATTTCGTTTAAGAGATTCAGCAAAACGCTTTGGTTGCATGTTGATAAAAATGAAAAAGATATTTTCTATAAAATAAAATACAAAAGAAGGTTTATACATATAAAGAGTTTGTCTGTAAAAGCACGTGGGTGCTCTGGTGGGTGATTTTTCATAAAAGTATCTAGGATTTCTCCTGTTTCGTGGGATACAGGAGAAATCTCAGAAACTTTTATGAAAAATAAATTGTACTGAAACGACTGAACTGTGGTCTAGTTAGAAGTCACTTGAAGACAGAATAAGGGCTGAAGTTGTCTGTGACTTCTTGAAATTTAATAAGCCAAATAAATCTTGTTACAAGTATGAACATGTATTTTTATTAAAATGAGGGTAAACTTGACAACATTTACTGTAATTTCTATGTTAATTTACTGTCATACAGCATCAAATTTCCAAATAGTAGAGCTACAAAGCTACAAATATTTATAGCTTCAGATAAAAGATAAACCTGACGTTTTTAATATGTATTACCTCTTAGAAAACTAGGTACCTAGTTACCTACACCAGCGGGATAATTGCGTTATATACATAAAATGACAAATTATCGCAAAGGATTTAGTTTTGTTTAATTTTGACAGTTCCAATGGGTTTCATTTTGACAGTTCCGATGGGTTTCATTTTGACAGTTCCAATGGGTTTCATTTTGACAGTTCCAATGGGTTTCATTTTGACAGTTCCGATGGGTTTCATTTTGACAGTTCCAATGGGTTATATTTTGACAGTTTCACCCACGTTCATTGCGTTATTTACGTTGCTGAGCAGACAAATTTTTCAAACCTAAGAAGCAATGGATTAGCGAAATCCTTCAATTATCTCGAATTGTTATTGAATGTGTATTACGCAATTTGCGAGCAAAATACAAAGAAAAATCCCCAACACATGTCTTATTCCACACCAAAAAAAAAAAACAAGAGACAGTCACAATTATAGTTCTAACACAGCCTAGAAACGAAAAGCATTACCCTCAGCAATAAAACGTCCATAGGTTCACAGCCCCGTCAACTAACGATCATGCGCCTCCATTTGCCTAAAAGCCTGTGAGCATTATGTACGAATCAGAATCCGGATAAGTACTGCCTTTTATTCCTTATGGTAAGGCGTTAGTATAAATTCCTTTGCTTATGTTTGGTTGGCTCAAAACTGGACTCGGAAAGTGCATCTAGAGGCACAACTAGATTCATATCTAATCCTTTTTTTCTTTCTTTTTGAAGTGAAAACTTTTTTAGGCGCGTTGGGCATTTTTGAGATGGGAAAAACAATTGAAGTCGCGACACCGTTACCTATGCAAGTATTTTTATTTTAAATTTGTAGACGCGGTTTTGCTCTTTATTTAGATAAGTTTATGGATCAAGTTTTTATACAAATATTTTTCTTTCACCAAGGCGATCTTGTTCAAGTTTTCACTTCTGATGGCACTCCCGGAGTGCCACTGTTTTTTTTATTTTCGTTTCAAAGGTACATTGTACAAGGTTGCCTTTGTTTGGACCCGGTGTGGCCACATTTATAGCGGTGTCAGAGGCGTTGTTCACAACGTCAAGGTTGCATGTACGGACATTTGGGACACTAGCAAATGGGACATAGTCTGTTCAGGAGCAAAGCAATCGCAATGGATGTTGAATGAATCCGTTAAAGACGTGAGTTAATTTCTACTTACTTTACCCAGGTCATGGTCTATCCGTGTGCCAAATTTCAACGATAGTTCAGCCGATAATGCGTGACAAGGTAACAGAAAAGCAGTGTTTATTTTCGCATTTATACTAAGGATGAAATAATGCTGCTGTTCTAATAACACACCCATGTTATCAAAGAGACACAGAAGGAAAGAGTGTGGGTATAACCGCTATTTAGCAAAATGTTTTAACCAAACTTTAAACATAGCTGTGTTCAGAAACTGTTTCAAACAAATAATAGAAATAAAGGTCAAAGCAGGTGTTGTTACACCTGCTAGAAATAACCTACACTAACCTTTTGAAAACCTTTCTTTAGGGCTTGTGAACATAAACGAAGAACCATTGCGAATAGTTTCTATGTGCACCTGCAGCCTAAATTCGTATACATTTTCAATCATAATTCGAACGTTTTGAAGTATATTGCTAAACTATTGCTTCATAGGTTTTAAAAATTTGTCAACATCGATCAACAACGTAATTCACGCAATGAACGTGGGTGAACTGTCAAAATGAAACCCATTGCAATCAATCGTAATTTTATATACCTATGTTACGTAATTGGGGTACTGTTCCATTGCAGCTCTGAATTACCCATTTTATCATTAGTACAGTCAGGGTTTTTTTTTTGTTTATTAAATTGACGTAGTAAGTACGTCAATTTGCTGAGTTATAATAGCCATATTTACGGACAATTTTTCTCTGACTTTACATGTTTATCTGCCGTTATTAGACTTATCTTAATCTCTGGCTTTATCAACCAGTGGGGTAATTGCGTAAGGCTGTATACAGAAAGAAAGCTGGAAACTTATAAGCGCTTACCGGCGCTTGACAGCGCTGGTCCGTTCTACACAAAGGAAGCAGGTTGAAGCAGACCAAACAAAATTTTAAATGGCAGCGCCCAGCGCTGACCAGCGCGTGTTGAAGCTTGTCGGAACTTGTCGGCACCGTTCAGTGCTTATCGGCGCGCGTTCATATATTTTCCTGCGCGGGTTACCAGCGCTGTCAAGCGCCGATAAGCGCTTATAAGTTTCCAGCTTTGTTTCTGTATACAGCCTTACACAGTATCAGTATTGCTACTGTAGTATTGCGTTATTTACATTGTTAAGCAGACAAACTTTTCAAACAATTTAATTTTAAATTTAAGGATGTAATAGAGTGGTATCCGAGGAACGGGAAAAGACAACGAGGAGGGCAAATCAAAAGATGGGAGGACGATTTACCAAAAGGTAGTAAGGTGTGCTATGTATGTAAATTAGATTTAAGAATACTACTGTTTTATAAGAATAGCATGTAAGTTAAAAAGGTCAGCGAAAGCAGACAAACTTTTCAAACATATATTATGAAGCAATGGATTAGTAACCTTCAAAATGATTCAGATTGTGATTGATAGTGTTACGCTGAGAACATCAGCATTCTACAAACAGACCCAATAAACAGACAACAGAACATACCATTTAAGACTAAAACAGGTATTTCATCTAATTCTATTGTCTATGTCCTTGATTCAACACTTAAAAGCTTTGAATTACGTAAACGAACAATTCCTTAATCTCGAGACAGATTCGTCTCCATCGCCATCTTGTTTTATTTAAATACCTAAATGGCTTATGCGAGAAATCTAGGTTTCAATGTCAATCGAACAGGTTCTTCCGACTTGGAACTTTTTATCCTTTTATGGGTCGATTCAAATTGGTTGTTACATTATTTTGGTTGGCAACAGGTTGAGAAAGACGGGATGATATAGCAATTCTGTAGTGGTACTATAAAAGTCATGTCTCCAAACTAACAGAAAATTGCACTAATCTTTAAAGTGTTGATTGAATGAATAATTGATTCTATGACGTAATTCTAAAAAGATTGCCCATAATATATCTACTGGTTTGAAAGGGAAAATGGATTTAGTTCATAGCTAAGACTGGCACAATTTACTGTCTCAATAGAGTTATCCATACCTATAGGTATCTGTTACCAAAAAAAAAAACAATGCAATCATATGTCTGTTCTGTCATACCTATCTTTGTCCCCCATCATCATCATCATCATCAGCCTATAAATGTTCCCACTGCTGGGACACAGGCCTCCTCTCTGTGAGAGGGAGTGGGCCGTAATCCACCACGCGGGCCCAGTGCTGGTTGGTAGATGTCACATGTCTTCGAATTTTCGGTTCTAGGACATGCCGGTTTCCTCACGATGTTTTTCCTTCAAGAACTTGCTTTTCTACCAATTTTCCCCGATTGGTAGAAAAGCAAGTTCTTTTTTTGTCACACACGGATTCAAACTGTCAAATCACTTCATACAAAGGCGGATGTTGTGGCCATTGAGAGCATAAAACAGCCAATTACCATACGTCCTTGTCCGACCTTGACAAACAAAAAATTACCAATAGTAAAATTAATCCAAATACATATCAAAACAATGACTGTGCATGTTGAACAATCAATTGAGAGTTTTTCTGTCAATGTTTGATAAGTTTAGTTTTTGTAACTGACAATGATTGATGCAGATTTTTAAATAGGAAATGTGGATTATCTACGGGTATTGTTGATAGTTACATGGAATTTAAAACTGTGAAACTGTGGAGGAAAAAACGTAAAGGTTGTTCCCCGATTTAGGAATCTGAAAGTCATAGATTTACTTGGCAGTTAATTAATGGGCAAAATTAAATTCAAAGTCAGGGAAATTCATTAAGAAGCAAATTGATACAATTTGCCGTGTTATAGCAATACAACTGTCAAGAACTGTCAAATGACAGTTGTGACTGAACTCAAGCACAATTTAAGTTGGTAGACAATTTGCTTAGCACAGACAAACACTTAACACATAAACAAAGTGTTTATATTAATATATCAGACTCTAAAAAAGTGGAACGGACTTGTGTAAAGTAAAATCAACACTATTCTAAGTTTTAAAATAATAAATCACGTAAAAAATAAATTTAGATTAAAATTGCTTAATAGTCTATTATAGGCTATATTGTAATAAATTATTAAGAACCTGTTTTTTTTTATAAATGATAAAAATAAAATTTCCCAGCAATTATTATTTTTAACGTTACCACAAAAAACACCTGATAAGTAGGTATTAAAAATACTTAATCTATTCTCATGAGAAAAGAAGAATGAAAACAGTTTTTCCCCCTGAAAAATAATAAGCGATTCATAATAAATAATACTTCATTCACCACCAACGCTACCAAGAAAAAAACAACAACACTCTAAGTAGATTTTTCAGTGAAAACGCCACAAATAACAGGAAATTGCTTTCATGGACAGAACTAGTTCACTTTCTTCTTTAACTTATAAACTGAGTTGTGAATTGAAATTGACGTCTTCATCCATTTCGCTACGTTCTTACCGGTCTATTATTTGCTTAGTCTGTGGATTCTAAGAAGTTTCTTTGCGATGAGTTTGTTTATAAATTATTGGAAGAAAAGTATTGCGTGAAAAATATGCTTTTAAGGTTGCTTTGGTTCTCTTAACACTAACCAGTAGGTGAACAACAAATATTAAGAAAACAACAGTTTTTCTGAAAAAACAATCCTTTCGAGTATATACCTACTTAAATAACATAACTGTAGGGCTTTTTCTGAAAGACAAATTTTACGAAAAGCAAGTTTTCTTGAACCTAGTTTCAGAAGCAACTTTTACTTTCAAAGATGGATTAATCTCCAAAAGGTTTCTTTACCAGCTAAATATCCCGTCTGTATCTTCAAAGATGCAGACAAAGTGGTATACAGTAAACCCTTATTTCACCAGGTTTGTCAAGACCCAGAAAAAGATAGAAAACCCAAAAACCCTAAATCCACCAAAACCCTATCGAGTACCTACTAGTCGTTTTACAGTTATTTTCCTTGCCAGACCTGTCTCCTAAAGAGCAGCGTGTCTAAAAGCCTAATACGTCGATGTGCGGTCGGCGGCGCGTGGCGCTCACAAAGGGTGGGCTGCGCCGGCGCCGCACCGCGCTACTTACGCGTTACGCTTTGCGCTTACGCTTCAAAGGTACATAGTTAGTTACCAACATAAGTTAAGAGGTGTTTTGTGACTAGATTGATCATTTAAAAAAACTCAGTAGGTAATTAATATAAAGCTATTCTAATGAGGGATTTTAGTTGATGATATACTCGCTAAGTGAGGATTTAAAATTTTATACTGGATACAAGTCCATAATGGCGTGTAGGTATAAAAAAAACTTAAAGCATTTATTTCAATTAAACCATTTACAGACAATTTTGAATTGTCAAAGAATCTGTCAGTTAGTCAGAAAGTTGAAGCGAGTTACCCATTCCAAAACGTAGATCTATGGAGAAGAACGGGCAAGAAACTCCAAGGACACTCTTTTAAATATAGTTATTATAAAATCCTGGGTAGGTACATTATTCTTGTTGCTTCTATATGTGAGAACAATGTAAAAAAGCAAGCAAAGCAATTGAAAATATAAGATTAAAAATAAGCCCTGGCAGATAAGAGATGACCAGTTTCAACTAACGGCGCCCGTTCACGAACATGACGCGTAATAAATATAATCTTTTGGAAGAGAAAAAATACGACGAAATATCTTCGAGTCAGATTTACTGAATAAACAAAGATGGCGGATCATGAAGCCATAAACATAATTTAATTTCAATTAATCATTTCCCCAAAAAATAACCTTCGAACTTTTACAACTTCATCAAAAGTTTTCCTAAGATCCAATTCAATTCGACAAGTTTTTGTATGCTTCCCCATAGAAATAAAATTAGAAAAACAAATTAGCTACTAATAACTGTTCAGCAATTTCAATATAAAAGTAAAATACTTCATTACATGCAGCTCCTTAGGTAACGTTTCCGGGAACCTTTACGTTTCTTAATTAAACCAGCACGGACGGTGCGACTCGATAATTGAAAATTTTCATCCGATACCACCCTGTATATTGCATAAGAGTGGACCTCGAATACGCGTTTAATTTGTTGGAACTCGTGTGGAGAATGGTGATAGAGTTTCAGAGAATAAAAAGCTTACAATAATTTTGTTTATTTTTGAAGATCTAATATAATGTAATAAAGAGCTTAAAGATACATATCATTAGTTTATTATCAAAATATGAGACGGCCGTATCTCTATTTGTTTTCTTTTATTCAAATAATTTAACTGCATTACTATAAGATTGTACATCTAGTAGGTAATAATAAGAAGAAACTGCTGTATTTACCTATAATTGTTTGTTACATTTAGTTCTTTACTTTCTATTGCTTCCTGTAATTTTTGTAGTGTATATGTTGCAGTAAGATGGTTGAAGTCATGACATAGCTATATCCCTAGGGATATAGCCTATATACCGTAATATAGATAGGTATATGACAGTGGTTCATAACTATGGGAGTGCCCTAATTTTCTTACTGCGACCAATTTCGATACAGCGCTCATCGGTGGCTGCCGCGGCACCGCTTGCTCCGCTCGCTCGGCTCGCGCGTATTTGGTCACAGTTCTAACCTATTTAGTCGGAGTGGCCTAATAGTTACATCACTAGATCGTGCTCGTATCATAGTTATATTCCTAGTAAGACAGTTATGAACCGCTTTCATATAACTATATTACGGTATATAGCTATATCCCTAGGGATATAATTATATCAACCATCTTACTGCGACATATACAAACTTTGGAATACCGAAATAAAAATCTAAAAATACTATACATATCGAAGAGGTAGGTCACTGAATGCTTTGAGAAACTCCATTATAAACTGACATTTAAAAACTATCAAGAAAATAATCTAATTAAGAACAGCTGCAATTATACTCTGATTTGCGTGTCCATAAATCACAGCAAAAATAGTTCCCAGAAGTCATTAAATTCTTAACAGAACTACAAATCTGCACTTAAATGACAATACAAAGTTGTTAATTCCAATCGTGTCGTGAACAGCACGCTTTAAAAATGTGCATATTAAAATTCATCAAGCAATATTTATGACTCAAAGGAAAAACCGCATCGAGATATCAAATGACGGATGGTCCACAATAACTAACGTTTAGTAGTAAAACCGCAAAAAAGTCGCAGAATACTGTTTCATATTCCAATCAGTGTGGAACCTGGAATACTATAAATTAGACTGTCGTGAACGATTGCGTTTTAAATGTTCGTTGAATTTTGCACTTGTACGTTTTCGTTTTGATTAGCCGCTGCTTTTATTTTATGGCTTGCTTTAAATTAGTTTTGCCGACTTGTTGCCTCCTGAGTACAGAACAGCTCATTACCTACGTGGTGGTCTGGCGTAACGAGAGTCCAAAGAATTCTAATACCCGTAATAAATTTCATTCAATATTTCTCTTGAGAGTAGAATTTTAAAAGAAGATGTCTTTCTAACGCTATTTTATTTAATATAATTTTCTCTGAAAAGCTGTCCGTAATTACGTTGGCGTATTTCGTTGTAAAATTATTTTCTGGCTGCAGCATCAGGTCAAAGTCGTCAAATTATTTTACTGTCATCATTTCCTAAAACATGAATCCAATATCTGGAAAATTCTGTTGCAAAATATTGGAACGAAGTTCTTTAACGCGGCTTGTAAACTTTCAGAAATCTAGTGGGGTCGAAATATAAATCCAAGATGGCGGCTGCGAAAATTTTTCAAATTTTTCGTCATGGATGTCGTTTTCATAGTTTTCGAGGGTGCTGAAGCCGATATGAGGTCAAAATGTATATCCAAGAGGGCGGCTGCAAAAACTTTGTTTTTATTTAAATCTGAAAGAACTTCGTTCCTGACGAGGTTCCTCCGACTGCACACGTTTTTTTTATTAACTACACATGTCATGTTTCATACTAGTCTAGATATTGGATTATATAGAGCTGTTAATATCACCATGAAAACTGAGGGGAGTGCTATCAATTCACCTGATGCTAAGGATTGACATTATGGACAGGTCACTTCAAGTTGCCTTCACCTAAGATATCACGGCGAGAGAATAGACCATGTCAAGCGTGTAAAAAACGTGTCTGTACTAAACTCATTCATTATAAGTTACAGACAGGCAACACCATTTATTTGTCCACAACGACGGGTTACAAGTGTTATGACACCTTTATGAGAAATGAACGCACTGATTCGCAATCCATCTATCCATACTTTATAAAACATACATATCTGTCCCTGTCTTTATGTAACGTTATCACGGCTAAACCGCTTAACCGAATTTAATGATATTTGACATAAAGATAACTTGAATGAACACTAAGGAAGAACAAATGCATACTTTAAAAAAATTAAGGAGCGAGGCTTACAGTAGTCGCATATGATATGTAACATCTGACACCTCACCTTGGTAATAAGCAACATTAAAGGGGCGGGGCCTCGTCAAGGTCGTTTCTAATGGCCAACTCAAGCACTGCGCGCGCTCATTGTTCAAATCAAATAGCGCTTCCTCGGCATCCTGTTACACACTTCCGTCGCTTTCCACGAAATCACTCCCACAGATTTGATTATTTAGATTTTTTTAGATTTAGATTTGATATTTTGATTGCAGGAAAACAAGGGGGAAGCTGTTACAGATAAAAAAACCACCAAGTTTGGATGAGAATATCTAAAATTCACGTGAACGAAAATGCAAGCAAAAGCTAGTTCTAAATAAACGTTCAGTGGTTTGTAAAGACAATGCATCAAACGTCTGGTTAACCTATCACAAAGGCATTAGACCGTTACATGATAGATGACTAGTGCATAATGATTATTCGCAATTTATAGGAGATGCTGTGATGTAAGAGTGGTGTAAATAAATATGTGGCATTATAGTCCTGAGTTAGATTAAGATAGATCGACGGCTCATTGAGGGTTTTTGTGTGGTGTAGAAGGACCACGCGGGAGGTCACCGATAAGGTGGACCGATCAAATTAAATTCTCAGTTTGAGGCCCTGTTAATGAATGCGCCCGACTGTCATCTAACAGAACCAGATGGAAAGAGATCAGGAGGCAAGCTACGATACCTATTAATCAATTATTGTGAATGTTAGGACTCTGTGGATATTATTTTTATTTCTCTGCTAGTTTTAGTGATGGTCTGGCAGTTTGAGTAGTTTATGTGACCTACCCAAATGTCCTTTCTTTGGTATTGTTCGTCGAGTTGTTTTTTCTTTTTAATTTTATTTATATTTTGTGTTTCACGAACTGTGTCAAAATAAATGTTTTTTCTTTCTTTCTTTAGTTGAACTCCTTAAGTTCTGAGTTGAGCTCCACGATTACTGACAAATTCTTGCACTGACTGGACAGGTCCACTCAAATCTGTGTGGTTCTTTTTTCAAAAGACGATTTCAGACACTAATCTACATGGTCCTCATATGGCCTGACCAAGATTATGTCTGGAAAAAAGATACTGCGACCTCTGAGTTTGTTTCGGCCTTTCTTCTCAGAGTAGTCAGATAGGAAACGCCGAACTCATCTAGCTTATTTTTAATATGACGGGTAAAAGTGATTCCGATATCATATTTACAGAATAAACAATTTCGTTTCATTTCAATCAACATCAGCCTATCGCAGTCCACTGCTGGACATAAGCCTCTCCCAGGCTGCGTCACAACACCCTGTCCTCCGCCTTCCGCATCCAGTCTGTCCCAACCACCTTCTTAAAGTCGTTGATCCATCTAGCTGAGGGGCGTCCCACAATACGCTTCCTGATAGGCGGTCTCCACTCCAGGACTCGTCTGCTCCACTGGCCATCGGTCCTTTGACAAACATGGCCAGCCCACTACCACTTCAGCTTGCTTACTCTGCAAGCTATATCGATAAGTCCGGTTCTTTTCCAGATAATTTTATTCCTGATTGACACCTGACACCTGGGATTGGATACAATTCGTCGTGACCACGACGAAATGTATCCAATCATAGCACAGTCACGAGCGAAGCGAACAAGAAGAGAGATGTTGTATGTTTTGACTTGCGATGCATCCGGCTGGTCCAAAGGTCATTGTGGTAGCCGCTCTATGTAATATTATAATATGGATGTGCATTTCGTCAGACTGGAAGTCGACCTCAGTCTTGTTGAACGCTAAGCTGTACACCTAAGTCACAAAAACAAAATGTAACTATATCGTTATGGATATTGTTTCAAAGATAAAAAATTTAAACGCAATATTTTTCTAAATATAAATAAACGCGTGTGAAAAACGATAAAGAGAATAAACGATAACATTACAGTACCCTAATTGCGTAATGCAACACAATCACAATTTGTTTCGATTTGAAACAGATTGCTGATCCATTGCTTCATAAGTTGGAAAAAAAATCTGCTCAACAACCTAAATAACGCAATGAATGTTGTTGAACTGTCAAAATGAAACAAATTAGGCATAATTGTTTACGAAAATAAGTTACGCAATTAGGGTACAGGTCCTCCTCCTAAAGCAATTCCTCTCTACGAAACCCACAGTGAGAAAAGTATACCTACATTATTTTTGCAACTGTGCAAAACACAACAGACAAAAAAAAACCGCAATACATCCACAAATGTTACACCTAGGTTTAAAGCAAGAGGAGGGTTTGCAAAACAGAGTTGCGCCACAGAACGATCTCTCCGCATTCCTCAGATGTCAGCCTTGACGCGAACATCGGCTGCCGGTTATGACTGCACTTTTAGATGCACCCGCCACGAAGGTGAACTGCCTTAGCGCGAAAGGTACGTGTGTTTAGGGATATTTCTGCATCAGACTACGAACCGAAAGTAATCCATATCTACTAATATTATAAATGCAAAAGTAACTTTGTTTCTCTGTATTTCTGTCAACTTTTCACGTCGGAACGGATGACCTAGGTTAGGACATCCCGGTAGTTAGTACGTTCCCGTGGGATTATTTTTGACTTTCACGCAGACGAAGACGCGAGCTAAAGCTAGTGTGTTTATAAACAAAAACACAGTAAACAGGATTGTCATCGCATTGATGAGTCCAAAACTATGAATTGAACTTGATAACAATGTAAGTAAGACCTAGTTGATGATACACCTTTCCAAAACACAGAGTATTTCTTGGTGGAAGGCCACTACTGATCATGGCAAGAATATTGCTATGACCAACTACATATTTCACATTTTGAACTTTAGCAGTTCAGTAAAACCTGTCACCAAAACCTGTTAGCATTACCTTTGACCGCTTGAAAATTTCCTTCATCTCTTCCTTATTTATCTTGAAAGAACAACACTACAACTTTAGTCGCCAGTCGGCAAATATCGAGGCCAATGTCAACTAAACGCAGCCACCATTTTGTGTCACTAGCTCTAATCGGCGCTAGCGCAATAGTAACAACCTATCATCAAAACACGCTTCTAAACACTAAAATCTATTGTCAAGTACATCGTCATTTATCTGCGAGCATAAAAAACCCGCGTGTCATCCACAACCACGTGACCCGGCCAAGGTCTTCGGTAAACTTGTTAGAAGTCCCCCCTCCTGCAACCCCCTCATCGAGCCCTCATTATGTAAGACTTCGTTGCATGCGTCCTACCATAACAATGCATTATGAGTCATAAGCGACTAACATAACATGATCTATACGCAAATAGAGACTACTTGAACAGGTGAGCCAAACGGTGCTGGTATTTGATCTTCTGTCGTACAATCTTACTGTTACATTCAAGTTAGCGGAATTTCAACTTAAGCACAAGGTAGTAAGAGTCTACATGCTAGCATAAATAGTGCGTGGGTGGATGCAGCGTGCGTAAGATCGTAATAGTTGATGCGTAAAATGTAGAAACAGGCACATGACATGTTCGAGAATAAAATAGTGTTTATTAAGTGCGTACAGTAACTGAACTGACATAACCTTTATTTATGGATTGAAGTTCTTAGAACTATAGAAATATCGTTCTAGGGAAACTTATTTTTGACCCAGAAGTCATCTATTTACTGGAGACTTGAAGACTTCTATTACACGACTCATAACGCGAAGCATTAGAGAGTGCTCTGCGATCGAAATATTTGTTTTGCCTCCTTTCTGCAACTGTTTTTATTGTACACAGAGAACTTAATTTATGGAAAATTTTATGGAGATTAATACTGTACTTTTCAAAAATTTATTTAATGCAACAGAAACGAAAAAACATCAAAATAGGTTTTAAAAAATCCCGTCAGTCAATTTATGAAATCTGAAAACATTGTAGCTTGCGATAAAATCAATTAATGGAGTTTTTTTTTTAATAGATTCGTTTCTGCCATAGGAGGAACCCTATTGAAAATGGCTTTTTTATTAAAAGTAGGTAGTATTATAATATCTTAAGTCCCCGTCACGAGAAGCTATAATTTTTGTAAATAAAGAACTTCTACCAAGTTACGTAGCGACAATTTAATCAACAACAAATAATCCCAAATTCAATGAAGTCAAAGTAACGTACGTGTTATACGAAACTAATGAGCAATTTCACTTGATCGGGTTATATTTTAGCGATATAAAGCGCTGTCGTCTAAGGTTTTGTGATACTAGAACGCATCTGATTCATGGAACGTAAACATTTGGGCCACGATTTTGAAATAAGTTCACGCTGACGTTGTCTCTGCTGTCTTTCGAGTTTCGAATGCGTCTGTTTGTTTGTGGTGTTTTCGCGGATTAGGTTATATTGTTTGTTTGTAATTAGATGTGTGTGTTAATATAATTATATTCCTGTAAAAAAATTGTACAAAACTGTTTTTATTTTATTTTACCCAAAGATTGCAAACCCCTGAATGTGTGTTTACAAAATTTATAGCTTCTCGTGACGGGGGCTTTTAGGTATATCTATATTTCCAACTTCGACCCCTTCCGTTGCCTAGCAACCAACAAAGCAAACCTAAATAGTTTTTGACAGTACGTAAAGATTGCGAGGTGAGAAATTTTACCCATATCGATGAGTAAAAAAGCAGTCAAAACATAATTCATGAAATATTTTTCTGTTTTTAAATGAGCGTTATGAGGTGTGCACTTTTGAATTTTCCAAACTTTTGTAGTTACCGGGAAACGTAGGTAAATGTGGTTGTATCTACTATGGCTATACTTCTGCCTATCTCTTTGGGGAGTCAAAGCGTGAAGTTATATGATACATTCAATTGATTACCAGAGGTATGTGTGTTAAGCACTGTAACGCAACTTCAAAGGTGAATATACCAATATATTGGCATGACTGCATGAATGCGTGTAACGTATTGATGGTTCGGTAGATATTATTGTGTGGTTTTAAGCCTATTGGAGTTCATTGCTAGGTTAACAGTTACAACAAACTGTATAGTAGTGGTTGGCATTCAATCTGACGAAATAAATGGGCTCAATATTGGTATTTTCTGCAGAGAATATGCTGTCTGATCACTTGGAAGAAATTACTGGATGTGGCTAGTAAAATTATATAGGTACCTAATTATGTTATAGTCAGATTAAGATTTTCGAGCCGACTACCCGGTACGATGGCCAATGTAATCAAGAATAGTAACATTTGAAGAACAGTAGCGGAAAATTCGCTTGCCTTTTTTTGTGGCTGTCCATTACTAACATGACTTAATGTTTTTATTTTTTATTGAACAGTGCTACAGCTATTTGATAATCCAGGTTATAAACTATCTGTGTGCCAAATTTCATCCAAATTCATTCAGCCATTTTTGCACCAATCCGGAACGGTAGAGTTTCTTGCCCATTTTTCTCCATACGAAAACTACCTTTTGGAAGGGGCGACTAGAATCAATTCTATTTTTTGTAAATTTTGACGTTCCAAGTTTTTATTTCTAATTGAAATAAATTATTTGACTTTGAAGACACAGTTCTAAAAACTATATTTTCGGCATCAGACTTGTTCCTACACCTCGTAGCAATTACTTTTTTTTCATGAACATTCAATGTACAGTTTTGACTTCGTTACTATTTTATATTTATTAGATTTATAATTTATTTGTTCAATCAAATAACAATGTTTTAACGTTAAATAGTATCATCTGTACATATAACCATATTTGCAGAATTCAGAAATAACAATTTACAATTTATTTATTTGATACTTGGATCATTTAGATCACGACATTTTGTAAACAAGGTTTATTAACATGTCAGATTTGCAGTAGCTGCAAATAATATGTCAGAAAATTATGCACGTATTATATTAAAATATGGGCAAAGTTTCTTAGCAAGTTTTGCAATTTCCATACAGTTATTAGTACTTGAACAAAATGATTGCAACTTATCTTACAAAACTGGCCGGTCTTGGTCGTGATAATTATTGTGTATAGCTTGATTTATTAATACATGTAAATTATACTTGTCACTAGCTTTTGAATAATTAGCTATATGCACAACTGGGCACTAGTGTTATAATTACTAATAAATCTTGGAGATTATGTGAACATTGTCTTGCTTCTTGAATAATATTGATTTAGATGTCATAAAATGTCTGCTTGATGATGAAGATGATAAATTATGCCTTTGGAATTGCAGGCAGAAAAGACTGTTCAACTTTGTCCCAAGAGATAACGACGCATCACACTTATTTTTGGCGTTCTAGAAAATTATTTATTTACTAAGCAAGGCACACCAACGAAATATTTACAAGAATAGTTAAAATAGGTATCACGAGTCTTGAGTACTGTGTAAATGCACAACATTCTTATTAAAAGGTGAACAATTATATTCGACAAATTATTAAATCATTAAAATATTAGCATTAACATTAATTTTAATCACTACATACATCATTTACGGGTAGTTAGAAGCCCAAAAAGTCTGACAACCAGTCTTACCAAGGGGTATCGTGTTACCTAGTCACTAGGTTGTGGAGGTCAGATAGGCAGTCGCTCCATGTAAAATACTGGTATTCAGCTGCATCCGGTTAGACTGGAAGCCGACCCCAACATAGTTGGGAAAAGGCTAGGCAGATGATGACTACATAGTATAAAACAAAGTCGCTTTTTCTGTCCCTATGTATGCTTAAATCTTTAAAACTACGCAACAGATTTTGATGCGGTTTTTTTTAATAGATAGATTGAAGAGGAAGGTTTATATGTATAATAACCCGGTTTATACCCGTGCGAAGCCGGGGCGGGTCGCTAGTTTAATATATAAGAAAATAGCGAAATAAGAATAGATTATATGTAGCTACACTCTTCATATTTTTATATAAAAGCTGTAACTCAGTTTATCAAAAAATATTGCTGTTAGCTGAGCTGTTGTGTGCTTGAGAATCGACCACGTCCCGGTTCTAAGAAACACGTTAATATCTAGCCAGCTATTTTGCTGACTCTTTCAATATCCTCGCAGAAAACTATCTGATATTTCATTTTATACTTTCACTTCAGCGACTCTAAAGAAACTGAAATGTTTCAAAAATAAGATTTAGTATCTGTGACACTTCAACAGTCGCTTTTAGCTCTCAAGTGGATTCCGCTGAAGTGAAAGATATTTCAGTACATATTAGAATAAGAGCTAGTTTTATTTCATTTACTGTATGGACTGACGATACTTTAGAGAAATATTGTGTGTTGTGTTTGTGTATTAATCTAGTACATATAACATAACCCCTGTCTTCCACGAAGGGTTAGACAGAAGTATACTATCATCATCATCATCATAATCAGACTATAAATGTTCCCACTGCTGGGACACAGGCCTCCTCTCTGTGAGAGGGAGTGGGCCGTAATCCACCACGCGGGCCCAGTGCGGGTTGGTAGATGTCACATGTCTTCGAATTTTCGGTTCTAGGACATGCCGGTTTCCTCACGATGTTTTCCTTCACCGTTCAATTTTCGTTCCGTTTCACCGAAGTATACTATAGTAGCCCACAATTCACCAGTTATGTTGTTTATCATTTGCTAAATAATGTTGGAATGACTTCTAGTATATCCATTATCCATGCTTAATATTTAGGTCAACTATCTTCTGGCGCCCACAAATCAATAACCAGGGAATACCGACATAATTAAGGTCAGTTCGGCAGGTGTCGACCTTGGCATTGTATCCAGAGCAATAAGGGACATTTCGTGAGTAGAGAAAGACCCAAAAAACCGTTTGATTGATTGAATGAAAGATGATATTATGAAAAGAAAAGGTGGTGAATACTAAGATAACGATGGATAGGTAAATTTTATCGCAAGTATTCCTGTTTGAGCAACTATATTTTTTGAGTAACTATGCATTGAGCACCAAAGGTATTCCCATTAGAGCATATGATTTATTATACACCGCATCACTAGAAGCTACCACAGCGCAGGTGCTCAAATGAGAATAAAGACAAATTTTATTTTTTGTTCCCCGTTGAGCACCAAGTTAAAATATTGTTTGGCGCTCAAGTGGGAATACCTTTGGTGCTCAATGCATAGGTGCTCAAACGGGAATACTTCGTGAATTGGGATGAGGGCAGGAGAATGGTGGTTGAGTGGGTAAGTAGGTTAATGCTACGGTATACCAATGTGCTAGTAGATCTTAGAGGTATTCCATGAAGCACACCCAAACGAAGCACACCCAGACGAAGCACACCTAAAGTATTCCACTTAGCACACCCGTAGGTGGGCTTCAAATATAAATTTAAAATAATTAATTTCCTATTCCACGAAGCACACCTACGAATATCACTCGCATAGTGCGGGGACTAAGAAATAAAAATGTCGATAGGAGAAAATATTTATTATTTAAAAGACTAACTAAAATTTCTAACATCATTCAGTTTCATTATAATAATGTGACACAATATTTGTTATTTTTGTAATCTTACTATTTAAAATCACAGATTGTTTCATAATTATCTTTCCAAAAAAATAACATTTTTTTATTTTTTAACTTTTTTTCTATTATGTTCCTTTTTTGTGTTCTTAATAAAATCACTGATTGTTTCATAATTATGCAATAAAAACTTGGACAAAATATCAAAAACATTGTAAATATAGTTTTCCATAGAGATCTATGTTGATGTTTTCTTATTACCTGTTTAGTTTTTTTCGCATCAGTGGGACAAACAAGGCGGAGTGGGGACTCAGAGCCGCGCGGCCGGCCTGTGCTCCAACCAACGGAGAATACAATGTTTTTACATCCACCTACACCGCAAGAAATAAAAAATATAATAAAGACCCTTAAAGGCAAATTTAGTCACGGATTAGATGAACTACCCCCTATATTAATAAAAACTTGTGCTGAGGAACTGACATTACCATTTTATCTATTGATTAATCAATCATTTTCTGAAGGGATATTCCCAGACGCGTTAAAAAAAAAAGCTTAATAAAACCTATTCATAAGAAAAACTCGAAGTCTGATCCAAATAATTACCGTCCTATTGCACTATTACCGACATCATCAAAAATTTTCGAAAAAGCAATGTGCAAACGTGTTTACAACTTTTGTGAAAAGTTCAATGTTTTCGATGAATGTCAAAATGGTTTTCGGAAAAAAAGATCCACGATTTTAGCGACATTTAAATTTACCAAAAAAATACTTGACATTTTGAACAATAAAAAATACGCTATCGGAATTTTACTCGACATGACCAAGACTTATGATACGGTGCTGTACAAAATATTATTAGATAAATTACACGGTATCGGCGTTAGAGGAATAACTCACGAGTGGTTCGCATCCTACCTACAAAACCGAGAACAATTTGTAGAAATTGAACATTGGGATCGTGACACTGGGGAACTCAGCTTAATACGATCGAATAGGCTTTGCATTAAGAATTCGATTCCGCAAGGTAGTGTTGTCGGGTGTTTGCTATTTTTAATTTATGTCAACGACCTCCCTAAAATTATGACAGAGTCGTGCGTACTGTTTGCCGATGACATTTCTTTAATAACTTCTTGTAATGATTCTCAACATCTACATGAGAATCTAAATAATATAATGTTTAATATACAAAATTTTATGAATGACCACAATTTAGAAATTAACTTCTCGAAAACAAAAATTATGCAATTCAGGCCTTACCAAAAAAATCCATTGTCTATTAATTTCACGTTTGACGGTATCAAAGTGGAATGTGTAAATACTTTTACTTTATTGGGTCTAGACTTAGATATCCACATGACCTGGAAAGCGCACATACAAAAAATTAAATCAAAACTATCTAGTTTTCTATACGCATTACGTGAGCTCAAAAAAACTACAGATTTAAAAACTGCCCTTTCCACTTACTATGCTTATGCATACGCATGGCTTAAGTATGGTATAATTCTTTGGGGAAATAGTGTAGATAGCAACGACTTGTTTATCCTACAGAAAAAATGTATTAGAATAATGGTTTATATTGACAATGACGTAAGTTGTAGACCGCATTTTAGGAAACTAGACATTCTAACTTTGACATCAATTTATATTCTAGAAATCTGTAAATTCGTTAGACAATATCCACACTTCTACCTTAAAGTTACAGAACAACCTCGCCGATATGCACCACGTTCACGGTTTGAAAATACGCTCGTAATACCACAATCTAAGCTAAAATTACACAGCACAAGTCCTCACGTAACATCAATTAAAATATATAATAAAATACCAAACGATATAAAAATGGAACAAAATGAAAAAATATTTATTAAACGGCTCAGAAAATTACTGGTGGATAAATGCTATTATTCACTAAACGAATTTCTTAATGATGACATCAAAATGGGATGACTTCCACCATTTACTCAGTTTTAGACATTGATTTTTATTATACTTTATTTGACTTTTATTTGAATTTATGATACTATTTTAATCTGTGACATTATTTATTTTAAATTAATTGAATTTTTATTACAATTTGATTTGACTTTTTGACATTAACCTGTGACATATATCTATTGTATGTGAATTGAATTTTTTTATGTTATATTTTACTTTTTATATTAATTTAATTATTTACTTGAAATGAATATTGATTTTTGATTGATTGATTCTTCCATAATTATTTTTAATTTCTATTTACTGCATTTATTTTAAATCATGCTACTATTCATATTTTATGTAATTGTTGTGCCCGACAGGGTCCATGTGAACTTCATTATTATTATTAAGACCTTGTAAACACATGTGTTATGCAATAAAGATTTGAATTTGAATTTGAATTAGTGAATTATAAAAATACTCTAACATAAAAAATCACAGATTGTTTCATAATTACAATAAAAACTTGGACAAAAATCAAAAACATTGTAAATATAGTTTTCCTTAGAGATGTATGCTCCAAAACGTTTGAGGCACATTTATGTTCCTTTATTTTAACAACTTCTTCCTTCTACTTAATGTGAGTAGGCCATTACACCCTTTTTTAATACACCGCCACAAGGCATTACCGTTTTTTATAAATCTTGTGTTTACTATATTGTTTGTTATTATACACTAACACTTGTGTCCCCTTCCGGCCAAGTACGTAATTAATAGATGGGTTAAAATTACTACTACTTGGTCCTGCTGCTGGGTTTATATTTGAACACTATGAAAATGACAAGTATTGTATTACATTATTATAATGAAACTGAAAGATGTTGGATATTTAAGTTAGTCTTTTAAATAATAAATATTTTCTCCTATCGACATTTTTATTTCTTAGTCCCCGCACTATGCGAGTGATATTCGTAGGTGTGCTTCGTGGAATAGGAAATTAATTATTTTAAATTTTTACTTGAAGCCCACCTACGGGTGTGCTAAGTGGAATACTTTAGGTGTGCTTCGTCTAGGTGTG
Source organism: Agrochola lychnidis (assembly GCA_963680765.1). NCBI lineage: Eukaryota > Metazoa > Arthropoda > Insecta > Lepidoptera > Noctuidae > Agrochola > Agrochola lychnidis. The sequence continues at coordinate 2,947,034 of OY796856.1, read as the reverse complement.
CTTCGTTTGGGTGTGCTTCATGGAATACCTCTTCTTTACTTGGTCGCGTACTTCATTACTGTAGGTCGTGTCCCTAAAAGTCCTACATAGCTTTTTATTTTATAGCCATTTATTTCGTTTCATTTTATGTATGATGTTCTTCCACTTCGTTCGGTTCTTCGCTTCTCTCAGGGCGGTCGTAATAGAGAGTCGAGTGAGCGGTTACCTGGTCTGACCAGCGGTTAGGTGACCGGCCGCGAGGTCTTTTCCCATCTACCTTGCCCATCACCACCAACTTTTCAAGGTTATGTGGTTCCCGACGGGCAACGTGACCAAAGTAACCGAGAATCCTTTGGTTACAGATTGTGGATACTATTAAGTTTCTTACTATACTGCAAAGCTTAGTTTAGCTTAGCTTGGATTCTAAAGTGATGATTTTTGTTAGTCCATTATTGAAGTGAAAACTTCTTTAGGCGCGTTGGGCATTTTTGAGATGGGCCTAAACCATTGATTTCGCGACACCATGATGACACTTTATTTTTGTAAACGCGATTGTTCTCTTCATTTATATTACGTTACGGATCAATGTTCTATGCAAGTATTTTTACTTTAAAGGTTTTGTAAACGCGATTATGCTCTTTATTTATATTACGTTACGAATCAATGTTCTATGCAAGTATTTTTACTTCAAAGGTTTCGGAAATATTATTTTTTGTAAACGCGATTGTGCTCTTTATTTAGATAAGGTTACGGACCAATGTTCTATACAAGTTTTTTTGTTTCAACAAGGCAATCTTGTTCAAGTTTTCACTTCTGTTGGCATTCCCGGAGTGCCACCACTTTTTTCTTCCACCAGTTACTAAATACACAAGGTTAATGTCATCTAGGATTTCCTAAAAGATGAAAAATTACCTAAGATATAAAAAAAAGCAACCTTGTTGAGAGTAATAACTACGTAACAAATCTGCCACAATCGTCTTTTGATTACTCAAACAATAATAATAACATAATAGAAAATAACAATCGTATTTCACAGAAAATACTTGGTAATTGGGTGTATTTGAACATTTATTATGAAGACCGTACTTTTGGGTACGTGGAAACTTATTATATACTAGTGATATTGAACTAAACTAATAGAGATTCTCGGAAGGAATGGTAAGTTCATGGAACTGTTATTTTAAAGATATTTGAGAAGGATGTGGTTGATGAAAGAGAAAGTTAGTATTAAATTCGCGGATTTCGATTTTAAATGAAAATTATGAAATAGGTAAGTCTGGTTCTTTCAGAAGTTATATGCCGCAAGAAGGATTAAAATATTATTCTAAGAAACCAGTTTGCCAATAGGTACGTATTCGGCCTGTCTAGCACTATTTGTAAATATTTACACATAAACTTAACATCACGCTTTGTTCCCCGAAGGGTTTGGCAAAGGCGTACATATAGTACACCCACATTACGCCAGTTCTGTTAAAAATGTATGTTGGACGTAACGCTGACTTCATCAGCATTATAACGTCTTTATTTTCGAAAGAAATTGACAAATTGACAGAACTATTCCAGGTCCGTTGTTATAAGGTAGGGGTAACTTTTATAAGGTAGTGGTAACTTTTATAAGGCAGAGGTAACTTTTATAAGGTAGAGGTAACTTTTATAAGGTAGAGGTAACTTTTATATGTTAGGGGTTACTTGATCTTCCTAATCCTAACTTAATATTATACATGCAATAGTTAAGTTTGTTACGCTTTCACGCTAAAACAGCTGAACGGATTTAGATGAAATTTGACAGATAGGTAGCCAGGGACCTGGAGAAGGACTTAGGCTACTTTTCATCCTGTATCGCAGACGAAGTCGCGGGCATCAGCTAGTTTATCAATATAACTGATAAAGTTACTGTGTCTAAACCAAAGTTCTTCACACCAAACCCACGCAGAAACAAAAACAGCCGTCTATTTTTGGCATCCTTCGGGCCTCTTACCCTCTTACAATTTCTGCTCCAATAACTTGAAACTGTTCAATGAATACTTGAATCCACTTAAAAGTCAATGCAAAGATTCGGTGGTTTACGTTAATTAGTTAACTTTACGAACACCAAGTCGGGCATGCGCAGAATCTGTGAGATCAGGGGCATCCTCGCCTGTTATTATTCACCCCTGACTTCATAATTTATTTAGTTAAAGAAGCTATGGAAATTGGCTAGACGGGAAAAATATTGTGGGACTAGAGAGGTAAACAATTTTGTATTTTTTATAGAACATTCCCTGCACCCCAATTGCGTAACACACTTTCGAAGGAATTCGAAGGTCTTGACGCAAATTCCTAATCCGTTGCTTCAAAGGTTTGGAAAAATCGTCTGCAAAACAAGGTAAATAATACAATGAAGTGGCTGAACTGTCAAAATGGGAAGGAATTTCGATCAATTGTCAGTTTATGTGTATTATGCAATACACTGCTGGATTTTTTTAAATCTGCGTTGATTAATCTATGGATGAGTAACACAAGAGGTTAATCTCATACTTAATTATTTATGACAGCAGTTACAGTTCGTCTTTTTAATCCCGTAGACTAATTTGACATTTCAAATGATTGTTGTTTGTTTTTCAATTTGGAGTTTGACATTTGCACCTGTCAAATTAGTCTACGGGATTAAATAACGAACTTTAGTAGTGTTCAAGAACCCGTAAGTTAGATGGCTACTCAAAAATATTAGACCTGCTATCAAGCCATTTAAGCCCAGTTACTAGATTGTGGAAATTCTCAAAGTCAGTACAAATTATCATAGCTAAGGATAGCCGTATCTTAGTTTAATTCAGTTGTGAACTTTGGAAACAAACCAAGGATATACAACACGCCACTCCCAGGTGATTATCAAAATAATTCTTAATAAACACGATCTAAATGACAAATCCTAGATTAGCATAATTATTAGGCAGCTATAATGTTTGTAGCCCACGTCAAATGTCACTTGTTTTACCAGCGGTCAATGCGTTACAAATTATATAATTCGTACGCTTATTTTGACCAATCACCCACACATAATCAACTAAGGTTAAAAGTGTTTGAATAATTACGTGCCTGTTACGCCTTATACGGAGGTTCTATGAAGATTAACAGATGTTAATCGATGTTTAAATTAAACGGTTGTTTAGTCATAGGTTATTTGGAATGATAAAACCGGGCTAATTATTTATTTATATTTTTTGTATTGAGTGTTTGAAAATTATTAAAATGTGGGTATTGTTTGTTATTTTTATTGACGTGTTAATCTGATCTATATGACTTTTTGAAGGCCGCAGGAGTCCGCTAGAGGCTCAGCACAGAACCGGTCGAAGTGGCGGTGCTTGGGGGAGGCCTATATCCAGCAGTGGACGTCTTTCGGCTGAGATGATAATGGTGATGAAACTATCCATATCTGTATGTTATATAGGGTGGCAGGGATATCGACGCGAAAACGGTTATCTGAAACCCCATGCGTTGAAATTTTTCATCGGTAATTTTTTTTTTTAATCAGCTGTTCCATACATTTTGACTGCGTAGGTATTGCACTTTTCTATGAAACAGCAGATTTTTTTTTGTTAGCCTATATTGTGTCCCACTGCTGGGCAAAGGCCTCCCCTATTTCCTTCCAAACCTCTCTGCTTTGTGCGATTTCAGGCCATGTTGGCCCCGCAAACATAACTAGATCGTCACACCACCTTGGCCGCGGTCTACCTCGACGGCGTTGTCCTCCTTCAGGCGTCCAGTGAGTGACGATCTTTGCCCATCTCTCCGGATGCATTCGTGCGACGTGGCCGGCCCACTCCCACTTCAGTCTGGCTGTTTTTTCTCCAACATCCGCTACTTGAGTAATTATAGTTTTTTTAAATAACCGACGAAAAATTTCAAATCCATGGTAACCGTTTTCGCGTCGATGTCCCTGCCACCCTGTATTACCTAGTAGATACCTATGTGCTCGTTTTTTATGTGTAAAATAATAATATATTTTTAATTTTGCATAAAATACATACAAAAATAATGCATAATATGATTTAACATATAAAGATAAAGATAAAGATCATTTATTTGTCCAAAACATGAGTATACACACACATGGCATGCAAGATGTTACAATAAAATTTTACTACAGTCATGTTTTGCCTTAACGGCGTACAAATATAAGTAGGTAGGTACATTTAATTAAATAATTATAAATTTATCCAGCATTCAAATAATTAATAGTCCAAATTAGAATTTTAAAAATTAAAATGTATTACAGAATAGAGTAAACAACTCATAATGTTTAGTAAAATTAGTCAATTTAATGTCAAAGTAATTAGGAATGCAAAATTATAAGAATTAGATTAAATTGTCATTCAGAAATTCGTCAGTGCTGTAGTAGGCTTTCTCTAAAAGAAGGCTTTTTAACCTACTTCTTAATTTGACCGTTGTATATTCCCTCCAATATTTTGGCAACGTATTATACAGAATTGGCGCCATACAGAATATACTTTTACGCAGTAGAGCTGTCCTGGATCTAGGTATGCAAAGTTTGCTATTGTCGCGTCTATTTCGAATTACTCTATCTGACAATAGGGGGAATAGATTTAGGTTCGATTTAACAAACATAATGGTCTCTAAAATGTACATGGATGGAAGGGTTAATATGTTATATTTTTTGAAAAATGGTTTACAGGTCTCAGTAACATGAAGTCCAAACATAGTTCTAAGGCACCTCTTTTGGGTTTTAAAAATTACATTCTTATTTGTTGAATTGCCCCAAAATATAATTCCGTATCTTAAATTACAGGACACTAAGCCATGATAAGCAGTTAACAGCGCATCAACATTTAACATGGGGGCTAGTTTATACAGTGCATATGTCGATTTACTAATTTTTTTACTTAAGGCTTCTGTATGTGCTTTCCAATCTAATTTACTATCTATTGTTACTCCAAGAAATTTGGTTGTGTCGACTTTGTCTATGTTATTATCACAATAGTGTACATTAACATTTGGAATGGTTGATCTTTGGGCAAAATGCATAATATTCGTTTTTTCAAGATTTATCTTAAGATTATTATTTTCTAACCATTTTATCATTGATTCTATAGAATTGTTAATGTCAGCTTCGTATGTGTCTTTATTTATACAGGCAATTGTAATGGTACTATCATCGGCAAAAAGTGTCATTGGGTGGTCGATACTTTTGGGTAGGTCATTAATATACAGTATAAAAAATAGTGGTCCTACGACAGTACCTTGCGGTACGCCAAATTTAACTACACGCTCTTTTGATTTGTGAATTACTTCATGTTTATTACTTTTATTTACTGCCGAAATTTCTGTAAATTGGGTTCTGTTGCTTAAATAGGATTGAACAAGGCTTGAAACATTCCCTCTAATACCGTATGCTTCTAATTTCTCAATTAGTATGTCGTGACGCACATGGTCGAATGCCTGTGTCATATCACAGAATATCGTACATACAGGTATATTCGCATCCACTTTTGGCATGACATTATGTAAAAAATCATATATTGCCAAATTTATTGTTTTACCATTTCTGAACCCTTTCTGTTCATTCGCGAGTATATTTTCTTTTTCGAGATATGTATATAACTTTTTATATAAGTACTTTTCAAATATTTTTGACATTATACTAATAAGGGATATGGGCCTATAAAATTGCATTAGCTCTTTATTTTCCTTTTTAAATAGTGGTTTAACAGTAGATATTTTGAGTGCGTCGGGAAAAATACCAGTTTCTATACATAGATTAATTATATGGCTTAGATGCACTGATATTTCTCCTGCTACTGATTTTATAACTTTTGTTGATAGCCCATCGTATCCTACACTATTTGTATTTTTCAAAGTTTTTATAATTTTAAACATCTCGATTGGCAGACATGGAGCCAGGAAAAAAGAATCTTTTCTTTTTTGTATCAATGATGTCGCTTTTTTTCCAGATCCTGCTATAGGATTAATTTTGTCAACGAAATAATTATTGAAAGCTTCTGCAATGTCCTTTGGGTCAGTGATAATGTCATTGTTCACACGAATTTTGTCTATACAGTTTTTCGGAACGTTGAATTTTGAGTTATTTATTATTTTCCAAGTAGCTTTGGATTTATTATCAGAAGTATTTATTGTGTAGTTATTTTGTGCTCTCTGAGTAAGTTTAACAATTCTTTTAAATAGTGTGGAGTAATTCGTAAGTTTACTTTTATTAATCTGGTTTGGTTTAAGTCTGTATTGCCATAAAAGCTGTCGTTTCTTTTTACTACACAATTTAATACCACGTGACACCCATTTCGGTTTACTCATAGTATTAATTCTAACATTCTTTTCGGGAAAGCATAATTTATAAAATAATGAAAATATGTCAAGAAAAGATTTATACGCTAAATTAGGATTATTAATATTGTAAATGTCAGAAAATGATAAATTATTTAAGCAATTTTTAAATTTTGTCATATTTTCATTGCAGTAGTCACGTCTTTTTACCTGCCAGTATTTAATGTTACACTTTTTTTGTACTGGTAATATCATAAACTGTGCTGTGTGGTCCGAAAGAGCCAGTTCTAAGACTTCGACTTTACATGCTTTGCGAAAATTATGAGCAATATTGTCAATGCAAGTTTTACTTTTAAGGCGTGTAGGTTGATTCACAGCTAATTTTAAATTATAGTTTAGTAAAAGGCACTCAAATTCAATACTTTGTAAGTTCCTTTTTAAAATGTCTATATTAAAATCCCCTGCAATGACAACATTATGATAGCACCTCTTAGTTATCTCTTTTAGGAGAATTTGTAATTTCTCCATACATGCGTTCAGGTTACCCAACTTGGGAACTCTATATACACAAGCTAGGACTGTGTTAAAGTTAGGTAATTCTATCGCGCAACATTCAAAAACTCCGGGTTCCGATATGTTTGCTATCTTCTTTAATTCAATGAAGTGGAGTCCGTTCTTTACCAAGATGCATGCTCCACCTCTCTTGCTTTCTTTTCTGCAGTACGACGCCGCTAGTTGATAATTTGGCATAGTTAAGTACGATTCATATCCTGCCATAATGAAGTGTTCGGTTACGCACAATATATCTACATTTAAACCTTTTTCTGATAACTCTTCCAAACATACTGTCACCATTTCGGATTTGTTTAGTAACCCGGCAATATTCTGATGCATAACACAGACATTATTAGTCACGAAAAAATGTTGTTAGCTTCTCTTTATTTACTTCCGTAGTGTTTACCGTGTCATAGTAGTCAATGTGAAAAACGTTTTCTTTATCTTGGTCAACAAATTTTCTAGTCTGGTTATCATCATCCTCTTGCGTATAAGTTATCCTGTCTGCGTTAGATCGATTGATTTCGAGTAAAAGAGCATTCAGGTCTTGAAAGATAGTTCGCATGCCAGTGTTATTGAGTTTTCCGCTACGTCTATAGAACATTGTGTAATCATAGGATAGATTCTTGTTCGAGTCGAGAAAATAAGCGTGTTCATGAGTCGTTATATCACGGCACAGTAAACTATTAAAATGTTCTATCCTCCCATTAAATATATTCGTATAACTGCCACATTTGAAAGTCGGTGCACAGATTATAAAATTGGTATGCTTAATTTTATTAAGAGATGCTCGTATATTAAATATTAAATCAGCGTAGTCATTTGAGTTGACGTCTTCTTCTCCTATTAATATTATACAGAAATCGTTCAATGTAAATGATATAGTATAGATTCTGTCTTGTTTGAGTCTTGTCTCAGAATAACTCAATTAAAATTCACACTATCAAAGTTAGAAACTTAGCCCTTCAGTTACAGATCTCCATTGCAAATTCTAGCTTAGCAACTGTAAACTTTAATTATCCAACCTTTATGAACGACTAGCCGCACCCTGCGGTTTCAACCGCATAAGTCTCGATCCCGTAGGAATATCTGGATAAAAAGTATCTTATATCGTAACCCAGATCATGGTCTACCCATGTGGCAAATTTCATCCAAATCCGTTCAGTCGTTTTAGCGTAAAACGTAACAAACTGATTTTAGAATTTATAATAATATTAGTTAGGATATCGTGTGTCACCATCGGGACCTTTACTTCTTGTGGGTTAGTACTGCTAATGAGTACAAGCAAATATATAGGGCCGTAAAATACTAATAAACCATCGCTCTTTTGTAGGGACTTTAAAACGGAGAGCGGCCGTCGGTCCTTCACATTTACGCAACAGGTATCTTTTAACAAACATTACTTTAACAATCACTTAACTCCACGTAATGCCCTATTTTCAACGTTCCAAGATTCATAATTGTTTACCAATTAGTTATGTGAACGCAAAGCGTGAGTTTATATTACATCTGTAATATTTTTCGATGACATTAATGAAGATTATGGGATATTATGATTCGGATGGCGTCGATCAGTTAGAATAATATCCGTGCGAACAAATATTATCTGCTATAAATATAAATATCATGCTATTTCGTGTTTCATAACCAATTTGTGAAGTTTATGTACCTATTTTACGCCTATTGTATATTTGTACGCTTATTGTATATTTGTACGCCTTGAAAGGCAGTGCATAATGATACAATATTTATTTATTTTATAACATCAATTACCACGACAGTATACTATGTACAGACGCCAGCACATCAACCTACTCCAATCTGTCAAATATTCCCAATCAACATTGAACCTTATTCTTTAGTGATAAAGTTAAAAATCTATTGAAGAAATTTGACAGATTGTAGTAACTTGATGTGCTGGCGTCTGTACCACAAATAAATAAATTTGAAGTACTTATTCGAAAAACATTGGAGATTGAAAAACAAACGTGTGGCACTCGGGGACTGCCGCGGTAAAGCTATTGCATAGCATTTGTAACCTCCATACTTCCTATTTGTCAACGCTACACTTGGGATGATGACGGATGATGACATTAATACAAAAATTACACGTTGTCATGGGAACGTAATCCCTGTTTTATGTCATCATCCATCATTACATGGTAGGCGGAGTGGGGGGTGTTAGGTTTTATTTTCGTTACGGAATTTCTTGATTCGGTCGCTGCTCTCAAAGCCCGCGATAAAAGCTATGCAATAGCTTAAAAATGTAGTATCTTAACAAAATTTTCCCGTTTCGAAAAACTTAAAGGTTTAAAAATTATGAAACTCACACTGGGAAAGTTCAAGATATTCCAAAACAATTTTTTTTTTAAATAAATATTCACTTTCAGTTTACCGATCGTAACTTATGTTAGACGTTTAGGCTGCCTGTCCACCGCAGCGGAGCGAGGTAGCGGAGCGAAGAAATGTGCCAATATTAACCAATAACCAATAGAATCTAAACTCCGCTTCAGAGCTCCGCTCCTATTGGTTGGCATATTTTTCCGCTCCGAGCCTCGCTTAGCTCCAGAAAACCACCCTGAAGCGCAGGCCACACTGTGGGAACGAATATAAGTTCGTTTCGCTTCGCTCATGTAGCTACCGCCTGTTTCCATACTTCGATTCATAGTTCGCTGTTTGAACCGAAGTATTAAAAGACGCGGTTCCATACATATTTTAAGCTATTGCATAGCTTTTATCGCGGGCTTTGAGCGCGGCGACCGAATCAAGAAATTCCGTAACGTAACGAAAATAAAACCTAACACCCCCCACTCCGCCTACCATGTAATGACGGTTCCCATGACAACGTGATGTTGTCATGGGAACGTAATTTTTGTTTTATGTCATCACGTCATCATCCCAAGTGTAGCGTTGACAAATAGGAAGTATGGAGGTTACAAATGCTATGCAATAGCTTTACCGCGGCAGTCCCCGAGTGCCGCTTGTTTTTTTTTTTTTTACTGTACTTGTTATTTTTACAATTTGTAATGCAACCGTCTTTACGAAACTTTATAGACATCAATCACGAAGGTGTGAAAAAAAGACAATTAAATGCTAATTAAATGACCTTGCTAGCGATACGTTAGAGATACGGACACGACACGATGTGAATGATTTACAGCACGAAAGCTGAATATGAATGAAATTAGAAAGTATTCATCAATTAATACGTAAAACACCTTAAATTGGTTTGCGGTAAAGTTTTAATAATATGGGCGCCTTTACACCGAAGCGTTGGTAATGCTGTTTTTGTGACACACTAAGAAAGGTAAAAAAATCATGGCCCTCCTTTGGCTTTGCCATAGCCGGGTAAAAAAAGGTATTTTGTTCACTTGTTTGCAAGTATGCTGTCGTGGCATGAGTTGAAGAAAACAACGATAAGATGTTTTTTCTTGTTTTACCTTACATTTCGCTATCTATATCTATACTAATATTATAAAGAGGAATGATTTGTATTATGAATTTGACGAATAAACTTAAAAACTATTGGACCGATTTGAAAAATTCTTTCAGCAATGGATAGCTATATTATCAGCGAGTAACATAGGCTATATTTTATTCCCGTACTCCCACGAGAACGGGAACTACGCGGGTGAAACCGCATGACGTCTGCTAGTAATTCATAAGTTCGTAACTCACTGAAAGGTACACAATTTTTAAATTATGCATAGAAAATACTCTGTAAAGAAAAAAGAAAAACAAGTAGGTAAACAGTCGGGAAATTAATTCAACAACCTCAATCCTCATAGAAATAAGAAATAAACTTAAACGACGGACTGGAAAAATAAATAAGTATTACAACCGAGTCGATGACATAATTATTATTGGAATCTAGAAAAAGTAAAAGGCAAAATAACTGTATAATAATGTTAACAGCGTGCGATTAGAGCGCAACAAATTATTACAATTCTGTGTTTATAAGGCAGTTCGTTGAAAAGGAATTCTTTATTATGGAACTGGGTAGGTATATTACCAGTTTAAGGTATTTTTTTCTTTGCTCTTTACTTGGATATCATTTACAGGTTTATGTTTCTTTTTTTTGCAGAATGGTCGTTTACATTGTAATCGTTGTGTTATTTTCTAATTGGCGTACCTATTTCTAATTGAAAAATAACTTAAAATGTTTTTATTGTATTGTTGACCCCTTGAACTAAAAATATTACATTATGCTTTTAATAGGTGTGAATTTACGTCATAATGCAGGTACAACGGATGTGCTTTGAACGGGCGACCTCCTGCTTGGCAAACCCTAACCGTCAATGGGTGGAAAAATTAAGCTCAGTTTTTAAAACTAGGTAAAATACTTCCTAATCAATCAGTCACCATTCAGGTCTTTTAATTAAAAAACAGACAATGCTTAGGTTTCCTAAAACGTTAAACAATGAGACAAAACAATTTAGCGTACCTAATTTCAATGACTTTTCTTTGTTTAATGCAATGTTACGAAAAATGGAAACTTAAATAAACAATGATTACATTATCTTTTAAGTTAAGCATAAAATAAGTGCAACTATACGTCAAAAACTGACTAGAGATGGTCCAATATTGATTTGTGATTTTTGCGTTTAATTAATAATTTTATAAAAATTATTTTATAAAAAATGTTTAAATAATTATTTATGTAAATAAAGGTAGCCTGATTATTACAAATCGCTAATCAATGCGTAATAAAACAGCTAATGAAACTAGGTTACTAGAGAGTCAATAAAGTTATTAACAATAACTTATTCTCATAAATAAGTGTTATCGTGTTATTAGTGACGCTTTACTAGTAACGCATTATAAACCATGAAATAAGTGCATTATTTTAATGATTTCAATGCTTTCAGATACTCACATTCTCACGTCTCACTTGACGCTCGGCACCGGTCACGGACGGTTGTGTGTGCTTGCGCGCTCTCCCGTTCATGACTCATTGCTCTGAGTCATAATTCGTTGCATTCCGTAACGATTTTCGTAGTCGCTCGACTACATCCGATCTCCGATCGTTTATCGATCGGGCATAGATCCATAAAAAAGGCCTTTTTCAAGGCTATCTTATTTCTTTAACAAGAGATTCTCGTCTGTAAATTCACCAGGCCCCTTCCGGGCAAAACCACAGTTTCGTGGTCACTCGGTGGATACCATACGGTGCCAACGAAGCCGAGTGGGGTGTTGACCCAACACACCCGCCGATCCCCTTCAGGGTAAGGCAGTGAATTGGCCGGGTCCCAGTGTTTGGCCTTGGGGGATCTCCTAGTCAACACGTGGTGACAGTTTTGCCTCCACAGCAACTCACCTAGCGTGGTCGGGTATCTTCATACCCTTCACACTAGACTGGTTAGGACCCCGTTGCACATTAAGATAGGCAACGGGCCAAATCAAGCTTAGGGCTCACCGATAGGCACTCATCCTCCCTGTCTTACCCGACAGGGAGGGATTGTACACATCCCCGGCATTCCCACCGGGGAGTCAGGTTTAGTTAGGCCATTCCCTCCCCCCCCCCCCGCCATTATGGCTACCAAAGTAATTGATCTCGAGCTTCTCTCGAAGCAATTAACACTCTTTCTCGAGTATATACTCGAGTCAGAGCCTTCCCTCCGCGGGAAGTATAAGGCTCAGCTCTCCAACCTCTTGAGCATCTCAAGGGGCGAGAACCCCCACCAAGATGTCAGCGTCGCTACCTTCAGCGACGCTCTTGACACCCCTCCGACTGTGGAGTCGCCCAGACCCCCCTCCCCCTCCCCTTCGTCGGAGTCAATGGACACCGACGCCCCCGCTGCTTCTTCAAAGCAACCCTCCTACCCCTCTGGCTCGGAGGAGGAAGACGAGCCTGAGTCCGCTGCTTCCTCTACCTCTTCCTCCCCCTCCGACGACGGCTTCATAGCCGTCCAAGGAAAGGGAAGAAAGAGGAAGAACAAGAAGCAGACCTCTGTGCAGGCCAGTAAGGTCGCCGCAATAGAGGACTCAGACTCCTCTTCATCCACCGTCACCATCAAACCAGCTGTGATTAAACAGCGTGCTACCGTCGCGACTTCCGCTACCGTAGCTTCCCCCTCCCCCTCCACCGCCCCCCCGATCTCGTTTACGTCCTCCGCGAAGGCCCCCCCCGCGCCCCTCGCCCCCCGTACCGCGTCATCCTCCGCAAAGGATCCCCCCGCGTCCCCCGCCACCCCGACCGCATCATCCACCGCGATGGATTGCCCCGCGCCCCCCGCGAAAAAGATTCCCCCTCCACCCCCCCTGTTCGTACAGGACAAGGGGAAGTGGACGGACATCTCGAAATGGTGCGCTGATCAAAAGATCAGCTTCACCAGCGCCCGAAATACCCAGCAGGGTATTAAAGTTCTAGTCCCTACGTCGCGCGACTATAGGGAACTAACCCGTCTACTGAGAGCGAGAGGTGTGTCATACCACACCTACTCTCTCCCAGAAGAGAAACAAGTTCGCGTTGTAATAAAACGCATCCCTAGGGAAATCCTCCCCTCTGAAATTCTCGCCGACCTTCAGTCGCAGAACGTCCCGGTTGACGAGGTCCATCGTATGCACCGCTCCAGAGGCGGTGACCTTTACGACATGGTCCTCGTTATCTGTCCGCCCGTAGAGGGCTACCATCCGATTTTCCAAATTCGTTCTCTGTGTCATCTCACAGGGTTCGAAATTGAAAAACCCATAAAGAGTGGCATTGTCGGACAATGCCACAGGTGCCAGCTATACGGCCACTCACAGCGGAATTGCCATGCTACACCCAGGTGCGTAAAGTGCCTGGGAGAGCATAGCACTTCCGACTGCCCCCGCCCCAAGGACCGTACCCTATGTACCGTACCTCCTAGCTGCGTTTTATGCGGCAAAGAGGGCCACCCGGCAAACTACCGGGGTTGTTCCAAAGCCCCTAAGGCCTCTTCTCCCAAGCTGGGGAAGCGCTCCGGCGCCCGCCAGCAAAGGGAAACTCCCTCCTCATCCTCTTATAGGATTCCCTCCGCCCTTATGCCCCAACGACTAAGCCCTCAGAGGCCTAGTCCGTGGAATTATCTCCACCACCAGCAGTCTTTCCCTGCCTTGGTGCCCTCTTACGGTCATTTCCCCCCCCCGCCGCCCCTCCATCTCCTCCCCCCCCACCTTAGGGACCCCCGCTTCCGTGGCACCGCGCCACCCGCGCCCTCCGCGCGTCCCGCGCACTCTGCGCCCCCCGCGCCCGCCGCGCCCCCCGCTAAACCCGCGCCTGCTCCCCAAGCTCCGCGTCCCCCGACTGCCGGTCCCGCGACCGAGCAGATGTCAGGTGTTGCTTCGTTCAACATAATCACATCAAATTTCGCGTGTTTTGCCTCCCCGCGTGCTAAGGAAATGGCAAAACTCATCGTCGCCGCCCAAGGCAATATCATTAGGATTCAATCCATTTATAATGCGTATCCGGATATTACGCAAGCCCTAGAATCCCTCGCCCAAACCCCTAAATCTTTCAATGGATAACGAGGCCTTAGCTAGATTCAAACCCCGATCCCTAATAATAGGTTACTTCAACGCCAATGGCATAAAATCCCAAAGGGAAGAAATAGGGCTCTTCCTCCGCGATCATCAAATAGACGTTCTCTTAATACAAGAGACTTTCCTAAAGCCTTGCCATCGCGATCCGTCACTCGCCAACTACCGGATAGTTCGCAATGACAGGTCGCGATGTCACAAGGGTGGCACCCTGATCTATTATAGAAAGCAGCTTCACTGCATCCCCCTAGACCCTCCCCCCCTCTCGGTATTAGAAGTCTCCGCCTGCCGTCTAGGCATGTCAGGTCACGAGCCGATCACTCTCGTATCGGTCTATAATCCCCCCGGTAACACCACGGGGCATTACCATCACCAACGCCTCTCAAACGACCTCTCGATTCTACTCGCTATGAGTAACTCGCTCATTATAGCGGGCGATCTAAATGCCAAACATCCCTCTTGGAATAGTTCGGTAACCAATCTCAGAGGTCAACACCTGTTCGACCTCTCAAACTCTCTGACTTTTGACGTCATCGCTCCCATGACTCCCACCCATTTTCCGCTGACGAACCCAAATCATGCCCCCGATATCTTAGACGTGGCGCTCCTTAAGAACGTCAACCTAAAGTTAGATTCAATAGAAACGGTACAAGAGCTAGACTCTGACCACCGCCCGGTAGTCATGAGACTACACCCCCGCATAGGTCTTTCCGACCCGAACGCCCCCCCTATCACTAAGAGGATCACGGACTGGAAGAAAGTAAGCACACAGCTGAAATCCAACACGTCCCCTCAATTAGACTCTATCCCCGACCTTTTCGACTCGGTCGCCGACACCACGGCCGCGATCGACTCACTCACTAATCACGTACAAACCGTCCTGAACGATTGTTCAAGGGAAGTTCCAGCGACGGACGACCGTCGCTGGAAATTGCCGGACGACGTGCGTGCATTACTGACTGAGAAGAACGCGGCCATACGTGCCTACGATAGCTTTCCCTGTAACGCCAACAAAGCCCATATGCGCTATTTACAGAGATCTGTAAAGACACGTATAGCGGAGCTGCGGGACGCGAGCTGGGGAAAGTTACTCGGCGAACTTGAGCCCACCCATCAGGCCTTCTGGGAGCTCCAGAGGAAACTCAGGTCTCCCCAGGTCTCAGCCATGCCCCCCCTGACCCGTCCCGATAAATCCATCGCATTTGACGATGCCGAAAAGGCTGAATGCCTCGCAGACAGCCTCGAGGCCCAATGCACTCCCAGTTCCCTACCTGTAGACAAAGCTCACCTGAAAAAGGTCGACGCCGAAGTCGAACGTAGAGCCTCCCTCCCTCCCGTCGATGACCCTGATTGTCCACTGCCCCCCGTCCTCCCGGACGAGGTGCACGACATCATCAAGGGTCTTAAAGTCCGCAAAGCCCCCGGTTCAGATGGCATCACCAATAGGGTGATCCAACTATTCCCTGCCCACCTAATAATGCTTTTGACCACCATCTTCAATGGTGCCTTAAGCAACAATATCTTCCCCCAATCATGGAAGGAGGCCACGGTTATCGGTATCCCTAAGCCCGGCAAGCCCAAAACCGAGGCCTCTAGCTACCGTCCCATCAGTCTGCTCAAGGTTCTCGGAAAAATCTATGAGAGGCTTATTTATAAGCGCCTCAGAGATTTCGCCGAGACCAAGGGCCTCATCCCCAACGAACAGTTCGGCTTTCGAACTGAGCACTCTAGCGTGCATCAGGCCCACCGCATCGTAGAATCCATAAGCGCTGGTTTCCAGCGCGGGACTATGACCGGTGCAGTATTCTTTGACGTAGCGAAAGCGTTCGATAAAGTCTGGCACAACGGCTTAATATACAAGCTGTACCAACTCGGCGTGCCAGATCGTCTCGTACTCATCTTACGAGACTTTTTATCGAATCGCGTCTTCCGTTATCGTATCGAAGGAGCGTTATCCACTCCCCGTCCCATCCGCGCAGGTGTCCCCCAGGGCTCTGTGGTGTCCCCCCTCATTTTCACGCTATACACGAGCGATATCCCAAAAGGTTGCGGTAGGTCGCAGTTGGGTCTGTTCGCAGACGACACTGCCATCTACTTCAGCTCTAGATCCCCCGACATCATTCGCCTAAATCTCCAACGCGCAGTCAATAGACTGGCAGCTTGGTTTACAAAATGGCGGATAGAAGTCAACCCCGATAAAAGCCAAGCGGTTCTCTTTACGAAGCCGCGTTCAAGGCTCAAAAACCCCCTCCCCCGACCAATCACCATGTTCGGCAAGTCGATCCCTTGGGAGAAGCGAGCTAAATATCTCGGTGTCGTTCTAGACCATCATTTGACTTTCGCAGAGCACATAAAGATGGTTCGTTCGCGAGCCTCTTTCGCTCTCGGTAGACTCTTCTATCTGGTGAATGCACGTAGCAAATTGTCACTTAGGTGCAAATTGCGCGTTTACACGGCGTGCATTCGACCGATCATGACCTATGCGGGTGCCGTCTTCGCTCATGCGAAACCCCGTCACATCCATAGAATGCAAACAGTGCAAAATAAATTCCTCCGTAGGGCCACAGGTTCCCCCTGGTTCGTCAGGAACAAGGCACTCCACCTCGACCTAAAGATTCCCACAATCCATCAGTTTCTAAAACGCCTTTCCAAGCGTTTCTTTGAGTCCGCGGCCAAACATCGCAACCCTCTGGTTGTCGAGGCCGCCAGTTATGTCCCGAGTAAAATCAGCCATGTTCGCCGTCCAAGGCATATCCTCGTAGATCCCGATGACCCCATAACCCTCCTCCAGGAGAGCAATAGGGAAACAAGTACAGTGTACAAAAACAGACGCCTCCCGTCATACCGACCTCGCCGCCGAGGTCCTTTGCGATCTCGACCGCCGCGCCCCCGAGTAAATAATACTCCCCCCCGACCCTTGCTCGAAAACGAGGTGCCAGCAGTTGTTGCAGCTGTGCACGTAGCTTTAAATTCCCCGACTAATAATAATGATCAAAACCTTTTGATCCAGCCCGTCCCATCTTTTGATGTCCTCCCTCCGGATAACGCCCTAAGCCGAGGCTCGAACCCCGCAGGGGGTGCCCTTAGTGAGCGTTCATCCTTAAATTTTTAGCTTAGTATTTGTGCCCTGGCTGGAGGCTTTGAGTGTAGTAGCTTAAGGCAACCACAGGATTGACCGGTTAAACAGCTACGGTTTTCGGAACCAGCTGTGAGATGCCCAACAGAAAAAAAAAAAAAAAAAAAAGCTTTCAGATAATAATATTTTCAAATTAAACGTGGAACTGGTTTATTTACTACTTCTAGTTGTTATTTAATTGTGTTATGCACCGTTTTAATATTATGGTAAAAATAAATATAAATTTAGTAAAAAAACAACAAAATCCTCTATTTCCAATAATTATGCTTCGGTGTGATAGTCATCCACGTAACAAACAATAAGTTGTTTTAATTTGTAACTATTAATACTACACACGCTTTGACACGTACTATATCTACGTATTAGAAGAAAAATACTGACAGTAAATATACTTTTAAGAAGTCAGGCTTGATTTGAAACAAAACTTGTGTCAGATTTTTTTCGTTTTTGTTGCCATCTTGGGAGTCACGGTAGTACATTGATTACGCCGCCCGCTGGACGTAATAAGCGTACGCATATAATATGCATTATTATTATACATATTATTATAAATATTAAAGTCTCTTTTCGTATCTGCAGTGTGACCGCGTTGTTCTTTTTAACTACCCAACGGATTGTGATGTGTTTTCACTATCATTATGAGAATTCACTGATACCAACACTTCACAGATACCAACACTTTTCAATAATAACTTTTAATTTTGTATCTTTTGTTCTTTTATTTTTTGTGTTTCTCTCTATAGGTAAAATAATTTGTAAATATTATCTTTATGATTTAATGATCAAACACTGTTTTTGGGGGGGGCTGGTAATCTGTGACAGGTTTTTCCTAGTGCAGATACCAGTCTCCCACAAAGGATTTATCAGATATTGTAATCTTTACATTTTTTAAGGCGCCTTTGTGGAAGAGAAATAAATGTTTATTTATTATTATATTATTTATTATAATTTTATACCGGAATTGTGGAAGGTGTATGTGTGTAAATAATACTTTAATATTAAACTTACTTAAAATATAGAAATGTCAATCTATACTAATACTAATATACTTATATTAATATACTAATATTAATATACTAATACTATTACTAATAATATTAAAAAGAGGTAAAATTTGTTTTTGTTTGTTTGTATGTAGGGGGTAATCTCCGGAACTACCAGTCGGATTTAAAAAAATCTTTTTGCATTGGATAGCTCAATTCTTGATAAAAATTATAGGCTCGCGGACGAAGTCGCGGGCAGAAGCTAGTGTTTAGTAAAGCCGTAAAAACCGGGCGAAGCAGGGGCGGGTCGCTAGTATGTAATAATTGGTAATAATAAAATAATACAGAAAGTAAAGAGGGAAACGAATGAGACAATTAGGTATGCTTTAGGCCGATCGCGAATTCCACGACGTATTTTCACATAGTTTCGATAGTATTAAGAGGTGACACCTATTCTATAGACACCATAGTATACCTGCCTATTAGGTACCATCAATACTATCTTGTTGATCAAGGAGCAGCAGGTCAGCTTCTCATTTTTTACCCGACTTCCAAAAAGGAGGAGGTTATATGTTCGTCGCGTGTGTTTGTTTTTTTTTTTTATGTCCACCGATTTCTCCGTCAATTGTGGACCGATTTTGAAAATTCTTTTATTGTTTGAAAGGATATGCTCTCGAAGTGGTTCCACATAAATTTTATTAACTTTGCTTTAATGGTTTTTGAGTTAGCTTCAATAATACGTACTTTTTCCCACTTAGTATGTGGATGATATGATAAGTTCCTGTCACTGTTATTTACATAGCAGGTAGTGGTTTTCGAATTTGTGTGGGGTAGGTACCACAACAAAGAAATTGAAAAATAAAAACATTTTACAAAAAAAAAACAACCGACTTCCAAAAAACAACAAAGTGAAAAATAACTTTAATTTCGGAAGTCGGTGACAAAAAACGAAAATTAAAAACCAAAGATACTGACTTTTGAAATTAAAGTTCTTTTTCACTTTGTAGTGTTTTTGGAAGTCGGTTGTTTTTTTTTTTTTTGTAAAAAGTTTTTTCTTATAACGTATACCTACCGTTTCTCGGAAGAGTGACCCCTCGTACACACAATACTTCTTAACTCGTTAACTTCCTTATCCTTGAATTAAAACTTCAGTTTTTCCTTGAATTTTCCCTTAACGAGTTTCACCCTGACCTATAACTGAATATAACAATGGAAAAATCTCATAACTTTACAAAAACAAGTACCTAAGGAGACATAGTATTATTAAAGTGAAACATTTATTACATCGTCTCAAACTTTTTCGTCTGTGTGTTGCATGTCGCGTGACGGTCAGCCGCGGAGTAGGGATAAAGTGAAAGGCTCTCGTCAGAGCAGCCAAGGCCAATATGGCGGCGCCTATAGTTTGCTTAAAAGTTTAACTTTTACCGTGGTTTCATAAAACCACACAATTCTTTTTTTTGTTGAACAAACTAGAGCAATATAATATCATAATCATCATTGACAGCTTTGTACACACGGCTACACATCAAGCTATACAGTTCCAGTTTATGCTAATCTCGCATTGTATAGGATTTCCATACAATGCCAGGTCAGCTTATACTGGATTCGTATAGCTTGATGTGTAGCCGTGTGTACCACCGACCAGCTGAGTAGGTATAGACCTCCACCCTTTAGTAGCATGCTTTCCCAAGGTCCTTTGTAAAGCCACCCACACTGACTGTCTGTTTGTCAAAACACACTATTTATTTATTTATTTATTCACAAGGCAACTACAACAGGTAACAATCACAGTATATCACTAGGTTCACATTATAGGTTTCGACCTGATTATCACCCAAAGCGTAATCGCACAACATGATTAGCAACAATAATAATAAAAATGACAACTACAGTAAAAAGCTTAGTTCACAAAGTTACAGCTAGGTCTATGCGTCTGCCCTCCGACACACTTCTGCTTAGGCAAGGAATGTGTAGGAGACCAAACACCCGGTAAAGTACATAAGTGACACAACGTTACATTATTTAAAGCGTTACAAGATTAATAAAAATTTTAAAAAGAAAGAGTACGCACATGTATTTTGAAAGCAGCGGCACGAGAATCGAAGATGTCGATACTGTTATTGTCCCTTGTAATTTCATTATAAAGTCGACACATTCTAACAATAGGGTTGTAATAAGAGGTATTATTTGTAAAGACCAAAAGTGCAAAAGTTTTCGGTTTTCGGGTGTTATACCTACTATACAGTCAAACCTGGGTAAGTGATAACTGGGTAAGCGAGAAAACTCTATAAATGAAAGTAATCGCCAGGTCCCGCCATTTTAACCGTCGAAAACCTCTATAAGTGAGAAACGGAAACCTCTATTAGAGAAAGTAGCTTTACACTCGTGGACCTCTATAATTGAGACTGCTACTTGCTTGTACCTCTATAAGCGACAGTCGAGTGTAATTTAACATCTGCTATTTATAACTCATTTTTAAATTTCGTGGAAATAACATTGTTTCTTTTCCGGTATACCTTTCCCAACCAGCCTCAACCTCTACAAGTGAGACAAACTACTCCTGTACCTCTATAAGCGACAGTCGAGTGTAATTTAACATCTGTTATTTTATGAGTCATTCTTAAATTTCGTGGAAATAACATTGCTTTTTGTTCTCTCAACCTTTCCCAAACCGCCTCAACCTAATGAGAAAGGCCGCACCTATACCTCTATAAGCTAGAAACGCGAGTTACTGAGAAACCTCCATAAGCGAAAAAGAGATCGCGGTCCCTTGAAGTCTCGCTTATCCAGGTTCGACTGTACTTGAACAAGAAACACAACGATGCAATGATTTTTTGGTGCGCGGCCAAAATCGGAACTAACGCAGCCATCTTGTTTTTTAATACAATTTTTGTGACAGTTACACAAATGTTAACCAACAACGCCCCCCTGTCAATGTCATTGAAACGCCAAAAGATCTTTGTGACACTTTATTTAAAGGGTTATGTCGAATTACATTTAATAAGAGTTTTGTAATTTTGTCCCAAGCCGTGATAAATGTTACAGTATAATGAGATAGCTTAAAAGGCTATATGAACTTGCAAAACACTATTATTTAATAAAAGTACATTATTTTTAAGGCTGGTGACAAAACTGCGGTCGCCACTTGTATACGAGGGCAGAATACCACCACACCATACCACTTGCTTCAAAAACGATGAAGGAAAACATCGTGAGGAAACCGACATGCCTGAGAGATATTTCTCGACGGCATGTGAAGCCAAGGTAAAGGCCCATGGACGGCTTTTTAAAACCACACGAAAAGAAGAAGCATAAAAGAAAATAACGAAACCTGCTCAAAACCTACCGAGATGCGATCAGAAGCAGAGGTTTCGTAGGAGTTAAGACTTATCTTGAAAACTTTTCCATGAACATAAAGTTTTTTTTTTGCCATTACGTTGTAAACTGTCAAAATATTCTGCATTACAAAATGCTGAATATATTAACAGTTTTTCCGTTAGAGCGGCGAGAATTCCCGTCAAATTATGTCATCGTATCAACAATTCTGTTTAGGTTCTGTTATAGTATTACAATATCAACAGGTGCAAAAGCTTCAAAGTTTAATGCTATTTTGAGGTTCAAATATACCCAATAGGTATACTTATCGAGAACAGATTCTTCGAAAACCATAATTCCTAATGCCTTATTTGCACGTAACACTTTCCTTCTTCATTTAATCCAGTATTTTCCACTTCAGTTCAACGTTCCAATTACAAAAATAAAGTAGGAAACGTAGAGCCACTCTCAATTTTATTAACTCCTAATTGAGATACAAGTGTTCTAACAAACAAGACGCACACCAGTCCCACAGGACTCCAAATGTCCTAGCCGCCATATCAGAACAATTTTCTTTCCAGACGACTCCTATTTATTCACATTAAGATAACAATCCCGCAATAGAAAACCAACTCTATTTTCTCCACCATATAATACAAAATTACCTATCAATTGTTTGACATATTCTTGAAGAAAATCCCAATGGAATTTGTTCTTTATAAATTGATTTTTAGAGTTGTTTTTGCATTGGAGGTGTTGTTTGAGGTCAGTAGATCATTCCCACACCCTTCGCAACAGGTTCTATCGATCGTGGCGCCATCTACCGTCGTGGGACAAGTTGTGAGAAGTTGCCAAGATTGGGATGATTGTTGTTGGGACAGTTAAGTTGTTTATAATTGAGGGGCAAGTTGGTCGCGTCCAGTGAACTACGATAGTTTATTAGTTGCTTGATTTATTTACAAACAGGCTTGTTCGGCATACACTGATACTGACGTTTTGAATAACTGTTACCGCGGCTTTAATAAAAACACCCTGTAGCACCACTTATATTCTTAGATTTTGAAAAAAACCGTGCCACTCCCGGAGTGCCGACAGAAGTGAAAGATACTTGAGATAAGAAGAAAAATACTTGCAATTCTTGTATATATCTGAATCTCGGAAACGGCTCTAACAATTTTCATGAAATTTAGTATGCAGGGGGTTTCGGGGGCGATAAATCGATCTATACTCCGTTTGAAATAAGATTAGACATTTAAACAAACCTTTTTTACAGTCCGTTCAACCGATTTTGACTTCTATTGCGTAGGCATACTGATGGCATTAAAAGCAAAAAAAGTGGTTACAAACCAACTGTTTACTGCAGCTGCCATTTGTCATGCCATCAACGCAATAGAAGTCAAAATCGGTTGAACGGACTGTAAAAAAGTTTAGTTAAATGTCTAATCTTATTTCAAATGGAGTATAGGTAGATTTCATATTTAGAAAAAGTCGTTAAAAAAAATCCAGATATTATAAATAAAGAGCACAATCGCGTTTACAAAAATGAGGTATCGGTAACGATAACGGTGTCACGAGTTCAATGGTTTAGTCCCATCTCAAAAATGCCTAACACGCCTAAAGAAGTTTTCACTTCAAAAACTTTAAAAGTGTTAGAAAAACAATGGTGTATGGCGGAAACAACGCAAAAACAGTTTAAACAGTGACTAAGCTGAAATCTAATCATGTCTGATTAAAACACAAGCATAGTTAAAAGCTGATAGCAGTGTTTGACAGGTTGTCAAATCATCGCTTATCTATAAATTGACTGATTTGTGTTTTAATGTAGGACATGTAGGCACAGTCAACAAAGCAGATCAGGCGGTTAAACTCAACCAAAACTACTTTTTTTAAACAAGATTGTGCGTGTACTGCATACTCTAATCTTTGATATCGCTATTCTGTGTCATTACTGAAAAAGTGATCAATAGTATTACACCTACAAAAACAAAGAATATAGTCAGTGTAATGTAATAGTTATTTATGTTATAAGTGCGGAAAGTAGATGATTTCCGACGAGTGGCATTTTTATTCAACTCAGGATGGATGAAATGGCGACAGGTCACTGGAACAACTTGCGACCCACGGATGCCCCTCAAGTTAAAGGGGAAAATCTACAAGTCCGTGTTAAGGCCTGTCGTATTGTAAGATCGGAATGCTGGGCCGTGAAAAAAACGTATGGAAAAAGATTGCATGTAGCGGAGATGAGAATGTTGAGATGGATGTGTGGAGTGACGAAAAAGGATAAAGTAAGAAATGAGTTTATAAGGGGAAGTTTAAAAGTGGCGCTAGTGACAGAAAAGTTGAAAGGAAATTGTTTAGCCTGGTATGGGTATGTGATGAGGAGAGAAGAAACGCATGTGACTAAAAGAGTGATGAATATAAAAGTTGATGGATGGAGCGGGAGAGGAAGACCAAAGAAAAGATGGAAGGATTGTGTGAGGAATGACATGAAAGAGAAGGGAGTGAATGATAGTGTGACGGTTGACAGCGGAGAGTGGAAAAAGAAAACGTGTTGCGCCGACCCCAAGTAACATGGGACAAGGGCAGGAAGATGATGAGCGAAGCAAGTGAGTTTATAAGTCGACACGAGTCGGAAATCATTTTACGCACGTGTATCATACAACGTTTTGCTATGCATTGTGCGAGGAAATAAAAAAACGAGCGAACCTTATAGTAGTCGTATATGCTGTGTAACATCTTGGCTGACGTACATGAATAATATAAACAACAATATTCTTCATCATCATCATCGCCATCGTCATGACTTTGACTTCGACTTCGACTTTGACTACTGTCATCGCCATCACCATCGCCATCGTCATCGTCATCGCCACTCACGCCATCGTCATCGTCATTATCATCATCATCATCTAATTTGTAAAACTTTTTTCAAATAATAAAAACTTTGCGTCGGGCTGATGACCGAGTTAAAAATTAAAAATAAAACAGAAAAGTAAAAAGCACTAGTCAAAAAAGTGACACTTTCCGCCCAGTTTGGCTGCTTGGAAGACGCTCTTTTCGAGCTTCTCTTTTCCTAATCATCCTCTTTCGTCTATTCATCGTTTAATAATGCCTGTGTAGCGTTTACTCTTTTGTTGACTTTACCTTTGTAACACTAATATGGTAGTCAAAAAATAAATATCAGAATGGAATCAAAATAACCTAGAAGGAGCTTAACGAGAACTTAATATTAAGACAAAATTTTCTATTTTCTGCTTTCAGAACCCTAGAACCAAAAATTCGAAGACATGTGATATTAACCAACCCGAACTGGGCCACGTGGTAGATTACGGCCCACTCCCTCTCGAAGAAAGGATGCCTGTCCCTGCAGTGGGAACATTATAGGCTGATTAAGCTACTAATTTTCTGTTCCCAAATCCAACTTTCAATATCCGTTTACCAAAACACAATGCAACGTCAATAGAAGAGGTTCCAATTATGACAATCACTCGACAAACACCACGATTAGCGAGTCACGATTATATCGATCGGTATTTGTACAGCATCACCATTATTTGTACTAACTATTGTGTATTTGTATTTCGAACGAACAAAATAATAACGTTTGCTTTACAATTTGCGTAGTTTTTTTGTATCGCGTGATTTTTTAGCGCGGATTTCGAATGTTTGACTGCATTGTGTTTGGCTTATATTGTGCGGTATTGACTAAGGTGTTGCTCAATTTTCGTGTACTGTAATTTTTTTATAAAAGTGTTTTTGGTAATTGGTATACCTACCCTGATGAAGACTTTTATTATTTGGTGTAGAATAGATGGCAATGCTATTTATGCGCTGATGAGAGATATAGGGGTAGACGCCCCTAACCGCCGCCGTCGCCGCAGGAGAAACCCTGGGCATCGGGAATCGCAGGCCGATTTCCGGCCACCGTAGGCGCGGACTTGCGGATGGTGAGCAATGGATAGCTCGCCGTCCGATAAGGACCAAGCCCGGGTCGAAGGCGCGTTGTGTCCCACGCGCGCCTCAAAGAGATGTCAGCAGAATTGACGGGGTCCGCTATGGCCAATGCCTGCCGGGGGTTCGAAGAAAACCGATAGGGAAATCGTGGCCCCCGGCAACATGGCAACTGAAGGAACACGGGTGGGTTTTAGTCAGTAAGAGTCTGACATGCCCTCCTGCTCCGTCCAGAGCGGGAGAAGTTATTTGATAATTGCGCACGCAAAAAAAATTATAATATTATAATAAATACAAGTCCTCATTATCCTTAATATTATAAATACGAAAGTAAGTTTGTTTGTTACGCCTTCACGCTAAAACGGCTAAACGGATTTGGATGAAATTTGGCACATATATAGATGATGCCCTGGAAAACAACATAGGATACTTTTTTTTTTCCCACGGTATCGAGACTTATGCGGGTGAAACCGCGGGGCGCAGCTAGTTCTCTATAAAAATGTAGTTAGGTACTTTTTAATTGACACAAGATGACAATAGAAATAATAACTATAAAATTATAAATATGGTTTTTATACGTCATTCAGTAACGACTGTTACAGATAGGCAGATTCTGTAAAAACTACCTATTTTCAGACTATAAATCTGTGATGATAATGATGGTATTTATAAAGTAGATGTGAGTGGAAATGCCGGGAGGAGACGCCCTAGGAGGACATATACTGACCTTATTGGTGATGTTGTTCAGAAAGGCCAGGTGCGTAGTACTCGCAACCGGCGTGCGTTTATGACCAGATGTATGAACGTAAACGAAACAAAAGGAGTATGTAAGGATCGTAGCAGGTGGCGTTCTGTAGTTTCTGCCTATGTATGTATGATGAACTACGAATCAGGGTTGGCTACTTAACTTAATCTGTAAATCAAACACGATAATCACTATAATTATTATTCCTGAAAACAATCATAATAATAATATAAAAACAATAGTTTCTAGTAAATTGTAACACTTTAGCACACGAGAAGTTAATCATTGGTTATTATTTGAGGCGATGAAGGCTGAACGGTTCAATCAGCCAATTATGAACAAATTAATTTATTATTATAGTTATTTATTATATTAGGTCAATGGGTGCTATTATAAATAAACAATGATTTAGTTATGAATTGTTTTTGTAGACAAAAGTGTATTACAAGATGAAGATGAAATAAAAAGAGAATAAATTCCT
The DNA here is from genome assembly GCA_963680765.1 of Agrochola lychnidis. Taxonomy (NCBI): domain Eukaryota; kingdom Metazoa; phylum Arthropoda; class Insecta; order Lepidoptera; family Noctuidae; genus Agrochola; species Agrochola lychnidis. The sequence goes on along the minus strand of OY796856.1, from coordinate 2,920,113 downwards.
TAGTCTCCTGCAATTTTGCTAACACCGTAGCTAATGCCATATATTCTTAGGCTCAATTTACATTGCCGCGGAACGGAATGGAAGCGGCTTTTTTTTACAACGCATAATGATCTTTATGTCAATAGTGTAACATATAAACTAGATATGAGCCAAGTAACAGGTCGCGCTTTTTCTGGAGAATTTTCGCGCATTTCCAGTAATTCCCGCAGTCACAAGCTCGTATGTAGTATGCACGTTACACAGTTGACATAAAATTCATTTTGCTACCGTTACAAAAATTCGGTTGCATTATTTCTTTATTTGAACTTAAAGTACCAAAATGTACTGAGGCTAATGTCATAGGCATTTTCTATCAATCAACTCCATTCCGTTCCTTGGCAATGTAAATTGAGCCTTAAAGTGGAATACAGTATTAAAATTTGCTTGGCAGCAAACATGGGTTTGGGTAACAATAACTACTATGTAAAAAGTGTAATAAAAACTATGTAAGTATTAATAATTATTTCAGTTATAATACCTAGATATCAGAGTGACTTAGCGCTTTTTACTAATAGACTAAATGTTGTCATGTAATCAAATTGATCACGCACTGTTGTAAGCTCTTCTTTATCATCACTATAAGTTTTTTACTTATATCAATTAAAAACATGACGTTCTTGACGATTCTTATTCATTGGTTTTCCTTCTGACAATAAACGAATACAAATCATAAGATAACACAAAGAATAACACAAAAATAGCAAAATAGTAAACTGTCAATCAAAAAAATCACTCAAAAAATAATAACCACACGTGAAAGTAGCAATCACGAACCGCATCCGACAATGTCGACTCCAATTACATAAACAATCGTCGATTACACGAAATATATCGAATGTCGCATCGACGCTCGACCTTGACAATGTCACGGTTGTGAACACGGTAATAGTCCCCCCGTTACCTGCGCACTTGCTGATGTACTGACAACTGCACGTCTATGGTAACTTTTGACTTTTACAGCGATTTGATTCAGTTACAAAAAGGCCTCTTGTGATCCTTGTTCCAAAAGTATCCAATGATAATGTTGTAAACAGAAGAATCAGAAAACGTACCTGTAGATGCATATTATTAGTCTCACTCACAAATCGAAAACTTAGATTTGATTATTTGAATACTTAAACCCGAAATTATAATTTTAAATTACCATAAAGATGTTTTTCGTTTGACATTGAGGTTAATTTTATAACCTCAATTTTATTCGACGAATACAAATACAATTTAGTCATGTTTTTCAAACAATATTTACCCTTCTAAATACAAATGAATGTGTTCCTAATACCCTTTGTAAGAAATTTTACCTGAACACAGTTCAGACCATAGTTCAAGTGTTTCCATTGATGAGCGGTTGACCGTACTGAAAAATGTTTCAATGGAAATTATTTTAAAATACATGTGTGTTTATATGGCATGTTTTCTCTTCATATTATGTGTGGTCGGGTAACTACGGTTTGCGACGTAGTTATAATAATCGTTCTGTTTTTTATCTAGGCGCGGATATCGGGCGAATTGATAATACATTTAGAGTAAATATTTATAGATGTTTAGTAATAGTTTTCCTTAATAATCTCACTCCTATTTCAGAGACAATAGAATGGAATTGAGAATAAATAAATGAAAGTATTTCACAAAATATGAATAGTTCAAATACACTACACTGCACGAACTGTATAGGCAGTGCAAAGGTCATTGTTTTTAGGAGAAAAGTCTATTCGAGTTTTTGATTTTGTAGAAACACGGTTTTATTTAGACTTAGAAGCTGCTGCATAATTTCCGACTAACCAGTTACAAATTATTTAATTTATTTGATGAGTCCAAATAAAGATTGAAAACTAAAACAGAATTCGTATGAAATGATCCCCTTTCACGCCAACTTAACTGAAGAAACAGGACCCCAATTAAGTACTAAGTGTCATTAAATAAAACCCCAAATCACAAGACTACACAAGTCTTGAGCATCAACACTGGCCCAAAAAGTGCGAAAGAACCCTAACTTTGATGTCTGTCGTGAATAACAACCTGAAACTGACACAAATGAATTTATTTGAAGTACTGACACGTCTGGCAAAGAATGACGAGGAGAATCGACCCTAAATGAGATGGAATAAAGCTAAGCAGAGAGGGAAGAGAGTTCATGAACCATAGGAACCTACTATGCTTTAGAATGGGCAACTAGCTCAAACTCAAACTCAAATCATTTATTTCAATTAAACCATTTACAGGCACTTTTGAATCGTCAAGGAATCGGTCAGTCAGAAATAGGTATGAAGCTAGTTGCCCATTCCAAAGCGTAGTAGGTACCTATGGAGAAGAACGGGCAAGAAACTCCACGGAGACTCTTTTAAATAAAAAATTGTTACAAAATATTGGTTACATCATTCATGTTGAAATTATACATGTGAGAACAATGTAGAAAGACGTGCACATGAGAAGCGTCCGTAATAAAAAGATAAAAAAGAACAATTCAAAAAAATTAAAAATAAGCCCTGGCCGCTAAGAGATGACCAGTCCCAACTGACGGCGCCCGTTCACGAACATGACGCATGGATTAGCACCATTCAGCTCAACCATTTTGAAGGGAGCTAAATAATCCATAGCTTCTCCTGACTGACCGACTCCTTGACAATTCAAAAGTAATTGGTTTAGTTAAAATTAATGCTTTGTTTGAGAGAGAGCTAATAAAATCCTTATTCAACATTTTTTGACGTTTGCAAACAAAAAGCCAAACAACAACAGTAAAGAGTCAACGCGCTGCGCTGCGTAGGCGCGGGGAGAGCGGCACGGGGGCGCGTGCGCACGCGACGCAGCGCGGCCTTGTGCGCAGTTCCGTGAAAGGCAATCGGCTTAGCTAACACCAGTGTAGGGTTGCACTGGCTTGCCTTATTACTTCTACAGATCTTTTTTGATAGATTACTTAAAATAATGTAAGTACGGAACAACGAAAAAAAACGCGTTAAGCTTTTTTGACAAAGCTCGATGTAGCTTTTGAGGTATCGAATTGTCTATACACCGTGAAATTTGAATCACAGTTTTGCTAGAACAAACGTTATTCAGACCATGGTCTACTACCATTCTACAGCATTCAATAAAAAAAAACATAATTGGTTTTTGAAAAAACACAAAAAGACAAAGTTTAAAATGTCAAGATTATCTACTGCTTACTAAATTTCGTTTATGGAGGTACATTTCCTTGTAAACAATGCTGTCCCATGCGTGGTGTCTGTGTTGTAGGGAGTAACAATAATCTTGACCGTTTAAACTTTGTTTTTTTTTTGTGTTTTTTCAAAAACCAATTATATATTTTTTTTATTGGATTCTGTATAATGGTAGTAGATCACGGTCTGAACAACGTTTGTTCTAGCAAAACTGTGATACAAATTTCACGGTGTATATAAAAATCCGCGAGCTGTATTTAAAACGCAAAGCAGCTTCTCAGCTGGCTCGACATTTTAACTAAATTGTCTTGGTCTGACGGTCCACAAAGGAAATGCAAACGCCTCCAAAATTCTAAAACACTTCCACAATTAATAGGGCTGCTACAGATTTAGAAATCTATTTATAACTTGAGAGTAGTTTCGGGTCATTCACTGAAAGATAATGTATGTTAATATTAGGCCCTTATATCTTTGAAACATCTCCATCTTTACCGATAGTGATCCTCATGAAACTTTGTCCTGAATTAATTAGTTTCATAAACTAGAAATAGTATAAAATAATTTCGCTTTTCGTGTCTGTGTCTGGATTGGATAAGGATTTTGATACAGTTTTACCATAATTTAGAACATTTATGTGTATAAGACATTAATATTAAATTTCTATATTTTGTCGAGTCATAAAAGCCATGCCCGATGAACGGGTCACTAGTTAATATCCACAAATTATGAAAGATAGAAAGAAGGAGAAAGAATATACATTTATTTGCGGTAAAGAAAGAACACAAACACGGAAAGAACAAGTTGGGGGAAAATATGCGTCTGATCCACTAGAACTTTTCACTCTGACTGCACTTTAACGTGTATTCAGGTACGTAATATCTACAAACATAACCAATGTATATGTAGAGTTGCCAAACGGGAGTGTTGCCAGATGGGCCCACACAAAACGGCCATCGCTCAGCATATTGCTGTGACCCTATGCGAGCCAGAGCCCCAGCGCTGGTATGAAACCTAAAGCTCATAAAAATTGCATACATGGAAAGCTTGTTAGCGAAAAGCCTTTTACCCTACATAGATAACATATTAATTGAAAAGATAACACACAATAACAAACTCATGTAGAATCAAATCATGCACCCTATAGTCTATTTATACATCTCACAAACAATTGTATTTTCAGCGCAGTTAACCATTTTCGTAATTGACCTTTTAGGTGCGCAGGCTGCAGTACAAAAAGTTATTACGAACAAAATTTCCATCGGGGAAATATCACTGGAAAATCAACCTGTGTTTTTTTATGCTCTCATCGAAATTGCGTTGGTTTTTCAATACTTTTTAACAATTCAATTAAACACACGAGTATTAAATCACTTTCATACGCACATGTTCAAACAGAAGACCAGTTATTTTGGGCCAAATAGGGACGATTGAACTTAAAATAAATCTATCCATATTATAAATAACATAACATAACATCACGCCAGTTTTCCCCGAAGGGTTGGGCAGAGGTGTACCTACAGCACACACACATTTCGCCAGTTATGTTTAAGTCCCATGTAGTAAGGGCGAGCCTATTGCCATTCAACCGGGCAGAAATCCAGACTCAGGGCTGCTACTGAGAAATTTCTGTTAGAAAAACCCAATAACACTTTGCCAAACCTGGGAAACGAACCCAGGACATCATGCTCAGCAGTAGCGCTTGCGACCACTAGACCAACGAGGCAGTCAATAAATTAAAGTCATATTTAATTTAAGTCACATTATAAATTAAACGAGTCCGGGCTCCGACTTACGAGTTATAGTTTTCACTTTGTGTAAATAATTTCATCACCACTGCTCTCAAAACGGTGAAGGAAAACATCGTGAGGAAACCGGCATGTCGTAGAACCAAAAATTCGAAGACGAGTGACATCTACCAATTCGCATTGGGCCCGTGTGGTAGATTTATACGTATCGTGGTAGTTTTATGTGTCCCAGCAGTGGGAACATTATAGGCTGATTATGTTGCATTGTTCTTTTAAACTACGCAATGGATTTTGATAATTGAGAGAATTTATTCCAAAAGGTTTATGTGTAAAACATATAAATATAAACCTACATATCATAAAGAAATCTTAATGTCTTGTCAAGTCGTGAAAACCGTTCGAAGCAGGAGCGGGTCGCTAGTTTTTAAACCGCATTACCGAATTTTTTAACAAAAATGACACAGTAAGGATTTTTTAATTGGTACCCAAGATCAGGCTTGCCTTGTTTGGGGCCAATGTAAAACCCCTGTAATCTTGTTGGCAATAAAGTTCAAAACACAATAAAAATAATGTTCCAAGTCCCTAAACTTCTAACTAACCAGCCAGCCCTATTCAATGCAGCTTAACAATACGTAGGTACATTTCGTGCGGCGACACTGCCACTCGTTAGGTATATTCACTATTTACTTTCGATATCGAGCGCTGTCGAGATTAGTATCAACTTGCCGAACTAAATTTCCGTCGTGTGCTTAATGTTATGTTAATATCACTGTCGTCTATTATTTCCTTGTTCGTTTTAGTTGCGCAGAGGGGCTCGTGGCTAGGTCATAACAGCTGCACGAGTCGATCGATCAGGATAAGCTGAGTTTGCCGCGATCGGTTCGTGGATGAGTGACGCAGATATATGCCAGTGACTTTGAGTGGTTAGCTTGCGTGTTCTGTACTGAGCTCACGCAACGCGTCGTACGCCCAGCCAGTAATAGGACTTGCCTATCAAGGAGCGCTGTCCCAGATTAATTTATTTATACATAAAACAAAAGTTATTTTAATAAAACACGTATACTAAAAGATTTATAGTTAAATTATCTTTAAAATGGTGAAGGTTTCAGAAAAATACACTTGATAGATTTTGCGTGATTCTCAGTTTTTTATCCGCGTAAGACATAACTTTATAAATTAATTTCACTATGTAATTCTAAACATCTAAAATATTCCTATATTCAGTTATAAAGAAAATGCTCTAATTTAATTGATTATTTTTTCAAACCATTAACACTATTCGTTTAGACGTGATCGTCAGTATAAAATCATTAAAAGTCGGTTTTCGTCGCCTTAAATATCTCTCGGTATTTAAAGATGGTCACTTATCCACGGCTGTCATTCGTAGATCATTGACAGCGGCACAATCATTACTGGTAGGTACCAAATGGTATCGTATTACCAAGTAACTTTTTTTTTTGGGTGGGAAATTATCAAATAACTTCTCCCGCTCTGGGTGGAGCAAGAGGGCGTGTCAGACTCTTACTGACTAAAACCCACCCGTGTTCCTTCAGTTGCCATGTTGCCGAGGGGCCACGATTTCCCTATCGGCCCATATTCGCAGCCCCAACATGCATTGGCCCTAGCGGACCCCGTCAATTTTGCTGACATCTCTTTGAACACAACGCGCCGTCGACCCGAGCTTGGTCCTTATCGGACGGCGAGCTACCCATTGCTCACACTCCGCAAGCCCGCGCCTACGGTGGCCGGAAATCTGCCTGTGATTCCCGACGCCCAGGACGTCTCCTCCTGCGGCGGTTAAGGGCGCGAGGACGCGAAATTTGCCTCTCCCTCACGCGCTCCGCCTCCTCCTTCGCGAGCATTACTGCTTCGCAGAAGGAGGTGACGGCCTCCCATTTCCTCTCGCTCCATAGCATGGCCCGAATCAGGGCCGGATGCGAGAGATCACCGCCGCTGATCGCCTCCATGAGGACACGGCGATGCCCTGCCCAAGCCGGGCAGACCTCCACCGTATGCTCCACCGTGTCCTCCGGGCGATCCACACAGTGACGACACCCGGTAACTTGGTTGTAGAGGTCAGATAGGCAGTCGCTCCATGTAAATACAGGTATTCAGCTGTATTCGGTTAGACTGGAAGCCGACCCTAATATATAATAGTTGGCCAAAGGTTAGGCAGATGATGAATTTTCAATTATCGGATTATAGCACTCATTGAAGATTGAGAAGGAAGACGCCTTTTGTTTTGAATGCCATAGATACACCGTGTGATTCTCCGAGGACATGTTTTGTCTGCGTTCATTGTAAAGAATTGTATCTATGAAAACATCATGTACTTACTTGAGAAAAAAATTACATCTTTTTAACCGACTTCAAAAAAGGAGGAGGTTCTCAATTCGTCGGAATTTTTATTTTAATGTATGTTCCCCGATTACTCGAAGACGGTTGGATCGATTTGAAAAATTATTTTTTGTTTGGAAGGGTATATACTTAAAAGATTGAGGGTGTACTTGGAATTCGGTGTCAAAAAACTAAAATACTGATCCAAAGACACCGACTTCCGAAATTAAAGTTATTTTTCACTTTGTAGTTTGGAAGTCGGTTGTATGTTTTGTAAAAAAGTTTTTTTTAGTTAAAGAGGTGATAGATATAACTATAGTACAAGAAATAGGGATCTATTAGTTCAACCAGGTTTCAGACTGGCTAAAGTAGCCTCATCTTTCATGGGGTACTGTTTAAAATGTTACAATAAAATTTCTCCCCACATACTTCAACTGAAAGAGACGAAATTCAAATCTTGTATAAAACGCACACTATGCAGGCAGGCATATTATAAGTTGGGGTTAAAATGCTTGGCGCAATGCTGGTCCAGCTCCACAACCACAACTAATTGGTTAACATTTGCAAATACTGTTGGAGCTGCTGAAGATTGTAAGAGTATCTTTGCATTGTATAAACTCAATCTCCTTTGTTGTATTATAATAATTGCATAGCACAGGTGTGAGTACTATGTACTAAAGAGTTACCATTTACCGGGTAATATGTCTTTCATTGATTTAAATGTGCCCTGGCGGCTGTGAGTATGTCATGCTCACTCAGATGTCTCGCTGATGGCGGCGCGTGTGTTGGATCATTTAGCTCCCTTCAAAATGGTTGAGCTGAATGGTGCTAATATATGTGTCATGTTCGTGAACAGGCGCTGTCAGTTGGGACTGGTCATCTCTCAGCTGCCTTCATTATTTATTTTAATTTTTTAATTGTTTTTTTTTTAACTAGGGCATCTCGCAGTTTTGACAACTAAGGTCGTGGCTGCTTAACCGGACTTTCTTGTGGCTGCCTTAAGCTTCTACACTTAAAGCCTCCAGCCAGGAGCATAAACTATTCTAAATTAAAACTAGGCGAACGCTCGCTAAGGGCACCCCCTGTGGGGTACGAACCTCGGCTTAGGGCGTCGCCCTCAGCGACGCCCTAAGCCCTAAGAAGGGACAGGCTGGATCAAACTTAAATTTTCATCTTGATTATTATTCGGGGTATTTAAAGCTACGTGCTCAGCTGCAACAACTGCTGGCACCTCGTTATCAAGCAAGGGTCGGGGGGGAGTATCATTTACTCGGGGACGCGGTCGCGATCGCAAAGGACCTCGGCGGTGAGGTCGGAATGACGGGAGGCGTCTGTGTTTGTGCACTGTACTGGTGGCCCTATTCTTCTCCTGGAGGAGTGTTATGGGGTCATCTGGGTCGGAAAGGTTTTGAATTGTTCTTTGTTTTAACTTTTTATTACGGACGCTTCAACGTGCACGTCTTTCTACATTGTTCTCACATGTATAATTTCAACATGAATGATGTTACCAATATTTTGTAACAATGTTTTATTTAAAAGAGTGTCCGAGGAGTTTCTTGCCCGTTCTTCTCCATAGGTACCTACCTACTAAGCTTTGGAATGGGCAACTAGCTTCTTTCTGACTGACCGACTCCTTGAAAATTCAAAAGGGCCTGTAAATGGTTTAATTGATATAAATGCTTTGAGTTTTGAGTGTTGTAGCTCCGCTAGACTTACTAAAACATGTTTTTCTTTTGCTTGTGCATCTTTGGCTGCCCTTGCATTGATTAATTCATTCCTATCCCATACCGATCTATACCTATGTACTTATAACTTCAACAACTTGTCACGATCTCACACAATATTTTCCTTAAAACTAAATATGAAGCATCTCCTTTTAAAAAGAACAAAGTGAGAGTGTCTCTTGATGTGGTTAGCTTTGACCCAAAAAACATGGTGATAGCCTGGGTGAAAATATACATTAAATTTAGTATCATCACCACTGATCGGATAATCGGATGCATATTTACCTAAAGTGTAGGTGTTGTCTATTATGGAATGCACTTTTGTATCGAAAAAATCCCAGGATCAACTTTAAAGAGTTATGATTATGGAATCGAATGTATTATATGTATATACTAACGTTCAGGTGTTGGCTAATATGGAATGCACTTTTGTATCGATCGCAAAAATCTCGCGACTCAGGAATTGATAAATTTAGTACTTTTTATCTATAGAAATGCTAGCTAATGTTGTAAAGTAGGTTGCCAAATTGGCATAGCACATAGCGACAAACAACTCGGTTTCTTGAGTTTCGTAAAAAAATGTTTAGTGGGTATATACATTTTTATGTAAACACCGCAAAAGTAACCTTCATAAGAGGGCTGATAAGTCATTTCCATACCATGTATCTGATTAGTTGTGCATTCCCGGATGTTATGGAATTCCGGGATTTATGTTCATTTTTTTATTTATTAAAAAGCCACTTCCATAATTTCTTAGCCAAATATTAACTTTAGGTAAATATGCATCCGAATATCCGATCTCTAATCATCACTAGTGGAGGGTATGTCATGTTAATGCACTACAATCCATATTAATTCGATACTTATTTATAAAGCTAAATCCATTCACACTGCGAGAAGCATCCATTCATTTCCTACCTCCATAATGTCTGTTCTCATACAAGAACATATAACTTGTATGAAGGAATGTACTTTATAGAACCCACTTTACTAACGCCGCGGAGAGCGCCATCGCTCACACGTGTCGGGACCGTTTTGTAACCGCTTGGGTAATGTTGCACCTTCGTGAACAGATAACTGTGTCTGAAGAAAGTAGGGTTTGTGTTCTAAATGCACTTATAACAAAGTGAAGTATAGATATTAGACTAGACCAGAGGTTCCCAAACTTTTTTTTCTCATTGACCACTTACAAATTTTTTCTGGTTTTGGTGGAACCCCGCTGCTACCTGCTACATATCTACCATATTCCCAAAACTCGTTTAAAAAGTGAAGATTAGATCTAACGATGGAAATTGTGAATTCCCGTGAGGAGGTCCCGTGGACCTCTGGGGGTCTCCAAACTGAGTTCAGCACCTTAATTTCGTAACACTTTCAATAAGAATCCAAGAATTTTGAAGGATATTGCTAATCCATTGCTTCATAGGTTTAAAAATTTATCAGCTCAACAACGTAAATAACGCAATGAACGTGAGCTAACTGTCAAATTAAACCCGTTGTGATCAGTTGTCATTATAAAATGACAACTGATCACAACGGGTTTAATTACATAAGTGGATGACGCAATTACCCCGAAGGTTTCATTTGCTTTGTCAGTTTTCTAAATTCTTAATTTTTGGTACATAACTAGAGACAATTCTTTTTGTTTTTGGAATAGACCTTGTTAGGTTTTGTCTCAGCTTCTTTCTTAGTGGGTGTAATAAAAACGTGTCGGACCACGCACAATGAAGGGTTCCGTAGTTGATATGAATTTATCCCAAGGACAAACTTAACATTGTAGTTGAGAAACATGTTCTCCCATACATTCCAACTGCAAATGTAAGTTTGTACGCACTATATTCGGAGATTCACTATGTTATTTAAGACAATAGACTCCTTATAGGTTTTCCTGTAATCTATAAGTATATAACAATTTTCTGTATTTTTTAAAATGGTTACTTTTCTTAAATTAAATGATAAAAATAAATATTTGAGATCCTCACAATAAGCCCTTTCATTTGATATGCCACATGGTACGGTTTGCAAAACTTTTTTTTCAAATTTTCCTATCTGTCCCCGGAAAGTGACCCCCATATTCAAAATTCATTTATTTACGTTACACGTTCGTGTTTGCCAAATTTCAACTAAATTGGTCCAGTATATTCTGAGCAAATTGCCTGTGATAGACGGACAGACAGACACCCAGCTAGAGACACGAGTGATTCTATAAGGGTTCCGTTTTTTCCTTTTGAGGTAAGAAACCCTAAAAATAAAGGTGATTTCTCCATTGAAATGGGGAACAAAACTTTTCATAAACAAACAGCAGCCTTTCTAACAGGCCATTTTTTCATGATATTTCTGAAAGGTTATTTTAAGAAAAAGATGGAAGATGAACAGTAGGTTCTACGAACTGATATTACCTATGATATCAACGTTAAAAGCATCCAGATAAATCCACAGAAAATGTAAAAATCCACATAAAAATGAATTCACTTACAGAAACGTCTCCGATCTGAAAATCCTTCACATTTTTCAAGCGGAAAGCGCGATATAGAAGTTATCCCTCCATTCTCGAGACGCTTTAAAATACCATCAACTATATTTAAATCATTTTGAATTCATGAATGTCATACCGAGACGTGGGAAAAAAATTTGAAGAGTTGGATTTATTACATAACATACATACATACACTCACGCCTTTTTCCAATGGAGGTAGGCAGAAACTACAGAACGCCACCTGCTACGCTCCTTACATACTCCTTTTGCTTTGTTTACGTTCATACATCAGAGGGGCAATTCCCGTAATTTATAAGAACGTTCGCATTCGCATCTCATTCGGAATCTGTCAAAAATACAATCTATTTACCAAAATGTTTGACAAGTTTGACAGATAGCGAATTTAATGTGAACATTTTCTATGTACGAGAATTGGCCTTCTGGCGCACGTGGTTGCGAGTACAGACCAGAACTTTCTGAAGAAGCTAGGATAATAACTAATAACTTTGTATATAGGTCAAAGAGCTCGACACTATTCAAGAATATTGCAAGAAATCCAAGAACCCAACCTTACAGAATTAATGAGTTCAAAGACCTTAGGACTAACGAGCTTATTCATAGGGATTAAACGGTTTCTGAAACTGGAAACTGTGCCATTTTTAAGACAGTTGAAGCTCCAAAGTAATTTTTTCTAACCCTCCACTAAAAAACACTAAAGGTCCTTTAAGGACTTAAATTGGGCTCTCATGCGCTCTTAATCGGTCAAACACCATTGCTCAACGTATCAACAATCGTCCATCAACAAGCACTTTGCACAAAACAAAACAAACACTATTAATACGAACAGAACACGAACAAAAAGTGAAAACAGACAATTATAAATTACATAACATACCAAACGTTTTAATTAATCATTTTCCTGTTTACATAACTTCAAGGTCAGTGCCGTTTTTGCTCCAATATTTTGAGGTAACTGTATTAATCGAGTTTTTTGCACGTGTCCGTCTGTGGTCGAATCTTATACGGTTATTGATATTAAATAATAAGTTAATTGGTATTTCTGTCATTACGATTGATATTGCAACCAATTTTTATTATATTACGTTACTGGGAGATTTAATCCGGAACTCAGTCACTATTAATCACCATAATTTCAGCCGAAAGACTGGGCCACTGGGCCTTCAACTGCTGTATTTAAGAACTATAGATCAAAAAGACAAGCTACTACTTTACTCACTCATATTTAACAATCATCCCATTCACATAAAAAACGCATACACATGAACGCACAAATACACGCACACACACATACACACACCCCCACACGTGTGTGTGGGGGTGTGTGTATGTGTGTGTGCGTGTGATGTGAGAGTGTGTGTGTGTACACACACTCTCACATCACACGTACTTTTTATTATATTTTTTCATTCTTTCCTCATAAATTCTTACATGGCAATCTAATTATGTTTACAACTTTAAATATAGCTACTAAATATTCACAACTTATATAAGGAGATCAAATGTAATCCGAGATACAGGTTTACCACCTAGTTCGGATGCAGATAGTCCTAAACTTTGTATATTATAAACTTTAAGCCATTATTTACTGTATATTGTCAAATATTCAATTTCATATGACGCATACGCATACGTGTTCTTATTTTGGTGAATAAATTATATTATTATAGAAAAGAACTCCATAAAACAAGACGCATCTCGACACCCTGTCCATATGCATTTTAGCCACTCAACTACAAGATTTTTGCTAACTGTTAATTCAAGAATGCTGGATAAATTAATGTCATAGGCGCCAAATCCACCTGACACTTGAAGGCCTCTCATCACCATTACTTCTGGCAAAAAATACTAATTACTTCCGAAAAAAAAGTAATTAATAAGATAAGTTTTTATCGTAGCCACTATATACATTAGTAAGCTTGTTGCCGGTTATAAAAATGCCTCAAATTAGATGTAAATGCCTCATGGTTCCAAGTCACAACTTTGCAAGCGCAAGTGCTAAGCGTCAGATCTAAGTTTCTAAAAAGATGAATGAAATGTCTACAAAGGATAATGTTTCCTGTTGCAGCCCAAATGCTTTTTCAGATACACAACAATAGTCTTTACGGTCTTCTCAACTACGAGTACATAAGTTGGGGTAACCTGCCAAACTAATTGTTGACACAAAATGTCAGCAAGTCGTCTCCCACACTTTCATCCATTTGCATAAACACGAATGAAATCATATAATCCTCTCTTCAGCCAGTCTCCATCCACTACAATGACAGCTACAGATATTAAAACACGTCTGACGTCATATCCGGTCCATGATGGCCGCTACACACCACTGTCATTACGATGATTGACGAGAGCGTCCTTCGTCAAGTGCATCGTGCATACATTGTACGGCTTTATATTCTTTTATTAGATGCAGCAACATGTTATGATTGAAAAATTGGATAACGGAAAGTTTTTCCATCCTTTAGACCTATCGTCTATGACGCTACTCAAGACCAACATGTGACAAACTCAAATCATCAATGGGTAGCCGAATGTCACACAGCACTAGTATTTCAATGGTGGTCCGTACACGGCGCAACCAATCACAAACTAGTTACCATAATCAGCCTACAGTGTTCCCACTGCTGGGACACAGGCCTCCTCTCGATGAGAGGGAGTGGGCCGTAACCTACCACAAGAGTCCAGTATACCCGCGGATAAATAATGTTATCAGCCAGTAATTCTATCACTGCATGGCAAAACATTCACATTATAGTGAAGGAATTATAAATCCCTACACTTGCTGATAATTTCAGATAATAAGTCCAGGATTCCTCACAATTTTTATTACATTAGGTTACTGCGGGCTTTATTCGGAACTCAGTCACCATTCATCATCATCATTTTAGCCGAAAGACGTCCACTGCCGGACTTAGGCCTCCCCCAGGAACCACCGGAACTCAGTATTTGCCAAAAAAACACCTTCTTTCTTTTGTGAAAGCTCCTCAATTTCAACAAGCCTATCTACAGGAGTTTAGTCACTTTATTTCACCAGTGCCTTAAATTACCATAGACATTGAAAATGTCATAGTTTTTGCATCTATTTGTAATCTTATTAAGTTTGGTCAGTACAGCACTCAGGATGTTATCTATGATCTAACTAACTATTGTAAGCATAGTCGTGTTCCAAATAATCTAGACAAATTACAGGTGCTTATTTCCCAGCCTATGAGAGATAAGATACATTATCACCAGATAACATTTTAGTAAAACTTGTACCAAATTATTCATGTTTTCGATAATAGAACTAGGATCGTAGAAAATCTGTTATGACTAATAAATTAGTCGTAGCACAATTTGAATAACATATTCTTACTAATGTGACTAAAGCTAAACAAGATAGCGACATGTCTGAACATGAGAAAGAGATAGGTTGACTATATTGAAAGATAAATGAGCTTAAACTGAATGTGTGGCACATAATCGATAGGACTACCATAAATCAAGATAGAAAACAGCGGATGACTATAGGTGACATTACTTTCGACGAGGCTGACTCGAACTTCCACGATGGTGGATAACAGACTAGCCCTGTCCCTCTCACAGAAGAGGTCTGTAGCATTAGGAACGTTATAGATTAGCCGTGGGAACATTATAGGCTTATTATGATGTCAAACTTGGTGAACTCTTTCACGAAGAAGACAAAGAGCTAACTTATAATCCTTCGTTTAGTTCTGCTTATCATACTCAAAGAGAAATGATAAAACGACCGATCAGTCCTTGTACTGGATGTCCTAAAAGACAAATACTTAATGTCCATCCAGCATATTACTCGCATTACTCAATAAGTTATTCTGAGTATAAAAATAAACTGAAACAAGTAACAAAACCTTACGATCAGGTCCTCAGGCTCACGACTTGTTGCATACACTTGTATTTTTTACCAAAGTTTGATGACCCGGAAAATCGTAAGAGTATTACGTTTAATACCTACATACTGTTTACCATATGTTTATATTTCATAAGTATGACGGACATTAAGCGTAGGTGGTTTATTTATCTTTTTGCGGATGAGGGTTCTTTTAGGATGAAAAATATCAGGTGGAAATGTAAACAATTTTGGGATATAACTCCATTGAAAATTGGATATTGATTGGGAATTGGGGAGGCATTTACTCTTTGACCTTTGCAGTGGAATTTTAGGAGGGAATGGTAATAAGAATGGAACAGTGTCAAATCATTCGTGATAATCTCGCATTTTGTGTTGAAAATGTTAAATCTTTCCTACGGATAACGATCCTACTCCTTATCCTGGAGTTCAAGAGCTACATACGGTTGCTTTTTACCTCTCTCTTGTTACTTACTACGTCCCTTTTGCTTTAAACCTCTGGCCGAGTGGCCAAAAAAAATCCAGTTGCCAAAAAAATACTTCTGCTTATGGCGCAGCTAAACAAAGCTACAAACAATTGTAACGCAGATGACAGATACAAAAAAATAATAACGCTTCAAAAATATCCGCGATTGGATTGGCGTCGTTAGCCAAATGTCAAGGTTGTTCATTTATTTAAATCGCATTATTTTTGAACTAACCGTTTTGCATATACCTATTATTTATTGTCACACAGATATTGATAATGCATTCATTGAATGATGTTGGAAGATATAAATGAAATAAAAAAGGATTTGAAAGGAGAAGGAGGGTTTGAAATTCATGATGATGATGATTCATTATATGTCAAAATTAGATTAGGTTAGAAAAGGAGAAGAACAGAAAGAGAGGAGAAATGCAAAAGACCAAGAAGGAAGCCTTCACTCTTTCCTCAAACATTCAGCTAAGAGATGGGTTAAAGTATCCTTTTGTGCTACATATACAACAAACGAGGATTACGCAGTCCATTCGCAAACCAGTGTAATTGTTAGAGTATTTCCCTATGGGGTTATTCAACTGCAATCTATTTCTGTCCTTGTACTGCAAATTCACATTTGCAACCAACTTATAAAGAAATAAATTACCTTTAAAAGGAAATGAAGGAGCCCGTTCTTTGTCAGAAACATTTCATTCGGTTAACAAGAACGTTTGTCGGGAATACCCGGACAGTAAGACTGAAAACAAGAAAGAATGGCATAAAAGATAGGTTTTTATTGTGGACAGAAAACTGTGAATATCATCTACAGTTTTTTATCCCACAACGAAAATCTGTCAATAATGCAATGATAACTGTGCTTTAACTAAAGTTCATAAATTAGTAACAGAACTACAAATCGAAAAGTCTCTAAAGCACAGCTGTGTTTCAAACCAAACTTCAAAACATAAACCACAATATTATTAACCAAGCAACGAACGATTGCTACAATTTCTTCGGAGTACCTTTCCCTTGCGTATCAATTGCTAGTGTACCAACCTTCTTGCACCTACTTCACAACGCGGCAGAGATTGGAAGATCTGGATTCTAGCCAAGCAAGTTGGCTCACTGTGTAGTTTAGTTACGTGGTTACTGTGTTATATTTTTGTATCATTTCGATGTGCATTGAGGTTGGTTTTTAATTGTTTGGCTTGTTTAGGTTTTGTTTCCTGTAGTTTCAAACTTTAACGGAACATCATTTATTGTTTTGATGACATCATCATCATAATCTACAGCCTTTTACGTCCTCTTGCAGTTCAAAAGCTTTAAGTAATGCATTTTTTTTTCTGTTTTGGGCCTACTCTGTCCTAGTCCAGGTCTTCCTTACAAGGTTAATCTATTATATCATCGACCCATACTTCTAACAGTATTTCTAGTCATTTTAAGTACTCTTTAGAGACTAAGCTATCTCAGCAAACAGTCCTCGCAAAATCGTCTTGCGTGTTTGTGTCTTTGTATACTCGAGACCATATAATGTACCTTTATTTATAAATTAAGGCGTTTATCACAATCTCTTACCAAATAGTGTGGCTATTACACAAATGAGACGTGTCACGAAGCAGCTCTGTGACGGCTCCTAGGAATATACAGAAAGTGAACGTGAACGCGAATTGTCTTGATTTGTCAATAGTTACTGAAAGGAGCAATTATTATTGATGTCGTAACTCGTGAGTGGCGAACTTTTAAAAGCTCAGACCTTTTTCCTTCAAACTTCAGATTTACCTTATAATTGCTTGTAGCATACTATAAGTTGAAGCAACTAAACTTCCAACAGTATCATCTGTTTTCAATATTATTGTATCTCACAGGCAAGAAACTTGCATCGTATATGCCAGGATTTACTACAGAATACCACGCACTACAATACTTGCATAATTTGCTTCTTCCACGTTCATATTATCAATTTTAAGGTGAACATTTTTTGGGCAGAAGCCTTAGGCAGTTACTTTATTGAGCGTTTTTTCGACCACTTGTCATAGTCTGTTACACGCGGTAGACTGTGGCGGAGATTAAAAGATAGCGTGAGAAAGGTATGTAATATATGGCGGGATTCTAGTTATAGAACACGCAACATTATTAACCCTAATTCCAGCATTTAAGGGCGATCCAGCTTTAAGCTTGCTTGAAATTTTTAATATAACTCTGGTACAGAAATGCCAACCCAATGCTAAAATGTAAAGGTGGTTTAGCGAGACAGCGCATCGATAATTGTTTGCGTCTATATCTTCAGAAGCAACGTTTATTTTGCGTTGCCATACTATCCCCTATGTTTCCACTCTCCAACTGAATGCACACAATATTCCTCATCAAAGCAGCTCGATCACGAACTGTTCAATATAATGCAGACGTCGTGATTCACACTATCCTTTACCATACACTTTATTACTGCACATATCAATTCCTAATTCTAATACGCGTTAAATCCCTTGCATCCACCAACTGAAATTCAACCTTAACTTTACAAGACCAGAGTTTGATTTCCAGTGAAGTTGTTGTATAAAGGTTAGGTTTTATTGTTCAATGAAATATAATAAAAGGTTGGTTTTTGTGCGTCACAAAGGAGGTTTGAAATGATCACACAGTTATCGGGGACCGCAACGCGGATGATAATTGGAAGTCTCTTTGCGAAATAATCGTGTGGTGTATTGTTGACAACGGCTCTATAACCCTTTGTGTGAAATTGGAACGTTAATACGATTTTATTTTAGGAGCAATTACAGGACATATACAGTTCCTGAAGCGAAGATGCAAAGGTTTCCGAAATTATTCAATATTTCTCTTTTATGGATTTTCCAAGTACGTCTTTCGTCAACAAAGTTGAGCGTTTGTAGTTACATCTCAACGTTTTCAAATGTCTCTCTACAGAGGAATATTGTAAAAAGCTATATAAAAGCCATTTGCTAACTCGTTGGTTACAGCATCCAAATACTGATACATAACAAGTTTCTGTTTTACAGGGTGCAACTTAGTTTCACACTGACCATGTTGCAGCTGTTCTTGAATAATTTGATAAAAACTCACATACATACGTGAACATAACACTCGTTTTTTTTGGACAGTCGTGTTAAAACCTCTTACAATTTCGACCAAAAACCGAAACCAATCAAATAAGTTGTTTATTCCATAAATTGCTTTTATATAATGACGGTTGTCATATTATTCTTCTGTTGGCTAGAGGTCGCTGTGAAGAGCGTTTGACCTTTGTGACAGTCATACTGTATAGTTTGATGGGATATGCGATGACACTACATTAGGTTTCCATTTTATAAATACGAGTACATTGTGAGGTTAGTATGATTAAGTGTAGATTATACAGAAATATAAACGAAATCGAGTTGATGGATTGGTTTTTGTCTGATTAATGTACCTATTTTATTATAGTACATTTCAAATAAAGTCTTGAATTCCATATTCTTATCTTACTTGACAAGCTGACAAATTGTTTGACGATCGACCTGATGGTAATCGTTACTACTACCTATAAACACCTTGAAATGCCAAGGGTTCTACCGAAACCTTAGTAACAAAGTAAAAATGCCTCATGTGCTTGTAATTTCACCAGCATCTTTACTTTTCAGTCTAGCAGACAGCAGTGCTAATATGGTCGGTAATATTTATCTCCCGATAACAGTATTGGTTCGCTAATATCGACATCATCCCTGGTGTTATGAGAGCATCGTCTACATCCTCAGTCAATGCCTTTCATCCCTCTCCCCAAAATTCTTAATTGCCCCAATTATTCCTACAGCTCAAAAACATCATGCTCTACAAATGGCCGAACAAAAACAAAATGTAATCCTATTAGGGACTGTCCCCACGTGCTATCTAACTGCGTATGTATAGCAATCACGCCGGGATCCGCCTGGCGTTACCTCAAGGTCCATGGTGGTTGTGGGTTTTCATTTTATTAACTGTTTTGTTGGGAAAGTTTGAGAATGTGAGTACCTTGAGCCAAGTGTGATAACAGTTCCTCGCTATGGGAGAGAGATTCTAAAAATAAAATTTCTAGCAACGGGGCAATCCACTTTGGGTGAGAACTCACGGCATCTAATGACTATAGAATTATGAGAAATTGGGTAAAGACAGAGTTAGAAAGAAGGTCCTGTCTTTACGACCGGGATAACATAAAAAATGGGGTGTTAATGTTGCTGTGCCAATTGAGTAATCTTCTATTACCAATTTTGTCATGTTTGTTTGTGTGAGCATTCATAAAATAATCATCGTAAGTGAAATAATAACTTTAACTTGAATTCCCTTCTAGGGCAAAAACATTAATCAACTTCACCCAAAATAACCTACGAATATTCTACAATAGTCACTAAGATACCCAGAAATAGAAACACCAAATACTACTAAAGGACGAAAAATCAATAGCCTCAATTCCACATCTCCTATCGGTTTTCTTAGCCCAGTACTATCGATAGACCTAACTTAACGCATAATGTACATCGAACTGATAGGAAACCTACGCACGTTGGCTACTGATAGGGCATGCAAACCGCTCGATTGAAGAGTACTTAATACGTTTCGCCCTTGAGCGAGCATCCGCCAACGCAATATCGATTTTTACGTACATAGATTCATTTATAATAAGGCTTCACTGTCCACAATGTTTGTGTTACAAAATCTAACTTATCTTACAATCACACTCGCGGGAAAATCTACCTTACTTCTCTGTCACAAAGTTCAGATTTCTATGGAGGGGTGTACCGCTTAGGATGTTTCAAGATAACAAAGCACTCACTAAGTTGTGACCGAGCAGCAGTAATTAAGTATAGGCATTAGTGCTCTAACATATGACCTTGTGTAAGATTCGATTTCTACGAGTAACTGTTTGCAAGAAAGATATTTGTTGGTGAACTTTTCCTGATGAGGGGCATATTTCTTCTGGAGGAAAGGAAACGGGTCACTCGTTCCAATTTGTAAGAAACTACATACACTAAAGCCTCGACATATTGAACACGGGTGATTTGTGCGTATCTTCGGCTATTCTGTAAGAGTTGTAAACAAGGAACTATGGAACAAGACGTATCAAATATGAGCAATGACGTGCCAGAAACTTTACTTAGCCCCTTTAGTTGTTATTTCAGGATAACAGTGAAAAGAGACATTTTAGGTCAACGAACCGTTTACTCAGCGCGATAGTTAGGTACTGAAAATAGCATGGATTTTTCCAGAGTATCGATTTATGTAGATTTTTTCAGGCACCTAATAGTGAGACCTCCAACGGAGCTTATACAGACGAAGAACCTGATGGTTTGACACAAATTGATGTTCTATATTCAGTGGAAATTTAGAATAAAATTTACTTTCTTTTACAATAAAATACAGATATGAATACATTTGGTCGGTATGAGGAAATTTGAAAGTGGCACCGGTGACTGGATGGAAAGTTGTGTGAAAATCAGTTGTCATGTTATGGGCATGTGATGCGAAGGATTGAGGAAAATATCATGAGGATAATTTTGAATATGAATGTGGATGGCTATAAGAGTATGGAACACCAAAGAAACGATGGATGGACTGTGTGGAAGATGTTATATCTGGAAAGAGGGTGACGACTAATTTGGAAGAAGACACGTTTCGCCAACCCCAAATAAGCTAAGGGTAAGAGACTGATGGTGTTGATTTGGCTGGCAAAAGTGTTTGGTAATATGTAGTAAATCCAAGTATATCAGCCCTCAAGTGTTAAGGTTGAACTAGTCGCGAGCTCGAACTCACTGGTGGGCGTGGCCAAAAGCACGCTGTGTCACCTAGCATCGTGTCCGACAGAGATAGTATCAGTGATGAGCAGTAAAATGCTAGTCTAGACAGACAAAGTGTAGTTCGCATGCACACAAACACCATTCCAGACTATTTTAGTAAAACGAGCGCGTAAAAAATTGGGATAAGGCTTTTGGAAAATCGAGTTTCATGAAAAAATCATAGCATAAATAAATTACAAATAAAATTTATTGAACTCTTCAATAATTGACCTTTGTCGGTGCTGGCTTTCTTTTGGAGATTTTACACTTCTTTTATTACTTATTTACGCCCAAAGTTGCGTTAAAATTAGCGAGAAAAATGAATCTTTGTTGGCTCATAACTTTTTATTTTACTATTCTTTTTTATTTTACTATTCTGTTTCCGCACAGACAAAATTAATAATGAGACAAAACGACATCGTGTTTAACTTTGAATGTACAATGTCAAACAGTGGAGTAAACCCCCCCCCCCCCCGAAATTTGTATGGAAAAAAAAAAACATCAGCTAATTCCACCTTAATGTCATGTCCTTATAATATGTTACATTAAATTCAAAATCCTCAAATGTACATGAGTCTAAATGCGCGTGATCAGATTACTGGCATGTTGTTTACATTTCTCTTTACACGGATTCGTTCAAAATTTACAATTTAAATGAGAAAATAAATAGATGCTTTAACCGGGAAAGGTACAATCCCCTAATTTACGTAATGAGAGGATGCAATTACCGCTTCTGAAATATCACCATAATTAATAAAAAAAGGTTTTAACCCCAAGCCAGGCGAAGCAGGTCTGACAAGTATGCCCATACAATAAGACACTAGAGTCAAAACAATTTATACCGCAGTAAAAAAAAAATCGTGTCCCAGCAATTATTTTTACCCCCGGGCCCCGACGTAAAAAGACCCCGGTATTAAAGTTTGACCGCTATGTATGTGTGTTTGTGTCTGTCTATGGCACCGTGGCTCTTAAATGGGTAAACCGATTTGAATGAGATTTTTTTTATTTGAAAGCAGGTTTTTTAGCGATAGTTCTTAGACATTTTGAAGATTATCAGCTCTTTTCTAGTTGTTGAATGGATGTGAGTATCTTCCACAGGTCTGATCGATTTTAATTTGGTATTCTGTTACTTCAATGATATTAGAGGACCATAGTAACCTAGAACTGATGCTGCAGCATCACCTGGAATTTGCAGGTTACCCAACACCCTTACCAACTTACAGCACAGGTATCGTGTTTGGGCTCATTGAAATGGTCTAAATGAATAGGTTATAGATAGATGGTGAACAGGGTCTGGTGATGGAGTAGGAAAGAGAAATAAGGAAATGTTTGTATCGGGGGCTTTTTAAAATTATAACTGTTAACATTCTACTTGTTGTTAAATGTTACTTTAGATGACTGCTTTGTGATGGCTATTTCACGCACTGTACCTATATCAAAACAATATTTTCGGCAGATTTTTGTCAACATTGACTATGAGCAGTCTCACAGTTTTGTTGCACACTATCATTATTTTCAGCGAAAAACTAGTCTAAAAACAGCCTTGAATCAGGTCTACCAACAGTTCAATATCATTGATCTGTCACCTCGTATGCTAGCTAACTACAAAATGACGTCCGTGTCGTTCTTTCATTGCCAACCTATAACAAAAACTTTAATTCGAGTTGTCACCTTCAAAAACAAACATAATGAACATTATGAAACAAAAACATTGCTAAAAACCAAATAACGATCGTCGTTATAAACATGAATGATGGGTACAACTGATTCATTAAAACTTTAAAGTATTAATAAAACCATGTGTTACTAATTACAAAAAGTACAAACATTTCGCGCCATAGTGTTAACTGATATTTGGAATAATTCAAAGTGCCTGCATTTAGAATTAATCGTAACATCTTTCAAGTTTTGCATGTGTCATTCTCACTAGCAATCCACCATATTTTTTTTTTGTTTGGGAAATTATCAAATAACTTTTCCCGCTCTGGGCGTAGCGGGAAGGCATATCAGACTCTCACTGACTAAAACCCACACGTGTTCCTTCAGTTGCCATGTTGCCAGGGGCGATGGGATCCCTTTCGGACTTTTCCTCAACCCCGGCATAGCGACCCACTCCTGCTTCGCAAGGTTCCGGAATACATTATTTAAATAACGATAAAAACCGTATCAAATACCATTGTGTGGTTTAGAAGAACTAAGGGGACAAACACATTAAAAGCGACTTTCTAACTAAATTCGAAAAACAAATAAAATCTCCTGTATCTAGAGGTTTACAGACACATGTGACCCGAAACAATTACCTATGACGTCACAGGCAGATATAGAAACACATTTCAACCTTGCCTTTGACACATTGGCCCCATCTCGGGTAAATGCGAGCATGATGAGTTGATGACTTATAATGAGGTATTATAAATGTATTAAGCTGATGTTACCGCAGCTTAGCAGGTGATACATGTGCTAGTTTCGAAACTAGCACAAGCAACATAAAAGCGTGGGCATGAACTAGCTTCTGCCTGCAATTTCATCACGTAAAATTCCATATTTTGACATAAAATATATCCCGACACTCGACAATACTATAGTTTCCCGTTAATGGAAGAATTTTCGTAATTAGAAGATTACCCCCTACATACAAACTCACAAATTTTACCTCTAATATAAGTATAGATTTGATGAGGCTGTATCAAATGTGCCGCTCCATGTATAGCTTGTATCATTCATACTCAAAGACCAATACTCATTCATCTTTAGAACTAAGTCTTACTGCAAAAAATAGTACAATAGAACGTATTTACCTACCTCAGTAAAAACTATGTTGCGTATCAGAATTTAAAACAATAAGTCTGTTTTTTATTACAGTCCTATTATCTCTATTTTTATCGCCAGTAGCTACACGTGGAGAAGAAAAAGGGAATAGTTTAATCATTTGTGTAGCTATTTACCACCCACGCTAGGGCGCCTCGTAGTCCATTCACCCGGGAAAAAAATTGCCATTACATTTTCTCACGCCGAAAGAAGACGTCTGTGACTATGATAAACATAGTCACTTCTCCTTTCGGCGCGATATAATGTGACGACATAATTTTGTCGGCTAACTAACAGGCCTCACAGAATTAGTTTCACAGAACGACTAATTCCTGATCTTCGAAATTTAGTTACTCGGCAGTATTCGGTTTGACAGGCTTTTAGGCATCTGAATACTAATTAATATGTAGTTTCATGCAACCCACCGGGACAGAGAGCTCTAAATTGGTTACAGAAACTGATTTAGATTAATACTTTCATTGTACCTACTTGCTACCTGTTACCATGACAACTATGTGTTCGTTCACAAACAAAAACCTATTTTTGATACCAAACCTTGAACGTAGTATCAAACCCTTGTAATACTAGAATGTTTACATTCAAAACATAAGTAAACACACTAAAATCTTAATTGAAAAACATCGGAGTACCTACCTACTTACCCTCAGGATGTCTAAGCATGTCACAATGATACCTGGTTACTTCTTACAAAACATTATATTTTCGAAGGTAAATCTAAATAACAGGAGCCACTAAAACCCTACTAAATACAAGCAATTCTATTGTCCCGAAATACTGAACAATGTCCTATTTATAGGTCGAATACAAAAGGATTGTTAGACAAGAGGTCTTCATGTTCTCGAATTTGACATTGAGTGAATAAGTTTCAGAAGGTTTAGAACAATGCTTGATTTCGTGCAAAAATATACCACCTACCAATATTCAGGGGAAAATCATTACACATCTCTAACATTCTACGCATTCCGTATACCCTAACAGGCTCAGACGGGAAACATGTATACCATGGGATAACCATTCAACTGCACTGCCGTCAATAGCATAGTTGCAGTAAGTACGCTCTAGACGGTTTCGAGAAAAACGCGTTTAAAGTTTTGGTGAGAGAATCTTCCATAAATCCTTTGTTTGTTATCAGATCATGATGGTTGATACCTTAAATGAAAGAGGACCTCAGCACCTATCTATTACTTATTTGGAAACCAATACTGAGTAATTGAAAGACAAAATAAATTCATTATCTTAGTTATACTAAGTATCTCCTAGAGGCTCTCTGATAGTAACACTTAGCATAAACACAGTAAGTGTGTTTTTTACTGTATTTATGATAAGTAACCATATAATTTTATGATTAAATTTATATGGTTTAAAAGTTTTATTTTATCAGGCTGTAGTGATAATAAATCAATTCTTGTTTTCCTTATCCTTGCTTTGAATGATTGACGTAGCTTGTCTTTCTTCGTTGTTTGTTATTTTATTGTCTGTTTCTTGAACGATTTCCTTTTCAGTAACATTTTGTCGTGAACCACTTGTAACTGTCTCCGTTTCAACTCTATTTTCCTGGGTACCTATTTGTTTGTTGGTCTACTTGATCTTCAGGAACTTGGATGTTTCCTTCAGCCTTAGCACCCCAAGTAACACCAAAGCGCTGTATATCAGCTGAATTACTGTCTACCATAGAATCTTAAGCTGTACAAGCCTGCTGAATAAAAGCGTTAGCAGCGCTGTTTCAGCTGATATAACTCTGATTTGGGCACAAATTAAACAGCTATTAGCTGAATAACTGGAAATAATTGCATTATATTAGCATTATTTAAGCATTCATAAGGGTAACAGTTACCCCAAGAGCTGAACATTTGCTGATTATTAGATTGGATATTACCTATTATGCAGCACAAACTATAGATGTGAGATGTTTTTAAAGCTTCATCTGTTGAAAATTAATAACTATCATTTATTATTTTGGTGTTGTTGTGCGCGAACCATTTTGTGGCCAGTGTTTGTGGTAAAATATTAGTTTTCGTTAAGTATTACCTTATTTTTTTTTTCTTACATGCCTGAAATTCTATTGGAAAAGCAAGTTTATTATCAAATATCGTATGATTATAGATGAAATTTTTCACGCCGTCTCAAAATATGAATGTTTACTTGAAATTTAAAGAATAAAATAAGTTGATGTTACAAAAAAAAGCAAGAATTCTCTTTTTAAAAGACATGTAATTTGACAGTAAGCTGTTTACTTAGAAATAATTGGTAGGTATCCTTTTCAAATCTGTACCTTAATTGTGTAACTTATTTTCGTAAACAATTTTGTCTAACTTGTTTCATTTTGACAGTTCAACAACATTCATTGCGCTATTTACGTTGTTGAGCAGATCTTTTTTCCAACTTATGAATAAATGGATTAGCAATCTATCTCAAATCGAAACAGATTTTGATTTTGTTGCATTACGCAATTAGGGTACTGTTTGTTATTTTTGTTCTTCGTTTATCTTTCCACATTTCTAAATACAATACCACAATATCGCGATGATGGCCGCGGCGTTTAACTGTTATGAAATACGTATTGGGTGCTAATGATAGTCTTTCAGGATCTCATATAACAGCATGAGTACATTAATTGCTTATTCTAGTACAAGTATACAGCCCCAAGGATCAAAGGTTACATGTCAAACAATTTAAAGCAGTTTGCTGTTATTTAGCATCATATAAATTCACCCATAGTGATCATGTAGGCTAGATAAGTGTTATTATAAGACTGCGTGTAGCAAGCTGATTAACACTATACAAGTTCAACTATGTTCAGCAAGACTCAATTATATCATTGTTAATTGATGTCACAGCATAATTGATTGCATTAAAGCAGTTCACATGTTCTTTTTTAAAATGCAAGCATTTTATTGATACGTTTATGGCCTTCAATTCACAATAAAGCTACTTTCAGGTCTACAAAAATGCTATTGGTGCCGATTCCCTTGTTCACAAACTAACTAAATTTAAGTTCAGTGCATCTTTTTCTTTCTATTTCATTAAGAAAAGGACAGAAGATAAATTTTAGTTTAGTCCTGTCAAATTAATCAGCGCCTGTCACTACTCCATACAAGTTTCGACGTAATTAAAAACTTGCCTACTAAAATTACGTCAATTTACGACAAGCGCTGATTAATTTGACAGGACTAAACTAAAATTTATCTTCTGTCCTTTTCTTAATGAAATAGAAAGAAAAAATGCACTGAGCTTAAATTCACAATAAAGCTACTTTCAGGTCTACAAAAATGCTATTGGTGCCGATTCCGTGGTTCACAAACTAAACTAAATTTAAGTTCAGTGCATCTTTTTCTTTCTATTTCGTTAAGAAAACGACAGAAGATAAATTTTAGTTTAGTCCTGTCAAATTAATCAGCGCCTGTCACTACTCCATACAAGTTTAGACGTAATTAAAAACTTGCCTACTAAAATTACGTCAATTTACGACAAGCGCTGATTAATTTGACAGGACTAAACTAAAATTTATCTTCTGTCCTTTTCTTAATGAAATAGAAAGAAAAAATGCACTGAGCTTAAATTTAGTTTAGTTTGTGAACAAGGGAATCGGCACCATTGATTACTAAATGCTGATAAACACAGATCTGAACACATCTTTTAACGCTCGCAACATTACAATGTTATTTCCGTGGTTGATAAGTAGTCGACAATTTACGTAGGTATTCGAGGAAAAGACATGAGTAAGTAATTGAAATTATTCTTTCTCCGACCAAGTTACTGCTTGTATTATAAGAAAAATTATATGACTTTTAGTTACAGTGACTTATTATGTTGTGAAGCAACTTTACTGCACTGTATTTATGACATGGCATTATATCGCAACTACTTAGAAATGCAGTAAAAACGACTTACAATTCTTATAATACAGTATAAGATCATATTATATGTACGTACTTCTTAAGCATGAGTACAGTATAGCTAATTTACTGCTCCCATGGTAAGTACACCTGACCGTTAGCGCTACAACTGCTGTCTAAACATGAACACAGGATGGCTACATGCTCTCAGTATAATAAGTAACCTTATGTAAGATCTGATTACGTTACTTAACATAAACGCAATATCGCATCGAACTGTCTTTGTGGTAAGTAATCTGGAATCTACGCTTAGGATCGTTACTAAGTATACATGCAGTATCGCAGCATACTGTTTTTAAGACTAGATCACTCATTTAGTAAATATTGGGAAACTGCTTAGGATCAAAACAGTATATCTTCTTAGTGTCTATTTGCTAGGCTTACATCCAATTTTTATACAGTAAACGACTTAACATATTAGTGGTATAGATGTCATACTGTACTTTGGCCGAGAGACTCTGAATAAGAACTTCTGCAGTAAGTGTACCCACTGTAATTATGCTTTGTGATGTAAAAAAAAATGCTCGACTTACTGCAAAATTTTAATTGTTAAATTTGGTTTAAAAAGTGATACAAACGAATGGGTTAGATAAAAATGTAGAACTCGTTATCGTGATCACGGCTGTATAACTAACTCATTTTTGACAAAAACCCGACTTACTGCAACTATGCTATTGACGGCAGTGCAGCTGATACCAAAGTGGCTGGAATAGACTCCAACAATGTGATCTAAACTTGCCTACAACATCAAATGTATATTGAAGATCGAAAGTAACACTCTTATATACAATCTTCAAATGGCTCTCAGGCAGCAGTGGTGGCCCAGTGGTAACGGGTCGTGGATTCGAACCCAAGCAGGCGCTTTACTTTGTGTAAATAATGTCAGCACCACTGATCTTAAAAAATGTCCTAGAACCAAAAAATTCGAAGCCATGTGACATCTATCAACCCGCACTGGGCCCGTGTGGTAGATTACAGCTCACTCACGAAAAGAGAAGGTCTGTGTCCCAGCAGTGGGAACATTATAGGCTGTTTATATGGGCCTCAAGCTAGGTTGAGCGACGATGTTCGCGGCTGGTAACAGCTGGATGAGAGTTGTCAAAAATCGAGATGAATGGCGTGCGATTGGAGATGCCACTGCTGATGATGATGGCAAAAATATAATAATACTAGCTTTTGCCCGCGGCTTCGCACGCGCAAAGGTCAGAAAATATCCCACAGGAACGTACTACCGATATTCAGAGTACTTATCAAATGTCCTAACCCAGGTCATGGCCTATCCGTATACCATTCATCAAAATCTGTTCAGCCGTTACGGCATGAAAAGGTAACAAATAGATAGATAGGTAATAAATCTGTTTTAGGGTTCCGTATCTCAAAATGAAAAATGGAAACCCTTAAAGGATGACATCGTTGCCTGTCAAGACACTTTTCTCAGAAACGCGTGGAGGTATCAAGTTGAAATAGATAGGTATTAAAAACTTAGGCTATGCGCGCACTACGGATTTTGATCGTTGCGGATAATATTTCGTGTTGTTCTATCTCCTCTCAGGCTCATTTTCTACGAAAAGTATGGAAAGTTTTTTGCAATTTTTGAATTTTCTCGTACTTGAGTACGAGAAAATTCAAAAATTCGCCCTCCGTTGGCCCGATATATTTTTTTGACGCTAGTAATAACAAATAGGACCGACAGGCATCAAAAAAGTTTTTGTGAAAATTACCCATGTTCTTGCTGACTGTACAATTTTTTCAAAATCTGTGAATGCAGATCAAAAAGTTAAGGACAGTCTTCTAAGACCGTTTTCTTGTAGCGACAACGGTTAAGGTACCTGCCCTTATTGCCCCATATCAACATCCACCCTGTATATGTTAGGATTGACTACTTAGCTCCATATAGGTATAGCGTGATGATAATGTTTTAAAAGGTTAAATCCGTAATTATCTGCAATATTCTAACCTTTTGGATAGTCTTTTTACAGTTTGCGGTAAACTATAGAAGAATACGAACATAATGCAATATTGCTCATCCCCCATAGCAAATAGCGTGATAATAATTTTTGAAAAGTCTATTGTGACGTTTCCATTATTTGACATAGATTATTTATACAAATTTTCAAGTTAATCAAGCCAAACAGTAAAATCCTCCCCTGTAAAAATAAATACCTCTTTTCACCCCGTCAGGGGTAGATTTTCAAAAAACCTTGATATACGTTTTTATTTGTTTTCAGTCTTAAGTATAAATACTGAGTTTTGAGTTAATCAGACCGCGCGTTAAAATTCTTCCATACAAACTATGACACCCCCCAATCCTCCCTTAGGGGGTAGTTTAGAAAAACTAAAAATGGCAAACTTTATAATTTAAATAGATAAGTATTCGTGCCAAGTTTCAAGTTTATTAACTCAAGGAATAAAAAATTTCATACAAACAAAATCCCCCCTTTTCACCCCCTTAAAGGTCGATTTTCCAAAAACCCTTTCTTAGTGGATGCCTACGTCATATTACCTACCTGTGTGCCAAATTTCAGCCCAATCCGTTCAGTGGTTTGAGCTGTGCGTTGATATATCACCCAGTCAGTCAGTCAGTCAGTTTACTATTTTATATATACAGAAGAATACGAACATAATGCAATATTGCTCATCCCCCATAGCAAATAGCGTGATAATAATTTTTGAAAAGTCTATTGTGACGTTTCCATTATTTGACATAGATTATTTATACAAATTTTCAAGTTAATCAAGCCAAACAGTAAAATCCTCCCCTGTAAAAATAAATACCTCTTTTCACCCCGTCAGGGGTAGATTTTCAAAAAACCTTGACATACGTTTTTATTTGTTTTCAGTCTTAAGTATAAATACTGAGTTTTGAGTTAATCAGACCGCGCGTTAAAATTCTTCCATACAAACTATGACACCCCCCAATCCTCCCTTAGGGGGTAGTTTAGAAAAACTAAATATGGCAAACTTTATAATTTACATAGATAAGTATTCGTGCCAAGTTTCAAGTTTATTAACTCAAGGAATAAAAAATTTCATACAAACAAAATCCCCCCTTTTCACCCCCTTAAAGGTCGATTTTCCAAAAACCCTTTCTTAGTGGATGCCTACGTCATATTATCTACCTGTGTGCCAAATTTCAGCCCAATCCGTTCAGTGGTTTGAGCTGTGCGTTGATATATCACCCAGTCAGTCAGTCAGTCAGTCAGTCAGTTTACCATTTTATATATACAGATGCCGCTTAGGCTAAGTACCAGGCAGGCGGATTTCCGGCTTACGGACGGTAAGCAATGGGTAGCTCGCCGGACCAGGCCCGGGTCGACGGTGCGTCGTCTTACCCGCGCGCCTCAAAGAGATGTCAGCAGAACTGACGGGGTCCGCTAGGGCCGATGTCTGCCGGGGTTTCGAAGAAACGAAAGGGAGATCGTGGCCCCCGGCAACATGGCAACTGAAGGGTCACGGGTGGGTTTTAGTCAGTAAGTGATAAATGATAATGAAAAGTCTGACACGCCCTCCCGCTCCGCCTAGAGCGGGAGAAGTTATTTGATAATTTCCCACCCAAAAAAAGGCTTAGTACCAGAAGATATGAAGCGAGAAAATTAAGATCGTGGTAGTAACAAGAATTATTGAACCTACAATTCTCTGTGTCCCTAATCTTTGTTCTCTATACTTAGAAGCTAGTATTTTAGAACTGTGTTTCTTAGTATTTTATGCTCATTTTCATTTGCTGGTATTTCTGTATTTACTTTTCTTAGTACAATCTGAAGGCGGTCCAATATTTTGATAGCATTCATAAGAAATGTTCGGGACGAGCTTTCAGGAAAATTAAATTAATATAAGCGATTAGCTACCTTTAGTACGGGTCAAGTGATGCTCGTTCAAGAATGGGAATAGTAATAATCAATCAAACCAAAAACGATTACAACATTATTCAAATTCAATATTTCCTTTCAAGGAACACTTTGATTCGTCATTTACAAAAAAATACAACCGACTTCCAAACTACAAAATAAAAAATAACTTTAATTTCGCAAGTCGGTGTCTTTGGATGAGTATTTTAGTTTTTTGACACCGAATTCCGAAATTAAAGTTATTTTCACTTTGTAGTTTGGAAGTCGGTTGTATTTTTTGTAAAAAAGTTTTTTTTTTACACTTTTTATTGGGTTAGTTTGTAATCTATCTAAGTTACAATAGCCTAATGTCAACTGCTCATCAAAAATACCCAAATCACTATAGATGTGCCTATAATATTTTGAAGAGTTCCCTCGATTTCTCCAAGACTACATCATCAGATTGTGACCAAATGACAGTGGGATCAGCTTGAAAGTATACCATTTGAAAAAAAAAAATCAAATCGGTCCAGCCGTCTTCGAGTAATCGGGGAACATACATGAAAAAATTAAAAGCCAATGAACTGAGAACCTCCTCCTTTTTTGAAGTCGGTTAGAAATCAAAAGTCATTTATTCAAACTAGGCTGAGAATCAGCACTTTTTGAACATCAAAATTACATAAGACAGTCCGCCAATCGCAAAATCTACGTTTAAAAACTTATTGTTAATGCAATTTATTTTGCACAATGATTCTAACTTTTTCAACATAATTCCAAAATCATTACCCATGCCTATTCCACAAATTAGTCAATAACTGAACTTTAAACAACTTTTCAATCGAAATATCTTTCAATTGACGTAACCACGACCTTTACCTACCGTACAGGTATGAGTTCAAAATCGATATAGTAACAATTTGACACAGAAACGATAATATCCACTGCAACCACTCACTTTAAATTACGAAATAGAAAAAAGACGAGTAGCCAAAGAGATTGTTATAAAGAAAAAAGCGTCCAAATACTCGCACACGAAAGGTTCCGTACTATATTTTCTAAAAACGCTGAAAAGAACACGTTACTTGTATGGAGTCGTTTAATTTTTAACTTGATATTATTTTTGTTATTTATTATAAAGCTGCTTGTCCACTGTAACGGAGCGAGGCAGCGGAGCGGAGAAATGTGCCAATATTAACCAATAGAATCTAAACTCCGCTTCAGAGCTCCGCTCCTATTGGTTAATATTGGCACATTTCTCCGCTCCGCTGCCTTGCTCCGCTCCAATGGACAGGCAGCTTTATAATAAATAATAAAAATAAAATCAAGTTAATAGTAGCTAAGCTATGTTAGTTTAGCTTAGCTCGCATAGCTGACGCAGTTTTTCATACTTGAGTCATAGTTTGCGGTCTGCACACAAGTATGGAAAACTGCGTCAGCTATGCGAGCTAAGCTAAACTAACTTAGCTTAGCTCTTGGTCTGCAACCGGCTTTATAGCCGCCACAGTAGAAACAACAGAAATAACATTCTGTGAAAATTTCAACTGCCAACCTATTACGATTCAAAAGATAAAGCCCTGTAATAGACGGATGGACGGACGGACGGACAGCGGTACCATTGGCACCCTTTATGTACGGAACCCTAAAAAGACGAGTAGCCAAAGAGATTGTTATAAAGTAAAAATATTCTAAGGCCGCGAGTACATTGTTGAATGTCGAAAGTTGGTGGCCGACTACATCGAATAAATTAAAGAGAGATTGCGACGATTACCCCCGCATAGTTTTTGCAATAACAACGACGAGTTTATCGATTTGCTATTAGCGTGGAAGTAGCGACCATAGCAACTGAAGAAATTGAAGATAAATAAAATGCGAATAAATTCAGAGTCGGTTTGGGTGCGAAAGAACAACAATGGATGATTTTTCAATGCCAATATTTTTATCTCACGAAAATTAGGACAGTTTTAAGGAAAACAAAATGACAACAATTGACATGGAAGATATTGATAGCAGAAATTCAATATTATAAAAAAGAAGATGTTTTACAAGAAGTATTTTTAATGATGGTAATATGTGAAAATGATGCATTCTCAGGGTAGAATTACCGTTTTTAGAAAGACTATGGATAAAAATAGTCTAACACAGAATAGCGAATGGTACTTTCTTCTCGTAATCTTTCGTCGATATTCGGCTAACTTCGTTGTACACCCGGCCGTATGATGCATCGCGATTGCCCGCCGTTGCATAAGATACATTCTCCGTTGTAACATCTCAGTTACTTAACAACAAGTGAATTCTTTATGCAAATTATATTTTTAAATTACGTGAAATGTTTCAAAATGATTTCGAGCCTTATCGGTGTTCTTGTTGCTATTGTTTTTTTGGTCCTGATAACTTATGGAATATAATAGAATGCCTAATATACAAAAATATACCTAGTGTATTTACAAATAGTAGTTATAATAATTTAACTTGGCTCGCGAGGTTGTCGACAAGTGGGATGTGGACTCAGCGGTCATTGTGCCGATAGTCGTGACAGCCAATGGCTTAATCGCCAAGAACCTCGACCAACACCTAAAGAGGCTCTCGCTGGGCAGCTGGATCAAGGGCTTGATTCAGAAAGCGGTACTCCTGGACACGGCTCGCATTGTCAGGAGGTTCCTCTCTCTGGAGCTTGGACCCTGTTCCCGATACCGGTGGGCTACTATTTTTTATATTTTTAAATGTTTCTATATTTTTAAGCTATTGCATAGCTTTTATCGCGGGTTTTGAGCGCGGCTACCGAATCAAGAAATTCCGTAACGATAAAAACCTAACACCCCCCACTCCGCCTTCCATGTAATGACGGTTCCCATGACAACGTGATGTTGTCATGGGAAATTTAATTTGTTGACATATGTAATCGAACTTTCTGACTTTTTTTAGTTTAATTTGTTGACATTTGTAATCGAATATTCTGACATTTTTTTAGTTTAATTTGTTGACATTTGTGCCTAATTCTGATTTTTTTAATATAAGATTTTTTTTAATAATGATAGTAATGTTACTTAGTGAATGGAATCTTTTTTGTTTTCTTTTCATGATTGTTTATATTTTTTTGTATAGTAAATGTATTACATTAACCAGTGAAGAGCACGACAAGTGTCTTTAAGATTCAATTTACTTCAGAACTTTTTTTTCACCGTAAATTATTTTTCAGGTCACGTATACATAGACCCATGAATATAATGATCCACCATTTGTGAATATTACTTGTGTTAAAAACGATAGAAAACCTAACTCACTTGAAACTATTAAACGGGATTATTATTTGGGATTGCAAACACTACACCTCGAAGTACCTATAAGTTTTTTTTTTGTATTTCTACTCTCATTAAGATTTTCTTTATTCATCACTAGCTCCTGCCTGCGGCTTCACCCGCCTGGTTCCTAATTATTTTTCTAAATTAAAAATAGCTTAAGTTACTCCTTATAACATCCGCTATCTGCCAGTGAAAGTCCCGTCAAAATCGGTCAAGTCGCTTTGGAGATTAGCCGGAACAAACAGACAGACAAACAAAATATTTAAAATTATTTTTTTGATATTAGTATTAATTATATACGGTAGGTCCGTATATAATTTCATATGCATTTAGTAAAACGCTTTTATTTTGACATTACAAACAGACACTTCAATTTTATTTATTTGTACGTATAAATGATCTTCCTTTTCCAATCTCAATTCGTTTTACATCTTCTTATAGCATACATCTCTATCAGCTGTCCTTTCAGCCATATCATCTATGTAGATTATTAAGAAAGAAAGAAAGAAATGAAGAAAGAAATAAAGAAAGAAAGTAAATACATTTATTTAGCACAGATAAAACTTTGAATCAGAGTTTTTGTCTGTTTGTCTGAATGTATGTTCCAACATTACGCAAAAACTGTCGGATATATTTTGTTAAAATTTTGCCTAGATTATTTCCTACAAGTCTGGTCGGTCTGGGTATAAATTATCACGCTATTTAATAGGAGGGATGAGCAATATTGCTTTATGTTCCTAGTCTGACCAACGTTTCCTTTGTTTTCCCATTGCCATAGGCACATAAACATCGCCAATAATAATAACGAGGGTGGGCGCTAATACCTATAATTACAAGATATTAAGTTATCTTAGCTCAGGTATTGGCTACAACTCTAACATACAACCTTATTACCTTAAAGCCTATTTTCAATGTAAATCATGTTTTATTACTTGAAGGTGCAAATAAACTATTTACTATTTTGAACTATTATCTATTTTAAGCGGAGCCTTCTAATACAGGCATTGTTTGCCTAAAAGGAGGCTCCAAACACGTTAAAATGTAATGTAATTTTCTATTTGGCACAATAAACTATTTTGTAACTATTGCACGACTCTTATTAGAGAGTGCTCTGCGATATAAAAAATATTTTGCCTCCTTTCTGCAACTGTTTTTATTGTTACACTCCTGCTACTACACAGAACCTACTTAATTTATATACCATTGTATAGATAATTTAATGGAGAATAAAACTGTAAATAAAAAAATGCAGCAGAAACGAAAAAGTCATCAAAATATTTAAAAAAAATCCCGTCAATCAATGTATGAAACCTAAAAACATTGTAGCTTGCGAGAAAATCAATTTAATAAGTCATTTTTTTTAACGTCACCTCCTTCTGCGAAGCGGTAATGCTCGCGAAGGAGGAGGCGGAACGCGTGAGGGAGAGGCAAATTTCGCGCCCTCACGTCCCTAACCGCCGCAATAGGAGGAGACGCCCGGGGCGGGAATCGCGAGCCGATTTCCGGCCACCGTAGGCGCGGGCTTTCGGACGGTGAGCAATGGGTAGCTCGCCGTCCGATAAGGACCAAGCCCGGGTCGACGGCGCGTTGTGTTCCACGCGCGCCTCAAAGAGATGTCAGCAGAATTGACGGGGTCCGCTAGGGCCAATGCCTGCCGGGGGTTCAAAGAAAAACGATAGGGACATCGTGGCCCCCGGCAACAGGGCAACCGAAGGAACACGGGTGGGTTTTAGTCAGTAAGAGTCTGACACCGCTCTGCCCAGAGCGGGAGAAGTTATTTGATAATTTCCCACCCAAAAAAAAAAGTTTTATTTCGATTACAAAAGCCTAAATACATTATCCACCATTGGTTCCTATTCTCTAAAGCTAAACCACTTACTAGCATTATGAAAGTCGATGACGTAACGATATACCCTAGTTCGATTCTACATCTTAGCTAGCGGCATTGGTTCAATGTTTTATAGTTCAGTTTCTATGGCTGTCCCATGAGTTAGCGTTAGTATTGAAAAGTTTAGCCTAAATCATGGTTTTGTATGGAGATTGTTACAAAGACTATTCTTACATACAATTTATTATTCTGTTGTTGTTGAATTGTTTGTTTGTGTTCTAGGATGGAAACTTCTACATTTATCACACAAGTGGTTGAAAAACGAATCCAGAGAAAAGTCTTTTCGTATTGTTCGATGTTGATACGAAAATCAGTTATTATTATACACAAAAGAATACATAGAAGCATATAAAATAAAATAAATTTACAAATGTCAAAGGTCCAACAGATCAATATAATGCCAATGGGATTGGGCACTACTTTCCTACTAATTTCTTACAAAGCACTTTTCATTTGTTTTCTTGTTATATTTATTTTTAAGCTATTGCATAGCTTTTATGCTTTGAGCGCGGTGACCGAATCAAGAAATTCCGTATCGTAACGAAAATAAAACCTAACACCCCCACTCCGCCTACCATGTAATGATGGTTCCCATGACAACGTGATGTTGTCATGGGAAACGTGATGTTGTCATGGAGGTTAAAAATGCTATGCAATAGCTTTAACGCGGCAGTCCCCGAGTGCCACACATTTTTTTGTTAGGGTCATCAGACCGCCAGGATCTTCTGTGCAAATATAAATTCAATGTGTAGATTCTCGTCATGTACGTAACTCAGTTTCATAAAAATTGTTAGTTGGATCTATTCTGCTTAACAGGTTCCTATTTATTTTTACTATTATGTGTATTGTGTGCCTTTTTGTTTGTGTTAAATAAATGTATTTTCTTTCTTTTACTAAGTACCTGACGCTGTATAAGTAAAAGTTAAAATCATTGATTAAATAATAATAATTGTACCTAAGATATTTGCACGCTATGAGAAATGGCAAAAATGTCGTAACACTCTTATTTAAGATCTTGCATGCATGTATTAATTCTATATGTAAACACATGTTCGAGCAAATAAAATTTATTTCTTTCTTTCTGACTATCAGCAACAATCCACTAAGAAGGATATAAAGTCCGTATAGGTATCAAAAATATAAACTTAGGCATTTCTGACATTAGCAATGGGTAGCTCGCCGTCAGATAAGGACCAGGCCCGGGTCGACGGCGCGTTGTGTTCCACGCGCGCCTCAAAGAGATGTCAGCAGAATTGACGGGGTCCGCTAGGGCCGATGCCTGCCGGGGATGCAAAGAAAACCGATAGGGAAATCGCGGCCCCCGGCAACAGGGCAACTGAAGGAACACGGGTGGGTTTTAGTAAGAGTCTGACACGCCCTCCCGCTCCATCCAGAGCGGGAGAAGTTATTTTATAATTTCCCACCCAGAAAAAAAAGGCATTTCATATATTACTAGCTGTTGCTCGCGATTTCGTCTGCAATCCAGGATGAAAAGTAGCCTATGTCCTTCTCTAGGTCATGGTCTACCCATGTGCAAAAATTTATTCAAATACGTTCAGCCATTTTAGCGTGAAAGCGTAACAGACAAACAA
Source organism: Agrochola lychnidis (assembly GCA_963680765.1). Lineage (NCBI taxonomy): Eukaryota > Metazoa > Arthropoda > Insecta > Lepidoptera > Noctuidae > Agrochola > Agrochola lychnidis. The sequence goes on along the minus strand of OY796856.1, from coordinate 2,881,171 downwards.
ACAAACTCACTTTCGCATTTATAATAAAATGTTGGGATATTACAAACATAATAACAAATTAAAGTGAATCAATATCCACCTGTAGTTTGATTACATCATATAACTAAAAACTAGTTTTAAGACGGAGAGCAGACGCTCAATACAAAACCAGAAAATCTACTTCTCGAGGATGCAGGAGATAATCGGTAGTGTGAAACCCGATATCTATATCTTACCGATCGTCATTAGTTCTTACAATGGTCTGGTAATTGATGACATTTTATTACATGATTTTACATTCAGAATTATTAATGCCACCATAACATAACTTATACTAATGAAAATGACAAGGCCAACCAGTATTTACAAAGCGTCTGTTAATGTCAAATATTTTATGTGAAGTAATATTAGAGGTGGAAAGAGAGTAGAGAGGCCTTTGCCCAGCAGTGGGACAATAACGGCTATGTAATGTAATGTAATGTAATATTAGATGACTTAACCTACGTCCAGCTGTACAAACAACAACATTAGTATTAAAGAACAACAAAAAAAATAGTGGTGGCACTCCGGGAGTGCCGACAGAAGTGAAAATTTGAACGAGATCGCTTTGGTGGAAGAAAAATACTTGTATGGAACATTAGTCTGTAACCTTATCTAAATAAAGAGCACAATCGCGTTTACAAAAAATAATACTTCCAAAACCTTTAAAGTAAAAATACTTGCATAAAACATTGATTCGTAAAATAATATAAATAAAGATCACAATCACGTTTACAAAATCGTTAAAGTAAAAATACTTGCATAGAACATTGATCCGTAATGTAATATAAATAAAGAGCACAATCGCGTTTACAAAAATGAGGTGTCGTCATGGTGTCGCGAAATCAATGGTTTAGTCCCATCTGAAAAAAGCTCAACGCGCCTAAAGAAGTTGTCACTTCAACAAACTGTCTTAAATATTTTTGGGTAATAAATAAATAAATATTTTTGACACATAACTTGATATTAACATGGACGAACTTTGATGTCACTTTCACAAAAAATGACGCTACATCATTATCTACGTCAGAATGTGAGAACGATGACTATGAGCTATCACAGGCTTAAAGTAAAGCCTATTGTGATGTCCATGATTATTTAGATAATTACTGTCACAATTCACAATTGTTCTTTATTACGTTCCATAATGTTGGTAAAACAGTTCGTAAGCTTAAATTTAATGAAACAATTATGGAGCCTGTCGGGCACAGCATTGTAGGAGGAGAAAGAGCGTTTGTGTTTATATTATTTATGTATTCTGGAAATTGTATTGGTAGTTTTATCATAACAGACAGGTTTTGAAGGAAAAAAGGAAGGAGGGACCAACAGTAGGACACAAGGTAGGCCATCAAAAAAATAAATAAAAATAGTGGCACTCCGGGAGTGCCGACAGAAGAAAAAACTTGAACAATTTTACTGTGCATAAAATGTATCGCGCGTTGATATCTTTTTAATGGTCAAAAGCTGGTGTCGGTAACAGTGTCGCTAGTGCAATTGTTTTTTCCCATATCAAAAATGCCCAACGCGCCTAAAGATAGAAAAAACGATTGACTCGGTCCAATTGTAGGATAAGTTTGAGCTTCGACTATTTGACTGGAAGAAGCTAATAATAGATGTGCTTACAAATCATCAAAACTAATTTTATTAATGCCCCTTCTGACTGTGTGTGTATGACCAGATGTATGAACGTAAACGAAGCAAAAGGAATAAAAAAATGTTCTCTAGTTTCTGTCTACTCCCATGTGGAAAGTGTGTGTGAGTTTATGTATGTGTACATACCTGCCACTACAGGACAGGAAATTATAGAACAAAAAAAAACAACCGACTTCCAAAAAAACACCACAAAGTGAAAAATAACTTTAACTTCGGAAGTCGATGTCTTTGGTTTTGAATTTTCTTTTTTTGACACCGACTTCCGAAATTAAAGTAAGTAATTTTTCACTTTGTAGTGATTTTTTAGAAGACGGTTGTTTTTTTTTTTGCAAAATGCTTTTATTTTTCACTTTTTAGATATGTTACCTGCCCCATCCAAATTCGAATACCACTACCCTATGTAAATAACAGTGACAGGAACTTATAATATCATCCACATACTAAGTGGGAAAAAATACGTATTATTGAAGCTAGTTCAAAGATTACCCAAGTACAGTTAATAAAATTTATATAGGACCACCTCTGAAGTAGAATGAATTCATAATTGGCGGAGTAATCGCGTAACAAACGTACAAAAAAAACATACTGTCTAATTGAGAAGTCGGTTAAAAAGAAAAATGGCCTATCACAAAACTCACAGAGTCACAGGTCACAGTGCGTGAAACGAGATTACGAGATTCATGATGACGATTTTAAATGTCAAATTTTTTGTCAGCCATGTTTTATATATATTTTGAACCAACTTTTTCCTCAATCAAATTCAATTGAACCAATCCAAAGGCACAAATTGAAGCGGCAAAAAAAGCTAACAATGTTACGTAATACTAATATAATCCATCTCGACACAGCACACGACATTAAGAGAAAGGTACTCCAACTGAGCTAAACACACGTTTTGTAACAAAGTTAGTCTTATATAACTATTTCATGTTATATTCACTACACTGTATACTGTTGAAAGAACTCTTAAAGGATGAATATTGGAATTGTTTGGACAGTTTTGTTAACTATTTAAGACTAGCGTGAAATTTCTTGTTTTAACATTAAATATATCCTATAACAATCGGCAATACTGCAGCTTTCCATTAGTGAGACAATTTTCGAAATCTGATCAGTAGTTCCGAAGATTACCCCCTACATACAAACTCACAAATTTAACTTCTATAAAATATTAGTATATATATGGTCCCGGGTCGACGGCGCGTTGTATTTCACGCGCACCTCAAAGAGATGTCAGCAGAACTGACGTTGTCCGATAGGACCGATGCGATGCCTGCCGGGGTTGCGGTTTTTGTCCGAAAGGGTTACCGTGGCCCCTGGCAATATAGGCAACTGAAGGAACACGGGTGGGTTTTAGTCAATAAGAGTCTGACACACCCTCCCGCTCCACCTAGAGCGGGAGAAGTTATTCGATAAGTAGCAACCAAAAAAAAAATAGATTTAGTATATTATTATTATAAAATAATGAAATTGACAGTGATATCAATCATAGAAATTGTCTGGAAGTACCTATAAGTCCCAAACTTAGAACAGCATGTAAGTTTTTAGCCCTGATTACAGTTAAGATGACTAAAGGATCCAATAGCGTAAGCATTAACTGCGGGATAATTGCGTAACAAGCATAAAATGACAGTTGATTGCAATTGGTTTCATTTTGACAGTTCAACTACGTCCATTGCGTTATTTACGTTGTTGAGCAAACGAATTTTTTTAACCTATGAAGCAATAGATTACCAATATCCTTCAAAACTCTCGAATTGTGGTTGAAAGCGTGTTACGCAATTGGGGGCTGGTGCTTCATTTGAAACTGCAGTCAGCAACCAACAGTTATTGGATACATCTACTAAGCGACAGCTTCTAATAACATAGACAAATTGACCCAAAAAAAAAACAGAAGAGACAGAAAAGAAACAGAAAAGTTAAAACTAAAAAAAATACTTCCAAACCTTTAATGTAAAAATACTTGCACAGAACATTGATCCGTAACGTAATATAAATAAAGAGCATAATCGCGTTTACAAAAATGAGGTATCGGTAACGGTGTCGCGAGTTCAATTGTTTTTTCCCATCTCAAAAATGCCCAATGCGCCTAAAGAAGTTTTCACTCCAAAAATTGGACTGAACGTCAGCTAATACGTTAGCTTGCCGCATCAAATCCTAGATCAATATGGCTAGTTGTTATTTATCGGTAACAATATTTTGATCAAACTTTCACAAACTGTACTATGTAATTGACTAAGCAGGTAAAAAAATTACATTTGCAAATCCAACATTAACAATATTAATAATATCTACTAATTTGTATCATTAAATGATAATTTATAGCTAAATTAAGATAAAAATTTCTCAATTCATTATCATTAATAATTATAGTCTAAGAGGTCATTCCACTGCAGAAAGATTTTTATTAAAAAAATTGCAATATCGTAATTTATCGAGGCTGGATTTAAAAATAGATATGCAACCATATTCTTTGCAATGCTAATTAAATTACTCAGTAACATCGTTAATGTGAATTTTATGTATATTTTATCTTACATACTTTTGCGTATTCGTTTATAGATAAAAGTTTAGCGAGTTACTTCAAAGAGCGTATCATAAGAGATGCACAAAAAAAAAGAAATCCTGACAAAATATTACGCAAGACTTGCAGTTGCAGTACATTTTTCACATTATTTGAAGCTCCTAGACTTCCTAGAAAATACATAAAATACTAGTTTAGTTATACTTTAGTACCGTTTCTATGTTAATGACTTTTAAATGTGGTTTCTTACAAGAGCGCTTTAAAATACACCTGGTTCATGAAGTAAAAGAATCTATGTTGGTACCTACTATGATGTGCTAAAAACTCACTAAAATCACCTCAAATACTTCACAACTGAGGATGCTATTAACTTTATACTGTAATCTAATTACGCATACAGTGTATATATAACTTCTTTCCATATTGTAAAACCAGTAATCTTGGCTTGTTCCGTATTTCTTATTCTGTCATTGTCAAGAGATCGTGCGGAAATGGCTTCGTTCTAATTGAGAGAGCAAATGCTTTGCATATCAAAATGAACATTGAGATCGCTTGCAACATATCTATGCTTCCCTGGTACACGATTAAGTTATCCTTGTATTTTTTGTTTTGTGTATATGGCAAGAAAAAATGCTTGTATATTGTAAATAATGTTTAATAATTTCTGCAAGATTATATTCTTTATATTTTTATTTCTTTTCATTCTTGCGTTTAAAGAGTAGTAGTATCATCAAAAGCTTAAGTGCATATTAATCTTGTAACCTTCCATATAAAGGTGACAAGACAAATGGGGTGCCCATTTACCCTAGATAAATTGGCAAAAACTACGTCCGGCATTCTGTAACGAAATACTGCTTCCGACTAACACTAACATTTCCGGGCACTTAGACAAGAATGATATGTTTTTACGTTGTAGATTGTAGATCCCTAGAACCAGCTTAATCCTGATCGTAAATCAAGCTACATCGCAATTGTAGATTAAATGCTCAGTCGCATCATAAAGTAAATACCAAAATTAGTTGCTAAACTCACCTGAACGAGAGCATCCATGGCCAGTCGCTCGATGTCCACGTTGTAGAAGCTGAGTTGAGGTACATGCCGCCTCCTCGGACGAATGTCATCGTAATACGCCACCACATCATTGATCGACACCACGGGACAGTCATCGGCGACACTACAGCCACTGCTCACACCATCCACACCACTGTCCGAGTCCCCTTCGCCCCCGAAACCCTCTTTCGAATCCCTACGGTCCCCATAACTTTGTTCAGACCCCTCCTGGTACCCAGATTCGATCATTTCATCCGGGGCAATGATGTCGGGGATCTTTGTCGTATCGTAATCGTAACCGAGGTCATCGTCCACGGGGTCGATTTCGAGAACGTCGGCCATCTTGTGTTTAGTTAGAACGCGAGTGAAAAAATTTGTGGTTTTATTGTTCACTGACTGCTACATGCTGGTACGGGAGACTGGATCACTGGTAGCGCCCTGTAGACAAAAGAAGATTATAAGTTTGATATTCAATTCTAGATGTTTAAATATCTTGGGTAGCCAACGTAAGCATAGCCTCATTAAATGATTATAATTTAATAACTAAACGCTCACATCTAAATTACACGCCTGTTTAATTTTGTTACATTGGACACATTATCTATGCGCATTTAATATCGATAACCAGTTCAAAAATGATGTCACGAGTAGTCACGAGACAAAGTTCTACATAAAAAAAACAGACGGCTGCAAATAAACAGCAACCTATAACAACAAACCACACCCACATTTGGCAAACATTTGGCAATAACCAATATGCCAACTCAAGTAACACGAAGATGACCCTAAGACAAATTGGGACCAATTCGCAGTCAATTCCTTTGCAAATTCTTCGTAACCAAACGGAAACGTCCAATCCATTGCAGAATGAGGAATTAATGCAGAGCAGAAAACGTGCAAATACCTATCTAGAACGAAGTTTTTCTAAAAAGTACGTAAACGAGGGAGCAAAGTATATCCCGAAACACAAGATCATCATTTTAACCCTCAAAAGGCCATTCTATATCATGAGCCTCCTAATGACCTCATAATAAAGGGTCAAAAAGTACATTTTCAAGAACATTATACTTGGCAGGCAAATTGATGATCGCAGTCTGTTTTTATTACCAGACAAGAAGACGCTGCTTAATCTTCTTGACTTTTACGAAACGATGGGAGACTGGGTGACTTCAAAATGAACTAAACTCACCATTAAAAGTCCACATAGGGATTAAATGAAGAATCTTCAAAGATACACATTCTACACAAGGCCAAGAAATGTGGAGAAAACTACCTTGTTTATTTTATCGAAGGCCATAAGGATAATCGGATCCAACATCCGAGAGACAGAAAGGGAAAAAAACATCAAAGAAATAAGGTGAAAATATCGCAGAGGTTGAATCAGGTTAAGCTGTGATCACAAGGCAATCTATAGTCCATACTGTCCTGTCATAGTCTTCGTTTTATATACTCCTGGTATGAGAAAATTAGATGTTAACATACAACACGGTACTGGTAGTGTTAAAAAGTAATAACAGCCGCACGGATTGATCAATCAGGTTAAGCTACGTTTGCTGAATTGTTCCGTGGATGGCTAATCATCTTTATATACCGAGATTCCTCCGTGCTTCGGCAAGCACGCAAAACCGTTGGTCCCGGCTGTCATTCGTGGATCTTTGACAGTCGTAACGGGTCGTCAGAACTCAGAAGCCCGAAAGTCTGACAACCAGTCTTATCGAGGGGTATCGTATTATCCAGTTGTGCTTGTGGAGGTCAGATAGGTAGTCACTCCGTGTAAAATACTGGTATTCAGCTGCATCCGGTTAGACTGAAAGCCGACCCCAACATAGTTGGGAAAAGGCTAGGCAGATTGATTGAAATGGATAATTATTATTAGACCCTATCTAGACCGGATCTGGCATAGTTTAATGTTAGCTCAAAACCTCAAAACAGAAGAAGATTTAGAAGACCATAAAGATTTGCGGGCTATGAAATGTATATTTGCTATAGTAACAGTTTTATGGAAAGTATCTCTTGTAGTCAAGAGTGAATAGGTTATTTCAACTACTTAAAATAAAGAGGCTTCTCATGATGATTGTAAAAAAAATTAACAAGTCTCATCAAATGACATATCTGTCCACATGAAATCAAACACAACGTCCATGTCATTCTAAATTAATAATACCTATGTAGAAAGGTATACATACCAATATATGTGACTATACTAAAATCTATAGTAAAAATTGAATACTGTCTATTACTGAGGCCTAATATTACTTATTTGCATGTGTAATAAAACAAGGCGAGACAAAGTAAACACCCACTGACGTATATCATAGACAATTTTATGCATTGACGTTTAAATCTGTGAAGTTCTTTGTGTGTGTTCTTTCATGAAGGTCTTTATACCATTATAGCAGCTTTTATAAGAACGCATAGTGGCGCCGTTTTTGTGACGCACTGAATAAACTGATTTTTTTTTTTAAATATCTTCATAAAATATATTATAGGGCTATCTTTTACATGGACGCAAATTTAGAATTAAACTTACTTAAATTGCTGCTAAACATGACTTCTTCCCTAAAATTAATGGTAGTATAAAACTAAAACGGCAACGCTTGATATAATGTTATGTTAAGATGCCTAGAAGAACGCCTTTGCTGACCTATTGTATTCTATTCTAACCCGTGACATGCCAGTGCTAGGCAAGAGATCTCCCCTAGATTCCAACCTGCTCACCATCCTAACATAATCCTCACAGGAAAAAGTCAACCTAACCCAATCCTTCTTCACCCAGGAAGCGGTATGGTCTGTGAATGATCTGTTCAATTCTATCACCCAAAAAACATCCAAACAATATTCTTTCGTAGTACTTTCAGTTTCGATTGACCACTACTAATGTTACGGCAGACAAGCAATGCCACTTTCGCTCTTAACCGCAACAGGTGACCTCGTGGCGTGGGGTCAACGGCACACTGCTACGATTTGGGGCGAACCGAAATGTTCTACGATACAGTAGGCATCTTGAATGGGACTTGAAGATTTTTGGGGTTACGTAAGAAAATATAGAATGATTAGTTTTTTTTTTTTTCGGGATGTTTGATTTGTATAAATATAACGGCGGCTTCACTACGACGGTGGCTAAATAATTTACAACAGTTTCACAAAAACCTGTTTTGTTTTATGATTTCGAACCCAATCTGTTTTCGTATTTAGCTAAGGAAGATTTTGACCATATTCTCCCTTAGCTAATATTTAAGTCCAATTTTTAGCTTAGAGTCCAAATTCTGGTATATATTTAATAACGATTTTTACTTTTTCTAACATTTTGAGTTGCCAGCGAGTGAGGTTGCCAATTCAATCATGTATATTCATTAGACATTATTATCTCCACCGGTTTTTTCAGTTATGGTTTTATTGCTGAATGAATTCATTTTATTATGTTAAAACATATTATGTCATATAATATTCAAAGTGGGGATGATTATAATGCGAACGGACGGAATTTAGAAAGGTTGATAATTTTTAGTTACCTCAAACGTAGTCAGCGTCGATTGTCTTAACATTTATGTAATAATCACGCAAGACTAGTAGCTATTTAGGATATCGGAAATAGATTATGTTTTTGCTCAGCATAATCAGCCTATAATGTCCCCACTGCTGAGACACAGGCCTCTTCTCTGTGAGTGGGAATGGGTCATAATCCATCACGCGGGCCCAGTGCGGGTTGGTAGATATCACACGTCTTCGAATGTTTGGTTCTAGACCGTGCTGGTTTCCTCACAATGTTTTCCTTCACCGTTTTGAGAGCAGTGGTGATGAAATAATTTACAGAAATAAAAGAACCTGTCAGGGTTCAAATCTACGACCTACAATTTGTAAGTCGCGGCCGTTACCACTGGACCACCACTGCTCATAAATCCTTTTGCTTACTTTGACAAAAATATTTAAATAAAACAAGCAAAATTTTATAATTTTTTGGTCTATTCGAATGGTGTCTTTCAGTGTTCTCAAGGGGCATACAAACATAATTACTTGATCACACAAAACTACTACTAGTTACTAAATGATAGAAAGTGACTTATGTATGAGTAATAACTTAGAACTTATGTAAATAACCTACCTAGTCAATTTATCGCATGACTAATAGCCGTTTCTCAAAGAAACCGCAATTAAAAACTAACCACAAATCAATTATAATTAATAAGAACTGTGGCAGTTTTTTACACATTGTTTACAACCATTTGTAAACAATGGCTCAATAACATTCAGGGTCAGGGTTAAGGTTTTTCTTGTAATGATAATAACCATAATAACTTCTAACTTAGATACTTTTTAAATCCGTTTTAAAACGTTGTCACAATAACGGCGAAAATATTCCAATCTCATTGTAATATTTTCGAGCTGTTTGGGTTTAAACACTAAGGTCATGGGGTCCAAGTGCCCACTTGGTTTTTCGAGACATCGGCATCGCCAAGTGGTTGGTCGACTCTTCACGTGACCAGAGGGCTGGCCTATTTTTTTTTGTCAAAAAATCAGCATCGCCATACAACGTGGCAATGCTACTAACCTTTTATGCAATTTTCCTGTTTACAGCGATGCGGTTTATTTCTGTTTCATTATCGTCTTGCCAGCACATGCTTTTTAGTAACCTACAGCTGCAGTCGGGTTTTTAGGGTTCCGTTGCCAAATGGCAAAAAACGGAACCCTTATAGATTCGTCATGTCTGTCTGTCTGTCTGTCCGTCCGTCCGTATGTCACAGCCACTTTTTTCCGAAACTATAAGAGCTATGCTGTTGAAACTTGGTAAGTAGATGTATTCTGTGAACCGCATTAAGATTTTCACACAAAAATAGAAAAAAAACAAATAATTTTGGAGTTCCCCATACTTAGAACTGAAACTCAAAAATTTTTTTTTCATCAATCCCATACGTGTGGGATATCTATGGATAGGTCTTCAAAAATGATATTGAGGTTTCTAATATCATTTTTTTCTAAACTGAATAGTTTGCGCGAGAGACACTTCCAAAGTGGTAAAATGTGTGTCCCCCCCCTGTAACTTCTAAAATAAGAGAATGATAAAACTAAAAAAAATATATGATGTACATTACTATATAAACTTCCACCGAAAATTGGTTTGAACGAGATCTAGCAAGTAGTTTTTTTTTAATACGTTATAAATCGTAAACCGCAATTTACCTTTCATTCAATGTTACTTGCTGCTACGGAACCCTTCATGGGCGAGTACGACTCGCACTTGGCCGCTTTTTTTTTTAAGTTGGGTATAGGTATATTAATTATAGGATTTTAAACTGACATAGTTATTTTCACTACTAAAGTTCTTTAAAACGGGATATGTATCATGTTTTTTGTTTTTTTAAATAAATATCCTGTTTTGAATAAAAAACATGGTAAATATCCCGTTTTAAATAACTTTAGTAGTATATTAATTGTTGCAAAAAAGTTTGTGCTCGCGAGGTCTACTGTTTGTTCGCAGAACAACTAGTTGTTATTTTAAGTCCGTTAGCTTTTATATTTTGTAAATATTGTCTTGTTTGAAAACAAATTTTAACACATACACACATATAAAGATCTCATAAGGTTTATAAGGGTAAATAAAAGACAGCATAACTGTCACTATATAGAATTTCTTCTGTATCGCGTATGCATTCAAACAAGGCAGATATTAAATCAATAATTTGTGATACTAAAGCACACTTTCCTCATAAAACTTAAGCCCAAAATCCAATCAATTTTCACCAAATAACATTCTGAAACAATCTTCCCTATCCCAAAAACTTATTGTTCTAACCCAATAAAAGTTATACGGCCATGTTTGATTATCACGAACACTTTCACCGGGAGTGTAAGTAGGCTCCTACTTGTTGCTCCGGGAGGCAACCTTGACACAAAAAGTGGGTCACAGCAGCTTACACCATTAATAGGAAAATATGGACAGAAGTTCCACTTGAACCGACTAGGCCAGACATCGACGATGAACGATACAAAATAATCCCTGAAGAGAGTGACATTAGCGATTGTAATTTGTTTCACAACCCTACGTGTTTCTTACTGCCACACTCAGGGATTCTTAAAATAATCTTTAATTAACTAGCATATCTTAGCACAATGATTTCACCAAATAATGTGATTTTTTTTCTCAACTTATTACATCTTTGACAGATAGTGTTCTAAAATATACTGGCCACTTAATGTAAATGATTGATTTGAAGTGACGTCCCTGAGTAGAAACTTACCAAGGTAAGATTGTTTTATAAAGTGGGGTGAGTGCTGAGTTGAAGGCTAATAGAGACGTAGATATGAAAGAAGAAGACACTGCAGCAACCACAAATAAACTGAGATAAGAGCATGATAGCTATATGTTTCTAAATAAGGGGGTTGGCGATTGAAACAAGCTGTAAAAAAATATTGGGATAAGGCCATTATAGCAAGAGGATGATGTTTTTAGAATTGATCCTTCTGTGCTTTTCTGTATAAGTAGCTAGGGTTACCACTTGTTGCATTATGGTTTTCTTATTGGTGTTGGGGTGAACCTTGAGTTATTGGAAAGATCGGTGGAATGTTTTCATTTGTGTGGGTTATGTTTTCAAGGGATAGATGTCCCATGCTCTTGCCGAAATCACTTTGTGGGTCGTACGCTTTGATAGCATTTTGGAGATCCTGCAGCTAGAAGAGTGTATAGGAAAGATCTGTGTCCAGTTATATGATAACATCCTACACACGGCTACATATCAAGCTATATATTTCCAGTACATTTAAACTGACCTCTCATTGTCCGGAAAACTTTTACAATGCAAGATTAGCTTATACAGGAATTGTATACATAGTTTGATAAGTTGCCGTGTTTACAAGGACTTCTGGATTCCCCAACGATTTAGGTTTCATGTTTTAGTTTAAAAGTTTTTCATTGAGATAATAAAAAAGGAAACACCTTTTCTTTGATGAAGCCGTGTCAAAATATGATATGACAATGTGCAAAAGAGAGAATTTTAAATGAAAATAGCAAAAAAGTTGCAACAGAATTGTATGAAAAAACCTTGTCGTTTCCATTTTACAAACCAATACATGACGATGATTATTCAGAACTCTACCAAGGGCAATGTTACATGAAATGTCCCTTAGCAAAAATTAAGACAATAACAACAATTTTCTAATCTACACGCAGTCAAATCAAAAGTCAATCCAACAGACATACAAGCAACCCAACAAAGAGGAGCGTGTAAAATAGCATCTGCGCTTCAATATTTACGGCTACGTGCAAATTCTAACAGACGCAATGAAAAATCCGTATTGATTGAAAAAAACTTCCATCCAACTCCATTGAACCGCCTCGAGACCGACGATCCGTGAAAATGAAAAGTTATGGATGTTTTCTTGTATACCTTGCTCGTGTCTATTGAAACAATGTTTTAGCTTGATTTTATGGACTGTTGATTGTCTATGTAGTGATTGGGATTTCGTAAGGCTTGTTTTTTTGTTCAGAGTTGCTGGAACTATTAAAAAGTCATTTATTTAAACTAGGCTGAGAATCAACACTTTTCGAACGTCAAAATTACATAAGACAGTCCCCCAAAACGCCCACCCTTCACCACTTCCTAGTGCCTTTAGCTAAGTGGCGCAACAAACTCCCCAGTAGCACAGCTGTCTGTTCACTGTTTTTATTGTTTTGTTGGTAGATGGAGGTTTTTCCGGATGGCTCGTGGACAAATTCAACTTCGATCTTAAAATTGCAATTAGTTACAAGCAAACAGAGCACTTCTTTTTCTTCTTCTTTGGCATTGCCTTTTCCCGTTTCCCGTTATCTTCCGTAAGTTCCATCTCCTTCATGTCCTTTTGGACCTTAGTCATCCATGTGGTTTGTTCCTCTTCCCCTCTTCTTTGTAGCCATGGAAAGGCACTTTTTCACAACATGGTCAGATGATCAGATGAACAGATGGTCGTCGAAGTACATGACCGTACCAAGCAAACAGAGCATAATCTTAAAAAAAAACAGTGGCACTCCGGGAGTGCCGACAGAAGTGAAAAGATGAAAAAAAATCGGCACCGCGGTAATCAACGCGTTGATGTCTTTTACTCCACGGTGTCGGTAAATTGCGTTACAATGTCGCGAAATCAATGTTTTAGTCCATCTCTAAAATGCCCAACATACCTAAAGAAGTTTTCACTTCAAAAACAAAAGATGCTATTGACAAATCTCTACGTGTTACTTTTCAATATGAAATATCTTCTACTAGCAGCGCCCCGCTGTTTCACCCACATAAGTCTCCATCCCGAAGAAATATCGGGATATAAATTATCCTATGTGTTAATCCAGGTTATAAACTGTAAAACCAGGCTATAAAATCTGTCTGCCAAATTTCAGCCAAATCCGTTCAGCCGTATTTGTATTCGAGTGGCAAAAACCAAAACATCCAAATGTAGAAACTTTCACATTTATAATATTATTATAGTAAGAGTAAGATTAGTAGGATTAAGAATTTGCAAAATAAAATTAACTTAAATAAATCAATATGTCTTCCTGATATAAAAGTTTATACAACATATGACACAATTCTTACATCCTCGTTAGGTAAATCGCATAATTTGTAACTCTTAATAAATCTAAAAACACTCTTTTATCTTTTACCACTTGGCTACTAGCCAAAATGAGTTCGTTGTCATTTTGACAACAGTCGCGCTCTTACCTTCCATTACATAACATTACTTAAACCATTCCCTCGATTATTCGAACCTAGACTTTATGATGTCGAAGTAGGAGTTAATTTAGAGGTGAGATGAATGTAAGACGCATTCAGTTTTGGCAAGACGCCACCTGTTGCATACAGAAGCAATTGTTTTGGTAGCTTTTTGGCTTCCGTACTTTTAGAATCTACTTGAATGCACCCATATTTACCGTATTTCGAATGAATGGAAACATTCATTTCACCATTTTGCCTCGATGGTTTGTGAAGCCAAGGCAAAGGCCCATGGGCGATATAAAAACTCTGACACCCGGTTAGTACATACGAAAAAGAAAGAAGACCATCTCACCTTTTGAATTTAAAGCCTTATACGGATGTAATATTATGCTGATTGATTGCAAGTATGTGTTTAGGGTCTCCATTTCTGTTATTGCTTTTGATTCTAAGGGTACCTTTCAGCATGGAAACAATTTCATTGTTAAAAGTTTTCACAATTTCTTTATTCTTGAAATAACCGTAACACAGAATCCTTAAAAAACTACAGTTTCCAGCATTAAATGTGAAGATAAAGCTTATTTACCTAAATCAAGGTGAACGTGCACGCTTTTCTGTTTTCCCTCATCAAATAACTTATATATAAAATTCTCGTGTCACTATGTTAGTTACCTTACTCCTCCGAAACGGCTTTACTGATTTTCACCAAATTTTATATGCATATTCAGGAGGTCTGAGAATCGGCCACTATCTATTTTTCATATCCCTAAGTGATAAGGGTTGTCCACCCCAAACAAATAATTGGCAAAACAACGTTTGCCGGGGTCAGCTAGTAAACTAAATAAAATTGTTATAAGAACCAATAACATCGACATCTTCTCTAACCCTTTTCGTGAATTCCGTACGAGACTTTTAACCAGCTCGGAGTCTCAAGACCTCTGTGCGACAATTATATCCAGTTCCATTTCCTTCTTTTTTGTTATTTAGTTAAATATATCTGTTCTTTCCATCGTATTTGTAAACATAGCTCATTTTCGCTTTATTTTATTACTTGTAACTAATCCAACTAACGATAGCTAAAACTTCCTATAATCATTAACTTCTCTGCCAATGCAATGCACTTCGGTAAATGACGAATTCACAATAACTAAAACGTATGTGATTTTTGTTCGTGTATGTTTTATTGGGTAAATCGTTTAAGTGCCATATCAATGAAATAATAAATAAATCAACACTCAAAGGTTCAATCAGACAAACCACCAATTCACAATTTAATTAACTGCATTCAAAGCCAAGGTTGCCCTAAATGTCTGCCTGGCGCTGACCCAACATTCGACGCACGCTATCCATTCATCCGGCATTCCCCACTATAGCCGGGTTATAGTGAAGTTTATTGAGGATTCCGGCAGCTTCTGGCAATTGGTGCCAGGTTTCATTATGATATACTGGATTTTAGTATCGGATTATATTTTTTAGGAAAAGTAAAAGTTATTTTATGTAAAGCCAGGAGAATGTAATGGAGATTTATGTAGGTACGATAACCGGTATAGCTTGTGGTTGCTATCTTTTAAGAATTAAAAAATTGGACTTTTCAGACGTCGAGTCAGAATCTCTAGTATTTGAATACTTATCAAATTTAAACCAAGTTCATACATCTTAATCATCATCGTCGTCTTATTCACTTTGCCAGAAAGTATTTACCTATATCGAGGGATCTTTCTATCAATTACAGAACTTGCCGACTATTTCTCATCTAATCATTGTCTGCCATCTTATAAATGTAACACAATGTGATCTCAAACAGTGCCAAATCCCAAATGGCACGTAAGAAGTAAGAACCAAGATTTAAAAAGATTAAGATCTTAAAAATTCAGAACTAACCTTTCTATCCAATTTACTAAGGCTAGATTGAAAAGTGAAGACACGACAACTAAAACTTAAAATGTTTTAGTTTTATCCCACAATCGTTTTAACAGCTTTTGAAGGCAAAAACGAAAGAGAAGTATTTGAATTTGATCGTCACAGATTAAATAATTTCTCAAATAGTTAGGATCAATTTACACGTCCGTATAGATTTGCATACGATTGAGTGCATGCCTTTCGGTCAGTCTACATTCCAAATACCAGTTTAGACGAGGGGAGATAACATACTAGACAGGATTAAAGCTAAACGTGTTAGTCAATTCGATGGCTGTGCCAAGGAGTAAGAAAGAAATGGAGTGCCGATGGGGGAAATATGCCAATTGGTCAACGCAAGTGTTTGTAAAACGTCACACGAGAGATAATTTATAGGTCGACGGTGTTCAGCTATTGCAAATTTGTTATCTTTTGAAATTGTAAAGACTTAGTGGAATGTGATCGACGTAAGTGAACTTTGTGAACTTTTCAATTAAGTATTTGTCATAGTAAGTAGTGTGTGTGATCAATTAAGTACCTAGTATCGACTTCAAATCTGGGTAGAAAAAACAGCTCCATTTCTACATTACTCTTTGTTGTCGGCTTCTATTCGACGCGTATGTTACGTCACTGCGAATGCAGCCTGTTTCGCCAGTCCGTTATCAGTTTAAGTGTAACCGTTGGGGCAATTCGAGGAAATTCGCAGCCGATTACAAGAAATCCATTTTAATAGCAGACGGGGCCACTTATACATGGAGAGCATGCTGTGGCAAAATTTAGGTCTGTGTTGTGTTTATTATTATTAAACTATTTATAGTGTTTGGGATTTTTTGTAGTGAGTTTTCTTGTCTTTCTGTATTATTGTTTACTCTGCCTGTCTTAACAGTGTTTTGTTTATTATTTCCTTCGTCTATGTTTGATTCAGATGATTTCCCATAAATATGACTTCAAACCATTGACATAAAAAATCACAATTGAATGGGTTTTAGTGTCCAGATAATCTTACGAGAGTCACTCAACCGCCACATTTTTACAATCGTTTTTCTTAACGACTTGGTGGCCATTAAAAGCAGAATTGAATTCCGAATAGATTACACACTAATGGCATCCGTATCTCTAACGAAGTGATAGGTCAAAGATTAACGGTAGGCAGAAATAGTGTTAAAGCATCAACAGCTAGGATAATGAAGATAAGATATAGAAAACTTTGTAAGTGGAAGAGATGGAACCTTAAGACTGAACTTGACACTATCGCGAAAAAGTCAAGGGTCGTCAGATCAGGATCTGACCCGCCTCACAATAAAAGGAATTGTTATTCGTTACGTCTAGGAATTAAAACAACTAGAAAGTCAAGAAGAACTTTAGCAATGTTGAATAAAAGTATAACAAACAACTGACATATAAAAAACAAAACATTATTGTAAGTTTACATGATCGAGGCTACATAAACTCCATCAAGATATTATTATCAATTCAATCCATTCATTCCAAACCTATCACCACCAGCATTTAAAGCAATACATATCTAATTTAAAACCTTTAATTAAGAACTTGATACATAGGCAGGCAGTGCCGAAAGTTACGAAACATATCGATCGGTGTCCGATATCCCGCGAGGCTGTACGACTAGCCCAGATATTACGGTTGGTACACTTGTACGTACTTGTAGGGCTGAGGACACAAGTGAAAGAACTTGAGATAAACTTAAACATGTTATAGTAGTTAAGTTTGTAAAAGATGAAGCAATTATTGGTAAAGAAGTAGGAAACGATGGGCCAAGTAAACGATACAACAACAACATAAAATAGCGTTACTATACGTTTGTTTGTGGTAACAAGAAAGAAAATAGGTCAGCAAGGAATAAAAATAAGGTTGTATAATTAGAAGTCACGCACTAATCCCCAAGAGGTTTTAAAGTTTCTGCTGTAGGACAACCAAAGACTAAAGAAGAATTGAGGCTGGAAGTTAATCTGAAAGATTATCGAAATTGAGTATATAAAGCAAAAGAATCTTCATTGAACACATTCAAATGATCACAAAGAAACAGGTGCGAATGACGATAAGACAATATATTTTAATGACATCACAATACATGCTAATCAAATATTTATTTACAAACCCTAAAATACCAAACGCACAAGCCACGCAATTTATCCATAAATCAATAAACCATTAAAATTGCCCACAGTTGTGAACAAATCCTAGAACGAAACGTGTTCTGTCTCTACTAAATTTATTAAATTTATAAGGAAATAATATAGCGCGTGCGTAAATACTTGCGAAATATACTCGCTGCTGCCTTTATATAGGCGGTTGAATTAACATCGGAGATACCTTTCTCCCTTTAGATACTGCGGTAGAAAATGTGAGTTTTAGAACAGATAAAGGTTCTAGTACAAATACTAATCGAATGATAAATCTCTGAAAAACCCATTGGAGAAAAAAAGCTATATGAAGCTGTTTTGCTATAGAAGATCCCGGGTAAGAACTAGTCGGATAGACCTGGGAAGCACCGCACACAAGGGAGGAGGCGTATAGTCAGCAGTGGGTGGAACAATACTGCCAATGATGATGATGAAGCTCTTTTGCCACTGTATTTGGATCTGCAAACTATACCTTACATATACTATGTAGTGTATGTAAAATTGAGACTAAGTACGTTTCTAAGCACAGAATTGGTCGAAGTGGCGGTCCTTGGGGGAGGCCTATGTCCAGCAGTGGACGTCTTTCGGCTGAAATGATGATGATGACGTTTCTTATAAACCCAGACTCAGAATCGCCATTAGTGTTTAAAAATCGGTTGGGTACTATTTCAATAGGTACCGTTAAAAATAAATTTTATTTCTGCTTTACATTCACATCAAGACAATGCAATAAATATTCAAAAGCCCAAAATAATTTACCAAAACAAAATGTACCTTTTTGCAATGCAAAATTTTGCAATAAAACCGTCTAAGAGGCAGACAAATTGCTAATTTTGTCCCATTAGCAATATGCAATGACCATTAGGCCAAGATTGATGAATTGGAAGAAAAAGATGATGAACGATGCTAAATTCACAAAACATGACGAAAGCCTACTTACCTACTTAGAAATTGCTTTTGTATATAGTTTCATACAACATTACGAATTATACGTACGTAGATCAACCTAAATATTAACACCTAACTGCAAAGAACAAGGTGACACCAAAAGAATGGTAAAGATTTTTGAAAAGCCAATATGACGTTAAGTAAGCTTTTCATAACACGAAGCTTCACAAAACATCAATCGAAAAACCAAGTACTTTTTCAAAACATAAATAAACGTTCAACTAGTCTTTATAGATAGACTATAGACACGGGCTACAAGCCACGAAGGATCTCCCGATGGCCACATAAAGCTTTAACACCTCATTTCAAAGAGTGGCTTTACCTAACTGCGACCTTGCATACGGCTGGACATTGGGCAATAATGCTTGTAATTTCAAGGTTCGAGTTTATTGATCACATTCTATATATCTTAAAAAGCTTAAGTGTAGTATATCACTTGTTTGGAAGTATTTACGGTGATGAGCAAAGTCAGCAGTTAGGGTGATGTTGGGTCAAACTGGTTTCGTGTGGTATTTAGGGTAATAATTTAAATGAAGAAGTAACAACAGCTGGCCATTCTAAAATTCTAAATTGTTGTCGTGTAATATATTCTATCTACCAGATTAGAAGGACAAGTGGAACGGCTGTCCTTCAAGTAAAGTCAATCAATTGAAATAAAGTCCAGAAAAAACGAATTTCGAATTAATAATATTCTTTAAGAGAATTTTAAGTCAAATGCTTTTCATATTCCTCTAAAAAAGGACTTATAAATAATAAACTAGGTCGAATTTCCAGGTTCTTATTGTGACGGAATCCAATTACTTTTTTCCTTATCAAAGTGTCATTTGCAAGGTCGTGAAGCATCAAATTATCCAGATACCTTGGGGAATGTTAAAATATGTAAGGGTCGAATAGGAGACCATTATTTCACAGACACTGAACAAAGCCATATATGAGATTATTACGGCGACATAATGTGGATTTGATGAGACGCAGTAAATAGCTGAAGCTACAGTAGGTCAAGATATGCAGAAATGAAGTAGTTGTGGATTTTTTCGGATTAAATATTGTTTAGAATTTCAATAAGTACCTTAGAGGTGTTGAAATATCTTTCCCAAATAAATTTTACCTGTTTTTCTTAAAAATAATCCCCGAAGGAAAAAAATTCGGCTCATATTGAATTACTTTCTGTGGGAGTCGATTGTTAGAGGACAAAAAAGTAATTAATACTCTGAAAACTTTCAAAAAATACATTGCTGTATTCTAAAAATGGAGATTGATGATCTAAATTTTTCTAAACTGTTTTCCGAACTATAATATTATAAATGCAAAAGTGAGTTTGTTTGTTTGTTAAGCTTTCGCGATAAAATGGCAGAACGGATTTGGATTAAATTTGGCACATGGGTAGACCATGACCTGGGTTTAGGACATAGGATACTGTTGAACCCGATATTCCCACGGTATCGAGACTCATGCGGGTGAAACCGCGGAGTGCAGCTAGTTATTTCATAATGTCATTCATATTAAGATGATTGACACGCACCTCTCACTTTTCGGATTCATGTGCGTATTGTATAATTATCACTTGCTTAAAAAATGGTGAAAGAAAACATCGTGAAGAAACTGGCATGTATGAGAGATATTTCTCGACGGCATGTGAAGCTCAGTCAGAGGCCCATGGGCGGCTTTAAAGCTCTGACACCAGGTTATTTACTAACCACACGAAAAGAAGATTAAGATGATTTAACTGAACATGACTAGGTATAATATTGTTCGCACTTAAAAATACGAGATCACGATATGGTAATAACATTTAATTTTGTATTATATTGTATCAACTTTGACATTTAAACGAAAACATTTCATAAGAATAGGTAGTATTTTTTGATAGTCTATAAATAGTTCGTGTCTAATTAAGCAAAAACCGTAAGATTTATTCACGAAAGACGACATGAATTACTATAAAAACCGTATCTCGACTAAAAATAGACTCCCCATGATTTCCCATGGGGGTCGTATCTAATGGCGTTCTCCGATGGCGGTGCATCGATGGTGAAAACTTAATTTGGGGCTTTCGTAATTCCCTTAGGTCAGAATTAAGTTAAAGGATCAAATTGCAGAGCAACATGCAGTAGGTACTTACTTAAACACAGTCCAATTAAATGATCGGAAAGATAGCTAAAATTCACATGAAAAAAAAAGTAAGTTGCCCTACTGTATATCACTACACTGTGGTAGATATCCATCAGGTCAACTGTGAAAACTCGAATAAGCTTGGAAAATTATTATCCTTATTAAACTCCAGTGCTTCAGTCGTTAACTTACACACAAAGTTCTCGGTTTGATGTCAAGGCTAGCACTAACATGGTAGGTATGTAGAAATTTCTTCAGCTATGATGGCGCCTTTTATAGGATTGTAAAAAGAAGAATGACAAAATTTTCTATTGTACTTAGGGTAATGGAGGAAAATGTATTAAAACTTCCGGGTGTACACTGTTTAGTATACATAAGCCTTCATTCTGACGCTTCAATTAATGATCGTAAGGAAACTCATAAATGACATACCAAACAGATTGATATATCCAAGTAAAACTGTCTTTAGTAAAAGGAAAAGAAAATATGTTTATTTGGCACAAAATTCAAAAGTCATTTATTCAAATTAGGCTGAGAATCAGCACTTTTCGAACGTCAAAATTATATAAGACAGTCCCCCAAAAACGCCCACCCTTCACCACTTCCTAGTGCCACATGTCATTAGTACACACAATAAATATACAAAACTATATCTGCATGGATTTAGTATTTTTGTGTGACTGAAAATCCATTTCATGCTTACAGTAAATAGCGGTAATTTTAATTCCTTTTTAGGAGACAAATGAAAAAAAAAAATAGAGAAATTTTAAAACTATAGAAAATTCATAAAGAAATAAATGGAAAAGAAAACTACAGTTTAGTATCCAACAAAATGTTAGCCATATAGAGTGATCAAAATGAAACGTTCTGAACTTGATACGGTTTCAAGGTGTTATCGACGAGCAAACACCCGTAAAAGGTCACGGCGTAACAGATTCTTAGTAGGTACTGCTTACGAAATACATTTACCTACAGAAATTGTAGGTAAATATATATTACACGAAGACAAAAATGTCCACAACAAGTAAATAACACAGGTTGTGAAAAACGTAGACAAAATAAACCGGGGAAAATTATATCAAAGTAAGAATCTTTATCGGACTTCATTATTCTGATAAGTTTTCTTCTTGAATTACCTAATCGACACTGAAATTACGTCGTAGATAAGGTTAATTTATTAATAATAACTGTAACTATACCGCAGGTTTATATTATTTTGATAAACCAATCACAACTGCTCATGATCATCTATCTGCCTAGCGTTTTCCCAACTATGATAGAGTCGGCAACCAGTCTATCCGGATGCAGCTGAATACCAGTATTACCGATCACAACGGCTAACTACAATATTTACAACTAGCTGCTCTCCGAGGTTTCACCCGCATAAGTCTCGATCCCGTGAGAAAATCGGGATAAAAAGTCCAAATCCGTTCAGCGGTTGTAGCGTTAAAACGTTAAAAACTAACATACAAAAACATAATATTGGTTTAGATTTAGATTGACAGCAGATCTACAAATTAGACTTTCAGAAACCACAGTCTCAATCAGGTTTTCCCATAATTTCACCCTTCCCTCTACCCAATTAACCAAAAGACCCTGCTAAACCATTCCGCAAGCACAGTACCCCACACATTTGACCGGAAGCATGCGGTACATGCGAGCACACGTGCCCATTCGTCACGAGTCACGCTCCACGGGCACATCTGCGTATTTAATCAGCACCAACGTCCATTTAAAAAACACGATAAATACTGTCATGGACGAAAGTGTTATGCCATGGATCGAAAGCGTACGATAACATTATTGCGTGATTAGATTTAGTGGAGAAATTAAAAGAATTTTATTTATAAAATTTATTGGAAGATAAAGTCAGCTGATGGACTTTAAATAGGCTGCAATTTACTGAAAATAATACTGAAACCGGCGAGACATGTGATATGGTAACAGCCAGTAAAACTATGGCAGTTAAAAACATTCCACTTGGTGATAAAATTACGTTATATTCACTTTAGCCTTTGGTAAATGTGAAATTCAGTTATTAATAGTCACAATAAGAATTTTAATTGATTGAAGTACACAGACAGAATACACTTATGAGAAGTTCTGGGCTGTAAAATAAATCAGATTTTCCTTCACGATCAATTTAACTTGATACCGACACAAAGGCACTACAGTACCATTGTCTTTAGTTATGAAAGGTTTGACAAACCGATCGATTCATAGGCTTGTAGGAATGACAGTAAAATAGTAGTTTGTTCTACTACTCACAAGGGAAATACCTCTCGACAAGATAGAAGGAGATTATGGAGGATACCTAATCATCTTTATGAGAGTCAGAATGGAAGAAAGGATTGTGGATACGAAAATATGTTTGGAAATCGTGTCAGGATTAGCCAAATTTCTCAATCTTATACTACATAATCAGCCTATAATGTTCCCACTGCTGGGACACAGGCCTCCTCTCTTCGAGAGGGAGTGGGCTATAATCTACCATGCGGGCCCAGTGTGGGTTGGTAGATGTCACATTTGATGTTTTTGAATTTTTGGTTCTAGGACATGCCGGCCATTCACGACATTTTCCTTCGCCATTTTGAAAGCAGCGATAACCAACTCGTAAGTCGGAGCCATTACCACTGGGCCACCACTGCTCTCTTAAATTTTATACCTACAGACCACTTATAAAGCATAATGGTCACTAAAACCATTAACTGCTTTTATTATAAAAACCATAGTAAGAACAGGGGCGATATGGCTGGATGGAATATTTATGCCTTAATCAGCCAGACAGTTTTCTAGAACTTTTATAATTTTAAGTAAGTCTTCCGGTATCAAAATTAACATGTATCGGTTAGATAAAAATCAAAATAAATCCATTATTATTAGATTGACAAACGATATCTGTAATAACATGATATTTTTAATTGAATTAAAAGATAACGCAAATGAAATCCTTGTAGAGGTCAACAACATTTTGAATTTAAATAATTTTGGTTAAAAAAATCCGACATTTATTTCATAATAATTAAAACGTAGGTATACAAAGCAAAATACATTGTAAAACAACATGTTGCCAATTAGTTACTAACGAAGCTAAATTTAGATGGACCTAATAAACTGATTTCGAAGCAATAACCATGGAATATGGAACAAAACAGCAACAATTCGGCCACGCGCCGCGGTTTAGTGCATACTGGCGATAAATATGACACTATGACACATGAATTGAAATGCAGACGTAATGACTTTAACAGTTCATTCGAATAATCAAAGTTCATTAAACATGCTAACGCGTTGTTTTGGGCGTTTGGAATTGGGATGTTACAATTTTGAAAGGATGTTCAAACACAGATAGACGACTAACGCACCTAACCAATGAATCTGTTAATTTATTTTCATTTCTACTATCATTCATTATCAGTTAAACTATTTCGTGTAAATATGATAATAATCTCTTTCAAGTTATTCGTAAAAAAGCACAATTAAGTAAGGGAATCATTCGCTTTTGGTTTCAAGAACCGACCATAAGATGATTTGTGAAAAAATATCTGACCACATTGTTGTAGGCAGTCCTTACTGAATATGTAACAAAGTCCACACACTACACAGAAACTATGCTAACGTAAAGATGACTGGCACATACAGAAAGTAATGACATAATTATTGACAGGTAATGAACGAGTAGCTGAAGATGACATATCATTTGATCACTACCAGGTAAAACTAGTAGGTATTTTTAAACTAGCTGAAATTCTCGGAACAGAAATAATTAGAAATAAACATAGAAAAATACTATGTTGCTCCGGGTAAACTACCGATTATGCCCATCCGTTAGTTGCATATACTGAAAGCCAATTAAAACATAAAAGACTAGATAATGCTAAAGAATTACATATTAATAATACAAAAGACAGAACTGTACTTAAATATCCCAACTCTTTTACAATTGGAATTCACTGCTTTTCGACAATAGCATCAATATGATCGAGTTATTACGAAATGCCAAATTGCCTGTTATCTATCTCCTTTATAGTCTCTCAAAAGATAAAAAGAAATAACAATTTCCATCGAACGAAGTATTTTTTCTACTTTTACATCTGTTTTCTAGGAGCATTACGCCGACGGGTGGCATACCTTTCCGACTGAGTCTTCTTTCTTAATCCAATTGTTTGTACAATCCTCTACAAGTTTATTGTTAGCTACTAGACAAGGGAATTCTAGTAAAGGAGTTAGTTTTAGTAAGTGTTTACTCGTTGGAGTTTGTCTCTCTGAATTGCAAGACTTGATCTTTATCAAATGATGATGAGTGACAAATTGCTTGTGATCGCCAACAATCAACAGAATTACCCATTTCCTTTAACCAATTATAGAACTGCGTAGTTTCACTGTGATACTATATTTTAGTAGAGTGCCATCTATTCGATTCCGCTCAGGTTTAATAATATATTTTGCTTCAATTCAAACGTCGTAAATCAATTCTCAAAAGATCAAAGCTAATTAGACCATATTTCCAAATTGTCAAAGGCAGTCTAAACTAAACTCAGAAATCACCAATTATAAAAAAAAAAACTTAGTACAGCCAGTTAATCCAAATCCATAATTTTAGTCCAGAAAAAAATAATTTTAAGCAAAGTTTTGTAAGTAATAAATCAAAGACAAAGACCGGCAAGGAAAGCTACCTCCTTAAATGGCAACGAACTATCGTGGTAGACAAAAACCTATAGGGTGACCTACAAAAGGTATTCGAATCTTAAGGATATTAGAACAAGGTGTATATTAGTTTGATGGTAAAAATTCGAGCACACGATAGTAGCTTGAACAGTATGAACACCAGTCAGCCTTGGTACACTCACTTTTGTATATAACTATTTTATTTATTATGAATGCTGATTTGTAGAACGGCAACATTATTTGTGCAGTTAATCCAACCTTTGATATTAAAGACAAAGAGTTGAAAATGGCTAATTTAGACGGCATAATTGTAAATATGTAGGCCAATATTGATTGACATTTTAAAATCGAGTTATGCAATTATTTTGTTGTGTTAGATTCTTTTGTTTTACTCGATCATTGAGTTAATAACTATCAATTTGGAGCTGTTATGGTATTTGTAATGTAACTTAGTTAAATTATAGCTGTCAAGCTATAAAATAAAATGTTTTATTTTATTTGCACTGACGAATACAATTGAAGAAAATTATGACATTTTGTGATTTCTGACCTAGACTATTTTTCCCTGAAGCTGCTGTAATTATGAGACTTATGAATATAATTCTTGGATTAATCGCAATGTCAACCTGGAAAATGGATATAAAGAACAAAAGTACAGCTTTCTCAAATATAGTGTCATATATAACAGAAAACAATGCAAATAAGAACACAGCTAAATCAGTTTTCTAGAATAATTAAATCCATTGTACTTCATCTAGAATTGATTTCAGTTTATGATCATCATTCAACCCATGTGTTTCGATGAACGATAACCTGGCCGCATTTAAAGGAGAAGCCTTATAAAAGCCTTGCATTTGAAATGAGAAAAACAGGATCACCTCACAATTCTATTGAACCCAATTGAATTACAGCATGAATGTACAGACAAATTTGACAGTTTCAGGTAGCTTGATGTGCTGGCACATCAAGCTACCCGAAACTGTCAAATTTTCCCAATCAACTTTGAACCTTACACTTCAGCGATAAAGTTGAAAATCTATTAAATAAATTTGACAGATTGTAGTAGCTTGATGTGCTGGCGTCTGTACAATGTAAAATTGTAAATATTGATTCAGACCCAAGAGGTCATCGGTTATAATGATGACATTGTTTTAATTACTTTGTATAAGACGTCCATTGTTATAATAACACGGTTTACTAAGACTCCTCACTGATTTATTGGAGACTACAGATCTACTGATGTCTCGAAACCCACGAGATTTCTGTGCTATATCGAAGTTAAATATTGAACAAATAAACCTTCCGGAATAAATTCTCTCAATAATGGTGAAAACTGCATCAAAAATTAGTATATAGGTAATGCAGTTTAAAAGAACTAAGCACACACACAGACATATCAATATTTAGTATTAAAATTAACAATTAGTTTAATTGTGATATTGTATATCTTATCGGTCAAATTCGTCTGATTTGTGAATAATGTAATGTTTCCTTGAATTTTTGGTTCAGATTTGGTAAAACCAAATTGTTAATGTGATTCGTCGTTATTTTCTTGGTTTCGACGTTTTTTCCTGTTCAAAGTTTACTTTACTATAGAAGCATTTCTTTTTAGTAGTTTAGGGGTTCGTCGAGGTATCAGTTGATAATAATGTGAACTATAGATTCTGATATGATATTAGGTGCAAGTGGAAATTCCTTCAGGTAGCAAACAAATGAAAGTTACACCGTAAGTATAATTACAAGACAACCACAAACTCCAATAAATCAAACAAACTGCCAACATTTATAATAAACAACAGTCTCTTACAACAAAGAAGAATATCAAGATCCAAAGAATTCGCTTGAGCAATAATTGCATGTACCACATTAGCTTATCAGCGAATCGTTGAAGCGATTATGTTGCTGCATGTCGTAGACTCGCGATCAAGCGATCATTTTGCGAGGAGTCGCCGTGGCGACTTCTCGCAAAATAATCGCTTGATCGCTTCGGCAGATTCACGAGGCAATTAGACGCTCATGCGAAAGACAGCGGTCGCTATAATCGCATACTAATGGCAATATTTTCTAGGAACATGTACAAAGAGATTAATTGGTGCAGTTTTGCAGAAATAAATCTTACGCACGTGGTGGCGTTGTTAAAGTTCGAATTTTCAACATTATTACCAAGTTGACTCCGAAAATAAGTCAAGTGTTGATTAATTTATGTATTTATGATTCATAACAAAATGTCCAAGCTCTGGAAAAGAAAATCACGGAAAAAGACTAAAAGCAAGAGAAAGATATAGGGCACAGGACGACACACAATATTGGTCCTAAACATAAACAGTTAAAAAAGTAAAAAAGAAAGAGATGGAAGCAAAACAGGAGTACCTGTCTCGATTGCCTATTTAAGAAACACTATTACGAGAGCAAGACTGTTCCATATTTATACTCCTAACTAGATTCAGTTCCAATTGAAAGTTTACATAATTTCATAAACAAAGTCGTGCGACCCTAAACAAAACCCGATCAACGCCGAGTTTGTCCGAACATTCAATACACAAGATAGAAGGTTCATTCCTACCAACAAAGGTAACAAAATAAGTCCAGCACATATTAAATCAAGAAATAGCTGTAGTTGTTAATATCATTGTTACTAAGTGATGTCAATAAGATTCACTTTTGAAAAATTTCTTCCGTTTGTGATAGCATTCATGTTAAATCAGTGAGCACTGCAAATGCTAATAACGGATATGTTCTGATTTATCAAATTAGTCTATCTTCGTAGATAGAAGATTGCTTCCTATCTTCCAATTAGATAGCGATTGCATGACGTCTACTAACGGGAATAGTTTAAGTAGGTTTGCTGTCTATGTGACTTTTCCCGAGATAGTTAGTCCTCCTTTTTACCAACCCAGTGCATTAGGGTTACCCAGATCAAAGAAACCTTGTCATATATTCACTTTGGTGAACCCACATATGAAACAGGTGAACCCACACAAGAACCAGATGATGCTGTGGCAGTTGACCAAGAAGATGACGAAGTAGAAACAAAAGAAAAATGGTTTAAGATTTTGTAACATTCTGTATTTATTTGGATTAAGAGTTCTAAAGATACAGCACTGAATTTTATTTAACATCTAAACATGGTTAGTTCCTTTCCTTTTAGTTTTTAATGTTTATGTTATTTGCTACAGTTCCATATAAAATGGTCCTTTTCAACTTCACCATAAAGTGGTATCAATGTGTCCGAGCGTTGCGTCAGCGCAGCGCAGTGAAAGTTAGGCGACAGCTGATTGGTGCGCGTATATATCTACTTCTAGGTACTTATTGCCGGCCCTTCCCGCTACTTGTTCGCCCTTTAGTAATACTCTCAGTAAATGTTGCGGTTTTTGTTGAGCGGCCTTCAGTTGTTTTGATTTGTGTGTCAGTGTGGCTTTTGAGTTGTTTGTAAGGCCTGTTACCTGCTTAGCTTTATTGAATGTATACCTAAGGTACCTACTTGGAGCATTCTGACTATGGCATTTAGACATTGTCACCGGATACGATGGATATAGCAGTAGTTATGTTAGGTAAAAATTCACCAAGGCCAAGGACCGAGGTATTTGGACTTATCAGAGTTAGCAGATTTGGTTTTGCTTCGATGTGATGCATATTTTCCCCAACGATTTTTTTTTGTGTTTGTGTGCTTTATTTTTAAACTTTATACACGCCACGTTTAGTGCAAATAAATGCATTTTCTTTTTTACTTTGTAATTAGTAGTTTGTTGGACTAACCCTAGTGACTGACAAACGAAAGGGCACGCCCTGCATCTTTTCTTTCATGTACTCAGTCAAACCAATTCTTATGTATGAAAATCAACCACTGAGATCTCGGGAGGAACGTGTTCTATGCTTCGCCTATGGCTCGTCTTGCCCGTTCAATTACCAAACCGGTACCGGCAGTGTTACAGCCTACAGGTGCCTTAAGACCGGCTCTGTAGTCATCAACCTGCATCTCTGGTCTGTGACTACTCAGAGTATCACATAGTTAATGATTACGATGGGTTAAGGCCATAAAATATGTGGTTAAAGCAGATTAGACTTGTGTATATTCTACTTAATTATCATAGGGTAAAGATTTGTTGGGTTTTTCCATCAGGGATTTGTTAGGAGCAACACTGAGTTTTGATTTTTAGTAGTAAAAATCAAAACTCCGTGGCCTATATATTTCGGTCTACCACTTTCGGGAATTGTAAAAATGAAGTTACATAAATTGTCGGCATTCAGAAAGAATCCAACACGGACTCAATACGTAAATCAATTGTGTCAAGTAAAATATAAAACCGCACTAATGCAAAAAAGATTTTATGGTATTGCATTTATAATAAAGTACCTAATGTTATGAAACATATGACTGTTTTAAATTTAATGGGCATTAAAAAAATATGAATTGAAAAACATTATTACCTACTACACAATTGACGACTTCCTTAAGATTAACATGCTATTATTCCATTTGACACATTTTTGTTTACTTTTATTAATTTGAAATTTTTACTGTAATTCGAACGATTTGACATTAATTTGTATTTTGTCTTATTATAGTTTCCTAGTTGTTATTTCTTGTATTTAATTATAATGTCTTTTGTGTAAATTAAATATGATTTGCATGCCCATGTGACGATAGAATATAGAGGACTTTTATAATAAAACATATATGATTGTTCTAATTACCAATGTTTGCAAAGTAATAAATGGTTTTATCTACTCTCATAGCGTAATATTCGAATTATGAACTTCAAAACGAGTTTATATTGACATACTTTATAAACAGAATACCGAAATTTAAAAATAGAATCATATTATAACACTTTTTCTCTAACAAAATAATACTATAAAACAAAATTTTTTCTATTACGATACAGCGCTAATCCAAGAAGTTAATATCACCAAAGAGTTTCCATCAACTTTTGGCGGGGGACAGCAGCACCCGCTGTAGCGCATGTGCGGTGATGTGCTGGTGCAGGCGACATTCATTTGTTTTGTAGTACTTACTGAATTTCGTGGGATTTTAAAATTTATTCTTGATCTTTAACTTTGATTTTTTATTTAGTATTTGTTTCAATCCCAATGTTTGAGAGTAGATAAAGTAGTATATGAAACTGCACATAACTAGGTATTAAAACATTCGTGTGATACTATTAAAAAAACTTTAAACACACACTCATGTTTTAATACCCCTTATTATGCAACAGTTTCATAAACTACTATTATTTGATTTGATTTGTGCGTAATGAAGCTGTAAGCGTACGAAGATGATCATTAGCTAGAAAAATAATAGTGACCAAAATTGTCTATCACAGAACAATGATAGCACTACATATAAACACTTACAAAGATGATTCTATTAAAATTGAATATTAAATTAACAATTTCCATCGCTTATACACCAGTTTATAACTGTTTCTCGGAAACAGAAAATTCCCAATTGACGTGTATTTTCTGTTAATTACAATTATCGACTATTTAATGTAGGTACCTATTTGTTAGAAAGGTGACTATTGGAAATTATGTTCGGCATTGCATTTTTAGGTCAGATTGGATTTTAGATTATTTAGGTAATACATAGCAGTGGTGGCCCAGTGGTAAGGGCCGCGACTTACGAATTGTAGGTCGTAGGTTCGAACCCTGACACGCACTTTGTGTAAATTTTTTCATCACCACTGCACTCAAAAACAGTGAAGGAAAACATCGTGAGGAAACCGGCATGTTCTAGAACCAAAAATTCGATGACATGTGACATCTACCAACCTGCACTGGGCCCGCGTGGTGGATTACGGCCCACTCCCACTCACAGAGAGGAGGCCTGTATCCCAACAGCGGGAACATTTTAGGCTTATCATGCTTTATAGATATCTATTTGCAGTCGACAGCAGGGTTTTTATTTTCAAACGGATTAGTAGCAAAAACAAGGTAGGCAGTAGGGCAGGTAGGGCAAGTAGGGCAGGTAGGGCAAGTAGGGCAGGTAGGGCAGATAGGGCAAGTAGGGCAGCTAGGGCAGGTAGGGCAGCTAGGGCAGGTAGGGCAGATAGGGCAGGTAGGGCAGCTAGGGCAGGTAGGACAGGTAGGGGCAAAAAAAAATCAATACATTTTAAAATCCTAAACATGCACATTGATTGACTGTTAGGCGGAACGAAGTTTGCTGGGTCAGCTAGTACATGATAATTTCTCATGTTGCATGAGTGTCATCATCACAAACAGAAATCTCTCATGCACAAACACACACCCGGAAAAGCCAACGCTAACCCACTGTGCTAATGAAGCCCTAATCAACCTATGACCCAAAAAAATTCACGCCTGTAGGTATTCCTCTAAAGGATAGGCAGAAAAAGGAAGAAAATACGTTTATTTGCGGTAAACATGACGCAGAGAAAGATTAAAAAAAAACACGTAAATATCAAATTGGGGAAAAATATGCGTCACATCCACACAAAACGGCCCAAAAAGAAAAGAAAGATAAAGGGAGAGATTAAGTCCCATGTAATAGAAATTGAGCTTACTGCCATCAACCGGGAACAAAATCCAGACTCCGGGCTGCTGCTGAGCAGAAACCCCACAAGTTTCTAAGGACTACCTGACTAAGGAATCTAATCTTGAACCACATGCTCAGCATTCGTGCTTTCAAACAATAAGATTAGCGAAAATGTATTTATACTTGCAAAAGACAAAAAAAACCTGCCAAAATACAGTAAATACGTACAAAACGTTGTATTATGAAACTCGTTTGTGCGTATCATCAGTGTTACTTGAAGCTTGCTAAGTAACAAGTGCAATTTAGTAATATGTGTATGAAACAAATCACGTGGCCGGAAACTGGTTGCTATGCTGGTTGATTATTGAACTCGATTACTTTAGGTTTAAATAGTGACGTAGTGTGTCGTACGTTTGTGAAGTAGTCACAAAAATTGTTCGCGCCTGAATGACATTAACAGGGGGGCTCTGTGGTACAAAGTCCCCCTGTCAATGTAATTCAGGCACCAAATGGTTCTTGTAGCACTCCACCAACAAATTGATCTCTGGGGGTGAATTGTTGCCATATTACTATACTACAAACAAAGCAGTTTAGGGAAATTATGTAGTTCAGTTCCTCCGGGAGTTCCCCGAAGTATCAAATGCAAAGCACGAATTTCATTGTTGCATTATATTTGCGGTCAGCTGGTTTTTAATGCTCAGGATAGACTCGAAAGACAGATTGGATAGAAAGGAGGTGGGTGACTAACTGACCACTGAGATGATGACTAATAGGTACAGTGTGATTCTTCCTAATGTGCACATATCGAAATGATCCCAATTTTATCGACGGAAAAAACAATTTTAAAAAAATGTTTTTTTTTATTTTTTTTATCTCTTTGGCATCTTATTTATAAATTTTACAATTTATCATTGTAAAAATTGATGAAAAAATACAGATTTTTGCTAAAAAAAAACATGTTTTGTTTTCAACTGAGGGAAGTTTTATTTTCTCAATTCTTTTATGTGGACGCCTAATTACTTCCAATCATTATGGAGTTTGTTTCATCGCGATACATGATTTAGTTTAAAAGTTACACAGTTTTGTTACAATTTTTTTTTTAATTCCCTAATAAGTATTAAAACAAGTATGAAGAATCACACTGTATATTATGTATGGAAGAGGAAGACATAAATACTGGGTCGACTCCAAATAAATTGTCACAAGTGCAGGAGAATGATGATGAGACTCGAAAGACCAAAACACCGCGTCAGTATTTTTTTTACAAAGGACCATTTCGTTATCCTTCTAATCCTCATTATAAGTGGAAACTTGTAATTGACCTCATCATTTCAGCCAAAAACGTACACTGCTGGACACATAGGCCTCCTCCAAGCACCGCCACTTCGACCGATTCTATGCTACCCGCATCCAGCGGATCCCTGCGGCCTTCATAAGGTCATCGGTCCATCTTGTGGGAGGCCTCAATTCTACTAAAAACTGTAACCATTCTTTGTTATTAGTTTTCCGAATAAAATAAAATAAACTCTACATATACCAACAAGTTCTACCACTACAAAAACTACTTTCAAGATCAAAATTAACTTACCTAAATACAGCTATCAAGGAATTACCGGGGCTATAATATGCGTGTCCCAATCGATTAACCGTACGCAGCGTGCGTTCAAATACGATAATTAATAATTTTCTACACTGACCGTATTTAATTTATGGACTTTAATTTTAAAATAATCCGGTACTTATACATTTGTGGAGAAAAACGAACACGTACGTACCGGATAATTTTAAAGACGAGACTCGGTGTTAATTTGTAAATATGAAAGAAACCAGCTCCACGTGTTTCTAATGCCCTACAATGTTGCAGTTTTACACCTACAGCAGAGGTGTAAAACTGCAATATTTTAGGACCCTATACATCCACAGGGTTATCACGTGCTTATGACATTGAACGGGAGACTTTTCACTGTCTGGAATATGAATTGGCATTTAATTCGAATCGAATTCGATTGATTCAGAACTCGAAGCTGTCGGGAGTAAGGCCCCTGAATAAAGTAGCTTCTTTGTTATCTAGAAATTTGACGTTTAATTTCGATACAACAACTCGATAATCAACTGTCAAATGGCGTGTGGAGTATGTACTTTTCGATCCTAACGAATCTTTCGATCGAAATTAGTTTCGCTTCGAACCACCGCACGATCGTGCGCTAGTGTTGGATTCAAGAGTATGAATTGGCATTTAATTCGAATCGAATTCGATTGATTCAGAACTCGAAGCTGTCGGAAGTAAGGCTTCTGATCTTTGTTTGGTCAGAGACAGGTCAACAGTAGACTCGTCAATGTTAGAGTTTAAAACAAGCATCGCATCGAAAAGGCTTTATAACGATACGTCTATTAAGTATAAGTACCTACACATAAATAAATAAAGAACAAGAGATAAATCTAAATGACCAACAAACATGAAGAAATAATTACAGGATTTTAAAAAGCCCGGTGGAGTCATTTCACGCTTCATTCTTGTTTTTTGCTAACGCTAATCAACTGTTTTTGATATTACTTTGTGCCAGTGTCCTTTTGGTAGTGATGTATTTTTGATTTCATGACAAGGTTTGAAGAACTTATCAATAAAAGCAATGGACGAAATGAGAATCAATTTGGTGGAAGCAACACAAGAGAGGGGTTTGGTCAAATCCATTACATTTCCTAAGTCTTAATCCAGCTCATGTATTTACTCGTAGTAGCGGAAACAAAACATTACTTAGAACAAAAAACATCACATTTACCAAAAACCTATTTACATAAACAGTACCAACCACCTACACATTCGTCACAAAATATTCAATAGGTGTTCCTAAACGTAGGAGATAAGATATGACACCTACGCCAACATCCTGCCTTACTAGTACACTCATATTGATGACAAACTGACATTCTATATCTGTGAAATATGTGTGGGTAGAAGTAGGCTTCACTGCTTTTGATAAAGAGGTCGAAGGGATTATTAATCCTGCAGTATTAATTCGTAATGAAATTGTTTATTCTGTAAATAGGATATCGGAATCACTTTTACACGTCATATTAAAAATAATCCAGAAGAATTCGTTGTTTCCTATCTGACTTCTCTGAGAAGAAAGACCGAAATTAACTCAGAGGTCGCAGTCTCTTTTAAAGTCCAGACATAATCTTGGTCAGGCCATATGAGGACCATGTAGATTAGTGTCTGCAATGGTCTTTTGAGGAAAGAATCACACAGATTTGAATGGACCTGTTCAGTCAGTGCAAGCATTTGTCAGTAATCGTGGAGCTCAACTCCGAACTTAAGAAGCTCAACTCGACGAATAATACCACAGAAAGGACATTTGGGTAGGCCGCATAAACTACTCAAAGTGCCAGACCATCATTAAAACTAGCTGAGAAATAAAAATAATAATAACATCCACATAGTCCTCACATTCACAATAATTAAAATAATATAATACTTTACAAAGTAATCATGTCATTTTGAATATAATTTTCAATAATGTCAATGTTTATTTAAAGGACAGGTGATAGGACCACCACATTCTAAGCGAGGTTGACGTGAAACCTTCCTTTGCAAATCCTACTAGTGAATTCTACGCTAGAACTGTTTCATAATTCTAAAAAAACAATTGCACCCTTTACCGTAGATATACACATAACATCACGACTGTTTTCCTCGAAGGGTTGGGAAGAGGTGT
Source organism: Agrochola lychnidis (assembly GCA_963680765.1). Taxonomy (NCBI): domain Eukaryota; kingdom Metazoa; phylum Arthropoda; class Insecta; order Lepidoptera; family Noctuidae; genus Agrochola; species Agrochola lychnidis. The sequence continues at coordinate 2,845,274 of OY796856.1, read as the reverse complement.
ACCTACAGCGCACCCGCATTTCGCCAGTTATGTTTAAACAGCACCAATTACATATGTTATGTGTTTGTACTGTAGATATTCTACTGTAAAAAACGGCAATTTAGCAAATAGTACTTGGGTGACCGAGCTCTGCTCTGGTGAAAATAGAGAATGCTCATTTAATAGTATAGGATAGTACCTACTAATTCCATACTGCCATGATAGTAGGCACTTACTAATTCCATGCTGCCATGATTATTATTCTAATGTTAATAATGTCATGTCATTATTCATTATCTTGTTCTAAACTTTGGGCGACCGAGCTCTGCTCGAGAGAAAATAAAATGAAAACAAATTTTCCCAGATATGAGACCTAGCTAGATCGATTTTTCGCCCACGTAAATTCCTGTATTGCAACTTTCATCGAAATCGTTTGAGCCGATTTCGAGAACGTGAGTAGGTACAAATATACATATATACATACAAATATTGCTCGTTTAATATTATAGGACCTACCACGTTCGAAAATTCATTCGATTGGTAAGCGAATCGAACTACATATAAAAACAAATGAAGATCAGTCAAGAAGAGAATGGCACCAAATTCTATGCCAGAATCTGCGTGACTAAGTAGCATTACAAACCTGATCGCGACCTTGAGAATCAATTACAAAACCTTTCACAGATTCTAATTAAATGTTTGATTGATAGAGCTGCCTCTATCAATCAGACATTTAATTAGAATCTAGAACTTAACCCTAATAGATTTAAACTTAAACAAGTGGCACCTCAAGTATTGATTTAGCTAAAGCTTATCAGCTATATTAGCACTTTACACGTACGCTTTTCAAACGATATATACGCACTAACTCAGTATAACACATTTGTTATCAAACTCTTATCTAGACAAGTATATAGACACACAGTTTTAGGTTCAGAAGTATTGGGTCAGACAGGGACCTGACGGGTCTTGTGACGCATTGTGAAAGGTCTACGTAGGTTGTCTGTCGAATCAATAAGGACTTAAATAGGTCATGTTTAACATCTATCTACAGAAGAGGTTTGGTTACAAACTCTCATTTCATCACTTTTGATACAATTTTATAAATAGAATGCCTAGACGGTATCTGTATCTGGCAAACTGATTTTTTCATCAACATCTTAACCGACAAAAGAGATGGTGTAGATAGGACCTGCCGAAGAGGCAAGAAATATGGGGAACAAATGGTCCTAAAATCACCGAAAGACCAAAAGCAATCACAGAATAATTGAGGAGTGTCTGTTCAAAGGAAGATAATTATTTCCTAATTTCATAGTTTTTTGTTATTTTTTTTAATCTGTGGTCTGTGTTGGTTTACATCCTCTGTGCTTTTTAAACTGCGTCAGAAAACGTTATTTTCAATAAAAGTATATATTTTATGTGATTGTTTTGTTCAAAGAGAGATATTTCCATTACATTTAAAATATGTCAATCAAAAAATGATAAAATTCATAGTTTCAATTTCAAACTGATGTTTTCTTTCTCGTCATTGTGTGTTTTTGCAAAAATGGGTAGCACTGGCAATTTATTGAATGTGGAGAACCTGAATAATTATGGAGTACTAATAAAATCCCAAACAGAAGGAGTTCTTTTTTTTTAAACCTCATTCAAAAGTGGTTATTTCCAAACTTTAATAATTATTACAAATTAAATAATTAAATTTAAAAAAAAATATAGCCTTTCTTCAATATTTTACTGAAAAAATATTTAAAACCTATCTAGAAGATGACTTAATTTGACGTTATTTTCATTTATTCAAATTTTTGAAATGGTGGAAATATCTCCCTGTGCACAGACAGTCCACAATTATGTCACCTTAATCACACAAAGGAATCAGAACTACAACAGAACATCTCTCAAAACAGAAATAAAACTAAATAACAGCAAAACAAACAAAACCGTGGAAAACATACAAGCAAATTGACACCGGAAGAATCTAAAAGATGTATCACAGTCGCATGTCTAACCAGTCTTTATTAACTACACAAAATACAGCAAGTTCGCATTTCCCACAATGCTTGTGAACGAACGAATGAATGACTGTGTTTGAACGCTTTCATTCATTAGTTGTTCGCTTGTAATATTGTTACAATGAAATTACTTCATTTCTCTTTTTATCCTGGGTTTCCCGACGTACTGGTAAGGTCGGTGATCCTTATGGAATGTATAACTGTACTGCCATGCGACTTTGCTTTAACCTATTATGTGTTCTTTGGGTTTTAAAACAGGACGAGACGAGTTAAGGGAACTCGGCTCTTATAGGGGAGATTAGAAATTAAAAGCAGATGCAATTTATCAACTCCATGGAAAAAATTTAGACAATTTTATGCAGAAATGAGTGTAAACCAAACACAAAAAGTAAGCAGAAATGGAAGAATAAATTAGTAAGAGCACTAAGCTGTCACATTAAATTAAATTAAAACTTCCAAGCAGGTTTAAACGGTGAAGTTCTACGAATTTGGCACCAATTTTCATCTCGACAATTCTAAACTTTCGCCACTTTTTATTTTATACATTTGAACACTCAACTTGTTGCAAAATGTACATTATTGGCAAGAAGTATAAACAATGTAAATAATGCAGATGAAAGATTTTGCAAGTTGGCAATCTGTCAAAACCGTTTTAATTACAGAATTTTTATTGAGCAATGTCTAAAAATCATTACGCCACTATTTCTACATTAATTAATTAAGAAATAACAGTTATTTTGTGTGTATTTCTTATCTTAATGAGAATATCTTATAACGTCTTCCGGGCATTTTGGAACGATTTATTATACAATATTACGTGTTTCAGTGAATGTTTATAATTTGTCACTTGTCTCATTTTATGTCATAACGTTTAAGTCTGAATTATAATATAATTGTCTGCAGTTTGTCTCTGAGAACTTGCTACATCTGGCGGAACATTTACATCAACATTTGGGTGCGAATGGAGGTTGAGAGATTTTCAGATTACCAAACTCAAACTCAAAGGATTTATTTCAATTAAACCATTTACAAGCACTTTTGAATTGTCAAAGAGTCGGTCAGTTAGTCAGAAAGTTGAAGCTAGTTGCCCATTCCAAAACGTAGATCTCTATGGAGAAGAACGGGCAAGAAACTCCAAGGACACTCTATTAAATATAGTTATTACAAAATCCTGGGTACATTATAATGTACAAAAAATTATCAAAAGCAATTGAAAATATAAGATTATAATAAGCGAATAGCCATGGCAACTAAGAGATGACCAGTCTCAACTGAAGGCGCCCGTCCACGAACATGACGCATGGATCAACACCATCCAGCTCAACCATTTTATAGGGAACCGAATGATCGAACACCGAATGATCCAACACCGAATGATCCAACATACCTAAAACTAAAGAAGTGCTAGTTAGGATTAATAATAGAAGTGCTAGTTAGGATTAATAATAGAAGTGCTAGTGCAAATTAAAGGTCGCTCAGCGCGTAACGGAGCGGGCTCAGCTCGAAGTTTCTTTGAAGGAAAAATCAGGAGTCCGGAAAAGAACCGCAGTTACTGACATAGCTTGCAGAGTAAGGAAGCTGAAGTGGCGGTGGGCTGGCCATGTTTATCGAAGGACCGATGGCCGGTAGATCAGACGATTCCTGGAGTAGAGACCGCGTATCGGCAACCGTAGTGTGAGACGCCCCCCAGCTAGATGGATCGAGGTGGCTAGGACAGACTGTTGACCGCAGAAGGCGGAGGACAGAGTGTTGTGGCGCAGCCTGGGAGAGGCCTATGTCCAGCAGTGGACTACGATACTCTGAGTTGATTGTAAGGAGTGCGGCATAACTTTTTTAAATCAGAGTAACAATAAATGTCCTCAAGATGACATAATTCTTCACGAATATTTTTCTACCAATCTTCCTCGACTGCTTTAATCAAATTCGTTATAACTGTTTGATTAGAGTTATGTAAATAAATTAGTTATAATTTGTTATCATTTGTTATGAACGTTATATTCCATTCGGAATATTATTATCTTTACACTCTGTTTCCTTTATAGGTACGCTGCGCTGGTACACCACGCGTGGGGTAGTTGGAAACATACAGGTTTACATTAAATAATTTAAAATAAAGATAAATTATTTGTTCAAACATGTGTAACATGATACATGAATATGCACATATAGATGGAAAAATAATTTTACCGGACCAACATGTTTTACCTAACTCGGCGTACAAAATGTTGATGTTATTAATTAAATTGGCAAATACAAATTAATTATGAATGACAGTTTCTTACATAAAGTTAGAGTCGAGTGCAAAATATAGTCAATAATTTAATATACAATTAGAGTAAGTACAAAAAGCAGTCAATATTAATTACAGACAAAATATGTCATAATTAAATCAAATCAACAATAAAATTCAAAGTTTATCATTTAAAAAGTCAACAATATTATGTAGTAGCACTTATCAATAAGCAGTTTTTAAGTGTTTTCTTAAATAAATTATAATTTTATTGTTTTCAGGAGTTTTTTATAGTTCTTTGGAAATAGCTAAGCGGAACAGGTTACTAAATATATCCACGTCTATTGTATTTTTTTTTTTTGTTAAATCAAGTTTTTGTTAGAGAATAACCAAGAATTGAAAAGTCATTATTAGGTATCCAAAAATGCAACAGGGCAACCGAAGGAACACGGGTTTAGTCAGTAAGAGTCTGACACGCCCTCCCGCTCCGCCCAGAGCGGGAGAAGTTATTTGATAATTTCCCACCCGAAAAAAAAAAAAGAAATGGTATCCAAAAATGGTTCTCATTTTACGAAAAAATATGCTCCGTCTCAATCTTATGTATTTTAAGAAATTCGCAGTTTTTTTATAAACATCTACCCTAGATGTTATTTCGGTACTCCGTCTAAGTTACAGCTCCCTAATTGCGTACCACACACAATCACAATTTCAATGATTTTAAAGGATATTACTTATCCATTGCTTCATATGTTCGAAAAATGTATCTGCTCAACAACGTAAATAACGCAATGAATGTTGTTGAACTGTCAAAATGAAAGGCAGTAGCAATACTGTGTTAAGCAATCATGCCGCAGTCTAAGTATCAAATGCGGCTATTAAACATTTATTGTACTAAAAATATTTGAAGAAGAAGGTTGCTAAGCCAAGTACCTGTATATTTAGTAAAGAGATTCTAAGAAGCCTGAGCAGCTCAATTTGGTATCCTTCAAGACAAATGGAATTACTATCACCCCTGACTACATTGACTAGACCACCGTCATCGTCAAAATTAGCATGGATATATCTGCCTACCCCGTCTAGGAATACAAGCTCCCTCTTAGACTGCCTGTCCACTGAGCGGAGCGAGGCAGCGTAGCGGAGAAATCTGCTAATATTAACCAATAGGAACGGAGCTCTGAAGCGGAGTTTAGATTCTATTGGTTGATACTGGCACATTTCTCCGCTCCGGTGACTCGCTCCGCTCCAGTGGATAGGCAGGCAGCCTTATTAAGCGATCCAGGCCATTACATGGAATTAGAATCACCCCTAACTACATAAACCAAAGTGTTGTCATCAGTGCAATAAGTATGGACACGTGTTCCTGCGCCTTTCTCAAATTAAGTCTGCACAGTTCTGCCTACACTATTTCTTATGTAGACTGTTTTATAATGTTAACTAGCTTCTGTCCTATCCTATGTCCTAACCCAGATCATGGTCTACCCATGTGCCAAATTTCATTGCAATCCGTTCAGCCATTTTAGCTTAGCGTAACAAACAAACAAACTCACTTTTGCATTTATAATATTAGTTAGGATATTAAAATAGGATTCATAACCTTCGAATAAATTAAAATAACTGTAAACTTTTATAGTTTTACTAGGCGTTGTAAACTAACACACATAGCACGGCTACTTTATATTGTTCTAATCTGCTAACTGGTGGAGAAAATGTGCGACCTTGGCATTCCTGATTGGCCCCGCACTGACCATTATCGACTTCATTCTGTTATTACAATCATTGCTTATTGCGTATCAAGGAGTTTTCTACCTTAATACAAAGTTTTAACGAGAACTAGCATATTTTCTTATTTCACTTAGGTTGCGCGCATTTTGGAGCGTTTTCGTGCGAATACATACGAACACGCACGAACGATCCCAACCTTACAATTACTAAGGGAGTGCGCAGACTGAGTGCGAGTCAGCCGTACGTATACGTGCGTTTAGTTCCGACTTCCGAAAACAATCCTGTTGGGATTTTTCGTGCGTTCAATTCGATATCACCGGAACACTACCTATTTGACGGAGAAATACGTATAAGATAAGCGCACTCAATTCGTACGGTACGTACGCTTACGTACGATACAAATTCGTGTTCAAAGTGCGCGCGGTCTTAGACTCTGGACTGATAGTCTTCTGTGCTACGGGTTCTATGTTCAATACTCGGATAGAATAAGTATTGGCATGGTTTACAGATCGTTACTCGCGTATTTTTGTGTGTGAGATTTATATCTGTAAATGCACCCAACAAACAAAAAGATAAAGAAAGTTGATCGCTAACCAAAAATTGATAATATTCAAGGGTCTTTTCGTTACTTGGAATTGTTTCTGGTGACTATTAATGTTATGGTGCTAAACGCTCAAATCAAATCATAAAGTCAATAATTATAATAAATAATGTTTTTATACCGTACGCTTTTTCATGCACTGAACTACCAAAATAGCCGTTTACGGAAACAGAAGCCACGAAACACTTCAATTAACACAATACGCGAAACAAATTCGCGATTATGACAACCATTGTACTAGAATTCATACTTAATAAACTAATACATAATAATGACTATTTTAATCGCCGTTGAAGTGTGGAAGGTCACAGTTAATACGCTCTAGAGGAATTTCAATAGCGGAGGAAATTATACCAGATGCCGTTCAGTTAGGAAACTAAGGGATTGTTGGACGGATATTAGTAGTAGAATTTACCTAGGAGGTCGTGGCTAAGTAATAACAGCCGCACGGGTTGATCCCTCAGGTTAAGCTACGCTTGCCGGGTTTGGTCCGTTGGTCGCAGCTGTCATTGGTAAATGTTTCATAGTCATTACGTCAGAAACCCGAAAGTCTGACAACCAGTCTTACTAAGGGATATCGTATTTGCCAGCTATTGGGTTGTGGAGGCCAGATAGGCAGTCGCTCTATGTAAAATACTGGTATTCAGCTGCATGCGGTACGACTGGTAGCCGACCCCAACATAGTTGGGAAAAGGCTAGGCAGATTTATTGGCAGTAGAATTTACCTGAAGCAAGAACGAAGAAACAAACTTCGTGGATATCAAGTAAGATGGGAGAGTTATTTCATACTCTTTGACATACAATCTTTACTTCTTTTTCCACTTTATTCTGGGTAAGATACCCGGGTATTTATTGTACCAATAATTGGTCCCAGAAGATCAATCTCAAATACTCTCCACCTTAAAGGCCAAGCGGCCATCATATGCTTAAAGCAACATATCCTTGTATCTTGTCCAAACATTCCCGTACTTTTTTAACCACACCAGAAAAACAGCAAAGGACCACACACACCCAGAAAATAGTACCAAACCACAACTATTCCAAAACAATATTGTGCAATTCTACTGAATTATCCTCGGCACCGGGTATTACCCTCAGTGTCGACAGGTAAAACCGCTTAACACGAAGATATTTAATACCGAAGCGACGTAGATGGATCGGATATCACGCATTCAGCATAATATCTGACATTCTTTGACGTGGCTGTGCTGATTCTGCATAGGAATTTACCTGTATATGTAGCATGAAAATTTATGAATCTAGACACGCGGCAGCGTGTCGAGCCAAGTACTAGGCAAGACACGGCTGCAGTGTGTTATATTACACGAACCATTTGGAGCCACTTTTGACCCCTTAATAACTCAAAATCTATGTAACATAGACTCATGAAATTTGGTTTATTTATAAAAACCCCTTAGATTAACTAGAACTCCAAATTTCATAAATAAAACTCAAACGGTTATTGAGATATTAACGTATAAAAATCGGCATTTTTATCAACGACCCGTCACTAGACATCAAAAACATTTAACCCATTTCCGGGTGACCTAGAAAGTTGAAAAGAGATTTCCCGAAAGCAGGCCCATGGTATGATACTGTGTCAAAGCTTATTTATCAAAAATTATGTCGTATTTTTTTCAAGTCGTTTTATGAAAATTTATTTCTTCTAGCATTAGAGAACCTAATAAATATTTATTTTGTTGATACTTAAAGAACTACATCCGCCATTCAATCCTAACCTGAATGTTGCCAGATGACAGACTAATCCAATAAAATAATTTGTAATCGATTGAAAATATCGATACTAACCCACATGGAGTAGGTGGAGTATCCACTACACGAGTATGTTTTAAATGCTATTTATTATACTCAAATACTGTAAAATTATGATTTTACAATAAATAAAATATTATATGGTCTGAATATACTCAACAACTTAAAAGTGTTTCGAGGCAGTAATGTTATTTTATAAACTACCAGTGATCAGAGTAAGTAGATTGATTTGAGGTCAATGAACTGGCACGTATATTAGTATGGATACGCCTCCGGGATTCCGGGATTTTGAAATTATTAAGATTTTTTAAGGAATTTCAAATGTTGTAATGTGTAGAATAAAGAATACATCAATATGAATAAGAAATGTTCAACCCTTTTGCTGTCTGTTTAATAGTATATAGGTGATCGGACTCCAAGAAAAGGATAGATATACTATAAAACAATATAATATATTTTAAATATTTATCTATCGCATTCTATAAATTTCTAATGTAGTAGTTTAAAAATCCTTACTTTAACAATATTTGATTCAATCCCGTAAGTACCAAAATGAAATCCCGGAAAAAAGGCTTATCCATGTTATGATTTCTATGACTATTCATGATGCGAGTACGTAAAATCAATCTACCTACTCCGATCACTGATAATCACCCAATCGATTTCGTCAATCGATTACCAAAATAATTAAACCTGGTAACACTGACACCATGCATAATGTCAAACTGTCAAAAATAGTCTGTCAGATCAATGGCATTGTTGGCTGTTTGTTTTACGTTGATTTGAATTTATTTTTCCGTATTTACTTTATACTTATATTACGTTACGATTTAATGCTGTCAATTTAAATTGAAGCCAGAGGAACTATTGCTTATCTTTCCATGGCCCTGGGTAAGTTTATTATGTTCTCTAAATATTTATAAACACCGTCGTATTGTATAACCTCATTGATTTTAGCAGCCTATTAGTAGAAGGCCTATGTTCAGTCAGGGGTACGTCGCGCGTCGTCAGCTGTAAATGTCTATAGTATGATGTAATTATATAGCATAAGTAAATACACTGAATTTTTTTACCTTTTTCAGGTATGACGATGACATGTGTTATTGCAAGACTTGACATTATTGATTATATTATCTACAACTCTATCCCAAGTATTACTTGCTCAGCAAAATCTAAGCATATTATGTTATGTATGTGGCATGTCAACTGCAAGTCACAGAAGTCATCAGGTTAGTGTTTTTAAAATGGCAGAATTACTATGAGTGATATAATTATTATACAAAAGTAAATAAACAACAATAAGAGTATTTTCTTACTTTCTAGGTTAGGTATACATTTGGATAAAGTTTGTCATGCTTACTGAGAGAGCCTGCTACCAGAGATGTTTATAGGCAAGCAAGTGATGATAAAAACAGAGCCACCCTAGAGTGTAAAAGATTTACCCATAATAGATCAAAACAATAATCTGGCTACGCTGCTTTCATACCATGACTACGTTATGAGAATGAAGCTGAAGCCGTTTTAAATTCTATGAGAAATAAAATGTTTTTAGTATTTAGGTATTGTTGTGTTATTTGTTAAAGTAAACCTTCCTATAGAAGCACTGAAAATGCTGCTGCCAATGAGATTATTCATCTTTAATTAAGAGAGTTGGGTAAAATAATGTTTATGCCATTAAATCTTTCATATTTAGCGCGCAAGATTATTAATTTACCTTTATAAAATTCAAGTCTGTAAATGCGATAATCGCCATTTTGATGACAGTCGAGGTCGAGGCTAAAAAACATAAAAATTGGGGATTGCGAACATCCAAACTCCACCATAAGGACAGCGACTATTACAACATTTAATTATTTGACGAATTCATCCATTTTTCAAGTTAAATAAGTAGTAGTAATGAAGTTTTTGATATCAAAAGTCGAAGATTCGCGCCAATCGTGCGTGTTTACATTTTAACTTTTCACAATTAACACACATACACATATCTGATACGACTTTAAATGTGACAAATGTGATTAAAAATATTATAAGTAACTAGAAAATGCCCAGATCTTTACTTATTATACGAACACATGTTCAATAACACGTAATATTCATTACTACTACTCAATTTGTGTTAAAAATCGTCGATCATTGTTTTTTTTTTTTATTGTAATGATGTGCGAAAACGATTATGCCAAACGTTTTTTTTTTTTTTCAATTTTGATTGTCTCGATTAATTTATAATTATGTCGAATGTCTGAAATCTATACTTGAAAATTAAAATAAAATTGTTTTAAGCATTAAATACAATAAACATTGTTTAAAATAATTATTTATACTTTTCTAGTGTTCAATCGTTTTTAGGACATTCAATATAAAACGAGTCAACACATAGAACGAGGATAGATACTTACCTCATTTATTGAATTTCGCGCCGAATTGTTTCTATTTATTTGAATTTAAATTCGGAACGTTGTTCAAAATTATTTTTAATTTATTGGACAATTATTTACTGTGGATTTTATTTTTGATACTTTCTGATATAGAATGCCTAGTATACATTTTTTAGGTAGGCTTAAGAAAATTTTGTTTGGGAATGATGTTAAATTAATTATATAAATTAGGTAGGTATTCCGCAAACACTTTTAAATGACGTCTATATTTTTAAATTGAAACTTTTATTACATCGTCTCAAACTTTTTCTTCTGTGTGTTGCATGTCACGTGTCGGTCGGCCGCGGAGTAGGGATAAAGTGAAAGGCGATCGTCAGAGCAGCCAAGGCCAATATGGCGGCGCCTATAGTTTGCAGCAGCTGACCGTGTAAAGTTTCACTTTTACCGTGGTTTCATAAAACCAACAATCATTTTTTTTTAGTTGTATGAGTTTGATAGTATTTGTTTTTAATAGGATAATCTTACTCGAGTAATAGAAATTGTTTATTTTTGAGGTAGTTTCAATACGAAATTTAAAAAAAACTGCCCAAGTGTATGTCGGACTACGCACAGTGAAGGGTTCCGTAATTGGGATGAATATTTACGCATAAACATTGCATAGTATCAATTTTATCGACTGCAAAAATAAGTTTGTATTTCTCGAAAAAACTATAACAAACAAAGTTAATTCTGCGGTTGTAACCGAAAATAAACTGTATCTCAAAAATTATTGACTTCAAAAGCAAAGTCACTTAGAAACATCTTAACATTTTAATTATGAGATCCAACAATACACGCTTTATATGCATAGATTTTTTTCATCTCTCGGTTATATGTAAGTATGGAGAATGCCACCCCCACTATTATGTTTATCGTAATTTCACTACACCATTGTTTAACGGTGCAAAAAATACACCTTTTTCAAAATTTTCATCGATAGAGTGTAAATAGTCTCCATGTTAAATGACTGTATGACATCCGGACGCACGGACAGACGAACTTGACGAAATTAAGAGGTCCGTTTTTTTACGGATTTTGATTATCAAGTTTTGGCATGTATTGGCATGAAATTGATGTCTATAACAATTGATCTACAATATTATTATTATTTGGAATAGCCGCCATCTTAAAATCCAGAATGTCCATCTAATTCGATATCAGCACTATCTCCCGAAAACCATGAAAATGACAGTCATGACGACAAATTTTCAAATGGGGTTAAAAACTGCCACTTGCTCACTTCAGATGGCGCTGATCTCCAGCGTCTTATAATTTGACAGCTAACTATACATTTTTGATTCGAATGCCAAAAGTTGATGTAAATTCCTGAATTTCATGACTGAATTCAAAACACCCCGTCGAGTCAACTGATGTGTCACGTGTCAAAATCTTGGTCCCTAATGTTAGGCGGCAGTGAATTCCATTCATTCATTCTCTGATCTCGAAAAACGTTGTTACAAACGTCAGGTTGGTATGTTCAAGGTAGTTGGTAGGTTGGTACTATGCTTGAGACGTTTTTGAATTGATAGATCGTATGACTATTGTTTTAGGGACTATTGTCGTTTAATTTTTTATATAAACTTACGAATAGTTAAATGTCCATAGTGAGGTCAAAATGTAAATCCAAGGGGCGGCTGCAACGGCGGCGGTGATCTCTCGCGTCCGGCCCTGGTTCAGGCCATGGTACGGAGCGAGAGGAAATGGCAGGCCGTCACCTCCTTCTGCGAAGCGGTAATGCTCGTGAAGGAGGAGGCGGAACGCGTGAGGTAGAGGCAAAGTTCGCGCCCTCACGCCCCTAACCGCTGCAGGAGGAGACGCCCGGGGCGGGAATCGCGAGCCGATTTCCGGCCACCGTAGGCGCGGGCTTGCGAACGGTGAGCAATGGGTAGCTCGCCGTCCGATAAGGACCAAGCCCGGGTCGACGGCGCGTTGTGTTCCACGCGCGCCTCAAAGAGATGTCAGCAGAAATGACGGGATCCGCTAGGGCCAATGCCTGTCGGGGGTTCGCAGAAAACCGATAGGGACATCGTGGCCCCCGGCAACAGGGCAACCGAAGGAACACGGGTGGGTTTTAGTCAGTAAGAGTCTGATACGCCCTCCCGCTCCGCCCAGAGCGGGAGAAGATACTTAAAAAAAAAAGGGGCGGCTGTAAAAATTAAATAATTAAATCATACGTGAGAAGGAACTTTGTTCCTGACGGGGTCAAAGTCAAAGTCAAATCATTAATTTCAAATAGGCCCATGTATGGCACTTTTGAACGTCCAAAATTACAAAATAATAAAATTGATTCTATTCGCCCCTTCCAAAAGGTAGTTTTCGTATGGAGAAGAATGGGCAAGAAACTCCACCGTTACTCTTTTAAAATGTTTTACAATTGTTTGTATATGTACGTACATTTGTTAAATAATAATTATATGTGAAGACGGTGCACCTAGAATAAAATTACTATACCACAATAGGTAAAAAGAATTAAAAATGAAACAACGACAGATAATTTAATATGTGATAGATACATGGTGCTCACATATTTACAAACATTGTAAAAGTAGACGATTTTCCTAAAATTTTACAATTAATAAGTCAGTGTGTGACGAAGTAATCACAGAATGTAAAATCAATGTCATAAAACACAAAGTAATAAATTTTACAATTAAATTAGCAAACAGTTTGATTTTGTCTTGATTCTAAATTGTCCTATGGAGCAGGACCAGCATGTTTCCAAGCACTCTTATCTTGGATATAATCCTCTAATTTGTAATATGCTTGTTTACAAAGTGTATTTTTAATATGAGTTTTAAATTTTCTTTCATTTAATTGCAAAATGTCACAAGGTATTTTGTTGTAACATTTAACACAGTACCCCATAAAAGATGTATGTACTTAAGATAATCTAAAAAATGGTTGATCTAGTTTATCTTTATTTCTAGTATTAAAATTATGTCTATCACTTATTTTATTAAAGAGATGTGGATTTTTCCTTACATACATAATATTTTCATAAATGAATTGGCAAGGTACCGTCATAATATTAATCCTTTTAAAAAGTTTCCTGAGAGATTCGCGGCGACGTAGATTATAAATGGCTCTGATAGCTGTCTTTTGCAAAATAAAGATGGATTCAATGTCAGCAGCCCGACCCCACAGTAAAATACCATACGACATAAGGCTCCCCGACTGTACACGTTTTTTTTAATAATAATACTTGCCGCGCCGGCTCAGCGATCTGACATCATTGCGGAAAATTGTAACAATTGTTACGAAAGAAATACCTACATTCTTACACAATATTGCTACGCATATTTACAAAAACAATTTAATAGATCACGTTTGATTGACGAATAATAATAATTTCTTTACAAAAAGTAATGATATCCCATCAAAAACATAAATGTGAAAATGGGAGCCAAATTCCATAAATATGGTTGTCGACTTCGCCGACAAAAGAATTGAAATCTAAATGGGTGCCAAGTTCTGTAGATAATCCTGAAATTTATTTATAAGAACATGCAACTTTCTAAAATAAAATTAAAACACAAATTCTTGTTTTTTCTGCTATAACAATGTTTGCTATTTAAAAATATAACTTCTTAAATTTGAACAGTCGAATTATTTACACAAAGCACTTAGGATAAATTGAAGCTCAAGATTTGACTTGGCTAGTTTTTACCAGCAAGCTGAAATTTTAGAGAAAGAAGATATTTTGACCTTACAGTTACAATAAGAAACAGTAACTTGCGCATAACATAAAGAACAAATATATAAATACGCCTAGGTAGACAGTCAAAGCTGTAAACAGTTACAATAAGAAACAGTAACTTGCGCATAACATAAAGAACAAAGATATGAATATTTTACTTTATTTATTTGGCTCACCAACAATTAAGTACACCGATACAAAGATATGAGATACATGCAATAAACTTATAGACTAGTGTACAAATTTCTTACAGGTAAGCACATCATGAATTACTTATTTGATGTTGAGTGCCTACTTAAAATTAAATAATAATAATTAAATATGCCTAGGTAGACAGTCAAAGCTGTAAACTCGATAAAAAAATAGCGTCCAACTGTTAGCCGCTTAATGCACGCACACTAAAAAAGTAAAATTACAGCACAATGACGTGGCGCGAGTGTAAGACGTAGCTGTAATGCACACCAGCATAAAAAAGTTACCCTGTTTGTTTTAGTTCTTTTGCACCGCGACACTGTAGACAAATATAAAGATGATAAATTGATTAGCCAAATATAAGATAACTTGTATGTAAAAACTAGCCAAGTCAAATCTTGAGCTTCAATTTATCCTAAGTGCTTTGTGTAAATAATTCGACTGTTCAAATTTAAGAAGTTATATTTTTAAATAGCAAACATTGTTATAGCAGAAAAAACAAGAATTTGTGTTTTAATTTTATTTTAGAAAGTTGCATGTTCTTATAAATAAATTTCAGGATTATCTACAGAACTTGGCACCCATTTAGATTTCAATTCTTTTGTCGGCGAAGTCGACAACCATATTTATGGAATTTGGCTCCCATTTTCACATTTATGTTTTTGATGGGATCTATTTTACAACATGGCCTTGCGTAGTTTGTTCTACATTATCTAGACATCAGAGCCATGATGACTCTGATGTCGAGCATTTATTTGTCGTGTGTAAAAGTACACCTGTATTTCGCTGCCCCCGCAGAATAAACGCGTAAGTGCTATTGCGGCGGTTTTGATATTAATCCATATTCGTTATGAATTATAGGTCAAAATACATTACCTCAATTTTTCACTTACGCGTTTATTCTGTGGGGGCATCGATTTGTTTATTTGTTTGTTACGCTTTCACGCTAAAACGACTGAATGGATTTAGATGAAACTTTGCACATGAGTAGACTAGAACCTGGGTTAGGACATAAAATACTTTTTATCCCGATATTCCCACGGGATCGAGACTTATGCTGGTGAAACCGCGGGGTGCAGTAATTCAGAAATAAATGTGAATGGCAACGTCTGTATTGATTGATAAAAAAGAAAAGAACCCAACTAAAAACTAATCATTTTGACATCTAAACCTTAATGTATAGGTATTATCATAGATGTATTATTATAATCTATAGGTATTACCAAATTAGCCTTCCCAGATCTTACAAAGACACACCCGTGTTCCCCAAAGGGGCATGCAAAGGTGTACCTGTAGTGCAATCAAAAACAATCCTCCAGCGAAAATCTAACATAAATTGTTTTAGCTATAAACTCTGAACTCTACTGATACCATTCTTAAAAAGCGTGATAGCCGGCTATCAAACTCGTGGTCAAGCCAAACCAGGCTCTTTGAAGCAATAAATAAAGCCGATAACAGCTGAAGCCTTTAAAGCTGATGATAAAAGTCGTTCGGACGTGATAAGGAGAGGACGTTGTAAATTTTGGACCCTTTTGAGACCTAACAGTGGACAGGGTCAAGAATAAATAAGGATAAGAATGAAATGTAAAAGATGACATTACTATCGAAGGGCTCTTTCAAGAGACACCACGGTATAACTTTCGGTTATGAAGATTAGAAATTGATAGTGATTTTGGCATATAAAGCTACGAAAAGAGAGGTCTCAAATCCCCGTCTAAGGAAAAATCATGTAAAGATATACCGGGTTTTGATTGTTGATACAATTAAATATTGCGTTGGTATAGTGGTTGGTGGTGGTGGTGGTAGCTGTTCGATTCTAGCCAATGTTTTAATTGAAAACAATTTTTTATGATTTTACGGTACTAATCAGTTTGGGGTTAAGATTTCCTGGCAAAGGGGCAGTCTCGTTTCACCGTTCAACTATCTAACTTTGTCTAATTTCAGAAAAGCCTATTTCCTGTAATTCTACAAATTGGAAGTGAAATTTTATATAAACTAGGTGACCCGGTGAACTTCGTACTACGTGAGAGTGAGATTAATATTTTTCGGCTGTTCCTTGAGGTTTTTCTTATTTTATTTTTTTCTAAACCACCCAAGTGTACAGGCGAACAAAACAAAAAAAAACTGTCGACCCATTTGCAATTGATTTCTTTTATATTACAGAAGAAGATATATAGATAAACCATCTAAGCCTTCGTGATATCAAAATAATATAATCATTAAAATTACTTTCTTCCTGCCATTTCTGTTTAATAACAAAAACGTTTTTATCTTATCATAAAAGTTAATGCGCAAGAATTATATAAAGCCAATGAAAGGAATATTACTGCGATAATAAAATGTAATTTTAAGTAGATGACGATTACACTTTATTTCTCAACTAGCTGTGCTGAAACTTCGATTCCAGTTTTTATATGCACGGAGATTTTACCACACGACTGTAGATATACGAAGACCAAGATATTATTTATAACGGACCTATCTCTAAAGTTACCCAACATAATTCACAGCATATCAAACGTGAAAATCAAACACTACCAACCAACAACACTGCTACAAAAAAAGTAGGTCACTTATTCGCACTTGCACATCGCATTTCTTTCCGGCCCGACGGAAAAGTTTGCACCAGTCCTAGAGTAACCAGTGTCCGCTTAGCATAATCATTGCAGCCTATAATGTTCCCCTTGCTGGGACACAGGCCTCCTCTCTGTGAGAGGGAGTGGGTCGTAATCCACCACGCGGGCCTCGTACAGGTTAGTAGATGTCACATGTCTTCGATTTTTTGGTTCTAGGACTTGCCGGTTTCCTCACGATGTTTTCTTCACCGTTTTGAGAGCAGTGGTGATGAAATAATTTATACAAAGAAAGGGTGTCTGTCAGGGTTCGAACCTACGATCTACTCGTAAGTTGCGGCCGTTACCACTGGGCGGGCGATCACTGATCTCCTTACGTTTAACAATAAGCATAATAATTAAGTAGGTTCATACATTGTTGATAATTATCTCACGAAGATGATCACACTGGCAACTTGTCAAGGAGTGTCACTAGTTTACATAGCTGTATCCGGTTCAGAAAAGGTTAGCAATAGGTCAGCTGATGCCTTATAAAAAGACGAAAAAGCAGGACACAATCAGACCTTCAAGGTTGAAGATATAAAAGATGCGATGGAGAAGGGCATGACCTCATTTTTGATAGGTTCTGTAGTATAAGACTATTCCTAACATTAGAATAAAATTTACATTTACAAAGTGATTACCTTTCAATATATATCTGCATCATGACAACCATAAAAACGGGTTTTCTATGAATTTTGTCGACGGAAGAATAGACAAAATGACAGATTGTGATTGTTTATCTCTCATTTTGTCTATCCTTTCGTCGACAAAACCCGTTTCTATTTTGATGATGCTACACGTGCTGCTTGACAATCTTGCAGGACAAAGGCATTCTCATAAGGAGAAGGCACATCACCATGCTCCCTGTCTGTTGGCGATTTTAGAAAATTAAGTAAAAACCTTACAAAATCAGTAATCCCAAAATTTTTAAACAATCACTCTAACGTTGCAACTATTAACCATTCAGCTATAAAAACTCTAAACACAATACGATTACACGAGCATCAAAGAAAAATTTAGCCGTTGTATCGATTAAAGGATTATCGACTTCGCTTTGAATTCTGCGAATCGTAACTCCTGCCCACGATTCTAACCTATAAAGTTAGATAAATCTGATGAGAACGGTGAACAGGGTTTATAGTCGAGAGACTTCAAAACTCGCTGAATATCAAAACATGCATAACACATGATTCATAGCTTAGGATGGATCTACTCGAGAACAGAAGTTAAGGAGTGATTAAAGATGTATGAACTATGAACATCCGTGATAAGGAGGAAACAAAACTCATAAACTATTGGTTAACTATCGTTCTGCATTATACAGTGGCTGTGGCTCCGATGACACAGTTATTGCACAGTTTCAATGTCAGAAAATTATATATAATTAAAGGAACTAATATTCCAATTTTGCGCATAGAAAACTTCTACATTTAGTCGTATATAATGAGCCTAATTATACTTCATTTTCTTTTACAATTTTAACACGTGTGCGTAGAAACCTCGTGTATTAAATTAAAGCATCCGTAGAAAAATATTTTTGTGTATATATTATTACCTATATGAATAACATGTTTCGCTCATTACTAACCGTAATGTCAAAATCAATAAATCTGCCTAGCCTATACCCAACCATGTTGGGGTCGGCTTCCAGTCTAACCAGATGCAGTTGAGTACTAGTATTTTACATGGAGCGACTACCTATCTGACCTCCACAACCCAGTAACTGAATAACACGATACCCCTTGGTAAGACTGATTGTCAGACTTTCGGGCTTCTAACAACCAGTAACGACTGTAAAAGATCCACGAATGACAGCCGGGACTTAACGTGCTTTACGAGGCACAGAGAAATTTCAGTACACAAAGATGGTCACCCATCTACGGTCCAACCCCGGCAAGCATAGTTTTTCCTGATGGATCAACCCGTGCGGCTGTTATTACTAACCGTATGAATTAGTTACAGTTCGGAATATACGAACCAGGAGAAGACGGAACCATCGTTCCATCTAACATATGCAGGTAATATAGACCGGACGTAAATCAGAACGAGTAAGCAACTGAGTTGAATTAAATAATTAGTTCTGATTCTGACGTACCGATAGCAAGTCAATTCAGTACGACGAACAACAAGACAGCACATTATCTCACATCCGGTGTAACACTATCATTAGTTTAAGTAGTGTATGTTTTTTGCGAAATGTACGTCTTTGTAGATGTGAAGATTGAAAATTCTATGAATTAAAAATGTACGACAAAATTCGAAAACGAAATCGTTCAGGTAAAATGAACGGCCTTGAAGCAATACTATCACCACGATTCTCTAACGGATTAGTGATCGCAGTATTTTAATTTGTCACTAATTACTTATCAACTTGGTTGATTGTCAACGTTGTCTTTCAAAGAAAACTAACTATTATAATGTATTCAGCATCAGGAGTAAGGCTTCAACATCCATATAGGAAAACAGGTGAACTAAAGTATTGTAATGAGCCGGTAACACAGAAACCTCTCTACAAAGAAGATTAGCTTGGTCACGTTTTAGTAACAGGATTATACATATAATCCATAGTATGTCATATGGAGATAAATTGTGCGGTTGTTCAGGTAAAGGAATACTATCATAGATTATACGTATTTTCAAATACTCCTTTGGTGCATGATTGTGTTTTTGAGTGTCATTTTTTATAATTTGTATATATCTATTTGAACTGATTTAGAAGGTCCGGGTGAAGGATTTCAATTTAAATTTTTGCAAGTTTTCGATGAAGGATTCTTAATTCACCACTTCCTTCTTTTTATTCTAGAGAAGAATCTTTTTCAACTCAAAAATCAATCAACTAACTCAGCCTATCGTCAACTGCTAGACATAGGTTTCTCCCAGGCTGCGCTACAACACTCTGTCCTCCATCTTGCACATTCAGTCTATCACCCACCTTTTTAAGTTTGTTGGTCCCCATGTAGTATTTAGCGATTTTTTAAAACTTGATTTCAGCCGAAAGACGTCCACTGCTGGACATAGGCCTCCCCCAAGCACCGCCACTTCAACCGGTTCTGTGTATCCCGCATCCAGCGGATTCCTGCAGCCTTCACAAGATCATCGGTCCACCTTGTGGGAGGCTTTCCAACGCTACGTCTTCCGGTAAGCGGTCGTCACTCCAGAACCTTTTGGCCCCATCGGCCATCTGTTCTGCGAGCAATGTGTCCTGCCCATTGCCAACTTTGACAACCAAATCACTAAATTTTGAAAAATTATTTGCGATATCTATCCTATGTGCTCAGTATTCCCAGTGATATAAATATTGGTGACCTTTACTACATACAGCCTTCTTTATCCTTATCTCCCTATCCTTGCGGGTATTAGAACTTTGAAGGTCCAACGTACTTCATTGCCATGTGTTCTTTACTACCGTTATATTTTTTTTTCTCATCATGTTTCCAGGTTTACTTGTATATTATCTTTAATCATATTTCATCGTAGTCCTTTACTTTATCTGTTGTTTTTTCATTACATGCTCTTTCTATTTTCGTCCAGTAAGTAAATCTATTTTGCTTTTTTGATTAAAAATCACCCTGTTTCTCATCTGCGCCAGTTGTCAATAGGATCAAGTGAAGTTTTGTGGGTCGATAATGTTAATTGATATTTGTGCCTTTATATTAAAAATTTCGTTTGTTTGTCCTCCTCCGTCAATTGTCAATTTATTGGGTTTAATAATTGCTTTCACAATGTGTTTTATTTTTTTGCAATATTGCTGAAATATGTTACAAAACACCAAGATTACCAATATCCACGATACTTTCAATATAAACTTAATTCAATACGTCGTTAGTCGACAACATAGCAACTCATTGAATTACATTTTCCATGGTTATTATTTTATCCTATTCCAATAATTTTACTAAAAATTCCATACATTTCACTATCAGAGTTATATTAAATGTTTTGCACAGTATAATCGTTCGGTCGTTGTAAATCGTTCGCTTTCGATCCATATTATAATCGATTCATTTGTTCCACACTGGCCTATCGTAATTATGAATATGATCGACATTACTTGAAAAGATACAGAATTAGTAGCAATTTAACAATTCCAAAGTACAGGGTGATAGTCCAAAAATTTATAATGACGGTCGAAGTCCAGAAAGTAATTCAAAAACTGCGTAACCTAATTGAGAGATTTTTTTTTTCAGAATAATTCAACATAACAAACAGTAATGATTGAGTAAAACCATAACAATGCAGACTCAAATAAAGCATAATGTAAGTCAAAGATTACATAGAAGCAGCTGAAACAATTCTAGTAAGAACACACAAGGTTCCAGCCAGTCGGAAAATCGCCATCACGAGGAGTAAAGTCCGCATCATTTAACGTACCTAGGTACTTACCTACTGTTAAGTTCTAGAAATATGCCGAAAGATCTACGTTTCCAACTGTTTTATTGAACAAAAATTGCCGGGCGAAAAATATTCAGTTTTCAAGACAAAATCAAAGTTCAAGTTCAATGAAAAAAGAAGTAATAACAAAATTAACAATTTTAAGCGTCAATTTTCTTTGACTGCATTAGTTTTTATTGGGGTAAAGGAAATACGCAGCCGGTTTTCTAATATATTCTGTTTTTGTCATATCTACGTTTCTGTTTTGAACATTAGTCCCATCACGGTCATTTGCAAATCCTTTGGGAACGTTTTTGTTACTGTTTAGTCTTCCTGTCCTAAAGGAATCTTGTCCTAAATATTTTTCCGGATCACCTGAATTTTCTTCTATTTCGTTCACCTTTTCTATATTATGGAAACATTTTTCACCGTATTTACTAGAACAGGAATCAAATTTAGAAATCATCATGTTTTTAGAGGGCTGTTTTTCTAAAGTAGTTCGGCAAATTCTACGATATTTTTAAATAATTTCATTCCAAATCAATAAAAGAGAGCACCAATAATTTGATAAGATAGAAATTGGATGGATTAATCGATCCCGTATCATTACATTATGGCAATAAGACTAATGTTTTGGTAACAATCTCCTGGCATCAGAATCATTAGACGCATAGTATTCGTTTTTGGTGCCAAAATCGTATGTAGAAACAATTCGTTGGATGCCGAAACAAAATGAATCGGCAACGCCGCAGATCGCCAAGAATCAACAAGTGCAAGGCGCACCAACAACATCTCCCGGCGGTAAACAAAGAAAAGCAAGCAAGCCATGGAATTCGTTCGAGACAGAGGCAACGATCGTGAAAACTGGGCCGGACATGTGTGCCTCGGCCGTGACCGCTTTACAATCACTTTTCAATTAATAAAGAACAAGCAAGCACCTGCAGAATGCAACAGATTCTATCACTCGCAACAAACAAGCAATACGCACGCGTTTGATGCCGCTCCAAAATATATCCGGACCGCACTTTCACAGGTAAGTTAGTGTGTTTTGTTTACGTACTTTTAGGGTATAACACAGGGCACAGGCACACAGGGTAGCACGAGTCGAGTCGCGGACGAGGGCGCGTAGCGCGGCGTGCGAGTGATTCGCGCGGTGGTCGTCACGGCACTGGCCCGAGCGGCGCGCGGCGGTCGGCACGGCGCTCGGCGAACGGCAATTCGCAACTCGAAATACCTACGTAACGTAACTTAACTCCATAATATTTTATAGTTTCGTAATCGTGTTACTCGATTACTGTGCGCCGTTCGCGTCTAATCGATGTCACGATTTCGGGAGCGGTCCTTGGGACTGAGAGAATCGAAACTCACATGCATTCCATGTTTGTTAAATGCAAGCCTCTTAGGAAAGGTCAAAGTGTGCGGTTCGCAACAATCGCAACGTATATGTCAAATTGTATACGTTCGTCCTCCCACGTAGCTTGCGAAGGAGAAGTGAGAAAAAGTTTCAACGGCAATTTGTGTGCTCATTAGTTTTGCATCAATTCCTTCTGGATAACACCACATTGCTCGCCTCAATGGTTAGATAGATGTGGGTAGTAAATAACATGTTGCGAGAATCATACAAAAAACATGTTTCCCGGTAGGTATTTTGTGAAAACTTCACGACCGATTTACGTTACGTTGCGTCGCGACTGTAAACGACGGCATGAATATTCAGAGGACTGGCACTGAGCAGTCGTTCCATATTTCGCTCGTCTGGATGACTCCTGTCCAATATATCCTTGCTCTAATTACGTGTAATTCAATAATGATGACATAAAAGCCTGAAGCCCTTGGGAATTTGGGCCACTAACTGTCTAGCCAAAAATCCCCAAAAGAACAAAGCTGCGACGGGACAAAGGTAAAGTTCACTAAAGATGGAATTATTACCGAACAATATTGGGTGACCTTATCACTTTTATTAAGCCCAGTTCCAATTTGTATTAGGTACAGTGCGGGGTATTTATGTAGGCGAATATCTAGAAGCTTTTGTTGCCGTTGTTATTTGGAAACAGGATCTTTTGGGAGGATTCCGGAACTGGTGCGTTCGTCCTAGATATTTTCATTATTATAAAAGTCACATCGCGTGTCCTAATGTCTTTGGATTAGTAATTTAGTCTTTATTTATGAGAACTGTACAATTCAAGCAAAACACTTAAATGGCATATGCAAAATATTTTAGTCTTACTTAATACGTTTTTGATAATTCACAGCGTTTACTCGTGCTGTTTTTATATACCGTACTTAGGATTATTTTGAATTCACATACAATTAACAAAAGAAATAAGTATCTTTACACTGTATGTAAAGATAAAATTAATATTACAAGCGTTATAACAATACATAAACAAAATCCACTCAAAAGGACAACGCAAAAGATTTTGATACTGAACATACGCACAAAATGGTTTTAAAATGACTTGTATTTTGCTGCTTGCTGGTTTATCTCTTTTTGTTGACTGTACAAGAAAACTCCATTATTCAAAGTTATTTTAATGATTTCGCTAACGATAAATTGCTTTACCATCAAAATTGTTTGCTTCATTTTTTTGACGCCCTTTCTCTGTTATTACCGAGCGCTCGTCCCACGCAAAAAGCTGTTCATTCAGGCTTCACGGTTCTTAGCGGAGGGCTAACATTTTATACTATAATTATCATTCAGTGTTTATATTTAGTTTAGCTATGATATCAGAATTATCTCTCTTATTTATAGATTTTATGTACCTAGATACTGAAAACGTTTAGTTCATGGAAAAATATTTTAGAAGTATGTTGTATGTGTGCTCTTTATGGTTTTGGTTAGTGTTCGTCCCATAATTCGGATTAATTCCTAACGTTTGAATATTTTTTCTACATACCATCACGCCTATTTTCTTTAAAGGGTTAGGCAGAGGTGTACATATAGTACGCTCACATTTTGCCAGTTATGTTTAAGTTCCATGTATTAAGGGGCGAGCCTATTGTCATCAACCGGGCACAAATCCAGACTCCGGGACTGATAAATTCCTGATAGAAAAACCCAACAACACTTTGCCCGATCCAGAAATCGAACCCAGGACCTCATGCTCAACAGTAGCGCTTGCGACCACTACATAATACTTATGTACCTACTCTTTTATATTTAATTTTATGTTGGCTACATTGTTTATTTGGTTTTATTGTTTTAAATTACTATACTCCATTTGAAATAAGATTAGACATTTAACTAAACATTTTTTACAGTCCGTTCAACCGATTTTGACTTCTATTGCGTTGGTGGCATGACAAATGGCAGCTGCAGTAAACAGTTGGTTTGTAACCACTTTTTTTGCTTTTAATGCCATCTTTATGCCTACGTAATAGAAGTCAAAATCGGTTGAACGGACTGTAAAAAAGGTTTGTTTAAATGTCTAATCTTATTTCAAACGGAGTATAGTTTGAAAACAACATTATCTTTCAGCTTGAAGACTGTAACATTTAGACCTAGATCACCAATAACACATCTTTAAGGCTTATAAACCGACTAAATACCTCAACCTAACTCACCAAAACCTTCGCTTATCGGCACCAGCTACGTTTAAGGAAGAACATTAACCTAACAGAGAAACATTAAAGTTTATTGTAGTATAAAGTGTCGCCGACATGTGTGTACTGACTGCGACATTGAAGAGAAGGGAATATTCCGTTGAGTGTTTAGATGATTTCTGTTAAGGGATTGGCAGGACTAGGGACCTGAAATATGAACAGAGATTTAAACAGGGCTATATAATATTAAAACATAGGTAGTAATAACCTAGGAGGAGCTTGGAGGAGCTTGGAGGAACTTTTGGCTAAGTAATAACAGCCACACGGGTCGATCGATTAAGTTAAGCTACGCTTGCCGTAATTGGTCCGTGGATGGGTGACCATCTTTATACACCAAGACCATGCCTCGCAAAGCACGTTTAGCCGTTGGTCCCGACTGTCATTGGTTGATCTTTGTCAGTCGTTACAGGTCATCAGAAGCCCAAAAGTCTAACAACCAGTCTTACCAAGAGGTACCGTATTACCCAGTAACTGGGTTGTGGAGGTCAGATAGGCAGTCGCTCCATGTAAAATACTGGTATCCAGCTGCATCCGGTTAGACAGGAAGCCGACCCCAACATAGTTTGGAAAAGGCTAGGCAGATGATGAGGTAGTAATAACCTACTTGTCCAAAGTCATCGCCGAAGGAGGCCGAGGAAACGCTGGCGTGATGACTTACCCCTTGGTCCCGATATCACCACTCGCGCGACCTGCGTCTTGCGTCTGCGACCGAGGCAAGAACAAATGTGAGAAGTTATTTAGAGCATGCCATGCGTCGCCGCGGTGCTACTTGCGGAGAGGAGAGCAGCGCGAGAACATTGGAGCGCCGCCCCGCGCCGCAAGACGCACCGCAAGACGCACCACTCTATGCCGTGGTCCTGGCCTTAAGAGGGGTTTATGGGATATTTGCTGGAGAAGGCAATACACAGGGAAGAGTGGAAAGTTGTGGGGAGACCTTTGCCCAGCAGTAGGAAAACATTTTGAAAACGAAAAATATACTTGTCGAATATGAAAGATACCATCAAAATCCTCAATCTGCCGAGCCTTTTTCCAACTATATTGGGGTCGACTTCCAGTCTAACCGGATGCAGCTGAATACCAGTATTTTACATGGAGCGACTGCCTATCTGATCTCCACAACCCAGTAACTGGGTAATACGATACCCCTTGGTAAGACTGGTTGTCAGACTTTCGGGCTTCTGACGACCTGTAACGACTGTCAAAGATCCACGAATGACAGCCGGGATCAACGGCTTAACGTGCTTTCCGAGACACGGAGGAGTCTCGGTATGTAGAAATGGTCACCCATCCACGGACCAACCCCGGCAAGCGTAGCTTAACCTAACAGATCGACCCGAGCGGCTGTTAGTATTTAGCCACGAAAACAACAAACATGAAAGATACCATATAGGATGGAATAAATTAGCCTCTACTAGTGGTTACCGGTGGTATCTGCTTGCCGACTAACAAACATATAATTTTAAAAATGGTGGCCAAATTCTAAAAAGTTTTGAGACGAGAAAAAGAAAGAATTTTGCTAAAACACTCAGATACTCTTACAGTTTTCATAAGCAAAAAAAATGCTTAAGAAAACTCTTTTCCTTATCATAACTAGTTTATTTTTATTTAAAAGTTATGACACTTCTCGGAAACCTCTTTCATAAATAGACTAATAAAAGGTAATAAAACTGCAGTAAATATTATCATCTTGGCACTCTATTCACTTCAGACGGCTAAACAATAAGTGTAGGTGTGAAATACGCCCACATACGATGACGTAGTTCCAAATGATAGTGGGCGAGCTTTCCTACAACTTTTGCACACACAACACCAATTTCCGAATTTCGTGTCGGCAATTTTCGTAATTTTTCGCTTCACTATTTTCGTTTGACACTGATAATAATGCGTCGTATAATGGAGGTCACAGGATAGGAAGTTACAGAAGATCAATTTTGGTTAATTTTTTATTTTATTGTCTATAGTTTGTACGTTGATTAAATAAAAAAATAATCATGTAACACAGTAAGTTTTGTCTAAACTAATATTATAAAGAGAAAAGTTTAGATTTCTTGTATGTTTGTTTGTTACACTTTCACACTAAAACGGCTGAACGGATTTGGATGAAATTTGGCAAATGGGTAGACCATGACCTGGGTTAGGCATAGAATACTTTTTATTCCGATATTCCCACGGGATCTAGTTTGTGATATGTTTGAAATATAAATATTTGTTACTGTGAGGACTTATCATTGGAATTCAACCTCACACATTATGCAGGCTGGCAAGAACGCTCTATGGTATCCGAACATTCGAACATTTTATATTTAAATTAGGATTTTCGTATGGTGTGCATTTGTTGTAAGAAAAACGAGTTGAGCCCCTGGCGTCGGTCGCGTAATATTGTCCTTTGCTTTATACTGTTGGTTTAATTTTAGTCTGTTTTTCCAAAAGTTTCTTTAATTTCTCACACTATACACGATCCCGAGTGCCGCAGCCAAGTTAGTTGCTCACATTACAATGTGATGATACGATACAACAGGCCTTAGCCCGAATTTTTGCCCCGTATTATTAGAAGATGGTCTATTTCTTTAGGCTATATGATGTTTGAATACCTCGTCGTTGACGTTCAACAGCTATTTGGAGTTTTACAATAGTTTTGCATCAAGGGAGGTCAATAGTTATGTTCTCTGCCCGTTTGAAGATGGACACTTTGAGGGACATTCAGGAAGAGCCACCCTAGTGCACGCTGTTTGATGACATCATCGTTCATATCATCATATCATGGTGATGATTGATGGAAGGGTTATATAGAGCTTTTCGAAGAGTTGTCGCCGTCTGCTGTGACTAGGCCTTCTGTCCTCGTCATTCTGTGGTATAGGGCAGTTATTGCAAAACCTTGTCTGAGGGAGGTACATGATAAAGCAATATGCAAATACCCGGGGAGTGAGCCGTACGTACCAAATACTTTTAACGGCTGTTTTTGTAGTTGCTAGGAGGGTAAGCTAGTGTTAAGGTGGGTAAGGTTAGGGCTTCAGTAAATGTCTATTGTTGGTGCAGGTATAATTTCGTAAAAAACTCCGAGACATTTCTTTCAGTTCGCTCGTGTGAGATTTCTTGGGATCGATTCCCGGGTCAGGTTAATAGTTTTTGGTTTTACATACTGGACATTTTGAGCCTGTGCCTGCGTGTGTGTATTTTTTTTTTCATTTTTATGTTTCCTAACCCTTCGGGGAAACAAGGCGTGATGTTATGTTATGTTAAATTTTGAGTATCAACCCGAAATTTGGAATTGTCTTAGCAATAGGCTCGCCTCTTATTACATGGAGCTTACAAAATGCATGTTTGCGATTTTTATGTAAATTTGTAGAAAAAAAAATCCCAGCTAATGCTATACCAACACACCAAGCAACAATTTAAAATCATTTTAATATTGGATATAACTATTTAAATTACAGTATTGCACACAATCACAGCAATTTAGGTGTTGCCATGCATAAAAATCACATAAAGCTACCTACAATTACGTTCAAGGTTATTTCATTCAAGTATTTTGGAGAAAATCACTGATGGATGATCACCGGTTATGAAAATAGTGATTGGTGATGTCGTAACGGTGATCAAAGTTAATCACCTGGTGTTAAATAGGAGGGTTTGGGTTGCACAAGCTTGTGAAGTTAAGATGCGTACTAATACTGGTTTTAGATTTTAATTGGCTGTTAAAACGGTATTGCTAATGTTCTCGCAAGTGATGATTAAAGTTACATAATTAAAATTAATAAACAACCCATCCATAACATCACGCCTTGTTTCCCCGAAGGGTTGGGCAGAGGTGTCCCTGTAGCAGGTACACCCACATTTCGCCAGTTATGTTTAAGTCCCATGTAATAGGGGGCGAGCCTATTGCCATCAACCGGGCACAAATCCAGACTCCGGGCTGCTACTGAGAAATTTCAGATAGAAAAACCCAATAACAACCCATCCATCCCTACAATTATTCCATCTCCACTGCTCTCAAAACGGTGATGGAATACATTGTGAGGAGACCGGCACGTCCTTTAACCAAATTTATTTATTTTAACATTAAACGACTAAGGTCAATTACATTAGTTAAAAACAAAGATACAAACACATTATTAAAGTACTGTAAACAAAAGTATACAACTACTCGACAGTCATACGCTCATCTCACAATACTCCAGACATACTGACAAGATCTTCTTCCATTCATCCGCGAACACATCACAGTCAGGCTTAGCGTCGAAGAGAGCGTTGAGCACAGAGTGTGCGAGGGACGGGAGACTGGGCTCGAGCGACGGTTCGACTCCGAAGCACGGCGAACAATCTATGCCTCCTTCCACAGTAATAGTTTATCGGAGCAAAAAGATGGGACAGTTCGTCATACAGTTCAGGAGCATCGGTTTTTCCATGAAGGATCTTACACATATTAATAATTTGGTGATTTTTAGGGTTCCGTACCTCAAAAGGTAAAAAACGGAACCCTTACAAGATCACTCTCTTGTCCGTCTGTCCATGTGTCACCACCGACGATACTGAGGTCTATAGTCCCTATTAGGTGTATAAAAATTAGATTAATTAGTTTAAATTTTTTGCAAAAACTTGTGAGTACCAAAATTTTCACCTTTTTTATTTTTCCTTGCTTTTTTAGGACATCATGTTTCATGAAATTTTTTGTTTGTATAAGACGTGTCCTCTATCTAAATATATAACTTTCGTTGTGCACCGCGATTTAAAAAAAAAAAAACAAAATGGCGACCGACGTTAGGGCCACCCTCCATTCAAAAATATTCAAACCCCGTTCGTGATTCTAGGTCAACGGGAACTACCATATAGATTTTCGGCCCAAAACCTATAGGGTACTTCCGGTTGACCTATCATTTTGATTAAAAGCAAGGTCTTACAGCACAAGTAAAATAATAATAATTGATGAGGATGTAAATTAGATTGGTGTAGTGGGGGTGGGGGTTTTAGAATAAGAAATAATGTTTTAGGGCCTGTAAAATTGAACACGTCCTCCTGAAATAAATATTTCTTATTCATAAGTAGCGGCAACACCGTATGGTAACAGAATAGCTGTTACCAAAGCTCGTACGAGTATAAGCCCTATAGTACCTAATACTACTTAGCTAGCGGTAATTGGACTTAATTTTATCAAGCGTCAATTCGTTTGTTGATTAACTTTCAGGAATGCGGCTTTCAATTACTTATGAATGACATGAAACCTTTAATAATAAACTGAAATAGATAATATGTCACTAAATCCAAAATCGGAAAAAGTTTTGTTGGGTTTTTCATCAAGAATTTCTCAGTAGCAGCCCAGAGTCTGGATTTGTGCCCGGTTGATGGCAATAGGCTCGCCCCCTATTACATGGGACTTAAACATAACTGGTGAAATGTGGTTGTACTGTAGGTACACCCACCCCTCCACCACCTACCTCTCCACCGCCCTTTTTTAGGGTTCCGTAGTAAACAAGGAACCCTTATAGTTTCGTCATGTCCGTCTGTCTGTCTGTCTGTCTGTCCGCGGTCTAGCTCCGAGACCCTTAGTACTAGAAAACTGTAATTTGGCAAAGGTATATATTTTAATTACGTCGACAAAGTGGTAAAATAAAATTATGAAAAACATTTTTGTTTTGGGTACCTCTCATACACGTAAAGTGGTGATGTAATTTTTTTTCTTTTTTTAACCCATAGTGAGGGGTATCATTGGAAAGTTCCTTTAAAAACATTGCGAGTTTGTGAAAACCATTTTTAGATTCAGGGAACCGTTTGCGAAATATTAAGCTTTAAAGTGCTAATTTTTGTTAGAGTCAAGTGTGTCCCCCCCCCCCTGCCGGCTAAATGGTAGGTTTTAGACATGTGAAAAAATTCACGGCAGTAGCTTATATAACGAATTTAAAAGGAAAACTATCACAGCTGTGTAGGCTATACAAGTTAACGAGTAATAGTCGACCAACTTAGATTTGCGGTTGTAAAAACATTTTCTCCATTCTGTATGAAAATTTTTTTTTTTTCGACTACAAAGTTAAGTTTGTTCTTCGAATAAATTTATCCCAACTACGGAATCCTACATTGTGCATGGTCCGACATGCACTTGGCCGGTTTTTTTTTTCATCCAGTCGCGTAGGCGTATCTTATGTTATGAACTAATAAACGATTTTTTTTTACGAAACTTATTAACTCCTAAACGAACATTCATCGGCTTAATGCTTCCAAATCAGTGCACACCTTTAGAGACGTATCAACAAAGTTATGTTTAGCAACGTAACTTAAAGGTCAAACTTAAGTAACAGACAGCACAAAGTTAAGTAATGAGGTCCAATTTGTTTTTTTGATATGAAACATCTATAGCGGCGGGTTAGATCGACTGTTGACGCGTCGCCATATTTATTTCTTGTCGTAAACTCTCCTTAAATCGCATGTCTGTACATCTACATAAAAAAATAAAGTTTAATAAAAAACTGTAACCCGACTACGGGAAAACAAAAATGATCTAAAAAGTACGAAACAAGCAAATATTTCAGACAGAAATCAAGACATAGGTACAAAAATGGTCAAGGTAAAGCCGTGGTCGCATGCCTGTATCATGTTGGTGCCAGGAACACCTACAAAATTATAATGGCATGGGACGACGGCTTTACCTTGACCATTTTTGTACCTATGTCTTGATTTCTGTTTGAAATATTTGCTTGTTTCGTACTTTTTAGATCATTTTTGTTTTCCCGTAGTCGGGTTACAGTTTTTTATTAAATTTTATTTTTTTTATTTTATACTTTTCCGTTTTTACACTTGATAAACGTAAATAAGAGTAGAGTAATACAATAGTTCAGTAATTAACCTATTTTAAATTCCAATAGCAGTGTATAGTGCTTTGGACGAAACCATAGAGCGATTTATTTCGACGCCAACACCATATATCGATATCGAGCTTCGAAGAAATCCAAAATATAAATATTTCGTTGTACTTGTTTTTCTTCATAAGACTGGAATTACAAATCGGTACTACTTATTAAAATTTGATTAACTGCACGTTGGTAGTAACATCTTGCGATACTACGTAGCGCCGTCTCACTTTTGCTTGTTTTTAACGATTTAAACATATTTGTTTACTTTGAAAATATAATATTATATGCATATTTGTAATGTGCTCGTCAAGACCTTTCTTTTGAAACCAAACATGTCATGATCATCCCATTTTAATTTTTTTCGAGGTTAGAAATTTACGTGTAAAGTCCACCAAATTAAATTTAGGAAAAAATTATATGGCCTATGTCACCCGGACCATTATTACGAATCTATTGATACCTCATTCATCAAAATCGGTTTAGTAGTTTAGGTGCTACGGTGGAACACACGTAAAAACAAACATACATACATACATACATACAAACATACATACATACAAACATACATACATAGACTGCTAAAATCATAACCCTTCCTTTTGGCTTTGCCGTAGTCGGGTAAAAATTATAATGGCATGCGACCACGGCTTTACCTTGACCATTTTTGCATCTATGTCTTGATTTCTGTCTGAAATATTTTCTTGTTTCATACTTTTTAGAGCGTGATTTTTCAGTAGTCGGGTTTAGTTTTTGAACTTATTTTTAATATCAGCACTGGGAGTGTGGTTGCTTATATTTTCACGGGTATACTACCAAACTGGAAAGCAAAAGGAGTATGTAAGGATCATAGCAGGTGGCGTTCTGTAGTTTCTGCCTACCCCTATGGGACAAAGGCGTGAGTTTATGTATGTATGTATTAAAGTATACTCGTATAAGATAAGACAGTTAAAAAAAATACAAACATACAGAACCACGCATAGAACTTATACACTAATAAATAAAATCCGTTTTCGAAACATATTGACCAAACCAACAAAAAAAAAAATTTGCAAATTATGATTTGCGGTCACGCATTTGCACGTGACTTTTGCGGTTTAGTAGAATGTCAGTGACTGACAGATGGTAATGTCATAATGTCAGAAATTACTTCACCCAGACTAGGAGATAGGAGTTACATCATAATGATGGTTTAGATATAATGTTTAACCTTTATAGACGTGACGTAGTGATAAGGTCAACATGATATACAACCTCCAACACCTCGGCTTGATGGTATGATAAAAATCTTTAAAAAAATTGGTGCAATATCAATCGATCATATCAAACAAATCAAGCAATCTTAGAGCAACTAGAGTGCGCGCAAGATAACTCTGCGAGCGATTGGTGGCGCTGGTGTGCTTAATTCTATATTATAATATTTAATATATTAAATCTGTTTTAATCATTTAATCTTAACATTATTCATCATCATCATCATCATCATTTCAGCCGAAAAACGTCCACTGCTGGTTATAGGCGTCCCCAAGCACCGCCACTTCAACCGTTTCTGTGCTTCTCGTATCCAGCGGATTCCTGCGCCCTTACACAAGGTCATCGGTCCATCTTGTGGGAGACCTTCCAACGCTACGTCTTCCGGTACGTGGTCGAATCTTTCAGCCCCATAGGCCATCTGTTCTGCGAGCAATGTGCCCTGTCCATTGCCACTTAAGTTTGGCAACTCTTATGGCTATGTCGGTTACCTTAGTTCTCCTGCGGATCTCTTCATTGCCTTTTGGGTGACTTTTAGCTTTCTGATAGGGCCCATTGTGAGCGACCACGTTTTAGTGCCATAGGTCATCACTGGCAACACGCACTAGTCAAAGACTTTCGTCTTGAGACACTGCGGTATGTGGGATGAGAAGATATTCGCTTCGTATACGTAGCTTCACGAACGCTGCCCAGCCGAGTCGGATTCGATGATTGACCTCTTTCTCGAATTTGGACCTTCTTAGCTACCTAGCTAATATTATCAATCTTATATTATTGGAACGAACCTCTTTAACGTGGCTTGTAAACTTTCAGAAATCATCACGCTAAAAAGTGTTAATACTTACGACTGTCTTCTTCTAATTCAAAGAGGAAGAAAGAGACAGAGAGAAAACCAGCAGAAAAAAACAAAAGAAAAGAATAAAGTGGCGACCGACGTTAGGGCCACCCTCCATTCAAAAATATTCAAACCCCGTTCGTGATTCTAGGTCAACGGGAACTACCATATAGATTTTCGGCCCAAAACCTATAGGGTACTTCCGGTTGACCTATCATTTTGATTAAAAGCAAGGTCTTACAGCACAAGTAAAATAATAATAATTGATGAGGATGTAAATTAGATTGGTGTAGTGGGGGTGGGGGTTTTAGAATAAGAAATAATGTTTTAGGGCCTGTAAAATTGAACACGTCCTCCTGAAATAAATATTTCTTATTCATAAGTAGCGGCAACACCGTATGGTAACAGAATAGCTGTTACCAAAGCTCGTACGAGTATAAGCCCTATAGTACCTAATACTACTTAGCTAGCGGTAATTGGACTTAATTTTATCAAGCGTCAATTCGTTTGTTGATTAACTTTCAGGAATGCGGCTTTCAATTACTTATGAATGACATGAAACCTTTAATAATAAACTGAAATAGATAATATGTCACTAAATCCAAAATCGGAAAAAGTTTTGTTGGGTTTTTCATCAAGAATTTCTCAGTAGCAGCCCAGAGTCTGGATTTGTGCCCGGTTGATGGCAATAGGCTCGCCCCCTATTACATGGGACTTAAACATAACTGGTGAAATGTGGTTGTACTGTAGGTACACCCACCCCTCCACCACCTACCTCTCCACCGCCCTTTTTTAGGGTTCCGTAGTAAACAAGGAACCCTTATAGTTTCGTCATGTCCGTCTGTCTGTCTGTCTGTCTGTCCGCGGTCTAGCTCCGAGACCCTTAGTACTAGAAAACTGTAATTTGGCATAGGTATATATTTTAATTACGTCGACAAAGTGGTAAAATAAAATTATGAAAAACATTTTTGTTTTGGGTACCTCTCATACACGTAAAGTGGTGATGTAATTTTTTTTCTTTTTTTAACCCATAGTGAGGGGTATCATTGGAAAGTTCCTTTAAAAACATTGCGAGTTTGTGAAAACCATTTTTAGATTCAGGGATCCGTTTGCGAAATATTAAGCTTTAAAGTGCTAATTTTTGTTAGAGTCAAGTGTGTCCCCCCCCCCCCCTGCCGGCTAAATGGTAGGTTTTAGACATGTGAAAAAATTCACGGCAGTAGCTTATATAACGAATTTAAAAGGAAAACTATCACAGCTGTGTAGGCTATACAAGTTAACGAGTAATAGTCGACCAACTTAGATTTGCGGTTGTAAAAACATTTTCTCCATTCTGTATGAAATTTTTTTTTTTTTCGACTACAAAGTTAAGTTTGTTCTTCGAATAAATTTATCCCAACTACGGAATCCTACATTGTGCATGGTCCGACATGCACTTGGCCGGTTTTTTTTTTCATCCAGTCGCGTAGGCGTATCTTATGTTATGAACTAATAAACGATTTTTTTTTACGAAACTTATTAACTCCTAAACGAACATTCATCGGCTTAATGCTTCCAAATCAGTGCACACCTTTAGAGACGTATCAACAAAGTTATGTTTAGCAACGTAACTTAAAGGTCAAACTTAAGTAACAGACAGCACAAAGTTAAGTAATGAGGTCCAATTTGTTTTTTTGATATGAAACATCTATAGCGGCGGGTTAGATCGACTGTTGACGCGTCGCCATATTTATTTCTTGTCGTAAACTCTCCTTAAATCGCATGTCTGTACATCTACATAAAAAAATAAAGTTTAATAAAAAACTGTAACCCGACTACGGGAAAACAAAAATGATCTAAAAAGTACGAAACAAGCAAATATTTCAGACAGAAATCAAGACATAGGTACAAAAATGGTCAAGGTAAAGCCGTGGTCGCATGCCTGTATCATGTTGGTGCCAGGAACACCTACAAAATTATAATGGCATGGGACGACGGCTTTACCTTGACCATTTTTGTACCTATGTCTTGATTTCTGTTTGAAATATTTGCTTGTTTCGTACTTTTTAGATCATTTTTGTTTTCCCGTAGTCGGGTTACAGTTTTTTATTAAATTTTATTTTTTTTATTTTATACTTTTCCGTTTTTACACTTGATAAACGTAAATAAGAGTAGAGTAATACAATAGTTCAGTAATTAACCTATTTTAAATTCCAATAGCAGTGTATAGTGCTTTGGACGAAACCATAGAGCGATTTATTTCGACGCCAACACCATATATCGATATCGAGCTTCGAAGAAATCCAAAATATAAATATTTCGTTGTACTTGTTTTTCTTCATAAGACTGGAATTACAAATCGGTACTACTTATTAAAATTTGATTAACTGCACGTTGGTAGTAACATCTTGCGATACTACGTAGCGCCGTCTCACTTTTGCTTGTTTTTAACGATTTAAACATATTTGTTTACTTTGAAAATATAATATTATATGCATATTTGTAATGTGCTCGTCAAGACCTTTCTTTTGAAACCAAACATGTCATGATCATCCCATTTTAATTTTTTTCGAGGTTAGAAATTTACGTGTAAAGTCCACCAAATTAAATTTAGGAAAAAATTATATGGCCTATGTCACCCGGACCATTATTACGAATCTATTGATACCTCATTCATCAAAATCGGTTTAGTAGTTTAGGTGCTACGGTGGAACACACGTAAAAACAAACATACATACATACATACATACAAACATACATACATACAAACATACATACATAGACTGCTAAAATCATAACCCTTCCTTTTGGCTTTGCCGTAGTCGGGTAAAAATTATAATGGCATGCGACCACGGCTTTACCTTGACCATTTTTGCATCTATGTCTTGATTTCTGTCTGAAATATTT
Organism: Agrochola lychnidis; assembly: GCA_963680765.1. Taxonomy (NCBI): domain Eukaryota; kingdom Metazoa; phylum Arthropoda; class Insecta; order Lepidoptera; family Noctuidae; genus Agrochola; species Agrochola lychnidis. The sequence goes on along the minus strand of OY796856.1, from coordinate 2,808,257 downwards.
TCTTGTTTCATACTTTTTAGAGCGTGATTTTTCAGTAGTCGGGTTTAGTTTTTGAACTTATTTTTAAAATCAGCACTGGGAGTGTGGTTGCTTATATTTTCACGGGTATACTACCAAACTGGAAAGCAAAAGGAGTATGTAAGGATCATAGCAGGTGGCGTTCTGTAGTTTCTGCCTACCCCTATGGGACAAAGGCGTGAGTTTATGTATGTATGTATTAAAGTATACTCGTATAAGATAAGACAGTTAAAAAAAATACAAACATACAGAACCACGCATAGAACTTATACACTAATAAATAAAATCCGTTTTCGAAACATATTGACCAAACCAACAAAAAAAAAAATTTGCAAATTATGATTTGCGGTCACGCATTTGCACGTGACTTTTGCGGTTTAGTAGAATGTCAGTGACTGACAGATGGTAATGTCATAATGTCAGAAATTACTTCACCCAGACTAGGAGATAGGAGTTACATCATAATGATGGTTTAGATATAATGTTTAACCTTTATAGACGTGACGTAGTGATAAGGTCAACATGATATACAACCTCCAACACCTCGGCTTGATGGTATGATAAAAATCTTTAAAAAAATTGGTGCAATATCAATCGATCATATCAAACAAATCAAGCAATCTTAGAGCAACTAGAGTGCGCGCAAGATAACTCTGCGAGCGATTGGTGGCGCTGGTGTGCTTAATTCTATATTATAATATTTAATATATTAAATCTGTTTTAATCATTTAATCTTAACATTATTCATCATCATCATCATCATCATTTCAGCCGAAAAACGTCCACTGCTGGTTATAGGCGTCCCCAAGCACCGCCACTTCAACCGTTTCTGTGCTTCTCGTATCCAGCGGATTCCTGCGCCCTTACACAAGGTCATCGGTCCATCTTGTGGGAGACCTTCCAACGCTACGTCTTCCGGTACGTGGTCGAATCTTTCAGCCCCATAGGCCATCTGTTCTGCGAGCAATGTGCCCTGTCCATTGCCACTTAAGTTTGGCAACTCTTATGGCTATGTCGGTTACCTTAGTTCTCCTGCGGATCTCTTCATTGCCTTTTGGGTGACTTTTAGCTTTCTGATAGGGCCCATTGTGAGCGACCACGTTTTAGTGCCATAGGTCATCACTGGCAACACGCACTAGTCAAAGACTTTCGTCTTGAGACACTGCGGTATGTGGGATGAGAAGATATTCGCTTCGTATACGTAGCTTCACGAACGCTGCCCAGCCGAGTCGGATTCGATGATTGACCTCTTTCTCGAATTTGGACCTTCTTAGCTACCTAGCTAATATTATCAATCTTATATTATTGGAACGAACCTCTTTAACGTGGCTTGTAAACTTTCAGAAATCATCACGCTAAAAAGTGTTAATACTTACGACTGTCTTCTTCTAATTCAAAGAGGAAGAAAGAGACAGAGAGAAAACCAGCAGAAAAAAACAAAAGAAAAGAATAAAGTGATTACAGTGTCGTGGGATAAAACAGTACACATCGGCCCGAGTACACTGCATGCCGTGTGTGAATTTGCACTCGAAAAAAATTAAAATTTTTCATCATGGTTATCGTTTTCATGGTTTTCAAGGGTGCGAAAGCCGATAGTGAGGACAAAATGAAAGTTCAAGATGGCGACTGCGAAAATTTTCAAATTTTTCGTCATGAGTGTCGTTTTCATAGTTTTCGAGGGTGCTAAAGCCGATATGAAATCAAAATCTAAATCCGAAATGGCGGCTGCAAAAATTTTATTTTTGTTTTAATTCACAGGTGAGAAAGAACTTCGTTCCTGACGGGGGTCCCCAGACCGCACAATTTTTAATTAATTAAATAATTATATACTTAATTTGACCTTACATAAACGACAAGACGGCGGCATACGATTAGTTCCGATTTCAGCAACGCGCAGACTTATCTTGCGCGCAGTTTAAGTAGCTTCTTTAAATTTATTGCCAATAATCTTCGCTACACCTGCGTTCAATCAAGTTTAGGTTATGAATTTTCTTAGGAGACGGTATCTTGTAAGTATTCGGCATCAAATAACTACCAAACACTAGATTACTGGCTCAAAATCTGACAAATAGGTATGAAGCGGTGCTTTCAATTAATCTAAGACACCACTCTTCCTGTTTCTGCCGTTGTACCAATCATACAACCCGTCGATCTTCGCTTAGGTCTCCCTCTCCATCTATCCAGCAGCATTTATATTCATCACTCTTTTAGTCATCATGCGCGTCATTTGAATCTTTCTTTCTTTTCTCTTTCTTTCAATTCTAGATCTAGTGAGGCTCTTTTTTTTTGATAAGGAGAGTGCATTTGCAGTTTATTTACACACACGTATTCACATTATTTAAAAACTATCAGACTTAAAATAATATGTACAAGTATATAAAAGGGGGGGCATCAAAAAATTCGTCCGCATCGCTGTCAATAGGAAAAGTGCCCAAAAGGCTGGCAGCATTGCCACGTTGTATGGCAATGCTGATTCTTTGACCAAAGAATAGGCCAGCCCTCTGGTCACGTGAAGAGTCGACCAGCCGCTTGGCGAGGTGGCTTGGCTAGGTGGGCACTCGGACCCCATGGCCCTAGTGTTTCAACTCCAAATGGCTCAAACATATAAGTCCCAATAAGATAGGAGTATTTGCGCCGTTTGAGGTTTTCTGCACCTGCAGCAGCAGCCCCAGCACAGCCCACCGTGCTAGGAAGATGGGATGGCGCAAGGGTCGTTAGTTTTTATTTAGGTAATTAGATCTAGTCGATCTAAAAACTCTTCATAAATGTAGGTATTTTTAACCGACAGAAACGATTCCTTTTTGACTTTTCTGTCACATTTCTTATTTAAAACACCAATGACTAAGGTAAAAAAACATCGCCAAAAAGCAAAATGCAGTTACAAGTGTAATGCATCAATGCCTGTTCCTTATCTGTATTATAAAAGGCTCTTTTCCCTATAATGGGACAAAAAACTGACCAGAATAAAGGCTAATATCGTTCTTCATTTAAATGAGATAATCTCTATCTCTTCAACACTAAGGTACACAGTTTAAAGATCAAAATAATAAATAACTTGAGACAGGTTTATTATCCCATTTCCTGGACGCTATGAATCATTTCCGTTTGTTGATGAGTCCTCGGAAACCTGTCAGGGAACTGGTCCCATTCAGAAAAGGACTGGATTTGCACATAGAATCATAAATTACATCTATAAACATGAATATTAACTACTAGTGAACAACCCACCCACGGGTGCAATCTACTAATGTTCCGACATGTCAAAACACGAAATTTTTGTGCTATAATCTAATTTATAAACATAACAAATCTTCCTGAATAAATTAACAAAATATTATGGAAAACTGTATCAAAATCCATTGTGTAGTTCAGAAGAGTGAATTTGTGTAAACATTTCGCAGTGAGCAGCTTCGTACCCACCACGTGACATAACTTTTAGCGACTTCCATATTAAAGTCGGTCTATGTAGGTACTTAATGAATGACGTACTTAATACTTATTTTAAAAAAACTAGCTTCGTAAATCTTCTAATTCTAATAAACATCATAATTATTAGGATGAAATATTCTCAAATACAGGGTTTTCCAATAAGAGGTGTTATTTTGATATTCAATGAAAAATGCCATTTTTTATATAAATGATCGGATGTTTATTTCATTATAAAGAGGAAGGTATGACTTTAATAGTGGAAAATAACATCAGGCAAATGACCACCACGACCACGCTTACAGGACCATATCCTTTTCATGAAATTTGCCATAACCAAATGATGACCGAATGGATTGCGCTATTGAGAGATGATTAATGATTTTTTATGGCCGGAATTGGATGGTATTGATATGGACAACATTTACTTTCAACAAGACGGAGCTACGTGCCACACAAGCAACGAAACCATTGATCTTTTACGGGAAAAGTTTCCGGACCGTGTTATCTCTCGAAGAGGTGATCACAATTGGCCACCGAGATCTTGTGATTTAACACCTTGCGACTTCTTCCTTTGGGGCCACGTAAAGAGAAGGTCTACGCCAACAGCCCAGCGTCGATTCAAGACCTCAAAGATGAAATTCGTGAGGCTATCGAGGACATAGGGCAGCCACTTTGCCATTTGGTTATGGAAAATTTCATGAAAAGGATATGGTCCTGTAAGCGTGGTCGTGGTGGTCATTTGCCGGATGTTATTTTCCACTATTAACGGCATACCTTCCTCTTTATAATGAAATAAACATCCGATCATATATATTAAAAAATGGCGTTTTTCTTTGAATATCAAAATAACACCTCTTATTGGAAAACCCTTTATTTATAAATCAAACTTCATGTTTTGGTCATTCCAAAATGTATATTGCACGTTCGTTAATATTATAAAAATCATCATAATGCTGATGAAATCTTTTCAAATCAAACTTCAGATTTTTCTTATAATCCAAAATATGTGTAGCTCGTAGCATTTCGTAGCAAATTAATTCGTAGCCGACGCGTTGAACTCTTTTTCTCGACAGCATTCTATATTGAGTTGGATCAATAACTTGAGATTTTTTTTACTAAACATGAGTAGGTTCTTTAAACAATCGATGCTTGTTTTAGGTATTCTCAAATTAAATTATCTTCGGTTTTTTTTTTCCTGACGCTGTTTAGAGAACATTTTAGAACAAACACTTAGGTCTTACTTATTTTAAAGTAGGTACTAACCTTTATAGTTTATTTTTTCCATCGTCCCCGGAGGATTGTTAACCTATTCTTTGAGTATCAGATTGCAGGTTTAAAACCTGTCAAGTACCAAGACTCCTCCACTTCTGACACAGGTTTTTTTTATTACACATTTCTAGGGTTCCGTACCTCAAAAGGAAAAAAACGGAACCATTATTGGATTACTCTTGTGTCTGTCTGTCATAGTCAATCTACTCCGAATCTAATGGACCGATTAAGTTGAAAGTACACATACGAATGACCTAAAGACGGACGCGTAACGTTACGCGTCCGTCTTTAGGTCACAGAAAATGAACGAATTTTGAATATGGGGGTCACTCTTGGAGGCAAAAAAGAAAATTTAAAAAAAAACTATCGCAAAGTGTACCGTGTGACATATCAAATGAAAGGACTTAACTGTGAGGGTCTCAAATGAACTTTTTTCATAATTATAAAATTAATTGTTTTAAAGTTATTTCAGGCCATGTTGACCCCGCAAACATAAATCGCACAAAGCAGAGAGATTTGAAAGGAAATAGGGAAAGCCTTTGCCCAGCAGTGGACACAATATAGGGTAACAAAAAAAAAGTTATTTAAGAAAATAGACGAAATTTTACCATTCCGCCCCCTTATCTCCGAAACTAGTGAGCCTAAAACTTTGAAAAAAATACAGTTAGTTCTTATAGATTATAGTAAAATCTACAAGAAGTCTATGGTCATAATATAACACGGTAAATCTCTCAATATTGTGCGTACAAACTTACATTTCCAGATGGAATGTATGGGAGAACATGTATTTTAACTTGTTATAATGTTAAGTTTCTTCGTGGGATAATTCTTTCTCTTCTTCCTTCATCCCAACTACGGAACCCTTCATTGTGCGTGATCCGACACGCACTTGGCCGGTTTTTTATTTATTTACTGTTAATCAATCAATTAGATTAAAACATCCAAGATCATAGTAATAAAACCTATCATTTATTTATTTACAAACTGTTATTTCGTAATAATTATAACACATCTGCCACCGTTTTCTAGGTCGGGTTAATAGAAAACGTATTAATAATGATCTCTTACATAACTTTAATAGAACTGCAGTATATTTTTATTTAACTCGTCGCTGCCCCCGGTCTGGCCTGCGGGCAGATGGTACTCGACTAATCTCTATGATTTTAACATAAACTGGTTTTGGACTGGTCAAGTTTTGTTCCGTACTGATTCGGAGTTTTGAGAACACAAGTGAAACCTAGACTAATTTAATAAAGTTTAGAAGTGCTTACTACGACATATGAATACAATGAAGTGCTTGTATAAACATACTACAGTGTTTTATGCAATGAAAGTAGCAAGTATGTGGGATAAGTATAGATGAAATAAAAGTAATACATAAATTAGATCAATTTTATAATTATTATTAAAATAAAATACAGTAATTACTCAGTTTGCGACGAAATTATGTAGCAATATAACAATATAGCAATAATAATAATCTATTTGCTTATGTGCTGTCTTAATTTATTGACATTTTATTTCGTTTATTCATTCTGGTTCTTATTAGGTTACATTTTTAAATATTTCTTAAAATAAAATAATTAAAAAAACTATTATTATTAACCATTAGTGTTTGGCATAAAATTGTGACATGTAATTTTCTTGACTTTACATTTTTATTTTATTAATGCGACATAATTATGATTACCTCAACAATTTTGTATGCCTTCTCGCGGGACGTAGTATGGACCAATATTTCTTTGTAAAACATCTGTATAATTTTTACCCTATGTTCACAAAATTAATAAATGAATTGAATTGAATTGAATTTTAATACAATGCTTTTGCCCAAATTGTATAGAAGGGTCAAAGTTAATATAGACAATAACTTCAATTTAGTTTGTTACAATATAATTGACGTTACAATGTTTTGACAAAATAGTGTTTATATTCTAATAATTTTGGGAAGGGTCAAAGGTGTTCCAACAAGTAACTATGTACAATGTAGTACAATAGTGACTTATGTCTGGTTGTTAACAATGGATAAAGGGATCTTAAAGTAACGGTTGGTTACAGTTTTTATCGCTCATTAAATAGTTAATTAGTAGGATGAAATTACAGTCACTTGAGACTTTTAGACTTCGTCTTTGAGCCTTGCAACATCTTTTAAAATCTGTCTAGTTTGGCTAGACTATTCTGCGTGCTAGAACTTCTAATTTTAACTGTTCATTACCCGTTTATCTTCATTTCAGCCGAAAGACGTCGACTGCTGGAAAGCCTCCCCCAAGCACCACCACTTCGACCGGTTCTGTGCTTCCTGCATCCAGCGGTTTCCTGCAGCCTTCACCAGGTCATCCATGCATCTTGTGGGAGACCTTCCAACGCTACGTCTTTCGGTACACGGTCGCTACTCCAGAACCTTTCGGCCCCATCGGCCATCTGTTCTGCGAGCAATGTACTCTGCCCTTTTATCAACGTAGGTATAAAGGTAAACTACTACTGTGTCTACTGAATACTATGTCTTAAGAAAGAACTTGCTTGCTCAATAGTTAATTAATTTAATTTAATCTTCGTCTTGAATAGCTTTGTTCCATACACTGCAAGACATAATCTTCCTTACTTCTTTCCTGGTTCTAGTGGGCTACCTAGTTGGTCTTGTGGTCGCAAGCCGTACTGCTATGCATGAGGTCCTGGGTTCGATTCCCGGGTCGGACAAAATGTTGTTTTTCATCTGGATGTTTCAGTAGCAGCTCGGAGTCTGGATTTGTGCCCGGTTGATGGCAACAGGTTCGCCCCTTATTACATGGGACTTAAACATAACTGGCGAAATTTGGGTTTACTATAGGTACACCTCTGCCCAACCCTCCGGGGAATACAGGCTCAGATCTTTCCGACGTACCTAAACTACGTGATCAATTCATTTTACAATCACCACATTAACTGCAACATCGCAAATACATAACATATAATTCAATTAGTAATAAATCCTATACTATCAATCGAGCAATATTTTGATATAAATTTATTTGTTTGTATATAGATTTCTACTCATGTTCTCGAAATCGCTCTAACGATTTTGATGAAAGATCGATCTAGCTAAGTCTTATACCTGTGGAAATTCGTTTTCTCTATTTTCACAGGCTCGGGAATGTGATACAACATTGGTATACCTTTTTTTTTTGGGTGGGAAATTATCAAATAACTTCTCGCGCTCTGGGTGGAGCGGGAGGGCGTGTCAGACTCTTACTGACTAAAACCCACCCGTGTTCCTTCAGCTGCCATGTTGCCGGTGGGCCACGATTTCCCTTTCGGCCCATATTCGCAGCCCCGGCAGGCATTGGCCCTAGTGGACCCCGTCAATTCTGCTGACATCTCTTTGAGGCGCGCGTGAAACACAACGCGCCGTCGCCCCGGGCTTGGTCCTTATCGGACGGCGAGCTACCCATTGCTCGTCGTCCGCAAGCCCGCGCCTACGGTGGCCGGAAATCTGCCTGTGATTCCCGACGCCCAGGGCTTCTCCTCCTGCGGCGGTTAGAGGCGTTGGTATACCTGGACGACATGTTTATCCATTTTCACCCGAGCAGAGCTCGGTGGACCAGGTACTGTTATATTACTGTTCAACGCAAATGCAATTAAAACGTATGGGATCAAAGGTCTGATATAATACAACTATAACCTATGGACGCAAGATGACAGGTGTAGTAGTGTCATTACCTATTGCTAATTGGGCAAGCGGTTTACTTGACTTACGACGTAGACAGATAATCAAGTAAAGCGTTGGTCTTTTCATAGTTAGGCCCTTTGTATACACACGTTTTTCATCCCGTGAAAAACGAATGTTTTTTCGCTATGTGTAAGCACTTTCGTCAGTGTTCAATGTATCACTGTTGAAGCTTGTTGGTACACATGTTTTTTTTTTTAGGTAGGTAATCTCGTAGTTGACCTCTGAGATCATGACTACTTAACTGGGCTTTCCTGTGGGTGCCTTAAGCTACTACGCTTAAAACCTCCAGCCAGGGGTTATTCAACTATGCTAATTAAAACTAGATGAACGCTCGCTAAGGGCACCCCCTGTGGGGTACGAACTAAGGATAGGACGGGCTGGCATGTTTTTCCTACGGCGCGGTTTATACGCCGTACCTTAAAGAAACCGTGCCGTATACAAAGGGCCTTATTTTACCTCTGATTTTGCATAAATCACAGTGATCTTTATCTACGTTGCAATAAAGTTGCTATTGCATTGCTGGTTAGGTAGCTGTCAGGGGTTCAATAACGATAAAAGGGTTTTAATATAGTGTTTGTGCTAGAACCCGTGTTATATTTTTTAAAATTATCTGTTGGAAAAAATGTTGATTAATTTTAAAATCTACAGTTGCAAACTGTTCATTAAATAATCTACACCCAACAAAATGCCAAAGTTAACCAGAGTGGACCTTATTTTACAGAATAGAGATCGGCTGTTATGATTCCAGATTGGTCCTAAAAGTTAGCTCGTTAAGAAGAAGAAAAATATCGTAAGAAAACCTGTACCCTAATTGCGTAACTTATTTTCGTAAACAATTCTGCCTAATTTGTTGCCTCATTTTGACAGTTCAACATCATTCATTGCGTTATTTACGTTGTTGAGCAGATTTTTTTTCCAACTTATGAAGCAATGGATTAGCAATCTGTTTCAAATCGAAACAGATTGTGACTGTGTTGTATTACGCAATTAGGATACTGGACATAATGGGCTGATATTACAGTAAACAAGAGGACAGAAGAGCAAGTCCCATAATTTTTAAGAACGTTCGCATTCGCATCTCATTCGTAATCTGTCAAAAATACAATCAATCTACCAACATTTTTGACAAGTTTGACAGATTGCAACTTCAATGACAATTGAGCTTCAGGTTTTTGTACTGCCAGCACCTCAGTCATTGATAAACCACTTAAGAATTTCGAAACAGAGTGGATGAAATAAATGTTCACGTCCTCTGAATTTTATCCATTTGACATCCTAAAATCATTTCCAACATCAAACTCTCGAGCCACATCCAATCTTTAATGAGATTTCTCAATAGCACTTAAATGAGAGCGTTTTATTAATACGGCCTTAGTATGAGGCGTGACGATTATACAGCTCATTGTACAAATACGTGTATATCGGCTGCGCAGGAGTCATCGCCCGTGCGGCTCTCGTGATCGAAAGTAAAAGTGACAGCCATGTACATAGAGTAGTATGTATAAAAATAAACAGAGTAATAAACAGAGTATAAAAATAGACAAGTCACGAAATAATAGTAATTATGAGACAAGGACACACTTTATTGGATCCAGTAATAAGAGTAAACGAGAAAGAAATATATTTTCTGTATCTCCTTCGCGTAGTCAAAGTTTTTGTCGGGCCCCAGTTGTTAATCTACAACTCCCCTAACATCGCTAAACAAACACTTCCACAAAATAGGCATAACAGTCAGTCCTCTATGCAGGGCGTGCATGGAGGCTGAGGAAACCGTCGCGCACGTGCTCTTTGTATAGACGTCACCTAATCTGGGTGATATATTGAACAGAATCCCTCGGGTCACCCAGATCCCACACAGATGTTCTGAACAGACCAGGAGATTTAATTAGCTTCTGGAGGGAGTAGGGCTGGTTGAAATAACCACCAAACGGCCGCCATGGCCCACGCACAATGGTCCACCATACAGACTAAGTGCGGAAACCAAACCCTATAACATAGAACTCCCTTACCAAACGGCTGTCAGTCACAATACGATTTCTTTGGAAAGAATTACCCGACTTTATAAAATAGTATGACTTTACAAGTGACTGTCAATGACTATCACTATCTCAAGGTGTACGCTGACAGCCTAATCTATACAATTCTCCATCTACGTATGTATGCGTCAACTTTGTGCAGTGCAGATGAGAACTGTGTTGACAATGAGATTGAACTGCGTTTGTTTGACGTTTTGTGGTGTTATGGATCCGTTGTTAAACAAAGACGCTTTCTATGTACAAGCTTAGAGATGGTTGAGTAATCAATATGTGCTGAGATAACTATCGAGGCGACTCTTTCATTGCTGATATCAAATAGATAGAATAGGTACTCTTTATTATGGAAACAAAAAAAAATCTTATATCCAGTGGTACATAGTTGTCATAGGTGTATGTTAAGACGCAGATATATGACAGTGACCTTGAATGGTTAGCTTGCGTGTTCTGTACTGAGCTCAAGCAACGCGTCGTATGTCCAGCCAGTAGCCATCAAGGAGCGCTGTCCCAAATTAGACGCATTATTAATTTATTAAACGTAAAACAAAAAGTATTTTAATAAAACAAGTATACTAAAATATCAATAATGTAATTATCTTTAAAATGGTGAAGTTTTCAGAAAAATACGCTCGATAGATTTTGCAACATTCTCAGTTTTTTATCCGCGTTAGACATAACTTTACAAATTAATTTCACTATGTAATATAAACATAATCAAAAATATGCCTATATTAAAATATTAGGAAAATGCTCTAATTTAACATATATTTTTTCCAAATTACTAACACTACTCGTTTAGACGTTATCTTCAGTATAAAATCATTAAAAGTCGGTTATCGTCCCCTTAAAGATAAAGCGAAGCAGTAACTTGTTTTTCTATGCATAACACAACCGCAGGACGTAATTTTAATGAAATGAAGAGAAGAGAAAATATTAGTCTTTTCAGAAACGTGTTTGTTTTCTCTGTTCAGCATAGATTCAAGCCAAGTCAGAGGCCCATTGGCGGCATGAAAATTCTGAGACCCTAATTGCCTAATACACGATCAATCACAATTTGAAACAGATTGCTAATCCATTGCTTCATAAGTTGGAAAAAAATATCTGCTCAACAACGTAAATAACGCAATGAATGTTATTGAACTGTCAAAATAAAACTTTGTCATAATTGTTTACGAAAACGTCATCACGAGAAAGAAGAAGCATAGATTTAAAAGTCTTTTATGGTGATTAGTTACTGTTGTTGTTCGCATACGAATTTAGGGATGACCCAGAGGTCTTCCCTCAGCTCAAAATTATGACTTTAACCCCTAACATTTTCATACGATGTATAATTTCAAAATCGCATGACACTCGTAACAGAACACCCTGTGCTGCCCGCCATAGAAATTTTCTGATAGTCATTGGACGAGAATCTTTTCAATCGTCGTAACCACGTCAAGTACAAACTAGAATTTTAATTGCTGGAGTCAAGTTTCTGTTACCATCTAGGATAATAAAAATCCCAACGGATGCTAGCAGCCAATAAAAATAACGATCCTACGACAGCACATATTCCAGAAAAAACTCGTACCATTTTATACTCCAGAACATTAAGATCTAAAAATAACTGGACTTGCCGAACTGGTATAGTTTACTCTGTGGCAAGTTCTGTTCATGTGTATTACTTAGTCTTACATGTATTTATGTTTGTTTGTGTGATTGGTATGTCGGTTAGTCTTGAACTAGTTTTGTGTTTGTTAGCTCTATTTATAAGCGAATGCTTTATTTTTAGGGTTCCATACCTCAAAAGGAAAAAACGGAACCCTTATAGGTCCGTCTGTCACCGCCAATATGCTCCGAATCTAATGGACAGATTAAGTTGAAAGGAGATGTTTCATTTTCGGCCATAAAGTGTACGTTAATGAAAAAAAAGGAAAAAAATCCACGAATTGAGGAAAAATATTCTTTCCTGTTTATTCCTCTGATTACTTCGGCACAAAAAATAATAGTTTAACAAATTATTGCCATATTTTATTCATCATGGCGTCGTTTTACTTGCATACTGCTTTCGTCCAGAAATCATGTTACATTTTAACATAATAATATAATGTAGACGTTATTCAAATAAATATGAAAGGCGTGTATTTCTGTACTACAATAAGATAGCTATCTTATACAACTTTTTTGATTAATTAGAAAGTATGATTAATCATAAAAATAAAAAACTGCTTTTGTGGATTGTAGATTTGTAGGTACTTCTGGACGAAAATGGCTAGCTGTCGATAATCGTATTTCTCCTGACAAACGTCAAACATTTTCGGTTTTTATTTTGTGCCCAAAAAGTATTAGATATTATGGAAAAAAACAGTCTTCATTGTATTTAGGAGTTCGTTTCCCAGGTTTTCTGAAGTGTACATGTTATGGCCGGAGTCCCATACAAAAATGAAACGTCTCCTTTGGTACACATATATGCATTTCTGTAACCCAAATACGAACATGTAACGTAAATAAATGAATTTTGAATATAGGGGTCACTTTTGGGGGCAAGCGAGAAAAATTAAATTAAAAGTTTTGCTAATAGTACTATGTGACATATCAAATGAAAGGGCTTGTTACGAGAATCTTAAACATATTTTTTATATAATTTTAAAATAAACACTTTTAAAGATATTTAAGAAATTCGATGAAAATTGACCATTACCATTACCAATGACCATTACCCCCCCTTATCGCCGAAACTACTGGACCTAAAATTTTGAAAAAAATACATATATGGCTCTTTTACTCATAGATTACAGGAAAACCTATAAGAAGTCTATGGTCTTAAAATAACATGGTAAATCTCTCGATATTGTGAACTTACATTTGCAGAATGGGAGAACATGTTTTTCAACTACAATGTTAAGTTTGTTCTTGGGTTATAAATTCATCTCAACTACGGAACCCTTCATTGTGCGTAGTCCAAAACGCACTTGGCCGGTTTTTTTATTATATAATAAATATGTAATTATTAAGTTGTCAGATGTCCTTGGTTTTAACCGTTTCTTACTATAAATGTAAACGGACTTGAGTCACTTGGGTTATTGGTATATTGAAGACTCATGCAATTATTTTATTAAATGATGAATTTCTTTCCTTTTTAAATCTTTTTTGTTTAAGGAGTATAATAGCCTGAACCGGTTTTACCTGACAATAAAATAAACTGCTGATCTGGGTTTCAGAATTGAATCGCTATTCAACAAGCACCACTCAAGGCCTTGGACCTTAGGATCGGAACATACGCAATGTTTTGCATTGGTACCTACTTTGAGCCTATCCGCTCATAGCTGGTTATCTATTTCTGCTAATCTTTTACCTATAGCAGGGGTTCCCAACCTTTTAACATACGCGCCCCCTTAATTTTCTTTTAAAATCACTACGGCCCTGAGTTACTTTGTAGACATAAGCAGAAAAGCATAAGAATGTAAAGCGAGCGAAAGTGAGGTCGAAAATGTTTGCACCTCCTTGAAAAGGTATTTTTTCTTTTGATCATTCAAACAGTAATAGAAGTTTGTCGAGTTTTTCAGAAAAACTCAAGAATGATGAAAATGCATAATGTAACAGCGAGCAAAGCGAACTCGAAAATTGTTGCACGTCGCCTCGGACAGATTCGGTTTTTAACCGACTTCCAAAAAGGAGGAGGTTATATGTTCGTCGCGTATGTTTGTTTTTTTTTTTTTTTTATGTATGTCCACCGATTTCTCCGTCAATTGTGGACCGATTTTGAAAATTCTTTTTTTGTTTGAAAGGGTGTGCTCTCGAATTGGTCCCATATAAATTTTATTAACTTTGCTTCGATAGTTTTTGAGTTAGCTACAAAAAACTTATTTTTTTCCCACTTAGTATGTAGATGATATGATAAGTTTCTGTCACTAGTAGCAGGTAGTGGTATTCGAATGTGTGTGGGGTAGGTACCACAACTAAAAAGTGAAAAATAAAAACTTTTTACAAAAAAAAAAACAACCGACCTCCAAAAAAAACACTACAAAGTGAAAAATAACTTTAATTTCGGAAGTCGGTGGCAAAAAACGAAACTGTAAAACCCAAGACACCGACTTCCGAAATTAAAGTTATTTTTCACTTTGTAGTGTTTTTTTTGGAGGTCGGTTGTTTTTTTTTTTTGTAAAAAGTTTTTCTTTAGTCCATTCATATAAATACAGAAGTAGGGAAACTTATTTTGTCAATTTTCTACCACTTTTTCTGTTTTTACCCGTGAGAACCTGTAATTGGCTCTATGTTTCTTAAACAACTGTTATCCATTTGTTATAGCTGTTAGTTCTCCTATTAATAAATAAATTTATGCAGAAAAGCTGAAGCTCATTTTACAGTACCTACCTAGGATATTATGAAACGTTCAGGTTTTGAAAACTAGCTTTAACCTTTCTAAATCAAGAACATACAATTTAAGAAATCTATAGTTTATTATTAGAGCTGCCGCGCATTGGTCACTCTACGCACCCCGGGGGGGCGCGGTTGGGAATCCCTGCTATAGGCAGGCACAGTAAGATAACAAAAGTTCCCCGGCACCTAAGTAGGCACCTGTTGCCCTAGAAATAATTTCACTTATTGGAAACATGAGGAATGTTGCGTGCGATAATGATAATTGTTGAGGAAAACGCATTGTTTTACAAAAATGCAGATACGCAGGTACCTATTGAATAACTGGTTCTACATGGTTACCATGGTAATCATAACTCATGATTAATTATGTAGCTTGTATATAAATCGATATTTATGTGAATACTAGCTTTCGCTTAAAAGTATAGGATTCTTTTTATCCTAACCTAGGTCATGGTCTACCTGTGTGCCAATGACCAGTGCCTGAAATAGGCGTCTTTTTTTTTCTCGCGACCATCAACCATATCTTTTTTTTTTAGTAAGTACAGAATAGTGTAACAAACGAAACTTATTTGACATGTCAAATAAGTTTCGTTCCGAAATGAGATATAAGAGTTAGAAGTTTGTATGTATGTATTTATTAGCTTTGTATTAGCGTTGGCAATTTTTGACTCCTAGGTGCAAGGATTAGTGTTATGTTACCATAAAATAGATAGCCGCTAAATGCTTTTGGACATTGAATGATCGTTACAACCCTAACGTGCATTTCGCACGACCCCGAGCACGAACAGGTATGTCAAATAAGTTTCGTTTGTCACACTATTCTGTAGTAGAAAAACAAGATTTGGTTGATAGCGGCGAGAAAATAAAAAGACGCCACCTTCCGTACTAAAATCGGCATTTCATCGAAATCTGTTCAGCTGTTAAAGCGTAAAAAGGTAACAGACAGAGAGAGTTACTTTCGCATTTAAAATGTTATAATATATACTGATGTACTTATCTATATATGGTATGGATTATGCATTTTAAGTTATGTTATATTATTGGAGGAAATAGATAGATATATTGGACTCATAAACCTGTAATGTGGTAAGATCTATAAGGCTAAGACCTCACTTCAAGTAGGTATTTGATGGGTGAAGTCAGAACCATTAGGGATTTCAAATTAAAATAAGTTAGCTAGTGACAACCCAGTTACTGGGTAACGTGGGCTTCTGACTACTCGTACCTAACGATACACTGTCAAAGATCTACGAATGACAGCTGACTTTTGAACGTCATGATTATCTCACAATATGTAGGTAGATAATCCTCGTCTGGACAAGTATTGGGGTAAACAAAAGAGGTTACTTTTACCATTGCATGTTGAGGAAAATGTCAGCCATGTTTGCCCTTGTGATAATATCTTTATTGCACTTTACTGACAGGTGCCGATCTGTTAATTTCATTGCAGTAAACGATAATGGTCTTTCTCGGCCACATTATGGAGAAATAACTGCCGTTATCGTAAACTTCATGAGTAAGTAGGTAGGTAGGGACATACATACATTTAAAAAAAACTGACTATTGAGATGGTAATACATTTCAATTATGGTAATGGGTAATCAGTACAACAATATTGTAAAAGAGAAAATGAGTAGGTACACCACTCAAGCGTCGTAACACAAAGTAAAAAAATTCAAGCTTAAAAGCAAAAGTAAACAAACCTATTTACGGAGTGTAAAAGAAAATGCCTTTAACAAAAAAACAAAATTAATCAGTTCTTGCTATAAAACAAAAAATATAATGTCATCACAATAAATTGAATCTGTTCTCGCAATCAATGATTGAGATAAAATTAAACAAAGTAAAATAAATATTTATGCAGTGCAAGACAATTACGATTGAAATATTTTAATTTTATGGTTCGTAATGTTTTATGAACGCGTGGAAACGGGTTTTAAGTTATAATTAAATATTGCAAAGCGTTATTTAACTACAGCCGATCTGTATCGTGCATCGCCTTCATAAACTACGAGCAAATCTATTATACCAACACACAAATACTGTTCTAAACTGCTAAGCAGTTTAATTACGAAGATTGATAGTAAGGTTTAGACAAAAACAATTACATTAGTTGCCTACCTACCTGTGGAAATCTGGTGCGAAAACTACTAAAATTGCAACACCTGGTAGATGCAGCAATAGATAGGTAAAGGCTCTAAAGTCTCCCACAAACAGGTGCGACGCGACACTAATAAAACTATTTCTAAGAAAACTTCACGTTAGAGTAGGATTACCGGTGTCGCGTTGCACCTGTTTGCGGGAGCATTAATACTACACGAATGTTACCTGTAAACCTATATACCTCCAAATTGTAACTTCACATTTAGGTAGGTATCTACCTATGCACTTTGAATTTAACCCACGGCTAGCATTTACGCCAAGTGGATGACGAATCGTTTAAATCATTTAATCATAATTAGATTTGAGATTTTTCAGCTCATTTAACTACGGTGAAGTCATGAGCGATAACGACGAAGTTTATCAAATTCCAAAGAACTCCGTAAAAATATAAATGTCCTTGCAATTAAGAATGTCTTGTGGCAGTACGAACGCGACCATTTAATTTGACAGCCTTGACAGGTTTGCATTATGTGACAGTGACAACCAACAACTGTCATACTTGTCATTGCATAAAGTTTTGACAGGCTACGTAGTTTTCAATTATTTAAAAACTTTATTTCGCGTATTTATCCCTTATCTGCTACATACAAGGTTTAAAATGGAAAGAAATATACGTAACAAAAACATTATCATCGATCCCCAACGTCAAGTTGTAATGAAAACAAGAATGTTTCGCCTTTCGTCATTCGACCTCTTATCAACGAATTTTAATCAAAGCACAACTAATTACAATTGTAGATAAGATGTATTACCTAATGTATTAATCGTTTCCACTGGAGGCACTACGCACGTCGCCATTAACCTTAAAATGGCAAGTTTAGTGACGAAAAAGAGCGGTTTGCTTGTGAAATTAGTTAAAAATGTGAATGATTGTACAAAAAGACTTTCCTCTCATTTTATTTACTATCCTGACAATGAGAAACCCGTGGAAGGTAAGGCATTACTCGAATGCAATAGCAATAATTTAATACAAAAAGTATCCTCACCCAGTAAATTTACAAAAGTTGTTATAACTACCCAGTGTCAACAGAAACATTTGAAAGTTATTTTCTATCAGAAATAGTAAAATAAAATCCTTTCTGTTTAATTTATAATAATATCTTAATGATCAAAATGAACTGCACTTAAATAAATTACATTCTACTGGTTAGTGTTATTATTACCTTTGCATAGCAACAAGATAAAGACAAAAGATAGCAGTGATTGAAATCAGTATCAGCAATGTATTGACATTATTTTATAACCCAATAAAAATCAATATGCAATAGCTTTATTATCCTTTCAACTGTCATTAACGAGACACAATAGAATTTTAATTGTCATCCACCTTAATGAGGCGTCGTAACAGATGATGGGTTATTTAAGTTCCTACATAATCAGCCTATAACGTTCCCCCTGCGGGGGTCACAGGCCTCCTCTCTGTAAGAGAGAATGGGCCGTAATCAACCACGCAAGCCCAGTGCGGGTTGGTAGATGTTACTTACATGTCTTTGAATATTTGGTTCTAGGACATGCCGATTTCCTCAATATATTTTCCTTCCTCGTTTTGAGAGCAATGGTGATGAAATAAATTACACAAAGTAATTATAAGCTGCCTAACCATCAACATTATTATTTTAATCAAGATGTTGGTTAACCATCTTTCAGGAGAGACCACCAAGATGAACATGATGCAGGCCATCAACAATGCGATGGACCTCACTCTCAAATCTGACCCGACAGCTGTACTGTTTGGTGAAGATGTGGCTTTTGGAGGAGTGTTCAGATGTGCACTAGGGTTACAGGTAAGGAATGATTATTCACATCTTAAACAAAGAAATCAGAACTGTGCTCCTGTTGGCAACTGTGGAACTATATGCAAGAGTATGGACACCAAAATCCCTCTATATACTATTTTTTTTTATTGGATTGTAATAATTTCCTTGAACTTTAACTATTTAGTGTTGTAAATACTTATTGGAAGGCTCATGTACTACAGCAATACCTGCTATTATCCCCTATTCTTTGCTTCACTGCATGTAAACCACAGCTACAAACACTGACAAAGTTGAAAGGTAACACTTATGTATGGCAGACCTATGCGTTAAGATGCTCACATAAAGAAGCAGATTTTTGGGTCTGACCATAGTATAAGGAGAGGAAGTAAGCTATCTTCATACAAACGCACCGCGCGCGGCTTGTATGAAGATAGCTTACTTTCTCTCTTTATACTATGGTCTGACTCTCGGTACAAATTGTTGATCTTCGGAAGGAAACGGTTACATATTCTGTTTCTTTGTGATAAATTAACATGGGACTATTTCACCTGCACCAATTCATTGTTATTAATCGCATTGCAAATAGGTCTTACTAGAATGTTTAAAAAATAATGTTAGGTATCCATATTTTACCTATTTAACATAACTTGCCCTGTTTTTTTCCAGGAGAAGTACGGTAAAGACAGAGTCTTCAACACTCCACTTTGCGAACAAGGCATCGCAGGATTCGGCATCGGGCTGGCCACAGCCGGCGCTACAGCTATAGCTGAGATACAGTTTGCTGACTACATATTCCCAGCATTTGATCAGGTTTGTGTTACCTAATAAGCCCAATATACTACTCGCGTCAACCTGAAAACAGGACATGACTTACTTCGACAAGGAACCAATTTTTGGATGGACACGGCTGAAGACCAAGATAAGATTAAGAAGACTGCGTGCAGATGCACCGGTGAAGCTGGACCTGAACCAACTGGCAGCCACATCGTAAAAAGATGCCCATCCGAAGATAAATATCACCCGTCTCTCCACTATTCCATTGTCTACTCTAGGATGCTTATCTGGTACGACTCGCAAATTCTTCCATATCCTAAAGGCACGTCTTCCTTACCATTACCGCGTACCCTGGTCTACTCCATGATTTGTAATGGCCTCTGTAGCCCCATGAAGCACGAGGCCCCAGTGCAAATCTTGGGGTTCATTAGATTTATCGAGTCTGGTTAAACCAAGCTGGGGTCGGTCGGTACATTTCATTCAATCATTCATTCATAACAATAAAAAGACTTCGAAACTCAGCTCTTCTCCCTTATTTTAGTCTACTGCACTTAGTAAAACCTAGTATTTTTAAAGAATTTCTTAGAATATAATTATTATTTCGCGCGTGCGAAGTTGGGGCGGGTAGCTAGTTTATTAATATCATTCAGTACATTGTTAATATTATACAGTACATTGTTAATATCATACAGTACATTGTTAATATCATATAGTACATAATAAAATTATCACACAATTTCATGTGTTTATTTGTAACTGTTGATGAAAACAACTGGACGCTTGTATACATCATGAGAATAACATATTATGTGCACATGTTATTCTCGTCGGTAGTGTTGAAGTGATTGCAATAACAGTTAAGACATTACTAAATGCTGTTGTTTTACACTTTGACGTCATAGTTTACTATTTGTAAACAGCTTTGTTTGTAACATAATGTTCCTAGAGAAAAGCATGATTGATAACATCCTTTGTTCTTTATTACTTTGAAAGGAAAGGAGATGAGAATACAATTTTAATTGTGTTAGAATAGCATTTAAAACAAGATACCTACTTCGGTTCGCTTGACAACTAGCTGAACCGCCAGACGTTGTCCAAATTTCAATAATTCAGTCAGACAAAAGTTCCATAGAAAAACCGGTCAAGAGCGAGTCGGACTCGGAAATTTTCATCGGCGAGGCCAATATTCGTCAGAGAATTTTAACTCTGCACACTGCGGTGTAGAATATTGCCGTTTTAGGTCAGCGTCATCTTTTGACCGATAGTGGAACTAATTAATTTTTGTTGATGATTTCTGAAAAAGTGTGCTATTTAGAGATATCGTTTTATTTTTCCTGTAATCTTTACATAAACTTCTATCAAATAGAATAATTTCAGATTTTTCTCTATGCAAACTTCGGAGATAAGAAGGGAACGGTAATTTTTTTTTTAATTGTCACATGTCGAAAACTATGCGCCTAAAAAGAAAAACGAAAAATGTTTGAGAATGTGCAAATAGTGTTCTTTCATATGATACCCCACATGCCCTAGTAGCCCCACTTCGAATTTTTAAGACCCCCGTTCAGTCCCTGTTGCAAAAAAGAAAACATTTTTACTTCTTTCTTATTTGCAAAATAGTTGGGCAATAGTCATCTAAAACCATTTCAAATTTCAAGTTGACAGCATTAGTTGTTCTTGAGATATCAAACTGTGACAGACAGACTGAGTCGCACCATAAGGGTTCCTTTTTACCATTTTGGTACGAAACCCTGAAAAGGACAGCGTTTCCCGAATTTGACATTTTTCTGGGCAACTTTTCCAATTTATCTTTCCATAAAAACATAATTCGGACTACATAACATATTTACGCGTTGTTTCCCCGAAGGATTAGGCAGAGGCGTGCCCATAGTAGGTACACCCACATTTCTACAGTTATGTTTAAGTCCCATATTGTTGGGGGTGAGTCTATTGCCATCAACTGGGCACAAATCCAGGACTCCGGGCTGCTATTAAGAAATTCCTGATGGAATAACCCAATAACACTTTGCTTGCCCGACGTGGGAATCGAACCCAAGACTTCATGCAGCAGTAACGCTTGCGACAACTACACCAGCGATTAGTATCACAGTAGTCATTCTGCAGCATTTCATTTTTATTTATATAGATAGTATCACAAATAGAAACTATTTGGGCCTCGTTATGTTTGCATAAGTAAAAAACGGTGGAATTTGAAAATCTATGACGGTAACACCATCCTGCCCTACGAAAAATAATTTGATACTTTGTTTGTCTTTTTGTTTTTGATAGGTTATTTTGTTTGGTTTTTTTTTGTTTGTTTTTATTCCTGGTGGGTGGCAGGGAATCATCATGGTAACTATTTTCGCCTCGATGTATGCCATCCTGTATACATATAATTATAATAACAACACATAGTCTTATTGTGCGTGTCGTTCGCGCGTGTGTGGCAAACATATACGTGGCAACATCATACAAAGTATTATTTGATTAAAATCAATGAGATTTATCTGTGGTCGACCTAGACACAGCCCAGGGGTGGTCATGACCCCCATGGCCCCCCTGGATCCGCCCTTGGTGTGGAGGTTGGCAAAATATCAAAATCATTAGATCTACTTACAGCCCCGAAACTTACATAACTGACTGATGTAAACGTATACCATATATAAAACTCTTTGGGGTTGCCCATTTATTCCATTGCAGACTTAGCGTGACCAGACTCTAATCACAAATGTTCTATAACTTCCAGATAATAAACGAAGCTGCGAAGGCCCGGTACCGCTCGGGCGGGCAGTTCGACTGCGGCGCGCTCACTATCCGCACGCCCTGCAGCGCCGTCGGCCACGGCGGCCTGTACCACTCGCAGAGCCCCGAGGCCTTCTTCGCGCACGTGCCGGGGCTCAGGGTGAGATACTGTACAACTGGCTATGGTCATGCAGCTTGGCCTTACTGTTAGCACGTAGATTGATTGTAAATGATAAATTAGTATCAATGTACGAAAACATAACATACTATGCAAGTATGCAGCCTGTACTCCCAAAGAAGTTATGCAAAGGAGTACATTTAGCTCATTCCGCGATAGAGCGTCTGCTATGTGTAATTTTGCGTGTAATGTAACGCGAATTCTGCATGTGGATGCCACTATGCACACATATATCGCTCTTACCGACGCTCGCGTTTATTAGACATAAGTCAGATAAAACGAATCTAAAATCCGATTTTATCGATAATCCGAAGTAGACAAACTGATTACACAAAAGGCAAGAGTAGATTTGCGTAAGTAAGTTTGTTTATGTTTGGATAGTGTTGATCGATGCGCTTGCAACCGAATGATATTACTTAAAGACGATCGAAATTGCGAGCCGAAAGCCTCTCCTGAAAACGATTTCTAAAAACGGATTTTAAAAACGATTTCAAAATCTGAAATCGGATATTTAACCAATTGCGTAAAAATTTAAAAACGACCATATTTTTTCTTTCTTATATCATTCTTGTAGAGGGACAGAGCGCGCACTTTTTATGACTTCGACCACCAAAGATCATACAAACTGTTGAGTTGAGCGTAATTCTTAAAAATGACTGATGCACAAAGAGTGCAAGTTTATAGAGGTATGAGGAACAAGGTGTAAAGTTCACTCATCCTCCATAGAAAAGGAAGGATCCTCCGACCAGACGGGTGTTGTGTCTGGTGGGCAACTGCCCGACAGTTGATAGTAATAGTAATAGTCCATTTATTTGTGAGAATATTGTTACAGAGATGTTACATGGTTTTTATAGTTCATAATATTCTGCCGTTTCCGGCGTACAAATACATTGTCAGGGTTTGTCGGGATGTTGTATATATGCTGGTCGCCCGGTAAACTCCGCTTGCGCGATGTAGGATTTTTCATGACGTCAGTGTGATATGTAGGTCGCATGTGGCGACATAGATCCCGCCACAAGTAAAAATAATAATTATATATCATATTTTCCAGGTGGTAGTGCCCCGCGGCCCAATCACAGCCAAAGGCTTACTTCTAGCTTGTATCAAGGAGAAGGATCCCTGCCTGTTCCTGGAGCCCAAGATCTTGTACCGTTCAGCCAGTGAGGAGGTGCCTGTGGAAGAGTATACCCTGCCGCTTGGGAAGGCACAGGTTTTGAGAGAAGGTAGATATTTGAAGGTTTATTTAGAGCGTACATAACATAACGCCTGTAATCCCCGAAGGGTTAGGCAGAGGTATACTTACAGAAAATCTACATTTCGCCAGTTATGTTTAAGTCCCGTGTAATAGGGGGCGAGCCTATTTCCATTAACCGGGCACAAATCCAGACTCTGGGCTGGTACTGAAAAATTCCAGATGGAAATACCCAATAACACTGCCAGACTCGGGAATCGAACTTTTAATTTTTAATCTTATATTTTCAATTGCTTTTGATTATATTTGGACATTGTTCTCACACTAGAAGCAACAAGAATAATCCCAGGCAGCACACAAGTCAGATAACTGGTCAACAATTTAACCTTATGCAGAGTTAAGCTTAATTATATATGTATAGAAGCTGTGTGTGTTACGAAGTTCTGTATTAAAGTTTTTTTTTTTTGCTATAATAATGCTATTAGGTGAGTTAGTTTTGTAATTTGCGGATTTAATTTATTAAAACTGAATAATCATCTTAAAAAGACCTGTTACTCAAGAGTTTGTGTATCCTTTTGTATAATATGGGTTTAAAATTCCACTATCAAGCATGATGTTGGATAAGTTATATTCTGTTCTCTGTTAATTGTATTACACACCACATCTTGACAGTTATTCAGCTGCTGTATAAAATAGGCGTTATTTCTGTTATGAAGCATATAGTGACTTAACAGAAATGAAGATAGCTGTTATAACTACTTTATGCCGCTTTAAGTACGAAATTACCGTCATTTGCAGCTAACTATGGTTAAAGCAATAGTAACAGATTCTTATGCAGAAGTTTGCTGGGTATTCACGAAAAGTAGACATTTTTTCAGCTAGAAGAACTGTTCTGAAACGTTAGTCAGCATTTAAGCGGCTAACTGCGCTTTGTTTTGTAGTGGATGTGTGAAAATGCCTCCTTAAAAAAAATGTTAAAAAATACTCCACATTCATGGAAAAATAGAAAAAGAACAGGGGGCCTACCACCAGCTCAAAAGCCGTATTATTTTAATATAACTTCAGTCGGAGAAAGAGATGCAGCTATACGTCCTGTAGAGCTTCATCTCTTTCCCACATTGAAGTAATATTAAAATAATATTGCTTTATGAGCTGGTGGTAGGCCCCCAGGAGGCATACGAAGAAAGTGCTTGCTTTGATAAGAGCTAAAAAGAACAAATAATATACCTATACTGTGGGTTTTCATTACTACAATTATGACTGAATCCTGTTTGATTTACAGTACGAATGTGTGTTTAGTAGAACAGTTATCGAGAAATGTTGAGTGCAGACCACTTTTAACCAGAGCACAACTTAATAAGTGGACACATAAGGTCTATTATACAGACATAAGACGATAAGCCGCTGTGCAATCAGATTATATTCAGAATGAGCGACGCCATATCGAATAACATAACCTATTATAATGATGTGGAATTTTATACTCAAATACTCAAGTTTAATAACGAAATCGGTATAATATTCTTATAAAAGTATTACAAGGTTATTTTTGAACCCTTAAACTGCATAAAATATAAACAAATATTTCACACGTAAAAACATATCAATAGACGAAATGTTGTTTATTTCTCCAAAACCCGGCTTATCAGGTAGCGCGTGAAAATTTTACACGAAATGTATATATAAATACAAGGTAAAGTTGCATGCGCACCAACAATTTCTTCTTCTAAACATAAATAAGGGTAAAATTTATTTACGATAGGTTATTATATTTTCAATGTCGCCGTCACGCTGTTCGGATTTGTCAATTTCAATTTAATTTGATTAACTTCTTGATAAAAATACTGAAATGAGCTAAACGCTGTGTATCGTCTGAATATCTGATCTTTGAAGGACTTAACCATTAGTTCATTCATCATCTGGCTAACAGAGCTATAATACTTGTATTAAAGAACAAAATGCTTTTATGCAGAAGATACTCAGCTTGTCGTACAATTATTCAAAACTTATTCAGCTTTTACGTTGCTATTACACAGCTATTAGCAATATAATTTTGTGCCCAAATTGCTTGAATAACCTCTGAGGAAGCGCTTAATCAGCTAATTACGGTAGTCTTATTCAGCGATTAGTTTCTATGACTGCTGTTAAACAAAACTTACTCAGAAGGTTTGTGCTGGCTGGGATGTACCAAGGACTTTGTAATATTTGAATTTAAAAGAGTGTCCTTGGAGTTTCTTGCCCGTTCTTCTCCATGAGATCTTCGTTTTGGAATGGGCAACTAGCTTCAACTTTCTGACTAACTGACCGATTCTTTGACAATTCAAAAGTGCCTGTAAATGGTTTAATTGAAAAAATACAATAGAAGTGGATATATTTAGTAACCTGTTCCGCTTAGCTATTTCTAAAGAGTCATAAAAAACCCCTGGAATAAATCGACATGTGTTTCACCTCTCAAAGGGGCATCTGATTTTATCAATCCGGTCGGATCCGGCCGGATCGATGAAAATCCAACCGGATCCGGCCGGATTGAAAATGACGCCGGATTGCAATCCCTACCAGTTACTGAGTAATACGATACCCCTTGGTAAGACTGGTTGTCAGACTTTCGGGCTTCTGAAGACACGTAACGACTGTCAAAGATCCACGAATGACAGCCGGGACCAGCGGCTTAACGTGCTTTCCAAGGCACGGAGGAGTCTTGGTACGTAAAGATAGTCACCCATCCACGAACTAACCATGGCAAGCGTAGCTTAACTTGATCGATCGACCCGTGCGGCTGTTATTACTTAGCCAGAACAAGTACTAATTTTTTTTTTTACAGGTGACGCAGCGACTTTAATAGGCTGGGGCACACAGATCCACGTGTTGTTAGAAGTAGCGCAAATGGCAGAAGAGAAGCTGGGTGTCAAGTGTGACGTCATCGACCTGCAGTCTATCCTGCCCTGGGATGAGGATACTGTTTGTAATGTAAGTATTCTAACGTTTATAACAGGCTGGCCACATAGAGCCACGTGTTATTAGAATTAACACAGATAGCTGGAGAGAAACTAGGCGTCCATTATTGCTCTGGGGTTCACCCAAAAAGTACAGATACTGATGACTCTTTTTTTTAAGTGAAAACTTCTTAGGCGCGTTGGGCATTTTTGAGATGGGACCAAACCATTGATTTCGCGACACTGTTACGACACCAGTTTTTGATCATTAAAAAGACATCAACGCGTTGAATACCGCGGTGCCGATTTTTTTTCAAGTTTTCACTTCTATCGGCACTCCCGGAGTACCAGTTTTTTTTTTTTTTTTTAATTTTGATGAGTGTTTCACAAAACCAATTTTATTATTGTCATTACCTAAACATAAGATACCTTGTTTACACGTCCCCGGAACCACAGAATAGTACAGAAGGCGCACATTGCATTTTACGTATGAAGCTACAAGTACGCGGCGGGCTCGACTTGTCGGGCCAATTCAGTGAGTGTAACGTAGTCGAAAGATAAAAGTTACGCGATAGAAAGAGAGGCAACTTCTAGGTGAATATAACTGTAGAAGAACCCTTTATTGTGTCGTAGCAAAGTCGCTTTTTATTGAAATGATTTTGCGGACTATTAATCTGTGCCGGAACGCAGAAAAAGTAGATCATTTTCATGTTTCTATTAAGGGGGAAGCGTCAGGGTAGCCCGCGAAATTCAAATTTTCTTACTTTTTTTGCATTTTGCAGGTCAGTGTCAGGTTTTATGTTGATTGAAATATGATTCGCGGTCGTAACAAATATGGCTTTACTCAATTATAATCATTACAATCAGCAATAGTGATTAAGAAGAAGATAAAGGTGTCAAATGTTATAATTTCATGAAATCATGACATTTGACACCTTTATCTTGTATGTAATTGAGTAAAGCCATATTTGTTACGACCGCGAATCATATTTTAATCTACATAAAACCTGACACTGACCTGCAAAATGCAAAAAAAGTAAGAAAATTTGAATTTCGCGGGCAACCCTGACGCTTTCCCCTTAAACAAACAAGTCTTCAAATGGAAAGGTCTTTATCTTGGTTATAAATATCAATGTTTTCTTCCAGTCCGTAAAGAAAACCGGTCGCTGTCTGATTGCTCACGAAGCGCCTCTGACGTCAGGGTTTGGTGCTGAACTGGCCGCCACTATTCAGGTAACATTATCATATTATGAAAAAAAACCTAGAAACTCCCTCATTAACAGTGAACTTCCTCAAAGATGGGGTCTTAAATTGGTCAGCAGACTACTTCGCATACGGATTGGTGATTGCCGATTGTTGTCTTTAGCAGTAAGACGCTCTTATTTAGTTGTTGCCTTGAGAATTGCACACCTTATTTTTTGTGAGTTCATAAGGAGAATCGCATTTAGCTAGCGCATTAGATTTGTTCTACATGAACTTTTGCTGAGATTTTTTCTTATGGAATAAAATGTGACTTAGAGAGATGTATTTAATAATTCTAATGATTATAATTCTGTAAATACATGTTTGTTATGGTCGCGAACCTGTAAATTGCAAAAAAAACTTAGGAAATTTGTATTTCGCGGGGTACAACTGCGGATCCACCTTAACCAGTCCGTCTTAGCTGAATATGCTTGCGTTATAACATTTAATTTTAATTAATAATTCAACGATTTTTATAAATATTTACAATCTAATTTAATTTATACTTTTTTAACTATTATTATTACTATGACTGTTATTATTATACTTTAATTACCATTGGAAAATACAAATAAACAATTTTGGAATGATAGCAAAAACTACTGTGTATTACATACATAATACTTGTAGAAAAATAATAATTTAAAAACAAAATGTTAATCTGAATCCTGTCTTCTTTCTAATGCATGAAATAAAAGGCTTTTTTTTTTTAATACTATTCACATCGAGGGTGTGAATTTACTGTCATCACGCTCACCACATGCAAGTTACCTGTAAAGCTGGAGTCTCAATGCTATTTGCTATTTCTGGCTGCAGTGATTTTAGAGACCATATATATCAGTACATTTTTAACCGACTTCCAAAAAGGAGGAGGTTATAAATGTTCGTCGCGTATGTTTGTTTTTATTTTTTTTTAATGTATGTCCACCGATTTCTCCGTCAATTGTGGACCGATTGAATTCGATCTCGAATTGGTTCCATATAAATTTTATTAACTTTGCTTGGATAGTTTTTGAGTTAGCTACAAAATACGTATTTTTTTCCCACTTAGTATGTAGATGATCTGATAAGTTTCTGTCACTGGTAGCAGGTGTGTGGGGTAGGTACCACAACTAAAAAGTGAAAAATAATTTTTTTTTACAAAAAAAAAACAACCGACCTCCAAAAAAAAAAAATTAAAAAGTGAAAAATAACTTTAATTTCGGAAGTCGGTGGCAAAAAACGAAAATACAAAACCCAAGACACCGACTTCCGAAATTAAAGTTATTTTTCACTTTTTAATGTTTTTTTTTGGAGGTCGGTTGTTTTTTTTTTTAAAAAGTTTTTTCATAGCAAGCATCTTGAAACAGTGAATGCGGCCGATGACGTTTATAGAAGACTAAGACCTGAAACTGCGTTAAGCGGGCGTCCGCGACGGGCACTCGTCGCGTGTCTACGCGCGTGGACACGCTTATGGACTCCGTGGGAACGCGACGGCCGCCGTTCCGGAGAACGGATTATTTTATTTACGCAGTGTCGCTAGTTCAATTTTAACGGTGTGCATGCACAGCCGTGTTGATGAAGAACTTAATATATTAGACGGGTCACGTGGCGCGAGCGCGGGACTTGCTTCCCCGCGACGGACGCCCGCGCGTGTCCCCGTAACGGGGCACTTTTGTATGGAACCGCGCAGACGTCCGCTTAACGCAGTTTCAAGCCTTGGGCCTGAAACTGCGTTAAGCGGACGTCCGCGCGGTTCCATACAAAAGTGCTTCGTTGCGGGGACAAGCGCGGGCGTCCGTCGCGGGGAAGCAAGTCCCGCGCTCGCGCCCCGTGCCCCGCCTGCGTGGCCGGCCGCCCGCGCCCCGCGCTCGCGCCCCGTGCCCCGCCTGCGTGGCCGGCCGCCCGCGCCCCGCGCTCGCGCCCCGTGCCCCGCCTGCGTGGCCGGCCGCCCGCGCCCCGCGCTCGCGCCCCGTGCCCCGCCTGCGTGGCCGGCCGCCCGCGCCCCGCGCTCGCGCCCCGTGCCCCGCCTGCGTGGCCGGCCGCCCGCGCCCCGCGCTCGCGCCCCGTGCCCCGCCTGCGTGGCCGGCCGCCCGCGCCCCGCGCTCGCGCCCCGTGCCCCGCCTGCGTGGCCGGCCGCCCGCGCCCCGCGCTCGCGCCCCGTGCCCCGCCTGCGTGGCCGGCCGCCCGCGCCCCGCGCTCGCGCCCCGTGCCCCGCCTGCGTGGCCGGCCGCCCGCGCCCCGCGCTCGCGCCCCGTGCCCCGCCTGCGTGGCCGGCCGCCCGCGCCCCGCGCTCGCGCCCCGTGCCCCGCCTGCGTGGCCGGCCGCCCGCGCCCCGCGCTCGCGCCCCGTGCCCCGCCTGCGTGGCCGGCCGCCCGCGCCCCGCGCTCGCGCCCCGTGCCCCGCCTGCGTGGCCGGCCGCCCGCGCCCCGCGCTCGCGCCCCGTGCCCCGCCTGCGTGGCCGGCCGCCCGCGCCCCGCGCTCGCGCCCCGTGCCCCGCCTGCGTGGCCGGCCGCCCGCGCCCCGCGCTCGCGCCCCGTGCCCCGCCTGCGTGGCCGGCCGCCCGCGCCCCGCGCTCGCGCCCCGTGCCCCGCCTGCGTGGCCGGCCGCCCGCGCCCCGCGCTCGCGCCCCGTGCCCCGCCTGCGTGGCCGGCCGCCCGCGCCCCGCGCTCGCGCCCCGTGCCCCGCCTGCGTGGCCGGCCGCCCGCGCCCCGCGCTCGCGCCCCGTGCCCCGCCTGCGTGGCCGGCCGCCCGCGCCCCGCGCTCGCGCCCCGTGCCCCGCCTGCGTGTCCGGGCGCCCGCGCGGGGCACGCGCGTTGCCCGCCAGGGTGTGGGCAGCGGTTTTGCAATGTAATCCTATACTATTAAACGAGCAATATTTGTTTACATGTATATTTGTAATCACGTTCTCGAAAACGGCTCTGACGATTTCAATTAAAGTTGCAATATAGGGGTTTACGGCAGCGATAAATCGATCTAGCTAGGTCTCAATATCTCATATCTGGGAAAATTCGTTTTCTCCGTATTTTCACCTGAGCAGAGCTCAGTCGTCCAAGAATAAGATAATGAATGATGACATTAGAATAATAATATGGTAGCATGGAATGGAATTAGTAAATATCCACTATCATGGCAGCATGGAATTAGTATGTACGTACTATACATGGAATTGGTATGAACTATCCTATACTATTAAACTAGCTGACCCCGGCAAACGTTGTTTTGCCAATTATTTGTTTGGGGTGGACAACTATCTATTTTTCATACCCCTAAGTGATAAGACTTAAGGGTATTAAAAATAAATAGTAGCCGATTCTCAGACCTACTGAATATGTATATAAAATTTGGTAAAAATCAGTAAAGCCGTTTCGGAGGACTAAGCTAACATTGTGACACGAGAATTTTATATATAAAATGACCCTTATTAATTTTCACCAGAGCAGAGCTCGATCGCCTAGGTACGAGTACCTACTAATATATTGAGTTCTCCATCGACACGACTGTGCATGCTCACCGTTGAAATTGAACTAGCAACACTGCATAAATAAAATA
Organism: Agrochola lychnidis; assembly: GCA_963680765.1. Lineage (NCBI taxonomy): Eukaryota > Metazoa > Arthropoda > Insecta > Lepidoptera > Noctuidae > Agrochola > Agrochola lychnidis. The sequence goes on along the minus strand of OY796856.1, from coordinate 2,776,934 downwards.
ATCCGGTCTCCGCGATGGGTACCCGCGACGAGGGCCGTCGCGTTCCCACGGAGCCCACCCGCGTGTCCACGCGCGTAGACACGCGACGGGTGCCCGTCGCGAGCGCCCGCTTAAGTTCAGCTTAAGCAGTTTCAGGCCTTAACCTTAAGGCTATTTATTGCTGCCTTCATTACACCAAATTGTTTCAAATTACAGGAGGAATGCTTCCTGCACCTGGAGGCTCCCATCTCGCGCGTGGCCGGCTGGGACGCGCCCTTCCCGCACGTGTTCGAGCCCTTCTACCTGCCCGACAAGTGGCGATGCTACCAGGCACTCACACAGACCCTGGAGTATTAGTGTTATAAGAATATTGTATGTGATGGATTCAAATAAGTTATGTACACTTTTATTAAATGTTTAATTTGTGTGTTCAGGAAACAAGTATATTTTCTTGCATAGACCAGGGTTTCCCAAACTGCGTCGCGACGCCCTGGGGCGTCACGGCATTATGCCAGGGGCGTCGTGAGGCGATCCACATAGATTAGAAACCCTTTCCAGTCGAACTTACTACTATCAACACTTTCGACAGAGCTAGAAGAACAATTACCTAATAGAATTATCTTGCGACTCCAGCCTTAAGCTCCAATACGACAAAGACAAACTGCTTGAATTTTGGAGCTAAGTTTTTCAATGTAGAGAAATAGAAGAGAGTGGCGATTTCTAAACCTGAGCCCCGTTTTGAGAGGCTATGCTCAGAAAAGCAAGCACATCCTTCTTATTAGTAGCCAGCCAACAAAGTTAAAATAAATATGTCCGTGACTACCGCAGAACCACCAACGCCAATCGCTTCCATATTTAGTAAATAATTAATACCTAATTGGTACTAATTAGTGCTCGAACGACAGAATTGGTACCTTAGTAGTTTTCGAGAAACTCGACTTTGAAGGTGATCCGGCCGTAGTCACGCTCCCTTCAGCAGGACCACCATGAGCGCCGTAAAAGGGGGCATGCTGCAGCTATTCTAAGTATACAAATAATTAGTACCTTTAAATGTGATTCATTGCGTAAAAAAAACAGAACTGAAACATTTGTATTTACCGAGAAATCAACGATGATAACTTTCGCGCCCTTGTTCAGCAGGACCACGACTTTGAATGTTGATTCCAAGTTTGACGAGCTTGTCGCTTTCCTCAAACCTATATAGAAAATTAGTACCTTGCAAGATAAAATTAGTGCCCAAAATTCAAAATTGTTTCTTCAGTAGTTTACGAGATATACCATGCCATTGGGTGGGGTGGCCGTAGTCACGGTGTAAAATTTTCATTTCAAGATTTCTCTATTAAAAACTCTGTGATTTCTTCCCAAATTTATACATAAATTAGTGTTCTTAAAGAAGTTATAGCGACCAAAAATTCAGATTCCTAAGTGTTGTATTTTAAGAGTAATTAGCTTTCATTACTTTTCTATACTAAATCTCAGCGTATAACCCGACCAAATTAAGTTGTCAATAGTATTGAGCTGTTTAGGAGATGTACACTCGTGCACATAAATTTATGGATGTTGGAATAACCTATCGTTACCCATGGCATAGTATAAAGAGTTCTAGTAGGCTATCTCCGGCTCAATTCGCGATATAATTGCCTACCATATTTGCCTGTCTCAGGGTTGTCACTTTTAGCTAAATTTTAATTCAGTACCTAGAAATTGGCAAGGGCCGGGAAGTTCTATTTTTAGGGTTCCGTAGTAAACAAGGAACCCTTATAGTTTCGTCATGTCCGTCTGTCTGTCTGTCCGCGGCTTAGCTCAGAGACGCTTAGTACTAGAAAGCTGTAATTTGGCATGGGTATACATATTAATCACGTCGTTGTCGACGTGATTAATATAAAGTGGTAAAATAAAATCATGAAAAATATTTTTTTTTACAGGTACCTCCCCTAGACGTAAAGTTAGGATGATTTTTTTCTCTCTCAATAATCCCATAGTGTGGGGTGTCGTTGGAAAGGTAAAAATATTGTGAGTTTACGAAGACCATTTTTGGATTAAGGAATCCGTTTTCGAAATATTAAGCTTTAAAGTGCTAATTTTTGTTAGAGTCAAGTGTGCCCCCCCCCCCCCTTGCAAGTTTAATGGTTGGTTTTGGGTATGTGAAAAAATTCACGGCAGTAGCATACATAACGAAATTAAAAGGAAAACTATCACAGCTAAGTAGGCTTTACAAGTTAACGAGTAATAATCGACCAACTTACATTTGCGGTTGCAAAAACATGTTCTCCCATACAGAATGTATGAACATGTTTCTCAACTACCAAGGTAAGTTTGTTCTTGGGATAAATTCATCCCAACTACGGAATTACTCCCTTCATTGTGCGTGGTCCGACACGCACTTGGCCGGTTTTTACTTATGTGTTATCTGGGTTCAGGGTTTGTGAGGTCGGTTTTACCTAAACGATGATGTTCATAGTGTTTGTATGAATGATATAGTTATATTTGCGGTTTATATTTTCTGTTACGAATGGTTACGATTCGAACTTTGCTCTATTTATCTGATTCACAGTTCGTCAAATATTTGAAATTACGATTTTAGAATAGAATAGTATAATATTTATTTGCTTAAAAACATGGTATAAAAGATGTTATAAAAACTAACTGGTATAACTGTAAGTACTTAGTTACTTTACTATACCTACAATACTGAGAAATCGGCATGACTAAACGTAAACAAAGCATTAGCGGTATATCAATTGACAGATCAAAAGTAGGTATCTAATACATTTTAGTGGGAAGTAGGCCTGCCTACTTAGTCTGTCTGATAGTTATCTAATACAACAAAAAATAAGTAGGTATCTCATCATCAAGTAAAAATTATATGCTAGAATGTGACTTGGTTACCTTTTCTGTTCAGTAAGTAATCTGAACAGAGACAACTCTGGAATCGATGAATTATTTAGACACCCAAACGCACAGCAATAATTTCTCCAGCGATTATCACTCATTTTTCATACATTTAGCAGTGCCGAAAAACCGCGACGCGCAAACCTTGTGCGGCGTTAGCCCCGACTGGCGCACTCTAAAACAGCCGAGATTTTGTTAAGTGTGCGTGCGGCGACGCATAGATACAAGCCGCGCACACATACAAACCGCGCGCGGTGCGTTTGTATGAAGATAGCGTACTTCCTCTCTTTATACTATGCCCATGGCCTGTGTGATACCATTGTTTATGATGTGGGTAGGTAGGTAATCGAATAATATTTTTTCTGTATTGTAAGTGAGTACCTTTCTTCTGTGTTGTTACGTGAATATCATTAGAGCGATAGGTATTTCTTATTTCTTTCCTACTAATTATACCTAAGTATTAAAAACCTAATTTACTGCAGTAACAATATCTTGCTAATAACGTAAGTATATAAGGATTACATAGGTAATAGGTATGTACTTTTTTCAATACCTACCTAAAGTCGATTTTATCAAAATTCTTCTGACATGTCTGTGGGACCTTGGGTGTATTTTTTACCCGACTGCCCCAGAAAGAGGGTAATGTTTTTCGAGAGTATGTATGTATGTATGTCTATTTCTTTGGCACGCTCTGTAGCCTAAACGGCTTGATGGATTTTAACATGTGAAGTGTCGTTAGATTCGTCTAATTGTGGGAGTGTCATAGGCTATATAATATTTATAAATTGCATCTGCAAATACAAAAAAAGGGAAGGGTAGGTTAAAAAAAAAACTACATTATTGATATCAAATAAAAGCTAGTAATGAGTCAATATAACATAACACGCCTGTAGCAGGTACACCCACATTTCGCCAGTTATGTTTTAAGTCCTATGTAATAGGGGGCGAGCCTATTGCCATCAACCGGGCACAAATCCAGACTCCGGGCTGCTACTGAGAAATTCCCGATAGAAAAACCCAATAACACTTGCCCGACCCGGGAATCGATCCCAGGACCTCATGCTCAGCAGTAGCGCTTGCGACCACTAGACCAACGAGGCAGTCACCACTATAAATATATATTATTATTATGTCAATATATATTATTATTATGTCAATATATATTATTATTATGTCAATATATATTATTTTAATAAAACTGAAAGCTTGAAATAAAAAAAACCTTTAAAAAACAAAAAACCTGACTGCAAAAACACATAACTGAAAAGAGAAAAACAAGCATTATAATCTATAAAATTTTGGTATTGCAGGCGGTACAAACCAATAACCTGAAATGATGGTGTTAATTTTTTTTAAACCTACCCTTCCCTTTTAATACCACCATTGTTTATGATGGTGTGATACCATCATAAACAATGGTATCACACAGGCCATGGGTAACGATAGGTTATTCCAACATCTATAAATTTATGTGCACGAGTGTACATCTCCTAAACAGCTCAATACTATTGACAACTTAATTTGGTCGGGTTATACGCTGAGATTTAGTATGGAAAAGTAATGAAAGCTAATTACTCTTAAAATACAACACTTAGGAATCTGAATTTTTGGTCGCTATAACTTCTTTAGGAGTCCTAATTTTTGTATAAATTTGGGAAGAAATCACAGAGTTTTTAATAGAGAAATCTTGAAATGAAAATTTTACACCGTGACTACGGCCACCCCACCCAATGGCATGGTATATCTCGTAAACTACTGAAGAACCAATTTTGAATTTTGGGCACTAATTTTATCTTGCAAGGTACTAATTTTTAGGGTTCCGTAGTAAACAAGGAACCCTTATAGTTTCGTCATGTCCGTCTGTCTGTCTGTCCGCGGTCTAGCTCCGAGACCCTTAGTACTAGAAAACTGTAATTTGGCATAGGTATATATTTTAATTACGACGACAAAGTGGTAAAATAAAATTATGAAAAACATTATTTTTTTAGGTTACCTCTCATACAAGTGGTGATGTTATTTTTTTTCTTTTTTTAACCCATAGTGAGGGGTATCATTGGAAAGGTCCTTTAAAAACATTGCGAGTTTGTGCAAACCATTTTTGGATTCAGGGATCCGTTTGCGAAATATTAAGCTTTAAAGTGCTAATTTTTGTTAGAGTCAAGTGTCCCTCCCCCCTGCCGGCTAAATGGTTGGTTTTGGTATAAATTTGGGAAGAAATCACAGAGTTTTTAATAGAGAAATCTTGAAATGAAAATTTTACACCGTGACTACGGCCACCCCACCCAATGGCATGGTATATCTCGTAAACTACTGAAGAACCAATTTTGAATTTTGGGCACTAATTTTATCTTGCAAGGTACTAATTTTTAGGGTTCCGTAGTAAACAAGGAACCCTTATAGTTTCGTCATGTCCGTCTGTCTGTCTGTCCGCGGTCTAGCTCCGAGACCCTTAGTACTAGAAAACTGTAATTTGGCATAGGTATATATTTTAATTACGACGACAAAGTGGTAAAATAAAATTATGAAAAACATTATTTTTTTAGGTTACCTCTCATACAAGTGGTGATGTTATTTTTTTTCTTTTTTTAACCCATAGTGAGGGGTATCATTGGAAAGGTCCTTTAAAAACATTGCGAGTTTGTGCAAACCATTTTTGGATTCAGGGATCCGTTTGCGAAATATTAAGCTTTAAAGTGCTAATTTTTGTTAGAGTCAAGTGTCCCTCCCCCCTGCCGGCTAAATGGTTGGTTTTGGGTGTGTGAAAAAAATCACAACAGTAGTTTATATAACGACATTAAAAGGAAAACTATCACAGCTAAGTAGACTCTACAAGTTAACGAGTAATAATTGACCAACTTAACTTTGCAGTTGCAAAAACATGTTTTCCCATACATTCCGTATGGAAGAACATATTTTTCAACTACAAAGTTAAGTTTGTTTTTGGGATTAATTCATCCCAGCTACGGAACCCTTCATTGTGCGTGGTCCGACACGCACTTGGCCGGTTTTCTATATAGGTTTGAGGAAAGCGACAACCTCGTCAAACTTGGAATCAACATTCAAAGTCGTGGTCCTGCTGAACGAGCGCGCGAATGTTTTCATCATTGATTTCTCGGTAAATACAAATGTTTCAGTTCTGTTTTTTTTACGTAATGAATCACATTTAAAGGTACTAATTATTTGTATACTTAGAATAGCTGCAGCATGCCCCCTTTTACGGCGCTCATGGTGGTCCTGCTGAAGGGAGCGTGACTACGGCCGGATCACCTTCAAAGTCGAGTTTCTCGAAAACTACTAAGGTACCAATTTTGTCGTTCGAGCACTAATTAGTACCAATTAGGTACTAATTATTTACTAAATATGGAAGCGATTGGCGTTGGTGGTCCTGCGGTAGTCACGGATATAAAATAAATACCTTTTTAAGATTTTATTTTTATGATTTGTTTTCGTTCTTTGTTCTAAAAAAAATTATAACTGTTATTTGGAGTGTTTCTGATAACTTGTTACTACTAGGCGCTAGAACTACAACTGGTAGGTACTTTTTGGCTAGAGGGTGGCGTCGCAAAAAAATGCCAAAATTCCCAAGGGCGTCACAGTAAAAAAAGTTTGGGAAGCCCTGGCATAGACCATAGGGTCGAAGATATGAACTCCCTACTGTGGACGTCTTCAAACAGTTGTAAAGTGGTGAGAATTAAAGCAAACAAATAATTTACTTATCAATTTATTAAAAAATGAAAATCAATCCATAAAAATAACTAGATATTAAGAACAGTGAAGTTAGTAGAAATACTTAAGAACAAAATGTCAATTTATACGAAATTAAAACACACCTAGGTCTCCTTGCGTTGTGCTGCCGCATCGACAACTTACAAATTATAAGAGAAATAAATCAAATGTGTGTATGCGTCGGATATATCCTATGAAACTTATGTCCTACTTAAAACTACCGTTTTTAAACAATTTGTTCCAAAACATCAGTAAATTCAGTAACAAATTTATATCCATGAAACTTCTTAACATAAATCAAACAGTAAAAATTACATTTGAACCTTGTGATGTCAAATATTTACAACAATTCAAGAGCTGATTTAATTTCACAAGCTTAAGCTATTGAAAAACATTTTTCCTTCCAATCTAAGGCTTTATGTTAAGACCAGTACCTTACTATAAGGAAAATAATCAGATCAGTGACTACAAAGTCGTAAAAAATTTAATTGACAAGTACAAGGATTTTAAGCTTGGTACATGCTATGGGGCACAGCCCATTTTTGGGATATACTTTTTATAATAATAAAATATAACACAGGTACAATATATTACAATCATTGACATATTCAGGCAAGACTTCGTACAAACCAAATATTTCATGACTCTATTTTTATAACATATCTTTTCATGTTACCAATGTTTTACAAATCTAAGATGAGGTTTATGGAAACAAAAAAAAATAATGAAAAATTATTATGCAGTATATTATGAGAAAATGTTAGATAACGAAGGTTGATTAATTTGGAGTCAATTCGCATGCAATCTTTACAATTACATCCACCCTATGCCATAGTCAAATCAGTGTCTAGACCAGAAAAAATGCAACGAAATCAACTTAAACTGCAGACAACAATCCTTGAAAGTTACTCGCAATAAATAAATGAAGCTTACAGGTAAAGTTCTATAACTTCCATAACACAAGTATAACATTCCCTAGTCGTCGCCCCAGGCGCCTCGCCGCGCGTGGCGCAGGAAGGGCCCGGCGGCGGGCGAGGCGGGGAAGCGCTGCATGTAGCGCTCCAGGCGCAGGTACTTCACGGTGATGAGGCGGCCCTCGTACCACCAGCCGTGCAGGCTGCGGTACACCACGCCCGCGTCCTGCGGCGACGCGCACTTCACGTACACGCAGCACGACGTCCGGTCGATGTCGATGTGCAAGATGTTGCAGTGTGTGTCGCATTTTTCCAAAATAGCATCCTGAATCTTAACCCTCAATAAAGAGTTGTCGTCGTTTTTGTCGAACATGTGTCGTATTTTGAGGCAGGGCGTCGGAGAGACCACTAGGTTGTTGACGGAGCCTTCCTGGGTCTCAAAAGCCTGTCCTTGCCATGAGGCGCTGCGCTTCGGGCTGCTGGTGGGTGAGATCCACCTCCAGACTCGACAGTCCTCTCCATCAACAGACTGCACCTCCATGCGCACCCTGCTTTCATTCCTCTGTATGAACTTCACAGCGGCATCCCAGACAGACGCCATCTTCTCCCTGTTTTGCGGCGAGATAAGTGTGTCTCTCACATGGTCCACAGATATGTATGGTTCTCCACTATCCTCAGTCTCTTGAGATATCACATCAATAATTTGTTCCACCATAGAGTAAATCTCTTCACTTTTCCTCTTCTGATACATCATATAATATTTGTAAGCTCTTTGGAGGCCTAAGCCTAGTAAAGTGAGGAGGGCAACAATAATAAGACTGGACCCGGCAGAGTATAAAGTGTTGATAAATAAGCAAGAAAGAGGTGTTGATGGATCTGTGAGGGTGATAGCAACAGTGCCTTTAGTTCTTTGTTGAACAATCAAATCTGTCGAGCTGATAGGAGAGTATTCTACATCCTTAGTGTAGAGGCTTTTCAGCTGGACAACATTGAGTCCCCAGCGAGGATTGTTTATCAGAAGAACTTGTAAGTTATTCAGATCTGTGCGACGTTGGCTAGCATCAGCAGTCTCTGCCTTAGCACTGACAATGTCAATAATTTCTCGCTCAGTGAGGTAAGGCAGAGTTCCTGGCTGGCCACATTTGTATGATGCTATCCTACTTGTCAACTCAGGATGTATGACTTTAAGAAGATCTTTAGCGTAACTGACTTGTTCTTTAGGCACACAGTTGATCCCTGGTCTGTTGCCAGGTATATTCAACTGACAGATTGGTATAACACTGTTCTGATCATCCGCCACTGACGTGATGTCGTTTTTCTTAACTATATACATGAAAAATAAGCAAAAAAAAAAAAGAGCGACTAACACAACCAGAGCAAGGGACACAAGATTGTTCTTTAAAAATTTCTTGTCTGTAGCAGATTTATAGTCCACTACATCAGAACGGTTAACTCCAGTGATATAGGATCTACGTGGCAGAACAGTGCTTCCATTATTTGTATCCCGGTCGAGATAAGATGTAGGTTTTGGATCTGATTTGAGTGCGGATAGTCGCCTAGTAAAGTTACTTAAATATGGAGATTCTACCTCATCAATAGTAGAAGTAGACGGTTGGTAAGTACTTGTATAGTTGGAGCTATAGCTAGATGTGGGTATAATAGATGGACGGTCTGCCATTGAAGATGTCAAACCCAACCGTGAACGTATTGAATTGAGATTATCAGAGGAAGTCATGCCGGGTGAATATGTAGATGAATAGTTAGTGGGTATGATAGGTGCTCGGGAGAACACTGATTGCTTTGGGGGGTTAACATCGGGGGAGGGTAAAGTGCTCGAGATATAGTCGCTCGACCTAGAATTGCTTCGGAAAGGACTGGACGTCTTCTTGTCGCCGTCGACGTCGCTATCAGAGCCAGTCTCGTAGTCGTCCGGATCGTTCGCCGCGTACGTGCGTTTAATAGTGCGAGTTGTCACTGTTTCCACTTCTTCGCGTGTCCTCACGGGTGGTTTTTCTTCGTCAGACTCAGATCCTTTGTCGGAGTCACGTTTAGCGGGAGAACCTTTTGTAAGAGGCGGGCGACGTGTTTTGTTAGCTGCGGGTGGCAACATCGCCCCACCGGTCGTGGCCCGGCGGCCACGTTTCTCTTTAGCATTCGTAGTTGTGTCCAAATCGGACTCCTCGCCGCTCGAGTAGCGTGCGAGCGACCGCCTTGTATCGGCTTTGTTATCGACGCTAGATCTAGGTTTGCTTTTGTTATCTAATACTAATTTCAACTTTTTCACCAACAACTTCCTTGTGGACGCCGTAATAGGCATTATGGGGAACCCATGCTCTGCTAGTTTCGTTCGCAGCTCCGCATCTGACATTGAGTCGACTTGATCGGCCATTGTGAAGTCTGCAAGCACAATATTACAGGTTATTTACACATGCACTCACTAGAACACTGTTTATGTAACGCTATTAGTAATAGTTCACCTTATTTTCGAGATATGCACTGAAGAATTACGTCAAATTTATAATAAAATCCACCGGCGCGTCATGTCGCACGCACCGCGAAAGAACGTCGTTATTTAGTGTTGCCATAAATATTTTTAATTTACCCACTAAATTCTATTTCTAACGATCACTTTTCAAAATCTTGTGTAATATTATGATGTCACTGTTCTATTTATAAAAAGCTACAATGCGTATTTCGTATATCATTACTTTAAATGAATAAATATTTATACTTTTGTTGATGTAACGAGATGACTAATACGAAATAACCTTGAAACAACCTAGTTTGTTGCATTGAACATGGTAACTAATAAAATATCATTATTCTTCTTCTAAGCATCTGTTGAAAATACAGAGTACCTATGGAATTATTCTGATTCATTTGATTTGACTCCACTCCACCAACGAAATTACTTTTTGTTACTCTGGCAATTATAATGAAAAGAATTAATTTTGCGAGAATAACAGGAAAACCTATTTTTTTTTTTTTGTAATCCAGTACCTTATTTGCGTAACTTATTTTCGTAAACAATTTTGCCTAATTTGTTTAATTTTGACAGTTTCACAACATTCATTGCTTTATTTACGTTGTTGAGTAAAATTTTTTTCCAACTTATGAAGCAATGGATTGGCAATCAGCAGCCTAATCGCGTAACTTATTTTCGTAAACAATTTCGTGAAATTTGTTTCATTTTGACATTTCAACAACATTCACTGCGTTATTTACGTTGTTGAACAGATTTTTTTTCCAACTTATGAAGCAAAGGATTAGAAATCTGTTTCAAATCGAAACAAATTGTGGTTGTATTGTATTACGCAATTAGGGTACAGTTTCAAATCGAAACAAATTGCGATTGTGTTGCACTACGCAATTAGGGTACAGACTATTAAAATAACGGAATTCAGTTTTATTTTATTGTTTTCATCGTTGTTCTAATCGATGTCAACAAAGGAATATTCCATCCCAGAGGGGAATTTATTTGTCAAGTTGCCAGTCTACAAGGGACTATATTGAGGTAAGGTGACGAGGTGGCCCTGGCTCAGTACCTGCATCAGTGCTGGCAGTAAACGAGTACTACTTAGTCTGTGAGTAAACGTATCAAGGTCATGGTTTATCAGTTCAATCCGTTCAGACTTTCTTTAAGTAGGTATATTTAAATGTGAGGAATTCATTCTGTCCATCCAAATGACAGTTACGAACGGGATGAGAAGTTTTGTAAATGAGGGCGACCAGACGTGACACCACAAAATTGTACTGTACTTCTCCATGATTCGAGAAGTAATGACCAAAATCACGTAGGACATTTTGTCACGTGTAGCATCGCGTCGCATTGCATCGTGTCATGTCGCGACGCGTTGCATTGTATCCATCGCTCACGCAAGACACCCAGTTAGACCTAATGTGCAGAATGCTCGGCAGCTCTAAATTTTCTGAGTGTTGCCAATAAATTAGGCATTTACAAATCAATTTTTTTCTCTTTCTGCCCTTTCCGAACTAAATAAAATTGTGATATAGCTGAAAGTATTGTTTGTTAGGTAAAAAAAAAAAGGAAAACAAAGGAAAGGAAACTTCGAAAGAAATAAAACAACGTGCCTCGCACCACTTCATTTATTTGTTTCGCTATAGCCAATTACAATACAAGGGCGTGCAAACAATAGTCAACTTATAAATCTACAAGAATTACGTAACTAATATTTAGTTCACAACTAAATATAAGTTATAAAACCATAATTTAGTAAAAAATTTGGAATGCAAATTGATATTGAAATAATTTTAAGCACCCTTCCCAAGTAACTATAAAACATCCATTACCACGTATATCCTCGGTATTTAAGTAGGCTTATATTAACATCTAAAATTTTCAGCATACATACAAACTGTGCAACATTTTATAAATAAATTATAAAGTAATTACATTACATGCCTAGAAAATTTAAAGATACAACGATAATTCGAAAAGTTTATGCGTTTTTAATAAATAAAACATTAAAATACTGTTACAATGAAATCCAGACTTTTAGACAACTACCTAACAAACAAATTCATTAAAGAAACAAAATGACACACAGGTAGATAATATTTGAATAGCTAATGAAATTGGGTGCTCGACTATTTTATTTATTAAAAGTAATAAATAAATACCCTGACATGTATAAAAAAAGAAAATGTTTGTAAAGACAACATTCCTTACTAGTACTTACACATAGAGTCATATTCCGTTTAACGGGAAAAACATGGAAAATTTTACATTTCAAAAGCTTTTTAGGTATAACAATTTCAAAAATAGTCAAGTACCCGATTATTTATTTATATTTTTATGACGAATTTTATAGAGTTTACTATCACATACATTTATATACAAAATAGATAGAATAAAGTAATATGAAATTTTCTATTACAATTCTATATTATTTTTCTGGTACAAAAGATAAACCACGCCATACATGTGGTTTGTTAAACTTATAAACGTATTTGGTATGTTTCACTTAGGTATATTACTGGGGCAGTTTCCAACCACCGAAGCCTATTTCCAGTTGTTTGGCCACTGCTAAACATAGTCTGTCTTGATTTGGCGCTGCTATTACCTGAAACAATAGAAACACAAAACCCATTAAAAAAATCTCGTTCAAATATTTAATAACCGTTGTGTTATCTATTTATAAGAGAATGTGAAGAAATCTAAAACTTATTTGCTGTCACAGGTTATCACAATGATTATTTTAATATCTGAGGTCGTATTTCTTGCGATTAAAAACTGACCTGCACCCTAATTGCGTAATACAACACAATCACAATTTGTTTCGATTTGAAACAGATTTCTAATCCATTGCTTCATAAGGAAAAAAAATCTGTTCAACAATGTAAAAAACGCAATGAATGTTGTTGAAATGTCAAAATGAAACAAATTTCGCGAAATTGGTTACGAAGATGAGTTACGCAATTAGGGTACCGGTATTTATAGTTAAAACATTGTTTTAGTTTTGCCTATTAAATTTTTAATTAAGTTCGATTCAGTAGGTGATCTGAGATATTTGCTGGTCAGTCGCTCATGATACAGTATAATACTAAAAAGATTTTTAATTTACCCACACCAAAATTAATGTAGGTTTTTTTTATTGTCTTACCTGTACGCCTACTGGCAGTCCTTTATACAGCCCCATGGGCACAGTAGTGGCTGGCATGCCGAGGATGTTGAATACCATCGTGTACATGACGCCAGAAGCCTTCAGAAACACCTGTTTGTGATGGTGAGCCTGACTTATGAACACTGGGTAGATAAACACGCCGTTGTCGCCTAGGACTCTCTGGAAAACAGAATAGGCCGTAAAGTTTTTGCTTTTTCATGTTAGGTAGCAAAGTTTAACCGACAAAGATTGAGCAAATTGAGGGCCAATTTTAAAATAACCTTCTTTAATATACTGATACCCATCAATCACGTCTGCGAAGTTTTGCCAAATTACTAAGAAACCCCTTGCATGCCTTGTATCACTGACCATTCCAAGGTTGCCTGGAAGAGATCGCGGAAAGCGATAAGGCCGCCCATTGTATATTTTGTAGTGTTTTTTTTTTGTGGTTTTAAGTATATATAAATAAATAAATATATATGTATAATTTAGGAAAAGTTTTGACATATTGTAGCTTAGCGACTGCAGTTATCAGAAAAATGTTTCCACCTCTAGAAAACTATTCTTTGATAATAATTGCATGATGGTCTGCATTCTGATTTGGTACTTTTAATCTTGTCAAAATGCCATAATTTACCTGCATGTGTTCTCGTAGTTGATTCGCTTTTCCGTTGTAGTAACCACTCCGTGAGTCCGGTATGAACAAGTGACTTCTGTTTATAAGAGAGAAGCTCAGTCCTTGTAGTGATCGCGAACCGCCACCGAACATGTATTTTATTAGTTCCACTATTAAGCTTTTATCGCGCTGAAAAAATAAACAGAAATATTTATTCAAACTATTTAATAATATTTAGAGAAATTAATATGTAACTGTGGAAATCTAAATAAGAAAATTATCATTAACCGAATTACCCAAAAATATGGGAAAATAATGTATGATTTGTGGCAACATTGAAAAAAAAATGGAAGCGTTCCGTTTCGCGGCACTTACTTTCAGATTGGCGGGATCTTGCAAAAGATTCGGAATGTCCTTCATCGAAAAAAATACTGACACCGATATTTCGACAGAGTCTTCTAAATCTTTGAATTTTTCCTGTAACAGAATAAAAGAAACATTATTTTGTAAGATTGTTTTGTTTACTTTACTTTAGGTGAATATGTACAAAAATAAAGGTAGCAGTATGATAAATGATTGAAGTATGCAATGAAGTCAAATTAAAACTTCTTTTTTATTTTAAATCAGTAAAATTTAAGTAGGTAAGAAAAGCTCAAGAATTTTTAGTTTGTATGACCCAAACATCAGAATGAATTTCGCGGCGAATCCAGAATTTATTTCTAGGAGGTGCACATGGGCTTGACAGTTAAGAAGTGTCTCCCACATCTAGTATTGCACAACGTTGTTTCTGAGATTCATTCTTTTTCAATGACATTTAAGAATAACTCATCACCATCTGCATAGCCTTTTCCCGAATACCAGTATTTTCTTAGAGTATATTATATCACTGGAGAAGCCTTACGAACACTTCCCCCTCTGTAAAAGTACAAGAGCAAATGCTCTAACACGTTCATAAAAACTACTTTCAAATCGATTCGAACGCACAACGTTAATCGTTTTCGAGTCGCGGGTTTCTCATCTGTGCTCCGTGAAAATGCATAGTTGTGCTGTTAAAACATATAAAAAGCGTTCAAATACGTCAAACTTAAATAAAGACGGAATAACCTTCCATATTTAAGTATTTTTTTAAATATCTAGTCATGTTTTCAGTGATTTTCAAAATCCTAACCTCATAATACATTTTGACTTTTCATTCGATTCAACCATGATTCAACATAAAACAAGGTATGAATCGAGTATTTTTCTCGCATTGCTTTCGTGATGTCACCATGTCTCGCTACACTTCGTTTTTATGTTCATAAGGTTCAAAATATATTTTTTTGCATTACGAAAATGTACGTCAAATCAGCTAAATTGACATGCACTTGCCATGCGATTATGTCTTCTAGCAAAAATGATAACGAGACTACCGTAGGGTTGAGGTCATGTATGAAACCAAAATTGACATGTCGATAATTTCTTAGGGCGAATTAGTATTTTTCGTTGTTTAAGAAAATTGTTTTTGAACGAAATTTTCTAACGCGGCTTGCGGTAGGAGAAAGTTGGCAGAAAAGTCACGTGAAAAAGCGTTTATACTTCCAACCAGCCCCGGATCTAAGGGGGGCAATCCGGGGCCCGTGCCCCGGGCAACTTTGCAATAAATAAGACGCGCAGCACATTTATAATCTTTTAATTCTTTTTTACAACAGTTTTGGCGCCCCTGTTGAATTGGCGCATTATCGATCGATACAATTTGAATATGTTGCTGCAAAAATTTTCATTTTGAGAAAATTTAAATATCGCATAAAAGATTGGTTTGGGGGCGGGGCGGCAGACGGTAGTCTTTGCCCCGCCTCAAAAAAAATCTAGATCCGGAGCTGCTTCTAACTATCTTCTTCTAATTCGATGGAGAGAGAGAAAAAAAAAAACAAAATCCATTTCTTTATGTCAGCAATGTGAGAAGTTAATAAGGCTTGGATTGGATGACCGCAAAAAATTAAGTATTAAATATACCACCACCTTTGTGGTAAGTTCGTAACACGGGCTCTGCGGAATCTTGTTGGGAAAACATTGTTCTCACAAGATTATGATACCGGTCTTAACTAGTCATGAGGTAGCTAAAGCCGTAATGACCAAATATATAGGTAGATACAAAAATTGCGTACATTACAAAAAAAGGGACCCTCAAAAATGTATTCGCCATAATTAAATACTCCAAATTAATTCATTTTAAAAATCAGTAGTTGTTATGAACCTACTGATTTTTTAAATATGTATTATTTATTGGTACTACAACATAATTTTTTTACTTTTATTTAATAGTTATTATTTTTTAAATTTAACTTTTCTATGCATCAGCTGTTTTATTTCTGGGTTCAAGCAAAATTCCGAATGATTATCGATATCGATAAAAAAAAAACGATGCTACGGACTTCTCTTTCCGGGTTCGGAAACAACAATAACTATTGTTCATTTCGTAGAAACTACCTCGCGTCCCCTGCCAAAAGTGACAGAATTTTTTGTTCGGAATATTGCGCTTATGGCTTCTCCAGTGATATATACTCTAAGAATATTTTACATGGATCGACTGCCCATCTGACCTACCTATCTGTAATACCCAGTAACTGAGTACCCTTTGGTAAGACTGGTTGTCAGACGTTCGGGCTTCTCATGACCCGTAACGACTGTCAAAGATCCACGAATGACAGCCGGGACCAACGGCTTACCGTGCTTTCCGAGGTTTTTTTTTTATGTTGGGCATCTCAGGCCTTCCGAAGGCAACGGTTCTGTTAGGTCTGCACCTTATGGATATAACGGGGGTCTTGGCTTGCTTCCCCCAAGGGATAGGCCTAGCATGGTGATGGGTCGGGGGAGGCTTTCCGAGACACGGAGGGGTCTCGATATGTAAAGATAGACCCATCCATGGACCAACCGCAGCAAAGGTAGCTTAACCTGATTGATCAACCACCGGCATTTAAGTGTAACTACAAAAAAATAATACAATTTCAGCACCACTAGGGTAGGATAGATTTTCTCTTAACCATAGATACAGTAATTTGTCGACATAAGTAGTAAAGTTTAAGAATTAAGAGAACCTGTACCCTAATTGCGTAACTTATTTTCGTAAACAATTTTGCCTAATTTGTTTCATTTTGACAGTTCAACAACATTCATTGCGTTATTGACGTTGTTGAGCAGATTTTTTTTCCAACTTATGAAGCAATGGATTAGAAACCTGTTTCAAATCGAAACAAATTGTGATTGTGTTGTATTGCGCAATTAGGGTACTGGGCTGCAAGAGCAAGCGAAGCGAGCTCAATAATTTTAACATCCCACGTCGAATTTGTTTGGTTAGTTTTTCCTATTAGCCTATTACCTAAATATTTTTCATGAGTTGAAGAAAGTTATAAAACTTAGACGCGTGAGGCCCTTCAGATCGCACTATCTTTTTAGCATTATTATGTTATCCTGTAATCCTCTTACCGATTCCAAGCCGGTGCATTGTTGGATAAGCAGATCTCTGTGCCCGAGTACGAATTGACTGCACCACTTCCACTTTGCTGAAGATTTAGTAGGTACTATCGAAGAAACGCATATCTATACACTGTAAGGACCATTCTTGCTTGCAGCGCTCGACCGCTATAGTAACGCTTATCTACGAAAAAAAAAAGGGCCGTGTGCACGGGATTCTGTTTTCAAATTGGTTTGATATGCGTTACCCCGATGGTACTTCTCCAGCGTTCATTGAAGCGATGTCTTGATAGATATGCATTCAGGCCAGTCCATTCAGAAAATTCAAATTTAGTTTACTTAAACCGTTGAGGGGCGGGGAGGGGGGGTACGTGCCCCTGTGCCCCCTCCGGATTCGACCTTGATTTTCAGTCATTTGTCCTTTCATGAATGAAAGCCTAAGAAAAAATGCTTATTTTCAAGAAGAAAATTAGTTTAAACTTATTTTACTTTCCAGACAAGAAAGTATTGATCTTACCTCACTAACTGTACAACCACACTCCTCCAAGTATTTGACTGCGTTGCGAATAGCATCTTTTATGCAGTTGTCCACTTTCATGAGGGCTACCGAGTGCGTTGCCTCGAACATGTAGTGAACCTGCAAAAACAAAGCGGGTTCATTAGAAAATGGGACATGAAAATATAAAGGCCCAATGACTAAGGTTGCAATGGTAATTAGAACCCATTTATTGCAACGGCTGGCAATTTAGGGCGAATAACACCAATAAAACGGAACGCGTTCTGCTGATCGCGATCAGTTTCATTACCCAGTCTAAACCGCGTTCGACAGCTGTCAGTGTCAAATTTAATATGGAATATTGACATTGACAGCTTTTAAACGCGGTTTAGAAAGCATGTAAAATCTCAGTAGCAGCCCGGAGTCTGTAGTTGGGTTTTAGTTTTACTATAACCTTTATTTATTTTTATATGAAGTTTGTTAGTAAATATATTTCTCTAAATAGTTTGTAAGATGAAAGTCCAAATAACGTCGCACCTTAACACTCTTCATATCGACAGGTTCATTCAAATTGAGCTTATTATCCTCTCCAGCCATGATGTTCATGAGGAGTGTGAGGTCTTCGGCGCGACGGGTCATGGGGCCCACGGTCAGGAACTTCGGGAAGTTTTTGTCACTTAGCGTCGGGATGTGGCCTTCTATTGGGATTACTCCTGGAAGATTTAAATGAAAAACATTTAAAAAAATTGCATTATCAAATAGGGATCTCTTTTTACGACTGAGACTATGATGGACCTTAGTACAATGCTCGATGACCTCAGTAGAGCTTCCGAAAGAGTGGGTCTTAAAATAAACATGGACAAAACGAAGGTCATTTCGAATGCTCATGTCACCCTCATGAAGATCGGAGACTACACTCGAAGTTGTGGACGATTATGTTTACTTAGGTCAAACTGTCCAGTTAGGTAGTTCCAACTTCGAGAAAAGGTCAATTGTCGATTCCAACTCGACTGGGCGGCGTTCGGGAATCTGCGTACTATCTTCTCGTCTCATACCACAGTGTCTCAACACGAAAGTTTTCGACCAGTGCGTGTTGCCAGTCTATGGCACTGAAACGAGGTCGCTCACAATGGGCTTCATTAGAAAGCTGAAAATCACCCAAAGGGCAATGGAGAGGGCTATGCTTGGAATTTCCCTACGTGATCGAATCAGAAGTGAAGAGATCTGTAGGAGAATCAAGATAACCAACATAACCCGAAGAACTGCCACTTAAGGCACATTGCTCGCAGAACAGATGGCCGATGAGACCGAAAGGTTCTGGAGTGGCGACCGCGTACCGGAAGACGTAGCGTTGTAAGGCCTCCCACAAGGTGCATGGATGACCTGGGGAAGGTTGCAGGAATCCGCTGGATGCAGGAAGCACAGAACCAGTCGAAGTAGCCGTGCTTGGGGGAGGCCTATGTCCAGCAATGGACGTCTTTCGACTGAAATGATGACTCGGCTTCTATTCGTTTTTCTAAAGAATTATATTGGGTAGGTATCTAAAGTAACTTGATCCCCAGTAAAAATAGAGAAGATGACAAACTATAAAAAGTGGTCTCATGGGCTGTTTTATAGATTTTTGTTTTTTTTTAGGACTACAATGGAACCTTAAAATCTCACTGAGTAGACAGGTACTTTCCTCAAAAAAACCTCAATTTAAATGGTCCTCACTCACATGATCTGACCAAGATTATGTCTGGACTTTAAAAGAGACTGTGACCTCAGGTGTGTTTGTTTCGGTGTTTCTTAGAGTAATCGGATAGGAAAGACCATCTAGGTACTTTTTAAAATATTATAGACGTGTATAAGTGTTTGTATAAACCTACTTACGGAAATAAAATCATTTTACATTTAAACAAAATCGATATGACTCACCAGGCGTGGGCTTGTGCCCGAACACCCCGCAGAAGGCGGCGGGCAGGCGGATGGAGCCCGCGATGTCGGACGCCACGCTGAAGGGCGACGCGCCGCACGCCAGCAGCGCCGCCTGGGGGGAGCCGATGGTGTAAGTAGCTAAATATACCTAACTGTAGATAGCTCTAAAGGTATGATTCCGATTCCCGCTGCACGCGTCAGTGCTGCCGCAGCACTGAATTAGAATTTATTCATTTATAAGAATGTAGTTTTACATAGTATGGTGTTAATATTTTTGTTAGTTCTATACATTCTACCACAAAGTATATGGTTTACAAATATTCAATTGTCACTCTTTAAACTACTTAGGAATGACAATTGAATATTTGTTATTGTTTATTTGTTATTGTTGTTTGTTATTTGCTTGTTTTTGTTTGTTGTTGATTTGTTATTTGTTTGTAGTCCAATAAGAATAAATATAGTTAGTATAATGTCAAAATTAAGTCCTCTTGTCATCAAGTCATCTTGGATTTTTACAATATTACATTTATTTATTCGCCAATGTCATAAATAAATAAAAATATTATTTCAGTTCATACAATACAATTTGTTAGTAATTACATACACATCTTAAACACTGGTGTTAGTACATAATAATATTTGGTAAACTTTGGTCATAATTACTAGTAATGTCAAAACAATCAATAATAATGTCGAAATCATAACTATAATGTCAAAATCACCATCAATAATGTCAACATCACTAATAAGATGACCAAATATGCAATAATTAATTAATTAAACATCATTTCAAGGCACGATTTGACGGTAATACCTGTGTCCTGGTCCAGTGCCCGAGTATTAGACCTTCCGCCCTATCGGCTACAGTGACCAAGAGGTTGTTGGCACTGTCCCGCACCCGCCGCATCAGGGAGGCGACACGCTTTCGCATGATTGCATAAAACTATCGTCTATAGTGCCTCTGCGAACATTCCTGATGCGCTACAGTGCCGTGGCAACCCCAACAGCGCCCTACATGCGTTTTTTTTTTTGTTAGGGCATGTCGTAGTTGACCTCTGAGATCATGACTACTTAACCGGGCTTTCCTGTGGGTGCCATAAGCTACTACACTTAAAACCTCCAGCCAGGGGTTATTCAACTATGCTAATTAAAACTAGGTGAACGCACGGTAAGGGCACCCCTGTGGGGTATGAACCTCGGCTTAGGGCGTCAACTGGAGGGAGGACATCAAGGATGGGTCGGGCTGGGCCTATATGCGTCGTTGTACTGGATACGTAAGGCGCTGTAAGCCTTTTGCGTGTAATCGACCCACAGACTGCAGGTGCAAAAAGATTGGCAATATGCCCTAGAGTAGTTTTTACACCCCTCGCACTTTGCAATCCTACGGATCAACATATTGCTCCGGACTGACAGCGCCCTACGCTCCCTCTCCATGTCAACATTATCCGTATACCCTGGGCCTCCGCATATCGCTCACAAACAGACATGAGTTTCCTGAGGGCGCTGATCGATGGAGCCAGCAGCAACATGTCATCGGCGTAACTTATGTTATTGACTAGTGTTCCGTGAATGGAACAGCCTACCATAGTGCTGCTGAGCTCACGAATTTGCCGATCCACGTACAAACAGAAGAGTTTCGGCGAAGTCAGACCTCCCTGACTAACCCCGCACTCCAGCCCATACGGATCGGATAGCGAGCCTGCCCATTTCACCATATTAGTCTGATGGCCGTACCAATATCTAAACAACTCGATCATCTCACCCGGAAGAGTTGTGTCCTAATACAGCTCCTTCCATAAAACACCATAGGACACCCGATTAGTTTTAAAATTAGATTTATATTCTACTAGCTGACCCTGCATACGTTGTTTTGCCATATAAATGTTTGGGGTGGACCATCTTTATCACTTACTACCCTACCTACCCTACCTACCCTATCTTTCAAGTTGGATCAAGCTGCACACGGTGTGCAAATTTGATTAAAATCGGTTAAGTAGTTTAGGAGTCCATCGCGGACAAACAACGTGACACGTAATTTATATATAATAAGACTTTGTTTCCATCAATGACTTCATGATCACTTAGGTAAGATTTAAACCAGTCATTCGCTTTGCCCCTTATTCCATATTTATCCAATTTGCTTAGCATAACTTAACAGCTTATGATCAACGAAGTCAAAGGCTTTACTCATATCCAGAAAAATAGCTACTACAGGTATGTTGTCATTCATTTTGTATAGCAATTAGCAACAAGTTAGATACTTGCAAAGTTGCAACTACTTTTAAACAATGTTAGAGTATTTTAAGTACCTAAGTACCATCTCAGTACCTCTCTTAAGTACCATCGAAGATACGCATATATATACACCGTAAGGACTATTTCTGCTTGCAGCGCTCGACCACTATAGTAACGCTTACCTACGAAAAGAAAGGGTCGTGTGCACGGGATTTTATTTTCAAATTGCTTAGATATGCGTTTCTTCGATAGTACCCATGCTACAAGCTAAAAAAAAAAAAATTATCAATCTCAATCTGTCTAGCCTTTTCCCAACTATGTTGGGGTCGGCTCCCAGTCTAACCGGATGCAGCTGAATACCAGTACCTATTTAACATGGAGCGACTGCCTATCTAACCTCCACAACCCAGTTACTGGTTAATAGGATACAACTTGGTAAGACTGATTGTCAGACTTTCGGGCTTATAACGACCCGTAACGACTGTCAAAGATTCACGAACAACAGACAGACCAACCGCTTAACGTGGTTTTCGAGGCATGGAGGAGTCTCGGTTTATAAAGATGGTCACCCATCCACGGACCAACCCCGGCTAGCGTAGTTTAACCTGATGGATTGATCCGTGCGGCTGTTATTACTTAGCCACAAGCTCCTCCACACCACAATAAAAATGTGGCATCGCTCTTATTCGTGGTATTTGACAGTTACGCCAACAAAGCCACGCTATATGATTCAAGATAAAAGGCATAGTTCCTGCGGACTACAATGATGAGTTCTACAAAGTCGTAAAATCAACAAACATTAAATCATTGTTGACAATGATCAATGCGTACGAGTAGCCATTAGCGAGTAGGAACGCAAATAGGTATGATGGCATTGCAAAGGGCTCTGTTTGCGAATTACGAATAACCAATGAATCTGTGATTTCAGAGCTGCATTTTCTGAGAAAAATGATACATTGACATTGTTAGAATCAAGATGATTGTGATTTGTGATACTTAATATTAAACAATGCTGTCTTATACGTTTAAGAATTTTGTTGAGCCAATGATTTCAAAATTTCGGTAGGGAGGATCCTTTTTTTTTTGGGTGGGAAATTATCAAATAACTGCTCCCGCTCTGGGTGGAGCGGGAGGGCGTGTCAGACTCTTACTGACTAAAACCCACCCGTGTTCCTTCGGTTGCCCTGTTGCCGGGGGCTACAATTTCCCTTTCGGCCCATATTCGCAGCCCCGGCAGGCATTGGCCCTAGCGGACCCCGTCAATTCTGCTGACATCTCTTTGAGGCGCGCGTGGAACACAACGCGCCGTCGACCCGGGCTTGGTCCTTATCGGACGGCGAGCTACCCATTGCTCACCGTCCGCAAGCCCGCGCCTACAGTAGCCGGAAATCGGCTCGCGATTCCCGCTCCGGGCGTCTCCTCCTGCAGCGGTTAGGGGCGTGAGGGCGCGAAATTTGCCTCTCCCTCACGCGTTCCGCCTCCTCCTTCGCGAACATTACCGCTTCACAGAAGGAGGTGACGGCCTGCCATTTCCTCTCGATCCGTACCATGGCCTGAACCAGGGCCGGACGCGAGAGATCACCGCCGCCGATCGCCTCCACGAGGACACAGCGATGCTCCGCCCAAGTCGGGCAGACCTCCACCGTATGCTCTACCGTGTCCTCCGGGCGATCCACACAATGGTGACACCCGGGCGTTTCCTCCCGCCTTATCCTGAACAGGAACCTCCCGAAGCAGCCGTGTCCGGTGAGGACCTGCGTCAGGCGGAAGGTGAGGGCGCCTCTCAAGCCACTCCTCAAAGAGGGGTCTTATCGCCGATGCGTCATATGTTCGAAAAATTTGTCTGCTCACCAACGTAAATGACGCAATGAATGTTGTTAAATTGTCAAAATGAAAGACATTGTGCTACTGATAGTGTGTTATGCAATTACCCCGCAGTTTTTGTTGAAAACATCAAAACCCCTAAAAACCTAAAAATATGAATTAAAAAGTTGTGTTAGTACACACGGCTACACATCAAGCTATACATTTCCAGTATAAGCTGACCTTGCATTGTACGGAAATTCTATACAATGCGAGATCAGCATAAACTGGAAATTTATAGCTTGATGTGTAGCCGTGTGTACCTACCTATCAGAGGCAAAGTGTTTAAATTACATAGTTCTCAATCTGCCTGCCTTTCCCAACTTTGTTGGGGTCGGCTTCCAGTCTAACCGGATGCAGCTGAATACCAGTATTTTACATAGAGTAACTGTCTGTCTGACCTCCACAGTCCAGTTACTGGATAACACCCTCTTGGTAAGACTGGTTATCAGACATTTGGGCTTCTGACTGGGTAGTCAGAAGCCGTAACGACTGTCAAAGATCTACGAATGAGAGCCAGAACGCGTAAATACAAAGGCGGATACAACACAGACAGTAGCTATTCTGTAACGCAGCCGAGTCCGTATGAATAAAGTATTACAAACACGATTACAGACGTTTGAAAACTGCCTGCAATGTGATGGGCTCCGAAAGAGGAAGTTTTAACAAAAAACGACTGCAATACTGCTTAGAATGGTACTCGCTCTGTCTACACTGCAGGTAATCAAACTTGCTTGCGACGTAACGCACCTTGCGCTAATACTAAATAGCCTGCCTAGCGGCGAGCAACTTGAAAGTAGCGCGGTTGGTCACAGTTCTAACCTAACCCATTTCACCCAGTTCATAATTTTACGACAGTTTATAATTACTGAAAATAATACTATGGGTGTCTGCGCTGAATCCGCCTTTTCATTGCTTTATACAAACAAATGCGGCTGCAGTACAAACCGCTGTGTTGCAGCTGGGTTCCGACGCACTATTACTGCTTTTTAAGTTATTTGCAAGATAATCAGCAGACTATGGGTGTGTGTTGCATCCGCCTTTGTATTTACGCAGCCGGGCCCAACAGCTTAACGTGTTTTCCGACTTTCCGAAGCACGAAAGGGTCTCCATATGTAATGGATGGTCATCCATCCACGAACCGACCGCGGCAAGCGTAGCTTAACCTTCGATCGATCCGTGTGGCTGTTATCATTTAGCCACGAGCCCCTTTAAACTTACAAAGCTCTATTGACATATTTTACAACAGCATAAACTATTCCCATATAATTTGTGCCGATACAAGAGAAAAACATGAAAACTCGCACCCTTCGCTTCTAGCCAATAAAAAAACAAATTATTAAAAAAACAAAAAAGTTTTTTGGTTTTATTAACACATATATTTGGAATTGACTCATTACTAGCTTTTATTTGATACCAATATTGTAGTCATAATTTCTTTTAAACGCCATCCCCTCAATTTTTTGTATTTGAAGATGCAATATCCTATGTCACTCAGACGAATCTAACGACACCTCATATTATGTTAAAATCCATCAAGCCTTTTATACTACAGAGCGTGCTAAAGAAATAGATATACATACATACATACTTTCGAAAAACATTACCCTCCTTCTGGGGCAGTCGGGTAAAAACGTGATGAAAGTCGATGCCTACTATATTCCATAATTATTCAGCTGTCAGCATTTTTAAGCTACGCTGTAAGCGTACAGCCTCGGTTTGTTGATATGATGGACCCAAAACAAACAGACACAGTTTTATGATCGAAATTCTGCTTACATGGCGTTGGAGTTGGCATATCATTCCAAATGGAAGTATTGCGTCATGTTTATAGAATAGTGTGTAGTAGCAATAGGGTTGCCAACATTCCTTCGGCGAAATATAGTATTTTTTTAAATGAACCATAAAAAATAAGTACACTTCAAAAAAAAATATTATTTTATGGAAAAACCTAAAAATATACAAAGATAATTTTTTATAAAAACTTTTTTTTTTTGCACATCTTGCATTACTATAAATGTCTAAAATTCTAGTGTCGTAAGGCTTTACTAGGTACATGAAATGTTTAAATTAATGTAAATCAAAAACTCATTTTTTATGAATGAGATACGCTTCTGTTTCTTCTCGCCATTTCGAATTCATAACCAAAACATAAAATATCCTTTCTGTGAATGCCGAAATGGCGGGACAAACATAATAATTTTACAAATATGCTGCCATTTTTTACCTGTAGTTTTGTCAGTAAACACACTATATTAGTTTACTTTTGCAAAAATTTAATTTAATATATTTCAGAGTAGTAGAGTAGCGTTCGCTTTTTTTTAAATGAAGGATTTGTTTGTTAGATTTCTGTGTTGAAAATATAGTATTTTCGCGTACTATATATTTCTTCAACAGTATTATAGTAAGCAGACTCGAAATATAGTACAATACTATATATTATAGTACGGTTGGCAACCCTAAGTAGCACTGCCATAATAGATATGACAAACATTAGTTAGGACTATTACGGTGTTGGAGATGTAAGTTGTCAATACTGTGTCCTTTACTGTAGAAGTAACAATCCACTTGTACATACCAAAACATATTTTGTAGGAGTCAATTACTCAAGCATTAGAGTGCTCTGCGATCGAATAATTTGTTTTGCCTCCTTTCTGCAACTGTTTTTATTGTTGCACTTCTGCTAGTAATTCTGTACTTTTCAAAATTAGATTTAATGCAGCAGAAACGAAAAAATCATCAAAATAGTTTTAAAATGTTTCCCGTCAATCAAGTGTGAAACCTGAAAACATTGTAGTTTGTGAAAAAATCAATTAAGATTTTTTTTATAGTTTCGTTTCAGCCATAGGAGTATAGCGGTTACACCGCCACATCCGAACTACGCATCAAAAAGACATGACGTCACATAAATCCTGCATCACGCAATTAGTGTTTACCGAGCGATCAACATATATACAAGATTCCGACTTCAAATCGTTGGGCAGTTGCCCGCCAGACACACCACCTGTCTGGTTGGAGGATCCTCCCGTTTCTATGGTGGATGAGTGAACTTTACTGAACCCTATTGAAAATGGCTCTTTTATTCAAAGTAGTTTAATTATAATAAATAAAAACTAACTAATATAAATATCCATACATATTTCCAATTTTGACCATCTTCCTTTGCCTAGCAACTAACAAAGCAAACCTAAATAGTCTTTGACAGTACGTAAAGACTGCGAGGTGAGAAATTTTACCCATATTGATGGGTAAAAAAGCAGTCAAAACATACTTCATGCAAAGTCGTTTAAATATTTTTCTGTTTTTAAATGAGCATTCTGAGGCGTGCACTTTTGGTTTTTCCAAATATTTAAATTTTGGACGATGTGACGTCTCTCGCTCTACTCTCTAAGTTCGTGTACAACTAACTATTATTAATCGAGGTTTTTAAATGAAATAGTCGCTTTTTTTTCAATAAGTTCAACATTATAATCATTCACTCCATATTCGTTTATACTTTTCCCTTAAAAACTCATCCCGATTTAGGTATATAGTCTTCGGGGATAAGTTTATTCCCGATCCATCAAATGTATCCATACTAATATTATAAATGCGAAAGTAACTGTTTGTCTGTTATTATTTCACGCCTTAACGTCTGAATTGATTTAGATGTAATTTGGCACAGGATAGACAATTACCTCGGTAGGACAAAGGATACTTCCCGACCTCCACGCGGACGAAGCCGCGGGCAAAGGCTTCTCTAACTTCTCTTCGATTTCTTCTCCAAGCTATACAAATATAAAACATATATTGTATTTAAAATTGGTCTCACCTCACCCCCAGACGATCCCCCAGGCGTCCTATTCAAGCAGTAGGGGTTGTTGGTGGTTCCTCGGAGCAGGTTGGTGGTCTCCCAGCCGAGGCACAGCTCGGGCGTGTTGGACACCAGCAGGGGGATGGCGCCCGCATTTTTCACGATACTCACGACGCTGCCGTCCGTGGTAGCGCGGCGACCTGCGTTCTCTAGGCATCCCACTGAGTTTGACAAGCCTGAAAAGAAGATTTGGAAGACATGACATATCCACCTTAAAATAAGGCGTATGAAGATGGATACTTACTATCACAATCAGAAGGTTTTTTAAGGAAATTCTTAATCCGTTGCTGCGTAAATAATGCAACGGATGTTGATGAAGTGTCAAAATTTTCGGCATTGCCATTGTAAGTGTGTTAGGTACTGCAATTACCCCGCAGGTCTCCACACAGAAAGACATGTGGATGTCAATTTGTGGTGCCACTCACAACTTGAGTGCCTTGATTTGATTATTTTAATTTCAAATCTCCCAATAAATAGATAGATGTTTTGTATTTGACGGTTCGATGTTATAAAATAACCTCAATTTTCGTCGATACAATACAAACAAACTATAAAATTCATACAATTGGAAAAAGTTGCGTAACTTATTTTCGTAAACGATTATAACAAATTTGTTTCATTTTGACAGTTCAACAACACTCATTGCGTTTTTTACGTTGTTGAGCAGATTTTTTTTTCCATCTTATGAAGCAATGGATTAGCAATCTGTTTCAAATCGAAACAAATTGTGATTAATCGTGCATTACGCAATTAGGGTAAAGGGTTTGTTTACATTTTTATCAAATACTTTTGGAACTTTGATACTATTGGCTGGCATTTATATCAAATTGGTCTCATCCTATCATTCAGTTTCATAGGATCAATCTCTTCCAGTCTTATGGTCACACAGAACAGAACACAAATTCCGCTATAATCTTGCAAAACTAACAAACACTCACCGGTGAGCGAACAGCTCTCCTTCACAGTGAACGGCACACCAAACAGTGGCTTATTCTTTACCAGCTCTTCGAACGAGCCATTCCTCTTGGCCTCCTCGATCTGTCTGTCAATATTCTTGGCGTCCTCAATCGCGGCTCGGTACCGCTCCTCCACCACAGCATTGAGGAACGGGTTCACTTCCTTGACGCGGTTTATGAAGATCGTTACCAGTTGCTCGCTCGTTATCTGGAGGGAGATAAGGATTTTGGTTCTATTTAGTGTTTATGAGAATTCGAAATCAGAAAAAAGCTAAAGAATTGACGAAGTAATGTTGGAGACGCTATTCTCATCACTGAAGGATGAAGAGGACGGACAAAGGCCTGCCTGCTTATAAGCACATGATACATCTGCAATCTGAATCTTTTGGTTAGTTCCATCTTAGATATCATTTATCGCTTCCCATCTAGCGAAATCGAGATCAAGAGCGGTATTATAACCAAAAATATTGAAGGAACGTTGACGACGATCAGCTAGGTGGGTGGATGACCTACAGAAGATCATTGGGATGATTTGGATGAGACTCGCACAGACCAGGGATGCATGGCACAAAAGAGAGAATGCCTACACTCAGTAACGGGTGGAACAAGGCTGCCAATGAATGAATGGATAAAAAATTCTGTCCCTAATCTATAATCACCAATCTGATTGTCAAGTGATGAATCTAATTTGGGTTAAAATTATCTTGCACAAAGAAACATTAAATAACAGCATCCAAACATCGACATAATACTATTCTCAATCGTAACAGCAGGAAAGCAAACAAAATAAACGTAAGTGCAATACAGGATAAGCCCTTGAATTGTTCGCCTACAGTTCAAGGCACAAAATCTGTAGTCAACGCAGGTGTGACGGAGAACACAGTAAATCAACGTCAAAGAAAATAATGTATTTTGATGTATTTGTATAAGGTTACCATTCGTCCGGATTTGTCCGGACATGTCCGGCTTTTCGGCCCGCCGTCCGGACTACGTCCGGCCTTCTCATTTATCCGGACAATTCGATTTAAGGGGATTTTCTTTAAAAGGTAATGATTACTGAAAAAAAATAAGATTAAAAGTTAAATGTCCGGACCTTTTTGCAAATGTCAGGACTTTCGAAATGGTAACCCTATATTTGTAGGATTTTGTTTTATGTGCGTGTTGTCATTAAATGAACCTGAAAAGGCTATGTAGACAAGACTTGGTTGGTCTGACTTTTGCGTAAGGTTAGACTGCGGCTACAATATAAGTTCGTGAAGCCATAATTATCGTAATAATCTCATGCCTACGCCTTGGCAAAAAATTTGTCGCATTTGCATCTCATCATTATTAAAAGTGCATAGATTACAGATCGACGCAGCCTCATGAATTTTGCCTTTCACGAAATTCAAGAAAAAATAACCTATAGCAGCTCTTCTTCTTTGAGGACCAGCACCCTAATTGCGTAACACACAATCAATCACAATCAGAATAATTTTGAAGGATATTGCTAATCCATTGCTTCATTGTTCGAAAAAAATGCCACCCACTCTCATGAAGATCGAAGACGCTACGCTCGAAGTTGTGGACGAGTATATTTACCTAGGACAAACTGTCCAGCTAGGTAGGTCCAACTTCGAGAAAGAGGTCAATCGTCGAATCCGACTCGGCTGGGCAGCGTTCGGGAAGCTACGCAATATCTTTTCGTTCCACATACCACAGTGTCTCAAGAAGTAAGTCTTCGACCAGTGCGT
Source organism: Agrochola lychnidis (assembly GCA_963680765.1). Classification (NCBI taxonomy): domain Eukaryota; kingdom Metazoa; phylum Arthropoda; class Insecta; order Lepidoptera; family Noctuidae; genus Agrochola; species Agrochola lychnidis. The sequence continues at coordinate 2,746,680 of OY796856.1, read as the reverse complement.
GTTGCCAGTGATGACCTATGGTACTGAAACGTGGTCGCTCACAATGGGCTTTATCAGAAGGCTAAAAGTCATCCAAAGGGCAATGGAGAGGGATATGCTTGGAGTTTCCCTACGTGATCGAATCAGAAATGAAGAGATCCGCGGGCGAACAAAGGTAACCGACATAGCCCGAAGAATTGCCAAACTTAAGTGGCAATGGGCAGGGCACATTGATCGCAGAACGGATGGCCGATGGGGCCGAAAGGTTCTGGAGTGGCGATAGCGTACCGGAAGACGTAGCGTTGGAAGGCCTCCCACAAGATGGACCGATGACCTTGTGAAGGCCGCAGGAATCCGCTGGATGCGGAAAGCACAGAATCGGTCGAAGTGGCGGTGCTTAGGGGAGGCCTATGTCCAGCAGTGGACGACTTTCGGCTGAAATGATGATGATGAGGCACAAATCCGAGCTCTGGGCTGCTACTAAGAATGTCCTAATGGGAATTCAATTAAAACTGTCACAACTGGTTATTATAGAGTTGTCTCCAGTGGGCAGTGACATCACGCTTCGTTGACTGCCAAACTACAATACTGCACAACTGTGTCAAACGACTGATAATTGACAATTGTGACTGCAATTAATAAGAATTGCAGTCAGTTGCAGTGTTGCCATTTTATGGGCGTTTGTCAGGATGTGGCAAGTATGTCAATTGGTGTGTAGCAATAAAAATAAAGGGCTTTGAATTGAGTTATTAGCTTTTAACAATGGATGTTAAAGATACTAGTAAATCATTATTCAAGGCTTTAGGAAAATCTAGTTTTAGAAAAGAGGCTTTTGCAACACAGAAAACCATCGTTAAGAAAATATTCTTCGCTTCGGATTTCGTTTGTTATTCTTTGGGTTCTCGCAAGTCCAAAATGCATTGGTCCCGGTTGTCATTTGTAGATCTTTGACAGTCGTTACGGGTAGTCAGAAGCCCGAAAGTCCGACAACCAGTCTTACCAAGGGGTATCGTATTACCCAGTAACTGGGTTGTGAAGGTCAGATAGGATAGGCAGTCGCTTCATGTAAAATACTGATATTAAGCTGCATCCGCTTAGACTGGAAGCCGACCCTAACATAGTTGGGAATAGGCTAGGCAGATGATGATGATCGCAAGTCCAAAATAAGCTCAATATTCCTATCAGCCTTTATCCTTGACTACCTTCATTTTTCTGGCAATGATGACACGAGAAAAGGCAAAAACAAAATCATCACAACCTTTGTGTACTTACTTATTCAAAAGTTTTGTGTCGTTTCTCTATGTTTTTTACTGTTTGTACGTAAATAATAAATCCCATCAAAAACATAACATGTAAAAAAATGCAAGTCTGGCAACGCAGTTCTTCTACCGTAAAAAGATGTGAGACCTAATGTAAAACCAAGTCTGTTAATTTATTCAGTACCTATCTATATATTTGTCATCTTTATTTCTTTAAGTAACTTTGTAATCCTATATAAATGAGCTGACAAATTTTGAATCGATTGACCTTGTAATAAGCTTGACGTAAATGTGAAAATAATAATAAATTACTTTATTATATTACTATAATATTATGCTTGGGTACTTATAATGACTAAAATGAATGAACGAATTAATAATAATGATTTATTTGAAATAAAATGTAATAATGAATTAAATAATGTTTATTAAAATGTAATGATTTTTTATGATTGGAATCAATATTATATTACGTAATTTAATCATTTGATATGTAAACATTTGCAGTGCCCTTACAGGGTGCATGTCTAAATACTGTGTCATGAAATAATGCATGCCTACTAACCAGCTGTTTTACATGTTAGCAAATAAATAAATAATATTATGCCATTACAAAGTTATTTATGCAGTTCGTATATCTAGAAAACGGGACTGAAATTGCGGTATATTTTAATTTTTCCTTGCTGTATAGGCTAAACCCTTATTGTGTTCAAAATTTGAAGCTTGTGTGTCTGCTAAAAGTAGGTACCTTAGAATTTTGATGATCGGTGAGTGAGTGAGTCAGTATGTCAGTGACAAAATTAAGGAACTTGACCTGCAATCTATACATATAATAAAATCGTAGCGAAGTCAAAACTGTACATTGAATATTTTTGAAAAAAAGTAATTGCTACGAGGTCTAGGATCGATTCTAATGCCGAAAATATTTTTTTTTGAATTTTTGTCTGTTTGTCTGTATGTATGTTCCAGCATGGCGCAAATTCTACCGGACAGATTCTGTTAAAATTTTGCATAGATATTCCCTGTGTGTCTGGTCAAACTATAGGGTATAAACTATCACGCTATTTACTATGGGGGACGAGCAATATTACATTATGTTGTATTTTTATGTTCTAGCATGACGCAAATTCTACCGGATAGATTCTGTTAAAATTTTGCATAGGTTTTCCCTATAAGTCTGGTCAAACTATAGGGTATAAACTATCACGCTATTTACTATGGGGGACGAGCAATATTATATTATGTTCGTATTTTTGGAAAAAAACGCGCCAATATTTTAGAATATTGTAGATGGTTATCGATTAAACTTTTTAAATGATTATCATCACGCTATACCTTTATGGAACTAAGCAGTCAATCATGAAATATATAGGAACGGCTATTTTAGACAAGTTTCAAAAAAGCGATTAGCTCAACGGATGGGCGGTTGCTTTGCAAACATGGGGTTGTACGTTCGATTCCCACCTACGCTTTTTTTTTCTTTATTTTTCACATTTTGTTATACGATTATTATTTTTTTTGATTATGTACCTATAATCTATAGATATAATAAAATCGTAGCGAAGTTAATTTTTTTTAAAGAAAGTTATTGCTACGAGGTACGGGATCGATTCTTATGCGGAAAATAAAGTTTTTAGAATGTTTGTCTGTACCAACTGTAGGGCATAAACTATCACGCTATTTGCTATGGGGGATGAGCAATATTACATCATGTTCGTATTTTTCTCTGCAAATTGTAAAAGGACACGCCAAAAGGTTGGGATATTGTAGATAGGTAGTTACCGATTTAACTTTTTAAATGATTATCATCACGCTACCTTTTATATAGGAACGGCTATTTTAGCTAACTTTCAACAAAGCGAATAAGTAAGCGGTTGGACGAATGATTTGAAGTCCTGAGGGCCTACCACCAGCTCAAAAGCAGTATTATTTTAATATTACTTTAGTTTACTTCAGTGTGGGAAAGAGATGAAGCTCTACAGGATGTATAGCTCCATCTCTTTCTCCCACTGAAGTAACATTAAAATAATACTGCTTTATGAGCTGGTGGCCGCCCGGGGTAGTAAGTTCGATTTACATCTGTTTTTTTTAAACTCTTAGTAATAGTTCATAGAATGTATTAATTCACAAAAAATGGAAAACTTCGTAAGCTATGGGAAACTACTAAGTTACAAGTACTTTACAGTCACAAAACATTCAAGGTTGTATTCTGATCATTTTAGAGCAAAAGACTGTGGGAATAAAATGTTTTTTTTACAGATTTTGACAGCAGATTTGTCCTAGCGATTTTAAAATATGTATGTGTGTGGATCTTCTGGAATCGCTGCCACACTGCTTCCTGGTGGCAAAACAGCGCACGTCATGTTTAAGATTCCCATCGATTTAGAGAGCAACGAAACGCCTGTTTGTGGGGTGTCACGCAACAGTAACAAGGGATGTGTGCTTAGGGGATTGCGCTTCGTCGTATGGGATGAATGCATTATGGCAAAAAGGAAAGCAGTGGAAACTGTAAACAGAACCCTGCAGGACATCCGCAGAAACCAAGATATGATGGGTGGTGTCACAGTTTTGACAAAAAAAGTGAATGCTTCGTTTCTCTCGACCATAGAGTCGACCACTCTATGGTCGAGAGTTCATAAACTGCGCTTGACCTGATGGTCAAGCGCAGTTTATGAACTCTCGACCATACGACCTCGGCTTGGCGGTAATTCAAATGCTCAAGTATTCTCCGATGTTCTTCTAAAAGTTGGTGAAAGCATTCTACCAGAGACTCTTGGTAGAGTAGATCCCACTTTAGAAGATCTTATTCGTCTGATATACGAGGATATCGGTCAAATACCGTACCAAGAGAATTCTTAGGCGTGTTTCCGTTTTAACTCCAAAGATGATCAAGCTGCAGCGATCAACCACAGTATTCTCTCACAAATTGAAGGGAGTGAAGTGATATACACCTCCATTAATACTGATGTGGAGGAAGATGATGCCAAATATCACCCCGTAGAATTTCTCAATTCACAAATGGCAAGTGGACTTCCGGTTGTATATCTGTGTAACGGAAACCAGCTCAAAGTCATGTCTTTGCAGAGAAACGTCATCGAGGTGGAAATTCTAACAGGTTGTGGCGATGGTGAGATAGTGTTTAAAGCGCGTATAAAGTACAAATTCCCCATAATTACCAGTTAAAGCGCGTGCAGTTCTCTGGGAGTGTATGCTTTGCGATCAACAAGTCACAGGGGCCGACACTGAAGGCTGAAGGCTGCGGGTGTCGACCTCAGGATAAGCTGCTGCTAACACGGACAACTGTTACATCGCTTGCTCCCGAGTCACCATTCCTGACTCTCATATTTTGGCTGCTGAGAATAAAACTACAAACGTAGTATACAGGGAAGTTTTATAAAAATATGGCTATTATTGTAGTATATTGTGATGTCTTACGATTTCCATGCGAACGAAGTCGCAGGCAGAAGCTAGTCATCAATATATATATTATAAAAGAAAGCGTGGTGCGTTGGTATGTTCCGATAACACTCAAAAACGAACCAATGCAGCCCGAAAAAGGTTTAACCGTAAGGTAGCCCCAACCCTCCCATCCATGACGAAGGTTTGTGTTTTCGGCCGCGCGGTTAAGGTTTAGAGAAAAACGATTTGGAATGAGGTCAACTTGACCTGAAACTCAACCAAAACTTCTAGAAGTATCTAGGAAGTTCGAAAACTTCGGAGAGGTTCTGGAAGGTTCAAGGCAATTCTAGAAGGTTCGAGAACCTCCAGAAAGGTTGAAGAATAAATAGTGTACATCATATATATTATAAAAGAAAGTGTACAATGTGCATGCCGCTAAAACTCAGAAACGAGAGCCGGTACGATCAAGGGAGTTATATGGTGTGGTAGCCCTGTATCACCCGTCCATGAAGAAGGATCCCGTTTTTACCTGAAGAGCGTGCTTTTGAAGATATAAGGGCTGGAAGTTTCGCCCTCAAGAAATTTCTAGAACAGTCCAGAACATTTGAGAGTATTCCAGAGTATTCCACAACATTCTGGAATGTTGTGGAAAGGTTTAAGGTAGGTGTAGGTAGGTAGAAGGTAGGTATATAGATAGGTAGGAGGTAGGTAAGTAGGTAGGGGTAGCCGGTAGGTAGGTGTAGGTAGATAGGTGTAGGTGGGTTGATGTAGGTAGGTTGGTGTAGGTAGGTAGGGTAGATAAGTAGGTAGGGTAGATAAGTAGGTAGGGTAGATAAGTAGGTAGGGTAGATAAGTAGGTAGGTAGGGTAGATAGGTAGGTAGGGTAGGTAGCGCTGTGGATAACTACTTAGTGCTACCCGTGCGAAGCCGGGGCGGGCAGCTAGTAGAAATATAAAAAGCAGGAGAAATGGCATGGGGGCGTGTCTGTGTCCGCGCGTCATGATCAAGATGCTCATGTTAAGGGCAAATGGCCGTCTCCGCGAACTAGTGCGCTTTCAACCGCGATCGTGACAACATTGACGTAATAAAGCATTTTTTCTGAGAATTTTGGTATACTTAACTAATTTTCGACAAAAACGGATTTATACTCCTTTTCACTAGGGCCGCAGATATTATAAAAGCGAAAGTGAGTTTGTTTGTTTGTTACGCTTTCACGCTAAAACGGCTGAAATGATTTGGATGAAATTTGGCACATGGGTAAACTTTGACCTCGAAAAGGACATAACTACTATTACGGCTACTTTTCATCCTAGATCGCAGACGAAGTCGCGGGTAAAAACTAGAAGGTAAATAAATAAATACTGAAACAATGTCTACTTTCTGCTCTACATTCTTGTTTTTTGTACTTTGACCTGACTATCCTATGTATTTCAATATAGTGAATAAGATGATTAGAACTTACGTCACCATTCCTAACAGCAGCAGCTAACTCGACAGCACTCTTGCGCAGCACAGGATCGGTCGCTGGCGGCAGTCGCCGGGTGTCTCGCGCGCTGAACCAGAACACCGGCGCCAGCAGGAAGTTCAGCAGGCGCAGGATTATACCCACCAACTGGACTCCCACCTCCATCCTGGGTGAAGAGGGGAAGCATTATTAGAAATATTTTTGTAGTGAAAACTTCTTTAGGCGCGTTGGACATTTTTGAGATGGGAAAAAACAATTGAACTCGCGACACCGTTACCGACACCTCATTTTTGTAAACGCGTTTGTGCTCTTTATTTATATTACGTTACGGATTCATGTTCTATGCAAGTGTTTTTTCTTTAAAGGTTTTGGAAGTTTTTTTTTAATTGTTCAAGCTTTCACTTCTGTCGGCACTCCCGGAGTGCCACTGTTTTTTTGTTTACTGCATAACAAATTGTTACTCGTGTAGCGATCGAAGTTTATAAACAGTTTATCTGGATACTTTTTCTACCCCAGATACAACAGTCGGGAGCAGTTATTTCTGGTCTAAGTTTTTGAGGTCAACGCATTTTCGCGATCAGCATTTTAGGATTGCATATTTCCGGATGGCCCTACAATTTCGTATGGCCTGCAGATGGTCTTTTAGCATGTGAGACAGTAAAATTAAAAAGCACCATACTACATTCTATTATTTTTATACAGAAAAATAAGCTTTGTTCAAGCAAATGAATAGATTTGCCACATTTCTATTGATCCTATACGTGCATCTCAGTCACATTCATCTTCGGCGACTTTAAAGAGTTATTGACGTCCTTTGACTACCGTATTCCTTCAGATCGGTCATGAACACGATAACATTGATATCTAAGTATATCAGTCAGTACCTTTGGTTCAAGTTTATCCTGTTGTGCATTGAGGATGTTTCTCCTAAGCAAATCTTAGTCACTCAAGAGTCCATATTAGAAAACAAATATCTCATTAGCTACGCATAATAGCAACTTCAATAGCGTGTACTGTTATTAATTAATTAGCTAAGATTTTATTACAGTGACAAGTGATTATTACACCACATCTTTAACGGAATTATTTCAGGAATTACAGGAACGGTCAGGAGTTTCTTCCTGTTTCTTAATCTCAAGAATCTGTGTTCACCATTAGGTACTTTGTAGAGGATGATTTTAAGAATGTGGCTTTAGTTAAGTTCAGCAGCACACCAATTACTGTACAATCACTTACAATAAAATAAACAACAAGTTTATTTTTTTGGCATGACCCTTTTTTTTGGTTTGGAAATTATCAAATAACTTCTCCCGCTCTGGGCGGAGCGGGAGGGAGTGTCAGACTCTTACTGACTTGACCACCGTCGGGTTCCCAGATAATGGCGGGAGGGGTTCACATCGGTGTCGAGTCGACGATGGAGTATCTGGGACTCGTCCTCGACAGCCGGTGGAATTTCGTAGAACACTTCCGACGTTTGGCTCCCAGAATGGAGCGGGCCGGGGCTGCCTTGAAGCGGCTCCTGCCCAATCTAGGGGATCCAAACACCTCATCCAAACACCCCATTAAGTAAATACAAATATTTTACTGTCAGGCATCAAGGCCCATAGGGTGTTAGTTTTACATCTTACTTAAAAACTATATTAGTAACATGCAGGAACACAAAAAGAAAGAAAAAGAAAATCATAATGACAGGAAGGTTTAACAAGCTCTGTTGCCAACATGTAGCTTGGTAAACCTCCCCATTGTAGGCCCATCCAGCCTCACTGCAAAAACCCTCAGAATGCTGTTGCTGCTCCCCCTCACTCGGGATATTGCTGAGGCAACTTTCTTCCGCATTATCGCAAAGTAGTCGTCAGTGTGCGCATCAGCGAACTTACCTAACGCACTACAGTACGGTGGAAGCCTCAACAGCGCCCTGAAGGCATTGCTGTATTGAATGTGTAACGACCCATCCAAGTTATTTAGATATTAGCATATACCGCAAATGAATATCCGATACTAAAATTCTTTGGCATATATAATTCTGGAATAATATTAGGTGTGTCCGCTGTGTGGTGGTACCCAATCATATATGTATAAAGTGTACGCACCTCGAATAGGTCTCACACCTTGTTTGGCTCATTAAATCTTTGAAACAGTACTATTTTGCAATGCCCATTGAAAATTATAATTTATACGATGTTCGGAACAGATTGAGGTTTAATTCTCGTGTGAATCAAACGGTAATGTTTACTTATCAATACTCTGTACAATTTGTTTTCAAAATTTCACCATTGTTGATGTTATGTGTTTTGACGTTTTGTCATATTTTGGATTGTTGTCACTATGGCAGATGATTATTGAGTTATTACGTAGGTAACTTAGAAAAAATAAATAATAAACAGGTGTGCGTTTTATTTTGTCATAAGTGCTCATGAACTGTGCCGGTATCTGTATTCTTGTCTGACCATTGAGAATGGTTCATGGGTTCGTGATTGGGAGACGAAAAAGGTCCCCGGAGTGAAGGACGAATATCATGGCTGATGTTAGTACCTAAAAATAAGCAATAAAATCTAGTGCTTACGATTACGTTTCTCTAGACTCTCTACATTGTTCTCACATGTATAATTTGAACATGAATAATGTAGCCAATATTCCAGCCCGTCTCATCTTTTGATGTCCTCCCTCCGGTTAACGCCCTAAGCCGAGGCTCGTACCCCACAGGGGGTGCCCTTAGCGAGCGTTTACCCTAGCTTTTTAGCTTAGTTTTATGTGTGCACTGGCTGGAGGCTTTGAGTGTAGCAGCTTAAGGCAGCCACAGGATTGACCGGTTAAATAGTCATGGTCTCAGAGACCAGCTATGAGATACCCTGCAGAAAAAAAAAAGTAACCAATATTTTGTAAAAAAAAAATCTTGCCCGTTCGTCTCCATAGGAACCTACTACATACGCTTTGGAAAGCTTTCTGACTGATCGACCCCTTGACAACTTTTGAATTGTCATGCCTATACTGAATTGGTTTATTTGAAATAAATGCTTTGAGTTTTTTTATGGTATAGATGCTCCGGAATGGTAGGTATCTACTAATGGTAGGTAATCAAGCGGCCAATGGCAATCAGTTCGATGGCATTAAAAGAAAGCATTTCGTTAAGTAATGAAGTCATCAGCAGTATGAAGTCCTCTTGAAACTTCTGCAGAACTTAATATCTGGTAGAACAAACAAGTTCTCTACTATAATTTTAGAAATCTTACATATTTATCACTGTTTTTGATCGTTAACAGTTCTTTTTTTCCAAAATTCTTTATACCTACAATTTACGTTACTGAATACCTACACTAATAATGTTTCTAAAACTTTAAATCAAGGCTGCTCAATCCTATGCCCACGGGCCACATTGTAGCCCGCTGACCATTTTTAAATGGCCCACGCATGCCTGAAAACACCCGTCAAGTTGAGAGTCAGTGTACGGTGTATACATATTTATTTTTATTTATTTTCCATTGAACAACTGCCATCAGTCCTTTCTGGACTATTATCAGTTTGGTTGCGTGAATATAGTTGGCGATTCAGGTACAGGGGCCATTGCCACTGCTACCTCTTTATATTACTTGACCTCTCCTAAGTCGATTGACAGATTCACTGCTGTCCAGTAATTTAACAGCCAGAGGATTTGGGTGGATGGCGAGACGATCAGCATACCGCTTTTTGTTTTTTAATTTCCTCAAGAATAGTAGGAGTGTTGAGATAATGATGGATTTCTTCATTCCGTGTGAACCACGGTGGATTGACAATGTTCCTCAAGATGGCGTTTTGAGCTCTTTGGAGGCACATTATGTTACTTTTGCTGGCCACTCCCCATAGTTGGATGCCGTATGACCATATAGGTTTTAATAGAGAATTGTACAGCAGGAGTTTATTGTCCAAAGATAGGACTGAGTTACGATCCATCAACCAATACAAGTATTTATATTTGGCATTTAGTTGTTCACTTTTTTGTTTTATATGCGTCTTCCAGCACGCTTAGCATGACCACTGTAGAAAGAGGTTTTGTCGACGGAAGAATAGACAAAATAACAGATAAACAATCACAATCTGTCATTTTGTCTATTCTTCCGTCGACAAAAACCATGGACTTAATATACAAATTGTATAATAAATAAGTCCATGACAAAAACCGTTTCTACGGTGGTCATGCTACGCGTGCAGGTGAGCCTTCTGTCCAGGCAAAACCCGAGATACTTAACACAATCCGTATGTGGTAGAGTTGTATCCCCCAATGTTACTGTGGGACAGTCGCCTCTTCTCAAAGTGAAGGTAACGTGATTTTTGAGCACTGGCGCAGATACGCCACTTTTACAGCTAGGTATTCATTTTATCCAGTACTATTTGTAATTTGTTACTGGCCATATCCGGTTCTTTGGCGCTCACCAGGTAAGTAACGTCATCTGCGTATGTCGCTACCGTTACATCTTCTGTGGTTGGAAGATCAGATGTGAAAATATTGTATAAAACAGGTCCCAGAACCGATCCCTGTGGAACTCCAGCTTCGATATTGCCTGCCTGAAAATACCCGTCAATTTGAGAGTCCGTGTACGGTGTTTACATATATAAATAATAGTCTTATTAATAAGTAACTAAAATAGTAACCATCAGTGGCCCGTCAGAAAATTTGAATTGTTCGTTTGGCTTGACTGATAAAAAGTTGAGCAGCCTTGCTTTAAATATTTAGTTCCGAGAAACTGAACGAGGCGCAATAAAAGTTTTATTGTTATCACGACCATGGGCGTTTAGTGTCCTGCACGCGTAGCATGACCACCGTAGAAACGAGTTTTGTCGACGGAAGAGTAGACAAAATGACAGATAAACAATCACAATCTGTCATTTTGTCTATTCTTCCGTCGACAAAACTCGTTTCTATGGTGGTCATACTACGCGTGCAGGTGCGTTAATGAGATTTAAAAGGTTTTTTTACCTCTTAAATATATTGTGGTGATTTTTGCTTTAAGTAATTTTGAGTTGATATTAATTTATAAATGATCCATTAACTTTTCAGGTTTAATGAATTTCAACTCTTTTGATGATTGTAGAGACCTTCATACACTCGTCGCTCTTTTATTTAAAAACACAAGGTAAAAACGCAAACCATTTATTTCAATTACATACTTAACATTTTCAGGCACTTTTGAATTGTCAAGGGGTCGGTCAGTCAGAAATATGAAGCTAGTTGCCCATTCCAAAGCGTAGTAGGTAGTAGGTACCTACCTACGTAGAAGAACGGGCAAGACACTCAACTCAGCTCAAACATTTTGAAGGCAGCTAAATGATTCAACACACGCGCCACCATCAGCAAGACATTTACTTATATGAGTACTAATACCTATAGACGCTAATTGATATTCCTTAGTCCAATATGTAACTAACACACATTGTATGTAACTTTGAATGATCAATTGATCATACATAAGGATAAGTACAATGAAACCAGTAAATCAGCACCTACTTAAATTGAAGGACTTTTCCCACGTTGTGTTCGACTTCGAACCGTATGGGTATACGGTTCCGACTCGCACTTGGCCGATTTTTGAATTAGGTAAATGAAAAACAGGGGGCCTACCACCAGCTCATAAAGCAGTATTATTTTAATATTACTTCAGTGTGGGAAAGAGATGAAGCCCTACAGGACGTATAGCTCCATCTCTTTCTCTCACTGAAGTAATATTAAAATAATACTGCTTTTGAGCTGGTGGTAGGCCCCCTGGCCAAGTGCGAGTCGGACTCGCACACGAAAGGTACCATATCGTTTTATTATTTGTTGATATAGCGGCAATAGAAATACACAATCAATCTGCCTAGCCTTTTCCCAACTATGTTGGGTTCGGCTTCCAGTCTAACCGGATGCAGCTGAATACCGTATTTTACATTGAGCGACTGCCTATCTGACCTCCACAACTCAGTTATTGGGTAATACGATACCCCTAGGTAAGACTGGTTGTAAGCCTTTCGGGCTTCTGACGACCAGTAACGACTGTTAAAGATCCACGAATGACAGCCGGGACCAACGACTTAACGTACTTTCCGAGGCACGGAAGAGTCTCGGTATGTTAAGATGGTCATCCATCCACAGACCAACCCCGATAACTTAACCTGATGGATCGAATCGTGCGGCTATTATTACTTAGCCACGAGCTTCTTTAGCAATAGAAATACACAATTCATGAGATACAGCCTGGCTGAAGGACAAACGAACGGACAGCGGAGGCTTAGTAATAGGGTTTCGTTTGGCACCCTTCGGATACGGAATCCTAAAAATGTGCTAAATTCTAAAGTTTCATAAACTGACAAAGCAGGTAAAGATGCTTTCATAGAGTTCTCAGTGAGGTCCGTATTTATAAAACAATCGGTGCCTGAAATTTGAATTTCAGTGAGAAACAGCCGTCAGGTAACTGAAATTCCATCCATCCATAACATACTTCTTAGGATATTATGTTATGAATGGATCATGTTCAAATAACAACATTGACAGTTAGTTCCCACCTTCAACAACGTGCTAGTATTCAAGATGTAAGTAGGTAGGCAATTGAAAACCACTTAAATTGTACTCATCATTATGAAAACCCCAACACGTAAACCGCGAAAAAAGAATCAACTTCTCATACATTAATGTTCGCATAACTCGACAAATGAGTTGTTTTTTTTTTGCAATTTAAAGTTAATTGAATCTAATGATGATTTTTATCAAATTAGAATAATACATACATACATAAACTCACGCCTTCTTTCCATGGCGGTAGGCAGAAACTACAGAACGCCATTTGCTACGATCCTCACATACTCCTTTTGCCTCGTTTACGTTCATACATCTGGTCATACACGCACGCCGGTTGCGAGTACTACGTACTTGACCTTTCTGAAGAACATCACCAATAAGGTCAGTATAAGTCCTCCTAGGGCGTCGGCCCGGCCTTTACCTTCACATCAGCCTTGTAAATACATTTTGTTAGTCGCCTTTCGTTCATCCTCTCAACATGCCCAAACCATCTCAGCATGCCCTTTTCAATTAGAATATTATTTCATGGAAAAACGAGCGACCCTTACAGTAGTCGCATATGGTGTAGGACAACATCTGACATCTTGGGTGACAGTACCAACCTCTCGGAAAATGGATTAGTACCACCCGACGGCCAACTCTAGCAGCGCGCGCGCTCATTGGCCGACAGAAGTGATAACTTAAAACTGGTATTGTATATGGTTTAAACAATATTCATCATCATCATCATCTTGTTTACAACCTCTCGGAAAATGGGTTGGTACCATCTGACGGCCAACTATAGCAACGCGCGCGCTCATTGGTCAAATCAAATAGCGCGCGCTTCCCCGGCTTCCTGTTGCACACTTCCGTCCCTTTTCACGAAATCACTCCCACAGATTGCAGGAAAGCGAGAGCTTAGGCCCCCAGTGGTCGAGGCACCTGTGGCTGACGCCCCCGATTCGATTAATTTAATTCAAAGTATTTTTTGATAAAATGTACTGTCAGGCACAAACATGTTCAGGAGGAGACGCCCGGGGCGGGAATCGCGAGCCGATTTCCGGCCACCGTAGGCGCGGGCTTACGGACGGTGAGCAATGGGTAGCTCGCCGTCCGATAAGGACCAGGCCCGGGTCGACAGCGCGTTGTGTTCCACGCGCGCCTCAAAGAGATGTCAGCAGAATTGACGGGGTCCGCTAGGGCCAGTGCCTGCCGGGGGTTCGAAGAAAACCGAAATCGTGGCCCCCGGCAACAGGGCAACCGAAGGAACACGGGTGGGTTTTAGTCAGTAAGAGTCTGACACGCCCTCCCGCTCCACCCAGAGCGGGAGAAGTTATTTGATAATTTCCCACCCAAAAAAAAAAAAGCACAAACATGTTTTTCAAAAATAATAAATATGTTATTGATTGTAAGTACATATATATTATGTATAAAATTAAATCATAATTACATTTATAACATAGAAATGCTTTATATTGGATGTATGTTTTGAAAAACTAACGTTTTAGTTATTTTTCATTAAGTATTTATTTATTTATACACATACATAAACTCACTCCTTCTTCCCGTGGGGGTAGGCAGAAACTACAGAACGCCACCTGCTACGATTCTTACATACTCCTTTTGCCTCATTTACGTCCATACATCTGATCATACAAGCACGCCGGTTGCGAGAACTACGGACCTGGCCTTTCTGAAGAACATCACCAATAAGGTCAGTATATGTCCTCCTAGGGCGTCCCCGCCCGGCCTTTTCCTTTACATCAGCCTTGTAAATACATTTTGTTAGTCGCCTTTCATTCATCCTCTCAACATGCCCAAACCATCTCAGCATACCCTTTTCAATTTTTGTCACTACATCTTCTTTTAAATCACACCGCTGTCTTATGCTCTTGTGTTTTATTTATCTCAATAAGAAATCTAGTAAAAAAATGTATAAATCATAGTTTTCATCACCTGTAATCAAGAGAATCATTTAACTCAAGCATAATAAGCCACGGACCTAAAGATGTTACACCTCCAAAAATATTTATCTATTAGGTACAGTCAAAACCGTTTATAACGACTTCGCCTAAAACGTACCGGATTTACGGCGAAATTTTGAGGTCCCAAATTTTGAGGTTTTTGTTTGCTTAACATAGTTTTTGGTTATAACGACTATCGGATATAACCGTAATCCGACAGTCCCTTCGAAACGTTATAAATGGTTTTCACTGTAGTTCAATAGAGAACATATTGTGCTCCACACTTTTCATTACCACAACTACTAATTCACCACAATTCATAGCAATTGATGTGCAACTGATACAACCTTGGCAATAACAAATATCGTCCATGTCAAGTTCACAGTCGCATTCAAAGTTACATCATAGTGTGGTTTTATTACTTGTTAACTATGTGCTTGAGTTTTATGTACCTTTAATTTGTGATTACCTACGTTACACTATGTAGGTATTGTTAAGTGTTTTAGTAGTTAGAAGTATATCGTGATACACGTAGAACATTGTGTAATAAACTAATGATACTCGTACCCTCAGCCAATTTAAAAACTAAGACATTGCTCTGTCAACAGTGACGTGAGGCTGGTTTCGTAAAC
Organism: Agrochola lychnidis; assembly: GCA_963680765.1. Taxonomy (NCBI): domain Eukaryota; kingdom Metazoa; phylum Arthropoda; class Insecta; order Lepidoptera; family Noctuidae; genus Agrochola; species Agrochola lychnidis. The sequence goes on along the minus strand of OY796856.1, from coordinate 2,731,477 downwards.
ATGTGTGAACTTAGTGAGGTGTAGTTTGATTGTAAATGCTTTTAAATGTGTGCATGTGAGCGTGTATGCACAGAGCGGAGGTGTAGTTTTGGCATGCTTCACTGTATTGTTCGCAGCGCTATGCCTTGGTTTTTGAAGTGAAAACTTCTTTAAGCGCGTTGGGCATTTTTGAGATGGGAAAAAACAATTGAACTCGAGACACCGTTACCGACACCTCATTTTTGTAAACGGGATTCTGCTCTTTATTTATATTTAATTACGGATCAATGTTCTATGCAAGTATTTTTACTTTAAAGGCAACGATTATAGTGATCGATGTTTAAAGGTTAAGTATGGAAGTATTTTTTTAAATATTAGTATTGTTCAAGTTTTCACTTCTGTCGGCACTCCCGGAGTGCCACTGTTTTTAAGCTATTGCATAGCTTTTATCGCGGGCTTTGAGCGCGGCGACCGAATCAAGAAATTCCGTAACGAAAATAAAACCTAACTCCCCCCACTCCGCCTACCATGTAATGACGGTTCCTATGACAACATCACGTTGTTTTTGTTTTATGTCATCACGTCATCATCCCAAGTGTAGCGTTGACAAATAGGAAGTATGGAGGTTACAAATGCTATGCAATAGCTTTACCGCGGCAGTCCCCGAGTGGGACACGTTTTTTTTTATTTGGTCTAAGCTCGTACCTATAAGCGGGGTAATTGCGTAACACACATATAATGAAAATTGGTCGCAATGGGTTTCATTTTGACAGTTCACTCACGTTCATTGAGTTATTTACGTAGTTGAGCAGACGAATTTTTCAAACCTATGAAGCAATGGATTAGTTATTTCCTTCAAAACCGTCGGATTGCGATTGAAAGTGTGTTACGCAATTAGAAAGAAAGAAAGAAAAATAGGTTTATTTGTCACAGAAACACGTGCATACATAAAAGACAAGAGTAATCAGATAACAACAAAAAGTACATAATAAATCGGCAAATAATTAGTCGGCAGCTGCACGACATGACTGTGACCAGCACGCGTAGCATGACCACCGTAGAAACGAGTTTTGTCGACGGAAGAATAGACAAAATGACAGATAAACAATCACAATCTGTCATTTTGTCTATTCTTCCGTCGACAAAACTCGTTTCTACGGTGGTCATGCTACGCGTGCAGAAGGCTTCCACTCAGCATGATGCAGTGCTATGGGGGACCCACAGCACAGCGCTGATTTTCAGTGGTCACCCGAAAAAAGATGTAGGGAAATCAAGTCAGGTTCATTGATTTGTCTATTAAATAGGTAGGTAACAAAATAAAAAATAATTAGGGTGCTGGTCTCCAAGCACTTCACATTCAGAGCGTGGTACTCACTATTCTTAGTTAAAATTATTTACGTCTAGACTATTTCTGGCCTGAACTGACGTAGCAGTGAAAGCCACACTTTACTTCATTGAATGGAGTCACGAAAACCTTATGAATAACGCTGTTTATCACCTTAATAGTTTAGATACGTAAATACGTTCAAGGGTAGCGGGAGTTTGCCAAATCGTCACCAATGAAAATAGTACTTACCGATTAACTTTCAGTGCTCCAAAAAAAAACTGTCGGACGTTATTTAAATACTAGCTTCTGTCCGCGACTTCGTCCGCGAACCTATAACCTTCTTCTAGAATTGGGCTATCGAATGCAAAAATATACATATAAACATCCAAACAAATAAATAAACATCCAAACAAATGAACATCCAAACAAACAAATAAACATCCAAACAAATAAATAAACATCCAAACAAACAAATAAACATCCAAACAAACAAATAAACATCCAGACAAACAAATAAACATCCAAACAAACAATTTCTCTTTATAATATTAGATTATAGATTTACAAGCCGTGCCTCGATGGGATTATTCATCGGCAAAAATAACGAATTTCCCCTATTTACCTAACATTAGGGGATGAATTTTCTAAAATCCCTCCTTAGTACTCACCTCAGTTAAAAAGGAACTTTAGTGAAAACTTTCGCGAAAAGTGCGAATAAATTCTAGAAGTTTAATCTCAAACTAAATAATGGTACAAACGGTTTGGTTAACCGAGATCTTGGAACTCGTGCCAATGCTGAAGACTTGCAGTGTGAGAAATAAAAATCCCACAACTTGGGAAATATGACTGAGATTTATATTCACCGTTTTTTTGCAGGAAGTCCTGTTTCTAAAGAGAATTTTAGAAGCTAGTCTCTTAACAATACAGCCCGTCCATTCTGTGAAATTTTACAGCTTAGGTGAAGGGAGCTGTCATTTCACCTGATGCTAAGCCAGTGGTGGATCCAGAATTGTCTTTTGGGAGGGTAGGTTTTAGTAAAATAAACACTAAAAAGCACACAGCATTTTACAAGCCTCCTCGGATATCTCGATGCATATACATGGCGGCCAAATCGGGCAGCCTGCGGGCAAAATTCTTCACGTAAACAAAATATGTTATAGAAAAACACTTGAAAACGTAGTAAGTACTAATTAAGTTAAGGATAATTGATGAAAAACTTTTACCTTAAAAAGCAACCGACTTCCAAAAAACACTACAACGTGAAAAATAACTTTAATTTCGGAAGTCGGTGTCTTTGGTTTTGAATTTTCGTTTTTTGTCACCGACTTCCGAAATTAAAGTTATTTTTCACTTTGTCGTTTTTTTGGAAGTCGGTTGTTTTTGTTTGTTAAAAGTTTTTATTTTTCACTTTTTAGTTATGTTACCTACCCCACACAAATTCGAAAACCGTAAATGACAGTGACAGGAACTTATCATATCATCCACATACTAAGTGGGAAAAAGTACGTATTATTGAAACTAACTCAAAAACTATCGAAGCAAAGTTAATAAAATTTATATGGGACCACCTCGAGAGCATACCCTTTCAAACAAAAAATAATTTTCAAAATCGGTCCACAATTGATGGAGAAATCGGTGGACATACATAAAAAAACAAACATACGCGACGAACATATAACCTCCTCCTTTTTGGAAGTCGTTTAAAAATTGTACATTAGGTAGTGTAATACTTGCTAAAAAGTTTAATTAGAATAATATCAAGTTCACTTTAAGATTTGTCACGTGCTAGGCTATGGATTGACACTATTGACCACAGAGTACATTTTGCTATTGACGACTCACTTCAAGCAAACTTCCCCTAAGTTCTCACTTTTCACAGTGTAATTTTTACAGAATATATGGTAGGTCTCAAAGCTACCGTAGCTCTACCAATCTATTCCTCAAACCACTACAAAAGAACCCAAATTCACGGCAACTCAATTAATTAGTGCATCAATATGCTTTATGCAATCAAAGTGAACCCGCGAACAATGCGGCACGTACGACGGGCCGTATTTGTACGTACAAACACCATACAAGACTTGGGCCCGCTATATAACTAAGGGGAGTCAATACCCAGGGCCTATTGTGTGGATGACACTTACACGAGCGAAATGCACATCTATCATTGAGGATATTTGAGAGGATTCCAGTGTTTGGTTGTTCTAGGACTAAGGCAGTATTGTGAATGCAGTACTGTTATATCTAAGTACAGTACCCGGTCGTTTAGACGCGCAAACTGTTACCATAAATTCTGCACATGATTCAAGACCCCCATGTGGTGTATCTATCTAAGTACATTATGTTACAGGTGTTGTGAGTGTGTTTGTACTATCTTTGAAAGGACCAAATACAAGCAGTATCAAACCAGGATTCGAGATGTTTAATTTTGTTTAATTCCCGTCCTTATAAACTTGCTGTTTCATACAAATTTAAGTGCAATACTTGCCTACACGGTCAAAATGTATAGAACAATAGGTTTTTTTAAAATAATCTTTCTAGATTCGTGTGTTTTTATGGCGCGTCGTTGTCCCCTTACACCCTGCATAGATAGCACATTGTGTTTTAAAATTAACTCGATGTCTATACTGTTTCGATACGAATATACCTTAGGAATATACAGGTCCTCAGAAAAATTGGTCATGTCCCTAACAAGAAGTTGCTGATAGGTACTAGACTGTTCTGCGGCATTGTTTATTTACATTGATTATTTACTATTACTCTCAATTGCCTATTGTTTGTTTAAACAACATCGTTATTTTTATAAACTCTTCGTTCATTTCAATGGGATGATTTCACAAACAACGCAACTGTTAGTTGCATTGTTATTTATCTGAAGCGTATGGTAAATATCTGTACCTGCCTGCAGAGTGTAGACTTTCAAAACATGTTATGTCAAACATATTCTCATAATAATTAACTAAATATCTGGATGACCGAGCTTGGCTCGGTTTTTGTTTTTAACTACGTTTTCTAAAAATGAAACCTAGCTAGATCGATTTATCGCCCCCGAAACCCCCTGCATACTAAATTTCATGAAAATCGTTGGAGCCGTTTCCGAGATTCAGATTTTATATATACAAGAATTGCTCGTTTAAAGGTATTAGATTAATGAATATTCATTGACTTGTGATCAGTATTCATTATACCTTCGTCAAATAAAACCTAACTAAGGCTGGGAACTATTTTCGGAATAAACTAATACGTTGTCCCTACGTCATGACACAAGATGTTCAAAAAAATAACGTTACTATAGTGGGCGAGTATATAGCAATTTACCTCCGCATAAAATAAATATAAGTGACAGCAGCGTTCAATCAAGAAAACCCTCAGTCTATGTCAGCAGAATTGACGGGGTCCGCTAGGGCCAATGCCTGCCGGGGGTTCGAAGAAAACCGATCGGGAAATCGTGGCCCCCGGCAACAGGGCAACCGAAGGAACACGGGTGGGTTTTAGTCAGTAAGAGTCTGACACGCCCTCCTGCTCCGCCCAGAGCGGGAGAAGTTATTTGATAATTTCCCACCCAAAAAAAAAAAAAGGGGGTTTCTAGCTAGTTTGAGCTTTGTAGACTCCGACTTAGTGGATTCTAATCCAAGATAGCGGTTCGGCCAGCAAAAAAATCAACTGTAGTTGGTCATTCGACAACCTTAAATGCAAATCATCGAATTGTAAGTCCAAGGTTGGCAGCGAACTCAGTTGTAAGTAACGTACGTGATACTAACCCACAATGGCGATATTACCCTAGATTGAATAGTTTACGGCAGTAGCTCTAATACCTTGAGGCTTGTTGATCTAATCTCGAGGTAGAAACAAGAGCGTATTGTCGTTCTATGGAGGTAGTTCGATGAAGGTAATTACTTAATCAATGATATTATTGGACTAGATGCACAGGAACAAAACGAAGTGCTGCAAGTAAAAATGTATCAGCTAAACGGTCGTAACAAAACGATATGCAAAGAAAGGAGACGCATAATATGCAGTTCACAAATTTATACAAACCAACGCACAAACAATCCTCTTGATAATGCAAGTGTCCTAAGTAGTGTGCCGATAACAGATGGGTATATTACGGGAAGTTCGACAATTGAACGCAGTTATAACGCCTGCAGCAGTAGATCATACAGGAGAGTACCTATTGTTCGGAACAGAGCGTCTATTACTTCGCAAAATGCTGGTCCTAATAGAAAGATTGGCAAAGGCTAACAATAGACTATCTTGTATAAAGAGCGACGAAGATATACTAGAAGAGTGTGTTTATGAAGGAGGAAGTCGAGAACCGGAAAACGGAATGAAACGGAAAGCCATCAGGGAGGGAAAGTGAACACTTACAGAAACTTTATGCTAGTTAAAGAAAATAAAATAGGTATTATCCTTACAATATTATGTCACAAAGAGACTATTGTTAAACAATTATACGGATTTGCGTAAGTAAAACTACTAGTACTGTGTTAAATTATCACTATATTTTAATTATAAATGCATTTATTATCGTACGTACTATGTTCTGGCAAAACAATAATTATTTCAATAGCTTTAATAACAAAGCAAGTGGTCTCATTACTTTCGAATCGGATTCACGACATGCTAAGCTAAAGTTATGAGGATGTAAATATAGAGCAAACACTTGACTTGAAAAGCATGATACGTTTTAGTTCTCTACTTTTGCTAATATTTATATCTTCTCTCTTTATTCTTTCAAAAATTACTTTGCATAATGAGTGCTTCAGCAAATTATGTTTGGATTTGATTTACATACGCTTCAATCACGTAACATTCTTCCACGTCAATTCAAAAACGTCCGTTGTATTTTCGGCATTTCAATTACCACAGTTGTGTCTAGGCGTTTCATTCTCTAAAACGCAGGTCTAGTAGAGCAACAAGTGTGATCGATACGATGTCGTCAACCTTCCGTGAAGCAGACGGTCATGTTTACCTTTGGGGCGTTCGCCTTTCAAAATGTCTGATGAAAAATGGAGCCCGAAGGCCCGAAGTGTATTAAAAAGTGTCCAAAGCTTGGCTCTGTTCCGCGTTTCGGGAGTATTTCTACCGAATTTCATTTTTCTAGGGTTTGATTTAGATGCTTGAAAAGGTCAAGTTATTTGTTTTCTGTTGGACAAATGGATTGCAAAATTGACCTTTCATATTCTAGGCAAGGTATTTGTTTGTTTGGACAGTCCGTTGTAGTTTTTGTGGAACATGAAAAAACATCAAAGGTCTAAGTTAGTTCCGAATGAAATATTTTGTCCCAGCTCGTGCAGGATCAACTTTTTTCTAGCTCTCAATGATATTACAAAATGCAAACGAAATAAATAAAAACAACAAACAAACAATGATTTAGGTAGCGTTAAGCTGCTCCCAAAAGTTGGCACGGTGCCAGCGAATTATCTGCGTCCATCAGCTAAAGGTCATTTCAAATGTTTCAGGTCAGTGACGGGCAAAAGGCTTATCGTTACCAACGCCGACGATTATTCAGTTATGGAGACTAACTGGATATAATAATTATACTAACGAGATATCATAGGTAACTTTGTTTAAAACAAGATTATTCCCAAATTCGAATTGTCCTGTGCAATTTGTAAAAGGTGATTTAGTTACGCAGTAACAAAATTAAATGAGACTGATAATGAGGGTAAATGCTTTTGCCATGTTTGATGGCTTTGACAATAATCGGAAACGATAGTTCATTATAGGAGATAAGAGGTGTGTGATCAGTATTGAACATTGATAACTTTGATAGCGATTCATGGTCTTGTTTAGACTACCGTAGATTGGGTAATTCTATTAAGATGATGGAAACGGCTGTGTACGAATTCCTAAAAAGCAACAATACTTTTGATCAGTTACAACTCGATGGACCAAAAAACTATTTACACATGGCATATTGGTTTTTGCAAATGCAATATTCTTGTCTGACCTTGTCTCTTGACTTTTAAGTTTATATTCAATGTTAACTATTCACGTTGTTTATTTCAATTTATCTGTGGCTAAAATAAATAGGAACACAGCATAGACAATACGTACTGTTATGGATCTTCCACAACAGTACGTATTGTCTATGCTGTGTACACATGACTACACATCAAGTTATACATTTCCAGTTTATGTTGATCTCGCATTGTATAGGATTTCCGTACAATGCGAGCTGCTTGATGTGTAACCGTGTGTACCTATTTATTTTCATTATCAGTCTTCAACTCAATACTTTCTGCATCTTCCATCCATTATTTCTCTATTTCGGTTGTAAGGAGAGCGTGCCTATTACAATAAAAAAACTTGAGTGGTGTCAAGGGACACCCGGATGGAACGAAGTTCCTTTCAATTAATTAGTGAAGGAATTGTAATAAAATGAGTACGTAAGTGAGTGCATACGCCACACACACAGCGTACACCGCAGCACCATTGCACACAATACCAAAATAGGGCATAATGCGGCGTTTTCCCGTGATTTTAATGGAGCCAAAAGAGAGGTCTTTTTCTCCTGATTTCGGGGACCCCAAACTTGATAGGTCTACGACCTCTAGCTCCAAAGTTTAGACCCGGGGGGGTGACGTAACTCTGAAGGGGCACGGGGGAGGGGGGAGAAGAGGAGAGAAGGGGGAGGTGTGCAGGGGGTGTATCGGGATCAGGGGGTCGCGGGAGGATATCGAGGGGGGGTTCGGGGGGAGGTTATATATATAAGACAGTTGTAAGATATACTTAATTATAGATATTGGGGGTCAAAAGAAAAGGGGGTCAAAAATGGGTTCTAAGGGTTCTAACTGAATGTAGGTTCTAGCTGAGAGGGGTGGTACTGGGGGGGGAAATTTTATCAAAACTTTGATATTCCCAGCCGTTTCCGAGATGTTTAAAATTTAAAAAAATAAAAAAGTGTCGTTACAACTTTTGGTCTTAATTTTTTCCATCTAGCTCCCTTTCGCAACGCATGATAAGGAACTTCGTTCCAATAATTATTTTCTGTCACCTACACTAACACTGTAGGTATTTAACCTAAAATCGCAAAATATAGCTTTCACAAACTAGTTCAGTGAAAGCTAGGTTCGGCCGATGAAATGGAAACACACAACATGCCACTAGCGAAATAACTGCATCAAGAAACAGTAAATCGACTGTTACGGTTTCCGTACACAACAACCGCACTTATGTTATACTCATAAGAATGAAAATTGCATGATAATAGGGGAATATAAACATTAGATCAGTAACATAATTAGGGGCGCTGTGGTCCGTGTTATCTTAAAAACATAACGAGGTGTATTTAGCAGGAAACCTACCCTTTACAAAGGTTCTCATGGACGTGGAATGGGCTCTTTAGGTATAACGATTACCTTGATCATGAGAAAGCCTTTGTTTTTCACTTGGATAGATAATAAAGACACGTGCTGAGTATAGGAAAACGTGGAGTAAACTCAAAGGCCAGTTTAAAACCGGCCAAATGCGTGTCGGACCACGCACACTGAAGGGTTCCGTAGTTGGGATGAATTTATCCCAAGAACAAAGTTTACAATGTACTTAGTTAAAAAACATGTTCTCCCATACGGAATGTAAGGGAGAAAATGTTTTTGCAACTGCAAATGTAAGTAAGTCGATTATTACTCGTTGCTTTGAAAGTAGGTACATAAATAAAGGTGTTCACAAAATGTTGAGAAAAGAAAGCCTACGTAGCTGTGATAGTTTTCCTTTTAATTTCGTTATGTATACTACTGGTGTCAATTTTTTACCCGACTACGGCAAAGCCAAAAGGAAGGGTTATGATTTTAGCAGTCTATGTATGTATGTTTGTATGTATGTATGTATGTTTGTTTTTACGTTTGTTCCACCGTAGCGCCTAAACTACTAAACCGATTTTGATGAATGAGGTATCAATAGATTCGTAATAATGGTCCGGGTGACATAGGCTATATAATTTTTCCCTAAATTTAATTTGGTGGACTTTACACGTAAATTTCTAACCTCGAAAAAAATTAAAATGGGATGATCATGACATGTTTGGTATCAAAAGAAAGGCCTTGACGAGCACATTACAAATATGTATGTAATATTATATTTTCAAAGTAAACAAATATGTTTAAATCGTTAAAAACAAGCAAAAGTGAGACTGCGCTACGTAGTATCGCAAGATGTTACCAACGTGCAGTTAATCAAATCTTAATAAGTAGTACCGATTTGTAATTCCACTCTTATGAAGAAAAACAAGTACAACGAAATATTTATATTTTGGATTTCTTCGAAGCTCGATACCGATATATGGTATTGGCGTCGAAATAAATCGCTCTATGGTTTCGTCCAAAGCCGCCAAGAACACCTACAAAATTATAATGGCATGCGACGACGGCTTTACTTTGACCATTTTTGTACCTATGTCTTGATTTCTGTCTGAAATATTTGCTTGTTTCGTACTTTTTAGATCATTTTTATTTTCCCGTAGTCGGGTTACAGTTTTTTATTAAACTTTATTTTTTTTTCACATATCCGAAACCAACCATATAGTTGGCAGGGGAAGGACACTCAGACTCTAACAAAAATTTCCCTTTAAAGTTTAAACATCCCCACTTTACATGTAGGGGAGGTAGTGCCATAAAAAAGTTACTGAAAGACGAAGCAATGCCACTGCTGGGGAAGAGTGCGCCAGAAGTTGTGCAGACTTCGGATATTATAAAATGAACAAGATAGGTTATTTCACAATCTTCATTAATCTAATGTTAAGTTTCAATTTATTAATACGTAATTGTTGGATATTGTACTGGCAACACTCAAAGATTTGATATGTTAAAATGGGGGTAAAAATGGCTTGCTGAGTTGGGCGTTCGTGACGTTAAGACGTGCCTAGTGGCTGTGTCGGTAAAAAGATAGATTGGCATAGTATTGGTTGGAGATCTACTGTAAATTAAGGTAACCTATTAGTTTTATGGTAAATATTAGAATACGGATTGAATTGTGGTATTATGTGGGGAATAGGAGATGTGATGGTATGGTGTAGAATATTGAATTTGATGTTGGCAAAGAAATATAAATGACTGACAAAATATCTTGGTGTTTCATATTATTTTCCTTATCCCTGAAATATTGCAAATATGTAGTTTTATAAAACAGTTTTAGATTATGATAAGGGGTACAACTTTAAGATTCATTTAGGTATTAGTATCTGTTTTGAGGTTAAATATCGGAATATCGGAATTCATCATCATCAGCCTATAAATTGTTCCCACTGCTGGGACACAGGCCTCCTCTCTGTGAGAGGGAGTGGGCCGTAATCCACCACGCGGGCCCAGTGCGGGTTGGTAGATGTCACATGTCTTCGAATTTTCGGTTTTAGGACATGCCGGTTTCCTCACGATGTTTTCCTTCACCGTTTTGAGAGCAGTGGTGATGAAATAATTTACACAAAGTAAAGCGCCTGTCTGGGTTCAAACCTACGACCTACAATTCGTAAGTCGCGGCCGTTACCACTGGGCCACCACTGCTCTTCGGAATTAAATTAGTTATTTTTGAGTAAGGGAAGTTCCTATTACACTAATAAACCAAAATGATCAGCAAATAAGCCTTCAAAGAAGGAACTAGGCCAAATAAGCCTTCAAAGAAGGAACTAGGCATACGCGATACGTGAATCAATTGAGTCGTCAAATAAACGCAACGAGAAGCCATAGTGACGTGATATTATGTAGCTGTACGTAAGTGCGAAAAATTGCACCTCATAATTATATTAGTAGGTAAACACGGCTACACATCAAGCTTATACATTTCTAGTATAAGCTGACCTCGCATTGTACGGAAATCCAATACAATGCGAGATCAGCATAAACCGGAAATGTATAGCTTGATGTGTAGCCGTGTGTACACATCGGTAAGGAACGTGTAAAATTATTATACCTGTTGAATTTTTCTAGAAATACTTTAGTACTTTGGTTTATATTTAACATAACAATGAAAAGGGTTTTTCATATCTCGGATGATAATCAATTATTATGTTTTGTTTCGGCCAATCCAAAAATAAATGTTTGGTAAAGCTTGCATAAATAAGTCTGATCCTAATTAGCAGGATTTTGCATATTGTTTGTATTTGGCGTCTCTTCTGACTTTCCTGGAATCTCACAAAATATAATATTATACTTATGTAAATATGTATATGGAACAGTATGATGGAAAGTCTCTACCTCAGTATCAAGGACAGTGGGCACGCCACAATTGCGGCGATAAAACCCCTCTTTGAGGAGTGGCTAGAGAGGCGCCACGGCGTCCTCACCTTCCGCCTGACGCAGGTCCTCACCGGACACGGCTGTTTCGGGAGGTTCCTGTTCAGGATAAAGCGGGAGGAAACGCCCGGGTGTCGCCATTGTGTAGATCGCCCGGAGGACACGGTGGAGGTCTGCCCGGCTTGGGCGGTGCATCGCCGTGTCCTCATGGAGGCGATCGGCGGCGGTGATCTCTCGCGTCCGGCACTGGTTCAGGCCATGGTACGGAGCGAGAGGAAATGGGAAGCCGTCACCTCCTTCTGCGAAACAGTAATGCTCGCGAAGGAGGATGCGGAACGCGTGAGGGAGAGGCAAATTTCGCGCCCTCGCGCCCCTAACCGCCGCAGGAGACGCCCTGGGCGTCGGGAATCAGAGGCAGATTTCCGGCCACCGTAGGTGCGGGCTTGCGGACGGTGAGCAATGGGTAGCTCGCCGTCTGATAAGGACCAAGCCCGGGTCGACGGCGCGTTGTGTTCCACGCGCGCCTCAAAAAGATGTCAGCAGAATTGACGGGCAGAATATGACTGCCGGGGTTGCGAATAAGGCCGAAAGGGACATCGCGGCCCCGCGGCAACATGGCAACTGAAGGAACACGGGTGGGTATTAGTCAGTAAGAGTCTGACACGCCCGGGAGGGAGCTCCACCCAGAGCGGGAGAAGTTATTTGATAATTTCCCACCCAAAAAAAAAAGTATCAAGGACAGGAAATGTTGTAGAGCGTTTATAAGTGGCCTTACAACCCTTTATAGTTTCAATTCAAGTAGACCTATTTTCACAAAATCGATACTAAATCTACTCGAATCCCGCACAAGACTTACGTCGATTTAACCTATAACCTTAGACTTCAGTTACAATATGGTTTATTGTAACTGAAGTCTTGCATTATGCATTGCCCAAGTCTCAAGTAGGTACAAACGTGCAGGCTCTTGGCAGTTACATGAATATACTCTATATTTCATGCAGAAAGACTCACTCCGCTGCCTTGAAAAGTATTCGAGAAAATCTGAATATAGACATTTAGACGTCTCAGCTTAGCTTGACATTTATTCACATTAGGGTTCTTGGTAGTGTGCTAAACATCGTGTGAAGTAAATGTGGGTAGTAAAGAGTAACTTTTTATTATAGTTTTTATTACAATTATTGTGTGTTTATATTATTCAATGACAGACAACGCAGATCCTAGAGCAAGAGCTGGGTAAAAGCATAAAATATTGATAATTTACCCCCTAAAGGGGTGACTAACCTGGTGTCAGAATTTTTATGCCACCCATGGGCCACTGACTTGGCTTCACATGATCTCTCAGGCATGTCGGCTTTCTCACGATGTCGACCTCTTAGTTTGTGTGGAAGTTCGTCATTTTGCCGATGGAAAATCCTTTCGGGAGCACGGTTTGTTTATTAATAACTTTCAAGTGCATCCCCACTGGCGAGGTCCGTAATCAGCCAGATCTCACAACAAAGCAACAAATTAATAGCTTTTTGGTTTTTTTTAAAGGCCGATAGGACTCATTGAATTAAGCAACTAAAATTGAAAATGATACTTATAAAACAACAAGTGCAAACTTTCTACACAGCAATATAAATATAACATAACATAACATCACGCCTTGTTTCCCCAAAGGGTTGGGCAGAGGTGTACCTGTAGTAGGAATACCCACATTTTTTTAAATATTTAATACAAAAAATCGATTGAGTAAACCGCAAAGGGTGGAAAATGCTTTGACGAGGGGTAACAAAAGACACTTACTCGTACTAATATTTGGCACAATTACTACATACTGTTATTGAACATTCACAAAAAGAACATTGATAGGATAACTGGAAGGTTTGACTGAAACAAATTAAGGTTCATTCCCTTTGTTGTGTAAAAATCGATACTCAATAGATAGATAAATCATTTAATTAGTGCACACAAAAGAAATAGCACAACACATGAAAGCAGGAATATCAGAGGTAAACACGGCTACATATCAAGCTATACATATCCAGTATAAGCTGATCTCGCATTTCATACAATGAGAGGTCAGTTTATACTGGAAATGTATATCTTGATATGTAGCCGTGTGTACTAAGACGGATCATATTCCTAAAGACTAAAACTTTTTTATAAAAAATACAACCGTACTTTTTTATAAAAACCGGCCAAGTGCGTGTCGGACCACGCACAATGAAGGGTTCCGTAGTTGGGATGAATTTATCCCAAAAACAAACTTAACTTTGTAGTTGATAAACATGTTCTCCCATACGGAATATATGGGAAAACATGGTTTTGCAACTGCAAAGTTAAGTTGGTCGATTATTACTCGATAACTAGTAAAGCCTACTCAGCTGTGATAGTTTTCCTTTTAAATTCGTCATATAAGCTACAGCCATGAATTTTTTCACATATCTAAAACCAACCATTTAGCTGGCAGGGGGACACTTGACTAACAAAAATTTGCTCTTTAATGCTTAATATTTCGCAAACGGATTTCTGAATTCAAAAATGGTTTTAACACACTCACAATGATTTTGAAAGACCTTTCCAACAATACCCCACACCAAGGGATAGAAAAAAAAAAACATCCCCACTTTACGTGTAGGGGAGGTACCCTAAAAAAATATATTTTTCATAATTTTATTTTACCACTTTGTCGGCATAATTAATATGTATACCCATGCCAAATTACAACTTTCTAGTACTAACAGTCTTGGAGCTAGACCGCGGACAGACAGACAGACGGACATGGCGAAACTATAAGGGTTCCTTGTTAACTACGGAACCCTAAAAATCACACAAAAAGAGGATTTCAGTTCTTTGGTGAAACGCACCGATACTTGCGCAGTGCCTTTAGCAAGTCCTATGCGAAACAAAGCATTTCTCCTGACAATCTCGCAGTGCACGGAAACACGAGCTTCGATATCTTGCATAGTAGAGTGGAAATTGGGCACCCTGCATAGTACATACATCTAGAAATTTAGTTGCACGACTGAAGTCTATGGCCAGGTTTGGAAGAGCGGAGCGCAAAACTAAGCAACTCCATTCCTTTAGGACGCGTTCACACCGTATGTATACGAGTCATATCGGTGGGCACTACTAGTGCCCCCGCCAAGTTGAGCAAAACAAACACAAAGGTACAGCTGCACATTTCCGAGAAAAAAAAAAAACCTGTGGCACTCGGGGACTGCCGCGGTAAAGCTATTGCATAGTATTTGTAACCTCCATACTTCCTATTGTCAATGCTACACTTGGGATGATGACGTGATGACATAAAACAAAAATTACGTTCCCATGAAAACATCACGTTGTCATGGGAACCGTTATTACATGGTAGGCGGAGTGAGGTTTTATTTTCGTTACGTTACGGAAGTTCTTGATTCGGTCGCCGCGCTCAAAGCCCGCGATAAAAGCTATGCAATAGCTTAAAAAGTCTAATTTTGAAAACTAATAATGCCATCGTATTAGTTATCAAAGAGGCATGGTAAATTAGTTTATTACAAGCAGTTTGATAGTGCTCATTACTGCATTAGTTATTCTGTGTAAATCATTAATTAATCATTTCCCTAATCACTTTTCTTAATAACCTATATCACATTTAATTGGGTTCTCAGAAAGTTATATTTTGTATCGGTACTCCTAATAGCTATTCCACAATACACACACATTCACACATGGACTCATGTGTGAATCATATTAATATAAGTCTACTATAAGTACAAAACCAGTATACTATAAGGACAAAAGATGCTTTTTGTTAAAAATATATAAATCAGCCTGTATGTCAGAAGGTGCACGTTTGGCGCACCATGTGTCTTAGCACTAAATGTAGCTCTTGGTATTTGTATCATATTATGCTAGTAAATACCAAAACTTGAAATAGGATCAGGTTCAGGAGGTAGAAAGCTCGATTCAGTAAAAAAAAAAAAACGTGTGGCACTCGGGGACTGCCGCGGTAAAGCTATTGTATAGCATTTGTAAGTAATTTTATTCTAGGTGCATCGTCTTCACATATAATAATTATTTAACAAATGTACGTACATATACAAACAATATTGTAAAACATTTTAAAAGAGTAACGGTGGAGTTTCTTGCCCATTCTTCTCCATACGAAAACTACCTTTTGGAAGGGGCGACTAGAATCATTTTATTATTTTGTAATTTTTGACGTTCAAAAGTGCCATACATGGGCCTATTTGAAATAAATGATTTGACTTTGACTTTGACTTTGAACCTCCATACTTCCTATTTGTCAACGCTACACTTGGGACGATGACGTAATGACATAAAACAAAATTACGTTCCCATGACAACAACGCGTTGTCATGGGAACCGTCATTACATGGTAGGCGGAGTGGGGGGTGTTAGGTTTTATTTTCGTTACGTTACGGAATTTCTTGATTCGGTCGCCGTGTTCAAAGCCCGCGATAAAAGCTATGCAATAGCTTAAAAATACATCACCCTATATGTCAGAACATCAAATCATCACACTAAATGTACCTTTTGATTTCACATTTTCTCAATTAACTCCTAAAATACGAGAGATACAAAGAGATTTGTTAGCACAAGTTTTGAAGGCATTTTATTGCTAAATACGATGGCATTATTAGGTTTTCAAAATTAGACTTTTTTTTCTCAGAAATGCCTAGTCCAACCCCTCCCATACACTCGTTCCACTGTGAGCCGTACCATCTTTTCTTGTATGTATTTAGGCGGCTGACAAACGTTTCGTGGGAAAGCAATAAAAAAAACATTCCACTATTCCATTTTCAAATCCTTGTTTACAACTGAAGTTTTTTCACTAAACAAATATCAACTTTATGTTAGTGTGAATTAAGATGGTTATTAATTTTGTGCATCATACAAGCTGCATAGATTGAAAGCCTTACTTCAAATGGAACATAATCCCAGAAACACTAACATATATAAGAATGCTAGAAAATTACTCAAATAGCGCTTCTTGCTACTTGGCAGCAGTTGCTAATGAGCCTTGAAAGCTGTCTCCAGCAGTTAAATAGGTCATGAAAGATTAAAAGGCTTTAGATAAGGAATAATGTGGTAACATCACAGCTGGGTGCAATAAAATAGCCTTCAAAAAAAAAAGCCTTAAATGTACATCGGGTTTCAGACTGCCTAAAGTAGACTCATCCTTCATGGGGTGCTGTTTAAAATGTTATAATAAAATACCTCCCCACATACTCCAACTGAACGAAACGAAATTTAAATCATGTATAAAACGCACACTATGCTGCCAAGCATATTATAAAGTGGGGGATTACATCGCTGACGAAAATGCTTGACTCAGCGCTGGTCCAGCTCCACAAGGGCGCATAAACTAATTTATTAGCATTCGAAAGTATTGTTGCAGCTGCTGAAGATTGTAAAAACTATCTTTGCTTTGTGTAAATTCAATCTCTTTGTATTGTATAATTGCATATCACATGTGTGAGCACTGTGACCACGTACATTCCTTAAAGCTACTATTTACTGGGTACGTCTTTCATTGACTTGAATGTGCCCTGGCGGCTGAGAGTATGTCATGCTCACTCAAATGTTTCGCTGATGGTGGCGTGTGTGTTGGATCATTAAGTTCCCTTCAAAATGGTTGAGCTAAATGGTGCTGACCAATGCGTGGCGGCGTCAGTACAGCGGTCATCTCTTAGCTGCCATGGTTTATTTTAATTTATTTAAATTGTTTTTGTTTTATATTTTTGTTACGGAAGCTGCACGTCTTTCTACATTGTTCTCACATGTATAATTTCAACACGAATGATGTAACCAATATTTTGTAACAATATTTTGATTTAAAAGAGTGTCCGTGGAGTTTCTTGCCCGTTCTTCTCCATAGGTACCTACTACGCTTTGGAATGGACAACTAGCTTCATTTTTCTGACCGACCGACCCCTTGACAATTCAAAAATACCTGTAATTGGTTTATTACTAAAATAAATGCTTTGAGTTTGAGTTACAGCTTTACAAGGATCTTTTGGCGCCTGAATGACATTGACAGGGGGGCGTTGTTGGTGAACATTTGTGAGATTGTCACAGAGATTGTATTGACAAAACAAGATGGCGGCGTTAGTTCCGATTTTGGCCACGCGCCAAAAGAACTTTGGACTTTCATATCTAAACACCGTAAGGACTATTTCTGCTTGCAGCGCTCGGCTGCTATAGAACCGGGGCGGTAACAGATGTGGCTATCGTGTGCACGGGATTTTGTTTTCAAACTGGTTAGGTATGAGTTTCTTTGATGGTACGTGTCCAGCAAGCTCACGAACGCCCAGCGTCCGTCGCCGAATCTCCGGATGTCTTTTTACATATATTTCAGGTTCTATAGTGGATTTGGTAATACTCAGTAATAATGGTTAAATAAAATACGTCCTTTTTGTTTCGAGTCGTTTTCGCAAGAGAAACGTCACTCACGTTTAATCAATCAAATCTTGACAGCTAATTGACACTTAACGTTTCGTTCTTAAAAGAAACCTCAACAGTACGTCTGGCGTAGCCTGGACAGACTGCCTCACTACCACCTTGCGCACTGGGTATTATTTACTACGCCATGAAAGTGTTAAGCTTAGCTGCGCCCCGCGGTTTCAGCCGCATAGGTCTCGATCCCATGGGAATATCGGGAAAAAAGTAAAAATCCTATATCCTATCCCAGGTCATGGTGCCAAATTTCATCCAAATCCGTTCGCCGTTTTAGCGTGAAAGCGTAAGAAAAAAAGAATTGTGTGGTTTTATGAAACCACGGTAAAAGTGAAACTTTTATAGGCGCCGCCATATTGGCCTTGGCTGCTCTGACGAGCGCCTTTCACGTTATCCCTACTCCGCGGCCGACCGTCACGCGACATGCAACACACAGACGAAAAAGTTTGAGACGATGTAATAAAAGTTTGACTTTAAAAACTAACAAACTCACTTTCGCATTTATAATATTAGTTAGGATGTCCCTTTGTTCGTGTCTGAGTTGAAAACTTCTTTAGGCGCGTTGGGCATTTTTGAGATGGGACTAAACCATTGATTTCGCGACACTGTAACGCAATTTACCGACACCGTGGAGTAAAAGACATCAACGCGTTGATTACCACGGTGCGTGGAATAAAAGACATCAACGCATTGAGTGCCGCGGTGCCGGAGTGGCACTGTTTTTAAGCTATTGCATAGCTTTTATCGCGGGATTTGAGCGCGGCGACCGATTCAAGAAATTCCGTAACGAAAACAAAACCGTAACGAAAATAAAACCTAACACCCCCCACTCCGCCTACCATTTTATGACGGTTCTCATGACAACGTGATGTTGTCATGGGAAACGTGATGTTGTCATGGGAACGTAATTTTTGTTTTATGTCATCACGTCATCATCCCAAGTGTAGCGTTGACAAATAGGAAGTATAGAGGTTACAAATGCTATGCAATAGCTTTACCGTGGCAGTCCCCGAGTGCCACACGTTTTTTTTTATAGCAGTTTTCACCATCATTTAGTGCATTTATTCCGGAAGGTTTAAGTGCATAGGTATTACATGTTTGGATCTGTCGCCAAAGCACCTGTACGAAGCAGGGGCGGATCGCCAGTCCATAATAAAGCCATGATAAAACATGACATAATCAGCCTATAATGTTCCCACTGCTGGGACACAGGCCTCCTCTAAGAGAGAGCCATGATATTGATCTGAAAATTCTGCAACATTATTCGCTCACACAGTGAAACAAAACAAAACGCTGAATATCCTGTCGGGAATTGAATGAACAACTGACAGAACTCAACTTTGTCACACAACTGTCCAATTTATGAGTCCAAAAGTTGAAATTAACAATGTTTGTGCAGATACCAAGGTCATCAAAGACTTATGAATACCGACGCAGTGTAGGTAGATTTATTTAGGTTTGTTTAATTAACTTTTGTTGAGAATTTACATAATTTTAGGTTTTAATTCTTTACCGCTGTTTGTGATAAAAAGGCGAGAACATTATTTACTTTACCTAAAAGTTTTTAAACAGTGTTGCACATATAGGGATGCTGACTATAATTTGGTCGTTTTTCGTATTATTTTAAGTACTTATTCATTCAAATACACTTTAAATTCTTTAACAAGAGATAAGTAATCTGTTATAAGAGGTTTAATATTTTTTTAGTTAATTAATTCAGGCGTGACCTTGCAGAAATCCATTATAAAATACAATAGACGTGGATATATTTAGTAACCTGTTCCGCTTAGCTATTTCTAAACAGCTATAAAAAACTTTTGAAAGAAATCGACACGTGTTTCACCTCTCAACGAGGCATCCTCAGCATGACGATGGACTTGTTGCAAACCCGAACACGGCGTGTTGCCACACCGAGCGCTGAGTGCAGTCTGAGCCTTAACAACAAAAAAAAAAAAAACTACATGTTTATCTACCCAGGTATAACCGAATCGCTTTAGCGTGGCAATAACGGTCATTGACCCACCTACATTTTCCAGCCTTCTTTATTTCAAAAACTGAAATAAAGTCCGTTAACGTCCTGAATCAATATCCATCGTGATCTTCAACATGTTCCAATAACGAAAAACCATTGATAGGTTATTGTATGGGTTCTTACGGAGAGATATTACGGAAAGGGCAATGACCGCTATTGCCACGCTACAGCGATTTGGGTATAGCAGGCAGATACTGACTTACTCACTTCAATACTAAAATTATCTATGTTCTGCAAAATAATTAAATTGACATGAAAACTGATTAAAATATTGCAGCAACTTAACGTAAATTGTAGGAAAAAACTGCTAATGAAAAGTTTAAAAAAATTCATAGTAATTTTAATTCTCGATAAATCCTCGAACAAATAAATCTATCTTTTGTAACCTCGTAAATATCGCAAAAAATCTGCAATTGCTATATGTATAGGTACCTACCTGAATGTATACAACGTCCGATTGGTGGATAAAGACCTTTAAGACGCAGATATATGACAGTGACCTTGAATGGTTAGCTTGCGTGTTCTGTACTGAGCTCAAGCAACGCGTCGTACGTCCAGCCAGTAATAGGACTCGCCCATCAAGGAGCGCTGTCCCAAATTAGACGCATTATTAATTTATTACACGTAAAACAAAAAGTATTTTCATAAAACAAGTATACTAAAAGATCAATAATTTAATTATCTTTAAAATGGTGAAGTTTTCCGAATAATATGCTTGTTAGATTTTGCGTCATTCTCAGTTTTTTATCCGAGTTAGACAAAACTTTACAAATTAATTTCACTATGTAATATAAAAATAATCAAAAATATGCCTATATTAAAATATTAGGAAAATGCTCTAATTTAACATATATTTTTTCTAAATCACTAACACTACTCGTTTAGACGTCATCTTCAGTATAAAATCATTAATAGTCGGTTATCGTCCCCTTAAGCTATCAGTAAGGATAGGTCGGTACCTACTGAGAATAAATAAATCTATATTTTGTAATCTTGCAAAAATCTGCAATAGGTAGACCTAGTACCTATACAACGTCCGATTGGTGTACAAAGACCTTTATGTTATCAGTCAAATGATAAGCCTTGCACATCATTAATGAATGTCACATTTCATGTTCGTTATATGCAATTGTAAACAAAGTTGTAGTTTGAATAATTAAAACCAAGTGTGGCTCGTAGTTAAATAAATAACAGCCACTCTATCGAAGGATAAAAGGTCCGCTTGCCGTGGTAAGTTCGTGGATGGGTGACCATCTACTACTAACATAACGAGACCCCTCCGTGCCTCAGAAAGCACGTTAAGACGCCGATATATGCCAGCGACCTTGACTATTTAGCTTGCGTGTTCTGTGCTGAGCACACACAACGCGTCGTACCTACGTCCAGCCAGTAATAGGACTCGCCCATCAAGAAGCGCTGTCCCAAATTAGACGCATTATTAATTTATTATACGTAAAACAAAAGGTATTCTAATAAAACACGAATACTAAAAGATACATAATTAAATTGTCTTTAAAATGATGAAGGTTTCAGAAAAATACGCTTGATAGATTTTGTGTGATTATCTGTTTTTATCCGTGTCAGACATAACTTTACAAATTAATTACCTAATGTAGGTAATTAATTTGTAATTTTAACATAATCTAAAATATTCACAGATTAAATTGTTAAGAAAATGCTCTAATTTAACATATATATCTTTTCCAAAACATTAACACTACTCGTTTAGACGTGATCTTCAGTATAAAATCAATAAAAGTCACTAAGGCTAAGCGTAGGCTGAGACGCATTTGACGCAGGTCCACGCAGCGCAGGGCAGAGCAGATTTTATAATGCATGGACGTACTGACAGCTGCGTACGCTGCGGCGCAGATACGTGCGACGCAGACATGTGTCTGACCTGCTCTGCGTCTCGTTGTAGAGCCGGCACAGATTTCTGCGCGTGCTGACTCATTATTTTGTTTAAATGACAGATTGTTTGTATACTAGCTAGGACGGGAATGTGTCTGCGTCACCTGTGTCTCAACATACGTTTAGCCTGAGACTAAGTTTATGTGTCGTCCCAGTGTCGCCTTGAGCCGTTGGTCCCGGCTGTCAATCGTAGATCTTTGACAGTCGTTACGGGTAGTCAGAAGCCCAAGAGTCTGACAACCAGTCTTAAAACCAAGGGATATCGTGTTATAAGGTAAATGGATTATAGAGGTCAGATAGGCAGTCGCTCCATATAAAATACTGGTATTCAGCTGAATCCGGGTACACTGGAAGCCAACCCCAACATACTGGTTAAAGGTTAGGAAGATTGATTGAATAAATGAAACCATGTTTCACACATGCGGTACTTTTATGAGTTGCTATATGCATTGGATGCATGACATAGAAATTAATGCTGTCACAGACTTTTGCTTTTAAGGCTCTACTTAGTGGTATGATCACTTTCTATAACAATTTCACGTCAGGGTAAATAATTGTAAAGCAAATTAACTAGGTACCACTGTAAATTATCCGTATATTCAAATCACAAATGTTATTCTTTCACAGCTATCTTTACAACTGTGAAAGAATTACATTTGGGACCCTTTGGTCCCCGAAACAAACAAATGCAATTGTAGTAATATTCTGAATCGCTTCAATTGCATTTGGTAGACGATCAATTTGCGCATCAATGTGAATCAACCACGTAAAAATTGACAGTAAAATTGCAATTGATTAATTTCGGAGATCCTTTACAACTGGCAAAGAATATAATACACGGCAACTTGACGTAGTGTCAATTCGCCTAATACCAATTCGTTGTCCTGACAGGTAGATAAACTAGACGGGAAATATTTTTGTTATCACCTTTAGGTATTGTCCTGCAGTTCAAAGGCCTGTCTTGCCTTCTTTCTTCCTTTGTTCCCTGTCTTTTATGATCTGTGTTAAGAAAATAATGTGGATAAATCCCACATTATAATTAAATTCTTAATTTAACGTTCAAGCAAAGAATGAGTGGAGAAAGCAAAAGTGTAACACACCGGGAAATAGGTTCAGTGCGCGCCACGAAAGGTCCGCGGAAAATTGTGGAACTACATTTTTTTAATGCAATTTAATGCAATGGTATAGATAGACACTAGCGACGCGTCAAAGGGCCTTCTTTCGTGGCGCGCATTATACTTACCTACTTTCTCACGTCAACTCCCGGTAACATTTTTCTTTGACTAGTTATTAGATGCAATAATAATAACTTTTATTTCAGAAGTCGGTGTCTTTAGATCAGTATTTTAGTTTTTTGACACCGACTTCTGAAATTAAAGTGATTTTTCACTTTGTTAAAACGGTTGTATTTTTTGTAAAAACGTTTTTATTTCTCGCTTTTTAGTGGGTCAATTTGTAATTTATCTAAGTTACATTAGCCTAATGCCAACTGCTCATTACCTTTTACAAAATATTGCTTTTCCCGATTCAGGAACGTTCATCGTTGAGGAGTTCTCTTGGTACTTCACCATCAGCTCCACTTCTCCATATGCATTGTGACGAGTATACATTGCATTGCAACCATATTAAAGTAATCTAATTGCAACCCGTGAAATACTTATTATTGAGTAGTTCCGGTGGCTATTTGTGGTCTTCATCATCAGTTCCACTTAACTAAATGGTGCTTTCCAAGAGCAACTGCATGAGTTACTATAAAAAATACCTAAATCGCTATAGGTTTGCCTATAATATTTGAAGAGTTCCCTCGATTTCTCTAATATGCCATCATCAGATCATGGTTTCCTTATCATGGTACCAACCCTTGGGATATCTCCTTTCCAACAAAAAAAGAATCATCAAAATCGGTTCATAAATGATGAAGCTATCCGCGAACACACATAAAAATATATCTATATAAATACGGTCGAATTGAGTAGGTAACCTCCTTTTTTTTAAGTCGGTTACAAATAAAATAAACAATGATTTACGAATGAAACAATCGTTTGTCGTACACAATTTAGGTGCTTACCTAAAGATAGCTACGTCCATTGATATTAAAAGAAGCTACGTGCTCAAGCAAATTTCAGCAGGTGCTGATGGCAACTTTGGACCGGAGTTGATCGTCCGCTTAAGACGCAGATATATGACAGTGACCTTGAATGGTTAGCTTGCATGTTTTGTACTGAGCTCACGCAACGCGTCGTACGTCCAGCCAGTAATAGGACTCGCCCATCAAGGAGCTCTGTCCCAAATTAGACGCATTATTAATTTATTACACGTAAAACAAAAGGTATTTTAATAAAACACGTATACTAAAAGAGTAATAATTTAATTATCTTTAAAATGGTGAAGTTTTCAGAAAAATACGCTTGATAGATTTTGCGTCATTCTCAGTTTTTTATCCGCGTTAGACATAACTTTACAAATTAATTTCACTATGTAATATAAACATAATCAAAAATATGCCTATATTAAAATATTTAAAAAATGCTCTAATTTGACATTTATTTTTTTCAAATCACTAACACTACTCGTTTAGACGTCATCTTCAGTATAAAATCATTAAAAGTCGGTTATCGTCCCCTTAAAGGGGTCCAGTGATCAGGATCCTCAGTAATGAGGGACCGATTGAGGAAGACCTAAAGATCTTTATTAAGTGAAACTTTTATTACATCGTCTCAAACTTTTTCGTCTGTGTGTTGCATGTCGCGTGACGGTCGGCCGCGGAGTAGGGATAAAATGAAAGGCGCTCGTCAGAGCAGCCAAGGCCAATATGGCGGCGCACAGTATTGTTTCTGCCTCGAAAAGCGGACATTCCCTTTTTATTAACTTATCCGATAGAACAGGTTATTTTAAAAGTAAGAGTAAAATACCCGTGTGACAATTTTACACCAAACACGAGTAAAAAAAATATTTGTTTAGAGTTATTCACTTCTAAAGTTTTAACTGATAATTTTGATTTTAGGGTCATCAACTTCACAAAAAATAATATTTTTTGTTTGTAGGTTTAAATTTTATGTTGGATTTTATTTTATCATAGAATAATACTTACTTTTTTATGTATACATATTTACACCTACTCTCATTTTTACAAATAATATTTTTATTATTTTTACATCGAACTAAACATACAACTAC
The DNA here is from genome assembly GCA_963680765.1 of Agrochola lychnidis. NCBI lineage: Eukaryota > Metazoa > Arthropoda > Insecta > Lepidoptera > Noctuidae > Agrochola > Agrochola lychnidis. The sequence goes on along the minus strand of OY796856.1, from coordinate 2,706,381 downwards.
TTAAAGTTACTTATTTATACTTATATTTTTCATGCTTTATTGCATGTCAAGTCATGTGCGGAGATGAACAGGGTGAAGCACACCTTACACGAACCATTTTAAGCTACTTTCGACCACCTAAATCTATTAGACCTACGAAGTTCGTTAAGGCCCCGTGCTGTGAATTCACTCGACAGAGTTTAGGTAAATTCTTGCGATGCTATGTTTGTGTGCACCGTTCACGCACACACGCCTAAACATCGAGCTTAGTGATCGCTTAAACAGTTTTGATCCTACAGACGGTATTTTGTTAAGTTACGTAGGTACGCTTATGAAATAAGTCTGGAATGTTTGTGTATATTCGTTTAGTATATTTATAACAATTCTGTTTTATATGGAATTTTATACTTTTTGTATAGAAAACATTAAAAATTATTACCTACATGTTGAGTTTTATGGGTTTATGGATTTCATAAAGAGGGTCGAAATTTCCATTATTTTTGCGATAAGACACAATTTTCGAGATATAAGCAAAAGAACAGAAAAAAGATACAGTACAGTTTTTGCACCTGAATGAGTTATTAATTTATTGAAAATGAAAAATTCGCTATTCTGAATTTGATTTTTTTCACCTAAAATTTTGATTGGTGCCGATTCTCTTGTACACCGAACTAAAGTGATTAAACTATCACTAAAATTCCTTACTTTTGACTATGAGAATCTCAAAGCTATTACGCAAAATAAATTCTCTAAATTTAAGAACATTTTTGACACATCTAAATCAAATTTGACAATCGCGACTCCACACGTGATACCTAACCACGTGAATCTTTTTAGAGCCGGAGGCGCGCATGGAGGGCAGCCTCGACGTGTTTTATATGGAACTTTTCACTTTTTGTATGGAAAATAAGAAAAAATATAACCTACATGTAGAGTATAAGGGGTGTAAGGGTCTTATAAAGGGAGTCGAAATTTTCATTATTTTTGCGATTGGACACACCGTTTTCGAGATATAAGCAAAAGAAAAAAAAGATTCAGTACTGTTTTTGCATGTGAAATCGAGATGTTGGTGTGAATTTAAAGTTCATGACAGTCAATTTTATTCCACATGTTTTTAATCGCGAAAAATAGTCAGATTCAGTTAGAAAATCTAAATTATAGTTGAAAAACGTCAAATTCAGAATAGCAAAATTGCTATTTTCACTAAATGAAAATCTCAGTACCATCTTAGTGCTGTCAAACTAAAATTTAGTTAAGTTGTGTAACTTTAGTCTATTTCAGAATGGGAAATCGTCATTTGACAGGAATAAACAAAATTTTGGTGATTTTTAGTCTAGTTTAGAGGCATTTGTGACAAGAGAATCGGCACCATGTCTAACTAAATCTGACTATTTTTAATCGTGATTAAAAAGGTGCGGAATAAAATTAGTTGTCTTGAACTAAAATTCACACCAACACCTCGCTTCAGGTGCATAAAACAGTACTGTATCTTTTTTTTTCTTTTGCATATATCTCGAAAATGGTGCGTCCAATCGCAAAAATAATGAGAATTTCGATCCCCTTTATGAAACCCAAACCCCTGACACTCTACATGTAGGTAATATTTTTTCTTATTTTCCTTACAAAAAGTAAAAATTCTATATAAAACGTCAAGGCTGCCCCCAGCGCGCCTCCAGCTCTAAAAAAAATTCACGGGGTAGGGCAAACAAGTACCACGTGGACTCGCGATTGTCAAATATAATTTTAGTGTGTCAAAATATATTTAAATTTAGAGAATTTTTGTTGCAGAATAGCTTCAAGATTTTCATAGCCAAAAGTAAGGAATTTTAGTGATAGTTTAGTAAGTTTAGTTCGGTATACAATAGTCGGTAATGGTGCCGATTCTCTTGTACACCGAACTAAACTAACTAAACTATCACTAAAATTCCTTACTTTTGACTATGAGAATCTCAAAGCTATTCTGCAAAATAAATTCTCTAAATTTAAAAATAATTTTGACACATCTCAATCGAATTTGACAACCGCGACTCCACACGTGATACCTAACCACGTGAATCTTTTTAGAGCCGGAGGCGCGAAGGGGGGGCAGCCTCGACGTGTTTTATATGGATTTTTCACTTTTTGTGTGGAAAATAAGAAAAAATATTACCTACTTGTAGAGTGTTAGGGGTTTAAGGGTTTCATAAAGGGTGTCGAAATTTTCATTATTTTTGCGTTTGGACACACCGTTTTCGAGATATAAGCAAAAGAAAAAAAAAATCAGTACTGTTTTTTCATCTGAAGTCGAGGTGTTGGTGTGAATTTTAGTTCATGACAACCAATTTTAATCCACATGTTTTTAGTCGCGATTAAAAATAGTCATATTTAGTTAGAAAATCTAAATTTTAGGTTAAAAACGTCAAATTCAGAATAGCAAAATTGCCATTTTCACTAAACTAATATCTCAGTGCCATCTTAGTGCTGTCAAACTAAAATATAGTTAAGTTGTGTCACTTTAGTCTATTTCAGAATGGGAAATCGTCGTTTGACAGGAATAAACTAAATTTTGGTGATTTTTAGTTTAGTTTAGAGGCATTTGTGACAAGAGAATCGGCACCATTGTCACAAATGCCTCTAAACTAAACTAAAAATCACCAAAATTTTGTTTATTCCTGTCAAACGATGATTTCCCATTCTGAAATAGACTAAAGTGACACAACTTAACTATATTTTAGTTTGACAGCACTAAGATGGCACTGAGATATAAGTTTAGTGAAAATGGCAATTTTGCTATTCTGAATTTGACGTTTTTAACTTAAAATTTAGATTTTCTAACTAAATATGACTATTTTTAATCGCGACTAAAAACATGTGGAATAAAATTGGTTGTCATGAACTAAAATTCACACCAACACCTCGACTTCAGATGAAAAACAGTACTGATTTTTTTTTTCTTTTGCTTATATCTCGAAAACGGTGTGTCCAATCGCAAAAATAATGAAAATTTCGACACCCTTTATAAAACCCTTAAACCCCTAACACTCTACATGTAGGTAATCTTTTTTCTTATTTTCCACACAAAAAGTGAAAAATCCATATAAAACACGTCGAGGCTGCGCGCCTCCGGCTCTAAAAAGATTCACGTGGTTAGGTATCACGTGTGGAGTCGCGGTTGTCAAATTCGATTTAGATGTGTCAAAATTATTTTTAAATTTAGAGAATTTATTCTGCAGAATAGCTTTGAGATTCTCATAGTCAAAAGTAAGGAATTTTAGTGATAGTTTAGTTAGTTTAGTTCGGTGTACAAGAGAATCGGCACCACTGTTTCACTAGCATACATAGTTCTTTGATGTACATGCAGAGTAAAGGTAATATGTGTAGTTTTTTAAATAACAGTTAACAGCTGTCCAAAAACCAGACACCAGATATTGCCCTAACACACTTCTTTTGTACCCGAAATGCCATTAAAACTTCAACGGAGTTGCCCCATAATATCAGACCATACGATAGCCCAGACGATACGTATCCGTGATATTCAGTGACTGCTGCGTCTACGGACACTGTTGATCGTACACGTTTTATTGCGTATACGAATTTGTCTAGTTTATCGCATACGTAATTGATGTACGATTTCCAGTTACAGTTTTGGTCCATTATTATCCCCAAGAATTTTGTCTTTACTACTTGTTCTAGGATAGTGTCTTCATATTTTATACTAAGAATCTGCAAGTTTGATGATGTTCGGAATGTTTAATATGTCTGCAAAAGTTCCATGGTTTTTGTTAGATAATGTTATGCGAGCAGTTTACCATCTTTGGTGGTGCTTGCATTGGGTCGCACCACATCAACGAGAAGCCCCATTTTTTCTCTTACTACTTGTTGCACCTTTTTTTAGTTTACTTCCATAATTATATGCTCCGGAGAATTGTGAGATATCCTCCATTTTTTTACTTGCATCTTGTATCCTAGACATCGTGAGCCGCCGCGAGACAGCGCTGGACATTTTTCGGTGTAAAAACCCTAAGCGTGATTTCAATTCTCACCCATCTCATCCACGCCTCGCCTCGCCAGTATAAAACCACCTTAAGACACGTATCTACGCGTGCAAAGGACTTATTCCGTACTTTATAAGCGATTCATCTGAGGCTTGAGAAAGCATAAAGTCTAACTTATTAAATTGAGAGGAAGTCACCTTACAAAATGGGCATCTTATTTGTGACGAAGTGTTAGTGATTATATTGAGCACTTCCCTACATATTATAAAAAAAGTCCCCCGCCGCGTCTGTCTGTCTGAACGCGATAAACTCAAAAACTAGAAAACGGATTTTCAAACGGTTTTCACCAATGGACGGAGTGATTCTTGCGGAAAGTTTTTGGTGTATAATTTATTGAGGTTTTGTGTAAATTGGCTGAAATATGACGATTATTATCGAAGATGTCGGAAAAATCATGCCGACTGGGAGCTTTACTGGCGTGCGCTGCGTAAACCGTTAAAAGATAGATCAAATTTATGTTCTACAGGATTGAAGATTTTAAAAAGTTCAACAAAAAATCCGCGATAGCATATGTCTATCTTCTAAGGATGATCCACAGTAACAATTATTATTTTTCAGAAAAATGAATGGTTTAAAAGATATCACAGATTCAAAATCACGCGTAACAAAATAATTATGGTTGAAGCGCAGCGGTAGGAGTCGATAACCTTTTCCTGGACTATTATTTAGTTATGTAATCCCGGTACTGCCTGGTAGTACGTTCCCGTGGGACATTTTGCGAAATCCACGCGGGCCAAGCCGCGGGCAAACGGTAGTTACCATCTATAAAGGTCAAGTAAAGTTGAATTTTTGCCGTTAATGTTAGGTTTTTTGATGCTTTTACGCAAATGCTGTGCATTTCTTTTATTTGGTCTTCTACCCCATACCCTTCATTGGCTAAACGAAATTTAATTCATTTATTATATATCATAAGTATTTAACGTCGTGTGATATTAGTTAACTTACAAATATCTAAACGGCAAAAAAAAGATGGTACATTTATAAAACTGGTAGGATTACTAGCATTATAATTCCGTTTATTCATTTTAGTTGAATTAACTTCTTAATTATTCATAAAATAATATGAAAATAGTTGGATTTATCATTATCAAAATCAATGTAACTTCTTTCAGATAACCATGTTATTATGTCCTTTATTTATTTTTACACATATTATTTTACATTTTTAAATATTTCTTAAAAAATAAATATATAAAAACATTTAAAAATACAAAAATTTTAGCCCACCGGTATCGGGAACAAGGTCCTATTACAATGTTATTATAAATTTTTCGATAAAAAATACATTAAAAAAAAATACGATTTGTGCCAACCCTAGCGCCTAAATTTCAGAATCCTGTAAGTTCTAGATACCATAAGATTTGGATGTGATATTTTAAATCGGCACTTCTTAGTGCCAAAACAACAGCTTGTCTCAATATTGAATCCAACTGCCATGAAATAAGCCCGTAAAAAAATAAAATCGAAAATATGTAAAATTTGAAGTTACTCACTACCGGTTAACGATAAAAATTGAGCGTTTGCTTGATAATTTACTTATTATAAAGCATCAAGTAATTGCAATCAAAGATATAACAAAAACGGATTGGATCTTAAGTTATTGCGATTTCTATGGTATTTATGGAAACCATAGAAAAAAAATTAAAAAAATTATATCTCCAGATTGCGACAAAATTGTCACACGGGTATTTTATTCTTACTTTTAAAATAACCTGTTCTATCGGATAAGTTAATAAAAAGGGAATGTCCGCTTTTCGAGGCAAAAACAATACTGTGCGGCGCCTATAGTTCGCTTAAAAGTTTTACTTTTACCGTGGTTTCATAAAACCACACAATCCTTTTTTTAGTATAATAAATGAATTCTCTAACTAAGGACATGTACATGGACAGTTTTAAATACAACCCCAACTATGGACGCCTTTATTAAACAAAACTTTATAGAGAAACATGACAAAACTAACATTAATCAAAATAAATTATCTCATAACTCTACAGCATCAACATTTTAGTCTCCATACTTAGTAACCTTTTAATTTTAAACGACATTTAGATTTAATAAATAATAAAATAAAATAAAATAAAAATCATTTATTTCAGACAAAAAAGTCCATAGGCAAGGCAATTTGAGGTTGTTAGTGACAATAATTTCGCTTATGACTAATGTTAGTAACTAAAATAAAAAGAAGAAGAAACTAGACACACCGTCTACCCCTGCACAGTAGGCTCATCGGTCTCGCAAAACATGGAGTTCAGTGAACCTACTGAGCAGAACAGTATCGGTTCTCTCGCCAATCATCCTCAGGACGCTATTCGGGCTCCCCCGTACTCGTCGCACCACCGACGCAACTTTTTTACGCATTATTGCGTAGAAGTCATCTACGCTGGCGTCAGCAAACATGCCGGATGCACTGCAGCATCGAGGGAGCCGAAACAGCGCCCTGAACACATTATTATACTGAACGCGCAAGGAATTGTAGGCTTTTTGTGTAAAGTTTGCCCACAGGCCACTCGTGTAGAACGTCTGGCAGAATGCCTTGAACATTGTTATCTTAACAGGAGCAGTACACCGAGCGAACCTGTGTGCCAACATATTACCGCGCACCGACAACGCCCTGCGCTCCCTCTCAATGTCTAATTCGTCACACAAATTCTCAGTCACAATGTGTCCCAGATATTTAAACTGTGCAACACGACTCAGAGGTACACCATTAAGTAATATAGGTGGTATAAAGATATTGTTTTTATTTTTACATTTAAATAACATGAACTCACTTTTACTTTCATTGTACCTCAGGCCATGCTCCACAGCATAAACCTCACATACCTTTAACAGCTGTCTCAGACCCCCAATTGAGGGGCTCAGCAGCACCATATCATCGGCATAACTCAAATTATTGACACATATGTCATCAATATGGCATCCAACATGCATGCTGCTGAGCTCCTCAATCAGATGGTTAACGTACATATTAAAGAGCCGTGGCGAAGTTAGCCCGCCCTGCCTGACGCCACAACTCTAAAGAATATTCATCTGAGTATACATTTCCCCACCTTACTATATTAAGCTGCTCACTGTACCAGTAGGCGAGGATATTCACAAGATCGGCTGGGACACCTGCACTTCTTAATTTTGTCCAAAGCTTATTATATGACACCAGATCAAAACCTTTGGACAAATCCAAGAAGCACGCATATACTGGAGTTTGCCTTTTTACATAATAATCAACAGTGTGTTTCAGAGACAGTATTGCACTTTCAGTTGACAATCCCTCTCTGAAACCGAACTGTGTATCCTGTAATGTTACAAAACGATCAAGTTTTCTATCCAATAACCCATCAAACACTTTTGCAATTATAGTAGCTAAAGAAATCGGCCTATAGTTACTTCTATCAGAGATATCAGCAGTGACATTTTTCACTATTGGCACAACCACTGTCCTCATAAGACTAGATGGTAAATATGAGTGGCGCATACAAAAAGTGTAAAACATGGCTAACACCCTATACAGGTGCACTCCCCCATGCTGCAAGTGCTCGACACTGAGTCCCTCATGACCTGGTGACTTCCCTCTTTTCATATTTTTAATAAAGTCAGCCACATCCTTACTTGAAAATCCAATAGGCTTTTCTACTGGGCAACGTTCAGTATCAGACACTGACAGCAAGGACGATTTCACCTGAAAATGATCCTTAAATGAATTTGCAATCATTTTAGCATCACTGATGCCATCAACGCACACGGGCAGACTAGCCTTACCATTTAAACGCTTAGTGCCCTTCCAGAATTTATTAAACTTCTTAGCTGAATGTTGAGAGGCAAGTATATCCATTTTTATCTGGTCCTGGTTGTTCTGACAGTATTTTAAGCGTGACTTGAAAACTCGTCGGCTTTCACACATTTTCTCATACAAAGATCCACTAACTGGTTTACCACCTAAGACATACAATTGATGGTCCAGTCTAGCCTGCCCGTGGGCGCCTCTGACATGCTTGTTCCAGCCATGGACACATTTAACATTATTCGGCTTCCTAGGTAACAGACTGCGACTGCTCTCCGAAGCCTGACTTAATATATTAACAATATTGTTATATAAGTTGTCAATTACAGATCTGTGTTGTATGTTTTGACACATACTATCAGCACACTCCTGAAGTTCACCAGGAAACATAATTTTTCTAAAGTTATTATTACAAATTTCATGATATTTCTGAATTTCTTCTAATTCTCTTACCCCCCATACAATGTTATTACGTTGATAATTATGAACTTCAACTTTAGCTTTAATTGTTTCTAAATTACAAGTCACTTGTAAAGGGAAGTGATCTGACCAATATACATCATTCAGAACCATAATATTCACCACAGACTGCCACGCTGACTTGGTTACCAAGCAGTGGTCTAACCATCGCTTACACCCATACACTTCACTTTGAAACGTATAAGTTTCAGATGACATACCTAATTTAACTAGATCGGCACATATCCAGTCATTTTCCTCACAAAAATTCAGAAGCTCACTACAAAACGGAGCATTAGGATGTGCGTTGAAATCCCCTAACATAAATACTACTTCGATACTATTGTCTTGTATAATTGCATTCAACTCACCCAAACACTGAGTAAATTCCGGCAAGTTCAGTTTAATGCCACAAATTGTATTACTATTTAGTCCAATGTTGAGAGCTGTGGTGGCCTAGTGTTAACGGCCCCAACTTACGAGTTGAAGGTCGTAGGTTCGAACCCAGACATGCGCTTTACTTTGTGTAAATAATTTCATCACCACTGCTCTCAAAACGTTGAAGGAAAACATCGTGAGGAAACCGGCATGTCCTAGAACCAAAAATTCGAAAACATGTTACATCTACCAACCCGCACTGGGCCCGCGTGGTAGATTACAGCCCACTCCCTCTCGAAGAGAAGAGGCCTATGTCCCAGCAGTGGGAGCATTATAGGCTGATTATGCTACTCCAATGTTAGGTAAGTTTTTGTCATGCCCACTACTAGGCAAAGGCTTCCCGTTTTTCCTTCCAAATATCTCTGCTTTGTGAGATTTCAGGCCATATTGGCCCCGCAAACATGATTAGATCGTCACACCACCTTCGCCACAGTCTACCTCGAAGGCGTTGTCCTCCTTCAGGCGTCCAGTGAGTGACGATATTTGCCCATCTCTCCGGGTGCATTCGTGCGACGTGGTCGGGTCACTCTCACTTCAGCCTGGCTGTTTTTTAAGGGCAATAGGCAAGACCAAGGCTCGGAAACATTATTTATAATAACGTTTCTAACAGTTCTCGTTCTTCTTTGTACAACATTTTGTTCGGAACAAAAAGAAATGAGAACTTTTTCAAAAACCGGTTTATTTCGCAGGACGCAGCCGCGCACGGGGCGTGCGCCGAGAAGCATGAACTTGTGTAGTTAAATTGTACCTTATCTTCATTTCATCACATCATTGATTCCAATGCGCTTGCCGCTTACGAATTGATTAAGGTTGTGTTGCGAGCTTCCTATCGATAAACCCAAAAATCGAAAAAAAAAAAACGGTTAAAAACGTTTTATTAACCGATTAAAATTTTGTTCTTCTTCAAAAACGTTTTTATAACGTTCCGTTCGAACGTAACCGAAACAAATCGTTTCTTAGGTTTTTAAGACGAAACCGTTTCGAAAAATATACCGTTATCTGAGTCCTGGGTAAGACAAATAAGTCGAAAAACGTGTTCAAAATGCTTGGAAGATCTATTGGGCCCTTGAAGAACGATTCTATAAGTATTGCTGATATTTTTACACGATTACGATATTGGTCCTATGAAAAAAGTTGCTCAGTTTGATGGTTTGTGGACACCTTTAAATTTGACCCCACTTTTCTGATACATCCTGTACCAATATGTCAAATTTCCAAGTAAACAGATTTTGTACTTCAGTTCCTCAGATGATTTTCATTCATTAATCAAAATTCAAAACTAGGCTGAGATTCAGCACTTTTCGAACGTCAAAATTAAATAAGACAGTCCCCCAAAAACACCCACCCTTCACCACTTCCTAGTGCCTTTAGCTGGGAAGAAGAAGTGACGCAACAAACTCCCCAGCAGCACAGCTGTCTGTTCAGTTCAGAATCATTAAAACATTCTGCCTCCGTCAAGATGATCTTCCTTGATACTAATTATGCTAATCTACTTTAAAAAGGTGGTTATAGAAAAAATCATTCAATTAGGACGTGTGTAACAAACCGTATTATAATCCTTCAAAGTCACCTTGCATTGTAGATTGATCAACGTAATGTGTCATTAAAAATAACTTATTTATTAAGCAGCCACAAAAATACCAAACAATATACCTATTGTGTATATTACTTATAGGCACATGATCGTTTTTAAACTTACCGGGACTTGGACACTTTTGAACTTCGTCTCGAAATTCAGAAAACCAGCACCCTAATCGCGTAACACATGATCAATCCCGATATGTTTCATTTTGACAGTTCAACAACAATGGTTGCGTTATATGTAGACAAATTTTTCGAACATATAAAGCAATGGATTAGCAAAATCCTCTAAAATGATTCAGATTATGATTGATCGTGTGTTACGCAATTAGGGTGCCGGCCGTCGGTGTTGCAGATGGCTGTAAGGGTTCATGATACTAACCAATAACATCCTAGTAATATATACTATCTAAAATGCATATTTAATCGTTTGTGAAGTCAAAATAACAGCGTTTTACTAAATGCATAATCATATGAAAGTATACATATACGATACTTTTAACAATAAAACAATTCTAAAAAATGTTGTCTGTTTGTTCCGGCTAATCTCCGAAACAGCTGGACCGATTTTGATGGTACTTTCACTAGATAGCTGATGTAGCTGGTGTGCTGTGTGTGTATGCTTATGTGTGTATTTATTGCATATTCATAGTGATTTTCAGAGGATAGCCGTGGTCGTATGCCACTTACCCTAACAAAACAATACATTCTAACAGTAAGAAAGAAGAAAAAAGATAAGAAAGAAAAATAAGTTTATTTGTCACAGAAACACGTGCATAAAAAAAAGATAATTACTCGAGTAGAACAATAAAATAAAACACAATAGATTTAAAATATAATCACGAGTACAAAACAGAAATATTCAGCAGCAGCTGCACGTCATGACTGTGACAAGAAGGCTTCCACTCAGCATGATGAGCGCTGATTTTTAGTAGTCCGAGCGATCTTAAGCTTCAGAGCAAAGTGGCTAATGAAACTAACCGTTTACGCAGCGACGCAGCGGAAGCTCTCAAAAGGAAAAAAAAAAGGCCCCGATTTTGAAACATTCTTCATTGGTGCTCCGCTCCTATTGGTCTTAGCGTGATGATATATAGCCTTCCTCGATAAATGGGCTATCTAACACTGAAAGAATTTTTGAAATCGGACCAGTAGTTCCTGAGATTAGCGCGTTCAAGCAAACAAACAAACTCTTCAGCTTTATTTATTACTAGCTGCGCCCAGCAGTTTCACCCGCATAAGTCTCGATCCAGTGGGAAAAAAAAAGTATCCTATGTTCTTTTCCAGGGCATCATCTATATATGTGCCAAATTTCATCCAAATCCGTTCAGCCGTTTTAGCGTGAAGGCGTAACAAACAAACTTACTTTTGCATTTATAATATTAAGGATATAAGGATTACTCGTACATAAATATTAAGTGTAAGTTGTTTATTTAATAGACGATAAATAAAAATTTAATAGTTTGGACATAACAATTTCAAATGATAATATTTTCTTGTTTCATACTTTTTAGAACTAGAGCGTGATTAATGTGATTATTCAGTAAGTAGTCCTGTTTTAGTTTTCTTTTTTTTTCTGTATCTTGTCAGATATCGATACCCATCAGGTCTGCGGAGTTTTTCTAATTTCATTAGACCATGTTATAGCTATCAGGTATAGTTACTTATAGCGTAGTATTATACAGGATGTTTGGCAGAACGTTGAACATACGAAAATGGTGGATAGGTGGGGTCATCTGCTACTTACTCAACCCTAATTTATTTGGCCCTGTAATTTTTTTTTATGCAAGTTGAAGTTACGATTTAAGTATTTTTTACATCTTTCTGTAAGTTTGAGGACTTATAACTTTTTTCCAGCCATCATAAAGCAACCTGTTTTACCCATTTTTAATAAAAAATTACAATTTAAAGTTTAGAAAGTGGTGAAACTAGAAGAAAGCAATTTTTTTTTTATATCCAGTAGACCAGGGCCAAATAAATTAGGGCTGAGTAAGTAGCAGATGACCCCACCTATCCACCATTTTCGTATGTTCAACGTTCTGCCAAACATCCTGTATTATCTGTGCTTATAGTATACAGGGTGGCAGGGACATCGACGCGAAAACTGACAGGTACCATGGATTCAGTACATGATTCTAAACCCCCCTGCGTTGAAATTTTTCGTCCGTTATTTAAAAAAAATCAGTTGTGCCATACATTTGCAATACCTACGCGGTCAAAATGTATGGAACGACAGATTTTTGTATGTATGGTTCAGAATCGTTTACTGAATCCATGGTATCAGTTTTCGCGTCGATGTCCCTGTCAACCTGTATATCTATATAGGTGTGAACCTAGAGATGGTAGGTAAATGCCATTTTATTTTATTTTATTTTTTTCTGTAGGGCATCTCATAACTGGTCTCTGAGATCATGTCTATTTAACCGGTCAATCCTGTGGCTGCCTTAAGCTGCTACACTCAAAGCCTCCAGCCAGGGCACACATAAAACTAAGCTAAAAAGCTAGGGTAAACGCTCGCTAAGGGCACCCCCTGTGGGGTACGAGCCTCGGCTTAGGGCGTTAACCGGAGGGAGGACATCAAAAGATGAGACGGGCTGGATCAAAAGGTTTTGATCATGATTATTAATCGGGGAATTTAAAGCTACGTGCACAGCTGCAACAACTGCTGGCACCTCGTTTTCGAGCAAGGGTCGGGGGGGATGCCATTTTACATTAAGTATTTATTTATATATACTTTATGGGACACCACAATAATACATTTCGAGTCGAATTTACTTTATTTTACGACTTTGGTATTTCGTAACTCAAATATTTCTGATACCAACTGCGATCTGTTTGAGACGCTAAAGAGTGAACGATATGCGTCTAAAAAGGCTATTATTCGAATTACGTAACCATTTTGACAGTTGTCAGTTTGTTTAAAATCAACGAGCAATTGATTCACAGACTAGTTAGCTTAATTGATTTCTTCTATCAAATCAAACCGAAGGCAGCGTAGTGGCCGCAATCGATTTCGCTTAGTAATCTTTTTGGGATTTAGTCATGAAATCTCCATGATTATTATGAAAAAAAGTAAGTGATAGTCTTCCTAATAAATTGTGAATGTGTTTTTGTGTAAAACCTCAATGAAAAATCAATATTAGTGGTAAATTAAATATTGAAGCAGCGAGGTCGATTTTTAATAATAATTGTGAAAGTTTTCTTCTGTTAAAAGTGCTTACAACTTAAACTAAAGATATACTCGTACCTACAGGGTGGCAGGGACATTGACGCAAAAACTGAAACCATGGATTCAGTACATGATTCTGAACCCCCTGCGTTGAAGTTTTTCGTTGGTTATTTTAAGAAAATCAGCTGTACCATACATTTTGACCGCGTAGGTTTTGCACTTTTCTATGAAACAGCAGATTTTTTACTAATAACCGACGAAAAATTTCAACGCAGGGGGTTCAGAATCTTGTACTGATTCTGTTTTCGCGTCGATGTACCTGCCACCTTGTATATGATATTTCAGAAACAATGTATTTTGGTGACATTTTAAAAACGAAAGACAAATTCGTACCTCGTACCGTATCAAACTTATCTTGAGCCACAAGAAGTAAAAATAATACAAAAGTCCTAGAACAAGTGTTCCAAAATACATAGTTTCGAAGATAACATAACACTAGACTCTCGATGTGTGTTTCTAAGTTTAATTGATCATCATCCGCCTATAAATGTTCCCACTGCTGGGACACAGGCCTCCTCTCTGTGAGAGGGAGTGGGCCGTAATCTACCACGCAGGCCCAGTGCGGGTTGGTAGATGTCACATGTCTTCGAATTTTCGGTTCCAGGACATGCCGGTTTCCTCACGATGTTTTCCCTCACCGTTTTGAGAGCAGTGGTGATGAAATAATTTACACAAAGTAAAGCGCCTGTGTGGGTTCGAACCTACGACGTACAACTCGTAAGTCGCGGCCGTTACCACTGGGCCACCACTGCTCTCTCCAAGTTTAATTGATAAGTACGAGTAAATAATTTTCATTCCAAACATATTAAAGCTATGAAAATGCGGCGTTGTCAATTTTTTTTAAGTGAAAACTTCTATAGGCGCGTTGGCCATTTTTGAGATGGGACTAAACCATTGATTTCGCGACACTGTGACGACACCAGCGTTGATTACCGCGGTGCGTGGAGTAAAAGACATCAACGCGTTGATTACCGCGGTGCCGATTTTTTTTCAAGTTTATTTCCGGAGTGCCACTGTTTTTTTATGGACTAAAATAGTCAGAATTAAGTAAATGTTTTTTTTTTACGTTAGGGTGTTTTAAATAATCGTGACTGGCGAATTAATAAATATGAAAAATTATAAAAAGTTATGTTTTTTTGAATATAATTCATATGCCAGTTGATTCTTTGACATGGTCTCAATAATATCCTGGAGTTATGGGATCTCAAAAGAAACACGTCGTAGAGATACAGCATACTAAATTTTGCTAGCACAGCGCAGACGAAATAAAAAAGCAGACTCTGTCCCAGTTAGACCATTGATGTAAATTGATGTGTTAAACTAGTTTTATGTAGTAACACCTGATGAGTGATGATCACATATGGCAAACAAACAATAGGACAATGAAGAAATAACTGCAACTGTCTCATTCACCTAATATCAGATAAATACTCTTAGATGTTATCCTAGCTGGATTTCGGAAGCACGAAATCTCATTGATTTATATGAGCTGACCACAATCGTCCGGAATTTGGACCTGTGCGAGCACCCCGCTCAGGTGTGGAATACTGAGCAAATTCCGGATACATCGGACAAATTGGACCAGCTACATTTTGTGGTGTCAATTAGGAAATCGAATGGTTTGGTGGCTTTTGCTGGGTTTACGAAAACAGGATCTAATTAATGAACTTGATTGTCGCAGAACTTGCAGAGAGATGGGAAAATAGATTTTTGAAGTACTTAAGTAAAGCTTATTCTAAACTATCTATGAGAATATTTATGCATAATTTTGATTTACAGTTATAGGTATACAATTTATTGTTTACACCCAATTAGTAATATAAAATCAAAATAAAATAATACTTACTTGTATTTAGTAAAAACTCTCAATCAAAACACTAAAATTCAAAACAAAACTGCACGCCGCAATCAAACGAAATTACGAAACCAGCTTTCAAGTTACAGGCGAGAAAATCCAATAGATAATAATTTTACGCGGTTTATTTATTACGGAAAGCGCGGGAATGTGCGCGCGAGCGTTGCTTGGCGGGAAAGGCGGGTTTTCCTCACGCTCGCTCAGCCAAGACTAACGTATCGTTCATTCTGCCTCTCGCAGAGCTACAAATTGAAACTGATTAGAAAACTCGAGGGAAATGCTCGCCCGCCAACAACAAGACTGAAAACTGTTTTGATTGAGTTGTTTGTTGTTGTCAGTGTTGTTGTTACCATTGTTTTCTTATGCCATTATGCAAATAAGTCACGGAAAGTTTGCTGTAAGTAAGTAAGTACATTTTACTGTCCACGTAAAATGTATTTAGGTACAGCAAACTTTGAAACGAAAACGAACGTCCGGGTACTTTCGGTGAACGTAGAAAAACTGCGGATTATAATAGGTAGGTACTAATTAAAAATAGATTTAGTTGTCACAGAAATACGTCCATACAAAAAGATAACACGAATAAAAAACATAATAAAAAAAACAGATTAGTATTTATGAACACAGAACATCGGCTGCTGCACGCTGTGTCTGTGACAAGGTTTCCACTTAGCATGATGCTGTGCTATGGGGGACCTACACTCAGCACTGAAAGCGCTGATTTCCAGTGGTCACCCGATGAAGGTGTTTGCAGAATTGGTTGGTTTAATATAACATACTAGCGACCCGCCCCGGCTTCGCACGGGTATAAACCTGGTTATTATATATATAAACCTTCCTCTTCAATTACTCTATCTATTAAAAAAAACCGCATCAAAATCCGTTGCGTAGTTTTAAAGATTTAAGCATACATAGGGACAGAAAAAGCGACTTTGTTTTATTTTTATGTAGTGAGCCGACCTCGCGACTGAGCCGCGTGGGTACCTTACTCATAGATCTAAACTCCCCTCCCGCACGCGCACCCCCTTTTGCCTTGACTTGCCTCGACTTGTTTTTGAGCCTATTCATTACAACCAAACAAACAAAGTTTTCCTCTTTATAATATTAGTGTAGAAATAGTCGGCAACTGCACGCCGTGTCGGTGACAAGAAGGCTTCCACGCTGTGCTATGGGGGACCCACACTCAGTACAGCGCTGATTTCCAGTGGTCACCCGATGAAGGTGTTTGCAGAATTGGTCGATTTAATCAATGTTTTTTAGTCCTATTCTGTTAAAACTGACATGTGTCATTATTTGTCTATGGGTTATATATAATTATTGTAGTCATATTTTACATTTTTTTTATTTTTATAAATCACTAGCTGACCCAGCAAACTTCGTTCCGCCTAACAGTCAATGAATGTGCATGTTTAGGATTTTAAAATTTCTACCCTACTTACCCTACCTAGGTAGGGTAAGTAGGGTAGAAATTCAAAAAGTAGAAATTCAAAAATCAAAAAAGCCGATCCACACAAAATGTATGAGAACGTGAATTTTCTTCATAATTTTTTTTTTCGTGAGTTTTTCCATATTTTCTCACCGTTTAAACCTTCCCTGGACTACGACAAACATTTCAAAACCAAAATCAGCTAAGTCGGCCCAGCCGTTCTCGAGTTTTAGCGAGACTAACGAACAGCAATTGATTTTTATATATTTAGATAGATTATTTCCTAATTTAAATTGAATTGCATGTATTTTAATAATATGTTTTGTGTATGCTTATGTTTCATGTTGAATTGTATTCGAACACAATGTGAATTGTTACCGAATGAATAAATGAATGAATCATCATCATCTATTAAGAGCTCAACTGTCATTAATGAGACAAAATAGAATTTTAATTGTTATCGATCTCCAGGAGAGCTAGTGACACTCAAGGGGTGGGAAAGAGTAGGTAGTCCTCTGAAGTCTAAACGATTCCATTAAAGTCAGGACAGTTATACAGTCAGCTCATTCTCCTGTAAATTTTAATACTAACGTTAATTTTCCATTTCCTTCACCCGTGTTGCTATAATGGAACAAATCAATATTGACTTGATCTTGGACGCAGTTATGTACCTGCCTATGACACAATAACTAACAGTGTGGTTACAACTTTACTGTTTGCTCTTTTCATAAACTGGCGATGTTTGTAATACGGATATGCTCGTTAAGATTCCGCGATTGTTTAAGACGCAGATATATGACAGTGATCTTGAATGGTTAGCTTGCGTGTTCTGTACTGAGCTCACGCAACGCGTCGTACGTCCAGCCAGTAGGTAATAGGACTCGCCCATCAAGGAGCGCTGACCCAAATTAGACGCATTATTAATTTATTACACGTAAAACAAAAGGTATTTTAATAAAACACGTATACTAAACGATCAATAATTTAATTATCTTTAAAATGGTGAAGTTTTCAGCAACATACGCTTGATAGATTTTGCGTCATTCTCAGTTTTTTATCCGCGTTAGAAATAACTTTACAAATTAATTTCACTATGTAATATAAACATAATCAAAAATATGCCTATATTAAAATTAGTGATGCAACGAATACTACTTTTACGAATACGAATACGAATATCAAACCTACTATTCGGCGAATACGAATACGAATATCTCGCCATGGTAATAAAAGACTAATAGTCTAGTACTACATAGACGCAGCCATTACTAACGTTCGTCTAAGTTACTTAGGACTTACTATCCTACCTTTTGTTCATACAAAAGAAATACAGACAAATATAACTATGTACTTGGTAATTTATCGAAGTTTTTCCATATGTCACTGATCTCGTTTACGAGAAGACATTTTCTATTCAACTTCAACTTCTTTCACTTCGCAGCAGCCTCAGAAAATAAAAATAAACATGTGTGCAATTCACACGTGGTAGAAGGGAAACCTTCAAAAATTTTAGCATCAAGAAAACGAAAAAAAAAAAAGCATGTATGACAGAATTGTTACTCTTTAAAAGTTCTAAAAAAAGTCCGCAACAGCATAGATCACGCTTTTATCAGTAAAAGTAGAACTTTAAAACGTTAGGTAAAAGTACTGGGTCTTATAATCTTATATCAAGCCCTTCCCCCTCATGCACATCATAAATGCGCGCGCAGTACTTGATCATTATTTTGCTGCGATGTTATTTTAAAACTGCGATATCTCCTAAGATATTCATTGAAATCAAATGATGTAAAGGGCAATTTTGTTTTAAATTAAATACTTGTGATGAATAATGTATTTATTAGGATAAGGATTAATATCATCTTTATAAAAACACCTTCGCAAATAATGCATTATTTTAGAACAAATTTGGTTAGCATAAAAAAGGTTATAGTGAGCCAACCTTAAAAGATAGACATATGCTGTCGCGGACTTTTTTTTTAGAACTTTTAAAGGGAAAGAATTCTGTCTTACATGATTTTTGCGAAACTTTAACTGTTTACGCAGCGCACGCAGCGGAAGCTCTCAAAAGGAAAAATAAAACCCCCCGATTTTGAAACATTCTTCATTGGTGCTCAGCTCCTATTAGTCTTAGCATGATGATGTATAGCCTATAGCCTTCCTCAATAAATGGGCTATCTAACACTAAAATATTTTTTTAAATCGGACCATTAGTTCCTGAGATTAGCGCGTTCAAGCAAACAAACAAATTCTTCAGCTTCAGAGAACCACAAACATAAGAATCACTGTATATTGCTTCCTATCTTTTTTTCTCCCACGTTAAATCTTATGAATTTATGTTTGTCTCTTTTTACTGTCGCTTTTTCGTTTCATCGACTTTCAAATCACAACGATACTAAAGAAGTTTTCACTTCAATAAAACAATATTTTCTTGCTTGACTTGTGCTTTCGACTGACAAATGAAATGAAAGGAATGAATGAATCAATCAATCCATGGTTCGTATTGATAGGAAAACTCCCGGGCCGCGGCACTGTATAAACTATGGCCGAGGAGTCCCCCGTCGCGTCGTCGTTGCGGTTAAGGCCCAAGGGCCTAATACAAGGGCAAAATACGACGTGTGCAAGCACACGTCGTATTTTTACGTGCCGACGACGCGCGTTTTCCAAGTCTGCCAGTAATTCGATTTGCGTACAAACATATTAATTTTTAAATATTCGTATTAGTATTCGCCGAATACGAATATTCGGTAAATGTCTACTATTCGGCGAATACGAATATTCGTATTCTTATTCGTTGCATCACTAATTAAAATATTTGAAAAATGCTCTAATTTAACATATATTTTTTCCAAATCACTAACACTACTCGTTTAGACGTCATCTTCAGTATAAAATCATTAAAAGTCAGTTATCGTCCCCTTCATTTGTTGTTAAATGGAAGTGCGAACATTTTATTACCTTATGTTAAGTATTCAATTCTTCAAACGATTATATCAAAATAATGGATAGTAGGTAGGTACTTACCTATGAATAAGTTTACCTATTTACCTAATGGTTAACTACTTTTTTGCTTCCACTATTATATTCAGTAGTGTCTCCAAAATTCAACCATTTTTTAGGGTTCCGTAGTAAACAAGGAACCCTTATAGTTTCGTCATGTCCGTCTGTCTGTCTGTCTGTCGGTCTGTCTGTCTGTCTGTCTGTCTGTCTGTCCGCGGTCTAGCTCCGAGACCCTTAGTACTAGAAAGTTGTAATTTGGCATAGGTATACATATTAATTACGCCGACAAAGTGGTAAAACAAAATTATGAAAAACATTTTTTTTTAGGGTACCTCTCATACACGTAAAGTGGTAATGTTTATTTTTTTATTTTTTTACCCCATGGTGAGGGGTATCATTGGAAAGGTCCTTCAAAAATATTGTGAGTTTGTGGAAACCAGTTTTGGATTCAGGGATTCATTTGCGAAATATTAAGCTTTAAAGTGCTAATTTTTGTTAGAGTCAAGTGTCCCCCCCCTGCCGGCTAAATGGTTGGTTTTGGGTGTGTGAAAAAAATCACAACAGTAGCTGATATAACGAAATTAAAAGGAAAACTATCACAGCTAAGTAGGCTCTACAGGTTAACGAGTAATAATCGACCAACTTAACTTTGCAGTTGCAAAAAAATGTTTTCCCATACATTCCGTATGGGAGAACATATTTTTCAACTACAAAGTTAAGTTTGTTTTTGGAATAAATTCATCCCAACTACGGAACCCTTCATTGTGCGTGGTCCGACACGCACTTGGCCAGTTTTTAAATAAGTTACTTATGTGATGTTTAAGGTGTATCATGTGCCCGCCCGTATTTTTCTGAATATTCATGTTTTTTTTTTCGAAAAATAGCTTTAAAAGGCGTCTATGTTGACTTTTATATTTTCACCTCCGTTTTTAGGGTTCCGTAGTAAACAAGGAACCCTTATAGTTTCATTATGTTCGTCTGTCTGTCTGTCTGTCCGCGGCTTAGCTCAGAGACGTGATACGATACACCATTTCAGCACCAGTACCTCTGGATTTTATCATCTTGCACACCACAAACCTGGTACACTTTTAGCATCATTTAACAAACTATATAACTAGGCACTAATATAATAACGTTATAGACCTTAGACTTCTTGAAGACACCTTCTGGTTACGAGGCTCATAGCCAACTGAACTAGAAGTTAAGCGACGCTCCAAACATCATGTTTCCAATTCTGTTTCGTTAAAAAACCAGTACTTTTACGGAACTGTCAAATGAGATACTTTTAAACTTCATAATTACACTGATACAAAATCATTTGAGGCAAATCACATACTTTTAATTTTATATTTAGTATTTAAAATCAGTAAATCTTCCTAATATTTGGAAATCATGACAGACGCTTAGTACTAGAAAGCTGTAATTTGGCATGGGTATATATATTAATTGCGCCGACAAAGTGGTAAAATAAAATCATGAAAAATATATTTTTTTCAGGTACCTCCCCTAGACGTAAAGCGAGGATGTTCTTTTTTCTCTCAATAATCCCATAGTGTGGGGTGTCGTTGAAAAGGTCGTTTAAAAATATTGTGAGTTTGCTAAAACCATTTTTGGATTTAGGGATCCGTTTTCGAAATATTAAGCTTTAAAGTGCTAATTTTTGTTAGAGTCAAGTGGCCCCTTTTGGGTATGAGAAAAAATTCACGGCAGTAGCATATATAACCAAATTAAAAGATTTAAATTAAAATACAGAATGTATGGGAGAACACGTTTTTGCAACCGCAAATGTAAGTTGGTCTATTATTACTAGTGATGCAACGAATACTACTTTTACGAATACGAATATCAAACCTACTATTCGGCGAATACGAATACGAATATCTCGCCATGGTAATAAAAGACTAATAGTCTAGTACTACATAGACACAGCTATTACCAACGTTCGTCTAAGTTACTTGTGACTTACTATCCTACCTTTTGTTCATACAAAAGAAATACAGACCATATAACTACTTATTTGGTAATTTATCGAAGTGTTTCCATATGTCACTTTGATCTCGTTTACGAGAAGACATTTTCTATTCAACTTCAACTCCTTTCACTTCGCAGCAACCTCAGAAAATAAATAAAACAATACTCTCTTGCTTGACTTGTGCTTTCGACTGACAAATGAAATGAAAGGAATGAATGAATCAATCAGTCCATGGTTCGTAATGATAGGAAAACTCCCGGGCCGCGGCACTGTATAAACTATGGCCGGGGAGTCCCCCGTCGCGTCGTCGTTGCGGTTAAGGCCCTTGCACACGTCGTATTTTTATGTGCCGACGACGCGCGTTTTCCAAGTCTGCCAGTAATTAGATTTGCGTACAAACATATTAATTTTTAAATATTCGTATTAGTATTCGCCGAATACGAATATTCGGTAAATGTCTACTATTCGGCGAATACGAATATTCGTATTCGTTGCATCACTAATTATTACTCGTTAACTTGTAAAGCCTACTTAGCTGTGATCATTTTCCTTTTAATTTCGTTAAACATAAGAATATGTTTTTCAACTACAAAGTTAAGTTTGTTCTTGAGATAAATTCATCCCAACTACGGAACCCTTCATTGTGCGTGGTCCGACACGCACTTAGCCGGTTTTTTTGCATAGTCGACAAATTTTAATAAAAATGTTAGTTAATCCGATAAAATAACTCATAAGCTTTTAGAAATAATAAACAGAATCCAAATCGAGCCATTGAACATCGGAGATATGGCAAACGCTACTCAAAACATAAAAATATTAAAGATACACCCGCCTTTTAAAGTTATTTTTCGATAATTTTTCATGAATTTATTTTTTTTTTTTTATTTTTTTTTATTTTTTATAAATTTACGGGCAGGCACATACCGATGGGCGACATTGTAATAAGTTAGTAGGCATAGAGTGTAAAACAACATGATCTGCGTCGTTCGTGCCCACGTAGGTCTGTACCTATATAATAAGTATTCAAAATGACCTACCTAATTCAAAACTTGCTGCTTCAAAATGAAAACAGACTGGCTTATAAGCACAATATCACAAATTGAGCTTGTTTGGGCAAAGTTTTAGAAGTTTATGCATTCTAGATGACCGCTCGATGCTCGTGCTTGCCAAATTGAGCAACGACCCGAGCAGAGGCAGTGAGGCAACTATGGAACACTTTGCGAAGAAAATGACTGACATTTTGTGTGAAAACTGGAAATAAGTATTTTAATAATGACAATTATACGGGAAATAGAGTGTCGAAGTTAATGATAAACAAGCGCTGTTGCATGTAATGTATTGTATAATGAGTAGGTACGAATATTGCGTTTCGTTGCGACAAAAGTACATTTTCGTAATTACACATTCAAATTGAACACTTTTGATCCCGGAAGAATTCATTTAATTTAATTCAATTTATGACAAAGTTTTTAATAAATGTTTACTTGATTTAATGTTTTTGAATAATGAGCGAATAATGTACAATGGAACGAAAATATATGGGATTACATAACAAAAAGGATTATGTGGTTTTATGAAATCACGGTAAAAGTGAAACTTCTATAGGCGCCGCCATATTGGCCTTGGCTGCTCTGACGAGCGCCTTTCACTTTATCCCTACTCCGCGGCCGACCGTCACGCGACATGCAACACAGAGACGAAAAAGTTTGAGACGATGTAATAAAAGTTTCACTTTAATAAAAATTGGCATGGTTTTAGTTAACGGTATCTGTGTAATTTTAAATACCATATATACTCACGCCTTCTTCCCATGGGGGTAGGCAGAAACTACAGAACGCCACCTGCTACGATCCTTACATACTCCTTTTGCTTCGTTTACGGTCATACATCTGGTCATACACGCACGTCGGTTGCGAGTCCGGGCGACGCCGGTTGCGAGTCCGGGCGTCCCCGCCCGGTCTTTCCCTTCACATCTGCCTTATAAATAAATTTTGTTAGTCGCCTTTCATTCATCCTCTCGACATGCCCAAACCATCTCAGCACCAAAAAAATACCATATTTAAGTATGAATTTTTCCCCATATTCAACAGTCTCCTACTTTGCAAATAAAACTGAAAATTACTGTATAAATAAGTTATGCTGAACATTGAACATTGGTCGGACAGTGAAAGTCGACAGTCCAGTTCACAGACCCTATTAACACCCTCTCTCCCCAGTGATAAGATTTAGCACCTCTAAAATATACGCCGTGGCTACGAACAGGCGTGGATACCCAAAGGCAGTAATTTCAAGAGTGCAACGTACCAAGGCAGGGTAATGTCCTTGTCCTGGAACATAGGACAGAGGGTGGACAGAGGGGTACGAACGAACAAAAGAAAGATAAAATGATACTGTTGATATTTGCTTGACATTTCGGACTTTTGAGCGACGTATTTCTACACGAGTGTATTTGTTTAGAGAGGACTGAGGACAGACACTTGTTTTCTTTTGTTTCAACCACACTTTGTTTTGGCAGATTTTTTCTTAATTTTAACGATTTTAGAATAGGTCCTCGTAAAATTCTGGAAGAGTAGCAAAGTAACTTCATATCGGTGGAAAAAATCGATTCGTTTTTTGAGAAACATAATGGGAAGAAAGATACTTATACTAAGATAGTAAGTAATACTTATATGAACCTTAGGTATTGCTACAAAAATGAAGCTAGATAAGGCATTTTGCGAACAGAATATTGTCGAGAAATACTAGGAAACTACAGCTATCTAGATACTCTGCATTTTGCCCTCAATTCAGTTTGCCGTATTCGAAATGTAAATGTCAGAGTTTACAGCTTTTATTTTATAGGAACTGACGTCACAGTGAAGCTCTCGTCGGAATATGATGGATATTATTTGTACAGCCTCACCAGTTCGTTTTCATCCGGATTTTAGTACTTTACCTACCTTTTTAATTCTCCATAAAAGATTTTCTCAGATACTTATTGTCTACATTGACGTAAATCAGTTGTATCTTTGCCTACATTTGAATTATTCTGTACAGATACGACGAAATGCACGTCACATACATAATTCTGAGATAATACACAATAACAGGTCATCAGCCCGGCTTAACCTAGGGTTTACAGGTCGTCGCTGAAATTGGTAATTAACGTCATGTTACTGGGTGTCTGGTGCACTCTGCGCTCCATAACATTAAGTGGGCTAGATAGAGTACCTACATACATAGGTATATGTATATAGAGGTGTTGGAATATTGCTCGAAGCTCGGCTAATAGAATAAAGTACTTTAGTGTAGTAAATAAAGTGGTTTCTCACTGTTGGCGACGTGATAAAAAGCGTTGTCCACATTAGGGCACCTATTTATCACAAGTTATTCTTTTGGAGCAGAGCCGCAGAGCCTAAAGACTAATCTTCAATCAGTGCGTCCTGCCTGTTATGACTTATGGAGCCAAAACATGGACACTCACGG
Organism: Agrochola lychnidis; assembly: GCA_963680765.1. Classification (NCBI taxonomy): domain Eukaryota; kingdom Metazoa; phylum Arthropoda; class Insecta; order Lepidoptera; family Noctuidae; genus Agrochola; species Agrochola lychnidis. The sequence goes on along the minus strand of OY796856.1, from coordinate 2,681,170 downwards.
AGCGCCTGGTCCATAAATTCAAGGTTACTCAGCGAGCTATGGAACGACTTATGCTTGGAATCTCTCTGAAGGATAGAATCCGGAACGAGGTGATTCGGTAGAGGACCAAAGTTGTCGACATAGCTTACAGAATAAGCAAACTGAAGTGGCAATGGGCCGGCCATATTAGCCGTAGAACTGATGATGACGTCGTCGTCTTGATGTAGACGTGTTCTCGAGTTGAGACCGCGAATCGGCAAACGTAAGGTAGGACGCCCTCAGGGTAGGTGGAGCGACGATCTTCGCAGGGTGGCTGGTAGCAGCTGGATGAGAGTTGCCGAGAATCAAGCTGAATGGCGTGCAATTGGAGAGGCCTATGTCCAGCAGTGGACTGCTGTAGGCTGATAATAATTCTTTTGGCAAAAGAGCTCGCCAGAAGTTGTGAGATTTAAACAACCAATAAATATGTATCAATCATTGAACATGGAACAAATGTGTTTTAGTCCAGAGTGCCCTAGTGCAGACAAGGGTTAAAATCATTGAGCGGGAAAACACGATATATGCGAAGCTTACGAAACATCCCACGAACTAATGCCACATCCCACACCGCGTTCCTTCTGACCCTGTTGCGCCTTGGTGTAAAGTCGTGCGAGCTGATTTCAAGAAACTTAGTCGAAATTAAGATTACGTAGGAGAATGAAAGTATCCTGTGGATGAACCAGTTTGTCGTATTCCATTCACAGGATAGTTTAATTCACCTGCCATCCGGACATCGGTAATAATGAATCCTCTATCTATGCTAAGGTCTTCACCTATTCACTAGAAATAGTTTGACCGTTTTCCCTCTAACACGCCTAGTGTTAAGGAAAATGAGCATACTATTTCTTAATAATAAGGTTCCAACATGGTACTAAGTGTCAACCTGCACGCGTAGCATGACCACCGTAGAAACGAGTTTTGTCGACGGAAGAATAGACAAAATGACAGATTGTGATTGTTTATCTGTCATTTTGTCGATTCTTCCGTCGACAAAACTCGTTTCTACGATGGTCATGCTACGCGTGCAGTACCTTATTTAACTTGAACAGGCTTGACGGTAAGTAACATACATTTTCCATAGAGACCAGACTTCACACAAACTAAGTATTCCACATTGAATATTATGAAGTGTAACAGCGCGGATATAGCGTTTGAAGCTAAAACTCAACAACTTGTTTGAATGGGCAACTTTGGCTAGCAGTGTTGGCACAACTGCTCACACTACTAACTTTGTCTTGGCTTAGATTGTGACTATGTGTGAAGTAAGGAACTGAGAAAATATGACATAATAAAGGGTTTATTCATAAACGATGATTAAAGTTAAAGAGACGTTTAAACGTCAAAAATTTATGGCTAAACAGTCGCTAATCAATACTTTAAGCAATGTTTATGAATAAGGTTTAATATGTTTGAGCTACTGTTGAGCATGTGGTCCTGGGTTCTATTCCCAGGTCGGGTAACGTGTTATTTGGATTTTCTTTCTGGAATTTCTCAGTAGCAGCGCGGAGTCTAGATTTGTGCCCGACTGATGGCAATAGACTCGCCCCCGATCTGGTGAAATGTGAATGTACTATAAGGTACACCTCTGCCTAGCCCTTCGGGGAATACAGGCGTGATGTTATGTTATGTTGTTCAAGGCGAAATCAAAGACTAAGTAATAGGATTGATTACAATTTACTATCATAAGATTCAAATATTAAACTCAAATAATTAAAGTTAATCTAATTCAAATTGCGAAACTATATAATACTAGCTGCGCCCCGCGGTTTCACCCGCATAAGTCTCGATCCCGTGGGAAAAAAAAAGTATCCTATGTTCTTTTCCAGGGCATCATCTATATATGTGCCAAATTTCATCCAAATCCGTTCAGCCGTTTTAGCGTGAAAGCGTAACAAAAAACTTACTTTCGCATTTATAATATTAAGGATTGCCTTTTAGAGAATTTTATAAGATACTATTTATTAATGTATGTATATGTTACCGGCCAAACCCGATTTCAGGACAAACTAGTTTAGCCTAGGCTAAACTAGTTCTTCCTATACGCGATAGGATTAACTAGTATAGCCTAGGCTAAACTAGTTTGTCCTAAGCCCGATAGGATAAACCAGTTTAGGCTAGGCCAAACTAGTTGATCCTGATATAAATACGCACACTCTAGGATAAACTGGTATGGCCTAGTCTAAACAGTATAAAAATTTAGCCGAGTCGAAAGTACAGTACGGCCGTTATAAGTTGGCGAGTGTGAAGTTAGGCTCTGCGAATTTTGGCGCTTGAAATAACGTACGAAAATAAAGGTTTACATGTTACAAACATTTAGTAAAAAATTGTGAATTGGGTAACAGAATAAATGGCTATTTATTATTTATTTATATTGGGATCCCTTATTTTCGCATAACGTTTTTTTTCATAATATTCTTTGGCATAACTATTTTGGTATATTATATATTTTTTATGTTGACATAATCATCTTGTAGGCTAATTTGTTTTGGTATAATTTTAATCGAAGCGAAGCAAGAAGCGAGTTCGAAATTTTTTACACACTGCATTGTAAAGAAAATCTTTTGAATACTTATACAGAAACAGGAATTACTTTGTTGACCTAAGTATACAGAATAGTTTGAAAATGTAGGATGCAAGAGTGAGCGGAGCGAGCTCGAAAATTTAACACCCCGCCCCGAATAGGTGTTTTTCTTTTGACCATTCATATATAAATAGGAATTATACTGTCGATTTACGCAGAGAATTCCAAGAAAAAAGAGAATGATCAGGTTGCAAGAGCGAGCGTAGCGAGCTCGAAATTTTAGCACCATACGTTTATATTTAGCGTAGGGGCTTCCAACTACAAACTACCTTTTTACTGAAAATGTATTGGTCTTGTTTGGGATATGATTAAAAAGTTGTCACGAGCGGCGCTCAGCGCCCCCTAAGGCCCTGCGCCCGTGTGTGCTGCACACCCTGCACCATAGGTAAAGCCATCTCTGCCTAACTCTTCGGGGATTACAGGTAGGATTCCCACCTCTCCCGGAATTCAGATAAGTAAATTTAAATCTCCCGGCTCCCGAAAGGAATTCCAAATAAACAAAATTCTCCCGGAATTTAAAATTCACGCGCGCTGGCGGTATAATTGATAGACAACATGTAGAATTAAAAAAATAAAATAAATATATATGTCGGAGACGGGTATGTGACTTTCGCTATTATCAGCGATATTTTAACTACTGTGGGCGTAGCGTGGGTAGTGTTGGTTAATGCGCAATAGAAAAACAGTTTGTAGTTCAGCTCACATTTTAATTTACTATCAAATGAATCACACTAGCTAAATTATACACACACCGGGTGCGACGGCGTTTATTAAAATCATCAATTAACAAAATGATCACAAATTACCCACTAATTATTATTAACTAACATAATAACTGAGCACGACGAATCGAGAACAGTTCCGTGACGTCTTGACTCCGATGCGACTAAAGGCTGAATCCCTCCTCGCCGTGGCCTTAAAACATCACGACTCTGTAGAAGCGCGCCTTTTTAGGGTTCCGTAGTAAACAAGGAACCCTTATAGTTTCGTCATGTCCGTCTGTCTGTCTGTCCGCGGTCTAGCTCCGAGACCCTTAGTACTAGAAAGCTGTAATTTGACATAGGTATACATATTAATTACGCCGACAAAGTGGTAAAACAAAATTATGACAAACATTTTTTTTAGGGTACCTCCCATACACGTAAAGTGGTGATGTTTTATTTTTTTATCCCATAGTGTGGGGTATCATTGGAAAGGTCTTACAAAAACATTATGAGTTTGTGAAAATCATTTTTGGATTCAGGGATCCGTTTGCAAAATATTAAGCTTTAAAAAGCTAATTTTTGTTAGAGTCAAGTGTCCCCCCCCCCCTGCCAGCTAAATGGTTGGTTTTGGATGTGTGAAAAAAATCACAGAAGTAGTTTATATAACGAAATTAAAAGAAAAACTATCACAGCTAAGTAGGCTTTACTACTTATCGAGTAATAATCGACCAACTTAACTTTGCAGTTGCAAAAACATGTTTTCCCATACATTCCGTATGGGAGAACATGTTTATCAACTACAAAATTAAGTTTGTTTTTGGGATAAATTCATCCCAACTACGGAACCCTTCATTGTGCGTGGTCCGACACGCACTTGGCCGGTTTTTTTGGTGTAGGTAGATCACTCTTGATGTCGTCAGTGGCGCGCTTGCGATTCGTTTCGTGTCCGTACTAATGATTGGATCCGACATATAAGTAAATTATTGTATAATTATTTTATTTTTATCTCTTATTTAATCTCATTGTATGTTGCACCGGTCGAAGTCATAAAATCAACGCCGGCTGTCGTTGAAAACCAGCGCTGGGGCTCTGTCTCGCATAGGATCGCAGCATTATACTGAGCGATATCCATTTTGCGTGGATATGACAATGTTCCCCAACTTGTTCTTTTTTGTTATGTGTTCTTTCTTTGCGTCATATTTACCGCAAATAAACGTATTTTCTTTCTTTCTTTTTCTTTAGACAGTGGCGAGAATCGTCCGACCGCGCACGGCACACTAGTTACTGAGCAATGCAGTCGCGAACTCGCGACACTCGAAACTACGTTTTGTCCATACCTGTATCAAACGCCACCTGCGAGCGTGTTTATGTTATTAGTATAGTATTCGATATTATGGACATAAGAAAGAACCCGCTGAAATGACGAACATGTCAAAGCAGAAATCCAAACTATTTCAATTTAAAAATGGACTGCAATGAGTTTTTTAATGTTAGTTCAAGACTAGATATTTAAGTCAGTACATTCAAATGGAAAATAGTATAAAATAAAAACTCCTGGATTTTGACTAACATGAGGTGGCAACCCTAATTACAGGCGTGATGTTATAATTATGAATTATGATTGACAATTGATTCTCACATGCTTTCATTGATAGTTACACTGTAATGAACCATTTCAATGGTCAGTGCATTGATAATACACTTAATTTCAGTGCCTCAATAATATCTCAAATGTCCTGTGTGTGTTCTGATCACTATACAAAATTAAATAAAATAATCTCCATTATTTAATTTATGTAAGTATATAAGTATAGTGATATTGATAACTTAGCTGCCCAATGTTAGGTAACTACGTTTTTCTTGTTATTGTGTTTGTGCAGAATAAATATTGAGCGATTTTCGGTAGGAGGTAAACTTATGGATTCGCGTGCTATACTATAGAATATAGATGGCGCTAGTATCAGTTTTAAGTTTTCACTTCTGTTGGGAGTTCCCATGACTGCCAAATTTTTTAATTTATTATAAGTCTGTAGATGATTTTCAGGATAACTGGCTAACTTTGGATGTAGTACATGTATTTAAGTACCTATTTACTTATTACATTATATACCAATAATTAAGTTTGCTTAATTACTAAAGACCACACACAATTTACATGTTAATCTGATCTGTAAAAAAATATAACAATGAGCCTCATTTAATTCTAGGTTCTTTTTAAGCTTCAATCATAAAAGGAAAAACAAAACCTTTATTATGAACACTTTTCTGTCCGTCTCTCACAGAAGTTTATTTTTATTTTTAATAGTAACATAATTTGAAGTACCACATAGTTTATATTCAATTTAGACTATGCAGATAACTATAATGTGAGTAATGTGTTGTTAATAAAGTTTACCTACTAAGAGTATATACCTGCCCACATAATAAAATAACAAAGAAAAACAAATAGAACTTACTAAAATGGAACATTGCTTCTCTGCCATTTTTCTTACTCTCATAGTCTGAATCCCCTGCGAGTAATAAAAAAGTAAACATAAACAACAACAAAAAATTAAGTCGGTGAAAAAATAAATAAAAGAAAATAAAGACCCGCCCGTGACCCGCGCAGACGAGGATTCCCGGATTATTAGATTATAATTTAAACATTTACTTGCCTTACAGATTTTCCAGGACACTACTGCACTTGAAGTTCCTGCAAATAATTAAATGATTGTGAAAAACAACGAAAACACAACAAATCCACTGTGCGTACGACGTTTTTATAGCGTTTTATCTTACTTTGTCCGCCAACAACATTGCTAGTTGGCTACCGGAAAACTCGAATTATATTTTGGCACATTTTTATCACATATTTCGAACTAATCACCATGTTTTTCATTTACACGAAATTCCCGCAGTTTTTACAGAGTCCAAAATTACGAACATCAATCAATCTTATAATAACGTTCCGTTTTCGTTTCACATCTATTGATTTCATGAGAATGTCAAATACGGTTTTACGTGAAACGTATCGCGTTTGACAGATACAACCTTTCGTTCGGAAATAAATTGTAAAGTACCTTTGTTTTTGTTGTGTGAATTTAGTTCATTTCTATGTTTAGACCAACTATGGAGTAGAGGAGCGAGTTTTTTATAATCTTTCTATAAGTCTTGAAAGAGTTATAATCTTGACTTTCATCCCGAGTACAATAAGTCAAGTCGTTAAACCATAAAGCACGATTTTTGGCTCATCCATTGTTCTAAATAAGTAGTATGTTAAACTGTCTTGTTAGTTGGGTGGGTCTTGGTTTTGGCTGAGAAATGAGTCTTCTAAATAAAATGGATCCGCAAAGGTAGCCCGCCAAATTCAAATTTTCGTACGTTTTTTGTAATTTGCAGGTCGGTGTCAGGTTGTATAACTTGATCAAAATAATTATTCGCGACCTTAATTGTTCCTGAACATATTTCTTAAAGAGAACTTCAAATTTAGAATTTCGCGGGCTACCTTTGTTGATTCACCAATATTTTTTTAATTTTCCACGACGTCATCGCGTAGGTACCCGATTACATTAGATGACCCTTATTTTATCAAAAACTAATATGACTACTTACATAAGTTTTGAATTTTGCTTATTTCACTGTTATTGATGCCATTCGATAGAGCGCACCTAATAACGTTAGTTGGCACCTTTATTTTTATCAAAAGCGACTATGGAATTTTGAAAATGATAACTTGACATGACATGATTGTAATTAACCTATTCCATATTATTATTTTATTCTAAATTACTAATGCCATCTGACTAAATATAACTACGTGTGTTATTGTGTTTGATTGTATATTGTTTATTACTGTTACTATTAATTGGAGATCATTTCGACGTCTTGACATGTATTTTTATTTTTAAGTATTTCTGAAATATATTTTGTATTTTCATAAGTTTTGACTGAATTTATGACAACTTTATGTTCACAACTCAACCGCAAACTAATATTGTTCTTTGCAGTGCCCTGACAGGGTTCATGTACAAAAACCGACAATAAAATACTGTAAAATGTGTGATGTGTATGAGAGCAAATAAATAAAACTATTTTTTGCTTATTTCGCTGTTTTTAGTGCCATTCGAGTTCGATTGCGAGCGCTATCGTCTTTCAGAAGTCGCAATTTTCTGTTCAGTTTTGAATTAAATGCTTATGGATTGTGTATGTCACGTCACATGACGTCAGGTTGTTTCTCTGTTGAAATAAAAATCATACATTTTTCGAAATATTTTATTTTCCACTTGTAAAAACTGTACAAGTCCTAACAAACTTATAAATTAACATTACATATGGACATTGCATGGCACTGACGATAAAGCCACAACTTTCAACATGTCGGATTGTACTCCTACATTATCGCAACATTTCAACACTTGCCTACAAAAAACTTCAGTCGTTCGTTAAAATTGTTATTAAAAGGTGTTTCAAAAATTTGTATAAAAGTTGATTGTTCTAATGATTGGTAAAAGGCGGAGCTACATTCTTCGAGCAGCTATAAATTGCTGGCAATATGTTAAAGTGGCCCGTCATTATAAACATTGTTAAATAAAACTAGTTTACACATATTTTTCATAATTCCACACGCAAGGAGCACGACTTATCGAGTTTCCTTTTTCACAAAAGTTAAAATATTTTAATCGTCAGTGTTGCCTAACTATTAATCATAATTTTGGCAACAGGAAACATTCTTGGGTTGTTGAAGTTGATTTTCAAAATGGAACACAATTCAAACCGTCTTATTCTAAATATATGGGATTAAAATGTAAAATATATAAATTATGTACACTTTCAAAGCACCTCATTTGACACTGGCGTTAATATCAATGTTTGTTCTGGGCACATAAAGTCTGGTATAATGTCAATATTATCTTCAACCTGAAGGTATCTATAAATAAGTAATTAATTCCATTATGATATAATTTTCGAGACATTAATTTGATTTAATTATTACGAATTTGAGCGATATTTAAACTCGTTTCTTATCCATAAATATCTTCAGTTGAAAACCTTTCATTCTGATGTTATTTAAAAGCACTATTTTATAGTTAGTATCTGATTCTAATACAGTTAAATTTAACAAAAAATATAAACCTACTTAAACAGAAAAACTTGTTTATTAAAAAGCTATAATATTCGATTGATTTAGTCCCTATGTTATATTAACAATATGATAATATGGGTTCAACAAAAAAACTAAAATCAATTTTATATACATTAAAACTTAACCATTTATATGTGTTAAGACCTCGCTTTGAAAATGCAATCAAAAATTGAAATGAAATGCGTTGTCGGAAATGTAATAATATAAGAGATTGGAAGGTGAAGTAATGGTATATAAAAGCAGCTTTTAAATGCTGCAAAGGCTTAATATTATAATCTCATAATTTAATAAAAATTGTAAAGCAGCTGTTTTGCTTTAGCTTATTTCGAGGAAGCGTTAATTTTAAACTCGTAAACACAATACAAAAAGATATAGTTACATCAAAGAAAAAAGTGGACCAGAATAATAATATTAAAATTGATAAGTACATAATAAATAATACTGAATACATATTTTGATAACTTGAAATACTTATTCGAATTGTTCGTCAATAATTTTCATTCATTTAATAATAAAAATTTAAGGTCACTTTAAAATGTAAAATATTTATTTGTTACTCATGAGCAATTTCAATTTTAATTATTATACAATTTAATAATCGTTGAAGATTATTGTCATAAATATTGGAGAAGAATCGAGGAGTAGGAACCACACATGATTCTTATGCTTGTCACCATAGTCGATATCCGTGCTTGTCACGGTGAATCACGATAAATATCGTGGTATACATATTTGCTTCATATATGCCTTCGCATAAGGTTCAAATTAAAATGAACCACGCGCGTTCGCAATTATAATGATTTTGAATTATAAGATGATATATTATGATTTTGTCAAAGAAACCGATTCCTTACATTCTCAGCAGTGTTTCCTACTAGAAAAATGTGACATGGAATAATTAATAAGTTAAATAATATTTTAACCCTACACCGAGCAGTGACTAAATGTTGATACGAAGTTACTCATACACTGTATTTACAAACGATGTTAAACGGTTACGATTTATCATAATTCGTTGTAATACAACACAAAAAATAATAAATAATATATAATCTATTAACATTCAACAACTAGACTAAGTTATAAACATAGTTTTTTTGAAAAATAATGATTATTAAATCAAAATTATACGGTAGAAGAAAGTTCGTAGTAAAAATCGGTTGTTACGGTACCTATGCTATCGAGTTAGGTCACGTCACCCATAGGGCCTGTGGCTCTCGTGCTACGGCGTGGTACGTAGCGTGGCAGCGTGGACTGTTCACTTCATATTGGTCGCGTGAAGTTCGCGGGGAACATTCCCTTTTCATTGGATGATTCTTTGATGCCCATCAGCCAGCCTTCCTCCTGTAATTAGAGATGGTTTTGTTTTAGATGAGGTTTTTTACCTTGCCAATTTATTTTAAGTCAAAAACTAAATTGTTAAGACGTACGAAATTAAATATATGAAACAAATTTTCATATATTTAATTTCGTCTATGCATACTATTCTTTTTTGCCGATTGCTGTCAGTCGTGAACAATGTTACTACTGCCAAACAGCCTTAAGTTGTCGCGAGTATACATAGAAACACGAGTAGACATCATTATTTTTAACCGACTTCAAAAAAGGAGGAGGTTCTCAATTCGACTGTATTTTATTTTTATACCTCAGAACTTTCTACTGGGTGAACCCATTTTGATTATTCTTTTTTTATTGAAAGCTGGTGCTTCCCGTGTGGTCCCATATAAATTTTATTAACTTTGCTTTGATGGTTTTTGAGTTAGCTTCAATAATACGTATTTCTTTCTCACTTAGTATGTGGATGATATGTTTAGTTCCTCTCACTGTTATTTGTTTGTTTTTTTTTCTGTTTGTTAGTGGTATTTGAATTTGTGTGGGGGTAAATACCACAGCTAAAAAGTGAAAAATAAAATCTTTTTACAAAAAAAAAGTTATTTTTCACTTTGTAGTGTTTTTTTTTGTAAGTCGTTTTTTTTTGTAATTTTTTTTTTATAGCTTGCTCACACTGTCGCACTGCTGAGCCAAGGCAAGGGACATCATTCTACTCTACTTCTTGCTTTAACAAGATTGGCCATAGAACTCATCCTAAGGATGACATAAAATAAAAATCGCGAGATTCAACACTTTTTTAAAGTAAAAATTACATAAGAAAGCTCCGAAAATACTCGCTTTTAGTACTTTAGTTGTAGACATAAGGAACCAAGTCGTCCCTTCACGATACACGTGACCATATTGCTGTTTCAGCATACCAATCCTCCAACTCGTTCTTAAGTTAAGTTCCTAAATTGTGTACAGTGCCACCATGTCACAATTTCTGTCGTCCCAACTCGTTCTTAATTGAAAAAAGTTCATCAAAGAGGTACTAACTACCTGTTCATCAGGATCGTCATACTCTACGACGCGTATGATCTCGCCGACGTCGAAGCTCAGCTCGTCGGAGTCCTCGCGCGTGTAGCGGTACGTGGCGCGCACGCGGTACAGCGTGCCGGCCGGCAGCCCCGCCAGCGTCGCCCCTGCGGAGTGCGCTCGGTGAGGGGGGCAAGGGACAGTGTTTCTGGGGTGAGTTTGACGAGTTCACCGTGGGAAATTAGAAAAGTTGGCGTGTGGTTGTAATACTTAGTCAAACGACTCAAACTTGATATAATGTCATAGATTTTAGGGTCGAGTACACAAATGCGAATCAATTTGAATTCGCCGTTTAGTTTCATACCGTCTTTGAACGACCCGTCCCGACTCGTCTCGTTCGTCGTCGTATTATTGCGACTGAAGCGCGTCTGTCAGTGTTTTTTCGTCTTATAAAAAAAAATTTTAGACCAAGGTTTAAACTGTTAGACCAGGGTCGATAATTTTTTAAACCAAAAAAAATAACAGTAGGATGAAACCCATTAGAAAAGAAGGGGAATATGATAAAAATGAAAGGAAAAATAAATTACGGGCGATCTGAGTTTGGGAAGTGGGAGGGGGTGAGTTTTTAAGGGTTAAAAATTGTTTATCTCGATTTCCGGCAAAACTACAAGTCCTATGGAAAAAAGTTAAATGGCAAAGTTGTAGGTAATAAAAAGATATACCCCACTATATCCCACTTCCCGAACTCAGATCGCCCGTAATTTATTTTTCCTTTCATTTTTAGCATATTTCCCTCCTTTTCTAATAGGTTTCATCCTACATTTTTTTTTTCACTTTTTACCATTTTTGAAGGCTTCAGCCCTGTACCCTAATTGCGTAACTTATTTTCATAAACAATTTTGCCTAATTTGTTTCATTTTGACAGTTCAACAACATTCATTGCATTATTTACGTTGTTGACCAGATTTTTTTTCCACCTTATGAAGCAATGGATTAGCAATCTGTTTCAAATCGAAACAGATTATTTGTTGTATTACGCAATTAGGGTACTGGTCTATGTCTAGACATTTTGAATCATGAACTTTAACGTAATTGGAATAAGATTCGAAATATAAAAGCTGGCTGAATGGTTTAAACTTGGACTAAAGTTAGTTGTTCTGTAATAAGACGGTTTATGTTTAATGAGCGGTCAAACAACCGACAACTCCTAGAAACTTGTGAATAAGAAAGTTTTAAGTTTCCCACGGTAAACATAACTAATGGATACATAACATTTAAAATACCAAAAGCAGTATTAATGGTTAACAAATACACGCGTAAAACAACTAAAAAGCGAAATAATTTGCACACAAATTAAAAGTAAAGCCATACATATTATAAAATATTTACATACGTATATTATCAGCCGGAAAACCTATAGAGTGAATATAAATACAATATAGCATTATAAATTATACATACCAAATAAAGTACAAAAAAAAAATTCATGTTTTACAAAAAAATCGTCGATAGTACATTGTTTTGTAATTTATCCAAGATTGAACTAAAAACGGCTCCATTTTGGCACTTGGGTAAAAAACAATTTAATTTATCGATCGACTAAATACATATTATTATAATTATAAATATTAAAGTTGTTATTGTATAACTTACGATATAAGCGATGAGCTGTTAGGTCCCCCACCGATGAGCGTTATTTACTAAGATTTAAGAAGACCTATTCACACTTAACTAGTTCAGTTATATTTTACTTTTAATAAATAAAACCAATTAGCATGCGAAAGTAACACGAAAAAAAATCGTATCTACAAAGTTGTGTATATTTTTTCATTTTTTTAATCTGTGCCCAATTAAGCTATTGCATAGCTTTTATCGAGGGCTTTGAGCGCGGCGACCGAATCAAGAAATTCCGTAACGAAAAAACCTAACACCCCCCACTCCGCCTACCATGTAATGACGGTTCCCATGACAACGTGATGTTGTCATGGGAACGTAATTTGTTTTGTCATCACGTCATCATCCCAAGTGTAGCGTTGACAAATAGGACGTATGGAGGTTACAAATGCTATGCAATAGCATTACCGCGGCAGGTTCCCGAGGGCCACACGTTTTTTTTTATCAAACTTGTTTCGTATGGAATTCTGATTTAATGGTTCAAAACCTGCCTGTTAATGCTATAGTGTGAACAGGCCTTATGTATAAGGTCTGCTAGCTTATTATGAAAATATACATAAACGAAATAAATTGATGATATTTTTTTAATAAATATTCCAACTCCTTCGTTTATATTTTCTCCAGACCATCACTTACCTATTGGTATGTCGTAAACCTCGTCGTTCTTGTTCTCACTGTCATTCTCCTTCCCTTTCTCGTCCTTTGGTTCTACATCTACTTGTCTCTTTTCCTCCGAGTTATTATTTGACTTCTCCGGCGGTACTGGCGACCCTGAGAGAATTGTGACTTTCTATTTGTCTACTGGTACAGCATAACAGTGTTTGTGCAAGTTTTTGCAAATAAATAGTGTTGAACTACTGAATGAAATTACTCTGTGGCTGAATGATTGAATTGAACTTTTGAATTACATATGCTGTGGCATAGTGATTTGATTTTTTAATAAATACAGTGGGGGTGTTTACTGCATATTTAATTTTATTAGAAGGTAAAGTGATTGCATAAAAATTAAAATTTTGCGTTGTTTAGATTTGAGTTGCTATTTAAGTAATATAGCTATAGCCATGCGTCTATCTACTACGACATTAAAATTAATACCATCTAGCTGATACGGAAACCTCCCCTTCTACTCACCATAGGTAATACGATTGTTTGAAAATAAGCTTGAAGATACATCACCTAAATAGAAGTATTAGGACTTCAAAAACCATGTAAAGTTTGAAAAATCAGCGTAGAGGACTTACTGCTAAATCTCGGAACCAATATTGAAGGGCTTGAAGATTTATCACTTACTTACTAAATGTACTAGGACTCCATAATCTGTACGGAGTTCGAAGAACAGCTGGAGACATCTTCCGTCAAATATTTCGCGGTTAACTCAATTTACTATCAAAAGTACAAGGACTCCGTTCAAAATTCAAAAACAGTTGTACTGGCTGAATGTTTGTGTCAATCCGTGTGATCTCGAGCGGCTAGAAGTACCAGGGCGGCATACTCACCGACGGGTATATCGTACAGTTCCTCGACCTTCTTGTCAGTGATTTCCTTTTCTACGTTATTGTTGGTGACGGGGGCCGTTAGAGCCTTGTCTTCTCTCTTGGCGGGCGGCGTGGGCGCGTCGGTGTGTTTAGCGGGCGGCTCGGGTGCGGGGCGGCTGTCGTTGCGGGATTCGGTGCGTGATTCGTTGCGGGAGTCGCTGCGGGTGTCGTCGCTAGTGGGCAGTACTGCGGCGTCGCCGGCGGGCGCGGCGCGCGCGGCGGGCGACGGCGGCGCCGAGCCGTTGAGCGCGGCCGGCGGGGGCGCTACACACACACACTCGGACATGCGGTACATTCTACTTGTTAATGTTGCTCTTGGGGGATGACAAAGTTGCCCAGTGGAAGGTACAATTATGAAAAGTGCAGGATACGTCTTTGAAACATTCTCAGTATTTTTTTTTACGATACCTCATCAAAATATTTAGCATTGTCTTTATAACTTTGTCATTCCCCAATAAATTAGAAAAAATGCTAATAGCTAAAGTTATTTCATAGTAAGATTATTTATAGAAAGCAATCACTCAAAACATTTCAATCCAATTATTTACTTGAACACAACACAAAAGCAAAATCAAAGCTTTAAGATTTTTAAAAGAACTTTTTTTTTAATTTTCCTACTTATGATTCCAAAATTCTCAGAAATATATCATTTCAGTTGTGCTGTCTGTGTTTTTAAAGCGTTAAATTTTGTCCTAGTGGTACAAAAATATGACTTACATCCCTAAAACTCTACACTACTCTACTACACTCACTCACTCAGAAAACAACATTTTATTTGTTACTTACTGCCCACAGAGTGGGTCTATATTAATCAACCCTGAATTATCAACATCAGAACAAAATCTCTAAGCCCACATTCGCACGGACATAAAAATATCGCGGCGGGATTTTATCGCGCACTAGATTTTCAACTGTTGGCATTAGCAATCCAACAGAGTCCATCCCAGCGCGTCGAAAAGACACACTGTTGGATTTTCAACCCTCGGCACTATGCAGAGCGTTGAAAATCCAATGCGCGAAAAGTCCTTTTCTTTTAACACATCCTCTAACTATACAATACAGTATTTGTTTCCAGAATTTTGAGCCCTAGATCTTCTTCCTCTCCAGACTATCACTATACGTCTAAGGGCTAATTTCACTATAGAAACTAAACGCGATCAGCACATCTACATCGCATTGACGAGCTGTCAGTGTCAATATTCTTCAATAATTATGACTTTGACAGTTCTTGAACGCGGTTTAATGACATTTTGTTTCACAGACAGTACAACTAAAGCCAAATTTTCCCAATATTCATAGCCATATGTCCCCACTCACTCTGCACAGTGTCGGTGGGTGAGGCAGGCTTTCCGTTGTGCGTGTTGAGGGTCGCGTTGGGCGAGGAGGCCGGGGAGATGTTGTTCATGTTGATGCTTAAGTTGTTTGCCTTCTTGCTGTACGAGCCGCGCTGGCAGTCCGTGGCTAGCTTGTCCGTTATCACTTCCAGTTCGCCGAATACCTGGAATGGGTAAGGTGATAAAAGGATAATCAATTTTGAAAAAAAAAAAACAGAAAATAGAATACAAAGAAATATCATAAAGTAAAGAAAACAGATACTGATTAGAACATAACAAGAAATAAAAAAAAAACTGGCATTCCGGGAGTGCCGACAGAAGTGAAAACTTGAACAAGATCGCCTTGGAGGAAGAAAAATACTTGTATAGAATACTAGGTCCGTAACCTTATCTGAATAAAGAGCACAATCGCGTTAAAAAAATACTTCCAATACCTTTAAAGTAAAAATACTTGCATAGAACATTGATCCGTAACGTAATATAAATACAGAGCACAAACGCGTTTACAAAAATGATGTGTCGGTAACGGTGTCGCGAGTTCAATTGTTTTTTCCCATCTCAAAAATGCTCAGATTCAGATAACTTTATTTGTTCAAACATGTGTGTACATACGATACAATGCAAGCAAGGTGCCAACGCGCCTAAAGACGTTATTACTTCAATAAAGATTCCTTCTAGAAAGGTATAACACGAGAAGTAGCAGACATGATATTGATACGACATCATTAGTAATCAGTTGTCGCTAGTTTACATTCCGATCAAGCTATTTTTATTCCGCTGCTTAGGAAAACATTTCTTCCCACACCATTCAAGTCAGTTGACTATCAACACATTCTCACAGATACTCTCAAAATTATCTAGACTTTCTCAATCGGGAATAGACACTGGCAGTTTAGCAAAATCATTGTACGGTACATCTATATTCTTAATGTCCCTCGGCAAACCTCGTGTTCGTCAGTTGTCGGATTTCTATCAGTTGCCCTTTGCACTTGGTGCAGACCGGACGCTCTCAATCGACTTGGAAGTATATAGAGTTGTGAATACTCTTTTAACTTAATGTAATTTATTAAAAAAATAGGAGGAAAGCTGCCAAAGTCGCAGGCACAACAGATAGGAAAATAGTTTTACAGCTCTATTTAGTTCACACGGAAATCAAAACAAAACAATGTTAAGTACATAATTCTGAATTCAAATTATTATTCACGATAAATCTAATAATTGATAGACATGGAAATTTGCATTCGTTTATATTCGGAAATGTGATGATACCCGAGGGACATTTAAAGAAAATAGAAATACTGTAAGTCATTAGAATTTTGGAGGCCACGTTTTTCCTTTTTTAACCGACTTCCAAAAGGAGGAGGTTCGATTGTATGTTTTTTTTTGTATGTTTGTTACGCGATTACTCCGTCAATTATGAATTGATTTTGATGATTCTTTTTTTGTTTGGTAGATCATACTTCAGAGGTGGTCCCATATAAATTTTATTAACTTTGCTTGGGTAGTTTTTGAGTTAGCTTCAATAATACGTATTTTTTCGTCACTTAGTATGTGGATTGTGGATGATATGATAATTTACTGTCACTGTTATTTACATAGCAGGTATTGGTATTCGAATTTGTGTGGGGTAGGTGTATCACAACTAAAAAGTGAAAAATAAAAACTTTTTACAAAAAAAAACAACCGACTTCAAAAAAACACTACAAAGTGAAAAATAACTTTAATTTCGGAAGTCGGTGACAAAGAACGAAAATTCAAAACCAAAGACACCGACTTCCGAAATTAAAGTTATTTTTCACTTTGTAGTGTTTTTTGAAGTCTGTTGTTTTTTTTTAACTGAATTAGTTACATATGGGGTTCCCCAGGGGCCTGTTTTAGGTCGTGCCGAAATTAATTCATGATTTAATCAAATGCACCAACCTCAGCCTGGTTTAACCAGACTCGATAAATCGAATGAACTTCAAGATTTGCCCCTGGAGCCTCATGCTTCTTGGGGCTACAGAGGCCATTGCATATCAAGGAGTAGACCGGGAGCCGCGGTAATGGTAAGGAAGACGTGCCTTTAGGAGATTGAAGAATTTGCGAGGAAGAAAAATCAAACAGAAGTAAGAAAAGCATGTTCGTACCAAGTCTCTCACCTTATGACTTTCAGAATGGAACAGTTGTTCAGCCGAGAAGAGTGTTTGCAGATTGTTAACGTAGAATAGAACGCGGGAGTCGTAGAGTGCGGGCAGTTCGTCGTGGAGTTCAGAGTTGAGGACTTCGTATGTGCGCTTGGCTTCTTCTAGTTGTTCTCGGCCTTTGGTCACCTGGAAGATAAACAATATTGGGTTATAAGATATGTAAATGTATAATTCCAGTTTTCTTGATCTCAATTCTCCAGTGGAATTTTTCAAAATCGGTTTTAATCGATTCCAATCAAATCACATGATGTTTGCAAGATTTTCAATTTTCCATTATGGTATTATTTTAAGTCAGTAACAGTCATTGTTAACACTTAAATAGCCAAAGAAAGAGGGTATTTATCCATTCAAATAAATACAATTTAAGTATATAGGTACAGTATTTAAATATTAAAAAAAAATTGGTTGTCTGTAAAGTAGGTTTACGGACGATAATTTTACGTGATAACGTCACAAGCCGAACGCTTAGGCCGATCGTGCCTCTCTATCGCTTGTTCCGCGCTCTCGCTTGCACGCTCGGCTCAGGCGGAACGTCACACTTTTTCGTGCGTGCAGCCGGCGTTCATCGATTTATAAGACGTTATGACGTCAAAAAAATAACCGTCTGTCTGTCTGTTTGTTCCAGCTAATCTCCGAAACGGCTGGACCAATTTTGACGGGACTTTCACTGGTAGATAGCTGATGTTCTAAGGAATAACTAAGTTTTATGTTAGAAAAAGCATTAGTGTCCACGCGGGCGAAGCTGCGGGCTGCAGCTAGTGCTAGATATAACTAAAGCTACACTAAAAGTACAGATCGATATTCATAAAACAACAGATGAAGATGTAGTTACCTTAACATCGTCCCTTCTCTTCGTTGCGTTCGATTGCAGATTCTGGAAGCTGTGCCTTTGCCCGTCGTAGTCTACCAACTTGCGGCCACGTTTCTCGATCTTTTTCTGTAAAAAACATCATCACTTACATAAATTATAAAAGCATTTTGCATTAGAAGTATAATTATTTCGGTATGTTTTAACTCCTGAAACTGATGTCGAATTCCTTTAAAAGTAGTCGAGCGCAAACTCGTATATTTAAAATGTAATTAAAAACTATTATATCTAATTAACCTCGTTTAGACTCAATTAAAAGGTTACTAACTACATTAATTTGATTTTCCCAAATCATTTAACTCGTCATCATATTATTTATGGGATAATTCACAACTTGATTTACTTACTTAAGTTTTTTTGCTGCATTATTAAGCTAAACATACCATACTACTAAGCTACCATACTATTACTCGTGGCTAAGTAATAACAGCCGCTCGGGTCGATCCATCAGGTTAAGCTACGCTTGCCGGGGTTGGTCCATGGATGGGTGACCATCTTTACATACCGAGACTCCTCCGTGCCTCGGAAAGCACGTTAAGAGCCTATACAACCTCAGCTCAAATTCACTTTTTATCTCGCTCGCACCATACTGCTCGCGGACTGAGTGAGAGCGAGACGGAGTGGGGTGCTAGCGGCTCCGAGGCGCCAATAATTTAGGTAATTGCTTTTTACGGCGAAAATAAAGGTAATTTAAAAAAAATAAAAAACATAGTCGCTGCTTTATAGTTAGTTCAGTTATTATGCAAAGTTTCATGATCTAATTTGAAGTATTTTTTGAATACCAGCGGTTTATTGTTCGGTTTGGAGGTAACTTTGGATTTTTTTTCTATCGAGAAAATTTTATGGAATCGTGTTTTCGTCTAACATAGTACTTAACATTAATCCTTAGCTTTAACATATATTTATTTCAAAATTAATGCTGCAGTGTTTTCGATATAACGGAGGATCATGTTAAGCCATTTGAGGTAGTATAGGCCCTTAAGCCATTGGTCCCGGCTGTCATTCGTGGATCTTTGACAGTCGTTACGGGTCGTCAAAGCCAGAAAGTCTGGCAATCAGTCTTACCAAGGGGTGTCGTATTAGGGGTAGTATTGATACCATACTACTAACACATTCTGATTATAATTGAAAGTTGATGAACATGGATTTAAATAGTTCCATTGTTAATTTAAAAATCTGTGGGCATTACCTACGGACTGTAGGTGTGTACGGTGAGCAGTAATAATCTAATTGTGTGACCGTCGGACTGCCAAGTCTTAGTTCTCAAGTTCGAATCCAAGGCATGCACCTCTGACTTTGGATTCATGTGCGTATTGTATAATTATCACTTGCTTCAAAAACGGTGAAGGAAAACATCGTGAGGAAATGCCTAAGAGATATTTCTCGGTGGCATGTGAAGCCAAATCAGAAGCCTATGGGCGGCATAAAAACTCTGACACCAGTACCCTTACTACGCTGTAAATTATTTTCGTAAAAAATTTGCCTAATTTGTTTAATTTTGACAGTTCAACAATATTCATTGCGTTATTTAGGTTGTTGAGCAGATTTTTTTTCCAACTTATGAAGCAATGGATTAGCAATCTGTTTCAAATCAATATTACGCAATTAGGGTACAGGTTAGTCACTAACCACTCGAAAAAGAGGAAAGAACTTTCGGACTCCAAGTTGCTTTTGCAGAAACCCTTTTTCAACTATCTATAGCGGAAACCTGTCAGTATAAAATATTTCAAGTGTATAAAATCAATCAATCTACCTAGCTTTCGGGTCGGCTTCTAGTCTAACCGGATGCAGCTGAATATTAAATTTTACATGGAGCGACTGCCTATCTGACCTGTTCTAATACCAATCCTACTTGCTGCAAAACCTCTATTTATACATTCATAAAAATTATATCTTCACAACAACTTACCCTGACTTCAGGAAACTGGTTGGTGTACGTGTTGAGCGGTATGAGCACTTGGTCGCCGAGTTTGTGCGAGAAATCCTGCCACAGCATCTCCAAGTTCTGCGCTTGCACGTACAGCAGGTCGTGGCCGGACCACCCGCTCTCGTACACTTCCGTGATGGCTTCCATCAACGTCTTCGACGCTGTTTGCACCGCTGGGGAAGATCGAACAGAGAAACCAAATAAAATTCTGATTTGGAAATGTTGTAAGGATTTGACTGTAGCCTATTTGTCAGAAGATTCTTATAGCCAGTAAAAGAAAATATATAAATTATCCTACAAAGTACAGGCCGTTGTGGCAATTTTAGGGGAAGCCTGTGCCAATTTTTTTTTTTGGGTCGGAAATTTTCAAATAACTTCTCCCGCTCTGGGCGGAGCGGTTCCTTCAGTTGCCATATTGCCGGGGACCACGATCTCCCTTTCGGACTTGCTGTGCCTATGATGATGATGATCATTCATCACACAGAAAACTGGCTGTGTAATTCTATTTTTGGATTTCCAGTGATTTTTCGCCTTTTTACAACGCAACTCATTTAGTTTTTGCACTACTGTAGACCTAATTACAAGCTGCGAACTATTTGTCGTAGCATATGTGCAAACACTTGGCACGCACCCAAAAGAAGTTCAAGAATCTCTGCACATCCGAATGTTAGTTATTCGTCATTCCTTTGATCGAATTGACGCAATTTAGCGAAAGTCTATAACTGGAGTACCAGGAAGAGTGCTTTGGAACTCAAATGCTGGTTCTTTGTGTTCATACAATGGTATAAAGGATGTAGAGATGAAATGATCAGTTACGTCCTGCCTCTTAGTTCGCGGTTAGGTCAAACTAGCTGCTAAGTATTATGAGAAAACTGGCGGTCGAGTTTCGCACGTGTCGACAATTTTCAAATCTTTTCTATCGTGGCCGGGGACGATGTCTTGATCGGTATTTGAGATTGCCCCAAATAGAAAAGTCGTTTATACGTCTACATAGGAAGTACACTGATGGATGAAAATAGTAATACACAAATAAAAGGGATGAGAAAGCTTAAAATTCTAAAGAAAAACGGCAGTCAAAAAGTTATTTGTGTAGTAGACAAATATATATTATCATGACATGACATCCTGATCAGGGAAGTTTTCGTCAATGAATGAAAAGGTCCTCACCTCGTATACATCTTATGTAGTTGTTGAACTCCTTCTGAAGCCTGGTGGCCTGCTGGTGCTGCCTGTTGAAGTTCTGCAGGTGCTCTTCAAATATGTCGTCGAGGGTCCGGTCTACCTTGCCCAGGTTTTGAAGGAGCTGCGAACAAAGAAAGAGGCTTATTAGATACAAGTGTTAAGAAAATATTTTGTAATATTTTTCAGTTTTGACGAAGAGCTAATAATTTCAATAGAGCTATTTGCTATTTCAAGGATAAGCATAGAGTTATCCGCATATCCTCATAAACTTTTTTCATTCAAACAGGTCGATAGCCATTCGCCTCCGAATATTTCTGAAATAAAGTAAATCGATGGTTTTATGACACAGTAAGAGAGAGTGGCCGAAGAAGGTTTGTGACGTGTAATTGGAGGATAACGTCTACCAATGGACTGCTAATAGCTTGACGATAATAAATATTGATATTTGTAGATTAGGAGGATAATGTGGGAACTTTCCTGCAATAATATCTAGTACAACACGAATACATTCCACCGATTTAATAATATTTACCGCGTAACCCTACACTGGTTGGTAGCGCAAGGATATCTAGGTTTAGTATGCCGCAGGAATGAGTGCAACAATTATTATTTAATCTATTACCATTTCAATTTTATTGCTTTGTTCCTGTTGGTGCACCGAACGGTGTGCGGTGTTTGTTTTATATAGGCACCCGTGCCGTGTATTTTTATTACCTGACTCGGTTTCTGGGAATAATAACCAAATCTCTTATTAAATCTGTACCCTAATTACGTAATACAGAATCAATCACCTTTAGGTTTGACCGGTTTGGAAGTTGATAAAATGGAGTGGGTTTTATAAATTTTCCGTAAAATTGCTCATAGACAGAAATAAATAAAAAAAAGCGTGTGGCACTCGGGGACTGCCGCGGTAAAGCTATTGCATAGCATTTGTAACCTCCATGACAACATCACGTTGTCATGGGAACCGTCATTACATGGTAGGCGGAGTGGGGGTGTTAGGTTTTATTTTCGTTACGTTACGGAATTTCTTGATTCGGTCGCCGCGCTCAAAGCCCGCGATAAAAGCTACGCAACAGCTTACTTAATAAATGAAACTAGTAGAGCCAATGTCAATGATTCTACTACCTACCTATCTACTTACTAAACATGACGCAAGTCCTAATAACCAGTTATTACCTAATTAAAAGGTAGTACATGCTAATTTAATGCGACATATAGACAGCATTCAGCGATAGTTGTCACACCCACATTAGAACTATTCAGCTTATCATCAACTAATTAAATGTTTGCTCTTATTATTGTGACGCCATGTTTGAGGACCGTGAAATAAGCTGAAAATAATTTTTGGTTTGTTTTATAATAATGTATTTGCTTTCAATGACGTCATGCGTATGTCAATTGCGGGGAACGGTAACTAAGATTGTAGTTGAAGGTTTGTATGATGATGATAAAAAACTTTTTTACAAAAAATACAACCGACTTCCAAACTACGAAGTGAAAAATAACTTTAATTTCGGAAGTCGGTGTCTTTGGATCAGTATTTAAGTTTTTTTTTTGACACCGACTTCCGAAATTAAAGTTATTTTTCACTTTGTAGTTTAGAAGTCGGTTGTATTTTTTGTAAAAAAGTTTTTTTTTCACTTTTTAGTGGGTTGATTTGTAATTTATCTAAGTTACAATCGCCTTATGTCAACAGCTCATCAAAAATACCCAAATCGCTATAGATGTGCCTTTAATATTTGAAGAGTTCCCTCGATTTCTCCAAGATTCCATCATCAGATCGTGACCAAATGACAATGGGACCAACTTGAAAGTATACACTTTCAAACAAAAAAAGAATTTTTCAAATCGGTCCATCCGTCTTCGAGTAATCGGGGAACATACATAAAAAAAAAGGAAACGCCCTTATAAGGCAAACAATGCTTTTGTATTTCGATATTTTTGATATTTTGGAATGCTGACTGATGATGATGATGAGAGCGATGATGGCCCTATATATCAAACCAAAACGTAGTAGTATCACCTTTTCGATCCGAATTAATACGTATGTAATAATCGCCTGGGAATAGGATCCTGAAATGAGCTTTAAAAATGAAAGCATCATCTCTGAATTTTAGAAAGTGCTGTCAAAAGAGAGTAATTATTCTGGTCAGTAATATAAAATCGGCATGTGGCTTAACATGATCAGCTTCTATGTTGCGAACAATCCATTCAACTCTCAAATGAACTAAACATTCTCAAAAGACACATAATATTATGTTTCAGGACGACAGCATACATTCGTTTCATAAGAGCACACATACTATCAGTCACTCTGTGACCTTGTAGTCTTCAGCACTCATTGCTGCATTGTTTGCAAAACATGCATACTTCGCACCTGAGCACACTGTGATTTGTTCAACGGTTGCGTTTCCTGCAAGGCTGTTGGTAGATCATCAGATTTTACAAATGGATATTGCAATTTGGGTTTATTTTCGTAATTACTCCGTGCATTAAAGTTTTGCTTTCAGTCATTTAATGAATAATACAATGTTCATTTCATTAACTATTTTTACATTGTGTCTAAATGTTTATAACTAAAACAAATTCCTTAGTTCAATCGATTCACTTCGAGGAACACGAACTTTTCCAGTATTGTACAAAGTTCATAAACCATTTAGGGGAATAAGAATAGTTTTCCATTAGAATAATGGAAAATTATCCGAACCTGCGTAACTTAGAACCAATATTTAACTTTCAAATTTTAGTAATGGTGATGGTTTAAGCAAGTATTGCTTACGTAAGGATTTTAGTTCTAGAATTCCAATTATTGACAGCAAATAAAAATCTTGTTAGAAGCAAACCATGACCAACATAACACCGGAAAGCAACATGCCCAAAGAAGCAATAAAACAGTCCTTACAAACTTCACAGTTCTAAAGTCCGCGACACATAACTGATAATCCATTGGACATACCAAACGCGTATAATGGTCATCGACCGGCCACTACTCCCATTGTTCCAGAGTAATGCGCGCAACACCATGAAATGGATAAAGCTTATTATATTAATTTGATTAAGTTTGTTTTAATAAAGTTTTGTTATTATGAAGAGTTGTACTATACGTTCTAAGGGGCTTTTTAAAACCATTGGTAGATTTTGCTAGAAATACAGCAAGTTATTCCAATAGTTGGTCCAATTTCAATATTGTTTGCTATTGTGAAGGTATGCAAATTATTTAATTAGGTGGAGAAATCAATATATCATAATATGTAACTTATAAGCCTATGGAAGATGTATATTGCGTAACGGCTAAAGCAGCAATGGAGCTAGTTGGATTGACATATTGTCCACTTTTATAATGGAATTAAAACCAGCTTAATTGTAGCACTAGGTAGGCGGACTCTACCATAAAATGCGTTTCTTTCTCGAACTTAGCTACACATTAAGAACACAACGAACATTTTCGGAAGTGACAATCAGGTGTAAAGCAGTTACCTCGGTTACGTCCGTCGTCCATCATGACTCGTGTGACGTCATATCCGCGGCCGCTTCCTTTCGATTTCGATTGTCTTTGACCGAGGCTTCTAATTACGATCATTGTGTATTGTATATAATGCAGTGAATATTAAGATGTTTTCTTTTTATTTTGCACCTTATCAGTATCCGAATAAGGATCGTTATTATTCATGTCGGTTGCGAAGTTTTCTGTTAATTTTATTGATTAATCATCAAGAGAGTTTTAGTAATTAACTAATTACTATTGTCTTCTCTATTTTCTGCTTCTATCATTGTTAAGTTTAATTGAATTGTTCCTATTTCCTGTGACACCTCTACAAGGCTGTTTTACCGCATTCTTTGTTAATTACATTTATAATAAAATATGTAATCGGAATTTATTTACTTTTCACATAGTTCCATGAAACATTCAATCAGATGTAACAAGCAGCTCCACGGCGAATTCTTCAAATTGGAATATGAAACATGGGTAGATAAACTGAATGAACTTGGACCGACGATGCAGTAAGTATTGAAGGTGCTGATGTTAACGATAAAAGTGAGAAGGTAAAAACTCAAGACATATCTAGGTACATCATAGAGTAATCGTTATGAATTGTAGGTT
Source organism: Agrochola lychnidis (assembly GCA_963680765.1). Classification (NCBI taxonomy): domain Eukaryota; kingdom Metazoa; phylum Arthropoda; class Insecta; order Lepidoptera; family Noctuidae; genus Agrochola; species Agrochola lychnidis. The sequence continues at coordinate 2,655,591 of OY796856.1, read as the reverse complement.
ACAAACGCAATAGAAAAGTTTTAATTGTCATGTTGACAAGCGTCTTACGTAGAATGACACAGCATCTGCATTCTGCTTGCGTAGTCTATTGAGGAGAATAGGTTGCCACTACGCTGGTAAACAGTAGGTCATCAACCAATCAATACGATTGTAATTCTAGACCCGTTATCGACGTTTATGATAGTTATTCACTTTTTGTTGCGGAAGAAAATAGAAGAACCGTGTGACGACATACTGAACTACAAATTGTCGGGAAGCAAGAGGTGTAGCGAGACAATCAATGAATTAGTAAGTCATACTCATAAAGTAGAGAATCCAGAAGTGGAGAAGTCGGGCTGTGGATGATTATGACGAAAGTAGAATCCGAAGATTTCAATCAACTACAGAAAACTTTGATCCAGGATTTGATAAAAGCAGAGGGAGAAGATAAGGTTCATTAAAAAGATAAACAAATAAAATTAAACATCAATGGTGTTTTCGTCATGATGCAAGCCAATGTGTCAGACGTCATCCAATCTATTAAATAAAAATGAGTTATTGTTCTATTGTGAATAATTGTGATTTATAAGCTGTGCACGATACTAATACACATGCAGGCAGGCATGAAGAATTTTATGCTGTGATATCGAAGAACTCAGTAAGTCCACAAAGTAATTACTGTACTGAGAAAATTAATCTAAGTAGTAAAACACCGTGATACAATAGAAGATTGGTTGTTAATCATAATATATAATTATTACAATTGCAACATCAATTAATCAAGATAGGCACCTTCCAGGAAACTGATGCGATTTCCGAAACGTTCTGCATCGATGAACCGGATATTTTTTTTTGCATCCTAAACTACGGCTTGTGTAAAATATTACACTAACAATTATTAGAAAAGCTATATTTGCATTGTCGTGAATCTCTACTCCCACATTTGAGTATTGTATGGACAAGCCACACTCGAGATCTCTTGAGTCGAGATTATTGAATAACAAAATTTACTTTGAATCAACTTTGATATAAAGAATAATCACTACGCGCTTAAAAACTTCTACAAATTTTTCAAGACGAAACGTTGACAAGAACGGTTATAAAGGGGCTGCTAAAATTATCCAATATTAAGAACCGTCTCGTAGATATCTTGGTAAGACTAGGTAACCAGCATCATAAAACAGCTCATGAATATCAAAACAATTACTGCCTCATCGCTTGAGTTTATTAAACGCAGTCTAGGGAACAATAAAACTAAAGGCGAAATATCCCTTTCAAATAAATTCTATTCAGATTCTCATCTGACGTTGAGCATCGGTTTCTCTAAGCGCGTGTGCAAACACGTTGTAAATAACGGGCTGTCAAAAACATGCGTATTTGATTGTAAATCAAATATTGAGCTCAGTTTCACTGAGATTTTTAGGTTTCCAATTTCCCATGACCTTAATACAAGGTTTAAGATTTTCTTCTTCTTGTTATATATTTACTTTCGTAAGTGATGTTTTGTTACTGTATATTTTTTCAACATAGTCTTATCAGCATCTTTCAAATCGAATTCCATGTCTGCATTGTTAAGTTTGACATATTTATCAATATTCAATGCATGCTACATACAGTGTATTGCAAGCGTAATTATTTTTCATACTTTACAAACTGTGTAAGAATGAAATTAAAAGCTGACGGCCACACAATTTCGGTCATCGTCATACGATTTCTTGCTTTTATTTATAACTTCTTAGTTCGGTTTCATATTAATTGGATCCGTCGCCTCGACTTCCGTTGCACTAATTTCGTCTTCGATTTTTACTTACTTACATTTCTAATTTTTAATCTCTGGGTTGTAAAATAAACTTTTTAGCTCTAGAATTTTTACCATTAGATATATAAAAGACCAGTAATATTATAAATAATAATAAAATAAGCAACCTTTAGAAAGTTTTACAAAAAATTATAAGTAGACGAAATTCAACAAACAGGACAGAAGCAGAATCAGAGTAAAAAATGCATCAAATCAAAACAAGAAAAGTGGTCATTCAACTAATACCACCTATAAAATAATTTTAAGAATAAATAATAATTAGAATATACTTCTGACTAATGAAACTGCTAGACTGACGGACGACAGTATGAATATGTATGTATATTGCACTCGGCCCGCCCCGGCAAACATGTGCTGTCTAAAAATAGGCGTCGATAAGTCCGCTTTGTTTGCTTGCCTAACTTATTTGTTTTAACGTTTTTCACTGGAAACTATTTTGTTGGTGTAGTAAACATAATTTCTTGTTTCGTAATGTTTCTCACTATATTATTTTCTACAGCAATGTACGTTCTGACGGTTACTATGTACTTTTGGCTTTACTAAGGGAAATCCGGCGCTGTTCATAGTTTATTTGAATTTACCAGTTTTATATGTTTCCTATGTATATTTGGATTACGCTATCGTCAAGATCTTTCCTATTTCTTTTTTAATATATTTTAGGCAGACATTCGGCCTCAAAGAAACTCATGATGTGGTTTAAACGGAACATGTTTGACTAGAAGATTACCATTTACTTTTACCTCGATGTTATGGTGATTTGTAAAAGCGGATATTTTAATTATTCGCATAAATATGAAGTTCATTCATCTTTTGTGTATTTGTATGATTTGTAATGGCATTTGGAATACCTTGTATACAATTCTCATCATTCATAGTTTCTGCTTTCTCTCCTTCAATTTGTTGGTCTTGAGACAAACTTGTACTAGTTTCCATTTTAGCATCAAGTATCTAATCTCCATTTTAACTGTAGTCCATATTTAGCAACAGGTGTGCGGAGAAACTTCGACATTTTTGTGCAATTTTACATCTATTGATTTTATGCAAATTACTGATTCACACTTGGAGCTGGTGTCTTGTTTCACTCCAATTATTAATAAAGTTTATAAGCAATAAACAGCACTTGATCGGAGAATTACTGTTGCAACGACTATAAATCTCGTAGACGTTTAAATAGTGAGTGATATAATGCTGTTTCACGTGGACTTAGAAATCCAGACAAAACCAATAGACAGATTGGCTGCTTATTGTTGAACCTATTAGATATCATATCATTCGCTAATTTGTTTCAGCGAGGGATTTCTGGCTCGCCTTCAAACGCAACCATGCAGACTTGAATAAACAAATTGGACATAAATGATATTTAATAATAAATAATAGCTGAAAACACATAAACAAACACGGAGCTAAATACAGACGGGTGTGGTATCTAAAATTAAATAAGGGAACTAGGACTCTTTCAATATTTAACAAAAATTAGGGATAATAATCAAAAATCCAAGCACTTATCAATAATATAATGAATTAGCGAGTGAGTGTATATAATTTGTGTGTCGCTGTACGTAGGTTCAGAATTGTAATAAGAAGGAAAAACGAGGGCTTCCTTCAACGTAGTTTACGGATTTACGTGTGAAACCGTCTGATAATAATGCATGTAATCGCACATAATTGGTGTTTCCTATTGTTAAACGCTTCACAGTTCTTCGGCTGTAGGTTTTGGGGCCACATCATTGATTTCACATGGCTTTTATCATATCTAGAAGTCACAGCAAGATGCCATAAAATTGTGTCAAAAATATTCCACAACGCAAGTCTTCATGAGTATGAATGATGCTCCAACTTTTTAGAATTCCACGACAGTAAGAACGAATCTTCTCGAAGACGTCAATAGCATACTCTGCATTCATGCTAAGTATTCCCGTGCAGAAATATTTGACATAACGCGGCAGTTACTCGAGCAAAGGTTAACAGAATATGCCACGGTCGAAGCAACATTGTAATTGGTATTCCCAAGATGACAACCGACGACAATCATGCAATAAAAACCTGAGATGAACGTAGCGGCCTATGTAGTGCTCGCTACTGCGACGTGAATGAGAATATTTACCGACGGAAACTGAATGATCGAGGGAGTAGTTCTTTCTTATAGTAGGTTTTTTTTCCCCTTATTTCAATTTGCAATCGGTCGTCAGACCATAAGCGAATTCGTTGCATGACAAGTGGCGTTGTAGTGGAGCAGCCAGTGCTGCGCTTCCCACTTATAGAAGGTGGTTCCTCTTCAGCCTTTTTACCACCGCTGTCGGGTTTAACAGTTCAGCAACTAGTGGGTTTGGATGCAAGGTTAGGCGTGCCTTATGTTGTCTTTTGTACCGCTCGATTTCAGAGTTTACTGATGGCATTTGTAGATATTCGTGGATTTCGTCGTTCCTAGCAAACCAAGGTACCTTTGCTATTGATCTTAGGATACCATTTTGGACTCTCTGCAGGCAGAGTATGTTGGTTTTGCTGGCAACGCCCCACAATTGGATGCCGTAGGTCCATATTGGCTTAAGGACCGAGTTGTAGGTGAGGAGTTTGTTGTCTACAGAGAGCACATAGTTTCTTCCCATGAGCCAATACAGGTTACGAAACTTGAGGTTTATCTCGTCCCTTTTATTTGTAATGTGATGCTTCCATGTTAATCTGTGTGTGGTAGCGTGTCAGGACCACGTTTAACAGGTGGGGTGTTTCCGTGTCTGAGCGTGAAGGTGATACGGTGAGACTTGGATGGTAGGTATCATTCAAATTTGTTTTTGAGCCGTTCTTCTGCGTTTTGATCATCTTTGTACGGAAAACCTTAACACTATATGTATTTACAATTGTTCAAAATGAAATTCTTTCTACGTTTGTCAAAAGCCCACTATTCATAACCAAATTAAGTGTGGTAGCGGACATTAGATGTGTCAAATTGTCATAATGTGTGAAAATAATTTGGACAGTTAGTCACACGTTACCTTTAATTAACTTACACCTGTGCGGTACCGCAGTACCGCTATAGATAACATTCTCCGCATTCATTTCCGGATTACTGCTATCTTTCTGAGCTCCTATTTATATTCAGCTAATGAATATTTCATTTTTATTGTAATTGACGGATTCCCTAGCATTGACCTCAAAATGTTAATGTCATTGCCTTTCTGTTAAACGCTTGTGACGTTTGGTATTAACACTGGCATTCGTTGACAAAGTGAAACGTTTATTGAAAAACTATGTAGTAAGGAATGGCAAACCCATTACTTGTCTGTCACAATATCAACCATATTGTATTAGACAATCATTGGCTAATAAGCACATCCAGCATTTCTTGCTCCTATATGCAGGGAAGCCATAATACCATCAAATGATTTCGTTACACTATGGCACAACGGTCAAACTATCTCAAAGATCCTTCAAGACTTGACTGATGGCTGCATTGTCAGGCTAACAATGGACAGGTCGTTCGTTCCACTGCCAGATATACGAAACATCATTGCTTTGTTTGATTCACCTGCATGTTTTTCAAGTGGTACTGCGAAACATGGAGAACCTTTTAAATAAGCCTCTTTTTGTTTTAAACTTTCACTAGGCTTTACATGCGATGCTTTTAGGAATTTTGAGCTAGGCTTTCTTTCTCAAGGAGGTTATTCAACGAAATCCAACTATCCAAATCCTCGGCCTTCGACACTTTAATTAAGTTCGTATTTTTAACCGACTTAAAAAAAGGAGGAGGTTCTCAGTTCGTCGGGATATTTTTTTTTTGCATGTTCCCTGATTACTCGAAGATGGCGGGACCGATTTGAAAAATTCCTTTTTGTTTGAAAGGGTATACTTTCAAGTTGGTCCCATTGTCATTTGGTCACGATCTGATGATGGGATCTTGGAGAAATCGAGGGACCTCTTCAATTATTATAGGTACATCTATAGCGATTTGGGTATTTTTGATGAGCAGTTGACATTAGGCTAACTTAGATAAATTACAAACCAACCCACTAAAAAGTGAAAATAAAAACTTGTTTACAAACAATTCAACCGACTTCCAAACTGCAAAGTGAAAAATAACTTTAATTTCGGAAGTTGGTGTCAAAAACTAAAATAATGATTCAAAGACACTGACTTCCGTAATTAAAGTAATTTTTCACTTTGTAGTTTGGAAGTCGGTTGTATTTTTTGTCAAAAAGTTTTTTTTTTCATTTTTTATATCCATCGTCCAAAAAACCTGAAATCTGGTGAAGCCTTATATAATTTCTAGATTAAATTTATCATCATATTAACTTTCCTTGATTGGCAATAGGATCATGATTAAAACTAATAGAATATCGCGCTACTTCCAAACCACTTTTAAATCTAGCTAATGCAAGTTTTTATCTTCAATTCATTTGCTTTCAACATCAAGGTTTCCTTCACAACTGTTTGCGGTTTACCGTTGGTACACTTGTATCCTATGATCTAGAAATATCTAGCCCTTGTTATGAAACCAAGCCGGCAATTGGTCACGTTTGCTTCTAGCTATTTATTTTAAACCGTTGTTTGTGTAACGGGCATACATACACACTGGTTGGTGAAGTCATTATTTCGGAAATTTTTGAAACGGTAACACGTTGAAACTAACAATTTTCTTGAATGTAACGTTTTTCCGTATCAATGATTTTAGTTGTTTTTTATACTGTCCTGTAACAACTGTTTTAGCTGTTATCAATTTATTTTATGTACGATTTGATAATATTCATGTAGGTCAGGTTGTAAATAGTTGAGAAAGTCGATGCTGCGTGTCGATCAGATGTAGATCGTTATCCGCATATTTAAACGTAATTGATTGCTGACAACAAACAGATTTAGACAGAAGCATTTAACACTTGTACATAAATTAAACTCTATGTAAAGCTATTATATAAATATAGCTGAAGTACCTAGCGGCAGGCGGCGGGGTCATTGGAAATTTTATGTACATAGACGATGGGATTACCGTATCTCTTATCTTTTAAAGATAAGTTTAATAATATTTAGCGTTCTTTCAGAAATTCAGAATCATGGTGAAATAATAGTCATGCTTAACTGAGACCATAATATAAAAATTTGAGGCTTTGGGAGCACTTCAAATTGCAAATAGACGTAAAAGAAGGAGTCAAGACAAGACAAAATAGGGAAACGAAATTCTCACTAAAGACAAAAACTTGATTCAAAGTAGATTGAAGAATCAATTACTTAAAACACATACAATAATAGGTTTGTTACATTGTGTTGTGAATAGGCGAAAGTTTTGCATCGACGCCAAATTGTCATCAACATTATAGCATTTATAGCCTAGTAAAAATAAATGAGTAAATACCGACTGTCACCCAGCAGCGCGTGTTGTGGGTTGTAAGGATTACGAATTTACGATAGATTCTGTTAAACCAAATACTAACAAACAAACAAACACTGATTGAACAAAACAAATACTAACAAACAAACAAACAATGATTGAACAAGCTCATAACTATCCGGTAAAATATTTTTCATTTCTCCAGGAGAAGAATAAAAAAGGATTGTGTGGTTTTATGAAACTACGGTAAAAGTGAAACTTCTATAGGCGCCGCCATATTGGCCTTGGCTGCTCTGACGAGCGCCTTTGACTTTATCCCTACTCCGCGGCCGACCGTCACGCGACATGCAACACACAGACGAAAAAGTTTGAGACGATGTAATAAAAGTTTCACTTTAAAAACTTGGAAAACGAAGTAAAAAGCAACAAAAACCAGATTTTGAAAACCGAGTCAAAAATTTAAAACTCCACAATATTGAATACTATATTTAACATTTAATTAAACATACGACACGATCTCCGCACTAAATAAATACGAAGACATGGCTAAAAAAAATTTACATTGGCAATGTTCCGAGTTTTTGGTACTCGTAACGCACTAGAGACTGGCTGTCAAGTGTTCCCGTTTGATATTTGGAGCATTCAAACGTTTTGTAGGCGCACTCTAGAGAGACCGTGATTTTTGGAGTAGTTGGAGAGGGATTTTGCAAGCTCTTAATGTAAAGAGGTGGAACACAGAGATACTACTGGAATCGGATTTAGAATTTACAATTCTAAAGCTTCTACGGAAGCCTCAGTGCTAATTGACTATTCAATTAGAGAGTGAGTGTTGTTAGGGGTATTTGTTGGAATGACAGATAACTCGTAGCATCTGTAGGCTGATAATTGAATACCCCAATGCATTTTTTTTTAGTTTCATTTACTGCTGCTTCGGGATAAATGGCATGTTCGTTGAAGAGCTCCATTTTCGTAATATTTACAAATACTATTATGAAGAGAAATGTGGTATTATGAAGGATCATTGACCCACTAATGTGTTACGCGTCATACATAATACTCATAATCTTTTCATGGAACCTCCAAATTAAAGTAATATGTAGTACTGATACGTTACTGCTCGTGTTGAGTAAGTTGTAAATTATATTAATTGTAGTACATGAAATTTTGTTGGAACTCGGAGCCAAGTAGAACAATTAATAATTATAATAAGCAGAAATGCTGAGACTGAATTACTTCAGGAACTGATCGTGCAGTTTAATGCGTAATAATAACGATGAAATGGAGGAGAAAATGATGTTGTTTTACTGTCGATTATCCATTAGTCATGCTCAATGTTGGTCTATTTGCAGATTACATGACAACCATGACCCAGTCTTGTGTTGGTCGGATCAGCACAGTAACAAATCCAATATTCCTGAAATATTTGAAGCTGGTAGCGCCACATTAATGCACATTACACACGCACACATGGACCCTGACGATGTCATTGGCTCACACACAGGTGGATGTAACATTACACTGCGTAGCAACAAACAATTGGGTCGCTAGCTCACGCACACATTTGTAATAATGGTTATGTATGCGCTAATGCAGTAAGTGCATCTGATTCGCTTGTTTGCTGTCATCGTGATGTGTCTATTTCTGAGATATTAAGCTAAGATAAAAGACAAACAAATGAGTCAGCTGGTCTGCGCTGAGACGCAAAAACACAGAGTTGATTTGTAGTTTTGCGTACTGCATATTTGTTTGGAACCTACAAAATAACCATTATAACATACTATATATCAGAATCAGAAACTACACTAGACATGCACATAGACGTAACAGGTTATAAAAGTAGAAACTGTCAGTGTCTCACTTCTTCACAAACATGTCTTGACATCATTAAAACTAGTAGTTCTGCGAACAGTAGACCTCGCGAGCACAAACTTTTTACAACAATTAATAAACCACTAAAGTTATTTAAAACGGGATATTTACCATGTTTTTTGTTTAAAACGGGATATTTTGTTAAAAAAAACATGAAACATGATAAATATCCCGTTTTAAAAAACTATAGTAGTGAAAATAACCATGTCAGTTTAAAATCCTATAGTTAATATACCTATCCAACTTAAAAAAACCGACTGCAGCTGTAACTACATCCATTTAGCTGGCAGGGGGGACAACACTTGACTCTAACAAAAATTAGCACTTTAAAGCTTAATATTGTGCAAACGGATTCCTGAATCAAAAAATAGTTTTCACACACCCACACGATACCCTATAACATAGGAAATCATCCTCACTTTACGTGTAGGAAGGGGAGGTACCCTAAAACAAATATTTATCAAGATTTTATTTTACCACTTTGTCGACCGGCGCGCGGCGTGTTCAATGTATGCCAAATTACAGCTTTCTAGTATTAACATTCTCTGAACTAAGCCGGGGATAAACAGACAGTCAGATGGACATGACGAAACCATATCGGTTCCATGTTGACTACAGAACCCTAAAAAACAAAAATTATGAGTAAAAATTTGTAGGCCAGTTAGAAAAATTAACTAATAGGTTTTAATAAATAGTAAGCAATTCACTGCATTTTGAGAAGCTATTCTGCTCATCATGCCGAAAATCCTTATCAAATCTTTACCATTTTTTTTTGAGACCAGCATAGAGCTACCTTTTAAATAAAAAAAGAACCATCGAAATCGGATCTCATAAAGCGGAGATATCCAGCAGCCCCGCTATTTGCCCCATTTTGGAGGAAGTAGCCCTCCAATAAAAAATCCGCGACGACTAAAAATAAACATGTACACCAAATTTCGTCCAGATCGGTTGTAAAATACGGAGAATTACTAAAGGAAAATTTACTTTCATGTGTCAGTTTGTACGTACAAACTGACACATGAAAGTAAATTTTGCCAGACTTGATCCAGAGACGCTTCGCTCGCTCGGTCAAGTAATCGCTAAGATTTTGCCTCATTCAGTTGAATCCATATCTAAACGTGTGATGCATGGACCGGTCGACCTTGCAAGCTATGGGTGTGTTAATTGTATGTAATTTAGTACCTACACAGTGTACTTGCGTACTGGGCCAGCCCATACGACATTTTAATTCTGCCGTATTACTTTCCAGTTTATTGTTGTGATACGTTGCGTTCGGATCAAATGAATCAAGCTGATGAGAATTGAGAGGCCCTCAACTTAAGTTTTTAGAAAATGTTAATTTCTTCGACAATAGACAGAATAAATGAACGGGATAAGCTCAGGGGGCCTACCACCAGCTCAAAAGCAGTATTATTTTAATATTACTTCAGTGGGAGAAAGAGATGGAGCTATACGTCCTGTAGAGCTTCATCTCTTTTCCACACTGAAATAATATTAAAATAATACTGCTTTATGAGCTTGTGGCAGGCCCCCAGATCAACTTCATGTAGACTCCATTCAAAATAAGATTAGACATTTAACTATAGTAGATTATACAACAAGTGAAAAAAAAAGGGAATTTAATTCGAGGGACTAAGTTGGATCCCGAGAGCAGAATCCTGAGCGGAGCGAGGGATACAAGGACCGAGAAGATTTTTTTTTTCACGAGTTGTGTACTCTACTTTTTACCATTGACTGTGAGAAAATTAATTTTCCTTTTTCTCAAGAATGCGTAGAGGTATCCAGTTGAAATTTATACCAAATACGTAAATCTATGGTCCCTTGGAGCTCTAAAAAAATCAAGCTTCTAAGTCAACGCAATAAAAAAATACGGCCAATTTATGCGTCATATTATTTTGATACTCGCAAATAAATCAAAACCTACAAGTACTTCCCCTTGATCTAGTATCATGAAATTTGGCAGGAAGCAAGGTCTCACAGTAAATATAAAGGAAATGTCCAAAAATCGATAATATATAGTTTTATCACACAAAATTAACTTTTTTTTGTGATTACAAACTTACATTTGCAGTTGGAGAATTGAGCGTGACGTACATCGATGTATGGGAAAACATGTTTTTACCCGACTACGGCAAAGCCAAAAGGAAGGGTTATGATTTTAGCAGTCTATGTATGTATGTATGTATGTATGTATGTTTGTTTTTACGTGTGTTCCACCGTAGCGCCTAAACTACTAAACCGATTTTGATGAATGAGGTATCAATAGATTCGTAATAATGGTCTGGGTGACATAGGCTATATAATTTTTCCCTAAATTTAATTTGGTGGACTTTACACGTAAATTTCTAACCTCGAAAAAAATTAAAATGGGATGATCATGACATGTTTGGTATCATAAGAAAGGTATTGACGAGCACATTACAAATATGTATATAATATTATATTTTCAAAGTAAATAAATATGTTTAAATCGTTAAAAACAAGCAAAAGTGAGACTGCGCTATGTAGTATCGCAAGATGATACCAACGTGCAGTTAATCAAATCTTAATAAATAGTAACGATTTGTAATTCCACTCCTATGAAGAAAAACAAGTACTACGAAATATTTATATTTTGGATTTCTTCGAAGTTCGATATAGATATATGGTGTTGGCGTCGAAATAAATCGCTCTATGGTTTCGTCCAAAGCACTATGCACTGCTATTGGAATTTAAAATAGGTTAATTACTGAACTATTGTATTACTCTTATTTACGTTTATCAAGTGTAAAAACGGAAAAGTATAAAATAAAAAATGAAGTTTAATAAAAACTGTAACCCGACTACGGGAAAATAAAAATGATCTAAAAAGTACGAAACAAGCAAATATTTCAGACAGAAATCAAGACATAGGTACAAAAATGGTCAAGGTAAAGCCGTCGTCGCATGCCATTATAATTTTGTAGGTATTCCTGGCACCAACATGGTATACAGGCATGCGACCACGGCTTTACCTTGACCATTTTTGTACCTATGTCTTGATTTCTGTCTGAAATATTTGATTGTTTCGTACTTTTTAGATCATTTTTATTTTCCCGTAGTCGGGTTACAGTTTTTTTATTAAACTTCATTTTTTTTTCAACTACAATAATAAATTTGTTTTTGGGATAAATTCATCCCAACTAATAATACCCTTCATTGTGCGTGGTCCGACACGCACTTAGCTGGTTTTAGTACATAATTCGTATAATTCGTGCTTGTTCCAAATTCAAAATGTTTTTATTCACTCAGTGAGTAAAAGAGAGTTTTATTCACTGTTATCGATGAATAAAATGCCCCTTTTCGAGTGGCAATGGTAAAAAACCTTTTTAGGGTTCCGTAGTAAACAAGGAACCCTTTATAGTTTCGTCATGTCCGTCTGTCTGTCTGTGTCTGTCTGTCCGCGGTCTAGCTCCGAGACCCTTAGTACTAGAAAGCTGTAATTTGACACAGGTATACATATTAATTACGCCGACAAAGTGGTAAAACAAAATTATAAAAAACATTTTTTTTAGGGTACCTCCCATACACGTAAAGTGGTGATGTTTAATTTTTTTATTTTTTTATCCCATAGTGTGGGGTATCATTGGAAAGGTCTTACAAAAACATTATGAGTTTGTGAAAACCATTTTTGGATTAGTACCCCTGCCAGCTAAATGGTTGGTTTTGGATGTGTGAAAAAAATCACAGCAGTAGTTTATATAACGAAATTAAAAGGAAAACTATCACAGCTAAGTAGGCTTTACTAGTTATCGAGTAATAATCAACCAACTTAACTTTGCAGTTGCAAAAACATGTTTTCCGTATGGGAGAACATGTTTATCAACTACAAAGTTAAGTTTGTTTTTGGGATAAGTTCATCCCAACTACGGAACCCTTCATTGTGCGTGGTCCGACACGCACTTGGCCGGTTTTTTTACAGTCCGTTCAACCGATTTTGACTTCTATTGCGTTGGTGGAGCAGTGGTAGCCCAGTGGTAACGGCCGCGACTTACGAGTTGTAGGTGGTAGGTTCGAACCCAGACAGGCGCTTTCTTTCTTCTGTCTTTCTTTTTATTTAAAAACGTTGCCCCACGCTAGGAATTTCTCCTGTATTGTGGGTGCTTTTACAATCATTTATAGTCACATACACAAATAGCCAGACCCGGAACAACTACTTGTAGGTCATACAAATATTTGTTCAAAAAAATAAAAATTACCACTATTTCATCACCACTGCTCTCAAAACGGTGAAGGAAAAACATCGTGAGGAAACCGGCATGTCCTAGAACAGAAAATTCGAAGACATGTGACATCTATCACCCGCACTGGGCCCGCGTGATGGATTACGGCCCACTCCCTCTCACAGAGAGGAGGCCTGTGTCCCGGCAGTGGGAACATTTATAGGCTGATGATGATGATGATGCGTTGGTGGTATGATAAATGGCAGCTGCAGTAAATAGTTGGTATTGTAACTACTTTTTTTTTTAATGCCATCCTTATGTCATCTGCTAAAAAGCAGGTCACAAAGGTGCTTTTAGCGATCACAGAAAAGATGTCAGATTTGGATGTTGAAATGCAATGAGAGAAACTACAGAGTTCAATTTATTACGAATGTTTGTTGAACGTTCTACAATGCAGTCTGCTTATTCCACAGATACTCAATTTAACAGCGTGAAACATACCTTATCGTGACGAGAATACCCACAAACGTCTGTCTCCTTCGCGTTTTATGGCTAATAACGCTTCAAACAGGACGCATTATATCTTTGTATTTTGTTACTCTACGGTACCGCAATACAATTCTGAACTCATTCATGTGGATAAATGCAATGTCCTAACGGGTTGAACAGTTACGATGAGCGCAAAATTACTGCTTGTGAGTACGTTTTGCATAGATATGGCGGGTTAAGGGTTAATACAATTGCATAATGAGTTAATAGTAGGAAGTGATGATGTAAGAATTAATTACGACAGTGACATCCTTTCGTTCTGGAAGATTTTTCTAGTCACTAAACGACAGCACTGTCTCTCAAAAAGCGTTTGTCTCCATGCTAGCAATTAATTGCCAATTAACAGGGTTAATAGTAAGATACCTTTCAATCGTACTTGAGGGGCTTGTGGTTAAGTAATAACAGCCGCACGGGTCGATCGATCAGGTTAAGTTACGCTTGCCGCAGTTGGTCCGTGGATGTGTCACCATCTTTACATACCAAGCCCCCTCCGTGCCTCGGAAAGCACGCTGAGCTGTTAGTCCCGGCTATCATTTTTGGGTTTTGACAGTCGTTACGAGTCGTCAGAACCTCGAAAGTCTGACAGCCAGTCTTACCAAAGGTGCATCGTATTACCCAGTAACTGGGTTGGGGATGTCAAATAGGTAGCCGCTCCATGTAAAATACTGGTACTCAGTTGCATCCGGTTAGACTAGAAGCCGACTCCAACATAGCTGGAACAAGGCCTATATGGATGGATGGGATAATGATGGAATAATGATGGATAATGATGTATATGACGACCAAGCTCTATAGCGCACTTTTAAATTCTTGCCATTTTCTGCACTAACTAAAACATTTTAGCTTTAATAAAGGTATTCTCAAAAAAAGTAATCCTATCTGAGAAAATCAAACAGCAGCAGCCATTTCTGGATATAGATATTGTAGCGACTCCTGCGCCAGCCGGCCATTCACCTGCAGTAGGATGCCGTAAGCAGTCGGGTGACCTTCATTCCGATGCAATTTCATTCAAATTCTTATTGAATCTTGTACTTTAGTCGCATACTGATCCAAGAATGCGAGGATACAAGATTATTAACTTGTTGTTTATAAAAGTGGAAGGTGATAAGTTTGTAATTAACTTAATACAATGACTCTTCTCTCTAAAACATACTTATTTTATCTGTAGGGCGGACTAGCTAGTACTCGTATCATGAATTCTAGGAGAGCTTGTATAGTCTCAAGGCATAATCTATATCTAATGATGAAATTGAACAAGAACTAAACTATGATGCCATTGTTAATGCGACGGTATTCACAAACATAATAAATCTCAGAAAGAGGATACGCCTATGCATTGATCATAAATTCCAATCAGCGCAACTCATTGATTTGATAAACAAAAATCGATTTGACGTTCCAGACAAACTACATTAGATGGTTTATTTATAAAATCTTACTGGCGTAATCGCTGGTAATGTACAAGATAATAATAATTGTGATTGTAAACAGTAGCAACGTAGTAAAATCAGTGCACTAAGTGGAAGCATTTCCAAGGACGGTGGCGACGAGGCCGCTCTCTATACCGCTGCAGTAGAAGGAAATAAATCAGATAAACATAATCATTTGATTCAATTAATGTAATATTGGTACCACAATATATGGGACTCCTTAGGACCTCCTCCGGTAGAACGAATTCCGAAATATGACACAATGAATGCAATATTGCTATTTAATATAACCTTAATAGCAGTGACTGGCAAAATGTGGGTGTAATAGAGATACATCTCTGTCTAACCCTTCGGAAACACAGACATGATGTTCTGATGTGTGTGTAATAAACTAATAATACTAGTAAAAAGTATGGATAAAATGAATGGTGATAGAAAAGACTGGATGGTAAAGCAAATTGGGAAAGGTAATACATATGTATAACAAGTTGTCGCAAATGAGGTGAGGCTTTTAAAACATAATAAGATTATATCTGAACGAACTAAATATAACGGATAATACTGACATTCCACAGTCAATACAACAGTTTCCGATGACAATACAACATTAAACTAAACTGCTTATTAGTTCATAGAAACCTACATAGCCTAGCAATGCCATGTAAATTTTGAAACGCTGATTAATTTTACGACCAACGAACAGCTAAAGGACGTGATTACTTATCAATATGAAACTATTTTAATAATTACCAGTTAGTTGTATAATGAACTATTCGGAGCATTAACTTCCCGGTAATTTTCTATTTATCAATTTTATTATTAGTTCAGAAATAACTTCGTTAGCAACTAGGTATTTATTATCTACAGGAAAAATATTCTTGGTTTAGTAGAATTGGTAAGTTTGTACTCAATATGGTTATGAAACTACAACTAAATAACTGATCTATCTACAGAGGATAGTACAGAACTTACTATAATCGCCAGGACTCACAATCTCAATCGAATTAGTGGCCGTAGCCGTACTACTTACTACTCCGTGTTATAGTGTAATGTTATTAGTGCACGAGCGGATATTGCCACTCCATTTGAGACAATCCTTTTCTTAGTCTCGTCTTACGATAGCAAATGTGCCGTATTTCTATGTGTAACTAAGAGCTACTTATCGTTGTCTTTACATTTTGGTCCAGATCCTCCGAAAATTACGTACACCAAGCTAATTCTCAAAGAAATTGCCACTCCAGCATCAGATATAATCGTTTCCTTAGTCGCTTCTTACGATAGAAAATGTTTCGTATTCATAATTGAGAAACATCTTGGCCATAAAATTTTGGTCCTTAGGTAAGCCAGAGCCCCTGAATATTACATACACCAAGCAAATTCTCAAAGGAAGGAATTTCATTGGTTAAACTTACATGAAGGTTCAAATAACTTAGATAGTGGTGAGCAGTAAACTTTGCAAGATATAATAGATTTGATGTTCGTGCAGTTAATAGTGTATTCAAAAGAAATAAAATACCTTTTAAAGCTGCACCGGTTAATAACTATTTATTTATTTATTTATTATGGGACAATAAACAGCTACAATATAAAATGTTTACAAATAATAATATAGGCTCATAAGTAGTATTAACAATATTGCAGCCCACTACATTATCCGCATGTTAACAAAATTAAGATAAGGTAAAAAAGTGCCACTAGATTAGCATTACTCAGATATATAAAATAATTGATTATTAAAATACAGTACAATTAATTAATTATTAAAAAAAAAAATTGGATAAAATTGTAAAAATAATAATTGGGTTAATTCCTTATGCGAACTATGCGGATTAAGCAGAAGTAATTGAAGAATTAAATGTAAAAGTAAGTGCTAATACGTAACATGTGTTCATTGCAACAGACTAGAGGCAAGGTGTACTAGACGGCTTACGTTGACGCATCCCTACAAATGCAATTACCAATGATACACTGAATAACACAGACTACGATAGTAACAGTTTTATTAACTATTGCTATAGTAAAAACAGCTTTAGGATAAATAGGAGCTTCAAGTCTCAAATTTTGGCAAGCTCACATTCAAAAGCTTATTATTTTACGATGTGATAATATGAATGGTTGTGTTAATCTGGCGTTGCCATTCATATTTATCAAATGGCGTAATATTGCACAGACAGTATACTATCCAATTTCATGCTTATGTTGTTTTTATTTCACTGTCTTCACTTTCAAAAGGTCGTTAGCATGATAGATCTTTACAACGACTTTGCACATATTCCTGTTGATTCGTGAAAGACACTAAATTGTCTAGAACTCTAGAACCGTCTAGAACGTCATCTTCCCAGCGTTTTCCGGTTTGTAACAAGTGTCCACCGTGCGTCATGTTCTTATACGAAAGCTGCCATATGCTCCAAATTCCTTAGTTCTAGGCTTTACATAAAAAGTCTTTCGTCTGAGATCGATAGAATAGAATAGAATAATTATTTATGTGCATAGAAAGTAGGTACAAAAAATGCAGATGTTTTATAATTAGAGATCCTTATACTTTCTACCTTAAATTAGGCATGTACAAGTGCTTAATAGTCTAAAAATACTGTCAATATGAAAATTCTTGTAATAATATGGTCATTAAAATAAAATAAAGATTTAAAGATATCAGGATTCATTAGGTAACTATAAAGTTTTATCATTTAGAAATTCACAAATGGAGTAATAACACTTATCAATTAATAAGACTGACAATTTCTTTTTAAACAGTGGAATTGACTCGTTTTTTATTCCATCGGGTATTTTGTTAAATATAACCGGGCACATACATATAACACTTTTCCTTAATAATGCAATGTTATGACCACTAACACATAGCATGTTTGTATACTGCTTTCTAACTGGACGTGTTCTATTGACAGACAGCTTATTAAAAAGATGGATAATTGATTTTACAAAAACAGCTATTTCGAAAATGTAAAGTGATGGGAATGTTAGCAATTTTAGGGTCTTGAATACAGGTACGCAACTATCTGTTATTTTCATGTTACACATTGCCTTTATGCATCGTTTTTGAGCCTTGAATACCTGTTCTCTCAAACTACAATTTCCCCAGATTATCGATTTTCTAGACAAATTATTTTAGTAGCTTGTCCATTACAAACCAATGTATGGACCACTATTTTCTAAACACGTTTGCCTTTTGCCGTGTTTTGACCTAAAACCCGGAGCCTAAGAAAGGATAAGTGGCACTTACATTAACATGCTACTTTGTAGAAAACAAGGAGGCCTAGATACAAAATGTGGACACGACCAAAGGTGATGCAAAAACATGTGACCCTGATTCAAATGCTGATCTGATCAGCCAACGCACTTATTACGTTCTTGACTTTCACAGTCAAGTTCAACATGTTCATTTTAAAAACGTTGACCAGTGCAAAAACCCGTCAATGCGTTATGCAATATTTGTGATCGGCAGTTTTTTCATTCAGCGATTTCTCTTCCATTAAAGTTTCAGGTTTGGCAGGATTATTTTCATGGGTAAATTGTTCCTGGTAGTGGCGGCGAAGTGAGGTGTTTCTTTTATGTTAATATTTTACGACTCAAAATTAACAGACTTTTATGTTCAAGACATTAAATATTGATTCGCTTATAGCCTGATAGCCCAGGAGCACATATAATAAAATAATACTTTGTTATACATTAGGTCATTGGCAGTGTGTTAACGTCGTAAAGTCGCAAATACTGACGATAATCGGTAAACATATCAAAGACAAGGAATTTATAGACCTCTTTCTGCCAAAATGTCATCTCAACATAAATAATCACGTTCTGTAATACAGGACATTACTTCAATTCTACAATAGTCTTCACCCGTCAAGTCAAGAATACACTCATCGTTTCAGTAAACTAGATCGACATGTCCAGTGACGGCTATTTTGAGCTCATTGTTGACGCTGAATACTATTGAGAACTGACAGATCACGAGGCTTGCATTCACAAGTGTTCGGAATATATTGTCAGCTTTGTATCCCGGATATTATTTGCAAAGATCCATGGAATGGTCTCAGTCAGGTTTGACCTAGTTTTGGTGCGAAATATTTGCTTTTAGGTAGTCAAATTTTAATTTGGAAAATTACTCGAGTCCTTAGCAAATTTGAATCTTCAGAATTATTAGAATTTGAGAAGGAGAAAGTTCTGTCAATTTTAAGAACGCAAGATAATATGTTGTAACTTTGTAGAACGTTGGCAGAGTCACATTGTTGGATACAAGGGGTACACACTGATAGTTATGGAAATTATGTATTATACCCTATGCAGAAGAGCTGTGTTCAGCAGTGGTAGCAGCGGTAATCTCTGATAATGTTGGCAACATTGAGAAACATCACTGGACATAAAATTTACAAGAAATAATGTAACAAACATACAATATGTAGTCTTCAAATAAGGAGGTCACGAACTTTGATTTCACAGCTTTTATGATTTCTACAAACGTACTTCGACATAATTTCCTGAATTAAAATAAAATTAAGTTTACTGAATAAAATTAAAATTTCAAAACCAGACGATTTTGACTTCGAAAAAACAAACATTGTGTGAAAGCTCAATTTCAGAGACACCAAAGAACATTTTATTCTATTCATCAGAAATAGAGCTGCGCCGGGTTTAATTACACCTCCGTGAAGGGCATCAGGGGGAACAGAGGAGCCCCCAATATAGTTGAATGGAACGCTGCCTAGACGGTTAAGCAGATTATATCTATTTTTAGATTACTGTGTTGGGGACGAATTAATAATACAGAACACCTATTTACTTGTCCTTATGAATTAGTAAAGACGCAAATTTTCAGATTATCAGCCCAACTAGTATCAGCTAATAGGTACAAGTGTCGAAAAATCACAATGTTTTTCTTCAGGTATCTTATTCACTATTATAAAACGAGCTGGTTATGCAATTGCATTACCACACTTACCACCCATATGCTGGAAGGCCAAGTTAATCTAAAAATTACCGAATTTGGCACATTATTTTAAAATTTCGTTTGCAACGCAACATTAAATCGTGAGAGGATAAGATATGGTAATTTAAGAAGTTAAGCGAAACCTGTTCTCAAAATAAACAGCCTACAAAGTACAATAACCTAAAGACACAAATACACCAATTTCGAGGAAATATGAATATTAATGTAATAGCGTAACACGTTACAGGAAATGGGGAGCGCAACATATTTCCAAACTCAATGCAATACTTCGCGTACGAAACAAACGATAAAATAATATGTAATGCCTTCGATCACGGCTAGTTGCGTGAACTGAAACAAATTGGACAACGAATTTGGTCTAAAAACCTCTTTTAAGTTTTTGAGAAGTGCAAGCTTAGGAAAGAATATTGGACGATATTTCGAATAACCCTCTAGGGCAGGCTATCACACAGATGTGAGTCAACTTTGCTTCTAAGAGATCGATAAAGATATTGTAATTGTAATGACCTAATAGGTTGAGAAGAACAACATATTTTATGTCGTGAAAAACATTGTCTGCAAAATTATGCTGGTCATTGAAACTTTAAAATCACAACAGCGACAGCTTTCGATAAGAGTACTGCATACATTCCCATAACCTAGTTCTAGATTAGAGATCAACACAACCCAAAAAGCAAGATACCCATGACGCTAAACAAACTCCATAGCCAAATTCACATGAAACGCGCTCCAATAAACATGTCGTAATAAACCCTTAGTCCGAACGACCTGTATGGCTAGTCACCTGTGAAGTACAAGCAAAGTTTGTCAATACGCGTCAACTACAATGACGCTCTCAAATTAATTCAGCGCTAAGCTGTTGCTCATTGATGTAGGTTGCGTATGAATAGCGGGGCGACTGGTTATTGTTGACGTGGATGGTAAGTAAGACAAATGAGATTGTAAGGCTGTGGATCCTGATTGTGAATGGGCAATCCCAGTAACCTAGAGAGAAGAAAGCACGGGACATTAACCTAATTATAGGGAAAACTTATTTTCTCCAATGAGTATGAAGAGCAGGTTTATGAATGAAGGAACTGGTCATCCGCTTAGTTATTAGCGAACGACAAAGTACATCCTGATTAGAGTCTAGGAAAACATTGGGATGAACGAGAGGAAGGCGACTGTTCTAAGAAGATTGGTTACTTGCCTGCCTCCCTGCACTATTATTATCTTAAAGGAGACGTTTCATTTTTGTATGGGACTCCGGCCATAACATGTATACTTTAGAAAACCTGGGAAATGAACCCCTAAATACAATAAAGATTGTTTTTTTCCATAATATCTGATACTTTTTGGGCACAAAATAAAAACCGAAAATGTTTGACGTTTGTCAGGAGAAATACAACCATCGACAGCTAGCCATTTTCGTCCAGAAGTACCTACAAATCTACAATCCACAAAAGCAGTTTTTTATTTTTATGATGAATCACACTTTCTAATAAATCAA
Organism: Agrochola lychnidis; assembly: GCA_963680765.1. Taxonomy (NCBI): domain Eukaryota; kingdom Metazoa; phylum Arthropoda; class Insecta; order Lepidoptera; family Noctuidae; genus Agrochola; species Agrochola lychnidis. The sequence continues at coordinate 2,633,992 of OY796856.1, read as the reverse complement.
AAAAGTTGTATAAGATAGCTATCATAATATAGTACAGAAATACATGCCTTTCATATTTATTTAAATGACGTCTACGTGATATCATTATGTTAAAATGTAACATAATTTCTGGACGAAAGCAGTATGCAAATAAAACGACGCCATGATGAATAGAATATGGCAATAATTTGTTAAACTATTATTTTTTGTGCCGAAGTAATCAGGGGAATAAACAGGAAGGAATATTTTTCCTCAATTCGTGGAATTTTTTCCTTTTTTTACATTAACGTACACTTTATGGCCGAAAATGAAACATCTCCTTTAGCAATTACTGATAACTGCGATCAAGTATGCCATTACAAACAGACATTCAAGGTAATCTACGGAACTTCTAACCGAAGGAGTCATCGAAGAGTAACGGGATACTGATTAATTTTTATAGAGCAAAAATATTCCTACGATAGTCAATCTCTGATAAGCATCAACAAAACATTTCTGATAAAACGAACAAATAATTATGATAAGCTACTTGCAAGATTAAGAACAATAGCTTTATTAAATTATCAGTGCACTGTAATCAATGTACAATGTTACAATAAAGTCATCACTCCATAATACAAGAGATGTGATAACCGACAATAGGCATGGAAAACTGAAACAAAGAACAACAAAAACGCACGTTAACGAAGCTCTAGCAATTAAAAATAATCTCATAGTATAAGATTCACATATACTAAAAACAAATCGAGTGCGACAGGCGAAAATAGAAAGCAATGGACGGAAGATGTGTGTCGCGACTTCGGCGCAGGTGGACGTGAAGCTGGGGGCAAACTAGACGGAGACGGCAATATACACGGAACTAATTTTACGCAAAAAGAAAAGGGACAGGGCGTACCGGCTAGTTTAACAACATCCACACATAGCAACATCTGGCTTTCCAAGCAACTAGAGAAATGTAATATTGATGGTTCGAGCAATTAGGAACACGATAACTTTGGACTTGAAACAACATTCCTAGAAATACTATGAAAATAGAGAGGTCTTGGGAAGTTATAAATCCACAGAGCATACGGGCCGTGTGCGGTATCAGCTAAACACACAAGACAAGGACGCAACATTGATTATAAAATGAAGCTAATGGCTTACAAGCTGCAAATATTATCACAGCTGACGAGCGTATAAATTAAACAATCGGATTCGAAATGTACGCATGTTGTGTGAAAACTGAACTAACAACGCAGTTTCGTCATCTCCGTAGGCGAGGTATCACGCTTTTGCCTCCATGACATTTGGCACATAGCTGAGCGAGGCAAAGGCAACGCTCCGGGGATGCCTCGGGCTCGACTCTTTGGACGTTCACTAGCTGCATTCCAACTAAACAGACTACGCGTTGCGAAAATTTGAAACAATCTTGAGTAAACAATGTTATTTTCAAGAATGAAAGTAGAAATAGTAACGTTTTGTTTACTTCTAATTAGTTAACTTAGAAAAAAATGGTAATGGGCGATAAAATATTTAAAATAAATGTGAATACATTTGTTCAACACGCACTGCTACTGAAGTAAAAGATAAAAACATACGAGCTGTATACTAAAACAATTTTCACATTGATGACTTGGATGACAATAAACTTGCAACTGATAAAACTTTACAATAACCGATTGTGTCGCTTCAATAAGTCAACGACACGGTTGATAAAGTTCCAACAAAACTTCACTGACAATCATTCATAAATTATACGAACAATCGTAATAGCCCCGTGGAAGAACTGAAGGCTGTTACATAAAAAAATATCTTCGGCAGAGTCTAATCTTGACCTCATTTCTCTTTTAAAACTACGAGCGAATACTAAAAAACTACTACTACTATTAAAATTATATGTTATGTTCCCGATTCGAGTTTTACGAGTATGAATACCAAGCGCGTTATAAGCTGTTAGTTTTAACAAAGCATAGCATGGATTTTAAGAGGTTGACATTGAAACACATTTGCAGAGCAAATCTCACTTTTAAGCGATTCAATAGCAAATGATTGATTTGACGATCTTACTGTGAAAAATTTATACATATATGCAGAATCGCAATGAGTCTCTAATGAACTCTACCGGTGTCTCTAAATACGTTACGATGAAGTATTCTATTCGTAGCAAAGAAAGACCACACAGCTACAACCCTTTTCCTAATCCATAAGGGAAACGACCGTCAGGACACACATTCAAATTTCAAACCACGATTTAAATAATTTTATGTGTCTAGCTCGCCTATAGCTTACAGACAACACAAATTAACTTCCCTGGGCAACTCTCACAACTTGCTCATGAAAATTCAAATGAGCTGATACTCTGATAGACTATAATTTCGCATTACTATGGAAATATGTAATTTCAGAGCAAGTTGTTCAGATTAGAGCAATTAGAGCAGAGATAGCCCAAATATTCAGTATCTGTGACGACCTTGTTTTCATTTTCGTTCACCATCGCTTTACCGTCATGCTCATTGGATTTTATACTTTTATTATAATAGTATATGACATAATGAGGTAGAATATCATAAAATATTAGAGATTCATCTTCTTGAATCAATGTGATCAGACTCATTAATACTAGGTACTTCATAATTATTTTACAATTCACATTGCAAGACCATTACAAAATAACATGTTTGAAATCTCCCGAGTTTATTTCAACTGCATGTATTAATAAAACGTTCTGAATGTTAATCCAAATAATTTCAAAGAGATTAAAATCTGTATGTTTTTCATAATTCCCAACTTTACGGATAGCGATATGAAATAACATGATGAAAGTAGAGCGCGGTTTTAAGAGTTATATTGCAATGCTGACGCTTCGCTTTAACATAAAATAGACGAGAGACGTCATAAAACCTTCGAGATCCGACAGTTAGTATCATCTTTGATATAAGACATTGAGGCTAAAGACATAAAGAAGTCAATTTGCAATAAACCATTGAATATTATTAATTTTCGAAACAAGAACAACGAAGACACCAAACAGATTTAATTGAGCATGTAATTCATAAGGCGTGTAGCTATCGAGACCGGATTCCATCGATCGGATCGTATAGAATGCATTGGAAAACGCATTATGTATGTAAGTGTACACAAATGGTACAAAACTTGTTCGGTTAGAGCAAGCGCCGTGTTGACTTTAACATAGACAGGTTCCACGGCGCGCTTTTTGTTCAACAAGCTAAAGCAATATCAATAAACTCGTTTATCTTGTGAAAGATAGCTGTCCTTTAATGGCTTAGGACCCATTAGAAAGGTATATTGAATCGATTGTAGTGCGTTAACTATTAAGTAGCATCAGGAACTTAAATAGCATACGAGTACCTGCAAACTTGGTCTCGGACAAAAAAAACTGACATGATGTCACCAGTCACCATCATTCATTATACATAACATATTAATGATTATTTATTGTTGTCAACAAATACAGCTGCCAAATATGCGCATACACAAACACATGCCCAAATAAATCCCGACTAAAATATTAATGGGCAGCGCTTTAGCGCCAAAATACAATTCAATTAATGACGTATAACGATCGTGTTACACTTGTTGCGCCGTCTTAACATTACAATGAGCAAGTAATTACTGCGCTGCATGACAATCAAGGCACGTGGAATCAGTCGACATGGTGAGCTAATCTGCTCATACAAATATTGTAATACAATAAGGTTCACGACATTTAGAGGTCCCGAGACATCGGTAGACAATAAAACGGCGCCAGAATTGAATGACACGTGCCAAAAAGAAGTTCGCATGCCATCGGACATAGAATCCAGCTTACTAGACGGGAATAGTCACAGGCCTGGCCTGGCGGCCGTCCATACGCGAAACCGCTCTAAAATGTCCTAACTCAATCGTCGCCTTATCGCAATTTTCAATCTTACACGTAAGTATTTAGGTGTCTTTTACTCTGAACTGTTTGTGGATGTAGGTCGGGACGCTGATCATGGGACGGATATAAGTTGCGTCTGCGCCGGTCCTTACGTAATTTTTGGTTGACGATGAACTCAATACGTCACAACGGAGCTTCCGGAAGACGGATGGCTGATTTTGTTGTCTATTGTAAAGCAGTGCACAAAAGGTATGGTCGAAGTAGAAACGACCTTGCGGGTACTGATCGCGGTGTTTATATTTAGACAGAGCCATTAGATGGACTCCATTAGGTTGATGTATTGGTTGTTTTGACGGCACTTGAACTTCATGTCGAGTGTTTGATTAAAGAAAGCGACGGTGCGGTTTGAATCAGTCCGGAAAGTGTTACAGATAAACATTGCACGGATATCAAAGCAAAAAAGTATGATGGAAGACCATCCTCCGGTTGATTCCGCACGACTCACGCATGAGATGTATTATATTTTCAGTGAAAACACAGCTTAGTTTAAATACTGCCCGCCAACTACGATATGACGTATTTCTTGGGAAATCATATTTTACTCCTCCGACTTTGGTTGTATAAATAAAAAACTGACTCAATATTAAAATGTTACGTATCGTTAAGACTAATGAATGGAGACAACTTATAAATCCCTAATATACTAGATGTTTTTAATATTTTCAGTAATTGTTTCGATGCTGTAGACACCAATTAGGGAAGATACATATAGCGGAAGCTTCGTGGCTTTAAACGAGGCAAACTCACGAATATTGAAGTTATCCGAAGCGAAGAGAACTCATAACATAAATTCCCGAGGAATATTACTTCTATTGAGAAATTAAGTGGGAACGTAGTTTATAAGGTTTTATTTAAATATTCAGAAGCAAGGTTTCGTAACAAATTAGCACATGGTAGCTAAGAGTTACCCGATACTATGGCCTTTTTAGTCAGTGGAACTATCGTGATCGCTTTATTAGGATGTGAGGACATGCGTGAACAAGACACGAGCATTTGGCAAGTTACGATAAAAATGACGAAAATTTACATTTTTACTTAGTTGATGATTGCTATTGACATTTTGAAGGTGGTTGTGTCTGCTTTATATAGAGTAAAGACGAAAACCTTCAAAATGATAAGCGCAAATTACAAATCCGCACAACAGTTAGAAGTTAAGGTATACTAGCTAAGCAACTTCAGGGTAAATGTAACAGGCAGTCTTAGATAAATTACTATTCAAAATATTTATTGAGGATTGTCTAGCAGACACCGAATAAAATATTGTCATGATCAAAATGAGACTACTCCTGACGTAATATAAACAGTGACAAAAAAGGACACAACCCAATAAAGCGCTAAACAAAAAGAGACAGAATATACTAGAATATGCTACACATGTAGCGATTAAATTATTTACGTTAAAGCATTTACACCATCGATGGAGCCACGATGTAAAAAGTAGAAAATGTTGTTATGAGGATTCAGAACCGAGTCACGTAGGTATATCGACACGTAGGGACCTTGATCCTGAACCAGTCTTAGTAATAATGGCCATAAAAGAACAGGCCGGGGGAAGGGTTTCTACAGACGCTATGTAAGTTAGCGTTTAGTGTCATTTTGGCAATGCGTGGGAATTCAGGCCGTTCACCCGTGGACCCTGACTAACACGAATGTTTTTTGGACCTTCTCCAAAAACAGCAAGTTGTATTCACAGTATGGGGACATACCAATCGATCAACAGAGCGACGGAAATATGAAATCACTGGATGTTTTGTTTTCTAGGATTTTTCCACTAGGCGTCGTCGATAAAAAGAGAATGATCTACGTTAACGTTAAAATAAAAGCATTAACGCCATTAAACAATACAAGTAGAAATTAAATATTAATGTACTACCCATGTTTCCTGTGTTCGTTGAATAGAAATACAACGAAATAATAATGATCGTTGAGACCTAAATACTGAGCCAATACATAACAAAGAAAACAACGACGTAAATGAATCTAACGATATGAAATACGAACAAAGCGAAATGCCCGAACATAACATTATTGAAAAAGGTAAAACAGACGCAGATCAACAAATGGTACGATAACAAGAGATAGTGATATCTGTACCGAACAGCAATGTGCAAATACATGATGTAGGTAAATATTTAGCTGATCGCACACGCAATGCTCTGCAGACTTGCTTTTTGTGGCAGTTTCTTGTAGTGTCTGGTATAAATATTAGTGAAACATTAAAAAGGAAAGTAGTATTGGTTGACAAAAATTATGGAGGCAAGATTTTTTGCCATGTCAATAGATTTGGCATCTTTCATTTTTAAATGTGTCTCGTTTTTGTAACATTCCAAATATGATTTTCAAACATGTGGTTCTTAACGATTCTAACAGTAAAAGTTTCAATGATAAATTTTCCATACACTAAGCCAAGGCCATTCGAAGAAAGAAGTATAAAACTGAAAACCGTTTTCAAAAGTGAAAATGGTTTTCAGATTTATACTTTATTTGCAAGGTGGACGAAGAAAGAAGAAAACGAAAAAGATAAGACTAGCAGGATCTACAAAAATCAATTGCCGTGCATTAGTCTTGCAAAAACTCGAAAATGGGTCAACCGACGTGAATAAAAATAAAAAAAATCTTTGTTTGCCTGAATCCTATGGTGGTTAAGGAAAAAGAAAATTAGGAAAAACCCAAAGGAACAGGCGAAAACCAAATCCAAAATTTGACAGGACAACGCCTGAAGGGGTCAGCTTGTCTACAATAAAAAATCATGACATACAATCAATGATACAATCTTGAAGTTTTAAAATAAGAGTTACATAGTAAATATCGCTAAGACGTGACTTCTACACCAAAGAATGTATAAGTCGAGCAATTTGTCTGAGACTCGCTTAGGATACGGGAACAGCCGCTTACTGCTAATCTTGTGTCTGAGGCCAGAGGTCACAGCATTAAGAGCTGTCATTTGTTTAGTCATCTAACTTGTACATTCGCTGTCTGAAGATGTATAATCGGGCCTTAATGTGTATGTATGTATTCATCTCTTCATTCTAGGACGCTTTTAGTTTAACTTGTAGTACTTCGGAAATGTTGTGATTGGCAATGAGTGACGGCATTTGTTCTAAAACATCTTAAATTCGTGCAAATTAATCATCTGACAAGGTTTATCTATCTATACATATTTCGGTGATATGGCTGAAATATACCAATCGTATTGATAAAAAAAAAGTTATTTAATGGTTATTTCTGGGCTGACTGTACATAAATTGCCATCAACACGCTAAGAAGAAAATGGATACAGATTTACATGTCTTTTGTAACAGAGATCACGCAATTTTTTTAAATGGTCATTATTAAAGATTTTTTGATAGGCGCCAAATCAAAATAAGGCATGACCAAATAAGTAAATAGCCGTAGGTCACCGGTAGACGCTATTTAACGTCAATTGAGAATATATTAATGATATTAGTCGTAGGTGTGACCGCAGTATTGCGAAACGCGTAGGAATCAATGAATTCCCTGTGCATCTTTATGTTCACAATAATTATTGGTTTTGATTCAATAAATTGTCTTGCTTATCTACTGCCACAAGGAAATCAGGTCACGAGTTAGCGAAAATATCAGCAAAGCAACATTGCAGTAGTTTCTTTAATTAGATAGGTACTTACGTACAACCTTGAGATGGAAAAGATCGTCTCATTGAGATGTCACTGTTATCTGATAAAATGACAAGGAAAATGTATGTGCGCTAAGATACTATGGTACGTCAAAAGAGTAAACACTTAAAAAGAGGTAATCTGAATACTTTGTTCTATTCTACACAACTTGTTCTAAGATTATAGGAAAAGCGTGGAGGTTTATTTTTGCACATGACGTAATCGTTACGTTCATGATCATAGAAGTAAGATGTATTGACGTATCATCAGTGTACATCATTAATATTAGTTTTGATGAGACAGACAGCCAGCGCCGCTTGTAGAAAATCTTCAATGCTACAAGTATACACAAAACGACAAATTTTTGCACAGTACTTACGCCTTATCAAGATGAAGATTATTTTGAGGTCATACCTGAGAACAATAAGACACAAATTTTAGAAGATAGAGATATATGTATATAATCTAACACTTATTACGATAAAAATACTCATATGAACTCTGGGCCTTCGATCAATTTATTGATCGAAGCTCTGGGCTCAAATTAAAACATAGTACCTACAACGTTACCTAATGCACACAGTCAAGGTATATGAGTAAAGTAGATATTTATCATCAGCACAATACGAACGTTATGGAAATACAGAGAAATAATTAATAAAAGGTCAGGCATTCAAAATCACGCTGATATTTATCATCTTTAGATTTCAGTCAAATGCCTCAACAGCCAATCTTCACAATATGCTCAAGTAAACAAGCTATATAATTTACTTCATAGTCGTATTAATTTACAACCTTACGCTAAACTTGTAATATAAAAAAATAATAAAATTGAAGTGTCTGTTTGTAATTTAAAAATGACCGGTTTTTTACTAAAAGCATATGAAAGTAATACGGTACTTATAACAAAAAAACTTTTTTTTGTCTGTCTGTTTATTCCAGCTAATCGCCGAATCGGGTGGATCGCTTTTCACGGGCAGATAGCTGATGTTATTAGGAGTAACTAAGGCTACTTCTATTTTAGAAAAACAATTAGGGACAACGCGGGCGAAGGCGCAGGCAGTAGCTAGTGAGTTTATAAAATTCATACTATGTCATTCACGACCATAATATTCAGAGGGATACAAATCAAGCAAACAGCAATGCCAACCAAACTAACGAACTGTGAAACTGTCAACATCAGAAGAATCCAACTAAGGAACACAAAATACTGAACGATCCAACCTCAGTAGGTCGTCTCGTTGGATATATCCGCACAAATACCGCGCCGCGAATTCAGTGTTACCACAAACACGCACCTGAGGCTACGTGCCGACTCGAGAAAGTACAAGTAAGAGAAGAAAGTGCGTGGACGCAAAAACAAGCGTCCGACTGACGATCGGAATTCAGCACAGCCCACCGTGCGAACAAAATATTGGGATTGTTGAGAATGATATGGGAGATTGGAGAAGATGGCAGATTGGCCATGGGATGTGGATTTCTATAGTCTAAATTGGACGGAGGTAAACCATAATGATGTGTTGATAAACGTATTTAACCCTAATAATCAAAGAATTAGTAATGTTTTATTTTGTACCTCTATGTTGGATCTTAATTCGCCGGTTCAGAAACATGATTATTTCGCTCGAACTAATCAAATCAGTATAAGCTCACAATCACAATAAAAGCACGATTGAAAATCGAAAACTAATCCCAGCGCTAAGTAGATTGGTATTCTATTGGAATAGGAGGGACAGGGATTCCAGTTTAATTAACTCGGCCGTTCGATAATCTTGATATAAGTATACGTACACAACTATACGTACATTTTAAACAATCAATCAATATATGGTACTTTAGGTTGCGGCTTCAGTGCGACTAAAGTATCAAACGATTAAATCATGTAACTTTTCTCAAAGAAAATCATCATAATGGACCTTTCTACGTTTATGTGACTTGTGAGAACCTTCAAGCGATTACCAAGTCATAAACACTGCTGTCTTACTGATTATTTTTCGATACAACAGACAAATCAACACCGTTATGATATTACAGGTTTTTTTGAGAAAAAGTACTCTCAGAATTCTAGCAAATCTTCAAGATGGTCTTAAATGATTTTGATCTAATGTTATTGAATTAGCCTTCGGATGAAATAATATGTAGGAATGCATATTGTTAAACAGTGTCACGATCAAATCAAAAGCAATGTGCTCTCTGAAGGTGATCCAGGTGCCTCTATGGGCAATGGGCATATTAATATACTTGTTAAAGCACAAAGACGGAAGTAAAAGTAAATGCTCTGGTTTATAGGCCCATGTAAGCAAATCATTAACTTGTTTTGGTTTTTATACAGTGTGAGTCTTTATAATCTGCACATACTGAATCGAGGGAATCTTTGCTTAATTATATCGACGGAAAAAATGATAAAAAAATTCTAAATATTTTATTGAAATTTTTAATGGATTTTTTATTTATTTTTTCGCTTCTGTGACTCCAGTGTATACAAAACGGTGTAACTTTTTAACTCGATGTTTTATCACGATGAAACAAACTCCATAATGATTGGAAGTAATTAGGTGTCCGCATTAAATGAAAATTGTGTAAAAAACTGCCACCAATTAAAAATTAACACGTTTTTTCCGCAAAAATCTGATTTTTTTTCATCAATTTTTGCAATAATCGTAAAATTTCTCAATAAGATGCCCTGATTACCTTCATTTTTTATTACTTTAAATTATTCTTCATCGTATTAGCTATCCAATAGTAAAAATTGCAAGGGTTTAACTCAATCCCATCATTTCTTATCAACAGCCAAAGAAAGGCCTAGAGCACGGCTACGCACTAATTGTTTAGCAGGTAGACGTCCTTTTTTGTTGAGAATGTGCGCGGGTCGGGGTGCGGGGAGGTAGGGCCAGCTGAAGGGACCAGAAGGGATGACAGACAGGCAGTCGCTCCGAATTATTCGCCGCTGCTACATGTGTTTCGTTACTTTCATTCACTGCTACCTGAGTTTCGTGACTTTCGTTCGCTGCTACGTGATGCCGCGCTTAAGTGAATTCTCCCCGGCACACATTGCCGACATTCATTTTTACTATGGGATGGGACGAGGAAGTGCCAGAGCTGCGCGCGCAGCTTACATAGCTGCGTTTCCTAACAGGCAACCAGTGCCATCTGCCCGCAACTTCCAGGAAGTTCACAGAAGATTGTCGATCACTGGACTTGAATCAAGTAGAGATCGTCGCGAGCCGCCTCAAATAATTATTGATGTGGTTCTGGAACAAGCAGTACTGAGCGATTTGTTTGCTGATCCATCCATAAGTACTAGACGACTGGCTCTTCGTCACGGAATATCACAAAAATCAGCGTGGCGTATTTTAAAGAAAGAAGGATTGCACCCTTACCACTACCAAAGAGTGCAACATCTACATGAAGACGTAGATTGGCGTCCAAGGTGTGTGATGTCCACCTGGATTCAAAGAAATACCAGAGCAAACCCAAACTTTCCGAAAACCATACTATGGATGGACGAATCAACATTTACCAGAGATGGTATTACTAACTGTAGAAATTTACACAGATGGTGCCCTGGAGGTCAAAACCCGAAATTGAAACGTTCATCGACTTTTCAAGTAAGATTTTCAATAAATGTTTGGGCTGGTCTTATCGATAACATGTTGATTGGACCAGTCATACTGCCGAGAACTTTGAACAGTGAAAGATTTTTAAGTTTGTTGACTGACGATCTACCTGAGTTATTGGAAGATGTACCACTGTCTTTGCGTCGAAGGATGTTTCTGCAGATGGACGGATGCCCTGCCCATTATGCCACAAATGTGAGATCATTTTTAAACGAAAATTATCGTGATAAATGGATTGGACGACTAGGACCTGTAGGGTGGCCTGCGCGTTCACCCGATTTAACGCCCCTTGATTACTTCCTGTGGGGGACCATGAAGCAACGCGTCTACAGTACTCCCATCAACAGTGAGGTCGAATTGCGTGATCGCATAATTAACTGTGCAAATGATATTCGCAATGATCCCGAAATGATAAGGAGAGCGACACAACAAATTTTAGTTCGCGCGGCTTTGTGCCTACAACAACGAGGTGGACATTTTGAGAACCTAATGCATTAAATTTTCTTTAAAATAATAAATGTTTTAATTGAACTCTTTTTCATTCATTGAACCCAAATAAATCATCCTTAAGAGAACAAAAATAGCGCGTTCGAAGTGCCATCTTTAACACTTGATAGAAAGTGTTTTGTCTGAGCTAAAAGCATACAATTTTTATTATTAGGTAGCTAATACGATGAGGAATAATTTAAAGTAATAAAAAATGAAGGTAATCTTATTGAGAAATTTTACGATTATTGCAAAAATTGATGAAAAAAAAACAGATTTTTGAGGGAAAAACGTGTTTATTTTTAATTGGTGGCAGTTCTTTTACACAATTTTCATTTAATGCGGACACCTAATTACTTCCAATCATTATGGAGTTTGTTTCATCGTGATAAAACATCGAGTTAAAAAGTTACACCGCTTTGTATACACTGGAGTCACAGAAACGAAAAAATAAATAAAAAATCCATTAAAAATGTCAATAAAATATTTAGAATTTTTTTATCATTTTTTCCGTCGATAAAATTAAGCAAAGATTCCCTCGATTCAGTATGTGCAGATTATAAAGACTCACACTGTATCTACTTCTTTAAAAAGATGCGGCATTGACACTGCAGAAAAGAATTCCAAGAATTGTGACGATATTATTAGAATCACCCATTCCCAGTTCCTTTTAACATAACCAGAATGCAAGGATACAGGATACATAAACCTACATACAGATACAACTAATTTCCTAAAGCAATAAAACATTGTGACTATTTTCAGGTCATTTGAATCTTCAACTTTAATGTGTTAAATCTAAAATTATATAATGTGATGATGAGTCATAAGGAAGTCTCTGACGTTGGCCATTATCACTATAACAAGAGATTTTATTTTCAGTTTTTAGCCTTACAATTACTAATACAATTTTCGTTTCAAGGTTCTTCCGATGCAAGTTCATAAAAATATTATAAATGAATCAGTCCCACGACTTGGAAGTTATTTAAGTGTTATTGAATAAATTATAATATTACATTCATTATTCATACTTTCTAAACTGGAAACTACATATTTTGATTTAACACATGTTTTGTCTCTTGCATTGTAGTCTTTTTCCTTATATTCTCCTTACTTGACCTCAATAGTTCACTTCCAAATTCAACTTTAACAGTTTCTACTATGTGTGACAAACCTTTTAGAGCGCCATAGCCTTGAGCCTAAGCATTAATTTGATTATGCAAACTTATCTTCTAGTGCCCCAGTTTCAGTATGAACTTATAGTTCAGCTGTTAGAAGTAGCACTTTGGAGTTCAGCGATAATTGTTATATAAGAACTGTTTGATTCAATTCACCATTGTTTTCCTCATGTCATTGTTCTGTTATGGCATTCTTGGAGTATTGACTCTCTCTGAGTGTACTTCCTTTAGTACGAAAACATTCTTGAAAGGACCATCATTGTCTATCCGCAGTTATTCTTTTGACAGAGTTCGAATATGACAACGTCCTAGATTTTGGCCTCCAAAAATAAACCGAGTAGCTGTATAGTACCTGTCTCTGGAGGATCAATGGAGTCACTTCATACCATCCGTGTCATGAACGGGGAACTCCAATGGTCTTTATATCCTTTATTAATAGATTGAAAAGCATTCATTTCTATATCCATACTATTACTAGTGTACCAGTTGGCAACAGCCATAGGAAGTGGGCGACCGTGGTGAAATATGTGCCATAGCTTTTTAACACGGCATTTTATATTGTGGTCGACGAAACCGATTGCGGTATTCCGATGTTTCGTAACAACATATTGGATTTGATTGAAAGTTACCAATCAAATTGGGAGTTTCAAATCGATCGACTTTTTCAGGTTAAATGTGTGTTTTTTTTGCAATGCAATCATTCAATTTGAATAAGAGTTTATCGAGTTCATTATTATTACAGAGCACTATCACATGTGGCAGTTTTTTATCGACTGACAAATTAGTCATCTGGGTGAGATTTTCTTGGCAGGTTTTAAATACACAATGTGCGCACTCTCATTACATCTTCATAACATTTATAAATCTAAATCTCTCGGTAGGTAAAAAACTGTACATTAGTTATTAGCTCGTTCGATGAGTCAGAGCTTCAGAACAAAATAGACATAAATTCTCTCAGCCAAGTCACAAGTTAAGGCACTACTCATGTGGTTAAGGGCTTAAGTAAACACGAGATAACACACGTCATGTTTTCCTTCAACTTCTAAAACAACACGATCGACGAACAAAATAAAAGAGGATTTGATAATATAGCACGAGAATTAACTGTAAGGTTAAGATAACCTTGCAGGTTTCAAGATAATAATGACTGTGAGCGATTTACTGAGATTATTCGAGAAGACACAGAACAAAAATTCCATATCCTAAACCTCGCTTTCCAAAGAGATAGTATAAGAGCTGAAATAGGTAGTAGACGAATTTATGGCAACACGTTTTCCCCACATAAATCTGAGTATTAAGCAATGTGATTAAACGAAAGTGGTTGCTGATGGTAGGCGGAGTGTGGGATAGGCGCAGTCTATATGTGGGTGCAGTGTTATCAAGGAGAACACCTACAGTTTGGTGACGAACAAATATGCTAATGTAAAAACTCGGCGAAATCGGATTTATAGTGATGTCACCGTAGACCCTCGGAATGTTGTCTTCTTATTGTTTAAAGTACCTAAACAAAACAAAAATCTCCTATTGTATGGAAACCTCATATTCTAAAGGAAAAGTCGTTTGAATCTCAAGATACTAACAAACAGTTCGGCACACGTGATAATTTGAGTTGCCTTAGCGCATACGATTTCTCTGTCACATTTTCTGATTTGCGACCATGAAGCTATAAAACAAATGACATGCCACAATTAAAATTGAAAAATGGGTTATTATGCTATTTTATTATTGCAATAAATGAAGGCCAACATAGTAACAGAAATAATTCAGAAACGCAAATAAAAAATGAGAGTGAAACACTTTTATCGGACGTAATACCATTGAGATTTGATCTATGTAAATAGGTCATCCAAATATACACCATATTCGAATTGTTTCCCAAACACCTGTTCTGGTTCATACATAACAGCATCGTAATATAACATTGTTTGGCCTTGATTTACAGCTCACAATCCGTACATAATGACTGTGGACAAGTTTGTTGACCAAACAAAAAATGACCCGACCAATCACACCGGATAGTCGCAAGTCACAAGATGCAAGACAAAAGACACAGTGGGTACAAATTAGAAAACTCTATTGTACGTATGAATTGCAACCTGAAGCGTTTAAATTACCATATGTGAAGTATTTGTTCAACGATTGACAGTCGCGTCTCGTCTGCATCGGGGACATAGAAAGTTCCTCATCTTGACAAAGTTGAAATTGACCATACACAAGCTGTTTAGGTGTGGATTTGCATTACAAATATTAGAATACAACTATTAGAATGGTCACTTTCAACACGACATTATTTGGTAACCGTCCAAACTTATCAGAAGCTATTTGGCTGCGGTTGAAAACGAAATTGAATGTTTGAAATGTTTGAAACCAAAACACCTGAGTTTTGGTTTCGGGGATACTTTTAACCATGATAGTAAAAAATATCGTAGCAGAAAAATGTTCTTAGTTTGACGTACGCTACAGATACTAATAGAGCCGATAATAATGTATTGCAAACAAAAGTTTGACTTATATACCTACGTTCTGAATAGACTGAGAAAGATTTGCTGCAAAAATGAAAATTCCGCCGCCATAACCATCGTTTTGCCGCCTAATTGATGTTATCTCTTAAAACTCTCACTCATTTAAATTCCAACATACATACAGAAATGTCTCTAGCAGACAATAAAAACTATGAGTTGTGGGCGTCGGCTGGCGTTCCCATGACGACTGCACAGTTCACAGTTAACCCAACTGTTAGCATTAAGCATTGTCACGTATCGACCTTTGCAAAACATGCTTACTTGGTGGTATCCACGAATCAAGTCCCTATGTCGACGCACTAAAGGATACGGAGGAAGTAAAGATGATTTTGCATGATACGTTTCAAGTTATTGGAATAGCAAAGGGTTTGCGACTTCCTCCTGATGTTTGCAAGCGGAATGCATGAATAGGTAGATGATGATAGAAACTTTCTCATGAGTTGATTGGCTTTGTGTGAAGATAACGACTGTGGGGACTTACTGGCTGTTAAACTACTAGTTAAAGAAATAAACTATAATAAAGTATTCTAAAGAAACCATGATCAAGTAAATAAATCTAGCGCTTGAAGAATGTTCAAAAACTTTTAGTTTCTCCTTTGTATATTTAACTAGGAAATAAATCTGTACCTTAATTGCGTAACTTATTTTCGTAAACAATTTTGCCTAATTTATTTTATTTTGACAGTTCAACAGAGCAAATTTTTTTTTCCAACTTATGAAGCAATGGATTAGCAATCTGTTTCAAATCGAATGTGATTGTGTTGCATTACGCAATTAGGGTACTGATTTAAAACTGTGCATTTTAAGTTAGAAATCATGTTTTTGAATATAATAACAGATTCCAAACTATCATATCAAAAAGAGTTTGCATATATTATTCGAGAGTTTGAATAAGCACTAAAACTTATTGGTGTTCTGGCCTTGGTTATTTAATCATGGTACCACTATATCATCATCACAGTATTAACATTAAAGGAAAATCTAATAAAACAAACAAACCTATTAAAACTCCAGATGTTTTAGAACAATCTAACGTTCCTAAACGTGTTCGCAGCGCGCTGACAGACGATTAATTAGATGAAATCCTAAGCATTCACATTCGGGGTCATAGACGTGAAGTTCATCTTATTGATCACTTTAAAATAAATTGAATATATCCCAGAGTTAGATACGTCTAATGGCAATTTCTCTTATGTCTACGTTTTTGGTATAACGGTCTGGCATAACATGAAGATTGGCAATTTCGCGCCCATTGTGTATCCATGTCCATGACAGAATGCCTAGTTGCCTTTTTGCTCTTTTCGTGCAAACGGCAAAAAACTTTGTGACTGACGTGTATAGGTGCATGGTTATCGGCGTGGCTTGTTTAATATTGCTGGTTTTTAGATTGATCAAGATTGATGACGCAATCCTCAAACTTCTTAACAGTACAAGCTATATATTTTGCTATTTATAGGAAACTATACTCCATTTGAAATAAGATTAGACATTTCAACTAAACCTTTTTTACAGTTCGTTCAACCAATTTTGACTTCTATTGCGTTGATGGCATGACAAATAGCAGCTGCAGTAAACAGTTGGTATTGTAACCAGTTTTTGCTTTTAATACCATCCTTCTGCCTACGGTATAGAAGTCAGTATCAGTTGAATGGACTGTAATAAAGGTTTTGTTTAAATGTCTAATCTTATTTCAAATGGAGTATAGAGGTTCCAACTTTTAAATTTGTCTTTTTTCCACTATCAGCTTTTTGCACACATGAACTAATTTTTGTTTTCGTAATGCGGACCGATTCATTATGAGATTTAAAACTTCCTTATTGTTGATGAACTGAAATCGACTTCAATTGCTATTGAAATGATATAATTGCAGCCGGTGAGCCCGCACAATGTCTCTAATTAGCTGACATTTAGGGCTACAATCGGCTCTACCTTCGACACTGATTAATTTAAAATCATCGGGCATCCAACCTATTTTTATAAACCAGTGACCCTTAAATCTGATGCCAGTGTTGGAAAATCCCGCTAGATTATATAAATCTGATATAATATTAGCTGTTATCTCAGTAGCGTGCGTAACGTGATAGATAGGTTTAATTACTAGCAGTTATTAAAGTGGGAAGCGAGAAGACAAATCGCATTTTATCATGGCAGGTGCCTTACTCAATTCGTACAGTTTTTGGGGTCTTGCTGGGTCAGATTTTTGTTTTCGAAAAAGAGAAAGCTGAGGGAAATATGTGAGACCGGTCAATTACTGGTTTAGTGAGTTACGGGGTTTGGGCACAGCTTCCAAAACATTGACAGTTGAACATAGGTTTAATTATAGGAAACTAGCGACCCGCCCCGGCTTCGCACGAGTATAAACCGGATTTTTATACATATAAACCTTCCTCTTCAATCACTCTATCTATTAAAAAAAACCGCATCAAAATCCGTTGCGTAGTTTTAAAGATTTAAGCATACATAGGGATATAGGGACAGAGAAAGCGACTTTATTTTATACTATGTAGTGATTACTATTACTAACAATAGAAGCGGTAAAATAGCACTAACATCATTTAACATTTTATCCAATCGGTCAATACCCAATTTCAAGAGCTTTTCCCCAAAGGTAAACTTGTTTGTTAAACCCTGATCATTAAAATGTAACTTTTATAAATAGATTGCATCTAATTAAGATACATATTAAATATATGCTCCTGATTTTGTAAACAAGTATCATACAATTGAAGGAGGCAGAATTTTTCTCAACAACGCCTTGAGCACACATCAACTGCACACTGATATTTCCGAAGCCGAGAATGAACTAAAGGGCACAAAACCGGTTGATAGTAAAATGTCCAGATTGCCGAATACCTTTGGGTCACGTTTTACGCGTTTTGTGTGGCTACGCGGCCGGTGTTCCGCCGTTAATTTGTAAAATTACCGTTTATATAACAGGAATATTATGCTGTGATGGCCAATAAAGCGGTTAGCTTGGCATGACAGGTTTAAGGGAATTTCTGGAATACCTACTACACGATAAACCGAATCGGTATTTTGTGAATATTTTAAGAGGTTCCGTTTAAATTCATCTTCCGAGATATTGTATTTTTTCACCAACTAGGAATACTAAATATGAGACAAGAAAGTGTGAATTTAATAAGTGGATTAGATACCGATACCGGTGAAGAAGCTGAGCATATATAGGTCACTATTCAGCTCTGGAATTTGGACTAAGGCAGGTCCAAATTCCAAAGTTGTAATGTCCTTCTGACGTATTACGTTTGCGAGTAGGTTTAGCAACCTGTTCAAGTCACAAGCATGCTCATCTCAAGAACATTCGGATGCCTACTTGATGCACTCGCATGGCCACAGGTGATTCAAGCGCACTCGAACTTCGTCGTTTGACGCAAGTGCACTTCCGATAAGTTCTGTTTCAAGCCAAAAACTGGTTTTGGAAATTAAATTCCCTTGTGCTCTGTGTTAAATGAAGATCGGTCTTATCTAAAAATTGCAGCGAATTCGGATGTGAAGCTTATGTAGTAAAGCTGAGAGTTGACCCCGACTACATAGGCTATGATGGACAAAGTTCAGTGTAGTCACTCCTTGAAATTAACTTTATTTTAATTAGCAACGTACTAAGGCAACTGCATATTACGACAACCCTTTTAGTGACAGCAGGTACCTATATTATTCAATCCCGCTACTGGAATCTATTCGAGAGCTTGCTTATTTTTGCCGCAAATACCCGAAGATGTTGATCAGAATTATTCAATTATTTTTTTTTGTACAGGTGGTTCATTTGTAAAAACAAGTCTACGATCCCTTCCACGCCATACTTACTAAAACTCCATAGAAATTTTGAGGGCACAAAATTGTATGGCAGTTCGTTCACCGATTCAATTCAATGACCAGCGAGGGTGAATTATTAGTATTCAAATGACGTCATCAGGGGTTTCCATTAGTCAGACATTCCCAGCCAGTACTGCGACCTAGAGCTACGAATCGGCGGGTTGAATGAACTTTTTACTTACAACTGCTTATGTATGACTAATTAGCGTGATTGAGTAGCAATTGATAGTGCAGAGGTTGTTGTTTATTGCCATTGAATTACTTAATTTAAAACTGCTATTACATTAACAGTTATCAACTTATCAGGTTTTATATTGTGTCTGCTGTGTTTTTAGTCCATGACCTATATTCATCGTTTGTTTCAGTGGTACAATATTACAAATTGATTTTTTGCTCAGCTGGTTGATTGTTTACTGCTTACACAGCAGAATGGAGAATGTTTAATTTTATCAAGTACATATTCATAATCAGCATTTCTGTCAAATAATCATAAACATGAATAGATAATAGGACTGAATGGTTTATCAAGCTGTTAAATTTAGAACATGTAGATAATTATGCAAAATTGAATGTGGTGTCACAGTGTTTCAGGACTAACAAATTGTCACTGTACAGATTATGCTTATTCAAATGAAAAGAGGTAAATTAAATAATCTACTTAATTCAATTATGTACCTAGAACAATTTAGATAGTGAATACACAAATAATTTTGGACCATTTGTTTGCAGTATGATACCTATTTCATTATGTACAAACAGTACCTACTTTCAATTTGTTCATAGATGCATAATCTCAATTAAGTATGAAGAATTTATAAAATTTCTTGATTCAAAACCCAATCTATTAAACTTGACATTGAAATAACGAGTTCTTAAATTCCGTTAAATATGCAGAATTATTATTACAATATTAAACAGCCTGATTTCTCTGAAACCATGCATATAATTATTGATAGGCTCATCTTCATAAATTAAAAGAAAGTGTTACATTGATTTTAAATTATTTCATCAATGAGGTTGTATACTTTATTCTATACTCAGTAAATACTAATTGTTCGCAATAATTTCATAGTAGTTGATGATGCTGTTCGGGCCATCTGCCAGACTGGGTCAATAACTGACTCTCTGTGTCTATGGTAGGCAAATCAAGTTCTTTTTTCTAGGTAACTAGGTGAAAAGTTTATGGATCAGATATTGCAATATGAAAACAAAAAAATATATATTTAGGTATTGTGAGACTATTTTGAAACTGTATATTCTATGATTTTTCAATATATTCTCCTTTTTATCTATTGAAAAAGCTCTCCATATTAAATTTGAATTAGGTACCTCTTTCCATTCTAATTTTATAACAAGTAGAATAAATAATCTTAACATTTTCAAATAAAAAAATTATTGAGGTCAAATTATTATTTTATCAAGTCTGAAAGGTAATTAACAAAATAATATAACAAATAATGTTACAGAAAGGTTCCATGGCAATAGCAACAATTCTAATTCACAGATCCACAGTCACAGCGAGACAGTCCACATAAAAATAGATGAGTTGAAATATCCACATTATTTTTGCGAAACCAGCACAACAGATCGGCTGTCTCTGTCCGCTCCCAACCCACAGTGTTATTTTTAAAACGGTCCCAATTCCTTAGAACTGTCTTGTGTAATAAATGGGTTTATTAAATTAATGTGCACCAATCGAGTGCTACGCTAGTTGACAAACTGAACTTGTCGTATCCTATTCAACTAACTGTTCCAATCCAAAATTATCACGTCTGCTCACAACTATAAATAGAAAATTAAATGCCCTGGAAATAATAAAACTGCAGCTCTGCGACGATACCGTCTGATACAATAAGATACGTGTGCACTTACTACGTACGTAAACAAATATGAGGAAAAACACAGGTGTTTCTTACATCGCCTACCAGACAAGCAACAGGTGAAATTCGATGCACAAGGAAATCGTCTTACGGTCTAGTCGCAAGAAACCTGCCCTGCCGTGCCGCGGATTTTCTCAAAACCATACTTTCACAACACATCAGCAGCTAAATAGGTACATAAAAATCACCATCACCTACTAACATCACTCTTTCCACGTAAGGTGAATAAAACAATAAGTAAATACCTTTTCCTTCGCACGTCCGGCATGTTTTTGCACTGTTTTCGCGATCAACGCACCTTTACTTTCAGCCATTTCAATCACTGTTTCATTACAAAACGTCTTTATTTCGATACACTATCAATCTGCAACCGAATCTGGCTGCAGCTGTTTGCTGTCACACGTCAAAATCCAAATGCGTGCTATCGCCGTATTGTACTGCCGCGAATGAGAGAAAATTGTCACCCTAGCGCCTCGTCGTAAACGATTTGCATCGTAAGTTACCGTTGTTAGTACGTAACAACAACAATAGGTGGCGCACCAGTACGCAAGAACTTTCGCAATCGTTTCACATAAGTTATTGGTTAAAATAGCCAACTCAAGTTAATTTCGTTATTGTTATTACGCTTTTGTAAAGCGTAATGTGAAAACTGTAGAACATCATGTGAAAATACTTATTTATTTACAAAATTGTATTTTGATGAATTTATTACCATGCCATCTAGCGGGTTTTATAATCGATCCAACTATCTGTTGTCAACTAAGTCATGTGCCAACAGATGGCAGACAAATATTTATAATTTTCATGAAAACTAAATAAATAGAATTAATGGCTCAAAAGGATTATTTATATAACTAGGGAAATAAAGAATCCAGATTAATTTGCTTTCTTAAAAGAAACATTGGTGAATGCGTTCCAAAACAACAATAAAAGAAAGATTCATCACAATCGACACAATGCATAAATTAAATTCGAAGTGTCAATGTCAAGAGAGCTCTTTTTTGACGTGTTGCCAACCCGTACGATAACTATGGGTCGTACGATAATTTGGCCAATGATACGATGTACAGACGCCAGCACATCAAGCTACCCGAAACTGTCAAATTTTCCCAATCAACTTTAAATCTTACGCTTTAGCGGTAAAGTTGAAAATCTATTAAAGAAATTTGACAGATTGTAGTAGCTTGATGTGCTGGCGTCTGTACATACAATAATGAATGTCTTAATGTATGTACGATAATTTTGTGATTTGCTGAAAAAACAAGTTCCATTAACAAAACGTACTTGTCAGACAAAATTAAACGCAGAAAAAAACAAAATATGTCAATTATGTCAACATCAACAAGTAAGTATCTCTCTCTCTCTTTCCCTCTCTAGTTTTATTTATTGAATTTTACAGTGAAAACACAAAAATATCAACTAAAAACAATGACAAAACATGTTTACGGTTTGTGCTGCTAAAGCCATTAGTGGTGAAACTTGGCATATACTTCCCCTTTGACCCTAGTATAAAATTATTCATTTTCTTTTGATAGCAATTTGAATTAGGCATTACGTTTTTATTTTTCTTTTGTACGATAATTTTGCCCAAAAACCGATAATTTCGACGTGGGATCTCGATAATTTGAACTTTTGGAGTTGGCAACACTGCGACATTGACACTACTTCGAATTTTGAAAATTAAAATCGTCAAACGTTACGCTTTGTTTGTTTCGTGTTATTTATTGCTTCGATTATTTATCTTGAGAGATTAAACTTTTTCCCTCGAGATCATGGTAAGAATTACTTTCTATTAATATTTACCTTGGTTGCAGTTGCGAATGAATTTCTAACTCCATGCTGAACTTGGTTTTCAGGACGCAAAGACGGAACTTCAGCGCAATGCCATTACGGATGCTCGTCGTAAAGAGTTGGAACTGTATCAGCGAGCTCTGGACATCCAATGGCTGAACAGCCGTATGGAGGATGGCCGTATGAACCGGTGTCTGGCACTCATACACCGGGAAGCTGAGATGGAAAAGAATTTCCAGGAAGTAAGTTCACTTTTGTGTTTTTTTGGACCCAGATCTTCGGTCTTGATGGCTAAATCTCGACCCTTATGGTTTCTTAGTTATTCAGGCTTAAAGACAAACATTTTGATTCTGACATTGTCTTTTTAATTTAGAGAACCGACCATGCAGCTATAGTAAACGCCAGAGCCGAGAAAGAAACAAAACTTGGCATTGAAATAGCAAAGGTGCGACGTGAGGAGGTCTGTAAACTACTCAGAAGACATTACTTGAGAGAACGGGATCCCAGTCTTAAAGAACTGTCTAAGAAACTACAAGCTGGTTACGTCTGCAGGGATTTACAGCAACAAATACTACATAATGAATATAAAAGACTGCAGGAAAAGGTATGACTACAATACATACTTTATTCTATGTAAAAGGTCTGAAAACAGGCCTCTTGAAGTTACTTTAGCGTAATTATTTTCAGTACAGTTGATCACGGGGCCTAGATAAAATCCCTTTTTTGTAAGTGTTAACGCTAACGGAAAGATCAAAATGTATGGAGTTGACATTAGCTTTAGAGATGTCACGTGACTGTTGCTAAATTGGTAGACAAAGTCATTATTCCTCTTGTGGAAAGAAACGTTGAAGTGAGCATGATGTATAGACACCAAAATAATTCATTAAAATGGTAGACAAGTGCCATTTTAGACAAACGTAAGCGCTACATTAGCGTAAGCTCGGACCCTGACTCTAACAGTGATAAATACTAAATAGTGTCATTTTTGTGTGTTTATCTCAAATAAATCAATAAAAATGCATGGTTTGAGATTGTTATGGGCAGCTAATAATGAAGGAGCGTTGCAAAGACATCAAACAAGACTAAATCATCCAGTTTGTGGCCTTAAAAAGTCAATGGCTAAAAATAGTATTCCTGATAAAATAAGAATAGGAGCCAATAAACATGAATTTTGGTACTGGCATTCTAACACCCTACCTATTCATTATGTATTTAAGGCTTGAATTCGAGTTTATCCATAGAATAATAACAAATGTAATAAGCACAATCTCACAATCTTAAAAGCGTACCAGTGTGAGGTCTTTGTTTATATTACGCGTTCCATAATCTCAGTACTCACAATACTAGTTAAAGTAACAAAATATCGAAATAAACCTAACATGCTTTTCCATAAATTCCATACCTAATCAAACTAAATTGCAATTCCATCTAAAATATAAATAAAATCTATAAATTACGCATCTTCACAAAACTGGATTTTTTAAAACAATGTTTAGGTATATTCATGTTTTTCAAAGATCTACCACCTAAATCATTTAAAGCCTATAATTAACTTTAGCTTATTATTTATTTACTTTCTTCTAATTAAAACACTTTATTTACTTTCAACTCACATCACACATTTGAATTGTTAGCGCGCTATCGCTTTTGACACATATTTGATCTGCTTCACACTATTCCAAAGACTAAACAATAATGTTTTGTGCGATGCTGCGGAATAGGCGTATCGCGATCCATGTGTTACTTGTCTACCATTTTCACGCTAACGTCAATTTCTTAGTGTGAAAGGAATAAGCGTGAGTGGAAAACGCTTGGATTTTGTCTAGGCTGTTGTTATTGCTTATTTTGCAAATACCTGCCTATTGTAGTATAGTAATTTTATTCTAGGTACATCGTCTTCACATATATAGTAGTACTTATAAAATTAATGTAAAAAAAATTTGTAAAACCATTTCGTTTAAATAGTAACTGTGGAGCAGTGCTGGCATTAATCAATTAATTTTTTAATCAATTAATTAATTTGATTAATTTTAATCAGATCACATTAATCATGATTAGAATAATCATGATTAAAAAAGTAATCTTAATTATGATTATTGACGTTAATCATTAATCACTAATCATTAATTGATTAACTTGATTAAAAACTAATACATCCAGAAATTTTATTAATTCTATATAGAAGAAATTATAGAAAATTATGACACAAATTTCTTAAAATATTTTTATTAATTATTCAAAGAACAAACAAATCATTTTTAACGTTCAAATACACTGAATTCTAACTTTGAAGAATATTTTCAATCAACCAAATAACCTCCGATCTTTGATGTTCAAGTTACATTTCATTACTACTTTTTTAGGGTTCCGTAGTAAACAAGGAACCCTTATAGTTTCGTCATGTCCGTCTGTCTGTCTGTCTGTCCGCGGTCTAGCTCCGAGACCCTTAGTACTAGAAAGCTGTAATTTGGCATAGGTACGAGTATACATATTAATTACGCCGACAAAGTGGTAGAACAAAATTATGAAAAACATTTTTTTTAGGGTATCTCTCATACACGTAAAGTGGTGATGTTTATTTTTTTTATTTTTTTACCCCATGGTGAGGGGTATCATTGGAAAGGTCCTTTAAAAATATTTGAGTTTGTGAAAATCATTTTTGGATTCAGGGATTCGTTTGCGAAATATTAAGCTTTAAAGTGCTAATTTTTGTTAGAGTCAAGTGTCCCCCCCCCTGCCGTCTAAATGGTTGGTTTTGGGTGTGTGAAAAAAATTACAACAGTAGTTTATATAACGAAATTAAAAGGAAAACTATCACAGCTAAGTAGGCTCTACAGGTTAACAAGTAATAATCAACCAACTTAACTTTGCAGTTGCAAAAACATGTTTTCCCATACATTCCGTATGGGAGAACATATTTTTCAACTACAAAGTTAAGTTTGTTTTTGGGATAAATTCATCCCAACTACGGAACCCTTCATTGTGCGTGGTCCGACACGCACTTGGCCGGTTTTTTTTTTCAAATAAGTCGTCAGATAATTTATGTGACCTAGGTTTATGTAGCATAGTTAGAAACATTATTTCTACCGAGCCAGAGGATGGCATTGGTGCATTGTTCTTAAACACTTTGCCTATAACAGAATAACTTTGTAGAAGCTCTCGTCCTTGGCTACCCTCGGCAAAAAAAATGAAATGATCATATCCGCTCTCTTTTTAGCATCAACTGATTCCGCTTCGAAAAAATTATCGCCAATCGAGACCACTAGTAGTCACGCTCTCTCTATAGTAGTTTATAGATAGTGCAATCCACGAAGACGCGCCCCACTCCGCGATTACTGTACTGTAAGCTGAACCTTAGTACGGCGCGGAGCGGAGTGGGGCGCGTCTTCGTGGATTGCACTATCCATAGTGCTATAAAAGGCGAGAGAGTGAGAGAAGCTAAGCTAATGCGAAGTACCTCAGCCCCACCTCCTCCCCGGTGTTTACGCAGTAAATAGGCCATAAAAGTGTAGTCTGTGAAATTAGAATAAGAAATGTTTACATTTTGAATTAGGTAGTTTATGGTGCCAATTCTCCTGTACACCGAACTAAACTAACTAAACTATCACTAAAATTCCTTACTTTTGACTGTGAGAATCTCAAAGCTATTCTGCAAAATAAATTCTCTAAATTTAAAAATAATTTTGACACATCTAAATCGAATTTGACAATCGCAACTCCACACGTGATACCTAACCACGTGAATCTTTTTAGAGCCAGAGGCGCGCAGGGGGGGCAGCCTCAACGTGTTTTATATGAAATTTTTCACTTTTTGTAAGGAAAGAAAGAAAAAAATATTACCTACATGTAGAGTGTTAGGGTTTTAAAAGTTTTATAATGGGTGTCGAAATTTTCATTATTTTTGCGATTGGACACACCGTTTTCGAGATATAAGCAAAAGAAAAAAATAATTCAGTACTGTTTTTGCATCTGAAGTCGAGGTGTTGGTGTGAGTTTAAAGTTCATGACAACCAATTTTATTCCACACGTTTTTAGTCGCAAGAAAAATAGTCAGATTTAGTTAGAAAATATAAATTTTAGATTAAAAACGTCAAATTCAGAATAGTAAAATTTCCATTTTCACTAAACTGATATCTCAGTACCATCTTAGTGCTGTCAAACTAAAGTATAGTTAAGTTGTGTCATTTTAGTCTATTTCAGAATGGGAAATCTTCGTTTGACAGGATTAAACCAAATTTTGGTGATTTTTAGTCTAGTTTAGAGGCATTTGTGACAAGAGAATGACACCATTATACAGAATTCCATTTTGGTTTATTTACTACTGCTTTTGAAGTAGCATATTTATGTATTGTATAAGCGTTAGTGTTGCTCTTCCAATAAATTAAATAAATAAATAAGTAATTTATAGTTAATCAAATAATCAAAGTCACGATTAAAGATTATGATTAATAATCTTAATAATTTTAAATTTGATTATGATTAAATTAATCTTAATCAAATTTTTGATTATGATTTTTAATCATTAATTTTTAATCATTAATCAGATTAACTTTGGGCCAACACTGCTGTGGAGTTTCTTGTCCAATTTTCTCCATACGAAACTACCTTTTGGAAGGGACAACTAGAATCAATACTTCTTTTTTCAAATTAGTGATGTTTAAAGTGCGTAAATTAATGTAAACAAAAATTGTAAAACCATTTCGTTTAAATAGTACTTAACTGTGGAGTTTCTTGTCCAATTTTCTCCATACGAAACTACCTTTTGGAAGGGACAACTAGAATCAATACTTCTTTTTTCAAATTTGTGATGTTTAAAGTGCATTTTAATGATCTAAGTTTGGGACCTTTTTCTTTTTTTAAACTTACTTGCCATTTTGAGAACTAGGCATTCTGCCCTTAATCCATGAAAGGTCACATTTAGTTTAAAGGTAGTTTTGCACCGGCGAGGCGAGCCATGAATGGGATGGGCGAGAGTTGAAATTTGAATGGCAAAATTTCTATCCATGCCCTGCCCATCTTTGGCGTAAAAAGTCTAGATGCGCGAGGATGTGCGAGGCGAGAATTGATCGGTTAGTACCTACAAGAACTTTATTGCTGTAAGAATAGAGTATTTATTTACATTGTAAAACGGATATACAAACGCTCTCGCACCGGCCATCGAGGACCCGCACGGTCTTTCTCCGTCAAGCACTGCCTCGCGATGTCTCGCGCTGGCACGCGCCGGCTCGCTCCGACCATCGCAAGACATCGCTGCATACTATATTCCGGGGATGTAACGGATATCCGTATCCGCATCCGCAACTGCGGAGCATCCGCATAAATTTTGATATCCGCAAAACATCCGCATCCTCAACTTTTGATTTTAAATCTCCGCATCCTCATCCGCATCCTCATAATTTCTATGGGGATGTGACCCTACGTTGTTCGCACAAATAGTGAATTTTTTTAAACTCGCGCCGAGCTAAATGGGCGCGCCGATAAGTGAGTTACGCGTTCCTATTGGCTGAATTCGCAATGTCCTTGTCCTATGACAGACCATCGGCTGCACGTGGCAGTGGTGGCACGACTATGGTGTCACATGTCAAGTTTTTTGCAGCTGAATTACGCTACGGTTATCGGTAATCTACCAAATTATTACCTATAATACAAATATAAATAGGGACTATAAAAAACAAGGGCTATTTTTTGTACTACATCCGCATCCGCACCCTCATCCGCACCCTCATCCGCACCCTCATCCGCACCCTCATCCGCACCCTCATCCGCACCCTCATCCGCACCCTCATCCGCACCCTCATCCGCATCCTCAATAAGGAATTTTCCAATATCCGTATCCTCATCCGCATCCTCAAACCCGATTATCTCGATATCCTCATCCGCATCCTCATCCGTTATATGACATCCGTTACAACCCTGCTATATTCTCGGCTGGCCGGCGCGCGAGACACGGCTGGCCGGGCGGCTAGGTAGTGGCGCTAGGTAGTGATTACTGGCGCGAGACTTCGCAAGCCATCGCGAGGCAGTGCTGGCCATCGCGAGACGGCGCGTTATAGCAATGGACATCTTACGGTGTAAAAGGGTAAGCGTGATTTCAATTCTCGTTATCCCATCCACGCCTCGCCTCGCCGGTGTAAAACCACCTTAACACTCTCAATTGATTTAATAATTTCATCATCTAGGCTGAAGACATCCGCACAAACAACATACTTCTCCGCGCTCTATATGACCATAAATCTGCTGAGGAATATGAGGAGAAAGAAAAAATCGAACGCACCGCGCAGTATTGTAAGGACTTGCAGCAGCAGCTTGTGAACCGGCAGCTTCAAAAGCAGTGCCAGTACGAAGACACCTTGATTGAGAAGAAGATGCTTGAAGAAATCATGCGGACCATGTCGGATGAGGATAAGAGGTGGGTGATTGTTGATACAGTTTTAATTATAATAATAGAATCTTTGGTAAGATTTGGAGAAATGTGGCACATCACTGTCTCGATAATTGTTTGTATTTGTGCATATTCTGATCTATACCAGAATGTAGATTTACCTAATTAAAGGTTCGTGCAGACTAGCGCGACACCATTAATTGTTTTACTTAACTACTCTACTACTCTTTAACTACTCTTCGTGCGTTCTCTGTTGTACAACGAGACGTCGAGCGGTGTGCGAGAGAGAGCGCGCGAAGTTTAATTTGCGTTATCGCGACAATGTAGCCGTAGCATTAGAAATTGTTTTGTTAAGAGACGCGTCGCGCCTGTCTGCACGGAGCTTTACAATGGAAATTTGATTTTGTCCATGATTGCTGCTTATGCTGGGGCTACATTGATGCGTTTTCGCAAACTACGCGCGCTCTCTCTCGCACACCGCTTGATGTCTCGCTGAGCAACAGAGAACTCGCAAAGTATAGTTCGCGTTATCGCGACAATGTAACCCCAGCATTATGAGGTGTTCACGAGTTTTGAGGCGAAAATTGCTCATAAAGCATTAATTTTATGCTGCGTTAAGACTGACGCACATTAGGGCGGAACGCGCTACAACGCTACATATTACAAATTGCCCGTATATTCAAATCACAGCTGTCATTCTTTGACAGTTAAATGAAAATGATTTTACGTTTGTACAAACACTTTTACACGTC
This sequence comes from Agrochola lychnidis, assembly GCA_963680765.1. NCBI lineage: Eukaryota > Metazoa > Arthropoda > Insecta > Lepidoptera > Noctuidae > Agrochola > Agrochola lychnidis. Next base: position 2,604,017 of record OY796856.1, on the reverse strand, counting down.
AGTTGTATGCAATGGCTACAATACGGCGAATTGACGTAGTGTGTCGATTCGATAAACAATTCATTTCCATGACTGTACAGTATAACAATTTTCTTAGGCTGGGGCTACATTGTCGCGTTTCCGCGAACTTTACTTCGTGCGCTCTCTGTCGCAGACCGCTCGACATCTCGCTGAGCAATAGAAAGCGCGCGAAGTGAAGTTCGCGATGACGCGACAATGTAGCCCCAGTATAAATGTCCCTCGGCAAACTTCGTATTTCCTCAGTCGTCGGATTTCTATCAGTTGACCTTTGCGCTTGGTGCAAACCGGACGCTCTCAATCGACTTGGAAGTATAGAGTTGTAAATACTCTTTTAACTTAATGTAATTAATTTTAAAAATGGGAGGAAAGCTGCTAAAGTCGCAGGCACGAAAATAGTTTTACAGCTATATATAGTTCACACGGAAAACAAAACAACAATAAAGTACTTAGTTCTGAATTCAAATTATTATCTAATAATTGATGGACATGGAAATTAGCATTCGTTTGTTTTAGGAAACGCGATGATTCCCGAGGGTCATTAAGAAAATAGTCAGACTGTATTAGGCTTTAAGGCTAAGCGTATGCTTAGACGCAGATGACGCAGGTCCACACAGCGCAGGGCAGAGCAGATTTTGTAATGCATGAACGTATTGAGAGCTGCGTGCGGCGCAGGCACGTGCGACGCAGACATGTGTCTGTCCTGCTCTGCGTCTCGTTGTAGTGCCGGCATAGATATCTGCGCGACGCGTGCAGGTCAACGTGTATTTTGTACCAATAATTCATAATTTTGTTGCAATGACAACACTTAATTAAATTAGTTCGTTGTGAACCTTGTTTGTATGATACTAATCATCCAGACTATTAAAAAAGACATTAAGGCGAAAGCGTCAGGGTAGCCCGCGAAATTCAAATTTTCTTACGTTTTTTGCAATTTGCAGGTCAGTATCATGTTGTATGTTTGTAGCAATACTCCATAAGCATGAAATCAGGACATTTGACCTGCAAAATGCAAAAAACGTAAGAAAATTTGAATTTCGCGGGCTACCCTGACGCTTCCCCTTTATCGTCTATTGTTTGTACTAGCTAGGATGCGAATGTGCCTGTGTAGCTGCGTCGCAGCATGCGCTCGCGACCTATGTCTGCCTCGCTTGCCCTACCCTTCAAAATCTGTACTGTACTGTGCTGCGTCACCTGCGTCTCAGCATACACTTAGCCTAAAAATCCGATGCGGCCCTACGTAGCTGTAATACGCGCTAGCCTAACAAAATTCTCACTTACATTGCAGAGAACTGAAACAGAAAAACGATCAAGTAGACAAGATGCGTCATGAAATGAAGACGTTCATGCAAGCGCGGAACGCTTGGAAATTGAAGCAGAAAGAGATGGTCATCATTGAGGAACGGCAGATCGAGGAGCAGTGCAAGATGCTTTCCGACAGGAGCGCAGCTATGTGAGTAGTATGATTATTATTGCAACAACACAAAACATAAAGCTGCGTCTACGCTAGGCAAGTTAAGCAAGAGCCGAGTACTGCGGAGCATGAATTGGCGTAGTATCAGCCTGTGCACACGGTACGATGCGGTGGCGGCGCGGCGTCGCTGCGGCATCCTACATACAAATATCCATGATATGTCACACAGCGCGGCCCGGCGTCGCACCGCACCACAGCGCACTGGCAGGCCGCGACACGAGGCGGGGAGGGTGCATGCATTGCGACACCGGAGCGGCACCGCTCAGTGGTTTGTGCGTTGTCAAAAACACAGATGTTTGACAAATGAAAATTTACGCGGTTTGCGGCGTTACAACGTCGCCGCAGCGCCCGAGTGGCCGCTAATGCGACGTAATCTTTATGGTGCGGCGCCGCAATGCCTCGTGTGCACAGGATCTTAGTGGTGGGTAGTACGGCTAGTACTTAGGAGCCTCGAACGATCACGCCTTTGGAGAATTCATGCTGGTTCGTCTAGACGCAGCTATCACGCCTGTATTTCCCCGACGGTTTTTGTCTTATTTTTTCTGTGGCAACTGAGCCGTCGTCGACTATTCTGTCGGCGTCATGAGTTACGGCAGCGTAGCGGGGTGAGACGTCGAAAACTATCCACTGTGTGGTAATTAAATGTTGGTAGCAGAAAGGACAAGACAATTTATGTTAAAAAAAAAAACAGTGGTACTCCGGGAGTGCCGGCAGAAATGAAAACTTGAAAAAATCGGCAGCGCGGTAATCCACGCGTTGATGTATTTTACTCCACGGTGTCGGTAACAAGTGGCGAAATCAATGGTTTAGTCCCATCTCAAAAATGCCCAACGCACCTAAAGAAGTTTTCACTTCAAAAAAACTTTATTACAGGTCGGGGCACGAGTCGTGAGCACAGCTCGCGCATGTGACAATTTCAGCCAATGACAGTAGCCGATGACACGCGAGAGGTCCAGTACACGACGAGCATCGACTGATGAGCCAGTCGCGTGCAGCTCGGCGCCCCGGGGGCGTCTTCATTCCGCCAAACAGACCGAAAAATTAAGTACTGTGCAGTGTCAGTTTGTGCTCACGATTCATGCCTTGTACTGTACTTCTAATAGTTATATCATTTTTTTTTTTCTTATTAGATATCTTAGATCAGTTTCAAACGCAGTTTTCGACCGTCAAAATTACATAAGACAGTCCCCCGAATCGCCCACCTTTCACCACTTCCTAGTGCTTTATAAACTTTCATCCCCTATTAACTCAGTGTCGAATCATTCGGTTCCCTACAAAATGGTTGAGCTGAATGGTGCTAATCCACGCGTCATGTTTATAGTAATAGTAATAGTCCATTTATTTGTGAGAATATTGTTACAGAGATGTTACATGGTTTTTATAGTTCATAATATCCTGCCGTTTCCGGCGTACAAATACATTGTCAGGGTTTTGGTTAGTTTATTGGATTACAAATTAATTTTATTGAATTAAATAAATTAGGATAACATTCAAATTGCAAATTAGTCAAATAAATCAGCTATGGATATGTCAAAAAGAATTCATTAAGTCAAAGATAGTAAGAAGAGAATAATTAGAATGATAATAATTATTTCCTAATATTTATGTCAGTTTTTCATTCATAAAATCATTAATCGAGTAGTAGCATTTACATAAGAGGTAATTGAATAATTTACATTTAAATGTACTAAAGCTTAAAGTTTTAAAACAGTCCGGTAGTTTATTAAAAATTTTGGTCGCCATACAAAATACATTATTTGAAAATAGTTTATTATTCCGTCTAGGTACACGAAGCATGTGAACTTTGCGGCTAGGTCTGGATACAACATCATTATGCAGAACAAATTCATGCTTATTTTGGTACACAAAAATACAAATTTCAAAAATATATAATGCCGGGAGGGGTAATATTTTCATTTTTTTGAATAATGGGACACAGCTGTCCATTGGGTGCGCACCACATATTGAGCGAATACATTTCTTTTGGGCTCGAAACACTCTGTTAAGTTCCACAGAATTACCCCACATTATAATGCCATAACGCAAAATTGATGCGACATAGCCATGGTATGCACATAGTGCCGCATCAACACTAGCCACACGTGTTAATCTGTACAAAACGAATACAAACCTATCTACCTTTGTGCAAAGTTCGTCAATATGAGCTTTCCAGTTACAGTGTTTGTCTATTGTTATTCCTAGGAACTTTGTACTCTCAACCTCTTCAATTGTGTCATTATCATGCTGTATTTTTAATTGCGGACGCTTACTGTTGTAGGTTTGGAACTGGATCATTTTGGTTTTGTTAAGATTAATATGGAGATTATTTTGTTTCAGCCATGTGATAATTTTATTTAGTGTCTCGTTTATTTCGGTCTGGTACTCACATAAGTTATAATTATCATTAAGAATGCTGAGGGTCGTATCGTCAGCATATAGTATGCAGTTGTGGGAGGTTACTTTAGCTAAGTCATTAGCATACAGCAGAAACAAAAGTGGCCCCAGTATGGTTCCTTGGGGAACACCACAATTATTTTCCCGATAGGGAGATCTGCAGACGATTTTTTGGTGCCCTGTTTGTTTCGAGATCTCAACACATTGTTGTCGATGGGTGAGGTAGCTTTCGAGCCATTTCAACGCGTTTCCTCTAATCCCATATCGATTCAATTTGAGAAGAAGCAATTTATGGTTGACGAAATCAAAAGCCTTGGACATATCTAGGAAAATAGAGGTAATTGGTATTTTATCATTAAGACTTTTGGTTATCAATTTTACTAGAGCAAAACATGCCAGTGTGGTAGTTTTTTTTTTCCTAAAACCAAATTGTTCTTCATTTAAAATGTCGTACTTTGTTATGAAGCTGTAAAGTTTTTCATGCATTACTTTTTCAAAAACTTTTGAAATTATCGGTATGAGCGTTATGGGACGATAGTTGTTCATATCATTAGTGTCACCCTTCTTGTGGATTGGTTTAACAATAGAGAGCTTTAAGCGCGAGGGGAATAGGCCTTGACTAAATGATAGGTTAATCATATGGCTAATATGTGATGACAAAAATGCTGAGCATAATTTGAGGATGTTGGTATTTATGTCATCATAACCTGTAGAGTTGGTGGATTTTAAAGAATTAATTGTTTTGAAAACAGTACTCACATCGGTTGGGGTTAAATAAATAGTATTTGGAAGGTCAGCTATCGGTGGCGTGAAGTCAAGATATGGGTCAGTGGTCTTATTTGTCATGTCAATAAAAAAATTATTAAAAATGTCAGCTATTGTTTCTGGTTGTGTGTAAGTTAGTTGGTCCAATTTAATTTCATTTATGTCTTGTGCATTTTTTGTGTCACTACTGTTACTTTTGATTATTTTCCAGGCAGCTTTACATCTGTTACTGGACTGGGATAGATAACGTGTGTTTTCTACCTTTTGCGCTTGTAACATACAACGTTTTAGGGCTGTGGTATATTTGCTGTAGGCATTTTTATGTTGGTTTTTATTTGCTGTTGATAGACGGTATTTTAGGTATAGACGCCGCTTGTTTACACAACATTTTTTAATACCTTTAGTCATCCATTTATGTTTTAGGGGCTTATTAGTTACTTTTATTTTTCTTATAGGGAAGCACAGATTATAAAATAAAGTTAAAATGTCATGAAAGTAATTAAATGCAGTGTTCGTGTCTTCCGTTTCATATATTTCTGAAAAGGACAGTGATGAGAGACAGTTAACAAACTTCTTGATATTTTCCTGACTAAAGTCGCGTCTATTTTCAAACCAAAATGATTTTTTCATATTGGTTGTGTCCACCTTTGCATCAAAAGATATGGTTTGTCCAGTTTCATGGTCAGATAATGCAAGATAGTGTATTTGGGGTTCAGCGTTTAGTATATTGCTTGCAATTAAGTCAATACAGGAGAGTTTTCTTGTTGGTTTGGTAATGTGATTAGTTATATTATAGTTCTTTAGAACAGATTCTAATTCCTTAAAATGCTTGTCAGCTTTTACAACGTCTAAATTCCAGTCTCCACATAATATAACTGTTTTATTTTTTTTTCTTTAAAAGGTTTCCTAAAAGAAGGTTCAAGTTTTCTAAGAACAATGTAATGTTTGAATTAGGTGTACGGTAAATGCATATTATGTAAAGCTTTAAGGTAGTTATTTCAATTCCACAGTATTCAAAATAGTACAATTTAGGTTCAATTAGATTATTTATAGGTTTGCAGTCAAGATCTCTTTTGACCAATATGCAGGTTCCACCTCTACGCTGATGCGGCCTGGAATAGGCTGAAACGAGCTTATAATTTTTTAGAGTGAGGTTGGCTTCTGCTCCTTTTCGTATAAAAGTTTCACATAAACATATAATGTCAATACTCATATCAGTTTTTTCTAGTTCAATTATTGATGTTTCCAGAAGGTCTTTTTTATTTAATATACCAGCTATATTTTGATGTAGAAGGGAGCTCCTACGTTTAGCCTCGAAAAAACATCGGTTGACTAGTGTTATCACGGTTATGTAGAGGATTAGGAACTTGATTAGTGGCTTTATTCTGTTTAATAAAATAATATGGGATAGTTCTTTGTTTGTATAAAGTAGTTGTTGGTGAAATATTGGTGTTAATTTTATATTGCTTTTCTTTGTTAACATTTCTTAACTTTAGTTGTTTAGCTACTAATTTTTGAAAGTTAATATTGTCAATTTCTATATTTAGCTTAGAACACATAAAGCTCTTCGATACAAAATTATAATTGTTTGTGCTTACCATAACATCTGATGTATCAATAAATTTACAGTTTGGGTAATTTTTCACAAATAGTTTTATGTTGTAATTTAAAAACTCAGTTCTTAGGTAATGATTATTTAAGACATTTAGGATAAACACTTTGTTATTTTTCAATTTATGGAGTGAAGAACATAACTCTGTTAAAAATAAGTATGGATTTCTGTCATTACTTCCAATACCTAATACAATAATGTCGTCACTTGTTATATTTTTTATTGTCTCGTCGAAGTTGCTTAAGACCTGTAAAGTCGTTGCATTTGGTTTTGATGTTCCCGATACGGAGTAAATATTGTTCCATAAATTACTATTTCTTTGTGTTGCTATTTCCTGAGCAAACCCCCGTACTTGTTGATCACCTATGATTAATATCCTTGGTGTGATTATGTTCTGGCTTTGTTTTTCTACAGTATCTAGTTTTGTGGTGGGAATAATAATAATAATAATAACCCCACCGCCGTATCTCTACGTTGACGTCGTGGTGGGGCTTGCGCGCTCCAAACTCTAGGCCTGTGCCGGTAGAGTTTACTTTGCCGGAACAGGTCTGGGATGAGGAGCCAGACCAAGAGAGATACAAAACCCGCAGGGCAGCATGTGGCGAGCTGTTGGGCAGTAACGACCCCACGGACCCTATCTCCCGGGAGAAGTCTTGTTCCTCACCTCTGGCTTGCCTTTATTGGCCGGCTGGAGTAAACACTGACGAGGAACAGAGCTCCCGCCTCATTCTTGCCTTAATTGGCCGGCTTGAGTGGAGATTCGCAAGAGCAAACGTGCTCGGAGGAAGGAAGTATTCCAGTAAGGTGCTGGTAGGGATCTTGACCGTACTTCCGGGATTGTCCTGATAGCCGTGGAATACCTCTCCACTCCTCATAAGCACCTCAGGACGTGTTGCTCCCTTGTCGCTACGACACTATGTGCTGGCGACCGTTTTCGGGGGCCCATTATTGAGTGTGCAAGTCACCCCCTGCCATTTTATCCGTGTGCATATAAAACATAGATGAGGCAGGGGCCATAGTCCTTCCATAGTTCCAGGCGACCAGTCCACTTTAGCAACTCAAACACATAGTCTGATATCTTTGTTTCCATATCTTACAATAGTCCTACACCAACCGGGGGTTGTCCTTGACTGCACTTGCATAGTGCGAACAGGGATAATCGTCGGTTGGTGCCTCATTTCATTCAAAACGTCTAACGGGCCTCTGCGAGTTGGCTTCGGCCCCTCGTACGCCCCTTCCAAAGGTCCGGGACCCCAGGGTCCCGAGATGAGTCAAAGTCGTTAGAAAAATAATAATAATAATAATATAAGACGTTTATTTTCTCTACACAAGTTATGTACTTAATGCTAGTGTTTGACAATAGTGCACGAACAAGGAGCTAACTTTGTGAGAGACTGGTGCCTGAAATAGGTTTAAATAAAAACCTGTATTACAGGTCACCATAAAAACCTGTATTACAGGTTATATTATTACTGTGATCGTTTCGAGTATCTTGAGTCAGTTTGATAGGGTACTTATTGCTGGATCCGTTCGAATTTTTATTTTGGTATAGAGATGCCGTGGGATTTTCTGTTATGTAGCCCTTTACTATAGGTGGTTCGGGAGTATTAAGTGCATGGGTTATTGAGTCAAAATGTTTAGCCTTTAGGGGTGTAGAATGCGTCGATGTATTGTCTGTCCTGATGATGCTACGTTTACGTGAGGTTGTAGGTGTCATCGTTTTCCTGTCAGACGAGATAATTTTCTTATAAGCTTCAATAACTTTCTGCCCTTCGCCTAAATCCATTTTAAGTCGGAACATTTCGCTGTTCAGGTTTTCAATTTTTTGATGTGCTGATTGAAGTTCCATTGACAATCGTTTGATTGTGTCGTTTAGATTGGTTATAGTATCACTTTCATTCAAGGACGTGCTTGGAAGGCTCTTCACAGTGGTATCGAATAAAGTAGAGTTATTTGCGAAGAGGTAATCTAGTGAATTTGCCCTTCGTGGTTTTCTGATTGTGATATTTTCTACTTCCATTTCAAAGGAATTCATAGTGCTTAACATGATCAGTTTGATGTAGAAAAAAGGTAGGTATTTAAGAAATCCCTTTTTTTAAAGTTTATTTCTTGTAAAAATATTGTGATGTAGTCGGACAACAAAGATTATAAATAAACCATCACAAAAAGAACACTATGTGTAACCGCGTGTTCGTGAACAAGCGCCGTCACTTGAGACTGGTCATCTCTTTTCTAGAAAGAAAGAAAAACATTCATCTCAAAAAATTCAACACAGTCATCTGCCAGGGCTTATTTTTAATCTTATATTTTGAATTGCTTTTGATTAATTTCTTGTACATTGTTCTCACACATAGAAGCAACAAGAATAATGTACCCAGGATTTTGCAATATTTCTATTTAAAAGAGTCTTCTTGGAGTTTCTTGCCGAAGAACGGGAAAGAAACTCCCAAGGACACTCTTAAATAATATAAAAGGCACAAATTATATATTAACTCTACTCTTAATATACTCTTTTAAATATATTTAATATGAAAGAGCGCTATTTGCACATTCTCAATTTTTTTTTTTTGTAGGCCTCATAGTTTTCGACATTTGACGAAAAAATTAAAAAAAATACCGTCCCCCTCCGTCCTTATCTCCGAAGTTTGCATAGAGAAAAATCTGAAATTATTCTATGTGATAGAAGTTTATGTAAAGATTAAAGGAAAAGTAAAACGATGTCTCTAAATAGCACACTTTTTCAGAAATCATCAACAAAAATTACATTAGTTCTACTATCGGTCAAGAGATGGCGTTCGATTTAAAACTGCAATATTCTACACGGTAGTGTTTAGTGTTAAAATTCTCTGACGAATAAAGGCCTCGCCGATAAAAATTTAAAATGGTACGGAACCCTCGGTGCGCGAAACCTACAAAGCCATAAACTTGAAAAATTGCGTCACCGTTCTTTGAGAAATTAAATAAAATACACCTGTAACTTCAATGATGGTTATTGGTTTTTCAGTCTGGAGGAAAGAGAGCGAAAAATGCGGATAAAAGAAGAGATAAATGAAAAAATGTCTGCTAAAATACTTGCTGAGGAGGTAATAAAATTATTATTTATTTATAGGTACATACCATCGGGGTGACGCATATCTAAGCAATTTGAAAACAAAATCCCGTGCACACGACCCTTTTTTTAGGGTTCCGTAGTAAACAAGGAACCCTTATAGTTTCGTCATGTCCGTCTGTCTGTCTGTCCGCGGTCTAGGTCCAAGACCCTTTGTACTAGAAAGCTGTAATTTGGCATAGGTATTTTAGGGTACCTCTCATACACGTAAAGTGGTGATGTTTTATTTTATATTTTTTTAACCCATGGTGAGGGGTATCATTGGAAAGGTCCTTTAAAAACATTATGAGTTTGTGAAAACCATTTTTGGATCTAGGGATCCGTTTGCGAAATATTAAGCTTTAAAGTGCTAATTTTTGTTAGAGTCAAGTGTCCCCCCCCCTGCCGGCTAAATGGTTGGTTTCGGGTATGTGAAAAAAATCACAACAGTAGTTTATATAACGAAATTAAAAGGAAAACTATCACAGCTAAGTAGGCTTTACAATTTAACCAGTAATAATCGACCAACTTAACTTTGCAGTTGCAAAAACATGTTTTCCCATACATTCCGTATGGGAGAACATATTTTTCAACTACAAAGTTAAGTTTGTTTTTGGGATAAATTCATCCCAACCACGGAACCCTTCATTGTGCGTGGTCCGACACGCACTTGGCCGGTTTTTCGTAGGTAAGCGATATAGCGGCCGAGCGCTCCAAGCAACAATAGTCCTTACAGTGTACAGATATGCGTTTCTTCGATAGTACACACTGTTGATTGTTATCCTTATGTTTTTGCATATTATTAGTTCCGTTTGTTCGCTAGCTCACTAGCGAGACAGTTATGAGAGTGGTTTGAGTGGTTCTCAAACCACTCTCATAACTGTGGTCGAATCTTTTCGCAGACTTTCTACAAAGCGGAACTATTTCTTAAACTTGTGTCATATTTATGGCCAGGTATTGTATAATTATTATCCTTTTGGGCCTTATAGTAAGAATACTCTACTCTGCTTCTACTTCAAGTCTATAGCGACATCTATACCGCCATATATGAACTACGCATGAAATGTGACGTCACACAAATCCTACATCGCGCAAGCAAAGTTTACCGCAACAACAACCTCACAACCACCATCGCACAGTAGCCGCCAGACACAACACCCGTCTGGTCAGAGGATGCTCCGTTTTCAATGAAGGATAAGGAACTTTCGAACGAACTTACGAACTTTTCTGTTTCTTTCTTCTTGTCTGTTTATACAATAACGTTAAATGCGCAAAACCTCAGACACCCCAACTGATTCTTAATTCAATTGACCTATTTCAGATAGAAAAAAAATCACAAAAAAAATTTAAATGGTTTTATGTGCTGTTTTAGTTCGTAAGATTCGTATTTGCATTGAAATAAAAGCTATTATTATCCCGCGTATGAGAAAATTTAAATTGGTCGACAACAATTTGTGTTTGTTTACCTATTTTGGCGGGTTTGCGCATGTGATGGCTTGACCTATTAATAAGTAGACACGGCAACGTTTTTAATGAAGATTTTTTTTGAAAAGTGAGACAAGCAGGGGCGGGTCGCTAGTAAATAAACTTTCCACCCTTTTTCTTTAATACCTCGAAACTTTTGAACTATACCACAGATTAACATAATATCAATCTGCCTAGCTTTTTCCCAACTATGTTGGGATCGGCTTCCAATCTAACGGGATGCAGCTGAATACCAGTATTTTACATGGAGCGACTGCCTATCTGACCTCCACAACTCAGTAACTGGGTAATACGATACCTTGGTAAGACTGGTTGTCAGACTTTCGGGCTTCTGACGACCCGTAACGACTGTCAAAGATCCATGAATGACAGCCGGGACCAACGGCTTAACGTGCTTCCCGAGCCACGGAGGAGTCTCGGTATGTAAAGATGGTCACCCATCCACGAACGTGCGGCTGTTATTACTCAACCACGAGCTCCTCTTCCCACAGATTAACACCGATAAAAAAAAAAACTTGCTACGACACAATAAAGATGCAATTCAGGTCGCACAGCGCTAATTAAGTACAGTTATATTCACCTAGAAGTTGCCTCTCTTTCTATCGCGTAACACTTAAATCTTCTGACTACGTTACACTCACTGAATAATCGGCTGCCCCATTTCAAAACCTAGTAAGGGACACTTTTTACAAAAATCGTTTTATTGCATAATCTTGCTAATCTAATTAGTCCCCACCAAATACAAAAACACCAGCGTTGAAAACTCACTTATAAGCAGATATATTTAAACATCGAAACCTAGTAAGTGCCCCATTAACTGCCCCGTGACCACTTTAAAACCTAGTAAGTTACTTTAATCATTTCAAAACCTGGACTTTTCAAAGGCTGACCCTATTTACGTTTTTGCGCTGTCCTGTAAAATTTCCTTTTAAATCCTTACTAGGTTTTGAAATGGGGCAGCTGAATTGGCCCGACAAGTCGAGCCCCCCGCGTACTTGTGGCTTCATACCTAAAATGCGGAGTGAACCTTCCTTATTAATCTGTGACTGTACTAAATTCACAGGCCGCCCGCCTAGAACGAACGAACTTGATAAAGATGCTACAAGAACAAGAGTTATTGGAGAAGAACCATCAAGATGACCTGGCAGGGAGGAAGAAGGCAGAGAAAGTGAGAAAGGAGACGATGGAAGCTCTGATGGGACAGATGAACGAACATAAGGTGGCTGCACAGAAGGAGAAGGAAGCTGAAGCCAGGTTTAGGAAGGAGGTATGTAGAAATGAAATAACTTATTTTATTATGTTGTAGGTATACATACAGAAAGATGGAATTCTTCTCAATGGTCGCGATACATTTTACCGTACGCCATGTAAAATTTTCAAAGAGAATTTATCTATACTAATATCATAAAGAGGTTACAATTTGTTTGTTTGTTTGCATGTGTGTTTGTTTGTAAGTTTGTATGTAGGAGGTAAGCTCCGGAACTTCCAGTCGGATTTGAAAAATTATTTTCGCATTGAATGGCCTAATTCTTGAGGAAGGTCGCGGGCAGAAGCAAGTAATAGAATTTAATTTATTTATTTATTTATTTATTTATTTATTTGCTAACATGTAAAACACTGATTAGTAGGCATGCATTAAAATTTCATGACACAGTATTAAGACATGTACCCTGTAAGGGCACTGCAAATGTTTACATATCAAATGATTACATAATTATATAATATTGATTCTAATTATAACAATTCATTACATTTCAAAAAACATTAATTCATTCATTATTACATTTTATTTCATTGAAATCATTTTTATTACTTTGTTCATTTATTTTAGTCATTATTAGTAAGCATAACATTATAGTAATATAGTAAAGTAATTTATTATTATTTTCACATTTACGTGAAGCTTATTATTACGAGGTCAATTGATTCACAATCTGTCAACTTTAAATTCCTCAACGGTATAGTAGCCTTTCTTTATTAACAGAGATTTCAACTGCGTCAAGAAAATTGAGTCATTTGGTAGGGATTTTAAACTTTCCGGTAGCTTATTAAATATATTAGCTAGTCTTGAATGTGGGCTTTTCCCGATAAATTTTATGTTTGTGATGGGTAGTATTAGTCTATTCTTGTTCCGTCGGTTATAGTTTTCATTTAGCTCGATATTAGATTTGAAGAGGTGCCTATTTTTCCTAACGAATATACAACTTTGCAGTATATATATAGCTGGTAGTGTGAGAATTTGATGTTTAATAAAGTGTGGCCTACAACTCTCTCGTTGGCCTATGTTCATCAATATTCTGATACATTTCTTTTGCTGAATGAAAAGGTCCAAAAAGTCAGTACTGTCCCCCCACAGAATAATACCATAATTCAGCCAGGAGTAGGCGTACGCATAATAGGCAGTTAAGGCGGTTTTATAATCTGTGTTGCATTTCAATATGCTTAGTGCATAAATAAATTGGGACAATTTTGCTCTTGTACTTTCTACATGTTTCTTCCAATTTAGGTTTGAGTCTAATGTTAGGCCTAAAAGTTTAAATTCGTTTATTTCTTCTAATTTTATTTGTTGTGTTAATATATTTAGGTTTAGTGGAGTTCTTTGGTAAGTTCTGAATTGGCATATTTTAGACCTAATTAAGGGAAATGCGTCCGCTGCCGGCGCCGGCTCCCGAATTGGCTACCGGCGCTGAGTTTGGAAAAAAAAAGCGGAAAACGGGGTTACCAATTTGGCATATTGGAGTGGATAGCGGATAGCGGGGTAGGCGTAATTAAAAAGACCTGTAACAAAGCATTACTCTTTTTCAGTATTATATTTGCAAAATCAATGATTTCCATATTCCAGTAATAAAAAACAAAATACTTTAGTTAGGGTTAGTTAGTTGGAGTTCTGAATACTGGAAGAGTTTCCATAAACGCCGCGCCGCCGATGTCCATTATGGGAGCCGGCGGTGCTGGCCACAGAGTATGTAATGTCATGCCGGTTCTCAATGGCGTTATTTTTTTGGAGCCGGCGCACAGTGGGAAAAAAAATACTTTTTTTGTTAAAAAATCTGCGTACACCACAATTTTTGACGTATCGCTGCCATTCTTTTGTTATACACTCCTGAGATAACACACTTTAGCGTGTCACTGCCACTTTTCCAAAATCGAAAATTCTTGTTAAAAAAAAAGCTTTTGAAATCGGGAAACCAATAAAAAATTTTTTTGGGTCGCCTTTTTGTATCCGCCATTTTGAATTTTTATAAACAGACAGTCAATTCATGACTAGGGACCTGAAAAATCCCTGGAAATAGATTTTTGATAAAATATTTTTTAGAAATTGCTTTTTGCTTCATTTACCGATTTTTTGAGGTTATGGTATTAATTTTTAAGGAAAAGTCATTGCATTTCCGAATACAAACGAATACTAATTTCCATGTCCATCAGTTATTAGATTTATCGTGTCTTCTTCGTATCGCTCTTGACAGAGCGGTCGTAGTCACAATGAACTGTGTTCAATCGCAGGTGTAGTCGTTGACCGCCTCACGATCTCTCTCCATCTGGTTCTGTTACATACTGGCGCATTCATTAACAGGGCCTCCAACCGCAGATTTTATTTGATCCGTCCACCACCTCATTGGTGACCTCCCGCGTGGCCTATTACCTTCCACTCTGCCCTGCACCACTAGACGCTCTATGGATTCATTATTCCGCCTGGAGACATGACCAAAAAACTTAAGTATTCGAGACTGTACTAGTGCTGATAGACGCTGTTTGATGCCGAGTTCTTGGAGTATGGAGACGTTTGTGCGGAATTCTGTCCATGATACCCCAAGCATTCTTCTCCAGCACCACATTTCTAGAGCATTTTTTTTTTTACTTTTCCAGTTCTCGTAATGTCCACGTCTCAGCTGCGTACAGAAATATAGGGAATACAAGTGTATGGACGAGTCTGATCTTAGTGGCCTTAGTTATGTTGCAATTCCTCCATTTTTTTATTTTTTTGCAAATCCATTTCGTGATCATAGCACCAAGATATATGTAGGACTGTACTACGTCGCTACGCTACGTGTCATGTCTGGCGAGTTCTTGTTGCTACGGTCTACAATCATCATCTTGGTTTTGGTGCGATTAATCCTCAATCCAAACGTAAGGGCCTGTGCACACTACGTTTTTTAAACGCGCTTTTATCCTACAGAAGGTCTACAGGCTGCGTCTGACTCGCGTGCGTATCGCGTCTGTATCGCTACAAACGCGCGTCGACGGCGCGTTTAAAAAACGTGGTGTGCATAGGCTCTAAGACTCACCCGCTCCATCTTAAGGAGTAGTTCTCCCATGTGTTCAGCAGGTCACAGGCAGAGGCCGGCACAAGCCGACCAGCGCCCAGTCAACCGCCAACCAGCGCTCCGGTGAAACCCAAAGGTGACACTACACAGCGACCCTATTGGAAGGATCAGGCCGCGGCCAAGCGAGCTCTCAACGAAACCTTGACACCTCGGGGAGAGCATAAGCGGCCGCGTCTTGATCAATCCAATAGGGTCGACCAACGAAGCTACGCCCAAGCTGCCAGCGCAACCCTAGACGTCGCCATCACCTGCGACCGCACGGGGATCCTCAGCAAGGACGCGTCGGACCAGGTTCTCGCTGCTATCCAGAAGCAGATCATCCTCGAGGCCTGCTCCCCCAAACAGGACACCCCAGGGCCGACTTTCAACGCCAAGCCGCTGTTCGCCGGGGGTATCCTTAAACTGTGGTGCGGTAATGACCACACCTTAGCCTGGCTAAGGAAGACAGTCTCCGGCTTGACTCTTTCAACTAGCACCTCGTTAGTCGTTATGAGCCAGTCGGAGATCCAGAAGCGTGCACGGTGTGGCATCGTGATCCCGGACGAGCAGGGGGTCTACGGAGAGTCGACTATGATTGGTCGTACTCTCAGCTACCAAAACTCTTGGGTAGACATCAAGAGGTGGGTACTGCTGCACGCTGACAAACAAGCCGCGGCGTGGTTCGTGGTGGTCGGTGTCCCTGTGGACCAAATCCCGACTCTGATGGAGGCCGGACGCCGCCTCTCAATTGGATTAGGGGCGGTGTACGTGAAGTTCCAGGGTCGGAACGGTAGGTTCACCGACGTTCCACAGGGATGGGACCCCGCCACGGGAACCGTCTGCGAGGCGCTGGAACAGCTGTCGCAAGCAACAGCAGGGGAGTCCACTCCCCCTTCACACAACCCGGAAGCATCCGCGGCTGAGCCTGCTACTGCAGAGTCAGCCGCCCCTGCCGCCGCCACCGTGGATGTCGTTCCCTCATCGGGCGGGGAGCTGGACGACATGATCCTGTCTCCGGCTTCGGGCTCGGGGGAGGACGGTTTCGACGAGGGCGACCTGTTTGCCGGGCTTAGACTTGGGGGGGACGACGAGGGTTCGACCAGTGATGGCGTCCCTTTCGTCGGTCTGTAGAGTCCTCCAAGCAAACCTCCACCACAGTCAGACCGCGACGGCTCAGCTTCGCAAGTGGCTGGAGGTACAACACACGGCCATTGCCTTAATCCAGGAGCCGTGGATTAGGGCGGGTCGCATACAAGGACTCTCCAATCTTGGCGGTAAGCTCCTAGTCACCTCAGATCATGATCATCCCAGATCGTGCATCTATGTCACAGGTAACCTTAAAACACAGCTCTTAACTGACTTCTGTTGCAGAGATATCTCTGCAGCTAGGCTGCTTATACAGCGCGACGATGCCACAGAGATGGTGATCGTTTTCGCCTCGGTCTATATGCCCGAAGCGGAGGCGCCGCCTCCTAACGGACTCGCCCGCCTCGTGAACCATTGCGAGAGCTGCGGGTTTGAGGTTGTCGTCGGGGCCGATGCCAATGCTCACCACCAACTGTGGGGTATGGACACGCAAAACGAGAGGGGTAAGGCTTTGGTTGACTACTTATTCTCGACTAACCTATCCCTACTAAACACTGGCTCCGAACCAACATTCGTAACCAGGCGAAGCCGCACAATCATAGATCTCACTCTGGCATCAGAGGGCGTGGCGGAAATCACCACTGGGTGGCAGGTCTCCAAGGAGGCCTCCTGCTCCGATCACAGGTGGATCCGCTTCGACATTCAGGTCTGTGTTCCATCGATACCACCACGGCGTTATCCGCGTAAAACGGATCGTGCCACCTACACACGCAGCCTTGATTCCAAGCTAGCGATGCTAAGCGATCCGGTGACATATGCGGACACGACACAGATTGAGGCACAAGTAAGCCATCTTACAGAATCAATCATAGACAGCTACAAAACCGCCTGCCCAGAGACCACGCCGCGCAACATACCGGGTAAACAACCCTGGTGGGGCGCTGATCTGGAGCGCAAGCGCAGCAAGGTAAGAACAGCTCTGAATAGAGCCATGAACACATGTGCGGATGAGGACTGGGATAACTACTACGCGGCCAAATCTAGCTACAAAAAATGCATCAGATTCAGGAGCACCTCGGGATGGCGCAAATTCTGTGGTAGCATTGAATCTTGTCAGCAAGCAAACAGGGTAAGGAAAGTACTGGCGCAACAGAATACACCTGGGCCCGCCACCCTCCGCAAACCTGATAACACACTCACGTCGTCGCCTGAGGAAACAAGACGCATCCTAATTGAAACTCACTTCCCTGGTTGCGTCTTCGCGCAGGTAATCGACTGGCAAGATGAAACCCAAACACCAGCTGACACTGACTGGAGTTACGCACGCAGGGTGATCACGTTGGAGAAACTCCAATGTGCCATCCGGAGCTTCCATCCTTTTAAGGCAGCTGGTCCTGATGGAGTGTTCCCCGCTTTACTACAGTGGGGGGGTGCTTCTGTCGCAATAAGACTGGTGCCTTTAATGAGGGCGTGCCTGGCCTTTAGATACGTTCCTAAAGGATGGAGGGAAGTGAAAGTAATATTCATCCCTAAGCCAGGTAAGGGTGACTACACAAACGCCAAATCCCACCGACCAATCAGCCTGACCTCCTTTCTCCTAAAAACTCTGGAAAGGCTATGTGATAGAGAGCTGAGGGATGGCGCTCTGAAAAACATACCGCTACATGGTAATCAACACGCATACAGCTCAGGTAAGTCGACCGAATCTGCTCTCCATCTAGTGGTCAGTCAGATAGAGGATGCGATTCATCAAAAAGGCACCTGCCTGGGTACTTTTATAGACATCGAAGGAGCTTTCGACAAAACCAACTTCTCCAGCATCAGAAGCGCCCTCTCCAGGCATGGAGTAGAACAGGTACTTACGGACTGGATTACAAACATGTTAAGCAAACGGGTGGTTCGCCTTGAGGGTGAGCGGCAGTTGGCCATGATAGCCAGAGGCTGCCCCCAGGGAGGGGTTCTGTCCCCCCTTCTATGGAATCTGGTAATTAATGACCTCATTACCAAACTCAATGCCAACCGCTATTACACAATAGGGTATGCAGATGACCTCGCAATCCTTGTATCGGGGAAGGTGACGGGTACGATCTGTAACCTCACTCAGCAAGCACTACGTATCGTAGAAAGTTGGTGCAGGGAATTTGAACTGTCAGTGAACCCCACTAAAACTGAACTAGTCATGTTTACCCAAAAACGAGCATTAGGTCCTTTCCGCCTACCCAAACTGTTCGATACTGAACTTCAGTTGGCCAACGAAGTCAAGTACCTCGGGGTCATTCTAGACAGTAAGTTAAACTGGAGTAGTCATGTAGACAACAAGCTAAACAGGGCCTGCATTACCTTCTGGCAGTGCAGGAGAATGATAGGTAAGAAGTGGGGCCTATCCCCCAAAATCATACTGTGGCTGTACACAGCAGTGATCCGCCCTATGATCGCGTACGGGGCCGTGGTTTGGTGGCCCCGCACTCAGCTGGTTACAGCTTGCAACAAACTACAACGCATGCAAAGACTAGCCTGCGTGGCAACCACGGGCTGCATGAGGACTACTCCGACTGCAGCAATCGAAGCCATGCTGGGACTGCCCCCACTCCACCTGTTCATACAGCAGGAAGCGACAATGGCGGCGGTGCGTCTTAATGCAATTGATCTCTGGGGTAAGAGAGTCACACAACACACCGCGCTGCTTGAGGGACTCAACAATGAGTTCCCTATTACGAAAGCGGTAAATGACCGGGTGCCCAAACAATTTATCTTCGATAAAAAATACAGAATCCAACTCCACGAGGACCGCAGATGCGAGGGTTCGCGCCCCGCAGAGCTGCGAATCTTCACCGACGGATCCAAAACAGGTAGTGGCACAGGTGCTGGAATCTTCTCGGAGGACTTCAACATACACATAGCCACACCATTGGGTGTCCATAACACAGTGTTCCAGGCCGAATGCATGGGTATATCTCTTGCCGCTTCAGCCATCATGGCCAGGGAAGTTAAGGACCACTCGATAAGAATACTCTCAGACAGTATGGCTGTTCTGCAAGCGCTAAACAGTCACACTGTTGATTCTGGGCTGATATACGAGTGCCACCAACGCCTCAACCAGGTGGGTGACCTCAATAATATAACCATTCAATGGATCAAGGGACACAGCGGTTCGCGGGGCAATGACGCAGCCGACGAACTTGCCAGAAGGGGGTCGAGCATGGCACCAGTGGGGCCTGAACCCATCACGCCACTCCCCTTCGGGTACCTACGCTCTCTGGTAAGGAAACGAACCAGGGAACAACATCACAAAATATGGGTGGACCACGGTGAGTGCAGGCAGGCTAAGGAGGCTCTCCCTACAATCGACGGCCGCCTCACGAAACAGGTTCTCCGATTAACAAAACAGCAGCTGCGCACAGTTACAGCTGCCCTAACTGGCCATGGGTCATTTAATAAACACCTCTTTGTCATAGGAGTCACAGACAGTCCGCTGTGCAGAGCTTGCATGGAGGACGACGAGACAGCAGCCCATGTGCTGTTAAACTGCCCGGTGGTCGCCACATACAGGGCCAAGTACTTCGGTAACCCAGGTACCCTACGTGAGATTGTCAGTGACACCAAGGCGTTGCTGGCCTTCTTTGAGGAGCTGGGGTGGATCGAATAACAGATTTTCCCACCCGTACGCAAAATACGCGCTTTGACGTGGAGTTGCGGATACCAGCCCGTATTACCTATTACCTTATGTGTTCAGCACTATTTGCAAACAAGGTTGTGTCATCAGCGTAGCGTAGGTTCGCAATTTTGTAGCCACCAATCGCAACACCAACATTCCAGTCGTCGAGGGTGATTCGTATAATGAGCTCCGTGTAGATGTTGAATAGGAGTGGCGATACAATGCATCCCTGGCGGACACCTGCACTGGGATGGAAACTATCTGAAACGTGGTCGTCTGTTCGTACTGATGCTGTTCCTCCTTCGTAGAGTTCTCTAAGAAGGTGCACAAGGTGTTTAGGTGTGCTCATTTCTAATAGCGTCTTCCACAAAGTTAGCCATTTCATAGAGTCAAATGATTTATCGTGTGTCAGATTTATCGTGTAGGTATATAATTTGAATTCAGAACTAAGTACTTTATTGTTGTTTTGTTTTTATTTCCGTGTGAACTATATACACCTGTAAAACTATTTTCGTGCCTGCGACTTTAGCAGCTTTCCTCCCATTTTTTAAATTAATTATATCTATATACTTCCAAGTCGATTGAGCGCGTCCATTCTGGACCAAATGCAAAGGGCAACTGATAGAAATTCGACGACTGACGAAACACGAAGTTTGCCAAAGAAAATAGTAATAATAGTACAGTAATTAGTAGTAGTATAGTATAGTCATTAAGAAAATAGTTATACTGTACTTTAGCTTTATGTATTCTAAGTGGATTTTCGAGTGACCATCTATACATATTATAAATTAAACTCGTTCGATATTTTTCGATATCCACCGTGCGAAGCCGAGGGCAAAAACTAGTATTATCATATTTTAATCTCGATGTTTTTTCGAATTTTTTAATAAAAAGGTCGTAAATAAATTTCGTTGCAATGGTTTTTGAACTCTGTCATGAGTATGACACTGAGTTGTTCTCAACTCAATAATTATCTAAGAATTAAAGCTTACACGTTATTAATTTTTAGACCGAAGAAAAAATAGCGATGGACGAAGCCAAAGAGCGAGAGAAAAATCAGAAAAAGAAAGACAAAGGGAAGCTTTACACTCAGGAGTTGTTGCAGCAGATTCAAGAAAACGCTCGCAAGAGGAAGATTGAATTTGAGAAGGAAGAAAACCGCGCCGTGCAAGTCTACGAGTATGATAGGAAGTGGTGAGTGTAACTTTAGGAATTGTTTTTTGTCAGAACCCCGCAAGTTTGACAAGCAGTCCTACCAAGGGGTATCGTGTTACCCAGTACTGTTGTGAAGGTCAGATAGGCAGGCGCTCCATTGAAAAATACTGGTATTCAGCTGCATCCGGTTAGACCAGAAGTCGACCCCAACATAGTTGGTTATAAGCAAGGCAAGAAGATACAGGGGCGAATGTCGAGGGGGGAAGTGGGGGGGCTGTAGATTTTTTAAAGTGAAAACTTCTTTAGGCGCGTTGGGCATTTTTGAGATGGGACTAAACCATTGATTTCGCGACAGTGTGACGACACCAGCGTTGATGTCTTTTTAATGGTCAATAAAAAGACATCATCGCGATGATTACCGTGGTGCCGATGTTATTTCAAGTTTCCACTTCTGTCGGCACTCCCGGAGTGCCACTATTTTTTTTTTATGAGTTGCTTTATTTACCCTCTTTGCCTATTGCATATTCAAAGACAATCGTATTGAGGAGTAAACTCCAATCGTGCGTCGGAGCTAACACACAATTATTTTAATAACCTTTTCTGTCCCACTGCTGGGCAGAGATGTCTCCCATATTTTTCCAATTATCTTTATACTGTGCCTTCTCCGGCCAATCGGTTAGGAATGCTCTAAATCGTCACGTCAGCCTTTCTTAGGCCTGCCTCGATGCCTGTGAGACGAAATTAAACTAATTAGTTAATACAGATCATATCCTGTAGGTATTAGGGGCTACGAAATCCTCGCACAGTACGCCGCCATAAATATGTTTTGCTGTTACAGTATTTTTTATCTCGCAAAGCGACGCGCGCTTTACTTGTGGTAACCAAGTGTACAAACACCCTGTGAATGTGTGCTTGAAGACGAGTAGCGTCAGCACGTAACACACACGCAGACACACACTTCCGAGTTCGTCCGTGCCCCGGACGGTACCGAGAGCTCCTGCGCTTACTCACACATTCTCAGCGTGTTGTGCTTGGTAACCATAAGTAAAATGCACGTTGCTTCGTGAGATAAAAATACTGTATTAATATCGTCATTTACCTAGCCCTTTGTATGGAATCTAGTATCAGTAGTCTTGCCCACATCCACTGATTTTATTACAGCAAAAAATCCCTTTCAGGCTCGAGGAAGTATCAAATGAACGTGCGAAGATGATTCAAGAACATGTCCCACAACTCCTTGGCTACTTACAAGCCGGCGTGGTGAAGAAGGAAGACTTGCCCGACGTAAGGGCAGGTGCAAACACCAAGCCCGAACTGAAGCACCTGGACATAGAGGGCATAGCCGTGTCTAACAGACCACACCGGTTCTCCAAGTGTAATGCGCAGTGTTGGAAGATTAGGGATTATTAAGTTTCGTTTTCTTGGGAAATAAATTGATATACAGTTGCTCAAGGAGAGCACTCTGAAAGTTGGCAACGTCGCAAAGAGTTGTCAAAAATTATGATGAATTATTAAATACTAATTTTAAATATGAAATATATTTCTATAGTGGACTAAAATATTGATTACTAGCAGCCCGCCCTGGCTTCGCACGGGTAGCAAAGCATTATATACCCACATTTTTTTCTAAGACTTGCGTCGAGCATGTAAGTTAGATTAGAATGTACCTGATGTTCATCCTACTTAGAGTATTTTACGTCGTCATATTTCAGCCAATTTACGCAAAACCTTAATGAATTATGCACCTAAACCTTCTTCATGAATCACTCCGTCCATTGGTGGAAATCTTATGAAAATCCGTTGGGTAGTTTTTGAGTTTTCGCGTTCAGACAGACAGACGCGGTGGAGAGGACTTTGTTTTATTATTTTTATATAATACTAGCTGTTGTGCGTGACTTCGTTTGCGATCCTGGTTAAAAAGTAGTCTATGTCCTTGTCCAGGTCCTGGTCTACCCATGTGCCAAATTTCGTCAAAATCTGTTCAGCTGTTTTAGCGTGAAAGCGTAATGCTGTGGCCGCAACTGCGTCTATCGTGCCGAAGCTTCGTATGTTTTGCTTGCTAAAAAGTTATCGCGCTAATGCGGTGATCTTCATAATTTTAACGAATTATCGTGCAATAATCCAAAATGGCTATCCATTATTTCGATAGAGCGTCTACGCAGTCTGGAAACAACAGTTGAAATTACCAATGCTGGTCCGACCACGCGCCACGCTTATTATGTACCGCCACCGGGCGATAAACGCTACGTAGCCTGAACTATCGCGACGTATCTGCGTGTATCGTATCACTGTGCGAAGCGTCACGATAGACGCAGCTGCGGCCCTAGCATAACAGACAAGTAAATAAACGAACAAACAAACTCACTTTCGCAATTATAATAAGAGTTAGGATCTAGTGTTGAATTGCAATAATAAAGTCGAATGGTGCTGTAACAGTTTTAGGTATAAACTAATTAATAATCGTTACGATATTATTAATTATTGCAATTCATCTAAACTAATATCATAAAAAGATTAGATTTTTTGTTTGTTACGTGCGAAAACTGCTGAACGGATTTGGATAAAATTTGGCACATGTGTATACATACTTATCCCGATATTCTCACGGTATCGAGACTAATTTAATTTAGTAATATTGATAAATTACAGCTTTTTGCGACGTTGCCAGCTTTCAGAATGCACCTTCTGACTATGTTGACTACAACAATTGTTGAGATGTTGCGGGGTGTTCATTTGTTTAACATGAGTATGGAACAGTTATTTTGCACGTCTTCAGCAAATAATAATAATGTTGTTGTCGCAACTTTATTTCCCAATGAATACGAACTTATTGCCCCTACCCCACAGTATACACGTTTTTTTCTTTTATTCTCGCCTGTCAACCGATACGGCATTATTTATCCTTTTTTTTTAAAAAAAATTTTGCCCCACACTAGGAATTTCTCCTGTATCGTGGGTGCGTTTACAAACATTTAAACTCACATACACAAACAGCCAGACCCCACCACCCCCCAACCCGCCACTTTTTCTTTCACATTTTCACACAATCATCCATATTTTCTTTGGTCATTCCGTCCTCCATCCATGAACATTTATATTCATCACTCTTTCAGTCATATGCGTTTCATCCCTCCTCCCTCCTCGTCACATGGCCATACCAAGACAAACGTACAACTTTCTTGTAACAGGCGCTACTTTGCCAGCAATATGTTTCTAGCGACACAAAATTATGATGCTGCAACAGTGTAGCGTAATTTTTGTTTACCCACAATAGCTTTAGACAACATTTGGTTGATCTAAATTCTATGCATATGATGCAAATTTTTTCTAGTGTAGTTTTTGTTTTGAGAGATATTTTGAAATTTGTTTTTTTTTTTATTCTGCAGCTAACTGGTTATGTCTTTGTATTGTATTAATATTGTAACAGTATTTCTGTGGCCCTAGTGAAAAGGGGTATAAGTCCGATTACTTTTACGATTACTTATACCCCTTTTCTTTCACAGAGAGAGCAGTGGTGGCCCAGTGGTAACGGCCGCGACTTACGAGTTGTAGGTCGTGGGTTCGAACCCAGACAGGCGCTACTTTGTGTAAATTATTTCATCACCACTGCTCTCAAAACGGTGAAGGAAAACATCGTGAGGAAACCGGCATGTCCTAAAACCGAAAATTCAATGACATGTGACATCTACCAACCCGCACTGGGCCCGCGTGGTGGATTACGGCCCACTCCCTCTCACAGAGAGGAGGCCTGTGTCCCAGCAGTGGGAACATTATAGGCTGATGATGATGATGATACCCCTTTTCACTAGGGCCACAGATTTATACTGCCCCTGAAATGATGACAGGAGTACCAAAAGAGAGGAAAGAGATACTTCACAACTAATTTTTGCTAGTTTGTTTTGTAAAACGCTATTATTTATTTAAACGACTCATTCATTACATTATGTAATCTCAACATACACATAACAATAATGTAACATCACGCCTGGTAACCTCCGAAGGGCTGGTCAGAGGTATATATAGTACACCCACATTTCGCCAGTAAGTCCCGTGGTCCATGGGTATTTAAGTAAGTATGTAATCTCAAATATCCACCTAATTTACAAATATAAAGCGGTAAAGCTCAGTGTGGCCTCCGCTTAATACATGTTTTAAAACTACATTGTTATTTAAAATGAAATTTTATAACATTGATTATAACAACGGATGGACACTAAAACTTCCTGAATAATAACACTAACACATTTCTTAAACATAAGTGTCAAAACATACAGACAGGCACTATAAACATAATTATAATATTACTATCATTGTTTTAAGTATAATAAAATTCTAAAATAAAATGTGTCATAATTCTGGATGTTAAAATACTGACTTATGTTTCAAGAAGTTTGCAAATAAAAATGTTGTGGAGGTTTTTGGTGTCTAGATTCGTTTATAATTCAGTACCCTAATTGCGGAATACAACACATCACAATTTGTTTCGATTTGAAACAGATTGCTAATCCATTGCTTCATAAGTTGAAAAAAAAAAAACCGCTCAACAACGTAACGCAATGAATGTTGTTGAACTGTCAAAATGAAACAAATTAGGCAAAATTGCTTACGAAAATAAGTTACGCAATTAGGGTACAGGTTTGTATAAAGTTAAAAGGCTAAAGTCTCACTCGCAAACAGCTTGTGACTTCCAGGGTAATATTTTGTTGTATCGTTCAAAAACCTTTTGATTTACATAGCCTGATTTGACAATGAGTTTTAAAACCATACATGTAAGCAACTAACGTATGTTATATTCAGCCTCCACCGGAGACTTTTAAGGTCGATTTAGTAAGACCAAGCGAGCGAATGCTCACATATACTCCATTTATTACATTAGACAAAAAACAGTTACCAACCTTTCGTTATAAACTTACAAGAAACTTACACATGTTAGGGTTAACAAGAACCAAAATTTGTGTAATAATGTATAAATTGACTGACTAATATTAATTAATTAAGCTTTGGATATTTATAAAAATCTAAAAGACTGACTATTGTGATTAACAGAACTGTTCACCTATTTTGTATTATTATTATAATAAATATTAAATAAATAATCTGAATAACATAATATCCGTTTTTATTTATGTAGGTATTCCGTGATGGTCCTGAATAACATAGATGATAGCAACGGGAAAAAGCTCTTTAGATTTTATCCTGTCATCACATTCACATCACATCACAACATCAAATTCAGTGTTATAATTATTGCAATGGTATATATTTATGTGTAGGTACTAAATTAAAAGACTATCTATATAAATAAAAATAATAAAAACAAAACGACACTTAGGCGTCGAAGTATTCATCCGCATCGCTGTCATCCGGAAACGTGCCCAGAAGACTGGCAGCATTGCCATTCTTGTTTGCCATTCAATTAAATTGCCAAAGTACCCACACATAAATATATACCGTGTCAAAAGTTTACATAGTCCTTAGAATACCTACTACAACCATTATTGCAATTCAAGTAATATTACCAAATTAATAAAACGGGTAAATATTTGACAGCTATTTGCGACGTTGCCAAATTTTAGAATAAACGCTCAAATAGGTTCTAATAAGTTTTGTTTTTAATTATAAAATCGCCAGTGTAAAATACTAAATAGTCTGTCAAGACCCTTTTTCTCAGGAACGCGTGGAGGTGTCAAGTTCAAATTAATCGTCGTTGCTTCATGGACCAATTGAAATTTGACCCATTGGTCTATGGGGAAAATTACATGTTTCCATCGTCCAAATACCAACTGGGCTATGGAGAAAAAGACTGTCCCTCCATCTTGACGGACACCAAATACGTGGGCCTACGGTCCCCTGGAGCTCTTAAAAATCTAGCTTGGATGCTTGATTATTTTACGTTCGCACGGGCGTTTTTTAACGCAATGTTTCTTGACGCGCACTGGATTTTCAACACTGCTTAGTGGCGTGAGTGGAAAATTCATCTGTGTACTTTTCGATGCGCTAGGGATGCACTCTGTTGGATTCTTACCGTTCGGTTCGACACCGAGAGTACCAAGAGTCTGTTCGACACCGAGAGTACCGAGAGTCGGTTCGACACGGGCGTAGGCTTAGTCAATGCAATAATAAAATAATACGACCATTTTGCTACCAAAATTCAAAAAAATTCAAAATTCAAAATTCAAAAGTCATTTATTCAAATTAGGCTGAGAACCAGCACTTTTCGAACGTCAAAATTACATAAGACAGTCCCCCAAAAACGCCCACCCTTCACCACTTCCTAGTGCCTTTAGCTGGGAAGAAGAAGTGGCGCAACAAACTCCCCAGCAGCACAGCTGTCTGTTCAAGTTAGAAAAAAATAAAAATGACTCTATACAATAGTATGCAAAATTATTATGCAACACAAAACATTATTTTAATTAAGTATAAATTATTGGCCATATGTTAGCTAGCACACGCCGATATACCAACCAAAAACATCGAGAACTATACTCAAGCAGAATTAAAAAATAAAAACTAAACGTAAAAAGAACTAAATATCTAAATAAAAGCCTCCAGGCATAAAGGGCGTGCCCGCTTACATAAAGCTGTAAATTGGAAGTTATAAATGATAAACTAGGACCATCGAGGTAAAATAAATGTACAGTTAATTACTAGTAACAATAACAAAACCATGATCAGCAAGACGACCAGTCACCACAAGCAGCACCCGTTCACGAGCATAACGCAAAGATCAGCCATTACCCCCCTCGCCATATTTGAGGGAAGGAGGCAACCCGACTCCCGACGCTACCGCAAGCATTGACATCTAAGGGAGCATGACGAACTTGCTGCCGGTTGCTCAGGTAAAAAATAATATAATCAATTGTCGAGGTCACTAGCCAACCACAAATTGCAATACAAACTCATAACAAAAACATTGTAATGAGTAGATTATGTCAACAACCTAATTACCTAATTTGATCCTCGCAAATAAATCAAAACCTAAGGGTACCTACAGTGAAAACCACAGATTTAAAATTTGTGGTGAAAACCGTTTATAACGACTTCGCTTAGAACGACGTACCGGTTATAACGACGAAATTTTGAGGTCCCACGACTATCGGCTATAACAACCGTAATCCGACGGTCACTTCGAAGTCGTTATAAACGGTTTTTACTGTACTTCCCGTTGACCTAGAATCATAAAATTTGCCAAGAAGCAAGGTCCGAATATCGTTAATTTGTAGTTTTATTTTTATTATTTCGATTAAGTACAAACTTAATTATACCTATTTGCAGTTGGAGAATTGACCTTGACGTATATCAATGTATGAGAAAACATGTTTTTCAACTACAATGTAAAGTTTGTTATTGGGATAAATTCATCCCAACCACGGAAACCTTCATTGTATTGTGCGTGGTCCGACATGCACTTTGCCGAATTTTTTGTTAAGTCTTGTACTCAAATTAATGTCAATTTGTTGACAAAAATAAATAATTTGACGAATTATAGGTACCTAATATTTATTAATAAGTTTAAAAATATAAAAAAAATACACACAATTGACAACAGATTGATAGTTTTCTGTGGCGCCGTTGTGGCAATGTGGCGTACTTTCCCTAGGAATTGCAAAGTAAAACGCACGCCTTGATGAATAGGTACACTGCATTGTGAATTGTGAACCTAAAACCGGTACTTACATAAGAGCCACTTATCGCACAAGTGTGTTGAAAAAAAACTTGGAATCGTGAAGTTAATGCATTTTACCCGCATAACATAATATTAGTAGGTAGACTATTACCTACTATAATAAAAAGTTGGCAAAAACCTGAAAGTCAACAGCAGCTAACTAGAAGTGATGTTCAAACAATAATTACTGGCCACTGCGGTCGCCCCAGAAAATATTTAAACGACTGAAATTAATTCCAAATACAGCGCTTGAATATTAAAAGGGTGGATTTTAGGGTGACCATACTTTGGTATTTTTCGGGAGACTAAAAGGTATGATACTGGAGTGAAGTGTATTGTACCTACGCGTTTGAAAACCTGAGGCAAGTTTGCTGTTGGATTCTGACTAGCATATGAGTACCCCTTTATTTCCCTTTTAGGTGTAATATAATCTGGACCATCCAGCTGATTCCTGCTACTTTCAGTATTTTAGGGCTTACTTACGCTGTGCCCTCTGATACACGCTCGTAACTCGAGAACTTTTCAGTTCCATGAGCCAGTCGTTTAATGGGCCATGAACCCCATCATTAGCTAATCAGCCAACATAATCATCATCAACTTATTAGGTGCCACAAATGTTAACATGCATAATCAGCTTATAATGTTCGGAGTGAGCTACAATCTACCACGTGGCTCCAGTGCGGGTTGGTAGACGTCACATGTCTTCGATTTTTTTGGTTCTAGGATATGCTGGTTTTCTCACGATGTTTTCCTTCACCGTTTTGAGAACAGTGGTGATGAAATTATTTACACTAAAGTGCCTGCCACCTATCACCTGCCTGTTATGAGGCGGGGTCGCGGCAGACCACGTAGGAGATGGCGGGACGAGCTGAATAAGTTCCGTCAAAACTGGAAGGAGGACGCGCGGGCTCGCGAAAGGTGGAAGGAGTGGAGGGAGGCCCTTGCTCAGGAGTGGGACAGCGTAGGCTAGTCAAAAAAAAGTGCCTAAAAAGGGGCCGTTACTACTGGACCACCACTGCTCCATGGTATCATGCTAATAGTTACCATAAATCTAATCTAAAAGTCATCATTTAATATATTCTGTATCTATCTATACGTAAATAGGATGACACAAAGTCACTTTTCTTGTCTGTCTGACCGCTTAATTATTCTAAAATATACAATGTATTTTGATGTTGTTTTCACCTCTTTGTAGATAATTTATTCCGGAAGGTTTATTTGTATAAAACATTTAGGTATATTTAACATATAGAGCAGAAATCGCGATGTTTTGTCATGTCGCCACATTAGTAGATTACACCCGTACGAAGCAAGGCCTGTACCCTAATCGCGTAACTTATTTTCGTAAACAATTATGCCTAATTTGTTTCATTTTGACAGTTCAACAACATTCATTGCGTTATTTACGTTGTCGAGCAGATTTTTTTCCAACTTATGAAGTAATGTATTAGCAATCTGTTTCAAATCGAAACAGATTGTGATTGTGTTGCATTATGCAATTAAGGTACGGGTCCCTAGTTAAAATAAGAAAGCGTATTCCTACAAAATCCTTCAATACAGCCACCCTGTTCTCACAGTGAAAGTTAGCATTTTTGTGCAATAAAGAAATAAAATCCGCGTCGTCAGCGTTCGCCCGGACACGTTATGTTAAGATAAACATCAGCCCCTCTATATCGACAGCAGCCCCTTTATTTGCCGCCAGCTCTTATCTTTGCAACGCAGAATAAAAATCGTGTTTATTTTACGCCAAATTGCTGGCTTAGTGATGTTTTTAATTTGGTGTTATGTTATGAATGTTGTGTGCCGTGGAGTGTGTGGTCTCATGGCTTTTTATGGTGATTTGAATAGGAATTTATATGGGTGAAGTTATCTACGATTAGATACGCTTCGTATTGTTTGGCGGTTTATACGGAGCATTGTTTTCTGTTGTTGAAAGATGGCGTTGACAACTATAACATTAATTAAACCAATGATTACCACATAATAGTTATTTATGCAACTGTTGTATAATAAGGGGTATTAAATACGAATGTGGGTTTATCACACGAGGCGAAGCCGAGAGTGATAATAGTATCACATGAGTGTTTTAATACCTAATTATAACAGTTGCATACAAGACTTTATCTACACCCACGATATGAATCCTCTATAAAAGTTTCTGAAACCATTGGGTGTTTATAATTCAAGATCAAGAATAAAGAAATTCCCACGAAATTCAGTACAAGTCCACGTATATATATCGCCTGCAGCAGCACATCATACACACATGCGTGCAGCGGGTGCTGCTGTCCCCCGTTTGAACGTTGAAATGAGTTGCATAATGAAATTTAGTACAACATTATAACACTCGTTTGGATGATGTAATGGTTACTATGACACTGGCTGTTATAATGTTGCCAATAAGCTAACTGTTTCAGAAACTTTTATAGAGGTTTTATAGCATGGGCGTAGATAAAAATATCATCTCTATCGATGCAGTAACGATGAAAGTATCTTTCTGCGTAGTACCTACTAACTAGACTCGTAGCAACACATTGCGTAGCAAATTGATGGCTATGTGCTACGACAGCGTAGCAGTTGGTGACGCAGCGTCGTAGCACTTTTACAACTCATTCTTGAAAACCTTGACGTGATTTGTGAAGCTTGACATGAGGATTTACATGGATCGTTTCTACAGATTACAATGTATTCAATGTTACAACGTTTGCACTTGAGTTATGTCGTCACTAGGAAATGTTATCTAGAGTCGAGATTGGCAACTCGAATTCTCACGTGCTAAGTCTGAGATCGAGATTGGACATTACAATATATCTCGAAATCGAGGTTTCGCCTACTTAAATATTGCGAATTTTAAATGTCTTTTTATATTTTACGTGAGTCACAAGCCATTTGTAGCAAAGTTGGGTCATTATAGTGTAAATAAATACAACTTTATTGAAACGAAAAAACTCAGTTTACAGAAACTCTGTGTTCGATAACAACTGCATTAGTATATAATACTGTGTCGCAGTCAAAAGTCCGAGACAGAAGCAAAACAAAAACAAATCAAATTAAAAAAAAAAAAACATTTATGAAAATAAAATTAAAATCTGAACTTAAAATTAAAACTTAACAATATTTTCACTGTGTTTTTATGTGAGATTGTGTGTTTGTATGGAAGAATTGTGTAGTTTGAGCATGTAGTGTAGGTTTAATTATATGTGTGTGTGTGTGGTGTGTGTGGGGGTGTGTCTGAGTGTGTGTGGGAGAGGTGTAAGCACTTTACGATTAAAATAAAGGTTTCTAATAACACATTAAAACCAAAACATATTTAAAAGACCAGTTTATTGTTACCCAGTGGAACTTGCGGCAGTGTTGCCCGGGGCTGACTTAGCGTTCTTCTTTTTCTTCTCTGCGAACTTCTGCACCGCAGCCTTGTACTCTCTCTGTTCTTGCAAATGCTGCATCTCTTTCATACCCGAACTTGTTTTCTGGGTGTACCATTTCTGGTATTGCTCGTAGTCCTGTAAAAAGTTTTTTGTATCAGTTTCCGGTTAGAGGAAAGTTGTTCAAACGTAAACGTCTTTGAAAAATGTCTTCTGCAGCTGTTAAGATAATCCAAAAACTGTTAAGAACTTACTACTTTACTTTCTTTGTTATCTTCTAGTATAAAATCATATACTTCCATAGGGTCAAGTCCAAACGCAGCTATTCTGAGAAAAGAAAAACAATAGCTGACTTTGTTAATATGTACCTACTTACTAAATGAAAGTTGGTGCGATCAAAAACGTGCAACATTAAGGCTGCGAGCACGAAATCAGCGACGAGGAGCGATGGCCGAGCGGGGCGATGGCGACGGAACAATTTTGTACCGTCGCCATCGCTCCGCTCGGCCATCGCTCCTCGTTGCTGATTTCGTGCCCGTAACCTAAGTATATTCAATTAAAAATTTGATTGCTCGTGGTAGTAGAATGGTTGTTACATGTATTTTTAGTTACAATACCTGCCAAACATTATGTGCTGCATGCTTATCATATTTGAAAAAAAAAAAAAACATTTAGGGAACGGGTCCTTACTTGGCAATCCTGTCAGCCGACATGAACCTTTCAAGCGCCTCTTTCAGATATCCAAAGCTGTACCCTTGTAGCACATGAGCTAAGTTAGATACGTTGAACTTGGCTGGTATTACTTGGTGCCTGGAAAAATCAACCGCGTTCGAACAATATTTTATTTTACACTATGATTTGGGATAGAGGCGTGTTAGAACTTCACTTGAAGCATAAAACCAGCGCTGGGGCTCTGCATCGCATAGGGTCGGAGCATTATGCTGAGTGATGGCCGGTTTGCGTGGATGTGACGCATTTTTTACCCCCAACTTATTCTTTTAACGACCAATTGGAACCGTGCACCTAGCTTCTGACGTTTCATAAGTGCCCTTGTAGGTTTATGTGAAATAAAATATTTTGAATTTTTCGTGTACCTATGTGTTTTTTACCGCAAATAAAAGTCTTTTCTTTCTTCCTTTGTTAAAAAAAGAAGACTTAATAAAAAACGTACATACTATGAACTGCCCAATTTGGTGAGGTTTTCCACAAGAAATACATAGGGCATTGGTCAACACACTACCCATTTTATTTTAACAAGGCTCACTAGTTCAGTGATGCCCGTTATCACTAACAGTAGGCGATACTTAAATTAATGCTTAATGTCAGTGAAAACAGGCATTAATGTTAGAACACTAACTTAACGACCCAATCCTTCAACATCTGCACGACCAGGGAGTACGTACAGTCTGGCAGTACAAGTACTACTGGAAACTGTTTCAGCAAAGTGTTGGCTTTTGCCAACCATGGATCTGTGCAAGTGCCTGTAAGAAAAAGCAAGTTTTTTCTCATGTAGGTAATAATTTTTATTATTTTCCATACAAAAAGTGAAAAATTCCATATAAAACACGTCGAGGCTGCCCCCTCTGCGCACCTCCTCAAGATTCACGTGTTTAGGTATCACGCGTGGAGTCGCGATTGTCAAATTCGATTTAGATGTGTCAAAATTAATTTTAAATTTAGAGAATTTATTTTGCGGAATAGCTTTGAGATTCTCATAGTCAAAAGTAAGGAATTTTAGTGATAGTTTAGTTAGTTTAGTTCGGTGTACAAGAGAATCGGCACCAATACCTACCAAGAAACTGCAAAATATTAATGGAAATATTTATCTACAAGAATTCAGGAACGAAATAATTTATGAATCATGGGAAATAGCTGTCTTACCTACTATTGTAATTTTATCATTCTTGTTGATTTTTTTGATCAACTTCTGAATAAAGAAGGTCTTTAAGAGAGGTAGATTCATTTCTGCCTCCACTGGTGGTACCTGCAATGAGATGGGGCGACGAATACGTAAATTAAAAAAGAGGGATCGAAAACAAAGCATAAATAGCTAAGCAGCAATATCTCTACCGAAAATTGTATTTTTGGGGTTCCGTATCTTAAAAGATAATTTCGATGTCTATCTGTCTGTCAAGACCCTTTTTCTCAGGAACGCGTCGAGATTTCAAGTTGAAATTAACAAATACGAAGGTCTACGGTCCAATTAAGAAAACCAAGCTACTAAGCCAACGCAATAAATAATACGGCCGTTTGTGCGACATATTTTGATACTCGCAAATAAATCAAAACCTGGGTACTGTACTTTCCGTTGACCTAGAATCATGATATTTGGCAAGAAACAAGGTCTCACAGCACAAGTAGAGGAAAAAGAAAATCGCTAGCGATTACAAACTTAGACTTCTAGTTAGAAAATTGACATCGACGTATATCGGTATAAGGGAGAACGTTTTTTCAACTACAAAATTAATTTTGTTCTTGGGATAAATTTGTCCCAACTACAGAATCCTAAATTGTGTGTGCGTGGTTTGACTTGCACTTGGGCGGTTTTTTTTCAAGGCTAATTTTACGATATTTATAATTAAAAGTACCTTAGCGTAAAACAATTTCTGAACATGTTTTATAAATATGACCGACGGTTGCAAGGCTTTGGCGCATGTGACGACCATGTGCACTAAACGTTTCAAACATTCCGGCGATTGCATGTCTCCTTGCACTTTGCAGGGGTCCAATACAAACAATACTGCATCTGTAATCAGAATAATACGCCCGTTTCAGAATGTCAGAAGAATAAGCACTACCTACTTTCTAAATTAATGAAACTGAAGCTGTATGAAATTATATGTCAGCTAAATTAGAATCTTATCCCCGGGTTGTGAAAGGCGTCATCATTATTGTAATATTGACAAAATTTTCTTGTTAAGTGTAAAAATTGGTCATAATTTGCCAAATATGTAGGTCAATCAATCTAGGGGAAAACCCCAAGTTGGGAAAAGGCTAGGCTAGGTTGGGGTCGGCTTCCAATATAACCGGATGCAACTGAATACCAGTATTTTACATGGAGCGACTGCCTATCTGACCTTCACAACCCAGTAGCTGGGTAATACGATATCCTTTGGTAAGACTGGTTGTCAGACTCTCGGGCTTCTGACGACCCGTAACGACTGTCAAAGATCCACGTATGACAGCCGGGACCGGGACCAATGGCTTAACGTGCTTTCCGAGGCACGGAGGAGTCTCGGTATGTAAAGATGGTAACGGTAACAGTAACTGGGTAATACGATTCCCATGCCTAATAGGTATGCAATGATAAAACATTTCTGAACAAAATTAGAAAATTGCCTACCATTAACAGACGCCAAAGCTTGGACCAATACAGTCTTCCCACTTATTTTAGGTCCGACCAACAATATTCTGCGGAAGCCGAGGCAGACTTCGCGACATCTCTCCCACCAGAATTCTCGTATTTCAAAGTTAAATGGGAATGCAGGCCTAAGGGAAGAGAAAAAAAAATACTAAGTAGGTATATTATAATCAAGTAGATAATATTTTTTTGTTGCCTTTCTCAGTCGTCAGTCGTGAGTATTTCTTTCCAGCATCGTTTTTGATTTCAAGTAATAATCTTCACAATCTTTAATAAAACCTGAATATGTTACAAACTCATTTACAAACACTGGTAATTTCTTCTTAAGACAGGATATCTACTCACAAAATTTGTGTACGGAGATCTTCGCCCCCAAAATTAGCATCTCCAATAAAGTCTTCTATTTTACTTCTAGGATATTCTACCATGAAACCTTGCTCTGCCAGATCCTGATGGAGGCGGAAATAATCAACAAAATTCTATCATTCTAGTGTAAACACTTACATAATGATAAAAGATGTTAGGTTACTTTGTCATGATATAAAGTGAGTAAGGGAGGCCATACGTCGAGACAGCCGAAGGCTCATTTCTGTTCTCTTGATTAGGTATTTATTATTATATAAAGTTAGCTTTGCTGACGTCATATGTGTCTCCTTCGTCAGTTTCTATTCCTATCGGGTGACCATTGAAAATCAGCGCTGTGCTGTGGGTCCCCATAGCAGAGTATCATACTGAGTGGAAGCCAGCAGCTGCCGACTATTTCTGTTGCTTGCGATTATATTTATATCTATTGTGTTTTATTGTTTTGTTACTCGAGTTAGTTATCTTTTTGTATGCACGAACGTGTTTCTGTGACAAATAAACTTATTTTTCTTTATTTTCTCTATCTACTTGACCCTTATACACTGTTCCTAGACCACTTGCAGTTAAAAAACTTACCTCAATCATTTGGATTACTTGTGCGCTTAAACCTTGGTTTACTTTCTTCTTCTTCTTTTTACATTTAATAGGCTTCATTAGATTAACTGGCATCTCTTCTTCATTAGCTATGTAGTCTTCCTTCAAAGCTTGTTTCAGTTGGTGAAGTTCTTGGCTTAAATTACGCATCAAGTCAATATAGTATAGAACATATTTCAAATGTATAAGGTACATTTTTGAAGATCTACATGTCTTATTTACCGCATATGTTCGTCAGCTTCCGGTAAGACTTCAAGTTTCACTTCCATTATTGCATCTTCTAAATTTACTTTATGAACATATTTTACTTTTACGTCCAAAGTTTCCCATTGGTCATAGCTATCCCAAGATTTGTGATAATTATCTATAAACTGGAAAAAAAATTCAACGATTACCCTAGGGCACTAAGACTTAAATTCATTTATACTCAAGCGGGGCTAGACAATGTTGATCACAGACTGTACATATGCAATTTTCATAATATAATAATTATTTTGTGCTGTATTTCATTCGGAAACGAAACAAAAAATGGTTTTGAAATCGACCCAGTTTGGGAATTTTTTTATCGAACAAATTACAACTTGTCGTGTTATGACTATTTAAAATTTATTCTAAAATAGGCAAATTCGGATAACTTCCCTTTAATTGTTATAGATTGATTTCTCACCTCTAGAAGTCGGTCAGTCTGTTTTGAAAGTGGGTAGTGATATCCAGGATGCATCGTTGGATTTTTCATCATTTTCTTCAGTAATAGTGCGTCTGCTTTTATCTTCATTTGTTCTTCTCGTTTCAATAACATTTCTTGTCTTTTCGCTTCCTTTTTTTCGAATTTGAGCTGTAAAAGATATATATATTTTTTAAATTCTGTTCAGAATTTCATTAACCATGTAAAGTTATCACTCTCTTGCAAGAATTATATTGTAAGCTCGATCAACTGAAGTTTAAAGTTATCTTAACTTACATCTTGAGGACTTTTGCTTTTGTTCGCCTCATATTTAATTGTAAGTGCTTTATTTTCTTCAAGCCATTCGTGAGGACTGGGTACTTCGGCTCTGAAGATTGCAGCAGAACCAACTTTAGGTATGTCGTAAAAAAATTGTACCGATTCAAACCTTGAAATAATGACTGTATTATTGGGTTTGTACCTATTAAACAATGTGTTTATTTCTCCTGTTGGTAATTTTTGAAATACCTAGTATGCTAATATGAGCTCAAAAGACCTGATGCCGCTTATATTGGGCAGCTTTAGAATTTCCCTTATATCGCTCATCAAATATGTCACTGCATTTTTTCTGTTAGATACGTATCCTATTGACTTTTCAACCAGTCCTTAGATTAAATTACTAGGAAATCCCAGGCCGATTCCCGGCCACCGTAGGCGCGGGATTGCGGACGGTGAGCAATGGGTAGCTCGCCGTCCGATAAAGACCAGTAGTGCTATTCTGTAAAAATCTCACCGTGATAACTTAGGTGAAGTGAGCTGTCAATAGTGTCAATCCTTAGCAACTGACAGCTCACTCCACGCTCACTTCACCTAAGATAACACGGTGAGATGGTTACAGAATAGCACTACTGGCCCGGGTCGACGGCGCGTTGTGTTCCACGCGCGCCTCAAAGAGATGTCAGCACAACTGACGGTGTCCGCTAGGGCCGATGCCTGCCGGGTCGCGGGAAAGTCCAAAAGGGTTACCGTGGCCCCTGGCAACTGAAGGAACACGGGTGGGTTTTAGTCAGTAAGAGTCTGACACGCCCTCCTGCTCCGCCCAGAGCGGGAGAAGTTATTTGGTAATTTCTCACCCAAAAAAAAGGTTAAATTACTAAAATTACTTTACCATTCGATAAACCACTCCCTGATTTGATCTCTAAATTCTTCACATAGTTGGGCGCTTTTATTTTTAAGAAACTCTTGTTTTAAATTCTCCCGACGAGCAAACCATTCTTTTTCGTAACTTTTATATAATTTCGAGCGATTTTTAAGCATCTGACAAGAAAAATTATAAATGAAATAATGTAGAAGTAGAAATAGTAGTATGATGTGCTAATCCATGCGTCACGTTCGTGCACGGGAGCCGTCAGTGGGACTGGTCATCTCTTTACTGCCACGGCTTATTTTAATTTAATTTCTGAATTGTTTTTTTTTATCTTTTTATTACGGACGCTTTTAACGTTTTGCTTCCTGCTCACAAGTATAATTTCAACATGAACGATGCAACCATATTTTGTAACCATATTTTGATTTAAAAGAGTGGAGTGTCTGTGGAGTTTCTTGCCCGTTCTTCTCCATAGTTACCTCTACGCTTTGGAACGGGCAACTAGCTTCATCTTTCAGATAATTTATTTATTTGAAATAAATGCTTTGATTTTGAGTTTGTAAGCACAATACATACTTCTTCTGCTTGTTTTCTTTGGATGTCCACATTTTTTGTATCACAAATATTCAACCCCAATAATTCATCCCGTTTGCAGTTTTTGATTCGTTCCCTTTTTAACTTAAAATATGCTCTGAAATAAATAAATCATGATTATCACTGCTACCTGATGAATTTTAATTATATTTTTGCATTTTTTTAGAATAACCAATCTTATTACCTGAATACTTTGCGTATAAGTTCGGCACTTCTTACTCTAACTTCATATCTAGCTGGAGGTGGCAAACAACCAGTCAGTTCTTTTTCCCAGATCTCTCGTTTTAGTTTACTATATCTAACTGCTTTCGTGACTTGTCTGTAATTTGAACAATGTCTAAATTTTATATACTTGTACATATAATAATTTTAAGTCTGTAAATTATGTAAAAATTATAGTGTCGTTGTTTATGCGTTATGCGTCTTCCTCTTCGAATTTGTGGATGCGGTTGAGTGTGAAATAATAACTTCTTGATTTCTCCAGAATATAAATGGTTTATTGCAAAAGAGTTAGTGACTTGTACAATATGAACTCGTCTCGACTTAAGAGTTTGAAAAGCAGTTATACATAGCAAGGTCGATTCAAAATGTGTTAGTTTTAGGAAAAACCGAGCGTTTTAACGTTCCGCGAAGAAGCATTCGGAAGTCTTCGTAAATTGC
This sequence comes from Agrochola lychnidis, assembly GCA_963680765.1. Classification (NCBI taxonomy): domain Eukaryota; kingdom Metazoa; phylum Arthropoda; class Insecta; order Lepidoptera; family Noctuidae; genus Agrochola; species Agrochola lychnidis. The sequence continues at coordinate 2,564,567 of OY796856.1, read as the reverse complement.
TCCTATTGGTGTTTCTTCGATGAAATCCCTTGAGGACCCCTCATTGGCTGTCCGAAGGTGACTTGACAATTTTGGTTCTCGATGCGTAAGTAGGTGGGTAGGTAGGTAGAAGAGCGCCTGCAGCTTATGTGATAGCAACACGCAGATTGTCAACATCATGCGTGAACAGTCGTTTGTAATGTCAATCACTACATAGTATAAAACAAAGTCGCTTTCTCTGTCCCTATATCCCTATGTATGCTTAAATCTTTAAAACTACGCAACGGATTTTGATGCGGTTTCTAGGGTTCCGTTGCCAAATGGCAAAAAACGGAACCCTTATAGATTCGTCATGTCTGTCTGTCTGTCTGTCCGTCTGTCTATCTGTCTGTCTGTCTGTCTGTCCGTCCGTATGTCACAGCCACTTTTTTCCGAAACTATAAGAGCTACGCTGTTGAAACTTGGTAAGTAGATGTATTCTGTGAACCGCATTAAGATTTTCACATAAAAATAGAAAAAAAACAAATAATTTTGGAGTTCCCCATACTTAGAACTGAAACTCAAAAAATTTTTTTTCATCAATCCCATACGTGTGGGGTATTTATGGATAGGTCTTTAAAAATGATATTGAGGTTTCTAATATCATTTTTTTCTAAACTGAATAGTTTGCGCGAGAGACACTTCCAAAGTGGTAAAATGTGTGTCCCCCCCCCTGTAACTTCTAAAATAAGAGAATGATAAAACTAAAAAAAATATATGATGTACATTACCATGTAAACTTCCACCGAAAATTGGTTTGAACGAGATCTAACAACTAGTTTTTTTTTAATACGTCATAAATCGTAAACCGCAATTTACCTTTCATTCAATGTTACTTGCTGCTACGGAACCCTTTATGGGCGAGTACGACTCGCACTTGGCCGGTTTTTTTTAATAGATAGAGTGATTGAAGAGGAAGGTTTATATGTATAATAACCCGGTTTACACCCGTGCGAAGCCGGGGCGGGTCGCTAGTAAATAATATAACATTGTTAGAAAAAAATATATCGAAATTTTCAGTTGTATTTCATATTCTCTTCTATCATCATCATCATCTATGATGCTGTCGTAATCTACAAAGTGTAACGTTAAATGCGCAAAACCTCAGACACCCCAACTGATTTTTAATTCAATTCAAAGAGAAAAAAAAACATTAAAAAATTGTAAAGGTTTTATGTGCTGTTTTAGTTCGTAAGATTCGTATTTGCATTGAAATAAAAGCTATTATTATCCCGCGTATGAGAAAATTTAAATTGGTCGACAACAATTTGTGTTTGTTTACCTATTTGGCGGGTTTGCGCATGTGATGGCTAGACCTATTAATAAATAGACACAGCAACGTTTTAAATGAAGATTTTTTGAAAAATGTGACCTATATTAAAAAGTGGTTCAATTGATTCTGCTTGTTATTCTGATCAAACTATTTTCAGGTTTTGCGCATTTAACGTTACACGTTGTATACTAGTCCATACTAGTATTATAAATATGAAAGTAACTCTGTCTGTCTGTCGGTTACCTTTTCACACACACACATTTGTACAGATTTCGATTTATGGCACACAGGTAGTCCATACCCTAGGTTAGGACATAAGATACTTTTATCCCGATATGGTAGTACGTTTCCGTGGGAGAATTTTGACCTCCACGCGGTCGGCGTAAATGCAAATTTTAAGAAATTTTGAATGTAAGAGAAGTAGGTAAGTATTTCAATCATTAAGTATTCATCGGCTAACTAAAATATTTGATCGTACCTAGTTTTTTCATGTGCCAATATCATAGTTAGATATTCCCTTGTCTTGCGTATTGCTTCTGGTACTACAACAACTTTTTTCTCCGGCATTTTTTCTATACTGTCATCTGTATCCCATAAGTTTACAGCTGCAATTTCAGTTTCTTCTACTGAAATCGATTTACAAATTATTTTTAATTTAATTACTTATTCAGTGCAGTCCTTCACTTATACAACATGTGAAAAAATCACTGACCGATCTGTGAGGGTGTTATTAGGTATCGTACTGAGTCTATTTATGAGGTAATTTTCAGGAAAATCGAAAACAAAATATTTCGTCTCATATTTTTTCTATGGTGAATTTCACCGGGATAATACATGTGGCACATCCGGCCATCATTTGGCGGGTGTTTACTAGTCATAACTTATGACCCCTGTTGAAAAATTTGTTAATTTTTTATGAATTTGGGGTAATTTTGGTATGTACTAAAAATATAATTTTTAAATAGCAATAACGTTTTTTGTTTCAATAATATTTGATTTTTTATTACTTTTAGGCAGGTTATTGCAGTACTTATGAGCCCCTTTCGGATCAGAAAGAGCTTTTCCATATTGTAAGAGCGATGTTTTAAGTTATTTACGTTCTTTTTTAGCCGACTTCTTAAAAAAGGAGATGGTTCTCAATTCTTCTGTAAATAAATCGACCGTAGCAATTAACATTGTTGGATCTACATTTTTGAGATTTTTATTTTATTGCATTAAAGGTCTTTGCGGGGGCATTTTATAATTTATTCTAAGAAAAAATTCAATAATAAAATAAAAATCGCAAAAATGTAGATCCGGCATTGTTAATTGCTACGGTCGAAATATAAATCTTATAAGTGCTCATCGATATTTTCGTCGATAGTGAACTGAATTAGAAAATTCTTTTTATAATTTTATTAACTTTGCTTGGGTAGTTTTTGAGTTAGCTTCAAAAACACGTTTGTTTTCCCACTTAGTGTGTTGATGATGTTATATTTCCGTCCGGTATACGAATTTGTGTGGGGTAGCTACCACAACTAAACAGTGAAAAATAAACTATTTTTTACAAAAAAAAAAAACAACCGTGTTCCAAAAAATGCTACAAAGTGACAAATTATTTGAATTTCGGTAGTCGGTGGCAAAAAACGACAATGCAAAACCAAAGACCGAAAAGTTATTTTTTAGTTTGTAGTTTATTTTTGGAAGAGGGTAGTTTTTTTTTTTCGAAAAAAAGTTTTTTTTAATATTTCATCTTACTCATTGCAATAGGAGTTTCTTTCTTTTGCTTTACTCTAGCCAATATATTATCAAGTTCAGCCTGTATGTGTTCCGGTCTTCCTGGCTCCTTTGGTATTGCACTCATTTCAACGTCACATATTGTGTGATGGACTTCGATCAAACCATGGCCTATAAATTGGATGTAACTACCCTCTAACTTCTCTAGTTTAGCTTTCAGTTCTAGTATTCTGAAAAACATTTAATGTGGACATTACTCTTCTATACTACAAATATATTAAATTGAAGTGTCTGTTTTTAATGTCAAAATAACAGCTTTTTACTAAATGCATATGAAATTTATACGTTACTCATATACAATTTTTTTTTTAAATTTTGTCTCTGTTTGTCCTAACTAATCTCCGAAACGGCTGGACCGATTTTGATGAGAATTTCACTGGCAGATAGCTGATATTTTATGGAGTAAACTGCTCCCAAATTACCATGTTTATTTAAACCTTTATTTTTATTTATTTTTACATTCGTCCTTGACATATTTACTATTTTATTATTTGACATTATATACCTACGATTTAATTTCAACTTTTTATTAGTGACTTTTGTGGACATGATAATTATTCAGATTGATTACAGTTGTAATAGCAATCATATAATTGCGTTTTATTAAAATAGGTTTTTTACTTTTATTAATTTATTTATCTTTTGTATAGATTCTTTTCTACATATTTTGTGAATGTGAGAACGCTGTAGGCTTAGTGGATTATAGACCTGTTGACCATTTTCTATTTTGTTTAGTACTTGGTACTTATTGAAAGACCTACACTGTCCTCCCATACCTAGAAACACTGTTATTTGAAAGTATTGTAAAAGCCAATTATTTTTAAAAGAGTAACCGTGGAGTTTCTTGCCTGCTCTTCTCCATAGGAAACGACCGATTGGAACCGTGCACCTAGCTTCTAACGTTTCATAAGTGCCCTTGTAGGTTTATGTGAAATAAAATATTTTGATTTTGATTTCTGTAACTTGAGTACTTTTATTTTAGAAAAAGAATTATGGTCCACGCGGGTGAAGCCGCGGGCAGTAGCTAGTTTGTCTTATAATTGCTGTAAAATCTGACTGGCTTCACCATTTCCGAATAAGTTCTACATGTCATATTATTTCATGCAAATACTGTTTAATTTTTTTTATCTGGTGTGTAGGTAGGGGTGATTCAGACATTGTTGGAACAGGCTATCTTATTTAGATGAATAAACCATCTTGGTAACCAAATAAAAAATATTATGCTATATTAGATTGCCACATTTTCATACAAGATTGACCTCCAGTTTCATACCATAATTACTCACCTAGAAACTACAGCTTTCACAATATTGCCATAATACACAGTCTTCTGTACTTGTAGGTTCTGCTGAAAACATTCAATTACGTCATTGTACAAGATCATGTACTGTCCCAGGATTGAAGTCAATCGCAGAACTGCTTCCGGTAATGTTCGGTCGTGAGCTTTTGTTACCTGGAAGAACCAACTGAAGTAAGAGATGATTATTATATTAGGATAATCAATAACGGGTAAAACCTAGATGACGCTGGCACAGGAGCGTGGAGATGGCAAAAGTAAAGAGAGACTAAGCCACAATACTAAAAAAAAAGTTTTTATTGGTCAAGGGGGCGAAAAAAAAAAATTCTGGCCCGCAGGTTCGCTTGATGTACAGACACGGTGCTTTATTCAAAGCGTATTGCACATCTCTGTACTCAGCGAGCCTGTGGTTCAGATATACCCAAAGGGCTTACAATTCTCTGCGCATCCAGTTTAACAATGCCTTCAGGGCGCTGTTACGTCTGCCGCGCTTCTGCAGTGCGTCAACAATGTCCGCTGAGTCGGCTTTGATGCCACCTGGCGCAAAAAGACAGCCTCACTGCTAAGCAGATTGCGTGGGAGCAGTAACAGCATCCTGAATGTAATAGGCAATAAGTTAGACAGCCCACTGGTGTGGAGCCTCACCCAGAGGACCAAGTCTCTCTTGCTTATTAGGTACTAATATAGTTTCTAAGTTCATGATTATGAATCAATGATGTTGACTGGAATGCCTTTTATGATCGGAATATAAGTAATGGTACCTATAGATTGACCGGGACCGCTGTTCCACGTCTTAGGAATGCGCGGCGAGGCGGGGGGCAGCGTTGACGAATGAGCTTTGTGATAGTCGAAATATTTTATGAAGTGATAATAGATAGATACATAAAACATTTATTCAGTGCACACAAAAGACACACATAAGCACAATAAAATGATAACAAATTACATGAATATAATATATAAAAACAAGATGCCAATAAACAAAAAAGAAAAGACACGTATAGAAATGGAGTGAAAATATGACATACTTCAAATCAAAATGTACAAAGTGCGGTGTGCGTCTCAAGGTTACACCTAATGGCAGTCCAGCTCAGCATGTATCAGGCAAATATACCTGACGCTGATATGGTAATATAATAGGCAGGTGGGTCTCATATTCTACTCTACCTGATACTGAATGTCGACATCAACTAATGTTTTCAGCTGTTTCAGAGTTTCTTTCCATTTGTGAAAATAAAAGTCGTTGGACATTGTGAATTTTGAGAAATTAAATCAAAATAAATAATTCGATGCACTCAGTATTGTAAGTTTCATGATAACCTACATACTTACTGATTTATTTTCGGGTCCAGTTGGCCATGGAATGGACCTACTCAATTCCCAAGGTCCTTTTAGAGGTCAGGTACATAAAATCAATCTGCCTAGCCTTTTCCCAACTATATTGGGGTCGGTTTCCAGTCTAACCGGATGCAGCTGAATACCAGTATTTTACATGGAGCGACTGCTTATCTGACCTCCACAATCCAGTAACAGGATAATACGATACCCCTTGGTAAGACTGGTTGTCAGAATGTCGGGCTTCTGACGACCCGTAACGACTGTCAAAGATTCACGAATGACAGTCGAGACCAACGGCTTAACGTGCTTTCCGAGGCACGGAGGAGTCTCGGTATATAGAAATGGTCACCCATCCACGGACCAACCCCGGCAAGCGTAGCTTAACCTGACAGATCGACCCGAGTGGCTGTTAGTACTTAGCCACGAGCTCCACCACTAGAGTAGGTAACATACATAGAGTAAATCCTAGCTATATATCGAAAATAAATTTTGATAGAAAAACTGTTCTTGTAAATCAGGGTTCAGAACCAACTATCAAAAAACCGGCCAAGTGCGTGTCGGACCACGCACAATGAAGGGTTCCGTAGTTGGGATGAATTTATCCCAAAAACAAACTTAACTTTGTAGTTGATAAAAATGTTCTCCCATACGGAATGTATGGGAAAACATGTTTTTGCAACTGCAAAGTTAAGTTGGTCGATTATTACTCGTTAACTTGTAGAGCCTACTTAGCTGTGATAGTTTTCCTTTTAATTTCGTTATATAAACTACTGTTGTGATTTTTTTCACACACCCAAAACCAACCATTTAGCCGACACTTGACTCTAACGAAAATTAACACTTTAAAGCTTAATATTTCGCAAACGGATCCCTGAATCCAAAAATGGTTTTCACAAACTCACAATGTTTTTAAAGGACCTTTCCAATGATACCCATCACTATGGGTTAAAAAAAGAAAAAAAATAACATCACCACTTTACTTGTATGGGAGGTACCCTAAAAAAAAATGTTTTTCATAATTTTGTTTTACTTCTTTGTCGGCGTAATTAATATGTATACCTATGTCAAATTATAGCTTTCTAATACTAAGGGTCTCGGAGCTAGACCGCGGACAGACAGACAGACGGACATGACGAAACTATAAGGGTTCCTTGTTTACTACGGAACCCTAAAAACCTTGTTGATCCTTACTTCAATTCAAAGCGCATACGCAAATGTTCAACGTTGTCACCAGCCGCTAACCATGAAGTAACAAAGCCTGTTCTGCCCTATGAAAGGGCGAACGATACCATTACACCTTATCGCCACTCCGGAAAACTTACATCATATTCAATGCGGGAAATAAGCGATCGCACTTGACGGGAACGCTCTTACTTATTGCCTTCCTTTGTTATTTTGAAAGGGCTTATATACAAACTTTTACCAAACGACTGTCAACTTTATTATTAGTACGATAAGATAGGTTTTTAAAGGTTGGGGTGGTGATTGTTAGGTAGTTTTGATACGGTAGTTTTATCGTGTTTTTGGGCTCTCTCGCCGCAGTTTCCGGCTGCTCTGAACGCTTGGCCATCTTGTCAGCGGAAGTAGTAAAGTCTTCCGCAGCGCCGTCTGTCGGCGGGTGGTGGAAATGTTTTTTTTTGTTGGAACACTTTTTTTTTGTTGTGTGAAGGTATTGTGGAAGTGTTTACCCTTTAATGTTGTTAATGATCGCTTGGATGGCATCGTTCTGCTTTACTGGTGGGGTTCGTATGGGTATGGGTTTCTATAAAAAAAGTTGAAATGATTCTTTATATGTAAGGATTAATTAAGCATGAGTCATAACCTACTAAATATAGTTTGTTTTTCATCATAAAATTAACCAAGCTTAGTGCTGGGTATATTATATGCCTCTATAATTCACAAGAATCGTTCTGCGTCTATCTGGTTAAAGCTACTTGTAAAGATTATTACGAGTATTTCCCAAATAAATAGAGAATTTTTCAGTCCAAAAGTTGTTACTCACAAGATAATACGGCCCAGTATGTACGGCTGCCTCGTTTCGAAACTGTCATCATATTTTTTGGCAATATCGTATTATTATCACCCTCGGGACGTCTACGCCATTTGATACTTCGACGCTTAGCTCTTAACGTGTCATGCTAACAGGATGCTTTAAAAACTCATGTGACTTTTATTGAAGGTTTTTACGCGATAGGCATTATAGATGCTATGGATATTATTTGCCGTACCTAGATTTGCTTGCAAAGTATAAGCTCGCAACACTTGAAAATAGACGTAAGTTCTTAGAAGCCATGAATCTATATAATATTGTAAGAAATATATTTGACTGCATTGAATTGTCCAACATGGTATGCTATGCGGTTCCTAGGACAGTCCACAAGCGAAAAGTGCGCGCTGGCAGATTATTTTCAGTAGGTACTTGCAAGTCCAACTCTGGCCTGCGTTCGCCTGTTCGCAGAATGGTCGATTCCTACAATGAGAATTTTGAACACATAGACATTTTTGTTTGTGCTCCCTATACGTTCAGAACTCTTATATTCAAGGAGCTTTCTTGAACATTTATTTTCTTCTATTTTTGTGTATCATTTCTTGAAATTTATTTGGATATACTATAAACACGTTAGTTAAGAAAAAAAAAATGTATTTGTAACCCTAGCGATTATTTTCACTGTCACTGTCCTATAGGTAATCCGTGAACAGCGTTGTGGGCTGCAATATTGTCTAAATTTTTTTATGTATTTCTTGTTCCTATGTTTTATATTGTAGCTGTTTGTTGTTCCTTTTGAATAAAAAAAAAAAAAATAGATTTCCGATCTGCCTTTGGTATAATGCTTACCAGATGAGACATAATATTGGCTTACACTTGGGTAGTTAGCCGACTTAGTATCGAGCGATATCTGGGATGATGGTAGAGCTGGTAGTTAGATGCTATTATGCTATAGTTTCACCAATACCGCTGTACCGCGCCTTAGGAAGGCACGCGGCGAGACGGGGGAGCAGTGCAGGCCGCTAATTCGTCAAAGCTCTCGGCGCACGGCGACCCGCCCGCCGCTCATTGGTCAACACTGCCCCCCGCCTCGCCGCGTATTCCTAAGGCGCAGTACAGCGGTATTGGTCAAACTATACATAGGTTGCCAGGGGTCTCCCCTGGCATCTCAGTCTCTCACCAAGCTTAAAAAGGTGTGAACGACCATCATGTTCATTGAATGGATAGGTGAATGAGGTTTTTGTCAATTAAAACTTCATTTTAGTGTAATTTAATGTTAACTGTGCAAAGGCCTTAGACCAGTGGTTCTCAAAGTTGCCTGGACCGCGACCCACTTAACAAAAACTTCCAAATTCGAGACTCACCTCTTGGCTATCATGGAGAAAAAAAAGAGGCATTACTAAATTAATGAAAGACTGTTCCAATTAGATTAAAACATTCAGTTACAATCGATTTTCATATTTAATTAGAGTGAGGAGTGTATTTCAATGTGAAGGATGTATTTGTTTCCTGTTTTTTGTCATTATGGCTCTAAAGCTCTCCATTATGGCTCTCCAAATTGAAGTTGATGCTAACATCAACTTCAATTTTAGTTACTTTTAATGGCCATAAGTTTTATACGTCCGACTTATTTCGGTATTTAGTTTTAAAATTAATCATAACTGAAAATATATTTTTTCAGAGCCCGCCCAATATTGGCTCGCGGCCCACCAGTGGGTCGCGACCCATATTTTGGGAAATGCTGCCTTAGACCATTGAATGAATTGGGGAAGTCGGTTATGGTTATTGTTAAACCTACAAAAATATATGAGTAAAGACCTTAAGAGGGCGCCTAATGGTCCACTAGCGCCACTCCTTTCAAAAAATATTTTCTCATGACTGAGAAGGATTTATGAATAACGGCTAGGAAGGACCCTCGGTAAGTGTGTCTAGAATTTTCTAATATCTTTTATAAAGTTTAATATTGAGACACGAAGCAACAAAATACGATTTAGAGCAATGTGGCCGCTTTTCTTTAGATACACAGACACACTTACCGAGGATCCTTACTAGCCGTTATTCATAATTCCTTCTCAGGGACGAGATACATTTTTTTTAAAGGAGTGGTGCTTGTGGACCATTGGGCGCCCCCTTAATATTCAACTTTCTTCAACAACATCAAAGACAAATTCACTTAAATCCATCGTCGTGCCAATATTCCTAGAATAATCCCTGACATATTGAATACTTTTAGCAACAAACAACATGTCGAAGCTCAAGGTAATAAATTCAAATCAAATTCAATCATGTATCGTCTCCAATATTCTCTGTGACATCAAAATATCACTTACATCTTACCTTTGCTTCAAAAAATCCTACGTCCTAAGTTTCAAGTAATAGAGTTAAAAATTGCATGGCATAGTCTGAAACAAGCTTTCATAAAGTTGGTTTTTGTATCACAAAATATGTCACTTCATCATGTGTCTATTCTTTTAGAATGTTTGATGTATAAAATAGTTTTTTTTCTTCATTTTCGGTTCCCTTTGAGAGGTATCGTATTTTTATGTAGAAGCTTGAAGGGGCTTGGCTGGGTCCTTTACATTACGGTGTCAATAACATAACTCCATAGGGAGAAGAACATGAATTTCAATTTTTTAAGGCAATTTTTAGGAAGATGTTTTAAAATAATTTAAGGTGCTACGCAAATATAGTGGAAGATGTTAAGATAACTTTGAAGATGTTAAGAAACATCAATCTATTGAACCAGGGCTGAGGGTATTCATGGTGCTATTCCATTTATAAGCAATGACTGCAACTGTTTTAATAATGATTAACTCCTTTTTTTTCAAAATTCAAAATATTTTATTTCACATAAACCTACAAGGGCACTTATGAAACGTCAGAAGCTAGGTGCACGGTTCCAATTGGTCGCTTCCTATGGAGAAGAGCCGGCAAGAAACTCCACGGTTACTCTTTTCAAAATAAATGGTTTCTACAATGTTTTCAAATCACAGTGTTAATAGGTATGAGAGGACAGTGTAGGCCTATCAACAAGTACCAGGTACTTAGTAAATAAAATAGAAATTGGTCCACAAGTCTACAGCCTACAACGTTCTCACATTTACACAATCTAAAAGAAGAGAATCTATATCAAAGTTAAACAAAATAATAAAAATAAGGACCTATTTAAACCAAATGACATTGCCACTACAGCTGTAACAAATCAAATTTGATAAGAAAATATAGAAAATAGAAGATAATGTCATGTCTTTACCATAGCTTAGTATTTATCAAGATTGGCAAGTTTTACATTAAGTATTTAACCTTTTAAGAGATATGATGGCAAATAACCGTTATTTTTATTGAAAGTTAATAGAAAATAAACTGTTGTAGAGCATAATAACCAATTACAGTCTAGAACTACCAATAGCCCCCCATCTCTAGAATAACAAGTTTCTGAAAAACAAAAGAAAACCAACCAACAATAATCATAGCATGAGTAACGATAATATACGCGTACCTCGAGCACAATACGTCACGAATAACAGCGTAATTTAGGAAATGTAGGCGACAATTTATTGGCGACGCAAACAAGTTGCAAATTGGTCCGTTGGAACGACGTTTTCGCTAAATACCTATAAAAATGTCCGTTTGCTGTGAAATATTGTAACTAACTGGGTGGCGCGAGGTATGAGCTGAGGCGATTAAAATATAAAAGTTACAAGATGTGTGCCCGATGGAATTTCCCGTCGGTGAAAACGACTAACTTCCTTGATCCCCTTTTTAACCCCGAAAGATTCTGGAGTGGCGACCGCGTACCGGAAGACGAAGCGTTGGAAAGCCTCCCACAAAGTGGATCAATGACCTTGCGAAGGCCGCAGGAATCCGCTGGATGCGGAAAGCACAGAACCGGTCGAAGAACCGGTGTTTGGGGGACGCCTATGTTCAGCAGTGGACGTCTTTCGGCTAAAATGTTGATGAGGATGAAGGGCCCAATCACGAGAGAACAGAAACCCTCGGGTCACCCAGATCCTACATAGATGTTCTGAACAGACTAGGAGATTTAATTAGCTTCTGGAGGGAGGTGGGCTGGTTGGAATAACCACCAAACGGCCGCCATGGCCCACGCACAATGGTCCACTTTACGGACTAAGTGCGGAAACCAAACCCTATAACATAGAACATAGGGCCCAATCACACGTACCACAACCACACCACAACGACAATACGTGAACGGTTGCTATTTGGTTTGAAAATGAATAGTTTATTCACACGGACCACATTTGACCGTCAAAATCAACCGTGTACCGACCACATCAAGGCCATGTCGCAGACACAACGCAACCACCAGCGAGACCGTTCACTAGCAGCTGGCCACACCGCAAACGAAAGCCGGGGTTGATCTGTCTTTCTGCAAACACGAGCCACAACGTAATCACATCGCAACTACTACCGACAACGCAACCACATCAAAATTTTGTAGTTAACACAACGCAACTACAAGAAGTCGCAGCGATATTATTCACACGTCACCACTGCTTGCCCACATTTTGTACTTGCACTGTGGTGTGGTTGTGGTACGTGAGATTTTTTGGTCTGCGCTAAATAAATGTATTTTCTTTCTTTTCTTTCTTAGGGTATGAATTTTCAAAAATCCTTCCATAGTGCTCACCCTCGTTGTATAACGAACTTTTGCGGAAAATGTCATGCTTCTAGACCCAGCAGTTTACGTGAGTTAAGATTTTTATTAAGTAGAATATGTTATTAAGTAGAATGGTAGTCAGAGAAGCCTAAAAGTCTGACAACCAGTCCTACCAAGGGGTATCGTGTTACTCAAAAACTGGATTGTGGAGGTCAGATAGACAGTCGATCCATGTAAAGTACTGGTATTCCGCTTCATCCAGTTAGACTGGAAGCCAAGTCCAACATAGTTGGGAAAAGGCTAGGCAGAGGTGTGCCTCGTCCCCTGCAAGCGTAGCTTAACCTGATGGATCGATTACTTAGCCACGAGCTCAAATATTCAAATTAAAACTAGCACCCTGCTCCTGCTCATAAATTAGACCACCAGAAAAGAACTCTAAATTGTAGTACTCGCAGCGTCGGGATGGCTCATTTCGGCTGGTTGTAGCAAAGATACTTTATCGTTGAAATGTAAATTATCTCGCTCTTATCTGTTTTATTAGCTGCGAACGACCGCTGTAACGTCCTGCCGACTCCTAAGTCATATTTGCTTATCTTTGCTACTGTTGCAGTAGTGTCTGTGAAGTTTTTAAAGAGCGTTATATGTTAAAGAATATCTTAGTTTTGAAATTGGAAAGGAACGAACCTGAAGGCATCAAGATTCCGTTATTGATATGTAAGATCTTAAAAAGGCAACAGGGGTTTTCATAATCCAAGTTTTTTGGTATACATTAAAAACAACAGTACCCGTACACAGCTTTAACTATTGGTTCCAGTTACCTCATCATTCTTTTGTAGTTACAGTCCCTTAAATTCACCTTAATCTTCGCCATGGGTCTTTGCACTGATGTTCATCTGGTCGACATACTTACAGCTAAATATACTCCTGTTAGGGTTAACGGGGGAACACCAAAGGAAAGGCCATTCTAAAGATTTCAATAATACGTTTCTTATCTTTTTCTTTATGTGTTTTAGTAATATTATGTCAGACGTATGATCCCACCACAAGGCTAATAGAATAGTACAGTCACTATGAGAAAGTAAGGATTTCTTCAGACAAGTGATTAAGACTGCATTAGTCGACGGCTCGAACTCGTTGCTTGCATGTCTAACATGCATGCTATATTTAGTAAAGTTATTTATTTATTTAGTGAAATAGACAATGATATACATAGATATAACGAAAATGAGCGCGCCAAATTTCATGAATAGACCTTTGGGCGTATAGATATTATAGAAAAGCTACTGGATGTATCTACTCAAAATAAAATTATTTGACTTTTTCAATAAATTATTACCTATCCGTGTACGGTTTCTATTTTGCCATTTTCATATTACATAAGTTATTTATTTACGCCTATGGATGAGTTGAAATATGGAAGTTTCGACGCTCATAACTTCCAAACCAATACTTTTCTCCCAATTCTGCTTCTATACAAGGCTAGATAATGACAAGGTAAATTGATATAATTTTCAGATTTGAACGCACACCGTTAAACAGACGAGTAATCTACGTCTGTATGGAAGAATGAACGACTGGTGTATCCTCAAGGGCAGGCTCGAATAGATATAAATATAATATTTACGAGTTAGAATGAGAAATTGAAGTAGAATCGATTTGTTTTTACTATACTCCAACAACTCCCCCAAAAATGACATCAGTCTTTGCCATAATAATGGTACTTTAGGGCTCACAGGCATAATGGCTACAGTAACACAATCCACTACCCCCACATCCGAGTGAAAACCGTAAACAATCAACTTAATAAGCCATCCCCCACCAGACCAAGCGTATCAATCATCGTACATCACTTCCAGAGTCCGCAAACCGTCGGCTAATCTCCTCTCCTGCTCAGAGCCCATATATCAGAGCGGGACGACGTTTTTACGATCTCTTAATCAAGAAATATACGATTGCGCCCGATTAAGAGCGTTGGCTTAGCGTTGCTAATGCAGTATGCTGTGATGTATTGGTATGGAATATGATGGTAGTGGTTCTGGTTCATATTTTGAGGGGAATGAGTTTATTGTGAGTATATGGAGACTTTTGTTTTGCTTCTTGAACGGTACACTAGATCAGTCAGCCTGGGTAGGTTGACTGTTTGGAATGTCAGTAGGTATAAATCCCTCCGTATCAAAAAGTCCTAAAAGCAAATGGTCCTAATAGCAAAATGACCTATAAAAGTTGTAAAACGTTTTCTGAGGATGACATTCTCGTAACATAGAATAAAGTATGTCTATTTATTTTTATCTTTTATATCTATTTAGTATATCAGTTATAATTATATCAGTTGTGTACTTAGTTGCATCACAATTTAATTTTAATACATTATTTTTCTTTAAGTACGCTGTACTGGTACAGCGTCCTAATAGGTAGGTATTTGTTTGCTGCACCGGTCGACGTCATTACGTCGTGGGCGCCGGCTGTCGCTGAAAACCAGCGCTGGGGCTCTGTCTTGCATAGGATCGTAGCATAACGCTGAGCGATAGCCGATTTGCGTGGATGTGACGCATGCTTCCCCCTACTTTTTCTCATTTTTGTAATGTAATATTTTTTTTATGCGTCATGTTTACCGCAAATAAACGTTTTTTCTTTCTATAATCAAAACGACACTTTAACTAAATGTCCTATTATCAAATCGTCCTACTTGCAAATGGTCCTAAAAATAAAAGAACGGAAACGGTACAGTCGACACAACGGTCCATTTTTATTTACCTGCCTTGCTTAGGTAACCAAATCACAAATCAGACATAAATGGTATAGAAATAAATAACAACGTAGGATCTTAAACAGAATTATCTTATAAACGTTTAAACGACTCGTGAAAAACTACTTACTTCGTACATAGATTGAAAAACAAAGATTATCATCGCAGAAAACTCTCATTAAATGTTCTCAGATCATATAGTATAACCAAAACTGTTCAAGACATTATGTACGGTCAAAATTGACTAGAAGCTTTGAATCTAAGGTGCAATAAACGTTACTATCACCAACACAGCACAAAGCTGAGCCTAGCAGGTTATCCATTTACCAATTTAGTAAGCCAACAATCAACACAACAATCGACAATCGACAATCGACAACCGACAATCGTCTTGTCTTGACAGCGTAACCAGAAACCTCTTGTGCTATTTCTCACAGTTAAATGGAAATTGAAGACTAACCTTGGAGATCTGCTGATCTGTCCATAGCACACACGAATTCACACAATTGAATATGGTCGAAAAAAATATTAGACACGTATTTTATTCTTTATCATACTAATAAAAATGACTTAGATAAAACGTATTAAAGTTGTGGAGTGGGGGTTGCTACGTCACAAGTAAGTATAAAGTCTACATACTCGTGACTTCATGGCACATTTGAACTCAATGTATCGCCGTAATCTTTTGATTACGTAGAAATTGAAAAAATACGTGTCCAATCTTTTTTAATAGTCTAACAGACGGACAAAAAATTTTTTTAGTCATCCTCCCTATTAGAGCAGGGTTTAAGTACCAGGGTAGTAGGTACTGACATTTATTGGTTTCATCATAATGTTTATCAGCTCAAAAACTGTGCACGACAGCCGATCCCATGACACTACACTTTAGATTTAATTATTGACATTGTGTATTTCCTTATTATTTCCTATATTTCATCTATATAAAAATTTTATAAAAACAAAAAAATAATGTATTGTCATCGGTCCTCGATAAATCTAAAAAGTTTGAACGAAATCTGGCCGTTTAAAGTGGGTCAAAATCGCGCCCAAAGGAGTCGGTTACAAACAAACATAAAAACAAACATACAAACAAACATACATACATACAGGTGAAGCTAATAAAAAGCGTGTAAAAAAATACTAACACGTGATTAAAATTAATTTCAATGTAAAGCTTCAACGAAGGGATCGGCTGTCCTGCACAGAAACATGATCCTCCTTTTAGGTTTTGCCGCAGTCAGGTAAAAATAAATTAATTAAAGGATACCTACATAGAACATTCCTCAGAAATTTACATTATTACTCGAAAGGGTTGCCGTAGTTTCTTGTTTTTTTTTAAGGCAGCAAGACACAGGAGCTTTCATCCTCAAGATCCCTTACATAAGAAGATGCCAACCTTAGCGTGCCCTTGACAACAATACAGCCTTCAAAGTTCTTGACAGCCTCTTATTCTACAAGTACAGGCACTAAAAACTAACACATCTCCAACTAACACGTATTTGTCGTGAAGGTGATTCTGTAGTGACGGATGGCTGCCCCTCCCGACATATTTCAACCCCCTCGCGCCGCTCCGGTCCTTTCCACCGCTGTCGGGAAGATTTACGAGCCGTCTGACGGAAAAAATGTGGACTCTCTAAAGATTTCACTGGTTTTTATTCGTACCATATATTTTGAGAGAAATGACGCGTTGTAAGCTCGATGACTCGCGATTTATCCGGACGATTTCCTGATAGTTTTTATTGGTGCCTTGAGTATTGGTTTACTGTTTTTCTTCATTTTTTAAACTTATAGTTATTGACTTTTGGTAAAAATAGTCTTCACGAACGACGATAATATACATCCGATTTGGCCTGGGTCTGCTACCAATCTCACTAAAAAAATCTTCCACGAGCAGCACGCTATTGTAGTTCACTCTGTTCAAACAAGATTAACATTAAGCGCTCTCAAATAAAAGTCTTTAAATCATCGTTTTTCATACTTTCCTTTTAGGTATTACAAGAGTTTGTCTTGTGAACCACGGGCAAGGTAAATAAGAAAAAGTAATTAAAAATACTTTTTTATTGCGCAGAACTTTTTCAGTTTTACTTTTTTATTATGACAAATGGCTACAATTTCCTCTTTACTTTAGGTGTTTCAGGTGGTGGGTAATGTAAATGAACCGTTTTTTCATCTCGGATTTGGCTCTTGGCTTGAGTTTCAGTGTATTTTAACGCAGTTAACTGAGCCAGAGTGTCTCGTACCATGAAATTAAAAACAAATTCTGTCTATTTGGAGGTTATTCAATGAAACTTTAGATATTTTCAAGACAGATCAATCGTCAACTGGTATGAGATAGTGGCGAGTTGCTTCCGTCCAGTTGTGGTCAGAGCAGTCCATCCACCATCTCATATAGCGGCTGTCAGAAAATAACAAGTATAAATAAAAATAAATTTTCAGTAGAAAAACAAGGGTGTACGCGATGTGTCAGCGGGCTGGCCGTATTTTATGAAGGAAGTTGTTCATCGCACTATAAATCAGACGGACGCCTTAGGAAAATGGGGTACAGGATCCGGGGACACCGGGAATTCAGGGGAAATATTGTACCCGTTGAAGAATGTTTACAGTTCTTAGTTTAAGTGGTGGTGGTGAAGGGGTTCAACGACGAATGTTATAGTGAGTGTCAATAAAATATACACCTATTAAATAAATAAATAACTCGAGGAGTTTGGGCTGCTTACCATTCATAAAATCATTTTTCGCTTGTAAAAAACTGGGTCGCAGACAATGTGGAATCGACCCCAATTTTTGAACTATTTACCTGCCCGAAAATAAACCCTGTAAATCATACATATTCATATAACCATTTTGAAGGCATTCGACCAACAAACAAGGTTACAAAAACACAAATCAAAACAAGAAGAAAACCTTTCTAAATATTAAATCGCGTAAATTATTAAGGGTGCTCGCACATTGTGCCGTATTGCCCGCCGGGGTGATATATCGTAGGGAGGGCCGCTAGGAATCACACGCTGACAAATTCATTCTCCTCTTGACACCTTGCTCTGTATATTTTCACCCCCTACAAGTGGGGGGATTGTCTTGCTAATCTCTGTAACAGCATGAATTTTTCATGCGTAATGTGCCTCTCAGCTTTTTGTGACGTATCGTAGTTTCGCGTTCCTCTTTTGTTTTTTTTCTTGTCTTTTTTTGTGTGAAAGTAATTGGGGGGTGAATTAGGTGTGACCTAGGAGTAATTTGTAGTTGTAATTTTTTTATATGAAGAAGGCGTGGCACTTCTCTTTGGTCATGGGTTGAAGATATTGTCGCGGTATCTACATCGTCCCATGCGAACTATGCATCTCACTGATGTAACGCAGAAATCCTGCATCGCGCAAGCAGTGTTTACCGCGCGACGATTATATATATGTCGGAGACGGGTATGTGACTTTCGTCATTATCAGCAATATTTTAACTACTGTGGGCGTAGTGTGGGTAGTGTTGGTTAATGCGCAATAGAAAAACAGTTTGCAGTTCAGATCACATTATAATTTACTATCAAATGAATCATACTAGCTAAATTATACACACACTGGGTGCGACGGCATTTATTAAAATCACCAATTAACAAAATGATCACAAATTACAACAAACACAATAACTGAGCACCACGAATCAAGAATAGTTCCGTGACGTCTTCACTCCAATGCGACCAGAGGTTGAATGCCCTCCTCGCCTTGGCCTTAAAACATCACGACTCTGTAGAAGCGCGCCTTTTTAGTGTCAATAGATCTCTCTTGATGTCACCAGTGGCGCGCTTGCGATTCGTTTCGTGTCCGTACTAATGACCGGATCCGACATAATTATATAACATCCCGACATCAATCGTTGGGCAGTTGCCCATCAGACACAACACCCGTCTGGTCGGAGGATCCTCCCATTTTCTATGGAGAATGAGTGAACTTTACACCCTGTTCCATTTTCCAGTTCATACCTCTTTAATATTACTAACTTCTTAATATAAACATAAAATGTTCTGATATTGTCAAGCAAGCGTGGCCATCAATACAATTTATTTTTCATTATTTGAGTGATTTCGCAGTGGATCTGGAGCAAGCTGATACTACCTATAAGCTGATAAGGAAAATAATAGGTAATAAATCTCCTTTAACTTTTCAAACAATCTTATTAGTTTTAAAATGGTCTGACCTCAAAGCTTCACAATCCTTAGGGAAATCTAAATCTTCGCATGTTTTCTGTAAACAATTAAAGGGATGCTACTTCCTATCCAACAGAGAAGTGACTGGCAGGATGCCTTTACAACACCCTCGGGACGTGATGAGATCCGGCACTCTATTCATGCAGCATTAATTGTCTTACAGACATATGCTGGACATACGCGCCACAGTGCGCTGCAATGGGCTGTAATAGAGATATCTCTTATGTAGATATAAGGCAATAAGAATAAAATTCAAGTATATATATCATTTTTGATTGGTTAGTATTCAGCATAAGAGAATAGGAAAGGTTCTGGAGTGGCGACCACGTACCGGAAGACGTAGCGTTGGAAGGCCTCCCACAAGATGAACCAACGACCTTGTGAAGGCCGCAGGAATCCGCTGGATGCGGAAAGCATAGAACCGGTCGAAGTGGCGGTGCTTGGGGGAGGCCTATGTCCAGCAGTGGACGTCTTTCGGCTGAAATGATGATGATGATAAGGGAATACCTATGGTTTTATTCTCTTGGTTGTTACGGGATTGCTTGACTGGTTTCGGACTCAAACTTAGCTCTTATTTACCTGTGACGTCATCCAGGTTAGCAAGTTTTCGAAAACTAAAAAAATATATTAACCAGTATATAGGTTACTTTTTGCACCAAATAGACAAGTTTCAGCTTCATGATAAAAGAACACTATCTCAAAAAAAGGGCAGTATTCCAGCAACACAAGTTTCTTTATCATTCGTTCTCGGTCCCAGTCTTTATCATTCGTTCCCGGTCTTTATGATCGCATAAATTCACTTTTATCTTTATGAATATTCAGTCGGGCTGTTAACTGCGACGTTTCTTTGTTGTTTTTCTTTTATTTTATTTTATTAGTGGAATATGGTGTTGAAGATTTTTGGGTAAGCAGGTTAAGAGGTAGGTGTAGGCCACGCGGGAGGTCACCGATGAGGTGGACCGATCAAATAAAATCCGCGGTTGGAGGCCCTGTTGACAACGTGGAGTTGGAAATAGGGAAATAAATTCAGCATAATTTTTTCTGCAAATACGCCAGACTGTCATCTAACAGAATCAGATGGAGACTAATGGAGAGTGTTCGTGACGAGGGCAACGACGACACCTGCAATTGGATACAGTTCATCGTGTAATGATACACCATTTTAGTACTAATTTACAGTTGGTGGCGTCCCCTTTTAAGCATATAGATGCCTGTGCCAGGAGGCGCCGCTCCTTTATATCTTGCTATTAGTGTAACATGTTATTAAAACAAAAGTTATTAAACAAAAGTTATTAAACAAAAGTTATTAAACAAAAGTTAAACAAAAGTTATTAAATAAAAGTTACAAGTTAATGAATTTATTATTTTTATTTAGTCTGTTAGTGTGTGTGTGTATATGTGTGGGTGCGTGTGTGATTATGTGTATGTGTTTATGTGTATGAGTTTAAGTGTATGTGTTTATGTGTATGTATGTGTGTGTGTGTGGTTGTTTTTGACGGAAAGGGTTTTACCTTATATTTAGTAGAATATTCTCTACTTCATCGTAGTCACATACTTATTAATTTTATATTTAGTGTTTAAAATCACTACAAATCTTATTAATATTTGGAAATCATGACAATTGTGACCACGACCGCTCTGTCAAGAGCAAAGCGACCAGAAGAAGAAAGAATATTAACAGGTGTTGGTATGTCTGATAGCTAAGCTCTTTGTAAAAGACTAAGCCACCAATACAAGACTAATAACTTTCCTGTTCCCGTTGCCACCAGCATTGCTGTTTTCCATTTAATTTTGTAATAAACACATGAAACTTAGTAACAATACACGGAATTCGTCAAAAAATCATCAGCTAGCTACTCAAAAAACAAATTACAGGCCGATTTTAAACAAGATGCTGTCTTATTGATGTATTAATTCCGACCTATGTGTACCTCACCATGTCCAACTAAACTGAAAACATGACAAGAAATTAATTAAAAGCAACATAAACAAAATAGGCTTAAAAAAATGACACAACTTAATCCAAGTTTCAAACTTCAGCTACAAAAAAAAAACCGCTGAAATAAAACTCGCCAAAAATCACGCAAAGGAAAACTTTAGCGGGCATTAACAAGCCAAAGTCTATGTTGGAGTAATCCTCGTTCCACCCCGGGTGATGTATGGCCGACCCCTACCCTGCCCCAGCGACCTAACCCTATAACTCACCCTGAAAAGTAACCTCTGCGAGTGTTTTATTACCTGATGAAATGGCCCGCCTCTGAGAGCTGTGGCCTTTGTGAATTGAACAGTTTTCGACTGGGTACAGCTTTGATGGCCTGTAGAAATGTAGGATGCCGGATTTTGTGTTTGTGTTTTGACGAACTGAATTTGATGGATTACATTGGTTAGACATTTCTATGGCCTACATATTAAGTATTTATTATCTTATAGCATAATTTACGACGATATTAGGGGCATAAAAACTTCACTAAGTAATATCCAAGCGACATTCTATAATCATAAATTATTTGCGCATAAACATGAGGATGATAACGCCTGTTAAAATTCACTTAGCAATATTTTAAGCGCCTACAAAAAAAGAAGAAGCAATAACTTGACGTTTATCGCCGTGCTATCACTTTTAAGGCGAGTATACTTTTAGTTTAATGCTTTTTAAGTACCCTTAAATGCACGTTGTGAGCTTAGGGACTCAAAGTTATTCTTATATAAAATGACTAGTTATTCTCTTTTTTGCTATTATGTGAATTCCCCAGTCTTTGATCAATAAATAACTGTCTACCTACTTATCTATTCCACTTCATAAGTCTTTCACAGTACCTACCTACCTAATAATTAAAATGTAAATAAATAACGACAATACACTGTAAAACACAATCACCTTTGATTATAACTAATTGAGACATAATAACAAGAAAATTACCTTTAACTAGCGGTACTTAGAAATTGTATGTTTCAAACAATCGGTCATATTGTTCTGTCAATTATGTTGATTTCTAAATCGGGACTTGGCATATTGATTAATTATACTAGGTATTCTTTGTTTTACGCAAAATGCATTGTAGGATAGTCATGAAAGTAGTTATTTCTTTAGGTACTTATCAGTATTAAAAAAAAAAACAAAAACATCCAAACTCATTCAAACAGTGTATGGTACATTCTATTAACCCTTTCACGCATAAGGGACACATTTGTCCCCACTACAATTTTACGATTTACAATAATACTAGCGAAGTAAAACATATTTCAGATTTATATTTTTAATTGTTTTAGTATATTTTTAAGTTTCCGCGCTGGCAGCATTAGAAAAACCATTATCCGTCAAAAATTTACCGGCGCGAAAAGTGAAAAATATTTTCGCTAGATCGTCAACATTCAAAAATATTTTATTGTTATACAGCGACTTTCCACGACCGTTTTTGTTCTGAGTTATATTAGCTGCTAAGTATAATTATCGTTTTACTACATTATTTTCGATTTTCTTAGTAAAAATAATGCTTATTTTGTAAAAAAATGTAAAGGGACACGGGTGTCCCTATATGCATCAAAGGAGACTTTTGCTTCAAAGTAATGATATCGTTTACCTTGCTATTACTTTCAGTTTCACATTCTTATTTTCATATATTTTCTACTGGCTATCTATTTCAGTTTGATTTATACACCAAGAAAAAAGGTGGCACTGAAACTGATTGATTGGGTGAATCGGTTGTGTTGCAATTGTCTGAAGATATACAGAGTATTTATTATAGGTTGTGAAGTATACTTTGATATTTTTTTAATTCCCCTAATCTTCAGTATACACTGGCGAATTTGAATATAAAGGCTTGTGGAACAGTACGCTCAAATAAGAAAAATATACCAAAAAATATGCCAACTGATAAAAATATGACTCGTGAAGACATTTTCGCGAATTTCTTTCATAAAATGAATGGATAACAAAGCTGTTTTTTATTGACAAATTTCTTGTCATTCATACCGACAACAACAATCAAGAGGCATGTACAAGGTAGTGGTGACAAGATGAATGTAATTTGGCCTGAAGTATATAAATATAAATATGGGAGGGGTCGATTTCATGGATCAAAAAAAAGTTTGTTACGAAGTGGATCTTTAGGCAAAAATAAAACACTATCTGAATAATTTTTCGACTTCACGATGAATAATTCTAATGTCATTTATTGCTATCTGCACGAAGCAAAACGTGCTGAAGTAACTTTGCTTTCAAGCCTAGAATTTCGCCGGATAGTGTCTCGTTCACTCATTGGTAGTTTTTCGTCTCGACAAAGAATTTTATCGTCAGTTGTTATTACGAAAAAGCGAATCTATCTCACACAAAAACGCGGAACACCTTCACATGTAATGGTAAAAGTAAGTAATAGAAAAAGATGGGTACAGTGTACAAAAAGTCGTGTTGAGAATCGCACAAATAACACATACTCTACCTACATGTAAAATTCATTTCTGATATACTACAGAACGTAATTGTTTTGTTGAATATCATTAAATATTATATTTTGTATTAAATAAGCTTCTACATTAAATAATTTCTACTTTATACAAAAAAATTGTGTTTATTTTGCAATAAAAACGTTTTAGTATTTTTTTGCGACACATAAAAAAAATATACCTTATCGCATATAGGGACATATATGTCCCGTACTCAAAAACACTAAAATATATACAAGTTCTGTCTTATACATTGCTTTTATGTTAAATTAGACCAAAATAAATAGATTTAAATAAACAAAATCATTTTTACTGTCTTGGAATAGTTAGAAACGTGTAAGGGTTAAAAGAGTCTTTAGGTTATTGTTTTAGATAGAAAACCTTTAAAGTCTAGTTCGAGGAAGAATTTGTGTTTTTAAGCTATTGCATAGCTTTTATCGCGGGCTTTGAGCGCGGCGACCGAATCAAGAAATTCCGTAACGAAAATAAAACCGTAACGAAAATAAAACTTAACACCCCCCACTCCGCCTACCATGTAATGACGGTTCCCATGACAACGTGATGTTGTCATGGGAACGTAATTTTTGTTTTATGTCATCACGTCATCATCCCGAGTGTAGCGTTGACAAATAGGAAGTATGGAGGTTACAAATGCTATGCAATACCGCGGCAGTCCCCGAGTGCCACACGTTTTTTTTTAGAGGTATGAGGAACAGGGTGTAAAATTCACTCATCCTCTATTGAAAAGAGGGGATCCTCCGACCAGACGGGTGTCGTGTCTGGCGGGCAAATGCCCTACGATTGATATCGGGGAAGTTATATATATGATGTTCGCGCGGTAAACTCTAATTGCGCGATGCAGGATTTGTGTGACGTCAGGATTTTGTGTGACGTCATCTTTGATCCGTTTTTCGCTTGTTTCGATGTAGACATGATATAGACCTAAATATCCAAGTGTTTAACTTTTGGATTATCAAGAAGAAGATACGAGTAGATACCTACCCAGATTATTATATTTAGGTACCTACCAAAAGTGTGGATTTCAAAAGAACCATGAATACACAATAAATCCTGAAGATATCCAAATCGTAAGTAAGACAAATCTTTCGATACCTGACCTCCTGTATACATAGCCGCTACAAAATCGATCGTACAATTTGTAGTGATAATTCGATGGTAATTAGTGACAAAAGGAATTGTTTCGTTTCTATTCGAGTAATAATGGTAGCTTTGAAGAGCGTGTCATGCCGATAATTGAGTTTTAATGGTGAGGTGAGCTGACTGTAATTATAGTGCTCTTATTGATATGGACTGGGCTATAGATATGGCTAGGTAATGTATTGGTACCAAAGTATTTTTAACGTTAGTACAGTATTTCTATTTTCTTAATGACCCTCGGGTATCATCGGATTTCCGAATACAAACGCATGCCATTCCATGTCCATCAATCATTAAATTTATTGTGTATAATAATTTGAATTCAGACTACTTTATTGTTGTTTTGTTTTGATTTCCGTGTGAACTATACTGCCCTGCTAAGCCCAAAAGCGGTATCTCAACCAGAGTACCAAAATTTTGAGAAAATTGAGTTTTTGTAAATTATAATTTGAGGAAAGGATTCAATGTTTTAAGTTAGATAGCGCTATTTCGCTTATACCATTAGATGCGAAATTGTTAAAGCTATTTAATGGTGTAAAAAATACTAAAAGGGCGTATCTTAGAAATACCACCCTTGGGCTTAGCAGGGCAGTATATAGAGCTTTAAAACTATTTTCCTATCTGTCGTGCCTGCGACTTTAGCAGCTATACTCCCATTTTTTAAATAGATTACATTAAGTTAAAAGAGTATTAACAACTCTGTATACTTCCAAGTCGATTGAGAGCGTCCGGTCTGCACCAAGTGCAAAGGGCAACTGATAGAAATCCGACAACTGACGAAACACGAAGTTTGCCGAGGGACATTAAGAAAATAGAACTACAGTATCTAGGTATCGATGCAGTTTATTTTTTAGATACCATCAAAATGAAGGTTCTCTTAAAAAATACTTTCAGGTAAAGGAAATAAGACTTAGTTATTGATAGAGTCTTAGGTAAGTAAAAATTAGCATGACTTGAATTCAGTGTTTTTTCTTTAACATAATTAATAACAACTATAGCAACAAATACTGAACCACATATTGAACGGTGCCTGTCAAAAATATTGGGCACGTATTTTGATGCGACCATAAATTTTCTTTTTCTTCTAATCGTGGTTGTGTCAAAAAGAAGATGGGCAGCCGCTTCCCATATGACCCGTTTCGCAAGCGCTGTTATTACCTACATCAATTTTCCCGTTTTGAGAATTCATTAGGAGGCCTGTCCAGCAGTTGATTCAGAATAGCCTGGAGTTTTTGCATCTGAAGTCTTTATTGTCGAAGAAAAACAAAGTGGTTTTCAAGACCACACAGCAAGCAAGGAAAACAAAACACTTATAACGTTTTTAGGCCTCTAATATCGACCTCATAAGGGAATAAAATAAACATAAAAATAAATCGTACAGAAACGTCTCCCGTTGCGTAGTGATGTAGAATACCGATACGATGTAATGGATAATGGAAAATAATGGTAAATCTTACTAATCCTAACCAGCTTAACATATTGTATTGAACTGTGCATAAAAGCTCCATTTGTCTGTTCATCACCATCTCAGTAAGTGCACTGGATCCAGGGTGTCTCTTGTCACCACTCCTAAGTGCCGAGGCTACCGTATAGTTTTACTCATTGAGAGTTTCAATATACTTTCCGTCTTCCGCAATTCATGACCATTTCCGTACGATTTTTTGTGTGGTGCAGTGGCTGCGTACGCGCGTAGTAATTATACTTGGCTCTACATCAAAGTTCAATTGAGAATATAGCCTTCATTTCAATCTATCTGTTTCGTTAGGCTACTTTTGTGGATACAAACAGACCCTTATTCTGATTCAGTCTCTGAGTATCTGCTGTGCATTAAATACCTCTTGTAGTATCAAACATTTTGATAAGCTTTCAGAATCATGGGATAACTTATAAGCTTTTTAGTCTGACGCATAATTATTAAAATAGAATATTAAAAGCAGGCAAAGCCACAGGCTAAAGCACGCAATAAATAATGGTAATTATACATAATTTATAGCTAATATATACCATCAGTCTGGGAGCCTGTCAGTAAAGATGGATGTGGTCTTGTGTATTGTATTACCATATAGTTTGTGGCACTTTGCATGCGAGCCTGCTCTTAATTGGTACTTGATGGTACTTTATTTGCAAGGCTATGTGATCGCATGTTTTTGTGGGGCAACGCACATAGAATCACGCTCTTTTGATGGGGTTTGTAGTGGAACTGAATTCCAAAGTGCTCATTACGAACTTTTTGGTATTAGGAAATCGTTTTGTTTTTTTATTCATGTCGTAATGAACAAGCTTGGCAGACTGATTGATGAGCAATATGAAGGTATTTTTGTGTCCAGTTCCTGTAATTTACTAACTGTTGCTGGTTAGCTAACGGTTCGTAAGATGAAAACGTTTACTGACTGTTAACAAGGCACAAGGCAAGAGTCTCCTTTTGTGCATAGAAGGAACTTGCACTGATTTGCCACGCTTGCTCACCAGGTGTTGTTGATTACAGTGTATTAAGTTCAAGTTTCCTCACGATATTTTTCTTCATCGTAGTTCAAGGATCAACATCTGAAAGTACAAAAAGTTATTTACCTGACCCGACAGACGTCCTGTCAGACAATAATTCATTCAAAAATCCCATATAAAAAGGACATTCAGTTTTTCCTTACAATTACAATATTTCTTTCCATGAAAACTAATTTGGACTATTATGAACATTTAAAACAAAAAACCCAGCCGTTCTCATGTGATGTGCTTATCAACGAACAGCATTTATTGAAGTGAAAACTTCTTTAGGCGCGTTGGGCATTTTTGAGATGGGACCAGTGGCGTAGCGTGCCTTGGCGGGGCCCCGTATAAAATATTTGTTTGGGGGCCCTTATTATTATTTATTTATTTAACAGACAACTATGGTCCACACTGACAAAAAAAAACAAACAAAAATACGTAAAATATGTTAGTAACAATTATATCTTATAATCTACGTTAGTACCTGTATACTAGGATGTTAGTAACAATGTGGCTTATGATCTATGTTAGTACTTGTACACTGCGACAGACAGCGTTATTTTGATGAGATGTCCCATAATGGGGCTTATGAAGCGTAAAGATTTCTCACAAAAGAAAAAAAAAATGTTTGCATAAAATTAAAAGAAATATTTATTCATCATAATTATCTATCTGTCACTTTTCCAAAATTTTTACAAACAATTCAAATTAAATATACACTCACCTTGCCTTTTTTTCGGCAAACTGATTTATTAAATCATTTATAGCTGATGAATTTGGGAAGTTTTTATTAATTTTTGCTTACGCACGTCGGGGGCCCCCGTGGTCCGGGGGCCCCGTATAATTGATCCGGCAGATACGGCGGTACCTACGCCCATGGATGGGACTAAACAATTGATTTCGCGACACTGTTACGACACCAGCTTTTGACCATTAAAAAGACATCAACAACGCGTGATACATTATTTCCTGCACAATAAAATTGTTCTATTTTCACTTCTGTCGGCACTTCCGGAGTGCCACTGTTTTTTTATTCATAAAGATGTACCTATACTCCGTTTGAAATAAGATTAGATATTTAACTAAACCTTTTTTACCGTCCGTTCAACCGATTTTGACTTCTATTGCGTTGGTTACATGATAAATGACAGCTGCAGTAAATAGTTGGTTTGTAACCACTTTTTTTGCTTTTAATGCCATCCTTATGCCTACGGTATATAAGCCAAAATCGGTTGAAGGGACTGTAAAAAAGGTTTGTTTAAATGTCTAATCTTATTTCAAACGGAGTATAGTATTTTCTATGTTATACTACATTCAACTAGATAGAGTGAGTTCATTTAATGGATAAAAAAAATGCAATTGATTGCAAATACCCTTACACCTCGTTGCTCCACACAAATAAATGAAGTCTTTGTCAGAAATCAATTTCACGCATCAGCTATCAGATGGAACAGCTGATAACAAATTAGATTAGTACATTATTTCAGCACTGTGACGATCACAATACTGATGTGATGCGAGGAATTATAAATTTTGTGGGGATCCGAAATAAGCGGACAGTGTGGCGTAGCATATAGCGACTCGCGTAGCGCTACGCGGTTTGCTACGAATTCTACCTTTATATTTGTTATTTTTTAGGCAGTACTTTTTACAATGATTTAATGTACTGTTCTGAGGTGGTTTGGTATTTCCAGACAGGTTTTTAAATAGTGTGATGACGCAAGTTCGAACAGAAATCAAACATTAGTCAATGCTGTAGAGAGAATATTATGCCATTTTTAAACATCCTAATCTTTTTTTTACGTGCAAATAAACCATTCTGCAATCATGGATTTTGCTAATCCACAGTTGTGACGGCCATCTTTGAAGTGACAAGCGTCCACCGCAATCTCTCTTCCACTTAATCTTAATCCGTCAGTAATACCATTTTGAATGACGTAATCCGTTCCCTACTTACCATACCAGAAGTAGGCTCGATTTTTTATTTTTTTATTATTTATCTATTACTTACTTTTTTCAGTAACAAGTAGGTTTGTCATCTGCTGCTCAAGATCAACGCTAATTCTATGTCCTCCTAATCCGTCTATTGTCAGCTCAGCAGTTAGTAAGTGGAAACCTTGTATTATTGTGTGTAGTGTGATAACATCTCGGTGCTTCAAACACGTTTGTGTGAAAGGGCAGGATATGTCGTATTACTCGTTGTTTGTGGTATTTGGGGTTGGGGCAGCTCTAAATACTGGGTAATAGGTCTGTTTGTTTGGTGACATATCGACAAAATAATGTGTGTCGAATAGGTAGGTGCTATATCTTTACTGTATGAATTTCTACAGAAATAAAATCAAAATGAAAATATTTTATTTCACATAAACCTACATGGGCACTTATGAAACTTCAGAAGCTAGGTGCACGGTTCCAATTGGTCGCTTCCTATGGAGAAGAGCCGGCAAGAAACTTCACGGTTACTCTTTTAAAAATAATTGGCTTTTACAATACTTTCATATAACAGTGTTTCTAGGTATGGGAGGACAGTGTAGGTCTTTAAATAAGTACCAAGTACTTAACAAAATAGAAAATGGTCAACAGGTCTACAATCCACTAAGCCTACAGCGTTCTCACATTCACAAAATATGTAGAAAAGAATCTATACAAAAAATAAATAAATTTTTAAAAGTAAAAAACCTATTTTAATAAAACGCAATTATATGATTGCTATTAAAACTGTAATCAATCTGAATAATTATCATGTCCACAAAACTCACTAAAAAAAAGTTGAAATTAAATCGTAGGTATATAATGTCAAATAATAGAATAGAATAAAGTAAAATAAAGAAATCTAAGTAGATTTAATTAGTCTTCAACTTTTAAATCGGTATTTTGTTTATAGCTATCGCAATTGATAGAGAAGTAAGAATAGACTTTCCAAGTTTCCTTCTCAAAATAGTTTTCTTAATAGAAAATAAAATAAAATTTTCTCATTTGAGTAACTTTTCTAGAACCCTATAATTAATCTAAATGAAAGCCTGGTAACCTCTTGAAGTAAAGGGGTTAGTGGATGTAAGGGGGTACATAAGGACTACTTGCACTTAGAGGTAACATTAAATACTTGACTACTCTTGTGAGTTACAATGGTGACGGGGTTAAAGTTTTACGCATTTGTTTTCCTCATGCTATACCTACCTATATTCAAAACACAAATTCTAGAAGGTATACTTAACAAATTACATTACACACACAGATATTTAAACCACATATATGTATGTCCAGTCTAGATTAATTTTAATTTAGTTTTTTTTCTTTATATTGTAACTGTTCTGTACCCATAAAATATGTTAAATTTATCACTTTTTGTTAATTAATCTAAATTATTATCTACATATTTAAGTATTGCGGGGCCTGGTAACCCGTAACACAGGTATTTCATGCCTTTTTCGGACACCAGTCTCTCACAAATGTTAACTCAATTTTTAGATTAAGCACTTCCTGTCCAAATCAACATTTGTGATGAGAAATAAATAAATAAATTATTATTCAAAAAGTTTGTGTACCTTATTCCGTATCAGAGCATAAGAAATAATATTCCAGTTCTGGTAATAATAATAACGTAATGATAATATCAACCTGAATTAAATAAAACATTATTGCACAACCGGATTCTTCTTTCAACAAAAATTGAACCCAACATCGCTGTATAAATACAACACCCTCTTTTCAAAAAGGATTAGGGCTGTCTCACAATGCCATGTATTGTCAAAGAAATCTTTTCGCCGTTGACGAGTGATAATTACGCGGCTGAATGCCGCTTGACAGCTCACTGACGTGTACGAGACTTTGTTATTGTTACTGAGTTGACAACCTTGATTTTGTTCCCCTAAAATATTCAACATCAACCTTATTCGATACCAGAGAAGGTTGAAAATTCAATGAAAAATCTTTGAGTGATTGTAAAGCTAGGGTTGTACGTCACAAAATACGCTTGTTTGGTTATCGGTTCCGATCTTAACCCGCAACTGATGTAATCGCACTAATTTATAAACGTGATATTTTTTTTTTATTGACGCGTTTTTTGTTTTTGTGCTGTTTAGGGTTATGTTGTTATTATAATAGGGTTGTACTGAAGCGTTGCGAAGCTATTTATTATGATGCTATAGATAATAATAATTAAGGCAATCTAGTTATTGGTTACGTCAACCAAAACTAATCTATTTATTACTTCTGGGGATTTTGTTGCGCCACTTCTTCCAGCAGCTAAAGCACTAGGAAGTAGTGTAGGGTGGGCGTTTGGGGGACTGTCTTATGTAATTTTGACGTTCATCATCAGCCTATAATGTTCCCACTGCTGGGACACAGGCCTCCTCTCTGTGAGAGGGAGTGGGCCGTAATCCACCACACAGGCCCAGTGCGGGTTGATAGATGTCACATGTCTTCGAATTTTCGGTTCTAGGACATGCCGGTTTCCTCACGATGTTTTCCTTCACCATTTTGAGAGCCAATTATTTCATCACCACTGTGATGAAATAATTTACACAAAGTGCTAATTCTCAGCCTAGTTTTAATAAATGACTTTTGGTTTTGTATCCAGTCAGAATACACTCACGGTAAAGAGGTTTTTGAAATCTTCGATACTGCAGCGCAGGTTTACATAAATTTTATTCTCTCTCAAAGTCAAAGTCAAATCATTTATTTCAAATAGGCCCATGTATGGCACTTTTGAACGTCAAAAAATTACAAAATAATAAAATTGATTCTAGTTGCCCCTTCCAAAAGGTAGTTTTCGTATGGAGAAGAATGGGCAAGAAACTCCACCGTTACTCTTTTAAAAATGTTTTACAATTGTTTGTATATGTACATACATTTGTTAAATAATTATTATATGTGAAGACGATGCACCTAGAATAAAATTACTATACCACAATAGGTAAAAACAATTAAAAATGAAGCAACGATAGATAATTTAATATGTGATAGATACATTGTGCTCACATATTTACAAACATTGTAAAAGTAGACGATTTTCCTAAAATTTTACAATTAATAAGTGTGTGAGGAAGTCACAGAATGTAAAATCAATGTCATAAAACACAAAGTAATAAATTTTACAATTAAATTAGCAACCAGTTTGATTTTGTCTTGATTCTAAATTGTCCTATGGAGCAGGACCAGCATGTTTCCAAGCACTCTTATCTTGGATATAATCCTCTAATTTGTAATATGCTTGTTTACAAAGTGTACTTTTTATATGAGTTTTAAATTTTCTTTCATTTAATTGCAATATGTCACAAGGTATTTTGTTGTAACATTTAACACAGTACCCCATAAAAGATGTATGTACTTTAGATAACCTGAAAAATGGTTGATCTAGTTTATCTTTATTTCTAGTATTAAAATTATGTCTATCACTTATTTTATTAAAGAGATGTGGATTTTTCCTTACATACATAATATTTTCATAAATGAATTGGCTCTATTATTTTAACCACCAAAATTCCGAAATTTTAAACATCATTTTTTAGTCTGTCATCGCCTCGCTTTTGTTAAGCATAGTACAAAAGCTTGCATGTCACAAAATTGGTATTAAAGTCGCAATGAAGGGAATATAAATGTTGTCATTAATAAAAGAACATAACTCACGAACGTTTACTAAGCTATGTGTTTTTATACTAAGCATAATAATATACAAAACTTTTATTAAAAACTTGAGTAAGTACCTACATAATTTGAAAAATT
Organism: Agrochola lychnidis; assembly: GCA_963680765.1. NCBI lineage: Eukaryota > Metazoa > Arthropoda > Insecta > Lepidoptera > Noctuidae > Agrochola > Agrochola lychnidis. The sequence goes on along the minus strand of OY796856.1, from coordinate 2,531,507 downwards.
ATTTTAATGTGTAGAAAAATAAGTACGTTGTAGGTAAGTAATTATCGGCAAGAAAGTTTATACAGTTTTACAGAGAATTATTTTATTGTATTTTATTTGATAGAATAGAATATTCTTTATTATGTACACCATAAAATTTACAGATATAGATGTAGAAATTTTACATAGGGTGACACAATGTGCGGCAATAGCTTCGTGAGATTGTAAAACACACTCTAATTTATTCTGGTGAATTTATAAAAAATAAAAATAAATGATCATTTAATTCAGATTCATCTAAGTACGATTACATCCATATTTGTTAGTACAATTGCGAGCTTACAAACTAGTGTTAGTAATACTGTGTGTGTGAAAACTCCAAAATCAATACGAGAAACTTGTCTACATAGATATTGTGTTCATGCTAAACCACAAATTGCATAATGGGCTCTTGTTACAAATTGAGCATTCGTATCCGTCACATTATTTTATTATTTATTTAAAATTGAATAACATACTTCTCAGATGATACATTTCACAATGTCATTCAATTTTATCTCAAAATTTGCACGCGTACATAAACGCCAAAAACCAGAAAAAAATCGTCCCTATTATGCCAGAGGCTTGTTAAAAGCAGGAAAATCCTATTTGTAAACACGTAATCTGAGCATATCGGCTCAAATGACCATCACTGGCCGTCCACGGGCTTATGATGGACCAACTAACACCAACCACTCGAAAACCCCAAAACAAACTGTCATGTTCTACAGCCGGCTGGTAATAAGGTTGAGTTTCCTGTGGCAAGGGGTTTCGCAAGTGAAAAGGTAAGTTGGTTCTTTAGGAATAAATGCCATGTCAAGTAATCTGTGATGAGTGACAATAGGAGAGTCGTATGACGTCACATTGTATTGATACGGTAGGCACATAATAGAGTTTAGTAGCCAATATGGAGAACGTTTATTGTATGGATGTTAGGCAAATATGAACTTCTGGGTACTTATTTAGGTTTGGTTATGAGAGAGATGCGGTTGCTATGCTATACTATATTTGCATCTTTTTCCTGTTGTCTGGTTTTGTTAAAGAAAAATCGAAATGGAAATGATCTATTTACCTATCTATATGTCTATCAGCGGCGTAGCGTGGGTGTCGGGCGCCCGGGGCGGAAGACAATTTTGCCGCCCTCTTATTTAGGTATTTCAATTTAATGAATACTATACATTACATACATTAATTCTAGAGAACTTTCCGGCTCACATTCATCATTATTTTGCATTATACAGGTTAGATTTTAAATAAAAAACTTTCTTTGAATTTTCAAAGCATCACGTACTTCCTTGAAGGAACTTACCCGTACCTATAGTTCTTGCAAATCACGAGAGCGGTCGACCCTTGGTTGTGTTTAGACGTGTACATGCATGGCGTGACAGTGTGCGTGTCCGCATACGCTTCGAGCGCACACATTAACATCATGCATGTACACGTCTAAACACAAACAAGGGCCGACCACACTCGTGATTTGCAACAATTGTTTTGGGCGGGAGGGACATTTAATATGTGCAAGTGGGTAAAAGCCAACTGTCTGCAGTCTGAAAAATTGTCTGACTGACCGCACATTTTTTTTTTTTCGCCCTTCTAATGGTGGCGCCCGGGGCGGTCCGCCCCTCCGCCCCCCCTCGCTACGCCACTGATGTCTATCAAAGATCTTGAAATAAATACTTTCCTTACTTCTTTGTACTGAAGCATGTGAGTCGTACTTTAATAAAAATCGGCTAATAGTTATGCTTAATTCTTATGATTGACCAATTAAGTTAATTGAAACTGCACTTCCTATAATTTATACCTTAATATTCTCCGAAATATAATAATAAAAAAGTCACAATCGTCCCCATAGTGCTATCTGCAACAGGAGTGATACCCAAACAGCTTCATCAGTCCCTTAGTTCCCTCAACCTGCCACCTAACACCTACCATCTGCTGCAGAAGGCAGTGATTCTCAATACATGTAGGCTAGTACGAAAATTCCTCCAATGTGAGTCGGACAACTTACACCATTATTCCCACTCGAATTTAACTTCGGCTAACGTACAGCCTACTGCAGATAACCACGTGGTATCAAACATTACTCCGTCACCAATTAACCCCATTGATGAACACTTGGCTTAGGCCCGTGCCATCAGCTCTACCCGGCTAGGCCGAGGAAAACAAATCTAAAATCAAAAATAATAATAATAGCTATAATTCTTCAAATAGTTTCTTCGTAAAACCCATTTACGTATCATCATGATACCCTTAATTTAAATCACATAACTTTTAGGGGCTCTTGTCAAATTATACAATTTTCTGGTGTAGTTTTAACATTGAAAAGGTAGCCTTAATCATATTTATTACAGTCACGCAATGTGTAAATCAACAGAAATGAATGACCTTCTTTCGGCACTTTAGAACCTAATTTTTTATGTGGATTACCTACCTTGTGTTTTTGTCCATTTACGCCGTGTGGGTTATTGAAATGTGTCTTTATTAAAGTACTTTGCTTTTTGATGACTTTAGGATAATTAAGCCGTCATAAATACTACTTGTAAAACATTGTTACTTATTATGGATACATAACATCACACCTGTAATCCCCGAAGGGTTAGGCAGAGTTATATCTTACTATACTATACTTGTGGATCATTTTCTATTTTACGAAGTACCTGGTACTTGTTGATATGCTCACACTGTCCTCCCATACCTATTAACACTGTAATTTGGAAACATTGTAGAAACCATTTATTTTGAAAAGAGTAACCGTGAAGTTTCTTGCCGGCTCTTCTCCATAGGAAGCGATCAATTGGAACTGTGTACCTAGCTGCTGACGTTTCATAAGTGCCCTTGTAGGGTTATGTGAAATAAAATATTTTGAATTTTGAATATCTACAGTACTTCCACATTCACCAGTTATGTTTAAGTCCCATATAATAGGGTACGAGCCTATTGCTATCAACCGGGCATAGATCCAGACTCCGGGCTGCTACTGAGAAATTTCTGATGGAAAAACCCAATAACACTCTGCCCGGCCTGGTAATCGAACCTAGGACCTCGTGCTTAGCAGTAGCGCTTGCGACCACTAGACCTACGAGGCAGTTAAGTCAGTCAGTTATAAGCAATAAAAGTATGAAACGATTAAGTAATCCTCCACACTTATCATCATCTGCCTAGCCTTATCCCAACCATGTTGGGGTCAGCTTCCAGTCTAACCGGATGCAGCTGAATACCAGTATTTTACATGGAGCGAGTGTTTATCTGACCTCCACACCCCTTGGTAAGATTGGTTGTCAGACTTTCGGGCTGCTGACGATCCGTAACCACTGTCAAAGATCTACGAATGACAGCGGGGACCAACGGCTTAACGTGCTTTTTGAGGTACGGAGGGGTACATACACACTCCATATTTTTGCATTGCGAAATTGAACTCTATTCTTTGAAATTCTTTCGCGGTTTAAAATACCAATCGATTTTGAGAACATTCCTTAGTAAACAAGTTTCATACCGAGGCATACATAGGTTTTTCAGGCAATGTCATATGTGCAGCTGGTCTGAAATGAATTAAGTCCATTTATGATGAAAATTGCGTTATAATGTCACAACAATCAATTTCACTCCATTGTGTCGTTTGGCCAGTGGTAACAGCCGCGACTTACGAGTTGTAGGTCGTAGGTTCGAACCCAGACAGGCGCTTTACTTTGTGTAAATTATTTCATCACCACTGCTCTCAAAACGGTGAAGGAAAACATCGTGAGGAAACCGGCATGTCCTAGAACCGAAAATTCGAAGACATGTGACATCTACCAACCCGCACTGGGCCCGCGTGGTGGATTACGGCCCACTCCCTCTCACAGAGAGGAGGCCTGTGTCCCAGCAGTGGGAACATTATAGGCTGATGATGATGATGATGATGATGATGTGTCGTTTGGCACATCTATCATCCATTACACTTTATTTGATGAGAATTTATCAAAGAAAGGACAGAACATACTTGTAATGGAAGAATGTTCTTATTAAATCCTACGCATGTGTGTAGAAAGAAAGAAATTAAGTTTTTTTTTTATTTGGGACGCTAAGTAAAACATCATTTGTTGGCACCCAGATACAAACACAAAATTTCATATGGGGTCACTGTACCTTTTCATCATTATTAATAACTTTGACATCTATACAAAAATCTGTTGCTCCCTACGTTTAAGTTCGCAAAACTCGAGAAAATGTTTTTTCGAGGTTACAAGGTTGGTCCCATTGTAAAAATTGTTCATGAAGATGAGTAAACGGAGGTTTTCAGTTAAACCCCCATACGTTCCCGTTTTACGTTACGTTTACGTTAGTACGTTTGGTTTACGTCCTACGTTTGTGTTGAGCTTAACGACCATAGATAATAAACATAATAATCGCCGTGAAATTGTTACCTAGGCAGCAAAGTGTGGCTAAATAGTAGTAATAGTATCGTCCCAAACTATAGTTTAAACAATTTTAATGACACCGCTTGAATCATCAAAAACCAAATAAACGCGAATGCTATATTTATCTCCATCGCTCCCCACAGGATCCCAGCCCCATTCCCAAACCGACATTGTCCAAATATCGGCTTCCAGTTCGGCAGTCGCAACACTCACAATTCTTTTGAGGATGTCTGTTATTGGCAGCATTATACTCATTTGTAATACTACTCGCGTGTTTGAGGGCGTTACTCAGTACTTTATTATTACTGTTGAATTGAATGGAAATATGAGTTGACTGAAGTGGGTCTGATGTGAGGTTAAATTGGCTTTGTGAGATTAGAGCAGCTGTTGTATGTGATGACAAAAGAATTATTGAGCGATGCCTGCATTAAAGGTGGAATTTTCTATTTTTGATAGACAACTAAAGCGCATCAATGTAGAATGACTGAAATGTTTTTGTGCACACTCGAAAAGGCTGGATACATGCACGTGTTTGGATCTAAGGGAATATACCTATAATGTACCAAGACACAGAATCAACAGAACATAGTTGTTCTAGTCCGGCCGTTGAGATCATGTGTTCCTGACACCTGTCAGTTGGACAATTTCTAGTAGTAATAAGACTCAAATACGCAAAAAAAAAAAAACGTGTGGCACTCGGGGACTGCCGCGGTACAGCTATTGCATAGCATTTGTAACCTCCATACTTCCTATTTGTCAACGCTACACTTGGGATGATGACGTGATAACATAAAACAAAAATTACGTTCCCATGACAACATCACGTTGTCACGGGAACCGTCATTACATGGTAGGCGGAGTGGGGGGTGTTAGGTTTTTTTCGTTACGGAATTTCTTGATTCGGTCGCCGCGCTCAAAGCCCGCGATAAAAGCTATGCAATAGCTTAAAAATCGTTAGTATGAAACTGACACGTTATAAGAAGATCTACTGGGCACAGGATATTAATAAGTCCTATGCCATTAACAAAAGCAGTTTGCAATTGAGGAGTTTGAGAATTCGTTGAGTGTGAAGACAAAAATATTTTTTGTAACTGATTAAACACAATGATTATACGTAAAATAAAAACGTATAATGTTACTTTATAAACACCACATTGAAAACTAACAACCCTATATTTACCCGACGTCAATCCAATAACTATTATTCAATACCAAATTATTTCCATAAATATTAAAACACAGAACCAGACAGAAACCTCAATGATGAATAGTTACGGCCTCTGATTGGCCTCAATCACTCAAAACACAAGAAAAAACGTAAAGGAATCGATCAAAAATTATTATAACAAGCCGTTTTATCGTTCTAGGTACAAATTAGGAGTATAACTAACGTTTAGCGGTTACTGCCATGTTATTTAGACCCATTTTAATTACGTTTAATGTATACCGTTTAGACATAACTACGGGTAGTTGGGCGACGAGGAAAAAAGAAGAAAATTATAGGTTGTATGTAGGTTAGAGTGCAATGTTCTGCGGCGCCGATTTTGATGGATGGGTGGCTGAAAACTTGGAATGATTAAAGTGTTTTTTGCATGTTTTAACAATGTTTTGTCGTTAGCAAAAAAGCTTCTGTTTTTGGCACTAGATCGATTTCAAGATCATTTCGTTCTGACTAACTTCACCTTGCCTCATTAATCTACTTAATGCCTATACTTTGTTTCCAGGCAAGGCTGAGGATGCCAAACGTTGCACTGAAGCCACAGATGTCACTGTTTGAATTTTGTATTTAGTTTCGATTCAAGTCTTCCTTTCCTTTGCTTTCCACTTTCATTGCCCTCGTCAGTTCTGCATTGTGTTCTATTTCTTCCTATAGTACATCAGAGAGTCCTATCCCAATTAATTTCTACTTATTTGACCCTGACACGCGGTCAAAATAGAGAAGTTTTTACTCCAACTTGGTCTTTAACCAGACGCTACAAAAATACTTAATACATTTCTCATCTCTTTGTTTTATCACCCGCTTCATTAAAATATCCACCTCTACTGTCGCCACAGTTTACAGGATTGCATCTAATTTGCAATGAAAACCAATCGATGTAGTGCTGGAGGCAATTCTTTGCAAGTCAAATAGGACGGTGGTTAGAGGCGACTCCACCGAGTGATTTTATGCTAATATCTCACGTTTATTATGCAAAACTGGGATGCTGCAGGGATGGGAATCATGAAGTGGGTCGGTATCGATAGGTTTGGGAATAATATATTATTTTTGTGACTGTAGCTCTACATCACATCGTAATCGTCTATCAGCTTGTTAAATGTTGTGGTTATGGCAATTACCTTAGGTCGTTTATTTTAGCGGTCATTGGAATCATGTCCTCGTCAGTCCCTATACTTCCAACGCTCTTGGGTTTTTGGAATGTAATAATTCTATTGAAGAATGGCATAGATTTTACTAAAGAATCACTATCATTATCGGTCAGTTCCTATCAACTGACCTACAGTGATCCTTCTTCTATCATCATTTCTAACTTTGGGCTACTTCAACTATCGTATGCTTCTTTCAATCTTAGTACGGCAGCACGCATCCCATTAAGCCTGTTTTATTCTCATTGTAATTTTTACCCAATATATCGATACCTGATCGCCCTCTCCCAACACTAAGACCCTCGCAGGCCGGTGCGCGGTCGCCAATTTGCGTTTTAATTAAGTGTTCACATAACAGCTATGTTTTTGTTACAAATTGTTTTCTCTGCCGAATCTGTGGTTTGTGTTCAACGAAATGGATAATTGATGTACTTGCTTATGGAGTTTATCTTGGCATCGCTATTATTTTAATTAATGCGAGGCATTAAAACAATGGCTTGTTCCTGCTAATCATATTATACCTTTTTTAGTTGTTGTGTTTCGTGGGAAGTCAGAAAGTATCTAAAGAATGAAAAAGACTTTAGCTCAGCCTATTGCAGAGTTATAGGGTTGCCAGAGTCAGATAGCAGTCGATCATATAATTGCGTTTTATTAAAATAGGTTTTTTACTTTTATTAATTAATTTATTTTTTGTATAGATTCTTTTCTACATATTTTGTGAATGTGAGAACGCTGTAGGCTTAGTGGATTGTAGACCTGTTGACCATTTTCTATTTTGTTAAGTACTTGGTACTTATTGAAAGACCTACACTGTCCTCCCATACCTAGAAACACTGTTATATGAAAGTATTGTAAAAGCCAATTATTTTTAAAAGAGTAACCGTGGAGTTTCTTGCCGGCTCTTCTCCATAGGAAACGACCAATTGGAACCGTGCACCTAGCTTCTGACGTTTCATAAGTGCCCATGTAGGTTTATGTGAAATAAAATATTTTTGATTTTGATCTTAATACATGATGACCATACTCATCCTCATATCTCATACTGTAATACCCTGTCTCGAGGAATACATTCGTTTGAATTTGACATGGTAACATGTAACCAGTGGGTTATTTCTTTCACAAGGCTATGGATTATGGATTTCACAAGGTTAACTAAGACTTGTTCTTCTACGAAGAACCTTCTGCTATCTTCTTCTGCTATTTCGGTCTTCTGCTAGGCATTGACTGGGCTCAAGCATCAAGACGAATTTTTTGCTACCTTCAACTTCAAACTTCACATTAACAGCTGCGTACCTAGTATAAAAAATGTTTCGAAAAGTCCTTGCATTTGAACGATAATTAATTTATCTATTTTAATAGAAGTACAGATGGTTTACTCCGCAAAACCATTTAAACAAAAAGCGACTCTTGCTACAACACAATAAAGTGCAATTCAGGTCGCACAGTAAAGACCAGGCCCGGGTCGATGGCGCGTTGTGTTCCACGCGCGCCTCAAAGAGATGTCAGCAGAATTGACGGGGTCCGCTAGGGCCGATGCCTGCCGGAGTTGCGAAGAATACCGAAAGGGAGATCGTGGCCCCCGGCAACATGGCAACTGAAGGAACACGGGTGGGTTTTAGTCAGTAAGAGTCTGACTCGCCCTCCCACTCCGCCCAGAGCGGGAGAAGTTATTTGATAATTTCCCACCCAAAAAATAAAAAAAGGTCGCACAGCGCTAATTACCTACAGTTATATTCACCTAGAAATTGCCTCTCTTACTATCGCGTAACTCTTATATCTTCTGACTACGTTACGCTCACTGAATTGGCCCGACAAGATGAGCCCGCCGTGTACTTGTAGCTTCATACCTAAAATGCGGAGTGCGCTTTCTGTACTATTCTGTGACAGAACTACAAAACCGCGATAATGACCAACTTATGTTAAATACTCGTTAATTACTTTTACATTTACCTTACATTACATTTACCTTTACATTTAGTATACCGAATCGTTTTCAATGTTATAAATTATCTGTTTGTTACAAGGGTAAGGTCAAAGAGAGATATTTACATATATTTTCCGTTTTATGTGTATTTTTACGCCCTGCATGTATCCAGTGATAGTTTTTTGAATGTTAGTATACGTTTTGTTTTTGTGGTGAATAGTTTAGTATTTATGAGAGGTAAGTAACAATTACATACTTGGTTTAAGTTTTGGTACATTCTTCATAATTATTAAACAGTGTGATTCTTCATAATGTGCACATATCGAAATGAGGGAATCTACGCTTAACTTTATAGACGGAAAAAAAAATATGTTAATTTTTAAATAAAAAAAAAATATATTCTCTTTGGCATCTTATTTATAAATTTTACAATTATTGTAGAAATTGATGAAAAAAGAACAGATTTTTGCTAAAAATCATGTTTCTTTTTAATTGAGGGTAGTTTTTTTCTCAATTGTCATTTTATGTGGACACCTAATTATTTCCAATCATTACGGAGTTTGTTTCATCGCGATAGATGATTTAGTTTAAAAGTTACATTTTTTTAATTCAATAAAAATATAAAAAGATATTTAGATTTTTTTAAATATTTTTCTGTCTTTAAAATTAAGCATAGATTCCCTCATTTCGAAATGTGCACATTATGAAGAATCACACTGTATTATGCTAGACTTTCAATGTGATTAGTGCCCGGTTCATTTCAAACATAAGTAAGAAGTAGATTTTATTCGCGTCTTAGTGCACGCAATACCTATAGTGGTGATTTTACATCCAGTTTAAGTATTCAGTATAACTTTTGCAGTTGTAGGCCTTACAATGTAGGGACTATAACATTGATCTCAAGTGAGGATGAAAGTTATACCAAATTTAAAAAATACAAATATTTCTTAAGTTCGTTTTTTAATCCCGATAGTAATTTTACATTTCAATACTTTGTTTTTTTCAATTTGGAGTTTGACATTTGCACCTGTCAAATTACTATTTGGGATTCAAAAACGGACTACCTATACCACTTTCTGAAGCTAATCAAACACAACATCAAAATACCAGTAGACATAAAAAACCATATCTAAATGATCACACAACCATACACCCATTACCCGGAGTAGCCTGGCACGATTCCAGGGTCCTTATAACCGTGGCTAGCAGGTCCTGTTGCAGCAACACTTTAGCGGCCATAAGTTACAAGGTAACGACAAAAAGCTGGGCCATTTAACGTGATATACCGTTGCGGGGCGGCTTTCATAAAAGTTAAGGCTCTGTTGATACATTGCTCTTTGTAGAATAAAGAAGGGGCAGATGAGTTGTGTAAATTGTTATTTTGTGTTTGTAGGTTTTTCTTGGTTGGATAGATTATTTTCTTGTTCTGTGGCTTTGAAGTTTATTGATCGGTGTCGTACCGGAATAGGGTTATAAAACGTTTTGTAGTTTTTAAAATGTTATGTCTCTTTGACCATTAAGCCTGGCTGACACATGTAGTAGCATAAAAGCATGCTAATTTCAAGCAGATGCTACCTATTGTAGCAATATATACCCGGAGAGCATGCTATAAATAAGCATGCTACTAGCAAACAAGCATGCTATTATGCTATTTTAATCTTAAAGTTGTTTTTTTAATAAATATCGGGGTAACCAGTATTTAGAATTTAATGGAAATGTAAAATACTTTTAAGTCAGCTTCTCGTTTATCTAATATTCAAAGGAAACTGGACAATATGATGATAATGTGTTTTTGATGGGCAGTAATGAGGAACCGTAGTTGTGCTAATTTTGGGCATATTGTAGCTTAGTTATGTTCAGGAAGCACATCCTCTTGTTTTCTTAATCTGTGGCTTTCTTTATTGTGGTGCTGCGGTTATGCTTCGGTTTTTGAGCGTAATATTTTAGGCTGTGGACTAGTTCTGACACACTTGTTATTACTTTGTTCCCATTCCATTATTTTCGTACCGTGTCTTTCATTGAGTTGCAGAAATATTGTTTCTGAATACTTTTTATTTTATGAAATTATAACAAAAAAGTACAGTAATAATAATATGGCCTCTGAATTTTCGAAAGACAGTAATGTTGACTTTATATGTGTTTGGCATTCAATTTAGTTTATTTTAGTAGTAGATAAATTAAATTGTATCAATTCATGGTGAAAATGTAGAACCTTGTTCACGTTTATTTCATTGAAACGTTTTTATTTTTTGACAGTCGTTACGGGTAGTTAGAAGCCTAAAAAGTCTGACAACCAGTCTTACCAAGGGGTATCGTGTTACCCAGTAACTACGTTGTGGAGGTCAGATAGGCAGTCGCTCCATGTAAAATACTGGTATTCAGCTGCATCCGGTTAGACTGGAAGCCGACCCCAACATAGTTGGGAAAAGGCTAGGCAGATGATGATGTTTTTATATTTTGGGTTTTACCAGATTAGCAGTTACATGAAACGGGATCGGATCTGCATTCTTTGAAGTTGAACATAGTTATCATTTATTGAAGAAGAGAATGGTTCTTCTACTACATAAATCGTTTCCTTAAATGTTCTCACTTTTTCCAGTGGTGATTGGTCCTAACATGATACCGTTCGGCTTTACTGTTTTAAACATGAAAATGACTAGTCTCTGTATTTTTACCACAGAATTTATCTGATTTACCTCGCTAATGAAAGCGTTACGTTGTGTTTAGGACTTTGTATAATAGACGACCTAAATTTTGAAACCGCTCGGCACCCAAACCTTACTCAATACTTTGTGACCTTAGCCGTATCTCCCAAAAATCTTGTAAAGTACCTTCCGCACTAAGTTCCACGATATCATTAGTAATAAAACATCTGAATCACAGTTGGGCGACTATTTTTATGAAATCTGTCGCCGCGGCTCGTAACTCACGTTAAATGGAGCAGTCTTTGGCGATATTACTGAGTTATGGTCGCCGAATAAACTCGATGAATGTGGCTGAATTTATTTTATGATTTTTTTGGGAATTTATGAGTTCTTGGAATTGAAGAAGGTAGGTAGGAAATAGCAAAGTCTTGGTTTAATTAATAGAAGATCTATACTTGTTTCAATGAGGTGATTACTATTGCTACTTCTAATATTTAAGTAAGTAGATCACACAAGTTTGTGCATGTATGAACAGTCCCTATAATAATTGTGGTAGCCTTTATAGGGGCAGACCTCACATGCACAAATTATTGTAAAAATAATGAGTTCAACTTGCCAAGTCCATCACAAAAAATTAAATTCCGGGTACATTATGTAAGTACTTAAAATACTGCTAACATTAATGTTCTCTAATCGTTTCCAAGAAACGGTCACATACGGATATTCACTGTACCTAATCAATGCGTTTGACGACCATATTATGACAGTGTAATGATATTACTATGTCCAGTCCTATCCATCCGTCCAGCTACTACTTACTTGGTCTATAATTTAGGAACTACATGTAATCATATAAAGGAGCAACCAAATTAATGGTTACTGGCAGGATATCGCTGCATTGAAGACGTATTTACCAAGAGTATAGTGGGCTTGTTCACGTTGATGCGCAGGCGCGTTCTAAAATGCTGCATTTGTGGTGAAACTCACGGGGAAAAACTCACAGGAAAATGTGCATGTCACGCAGCTTGAGATCTATGCATTTACCTCTGAGTAGGTATTGTAGTTCGTGATACAAATTACTTTTTGACTTAGGCATTGACGTACTTTTTGACCACTCTAAAGTGGCTGCTCATTTTCCAAGGCTAATATAACTACACCTCCTTCTGCGAAGCAGTAATGCTCGCGAAGGAGGAGATGGAGCGCGTGAGGGAGAGGCAAATTTCGCGCCCTCGCGCCCCTAACCGCCGCAGGAGGAGACGCCCTGGGCGTCGGGAATCACAGGCAGATTTCCGGCCACCGTAGGCGCGGGCTTGCGGACGGTGAGCAATGGGCAGCTCGCCGTCCGATAAGGACCAAGCCCGGGTCGACGGCGCGTTGTGTTCCACGCGCGCCTCAAAGAGATGTCAGCAGAATTGACGGGGTCCACTAGGGCCAATGCCTGCCGGGGGTTCGAAGAAAACCGATAGGGACCATCGTGGCCCCCCGGCAACATGGCAACTGAAGGAACACGGGTGGGTTTTAGTCAGTAAGAGTCTGATACGCCCTCCCGCTCCGCCCAGAGCGGGAGAAGTTATTTGATAATTTCTCACCCAAATAAAAAGGCTAATATAAATAATGAAGCAAAAGGAGTATGTAAGCATCGTAGCAGGTGGCGTTCTGGAGTTCCTGCCTAACCCCATCGGAAAAAAAGCGTGAGTTTTTGTGTCTATGTGAATAGCACACGAAGTCACCCAACAGCTTGCTGCGCTCGCTACCGCGAATTGTACACCAACAAGCACTAAATTAACGGTTTCAAGGCGTTCCTGCTCACACACCGTGACGTAATATGGTATCCCTTATATTTTCCTTTCAATCAAACTTATATGAATGTATTATTATGGCAGACAAGCAGCATGTGTTTATCATGTCGTCGAAAGACAGGCGCTTCCGCCTATTGGTCGTATCTTTGCAATAATGGTCGGTCTTCCTGTCAGCAATTAGCAGGATTTTATTAATTTCTAACCTATTATTATTGTCCTTACATACAAAGTCCTGTGGTTGGTTATAATAGCCCTTTTCTTTGTGTGTTATTAGGGGCAGGATCAAAAGAGTGGGCGGTAGACTTGGTGTACTAATTACAAATCATTGCAATTACCAATTTGTTCATCAAGTGTACGCTTCAATAAACTCACATATTTATTTCTTTTTTTTCGTTCATAGTAATAATAATTTTGGTCGTGTAAGGAGATTGCAGATAATAGTTGTAGGTAGAGCTTCTTGTAAAAGGTGGATAAGGGTTTTTATAAAATGCCAGGCTTAAGAGGCACTTTAGAGGAGGTGGAGACCTATTCCGATCACCGGTACATCCGGTTTGACGTCTCCGCCTAGACCTCGAGCGCGCCGGTCCGACAGGCCCCGAGTGGTCCGCGGTGGGCGCTGAAGCAGATGGACCGGGAGCTTCTCCTGGAAGCCTCGACCGTGCAGGCCTGGGTGTCATCACCGGATAGGCCTGCCGACATCAACGACGAGGCGGAGTGGTTCCGGGAGGCCATGTCCAATATATGCGACGTGGCAATGCCCCGGGTCCATCCTGGACGTGCTTCGCGCCAGCTGTACTGGTGGTCGCAAGAGCTGGAAGCTCTGCGCAGGGCGTGCGTAGCAGCGCGACGCCGGTACGCCAGGCACCGCAGGCTCCGTATCCGCCCTCCGGATACGGAAGCCATTGAGGCGGAGCTGTACGAGGGGTACAGAGCGGCGAAGACCGCCCTCCAAGCGGAGATCCTGCGGACCAGGACACTGGCCCGCGAGGAGTTGCTGGAGACTCTGAACAGAGACCCGTGGGGACGTCCATACAAGATGGTGCGGGAGAAACTCCGCCCATGGACTCCCCCGCTGACGCAGAGTCTCCGGCCCCAGCTTGTGGAGGACGTGGTGAGCGCTCTGTTCCCTTCAAGAGGGGAACATACGCCCCCGCCCATGGCTCCGCCTATTGCGGTGCCCGATGCGGACCACACCGCCGACGACAACGACGATGCTCCGGAGGTGACCGATGTAGAGATGAGAGTGGCGGTACGCAAGATGAGTGCGAAGAATACCGCCCCAGGACCCGACGGCATTCCCGGAAAAGCCTGGATCCTGGCCATGGGGACTCTCGGGCCTCGACTAAGGGGGCTCCTATGCGCATGCATGGAGAGGGGCCAGTTCCCACTTTGTTGGAAGACTGGGAAACTGGTCCTCATCAGGAAGCCGGGGCGCCCAGCGGACTCTCCGTCCGCCTATCGGCCCATTGTGCTGCTCGACGAGGTGGGCAAGCTTTGAAAGAGTCATTGCAGACCGCCTCGTCGGGCAGCTGGTGCGGGTGGGGCCGGATCTGGCGGAGAGCCAGTTCGGTTTCCGCAGGGGGCGCTCTACGGTGGACGCCATCATGCGCGTGCGGGCCCTCACGACGGGGGATGCTGTGGCCCGGGGTGGGGTCGTCTTGGCGGTGTCTCTAGACATCGCCAATGCCTTTAACACCCTGCCCTGGAGTTGCATCAGGGAGGCACTTCGGTATCACCGGATGCCGACCTACCTCTGTCGTGTGGTCGAGGCCTATTTGACAGACAGGGCTGTCATCTACCCCGGTCACCAAGGAGAGTGGAACCGGCGAGAGATGTCGTGCGGTGTCCCACAGGGATCGGAGCCGCATCTGTGGGACATCGGATACGACTGGGTGCTGCGCGCCGATCTCCCTACTGGCGTCAGCGTCGTCTGTTACGCTGACGACACGCTGGTCCTGGCGCAGGGGAGGTCGTACCAGGCGGCGGCCGACTTAGCGACACGCGGGGTTGCGACAATCGTCGACAGAATCCGGCAGCTGGGACTCGAGGTGGCCCTGCACAAGTCCAAGGCCATGGGTTTTTATGGTCCTCGTAGTGCGCCACCGTCGGGTTCCCAGGTAATGGCGGGAGGGGTTCACATCGGCGTCGAGTCGACGATGAAGTATCTGGGACTCGTCCTCGACAGCCGGTGGAACTTCGTGGAGCATTTCCGACGTTTGGCTCCCAGACTGGACCGGGCCGGGGCTGCCTTGAAGCGGCTCCTGCCCAATCTGGGAGGTCCAAACGCCTCCTGCCGGAGGCTCTACGCGGGGGTCGTGCGGTCCATGGCCCTTTACGGGGCGCCGGTGTGGGCGCCTTCATTGAGGCGGCAGCCAGCCCGCCGGCTTAACGCGTCCCAAAGGGTCATGGCCATCCGGCTGGCCCGAGGATACCGCACGGTCTCCTGCGAGGCGGCGAGCCTCCTTGCCGGAGTACCGCCATGGGATCTGGAGGCAAAGGTCCTCGCGCACATTTGGGAGTGGCGCTAGGAGGCGAAACGCCGGGGCTTAACTCCGATGCCGCAAGAAGTCGCGGCACAGCGGACAGAGCTCCGGCGGGATCTCATGGCGGAATGGAGAGTGCGATTGTCGCAACCCAGCGCTGGGCACGCCACAATTGCGGCGATAAGACCCCTCTTTGAGGAGTGGCTAGAGAGGCGCCACGGCGTCCTCACCTTTCGCCTGACACAGGTGCTCACCGGACACGGCTGTTTCGGGAGGTACCTGTTCAGGATAAAGCGGGAGGAAACGCCCGGGTGTCATCACTGTGTGGATCGCCCGCAGGACATGGTGGAGCATACGGTGGAGGTCTGCCCGGCTTGGGCAGAGCATCGCCGTGTCCTCGTGGAAGCGATCGGCGGCGGTGATCTCTCGCGTCCGGCCCTGATTCGGGCCATGCTACGGAGCGAGAGGAAATGGGAGGCCGTCACCTCGTTCTGCGAAGCAGTAATGCTCGCGAAGGAGGAGACGGAGCGCGTGAGGGATAGGCAAATTTCGCGCCCTCGCGCCCCTAACCGCCGCAGCAGGAGATGCCCTGGGCGTCGGGAATCACGAGAAGATTTCCGGCCACCGTAGGCGCGGGCTTGCGGACGGTGAGCAATGGGTAGCTCGCCGTCCGATAAGGACCAAGCCCGGGTCGACGGCGCGTTGTGTTCCACGCGCGCCTCAAAGAGATGTCAGCAGGATTGACGGGGTCCGCTAGGGCCAATGCCTGCCGGGGGTTCGAAGAAAACCGATAGAAAGAAAGAAAGAAAAAACGTTTATTTGCGGTAAACATGACGCAAGAAAAAAATATTATATTACAAAAATGAGAAAAAGTTGGGGGAAACATGCGTCACATCCACGCAAATCGGCTATCGCTCAGCATTATGCTACGACCCTGTGCAAGACAGAGCCCCAGCGCTGGTTTTCAGCGATAGCCGGCGCCGACGTAATGACGTCGACCGGTGCAGCAAACAAATATAAATACGCTGTACCAGTACAGCGTATTTAATGAAAAATAATTTAGATGCAACTAAATACACAACGGATATATAACTGATGAATATAACTGATATACTAAATAGATATAAAAGATAAAAAATAAATAGACATACTTTATTCTATGTTACGAGAATATCATCCTCAAAAAACGATTTACGTTTTATATAGTGGCAACATTTCGACGCGTCCTATTAAACCAAATTGTGATGTAAGAAATTACAAAATGGCCAATGATGCAATGAGTATTAGGTACTTAGTCTGTGATGTAATGTGTTTATTATTATGCATACGTGATGTGTGAGTGCTATATGCGTTTGTGAGTGACTGTGAAATGAGATGGACCCAATAAAAGACAAAACCCTGGAAAACTGGAGGGTGACCCGACATGCCAAACACTTTCCAAAGAGATATGCAGCCTCAAAAACAGGAAGGTGTGAAAAATGGAAGTCCGATTCACGAATGGAAACACAAGATAGAACAACACAGAATAAGTAAATAATATAATTATTGAAATTTAATTTGAAATTAGATTGTAAAAATGATTATAAAAACAAATATTAAACAAATAACATGGACAAGTAATGAGATCAAAAATATAATTCCATAAATAGGTTGTCAACATAGGATGAGAGTGGACAGGGGAGACGCTACCAGCAGTAACAGGGGACCGAAAACCATGCTGCAGCGCTGCTGGAGATCCAAAAACCAAATACTGCAGGCCATGACCCATAAGGTGAGCAAAGAAAGAAAGATAGGGACATCGTGGCCCCCTGGCAACACGGCAACAGGTTTTAGTCAGTAAAAGTCTGACACGCCCTCCCGCTCCGCCCAGAGCGGGAGAAGTTATTTGATGATTTCCCACCCAAAAAAAAAAAAAAAAGGCTTAAGAGGCACTTCGTAACTTGTTTTTAAAGTAAGCAAAGGGTCAGGAAATCTTTTGGAGTATAATGTAACCATATTCCACCAGTCTCAGCCTGCCAAATTCTTACAACGGTCCGTGATATTTATGTCTATAGGCCGATTCAGCTTCTGACAAAAACCACTCGGTTTTGGCACTCTGCTTATGCTCTTTTATTTCCTCAATGAACATTAATGTCACACGCAATCAAACTGTAACAATAAAAAACACAGTTTCACAACAATTTCCGCTCATAAATCACTGAATATTTTTATCAATATTTTCTATGCAATAAATCAAATGTTTTATCATCGACACTTATGACATGGAGTGTGAACGTACTATCATTGCGCTATGATTTATGGTGTTGGGCAGCATAATAAAGTATTTTTTTGTGGCCCTTATCTGTGTATTACTAAATTATGTACGTCGTGGAAATATAAAAATAGGGTATTGAGTTTCGATAAGGTGCAGCGCAGACGACACACTTTTTGTGCGATCGAGTTTGTGGCGCACATAATCTCTTATTTGCCCCCGATGTTTTTCCTCATGCAGGTTATTTTTTATAAGATGTGTCGCTCGATAATAATTTCTATCAGTTTAAAATTTAAATACAGGAGCCATTAACTTGAATCTTTACTCCGTAGCTCACATTACGAATAAGATACCACAGACTCGATCGCACAAAAAGTGTGTCGTCTGTGCTGCCCCTAAGGATTGTTTTGTAATATGTTTTTGGGACGGAAGGAAACTATTAATATGATATGGGAGTTGTGTAATATCTTGTCTTATTAATGATTTTACAATATATTTCTTACTAGCTGCACCCCGCGGTTTCACCGGCGTAGGTCTCGATCCTGTAGAAATGTCGGGATAAAAAGTATTCTATGTGTTAATCCAGGTTATAAACTATATGTGTGCCAAATTTCATCCAAATTGGTCCAGCAGTTTGAGCGTGAAGAAGAGAAAAACATACACACACACTCACAAACTTTCGCCTTTATAATATTAGTATGATTTGACATGGATTTAAAATGAAACTGGAGCAAACAGAGCATTAAATTGATAAGTTGCAAGTTTTGCAACCATTTACCTGTAAATTGTATACTACAAATCAACCCTTAGACAGGTACACACGGTTATATATCAAGCTATACATTTCCAGTTTAAGCTGATCTTGCATTGTTTAGGATTTTCGATCGTACAATGAGAGGTCAGCGTATATTGGAAATGTATAGCTTGATATGTAGCCGTGTATACCTGTGTGAAAATCTTATCCCATCAAAAACATAAATGTGAAAATGGGAGCCAAATTCCATAAATATGGTTGTCGACTTCGCCGACAAAAGAATTGAAATCTAAATGGGTGCCAAGTTCTGTAGATAATCCTGAAATTTATTTATAAGAACATGCAACTTTCTAAAATAAAATTAAAACACAAATTCTTGTTTTTTCTGCTATAACAATGTTTGCTATTTAAAAATATAACTTCTTAAATTTGAACAGTCGAATTATTTACACAAAGCACTTAGGATAAATTGAAGCTCAAGATTTGACTTGGCTAGTTTTTACATACAAGTTATCTTATATTTGGCTAATCAATTTATCATCTTTATATTTGTCTACAGTGTCGCGGTGCAAAAGAACTAAAACAAACAAGGTAACTTTTTTATGCTGGTGTGCATTACAGCTACGTCTTACACTCGCGCCACGTCATTGTGCTGTAATTTTACTTTTTTAGTGTGCGTGCATTAAGCGGCTAACAGTTGGACGCAATTTTTTTATCGAGTTTACAGCTTTGACTGTCTACCTAGGCATATTTAATTATTATTATTTAATTTTAAGTAGGCACTCAACATCAAATAAGTAATTCATGATGTGCTTACCTGTAAGAAATTTGTACACTAGTCTATAAGTTTATTGCATGTATCTCATATCTTTGTATCGGTGTACTTAATTGTTGGTGAGCCAAATAAATAAAGTAAAATATTCATATTTTTGTTCTTTATGTTATGCGCAAGTTACTGTTTCTTATTGTAAATGTTTACAGCTTTGACTGTCTACCTAGGCGTATTTATATATTTGTTCTTTATGTTATGCGCAAGTTACTGTTTCTTATTGTAACTGTAAGGTCAAAATATCTTCTTTCTCTAAAATTTCAGCTTGCTGGTAAAAACTAGCCAAGTCAAATCTTGAGCTTCAATTTATCCTAAGTGCTTTGTGTAAATAATTCGACTGTTCAAATTTAAGAAGTAATATTTTTAAATAGCAAACATTGTTATAGCAGAAAAAACAAGAATTTGTGTTTTAATTTTATTTTAGAAAGTTGCATGTTCTTATAAATAAATTTCAGGATTATCTACAGAACTTGGCACCCATTTAGATTTCAATTCTTTTGTCGGCGAAGTCGACAACCATATTTATGGAATTTGGCTCCCATTTTCACATTTATGTTTTTCATGGGATATCATTACTTTTTGTAAAGAAATTATTATTATTCGTCAATCAAACGTGATCTATTAAATTCTTTTTGTAAATATGCGTAGCAATATTGTGTAAGAATGTAGGTATTTCTTTCGTAACAATTGTTACAATTTTCCGCAATGATGTCAGATCGCTGAGCCGGCGCGGCAAGTATTATTATTAAAAAAAACGTATGCAGTCGGGGAGCCTCATGTCGTATGGCATTTTACTGTGAGGTCGGGCTGCTGACATTGAATCCATCTTTATTTTGCAAAAGAGAGCTATCAGAGCCATTTATAATCTACGTCGCCGCGAATCTCTCACGAAACTTTTTAAAAGGATTAATATTATGACGGTACCTTGCCAATTCATTTATGAAAATATTATGTATGTAAGGAAAATCCACATCTCTTTAGTAAAATAAGTGATAGACATAATTTTAATACTAGAAATAAAGATAAACTAGATCAACCATTTTTTAGATTATCTTAAGTACATACATCTTTTATGGGGTACTGTGTTAAATGTTACAACAAAATACCTTGTGACATTTAGCAATTAAATGAAAGAAAATTTAATATCATATTAAAAATACACTTTGTAAACAAGCATATTACAAATTAGAGGATTATATCCAAGATAAGAGTGCTTGAAAACATGCTGGTCCTGCTCCATAGGACAATTTAGAATCAAGACAAAATCAAAATGTTTGCTAATTTAATTGTAAAATTTATTACTTTGTGTTTTATGACATTGATTTTACATTCTGTGATTACTTCCTCACACACTGACTTATTAATTGTAAAATTTTAGGAAAATCGTCTACTTTTACAATGTTTGTAAATATGTGAGCACCATGTATCTATCACATATTAAATTATCTGTCGTTGTTTCATTTTTAATTCTTTTTACCTATTGTGGTATAGTAATTTTATTCTAGGTGCACCGTCTTCACATATAATTATTATTTAACAAATGTACGTACATATACAAACAATTGTAAAACATTTTAAAAGAGTAACGGTGGAGTTTCTTGCCCATTCTTCTCGATACGAAAACTACCTTTTGGAAGGGGCGAATAGAATCAATTTTATTATTTTGTAATTTTTGACGTTCAAAAGTGCCATACATGGGCCTATTTGAAATTAATGATTTGACTTTGACTTTGACCCCGTCAGGAACAAAGTTCCTTCTCACGTATGATTTAATTATTAAATTTTTGCAGCCGCCCCTTTTTTTTTTAAGTATCTTCTCCCGCTCTGGGCGGAGCGGGAGGGCGTATCAGACTCTTACTGACTAAAACCCACCCGTGTTCCTTCGGTTGCCCTGTTGCCGGGGGCCACGATGTCCCTATCGGTTTTCTGCGAACCCCCGGCAGGCATTGGCCCTAGCGGATCCCGTCATTTCTGCTGACATCTCTTTGAGGCGCGCGTGGAACTCAACGCGCCGTCGACCCGGGCTTGGTCCTTATCGGACGGCGAGCTACCCATTGCTCACCGTTCGCAAGCCCGCGCCTACGGTGGCCGGAAATCGGCTCGCGATTCCCGCCCCGGGCGTCTCCTCCTGCAGCGGTTAGGGGCGTGAGGGCGCGAACTTTGCCTCTACCTCACGCGTTCCGCCTCCTCCTTCGCGAGCATTACCGCTTCGCAGAAGGAGGTGACGGCCTGCCATTTCCTCTCGCTCCGTACCATGGCCTGAACCAGGGCCGGACGCGAGAGATCACCGCCGCCGTTGCAGCCGCCCCTTGGATTTACATTTTGACCTCACTATGGACTTAACTATTCGTAAGTTTATATTAAAAATTAAACGACAATAGTCCCTAAAACAATAGTCATACGATCTATCAATTCAAAAACGTCTCAAGCATAGTACCAACCTACCAACTACCTTGAACATACCGACCTGAGGTTTGTAACAACGTTTTTCGAGATCAGAGAATGAATGAAATGAATTCACTGCCGCCTAACATTAGGGACCAAGATTTTGACACGTGACACATCAGTTGACTCGACGGGGTGTTTTGAATTCAGTCATGAAATTCAGGAATTTACATCAACTTTTGGCATTCGAATCAAAAATGTATAGTTAGCTGTCAAATTATAAGACGCTGGAGATCAGCGCCATCTGAAGTGAGCAAGTGGCAGTTTTTAACCCCATTTGAAAATATGTCGTCATGACTGTCATTTTCATAGTTTTTTTATTGTAGATCAATTGTCATAGACATCAATTTCATGCCAATTGTAAACTTGATAATCAAAATCCGTAAAAAAACGGACCTCTTAATTTCGTCAAGTTCGTCTGTCTGTGCGTCCAGATGTCATACAGTCATTTAACATGGAGACTATTTACACTCTATCGATGAAAATTTTGAAAAAGGTGTATTTTTTGCACCGTTAAACAATGGTGTAGTGAAATTACGATAAACATAATAGTGGGGGTGGCATTCTCCATACTTACATATAACCGAGAGATGAAAAAAATCTATGCATATAAAGCGTGTATTGTTGGATCTCATAATTAAAATGTTAAGATGTTTCTAAGTGACTTTGCTTTTGAAGTCAATAATTTTTGAGATACAGTTTATTTTCGGTTACAACCGCAGAATTAACTTTGTTTGTTATAGTTTTTTCGAGAAATACAAACTTATTTTTGCAGTCGATAAAATTGATACTATGCAATGTTTATGCGTAAATATTCATCCCAATTACGGAACCCTTCACTGTGCGTAGTCCGACATACACTTGGGCAGTTTTTTTTTAATTTCGTTTTGAAACTACCTCAAAAATAAACAATTTCTATTACTCGAGTAAGATTATCCTATTAAAAACAAATACTATCAAACTCATACAACTAAAAAAAAATGATTGTTGGTTTTATGAAACCACGGTAAAAGTGAAACTTTACACGGTCAGCTGCTGCGAACTATAGGCGCCGCCATATCGGCCTTGGCTGCTCTGACGATCGCCTTTCACTTTATCCCTACTCCGCGGCCGACCGACACGCGACATGCAACACACAGACGAAAAAGTTTGAGAAGATAAAAGTTTCAATTTAAAAATATAGACGTCATTTAAAAGTGTTTGCGGAATACCTACCTAATTTATATAATTAATTTAACATCATTCACAAACAAAATTTTCTTAAGCCTACCTAAAAAATGTATACTAGGCATTCTATATCAGAAAGTATTAAAAATAAAATCCACAGTAAATAATTGTCCAATAAATTAAAAATAATTTTGAACAACGTTCCGAATTTAAATTCAAATAAATAGAAACAATTCGGCGCGAAATTCAATAAATGAGGTAAGTATCTATCCTCGTTCTATGTGTTGACTCGTTTTATATTGAATGTCCTAAAAACGATTAAACACTAGAAAAGTATAAATAATTATTTTAAACATGTTTATTGTATTTAATGCTTAAAACAACTTTATTTTAATTTTCAAGTATAGATTTCAGACATTCGACATAATTATAAATTAATCGAGACAATCAAAATTGAAAAAAAAAAACGTTTGGCATAATCGTTTTCGCACATCATTACAATAAAAAAAAAAACAATGATAGACAATTTTTAACACAAATTGAGTAGTAGTAATGAATATTACGTATTATTGAACATGTGTTCGTATAATAAGTAAAGATCTGGGCATTTTCTAGTTACTTATAATATTTTTAATCACATTTGTCACATTTAAAGTCGTATCAGATATGTGTATGTGTGTTAATTGTGAAAAGTTAAAATGTAAACACGCACGATTGGCGCGAATCTTCGACTTTTGATATCAAAAACTTCATTACTACTACTTATTTAACTTGAAAAATGGATGAATTCGTCAAATAATTAAATGTTGTAATAGTCGCTGTCCTTATGGTGGAGTTTGGATGTTCGCAATCCCCAATTTTTATGTTTTTTAGCCTCGACCTCGACTGTCATCAAAATGGCGATTATCGCATTTACAAACTTGAATTTTATAAAGGTAAATTAATAATCTTGCGCGCTAAATATGAAAGATTTAATGGCATAAACATTATTTTAGCCAACTCTCTTAATTAAAGATGAATAATCTCATTGGCAGCAGCATTTTCAGTGCTTCTATAGGAAGGTTTACTTTAACAAATAACACAACAATACCTAAATACTAAAAACATTTTATTTCTCATAGAATTTAAAACGGCTTCAGCTTCATTCTCATAAAAAAGCAGCGTAGGTACGGTAGATGGTAGATGTACGCTTTCCCACAAAACAGTAATAAGCAATGATGATCTCTTAAACAATTTGTCCTATTTTGCTCACTTATCAATAATTATGTACACTAAGTCCTGCTGCTCACATGTCACGATTTGATTCTGGCCCTAACCAGATTATTGTTTTGATCTATTATGGGTAAATCTTTTACACTCTAGGGTGGCTCTGTTTTTATCATCACTTGCTTGCCTATAAACATCTCTGGTAGCAGCCTCTCTCAGTAAGCATGACAAACTTTATCCAAATGTATACCTAACCTAGAAAGTAAGAAAATACTCTTATTGTTGTTTATTTACTTTTGTATAATAATTATATCACTCATAGTAATTCTGCCATTTTAAAAACACTAACCTGATGACTTCTGTGACTTGCAGTTGACATGCCACATACATAACATAATATGCTTAGATTTTGCTGAGCAAGTAATACTTGGGATAGAGTTGTAGATAATATAATCAATAATGTCAAGTCTTGCAATAACACATGTCATCGTCATACCTGAAAAAGGTAAAAAAATTCAGTGTATTTACTTATGCTATATAATTACATCATACTATAGACATTTACAGCTGACGACGCGCGACGTACCCCTGACTGAACATAGGCCTACTACTAATAGGCTGCTAAAATCAATGAGGTTATACAATACGACGGTGTTTATAAATATTTAGAGAACATAATAAACTTACCCAGGGCCATGGAAAGATAAGCAATAGTTCCTCTGGCTTCAATTTAAATTGACAGCATTAAATCGTAACGTAATATAAGTATAAAGTAAATACGGAAAAATAAATTCAAATCAACGTAAAACAAACAGCCAACAATGCCATTGATCTGACAGATTTTTTTTGACAGTTTGACATTATGCATGGTGTCAGTGTTACCAGGTTTAATTATTTTGGTAATCGATTGACGAAATCGATTGGGTGATTATCAGTGATCGGAGTAGGTCGATTGATTTTACGTACTCGCATCATGAATAGTCATAGAAATCATAACATGGATAAGCCTTTTTTCCGGGATTTCATTTTGGTACTTACGGGATTGAATCAAATATTGTTAAAGTAAGGATTTTTAAACTACTACATTGGAAATTTATAGAATGCGATAGATAAATATTTAAAATATATTATATTGTTTTATAGTATATCTATCCTTTTCTTGGAGTCCGATCACCTATATACTATTAAACAGACAGCAAAAGGGTTGAACATTTCTTATTCATATTGATGTATTCTTTATTCTACACATTACAACATTTGAAATTCCTTAAAAAATCTTAATAATTTCAAAATCCCGGAATCCCGGAATCCCGGAGGCGTATCCATACTAATATACGTGCCAGTTCATTGACCTCAAATCAATCTACTTACTCTGATCACTGGTACTTTATAAAATAACATTACTGCCTCGAAACGCTTTTAAGTTGTTGAGTATATTCAGACCATATAATATTTTATTTATTGTAAAATCATAGTTTTACAGTATTTGAGTATAATAAATAGCATTTAAAACATACTCGTGTAGTGGATACTCCACCTACTCCATGTGGGTTTCGATATTTTCAATCGATTACAAATTATTTTATTGGAATAGTCTGTCATCTGGCAACATTCAGGTTAGGATTGAATGGCGGATGTAGTTCTTTATTAAGTATCAACAAAATAAATATTTATTAGGTTCTCTAATGCTAGAAGAAATAAATTTTGATAAAACGACTTGAAAAAAATACAACATAATTTTTGATAAATAAGCTTTGACACAGTATCATACCATGGGCCTGCTTTCGGGAAATCTCTTTTCAACTTTCTAGGTCACCCGGAAATGGGTTAAATGTTTTTGATGTCTAGTGACAGGGTCGTTGATAAAAATGCCGATTTTTATACGTTAATATCTCAATAACCGTTTGAGTTTTATTTATGAAATTTGGAGTTCTAGTTAATCTAAGGGGTTTTTATAAATAAACCAAATTTCATGAGTCTATGTTACATAGATTTTGAGTTATTAAGGGGTCAAAAGTGGCTCCAAATGGTTCGTGTAATATAACACACTGCAGCCGTGTCTTGCCTAGTACTTGGCTCGACACGCTGCCGCGTGTCTAGATATCCAGAAGAAACCTTAAAAACAAAATTTTCACAGAACCCTCCCCTTTTCTTGTTTTTTCTCATCGACAATGACAATGATTGATTCGCCCATTACTCTCCTCACTTCAAAACTCAACAATTGGACGCAACAGCTGGTATTTCACGCTAAAAAATAACTGTAAAAAATAACTGGGATTATTAATAACGTTGAAAAAAAACTGGTGTTATTAATCACGTTGTATTTGCATTAAGAGACGGCCCTTGTTAATTTGTTGGAGAGATGAAAAGTTAAGCTATTAGAGTGGATGCCTCCCCGGCGTTTTTCTTAGATGTTTTTAATCTTAAGAGTGTAACAAATAGCGCTCTTTATGAATTAATTCCGGATGAAAAACGGGAATGTTCTGCGGTTTGAGTATGATAAGTGTAGGTTTGATTCTACCGATTTAAGTTTAGAGCTATCAAATAGTTTACACGTTATAACATTTTCAGCATGTTTCAGGCCATTGGTGGTGTTCAAATAATCTGCGTTTTGGAAATGGGCAACTAGCTTCAACTTTGTAACTAATAGACTCTTTGACAATTCAAAAGTGCCTGTAAAAAGTATAATTGAAATAAATGCTTTGAGTTTGATTAAATTATTAGTGTTCAACTTCAATAGTTTTTTTTATTTATACACAGTGAGTCTTTATAATGTGTACATATCAAAATGAGGGAATCTATGCTTAATTTTATCGATGGAAAAAATATTTAAAAAATCTAAATATTCTTTTATATATTTTTTAACAAAACGGTGTAACTTTTAAACTGAATGATCTATCGCGATAAAACAAACTCCATAATGATTGGAAGTAAGTAGGCGTCCTCATAAAATGAAAATTGTGGAAAAAAAGCTACCCTCAACTGAAAATAAACATGTATTTTTAACAAAAAACCGTTTTTTTTTAAATATAATAATCGGAAAATTTCTCAATAAGACGCCCCAATATTTAATCTTAAAAAAACGTCGATAACGTTAAGCATAGATTCCCTTATTTCAATGTGTACATTTTAAAAACTCACACTGGGCGACTGAGCTCTGCGCGGGTGAAAATAAAGAAAACGAATTTTCCCAGATATGAGAGATCGATTTGTCGCCCCCGTACCGTATATTCCTATATTGCAACTATCACTGAAATCGTTAGAGCCGTTTTCGAGAACGTGATGTTCATTTGATAGTTTAGGATAGGATTATTAGTAAGCGATTTCTCTATGGATTAAAAGAAAAAAAAGAGTTAAGTGCAGTGCAGTTTTAAAAGAGTTAAGGCCATGTATAAACCTTGTATTCGCTATCTAAAAGAGTCATAATTTCCACAACTCAAGTGAAGATCCTCGTTAAAAAAATGAATTTCATACCGTTACACTATAGTTATTCATTGTCATAACGTAACGCAACGTTTTGAAGCATCGTTATTTTAATTAGCCTTTGAAGTTACAGATGGTCGTTAGTTATTCTTTTATATCTCCGAGTATTTTAATTTTGATTTGTTTTTTTTTTCACAATTTGTTGAGACGGCGAATTAATAATGTTTTTCTTTTGTTTTTGAGAGCGGAGTTATGTTTTGTTTCGTTGATAAATGTGGGATGTTAATTGATATTTTTGGGGTTTTTTCTTTAGTATTTATTAAGTTGGTGTAACTTTTATTGATGCATTAGGTTTCTACTGTTTCATGATTATATCTATATTTGGAGTTGTATAATTTCAAGATTTTGCTCACAGACACAATTGAGATTATTTTATCAATGTCAAGTCATAAAATAATTCTCAGACAATCAGTCTCACTATACAAACTTCATAAAATAAATCACAAACACACAGACACACAAAGTGTCCACAACACAAGATATTTACGGACACATCACTATCGGTACTGACACCTTGAGGGACCGTTTAGCAGTTATGCCGCAGTAAATATTAACGTTATTGTAGCGACTGTTAGAATTAACGGTTATTGTGCATGATAGACGCGGCCACTGATAGCCTGGGACCAAGAGTTGTAGGACATGGATATGGTATTTTAAGTAGGTATATTACGATATGTAGATTAAACGCTTCAAATCTTCCTGTCTATCACAATAAAATTGAGTAAAAATATAAGTTTAATATCATACTTGAATCATCTTGAATACAAAGAACTAAGATTATATAATGTTCTTACCTAACCTGAAAATCATAATACCAATTAGGTTCTTCACCTATTAGGTCTCTGAGATTTAAGGCATGGCGACATCATTGTCGAGTCGTAAGTCCTATTTCGAAGTGGACCTGAAATTTTGTACAAACTTTTCCTTCCATCTCACAATTAATTTACAGTCCGACCGTTGAGACAAAGCGTTCTTGACACCTGTCAGCTTCATACTAATGAATATATGTTTTGCGAATTTGATCCTTATTACTACTAGAAATTGTCCAACTGACAGGTGTCAGGAACGCATTCTCTCGACGACCGGACTGTAGTTACTACATGACAGATTTCCAAAACATACGGTGCATTGGATAAAGTGGAATAGTCAAAGACAGTAATTGCTATTTCGATTGTAGTGAGTGTGTTATGTAGTTTTGGTGCTGTTTTTTATCACATGAAAAAAGAGCAACAATAAAAAAAA